>CM060705.1:192657301-194040540 GCA_030686995.1 Artemisia argyi
ATAGTAGTAGTATATATCTTATTCTTTTAGTGCATATAGAAAATGCTAAACTGGGTTGGGATTAAATAATTAGCGATCGCGAAAACAATATATGTTAAACTCGATAGTAAACAAATAAAGAAACAAAGACATACAAATTTTATGAAGATTATGGGGTTTTATAGTGGTACATCATGGGTCATAAGGATCCCAAAACAAAAAAGACAACAAGATAAGATTAGGCAACAAGATTGGAATCCAAGGGTTGATATCATTCCCCATTTTTTTCTTTCTAAGCCTTTTCTTCACATATTCTCTCTTATCTTCATCACCCCATTTTGCTTCTTCTACACCTTTAGCAAGCACCAAGGGTGGAGGTTGTTGATAAGGGCACTTAGACCTCCAAGTACCTTGATTAATGACACCTAGTTTAGATACCCTTTTCAGAAATAGACCAATAGCCCATTTAAATTGGCTGTGTTTAGAGCATAAGATTGGAGGGTAGTCCCATTTGTGGTAACATGGGATTTGTGTTGAGACCAAGTATTGTGAGTGGAGAGATGGAGTTGTTGTTGGGTGTGTTATGATATGTGTTAAGGTGTTGTGTCTTTGTTCCCATGTTGTGTTTTCCATTTTTCAAGGGGGTGTTGAGTGGATTGTGTGGCTTTTGTAGTCCCATTAAGGAGATGGTGGATAAGTTGGTATCAAAACACCAATATTTATTCGAGTTATTCTTTACATTCACACAAAAGAACCACAAACAAATATTCATGAAAATGAGGTGATATATTTTAATTGGATTAATTAAAAAAAGACAGAGAAATTATTAAAAAAAAAAAAGGCACCAATCAAAATATGACACTTTATTTTCGTGAATATTTCTCAATGGTTTTTTTTTTTGAATTTAGCATAGCTCTATTTATTTCCTCTCTGTTTCTTTAATAGGAAAGAAAATTATCAATATGTGATCATCCACAAATTAAGCTTAAAACAAACACACACACAAAAGAAGTAAAAAAGCCTTGTGGGATTAATCGAAGGTTGGTTGGGCATGTTAGATTTGTTTTTTTTTTATTTGTTTATTTAAACAAAAACTATAAGTTTTGATTTACATGCACTAAAACACATAAACCCTAGCTAAACGACTAAACTACAAAACCATAAACCCACAAACCCTAATTTGTCTCTCAGTTTGCTTGAATCGTAAGTATTAATTTGGTTCATTGTTTACATTATTTTCATTTATCTATGGAAAATTAAACATGACACATACAATTCATCAAATATGCTTTTAAAATCATTGTATGTAATATATTTGCTAGGTTTGTATACTTGTACACCCGAATAAACATATATATCTAATTATAGTTGTTAATGATTCTTTGATTCGTTAATTATGGGTTGCTACGATGTTGGATTATACGTTTATCTTCGGGTGTTTTTTATTTGTTTGACACTTTTTATTTTCTTTACATGTTGTAGGTCGAGTGACGAGTGACGTGGTATCAAAAGACTATTAAGATATGTCTAATTACATACCTTTTGTGCTACAAGTGAAAATATTGAAAAGCCTTCCCGTCAAATCATTGATTCGATTCAGATCAGTCTCAAAAGAATGGAAGCATAAGATTGATAGCTCTGAATTTGTCACCGGGTACAATGTCTCACAGCAACATTTCTTTGTTAGTTACTTTGATTTAGATGACCGTAAGCTAAAATTTGCTTCCATCATGGATGATGATGCTTTCCCGCAACACAAGTTTTCCATAAGTCCCCCATTGTCTGTTCAACCATTTGGTACTCAAACAATAGTCGGTAGCTCTCAAGGCCTATTTTGCTTATATGATTCTAGAACAAAACTTGCTACTTTATGGAATCCCAGTATAAGAAAATCAGTTGATATTAGTACTGTTCCTAGTATTCATCTGCCTAACTGGCCTAGTGGTCATGCATGGTTTTGGTTTTGGGGTTTGTCCCATCACTAGTGACCCTAAGCTTATAAAGATTACATATCTTAAGCGTATCTTTGACAAAAACAGTGAAAAAATAAGTGGCTCTACATGGCGTGTTGAGGTTTTTAGATTAAGCACAAGGGAATGGACAAGCGTATGTGTCAATTGGTCTAGTGATAACATTGAACTGTATTCGGATCAGGTAGCTATAGTTGGGCATATTTACTGGGCGGCGGCTAAATCTGCACATTCAGTGATCGTCTCATATGATATAACAAGTGAAGAATTTTCCGAAATAAGCTTCCCTGATATTTTTAAAGGTGGTATGTTCATTTCTATATCAAAACTAAGGAACGCTCTTGCTGCGGTACTATTTGATCAGACAAGTGGCTTTGGTGTATGGAAGATGGAGAATGGTGATCATAAATAATTTACGAAGCTTTTTACTGTTAAAAACATTTTTGAAGCAACAATATTCAATGTCGTTGGATTTAGTATTAGTGGCGAACCTATATTTAAAAGGGCAAATGGTGATAAGAAGGATGCACTTGTCGTTTATGAACGGTGGTCAAAGCGTTTGAGTTATAAGGGGAAAGAATATTATTTCAATGTGAGGTACTACATGGAATCGTTACTTTTACATGATCAGTGAGATGTGACATGGTATCGAGATTGAAGTATAGTATAGTGCATTTTAGGTTTAGTTAACGAATATTTGCATGCATTAATATGTTAGCGGTGAGAATGTTTTTTATGTTGAATCTCAGACTTTTTATGTATGAATTATGCGCAAACTTCTTGTTGAAAGTTGAGTAAGTTGTCTATGTTTAGGAGTTTTTTAGTTTTAAGTTATTTCTTATTATCTAAATCTGAATCGTACTAAGGGCATCTCTGATGCAAGGTTGATGAACGACTATTTTTCATCAAATTAGTCTTTGAAAATCTTTTTGCATTTTTTAGCAAAGCTATTTTTCCTCAAAGACTCTGCAAGGATCCTTAAGTATCTGAGGAATGACTAGAAAGAAAAAAAAAAAAAAAAAAAAAAAAGTTACACTAATAGTTATTAATGTTATAGAAATTAGATGGAAAGGCAGCTCCTGCGGATTCTGAATCCTCTCTTTAGCTTCTGTCAAATTGAATCTGATACTACTATATCAAAGCTGATAGTACTGCCTAAAACGGCTCACTATAGTTGGTCATCATCAAGATCATGGGTCATTTTAATTTGCTGAATTAGGACTTAGGCTGCAACTCGTATGATTGACTCGCATCCTTCACAGTTTGGTGAACATAGTATGAATGTAATAACAAAGAATAAAGTGACTATCAATCCATTTACACTTCACTCAGTGGAGATGGTTAAGTTTGAACTTTGTTGATTCTTAACTCTACGGTAGCAACTGTTTGCTTTGTGCCCGGAAGATCAATTTGCGCATACAGGTACTGTGAACAAGCAATGAATGGCTGGAACTTCTCATGAAACACAACATGCATGATCATATTCTTAATGATAAAAAGAGGCCTTGTAAATTTTGTATGTTTGCACTTTGCAGTAGTGTTGTAAGCATGTGTTTGGTTCGCCAAGGAAACCAAAGTAGTAATGCTTTTGGTTGCTCTCCCATAGCTTTAATGTCCTTGCAGAAAATATCTGGCAAAATTATAAACCTGAAGTTGTATTTGTATATTTAATAGTTATTTACTTAAACATGTTTCCATTTGGCCCCGGTTTTATTAAGTCCATAGACGGACCTATGTAATCACTTACCGCTAAAGCACTCATAAATATTAAGATTTTCTAGTACCCAATATGGATATAACTTGTATGCATATGTCCATATTCTAGTACCCAATTCGGCCCCGTCACATGACCTATACTTAGATCCAGGGAATCATGTTGCGGCCAAACTTGTTTGACGGGATTAAAGTTAGTGGCCACATGACGAAACTGATTGGGTGGCATCATGACATGATCATATAGATATGCATATAAGTTGTATTTCGGATTTACAAATTAATTTGAGCTGCTTATCTTTAATGGCCGAAATAGTTGTTAAAAAAATACTTATGTGCTTATTATAAAATACTTACAGTATGTGCTTTATAGGCAATAGTTAAGCGCCTACTAAGCCACTTATCCCTAACGGATGAAATAGTTTTTCAATCAAAACACTCAAAACTGCTTATCAATAAATTGAAAATACCTCCAATGGTGCCAAGAAATCCACTACAGTTAGTATCATGCAAAATAAGATTCAATCGAGTTCCACAAAGAACATCTGGACTAGAATTAACATCATCTATAGCAGCTACACTGTTAAAGCGTAAGCTGGATCATTTTAGTATCATATGCTTTTATCTTATTGATGGATTTTGGTCTTTGTCGACTTGTATCTAAACTTGATTTGTTTTCTCAAAGACATTTATGTTTCGTTTGGCGGTTTATTAATGTTGCTGAGGGGTGACCCTTCAATTGCAGCTGATCAATTTCAAATTGATCCATTTTGTTGAATTGCAGGTGGACAAGGCTTAATTTAACATGTCTCAATGATGCAGACCAGTGCACGAACAAGGGCTACTGAATTGGCGGGGATTGTTGCAATGATTGCAGGAAGGGAAAGGATGGAACCAATTTTACCACCTTTAATTCAAGCTGCAACTTTAGTATTACTTCTATCATATTTACTGATAAACAGGTCGATTTAACATTCTTTTCCCTCATGGACTTGTATAAAGATAATGCTTTATCATATTCGACTATGTTCATATAACACCCTATTGCAGAATTATACGCAACTGTATTCAAATAAATTCCGCGTGAATCAAGCTCGTTTAAACCAGTTACGTGTTTGGAAAGTCAAAGTGAGCCAGCAGGAGGAAAAGGTGAAACTTTTTGAGAAAGATATTGAGAAGCACAATGGCGAAAAGCCAATACTTGAAAACAAGATAAATGAACTTGAAGAGAAGATAAAGGAGTTGCAAGAAAAGTTGTTGGAGAATGATGATGACATTGATAGGCTGCAATCAAATAAGCTTCTTGCTAAGAACCAAATCAAGTTATAGAAGCTTGCTTTTGAAAAACTTGCAGACAGCCCATTCTAAGCAGCAAGGTCTTCTTTTGGTGATGTCTTTTGCTGGCATCTCTAGTGCAGTCTTTACTCAGTGTTGTTGTTTCATCCTTGTAATTATTATTTAGCTATGCTAATTATGAAGAACTGCTTGATCTTAGTAGGTGATATGTAACTTAAGCCTGTATCAATCCTCATGCTTCTATCCTAATGTGAAAAGCTTCTTAAATACTGTCATCATTATTGTTCATGTGAGTCATTGATGACTCATCTATTCGGGTATTTGTGTATGAACAATGTACGTTCAAGAGGTTCTGTGGCAACTTCAAACCATTCGATCTATTTTCTTTTAGCTAATCATTTTAATTTTACCTGATTGACTGAATTAAATACAGCCCAAACTGGCTCACCCACTTCTAAGGTTTGTGTGGTTAACGAAAAATAAAAAAAATAAAAATAAAATAAAGTGACCGGAATATGGGTTTAGTCACCGTCTGGGTTTGGCATCGAAGAAGATGAAGTTGAAGGGTGGTGGTGTTGGTTGTGTGGTAGTAGAGAGTGGTGGTGGTGGCTGTGAAATAAAAGATAAACATTACTTTGCAAATTTAGTCCTTAAAGCAATAGTGGTATGACATGTGGACATTTTAATCCTCAAAGCCATGAAAAGACGAAACTACCCTCGATGATGTGGAACTTAATGAGCAAACTAACGGAATATGGCTCTCGGTGGCTATTTTGCATTTTTGCGATATGTTAGTGGCAAATTTGCACGCCTTTGTGACTCGGTCCCATTTTTGCAATTTCGTGATATGTTAGTGACTAATTTTGCAATTTACCAAAAAAAAAACACTTGATGTAAGATGTATCTTAGTTGATGTTGAAATATTCTCAGCAACAAATTTGACTGCCAATGGGTGTTTGTTACCGAGTTGAGATGGCAAGAGCATTATGTTAGAGTAGTTCATGTGAAATGAGTCGGAGGGAGGCTTCTTTAATTATCTAGCTTGCGTTCTCTCCTCATTTGAAATGCGTCGATAGAATTACTTCTTAACCTTCTCATTTTAATTATTATTCTCACTTGATCGCTTCCCGCTCTCACCAAATAACAGGAAGATGAAAAGGCAAACCTCGCAAGTTTAAAATCAGTATAAATACATAGAAATAAGGCTAAGGAGGTGTTTATTTTTTTGTTAGCTAAGAAAATAGATCCGAATACCCATTTAATATTATTTCTTTTTTAAGTGGGACCTACTATTTCTCTTAGTTGGTCTATATCCACAAGACATGATTTATAACATTCTCCCCAATAAGTGGCTCTTATTGGTGTGAACCCCACACACTTTCTTAGCTAACAAAAAAAAAAAGGAAACACAATAACAAACTAGCAAATGAATGTTAGAGTTGAGATCCATGAAGAACCCATCAATGCCAAAGAACAAATCAACAAATCCTAACCATACAATCCAATTTGATCCAAAGGCTTAGATTAAATCTAATATTTACTCTTGAGGAGCAAAAAAGGCAATTACATAAACAAAAAAAATATCCAATACGTTTCATTGTTTCCCAAAAAAAAATTAGGGCAAAACGCGTACACACACAACCCCAATCATCCTCCAATCCGCCACCTTCACCACCGCACCTTCATCACCACCGCACCTTCACCGCCGGAGTCACCTTCACCACCGTACCTTCACCACCACCGCACCTTCATCACCACCACATCTTCACACTTGTTAATCATTAGCTAATGATTTAGTTGATGTTCCAGTTGCGGTTGATAAACATCAAGTGGTGGATGATGGAAACAAGCTTATGGAAAAGATGTTGAATTTACAGATGAAGAATAAAATGTAGCTGCTATTCAAGGTAAATGACATGTGATTCAGCTTATTTTGTTGCTTATTTAGGTTTTTAGGGTGTCTAGGTAAATCACATGTGATTCAACTTATTTAGGTTTTTAGGGTTTCAATGAAAATCACATGCGATTTGGCTTATTTTATTGCTTATTCAGCTTATTTTATTGATTTGTGAGTGAGATAAGTTGATTTGTATTGACATCAGTGGTTAGCGATGTACTGATGTATATGTTTTAGTTGTTGATGTACTGATATATTTTGTTAGAATCATATATGATTCACATTCATATAGAATCATATATGATTGAATGTGAATCATATATGATTCTGGTAGACACCAAGGCCGACTTTATACGCACATGAAGAAACTCCCGGGGGATCTGCTAATTGGGAACCTATTGTTGATGATATTTATATACCTGTTGAAGAGAAATAGCACTTGAAGAAACATCTAAGAGAAAAAGGAAATGTGGATGATGTGGTGAGACGACTAACAAGCACACCAAGTCTACATGTCCAATGAATCCAAAGTATATTGCAAAACTTGCGAGAGTTGCTGCTGCACAAAAGAGTGGAACTGATGCAAGAGAACAAAGGACAAGAACTGATGCAGGTGAACAACAAACAAGAAATGTCGTAGCTGAAAAAGCACTAACGCTTCTTGAATAACAATTTCTTTAAATTTGTTTATTATTATTGCACTGTTGGAAAAGTGTTATGAGGATTTTAATTCAACTACGTTTAATTGAATACTTTTTGTTTGATATTTCAGCAGATTTGACAAGTGATTCTGAATATATGTGATTCTGATATGTTTCTCTGCTATGATTCTGAATACATGTGATTCAAAATCATATATGATTCAAAAGAATCATATATGATTCACATTGAATCATATATGATTCACATAGAATCATATATGATTCTGAACATGAATAATTAATGAATAATATATATTATTCCAATATGTGATTCTGAACATGAATATATGTAATTCTAATATATAATTCAATATACCAAAAACTATTTCAAAACTACATGTGACAACTGGCAAATTAGGGAGCTATTTTGAAAACCCGCATTACATTAAAGTTCGTTTATAAATTTTTATTTGGAATTTTATTCGTAACGAACTTGTAAAACCTACATTATGGTTGATTATATTTTAAAATCTTTATGAGATTTGAAGATTTATTTCAATGATTCTATATGGAAGTATATGTGATGATTTATTTTGAAATTTCTCATTTGGCACTACGTTGACTCTGACACTAGGTAACCTAACTAAAATTTTATGTCTTGAGTTTACGGATTCGACTATATATATTTATTTATGGAACGTTTCGTGAGATATTAAATGATTTGAAACAAGTTACGGGTTTTGGTCCGTGTATTTTACACCTAGCTTCCTTAACCTTAAATATTAATAATACTTTTATTATTATCATTATTGTTATTATTATTAGTATTATTATCTACTGTCAAAGAAAAAGGGAAGAAAATAAAAAGAAATAAAAAGAGTGAACTACAAAAACGTCCTTGTGGTTGTTTTTCCTGATAATCACCAAACACACAAACACCCTCACCAATATATCTCTCTCTCTCTTATCTTCATCTTCATCCTCCCATCACTAAACCCTAGCCGCCATCACCTTGGCCCGCCACCACCGCGACACCACCGCCTAACACCAATCAAACACACCTCAAAAATACTTTCCATCACTAAATCTACTAGATCTAATATTTTGAGCTCGAGTTTTCTTGTGTTTTGAAGATTTTTTTGTGACCTTTTCTTGTAATATTGAAGGTAAGATGAGTCACAAGCATGGTGACTCGTATTTTTATTAAATTCGTGACATGTGAGTCACGGGGTTCAAATCTTGGGCGAGTTTGTTATTAAAAACAAGATATATAAATGGGTTTTTGAATAAAAGATGATTTTTAACTAGTTTGGTATCCGGGTTTTCATGTTCTTGTGGGTTTTGAGACTCGGCTTATGAGTTTTTGTGAGCTTATGTAACTTTCTTGATTATCTTTGTATACTCGTGGTAATATTTTGAGAGCGGTTAGACATTTATTTTTGGTAACTTGATTTATTTTGATCTTGGATCTGGAGAAATGGTTCATTGTTGTCGTTGTTTGATGGCTCGGTGAGAGCTAACCGAGACCCACTAGGGGCCTCGTGGTCCGGTTGTGACTGGATGGAGGTGAGCCGAGACCCGTATGAATTCGGCAACACCCTCTTGAATGAGTAAACTTTATGTTTTTCTTATTTGTTGATTGGTATTAACTGCTATTGATGTTGTTGTTATTCTTATTGTTGATGTTTATTGTTGTGGTCTTTGATCGCTATTGATTGTTGCCTTTGTTGCTGGTCGAGAGGAGAAGAGGCCGAGACCCTCGTGGTCTCGGCAATGGACTTATGTCATTGTTGATGTTGTGTTGGCGGAAAGTGGTAATGGGGACCGATTGTGAGACGGTCGAACTAGAATGACGGAGATATGTTAGTCGGGTGCCGTAGTCGGACCCTATTGTTGTAGCACGTGTTTTGGGAATTGTTGGACGGAGATTGATTACTTGGTTTGACTTGATTATTATTTCTATTTTGGACTTGGACAATGAGCCGAGAGTGATGACTCGGACATGTGACCATTTCGTATGACTCGATAAATATTTTTAATCAAACGCAAATAATAAAACTCGTAATAATATTATTGGTAATATAAACGTTTATATAAATATATAGACGTGAATAACGTATATATAGATATATAAATGCATATATTAAAAATAAAACGATCACGAGTGATATTATAATAATAACGTGACTATAAATATTATACTATGAAAGTAGTGTAATAAATGTCGGGAGCGTTATTATAATTAAACGACTATAAATAACGACGAAATCTTTAACGTTGAATAAATATTAAATAAAATAATATCTTTTAATAAACGAGGAAAACTATCGAGTTATACGGGGTTGTGGTCACTTGAGTCCAAGTGGTTTATTATTTTGTGACGTTCGTGTTGTCACGGATATGTGGCGATTAATACATTCACTTTCGATAACTATGTAACTTATTTAATCGACGGGTTAAATAAGATCTATTTAGTTATTTAAATTGAGTATATTAATGGGCATCGTATCCTATGACGCCCATAGGTTGTGGTATGTGTAAGAGAATAATAAATTACTAAGTATCTCGTGAGATTGCCAAATTGACGAATTTGGTAAGCTTAACGGCATAATTAGAGAGTTTATTAAATTTTGACATATACCATATAGTACTTTATGTGCAATGTGTGACCTAGGATTCGGGTATAATCTTAGAATGATATATTAAATAAATAAATATGGGGGATTACCAAATCGACGGATTTGATAAACTTCGATGATTTATTTAAATAATATATTGGACTAACATTAGACCTATAGATTTTTTTATCATCCTTTTTATTGTGACTTCTTGGTTTGAGTTGTGTCGACCCACCACCCGTATGGATACCAAACGCCAAACTCCAAACTAATACGAGAAATGGATTTTCGGAAAATAAAAATGGAATACGTTCGGGTTCGGGAATATTCGATTTTGAGGAAATGATTTCTGAACGAGTTGACATTGTTAGGTCGTGCCGAGTCCGTAGTTGCCGTCTTTCGAGTTACTATACGTCTTACTTCTACCGATTTCTTCTTGCTGATTTCTGGACTTGAGGTGAGTCATAGCTCCACTTTTTAATCTTGAACTATGTTTTCAATACTTGGGGTGAGAAACGTGCAAATTATTTTATGTGGACTATTATCGCTTTTATATTCTTTCTAAAACTTGCTATGCGTATGGAATAGGATGTATAGTCAACTTTAGTCACACATTTTCGTGTGTACTATTCAAGGTTGGCTTATTTTGATATTGGTTAATTGTCAACTTTAGTCACACATTTTCGTGTGTACTATTCTAGGTTGGCTTATTTAGATACTATAGTGTGCACCTATAGGTTATTAATACTTCGGAGGTTATCCGAGTATTTATGATATTGCGGGGGTTACCCGAATATCTATGTTGGAGCGGAGGGTATCCGCAGGTTTTTAGTGAATCCTTAGTCTAGCTAGCAAGCGTTTTGCGTATATGTCCACTATATTGAGTATGAATTTAAACCTATGATCTCACCAGCGAAAGCTGACTTTTAGCACGTTTTCTCAGATAATTAAGTGACGATTTGGATGCATGGATTGGAAGGCTCGGCTAAGGCACATGGTTTATGGATCTATTTTTCTAAAACTCTGATATTTAATTGTGGACCTACGTTTATTTCTTTTGGGCCTGACTCTGAATGATGTTGGGATAAATGTAAACTTTAAAACCCCGTTTGGTTGTGTTTTTCTTATGTTTACTTTATCTCGTTCTTTTATGTCTTGTGTTGGATACCAATCCCCGTAGCACCCCGAAAGCTTGTTGAGTCTTCCGCTGTACCAAATTTTGGGGGTGTTACACTACAACAAATTTAAAACTATGTGATTCAAAATATCAAACTATTTTAGAACAACCCATCAGAAAATATGTACTACATAAACCATCAGTTTACTACCCATTAGAATGTATGCACTACATAAACCATTAGTTTACTACCCATCAGAATGTACGTACTACATAAACCATCAGTTTCCATTAGATTACCAAAAGATTATAATCAGTTTACCATATGCTTCCATCTATTTATCATCTATCAACATCACTTGGTTTTTGCTGCATCAATGATGAGTGTGTAAATACTCATCATTTTTAGTCAAATTCGAGCTGCAAAACGATCAAAAACACTAAAAAATGCACCAAAATACGAAGGAAATCCCAAAGATCGTATTTTATATGTTTCTGATGCAAAACGAGTGAAAACAAACGAAAAACGAACAAAATTTGCATATATGGCAGTTTCAGTCCCCCAACTTTTAAAGTTTTACAAAACTAGTCCCGGGTCAATCATTTTCAAAGAAAAGTCAACCCTTGCTCTTTAAAAGTCAAAATGAATCACAAATGATCTTTGGGTAAAAAGTTTTGGAAAAGTGCACAATTGATCCCTGTACTTTGGCAAATTGACAATTTTGGTCCCTGGTGTTTCAAACGTGGAAAAATTGTATTTTTGGTCCTATGGTTTATCTAACTTTACAGGAATGACCCTTGAATAAAGATTGGAAGGTTGGCAAGATCAGTCCTTGTGAAATTCAAAAATTACAAAAAAACATCCTTGGGTCTTATAAGTTACAAACCAAACGGATACCCTTAATACCACACACAAAATCAACCCAATCCATAAACCATTAACCTAGCCCACCCATTAATATCCCAAATCCACCCCAAGGCCCAAACGCTAACCCTAGCCCACAAACCCCTAAAAACGTTTTATATCTAAAACGTATGAATCTTTTGGTCAAAATACAATCTGAATAAAAAAACCCATCTTTTTCACTCTCCTTCCCTCGTGAACCTGCTGCAATTCATGTCACTCCAAACAGCCATCACCATCTCACCATCACTTTCATCTCCCTTGTCCTCAAACCCACTCCCCAATCCCACTTAAACCTGTACCTAACACCAATACCCACTCACAGCAAGACATGTTGGCAATCCACCACTCTTTTGGGCGCCAAAGCAGTAATTAAAGGGCTGGGATGATTTGTAATTGATCCAAAGGCCAAGGTTTATTGTGAAGAAGCACAAAGTTTCCAGCTCATCAACCATCTCAGTGAAGAGGCACACCAAAGATGAAGACAAGGAAGAGCTTGATTGTGTACCTACCACTTTTTTAGTATAAAAAGATAGCTAAGTTGTAAGCCTGAGGCATCATCTCATCTCATTTTATCTTTTGTATTTTCTAATTTAAAGCTTAGTTTTTACAGTTGTAATTTCAAAAATTTGAGTTTAATCAAAGTTGCATTTTAAGTTTATCTCTATTCCAGTTTAAGTTTCTTACTTTTTATTAATTTCGGTTTGGTACTTTTGAAAAAGTTATTTACACACTGCTAAATCAAAACTCGGAAAAAAAAAAAGAGAGATAGAAAGAAAAAATTCCAGAAAAGAAAATAGAAGAAAAATATTTGAAGAAGAGGAGAGTAGCAGAAGCAGGTTATGGAGTTGGTTTAGGGCTCAGGGAGCACTTAGGAGGTTCATAAGTTCTTGGTTCTAAGTCTACTTGATTTCTCAGTTCTTTGGATGACAAGTAGGTTTTAGCATTTTATTTGCTCATAATTCATGATAGTTGTTGCTTGCCTTTCATAATTGTTAATTTCTATGTTTCTAACTTAGATTTAGTATTCTAGGAGTAAATTGGTTAGTATTGAGTAGTGATTCAGTCAGTTGCTTTGAAAATTCTTTAAAACAGTCCACTGTAGGGGTGTTTGGGACAAGCTAACCTGCTAGGATATGGTGGCTGTCAAGGTTTAGAAAGCATTTGTGCATTAATCTATACCCCTTACAGCCCATTCTGACCATCACTTTGGTCATATTTATCTATAAAAGTTGATTTCCCTCTCAAATCCTTTAGGCAGTTCACTGTTTGGAATGATGTGAGCCAAGCTCTTGAATTCAGTTAGGTAGTAGTTAAGGAAGCTTTAATTAGGTCACATTAGGGCAAAGCATTATCAAGTAATCATCTGTGATGAATTTAAATTCACAAAAGTCAAACAAGTTTAAAAATCCAAAAGTCAAATTTGCTTACTCAGTTTTTTTGTAGCCAATTTCAAATCGAGCTCTAGGATTTGTTAATGGATAGAAATCAGTAAGGTTTGTTTGTTTCAAATGTTTGTCAGCTTGTGTTCTTAAATCAACAAGGAAATCGGGGTTTAGAGTCGATTTGGTTATAAAAATTTGCATGGGAAGTTGCCTTGTTGACTGAGTTTATCCCCTGAACCTCAGTTGTTGGTCAGCCTTCTATCACGCTTAGTTAATTCATTAGTAGGAGTTAGGATCTGAGTATTGTTGTTTTAAATAGCTCCCTAGGTGTAGAGTTCATAACTGCCTTTAGTTTAAGATTAGCTACTTATTCAGACTGCTTATTAAGGCTTTCTTTTGGCTTATTGGAACACTGCAGCTGCAGTGTTCTTGGTATTCTTGTTAATTGGATTTGGTTTGCCTGTTTGAATGATCTCCTTGTTGTTGTAATTGTGGTCATAATTGTTGTTGTTTCACTGCTCATTGTAGTTATTGTTGCTCTTGTATTGCTCTCAAACTAGTTTTAAGAAAGCTGTAAACCAAACTTTTAAATCAAGTGAAACTCCTTTTTGCTTTTGAAAATCTTTTGATCTTAAAGTTGAGAGCTGTTGGTTGAATCTCTTTTTCAAAAGTTAATTTGAGTTTGTGAGCTGGAAGTTAACATAGAATCAAAGGAGAAAACTAAAAGAAAAAAAAAATTTGTAAAAAAGTTAAAGCTGAGGGTCGAACCCCTGACCTCTTGCAAACTCAGCCTCAACAAACAACTCACAAACCAACTGCACCCTTGGGATTTTTGTCAATAACAATACACTTTTAGTCCTTATATAGTTGTGTTGTTTTGTTTGTCTAATTAGCTTAACTAACTGTTTATTACTTATAACAGCTTATCTAGAGTAGCTTATTTTAGTTTAATATTTTTCCTAGAAAGTTATTAGTATAATTTATTTTTCCAAAAAGTTTCGGATTTTTATAATTAGTTTTAGTAATTATTAGAGTTTAATTTAGTTTAAATGGTAATTTAATTATAATAAATAGAATTTCGTTTGAAAAATTAATTTTCTTTTTTTCAAAAATTTTCTTTTGTCTTTTAGCACGTAAGAAAATTAATTAGAAACTCGTAGGACCTTTTTAGCTCAAAATTCACGTTTTATTTTGCGCACTCGCGTAATTTTTAATTAAACGTCTCGTTTCTAATTTGTTTAACGTTTTAGGATTCCCGATACCTAATTATGTTCTCCCGTAGTTTTTAGGAATTTCCTAGTTCATTAGTTGCCTTAGGTTAATTTATTTTTACCTTCGTTCGTTAATTTTCAATTTCGTTAATTTAACGTATCGAAAAACCAAATAACCTTTCCAATCATACAAGATTTTAATCCCAATCTCATTCGAAGCTTTCCATTCACACCTCGTTGGGGTACGACCCGGGAAATCACTTCCCGGTCTCACAATTTGAATATCACTTGCACAAGTTTTGCGAGGTAACCGTTTTCCAAAGCGGTTTACTTGTACTACTTCACGTTTATTTGTCTCACGACAAAGTAAACCTCACGTTTGTTGATATTTTGATAAATTGTTGTTTTCACACACCAAAACACAACGAATCAATCAACCTTTTCAATTTAGCCAAATCAAACATCTTTTGCGAATGTATATTCAACTCATGCAAGAGAATCACCCCTCGTCCTCACCACCACCTTCTTCATCAGACTCACACTCGTCCTCACCACCACCTTCTTCATCACACTCACCATCCTCATCATCATTGCCTTCTTCATTAGACTCACCATCGTCCTTATCGTCACTACCTTCTTCATCAGACCCATTCTCGTCCTCATCACTACCATATCTCATCAGTATATGGCTTCACATTGTTCTCTTGCCAAGACAATGTTGACAAAAGAGAGGAGTTCTTGTACTTGCTCTGTTTTCTTTTAAATGCAATAGTTTTTTATCGACCTGCATAAAAAATTTAAATGTTAATAACTATAAAATAATCTAATACAATCATATATGATTCTATCAGAATCATTTATGATTTTCCTTTAATCATATATGATTCTATGTGGATCATATATGATTCTAACAAAATACACTTATAATGAAAATCCGATACATAAGGCCAATCAAAGTGGTATCCAGTTATAACTAACCACTAAATTCAATCCCAATCAACTTATCTCACTCACAAATCAGCACTCACTTACAAGCAAACCAAACTTAGATTAGTAGATAAACACTCCGCATAATGTAACAATTAGCACAGTCCCAATAACAACATCCAACTGACTAAATAGGTAACTTACAGACAGAATTAAGCTAAGCAAACAAGCTCAAATTAGATAAACAAGCATAGAAATAAGAAGAGCTAGTACTAGGATCTATTAATAGAAGCAAAAAGTAAAAAAATAAACTACTCTAGAGAGGCTAATATGAAGCTATGAAAAGGCTCAAGTATCGCACTGTTGGTGGTGCTTGACGAGTATTAGGACATCCTATAATTAAACTCCACAAAGAGCCGAGACCTTGATTCTAAAAGAATCATGTATGATTCACATTTAATCATATATGATTCTATATGAATCATATATGATTCAATGTGAATCATACATGATTCTAACAAAATACATCAGTACATCAGCAACAAAATACTATACATCATTACCAGTGGCAGAGCCAGAAGAACTGAACATGGGGGCAAAAAAAAAATTTCTTCGTAAAAGGAGTAAGTTAAAAGTTCAACAACAAAATATAATAGACTAGATTACCACTAAAAAAATAGAAGTTTTCGATGAGGAAAAAGTATTTATATTAAGAAAATAAGCTATAGAAATATTTCAAGGTTTTGTGATATGCGTGTTAGGGGTGATAGAAAAAAGATATTGCATCACATTTTTTCGGCTCTAAACATTTTTGTAACTAGCTAAATTTGTAAATTGTTCGAAATTCATGTCAACGACAGAAGCTCAATGGGTTACTGTAAATATTATAAAGATACCAATGGATACTGTTTTCTTTAGCTATATATGTTGTAAAAATCGCAAGTTCCATTTGTATACTCAACTATATACGTTGCTAATATTATAAAGATATCAATATAGTTAATATGCTAGATAGACACAGTAGATAGTAAAATGTTACAAGTATTATTAAAATGTAAATACTTTAACTAATTTAATAAATGATTTTATTTATAAACTATTGGGTACCCCACTTCCTCATCCCCAACATCTCACTTTCCCTACTCCCTATGGCTCCATTTTTTCCGATCTATAAAATGTGGAAAACATTTCATCTCCATTTTGACTCTTTCATTGTTTGTCTTCAAAAGTGCAGAGGGCACTCGGATAGTTTTGCTGAGGGCATTCAACTTTTTCTTACAAATTTGATATTTTTTCCTACATAATATGTGTCTATGCGAGAGCTTTGTCGGGGGCATCTCCCCCCACTACTCACCATGTGGCTCCGCCCCTGATCATTACATCAGTACAGTCACATGTATATTACAATCTATTCTCTAGCCCAACCTAACATCATTTACATATCCACTGTAACCTTATAGCACTAAGCATCACATCATGCCTTAATAATAACTACCTCAAAATAGTACCTCAAGCTGATTAGACGAAAGTTTCAACGAAACAAGCATCTTCAACTTTCGAAATACCTCGGGCAAAAATGGCAACTGCTTCTCACAAGCTATCAATGTGGGACAATCACTTTCCTTATCATCTTCACCCTCTTCAGACGCACCTCCCTTCCCATCTTCACCCTCTTCAGACCCATCTTCTTCAGACCTGATGAGGCGAAAAATGAACCACTTTTAGGGGGTCATTTAAGCCCGGAATTGAACTTATTTGATTAAATATTGCCCTAAATCGGACGTTTTTGGAGCATAAAAGTGAAGGAAACGCTAAAGACTTAATTTTCCAAGCTGGGAACAGTAGGTGACGGCGTCAAGAGCAACATTTTGACGGCGTCAAGAGTTAATTGCATGACGGCCCAGTACAAAAATGAAGGCGTCACAAGGAAGAGCGTCAAGAGTAAAATACGTGACGGCCTGGAAAAAGTTATAACGTGACAGCGTCAGAAGTAGATCAAGCCAGTCCGAGAATTCTTTTGGCGGCGAGATGACGGCGTCACCTATTTGGTCTTGACGCCGTCAGCCTCAATTTCCTATATATAGTTTTCTAATTTTCATTCATAAAAAGAGAGAAGTTTTGGAGAAACCCTAAGGCCGAACTTAGTACGAATTTTACAGGTTGTTCAAGGGTTTTCAGCCCTTGAACCCTTTCATGTGTAATTGAGATAAGTGTTCTTCTAATTCAATCAATATGTCTATGTGTTGGTTGTCTATATCTTGTTCTTGTCTTAATTCCATCATGCTAGGCTAGATCTATCTTGTGTTTGCTTAGATCTAATGAAACCTAGATGTTAATCATGTGTTGATTACTTGTTTATGGTTGTATTGGATGAATGATTTCGATGTTAGGCTTAAGAAAACTGGCAGATCTCTAAATGGTAACATGCTTGAACGTCTTAGGAAACATGAACTGACGTTTTTATTAGTTGTATTTAATGCATGAGTAAATTCTAATGATCCCATGTTAGGAGCTTCTTAGCCGGCTCGACATAGGAGTAAAGTAGGCACTCATAGGATTGGGGAATTAAGTGCGCCACCCCATGAATGGTATTAAGGAATACAATCCGTCATCCACGCAACTATAACAAGTAATTAACGTGTAAAAGATATCTAGGGAGTAATGAAATCTAAGTAAACACAATTTCTCCACTTATTGCTCACAACCTTAGTTTAATTTAGTTTATTTTCATTTCTAATATTTTATTTTGATTGCATCTTTAGTATTGGGTTAGTTGACTAGCAACTAATTCCGCCCAAATCCTTCAAACCCGAGATTTTTACTTGCTTTCTAAAAAAATATAAAAATACAAAAATAATCATCCCTCACCTTTAGAACTAGTATTTAGGTTTTCTAATCCTAGCGACACTATTCCTAGCTGAACGATCAATCCCCCGGTACTTGTCACTATACTATACTACAACGATCAGGTACACTGCCTGGTGGGGGTTGTAAGCTTCTCGAGATCCCTCGAGAGATAAAGCCTGGTGCAATCCCTACGCATCAAGTTTTTGGCGCCGCAGCCCGGGGAGTAGTTATTGTCTAGGTTAGAATCTCTTTTTATTAGGTCTACTTGCTAGATTCCTTTCTAGTAAGATTTTGTTTTTATTTTTAGGTTTCTTTAGTCTATCTTATTTCTTCGTGTTTTTGTTCGTAACTCTTCACCACCCGACATCATGGACGATGGGAACATCTTTGAACCCGTCATCCCACCACAACAAAACCCACGACTAGAACCTCTTAGGCCCCGAACCTTATGAGAGTATTCCCGACCTAGCCACCAAGGCTACCGAAACACCATTGAGCTCACCGGAGCCAATGTGACCCCCTTGCGATCCAACACCATCCGGTTGGTGCAAAGCGGATGTGCATTCCATGGACTTCGTTCCGAAGATCCAAACCAACATCTTAAGGACTTCCTTAAAATCGTAGACTCCATAGACCTAGATGTTGAAACTAGAGAGACAACCCGATTACGCCTATTCCAATTCTCTCTACGGGATCAAGCTAGTCAATGGCTTGAGCGTTTACCCGCGGGATCCATCACCACATGGGATGATCTCACCACTCATTTCCTTGCTCAATTTTTCCCACCGGGGAGAACTACTAAGCTTAGAAATGACATCTTGATGTTCCAACAACGTCAAAATGAATCTCTTTATGAAGCATGGACTCGTTTCAAGGACTTACTCCAAAAAGTCCCTCATCATGGCATAGATCTTTGGCTCCAAGTCCAAATCTTTTATGACCATATCGATCTCTCCACGGGGCAAGCCATTGACCAATCGGCCGGTGGTAAGCTACGTGATCTAAGTGCGGAACAATCATGGGAACTCATAGAAGACCTTGCTCTCTATGACAACGAAAGTTGGTATGACCCCTGTGATTTGAACAAAACGGTCAAGGCAATATCTTTGCCTTCGAAAAACTCTAGCACTCCTGACCGTAGGATCATGGAACTTGAAGGTCGAGTCAAGTCTCTCATGAAATCTTACGAAGCTCAAAAACCTTCAAGCCAAGTAAGCAGAATCGCTTCTACATGTAAATCGCTTCTCATGAGACTCATAACTGCATGGAGCTTCCAAAATGTGCTTATAACGAATTCACATCGTCACACGTGGGTCGAGGTCCTCGAACTTCTGGCGAGGCCTATGAGGCATGGAAGGATAAACCTAATTTCAGAGGGTACCAAACGCGGAGCGTATCCTTCAACGACTCCTCACCACTCACTTGGCCCGAGCATTTTCCATTACAAGGCGTCCCTAGGCAAAGCTGTGAAGATGCTCTAAAAAAATTCATTCTATCTCAAGAATTACAGCTCTTTACGCTCGAGGCTAAATTTAGACAACAGCAAGCTGATATGAATAACAAGATTTGTAGTTTGTTAACTGCTATCAAAGAGCATGTTGTTAATAAACCTATTCACGTTGATGAGGTTAAGTCTGTTACCATCATGAGTCCATCAACCTCCCCTGTGAAAATAAAAAGTCCTAGTAAGCTATTCAAACATCTATCGCCAAAAGGAAAAGAACCTGTCAACCCCCTAGGACCAATCCATCTCGTAAACACCATCACCACGATATCTGCTTCTACACCTAACCTAACCCAACAACAAACTGAAAAAAATGGTTATACAGCTCAAGATGAGACCTCAAGGGTGGACCACGATTTGGCCAGAAACCTTACCAGCTTATCCGAGCATTGCACCGCGCATGAATCTGGCAAATCGGATGATGGGAAAGAGAGATCGGAGGAGCATACGAGAAATCCAGCCATTTTGGGTAAATCTATTATAGAGGAACCCGAGAGAAACATGGAGGATGTTATTAGTGGGAGTGGCGATAGGACTAATGAAAGCAACCTTAAAGTTTTTAAGATCTCCTGCACCATCAAGGAAAAGCTCTTAACCGATAGTCATATAGATCTTAGCGTCCCAGATAACATAATACCCCTTTCCCTATACCAAGAAGCCTTTCCTGAACGCATAGTGTGTGAGAGAGTCAATAATGCAAGGGTAATAAAAAATGTATCAATTATAATTGGAGAGCTTGTTTACAATACTGACCTCACCGTGATCGATGATGTGGACCCTCTCACCAATCGAACATTAACCAACCTTGTTCTTGGAAAACCATTTATCAATGAATCGGGAGTAATCCTTGATGAGAAGGATGGAAGTGCATTATAACAACCCGCATTTTCAGGACATTTCTCCCATTCACTATTCATCAGTTACTATTCATCATTTACTATTCATCGTTTTCGGAGTCAGTTTGTGATTCCGAGAAGTGTTTCAAAATTTTACTATTCATATGACACTATTCATTTCCGGAAGGAAATCACTATTCACGATTGCCGTTCATTTCATCATAAACTGAGTTTACGAGTCTTCAAATTCGCGTAACCAATGTGGTTTCGCTGTAAATTCATGCATCATTCATTAACGACACTTCATATAGACTGGAGCAGTCTACAAATCATCAACATTTTAGGACTACACGGATATGCAATATTTCTATATACGTATGTTTAATTAACGTTACCACTCAGTTTTTACTACGAACGTATACCCGATACTCCCGACTACGATCCTAACATATTTTCATACTCATTATATTAATATAAAAATTATATTATTAATTTACCCGGTGTTCTCTAACCAATTACTACATTCTACGTTCGGAGCTTGTAACTCGTCGGTTTACGAAATTCCAACACGATAATTATTCTAACACCCGATTCTTGCAAGGAATAATATTTTACAACTTTTACAACTTCGTCATATTTCATTTCACCTCGGTAACATTTATTTTTAGTTAACTTGGTACCCGATAACACCTAATACACAACAATGCCTAACTAATACTTGCACATGTTAAGACAACTACATTTATTAGTTCACAAAACACCTCCCATGTTTCCCTCCTTTGTGCCACCCATATGTCCCCCCCTATGACCAAGACTTTTGACTTTCACCAAGACTAATATATATACACATTACTTCACCATTTTTCTTCATTTCCACACCAAACAACACTAGCAAAACTTTCATTTTTTTTTCTCCGTTTGTGTGTGTGAATCGGCCAAGAAAGGAGACCAAGAAGAACCCATAAAATTTTCAAGATCAAATTATAATCAAGTTCTAATCATAATCTAGTTGGAGTTTTGTGGTAAAAACCCTATGTTTCTTAACATAATCATCTTCAAATCACCTCAAATATTCAAGTAAGCTTCAAAAACACTTTATGATCCTTTATACCTTCATCTACTTTATATTTTTATGTATTTTCAAGTCATAGTAGTAGATCATGCAAATATATATGTTATACATATACTACTTTGTACAATAACACTCTTTAACGCTAGATCTATAATTTTTACTAGCAATCTCATTAGATCCACTAAGATTGGCGATGTCTAGGAACCCATGACACCCTAAGAAGGTGTATGGTAGGATTTGGTATTTGTGGAGTTGATTTGAGGTAGTTTGGTAAAGACTTGAACAAGTTACAAACTAGGAAAATCGATTTTTGAAACTATATATTACCTACTGTCCTTATTCTTGAAACGTGGGAAACTCAGGGTCTAGGGTGTAACTTTGGATCAAATATTTAGAAAATACATTCCGAGACGAAACTATGGCCGAAAACGGGGATAAAAACGAGTTAATAACGAAGGAGATATGATTTTCCGAATATTAACAACGAAAAATACTTTCAAATATAGGTTCTGTCCCAAATCGCCAATTTCAGAAAACTCAGGGGTTTCCGGGTAACATTGGGTTAGATATTCAGAAAATACTTTCAAAAACGAAACCGTGGCCGCTTGAATCACTAAAATCCGAGTTACGACGAAAAAGATATGCTATTTTCAATTTTAACGACGAAAACTATTTTCTGAAAAATAGCTTGCTGTTGAACAGTTTTCATGGACTGTTTCGAGACGTAAAACTTGATCTAGCCGTCCCGACTTATCAAAAATATATTAGTATGTTGTCCCACAATTCCGGGGATATAAAGAACATAGAAAACGATCTTATAACGAAAAAGATACAAGCGTTTGAACTTAGACGATATATATATATTTCCATCAGCTTTTCTATTACAATTTTTGCCGCAAAACTGTCTTTGCGAAACACCATTTTCTCGGCTGTTTTTCTTTATGATCGGATCAGTTTGAGTCCGAGCCGTAGTTAAGTAAAATCAAGATCTTCCAGCAAGCTTTTCAAATCAATTGGCCGTTCGTCGAATAGACTTATAACGAATAAACTACGACCTCATTTATATACCCGATAAACTACATATATTTTGACAGCTTTTACTATAATAAAATTTTCTAAGTGTTGAACATAATACTTTCAAGTAACAACAATAAGAGTCGATTTTCTCATCGATCGAGACCCGTATCGCCAAAAGTTAAATGACACGACTTCAAGATATTGTTACAAGGTTTTCAAAAATGCCGAGTTTCATCACTAACCCTTAACGTACTACATCTCACGACTTGTTTTGCGAGACCATTTTGGGCATATTTTCAAGTAATGAAAATATTATTTTTGCGACAAAAACCTTATATTTGCCGATAGAACACCAAACAAAGATCGTGGAGTACCGTTTCAACCTATTTCCATGAAAAGTGGTTATTAACCTAACGAGACGTCAAAAACGTATTTGTCGACGATAAACGTTATTTTCAAAACTAATGAGTGGTATCGATAACATACGTATTTGCATGTGTAGCGTCATTTCATTTCTTACATTAGATCATATCATTCATATTAGGTTGCGGTTAGAGATCGTGCCTCATTTCTGTGTATTCATTGTTGTCATCGTAGCTATTGCACCAGGTGAGTTCATAACCCCTACTTTTACTTGTTTTACAACTGTTTTGGGGAAAGATACATGCTCCTTACTATTTAAATTCAATGCTTGTTTTACTTGAACGCGATTCATTTTCTCAAACATTACCGGATGGTTGAAATACTTGATTGATTATTTGAATACATTATGAATTACTTATTTCATCCTTAATTTCTTTCTTATGAACACAAGTTCTTGCTTTTGCGGACATAAATATAAAACTGTTACTTTGCCTGAGTTACCTATTACTGCCACTAAAGTCCCCTTTATCATGAACCGTTAATTACATGCGTGTGAGCGCGAATGCTGTGGATAGATCTATTTGGGTTGACACCCCGTCCGAGTTGGTCGCGCCAACCTGTTAAACGGACGCATATCATTCGGATTACTTCCGAGTGTCTGGCAAACACTTACCTGGGGCATTTTATGCTTGATTGCATACGATTACGTCGAGCTTCGAGGTCATGAGCTTTAGGCACTGTATACCTTATTTTTGGCTGTGACATGGTATTTGTTATATTGTCTTGCCTTCCGCAAAATACTTGTTTACGGGAAATACTTGATTTCTGGAAAATACTTGTTTACGGGAAATACTTGATTTCTGGAAAATACTTGTTTACGGGAAATACTTGATTTCTGGAAAATACTTGTTTACTTAAAACTATGAACTCACCAGCTTTATGCTGACGTTTTAGCATGTATTTTCAGGTTTTAAGCAATGGCACGCTACTGGAGGTTTTGGCAGGGCATGGCATGGTCATAGAAGACTCTGATATTTATTTGGGGATCGTTTAAAAGTATTTTAAAGGCCTACTTCCGCACTACTTTTAAAAAATGTAAACTCAACATTTTTTATTAAGCTATTTTATTCTAAATGATTCAAGTGAAAACCATTTTTGAACTTGTGTTGTAATACCAATTGAGTTACACCCCAGCTACATGTATGCTTCCGCTGGACTGGGGGTGTGACAGATTGGTATCAGAGCTTTGGCTATAGCGAACTAAGTGTTTTTAAAACCTAGACTATAGCTACTTTCAAGAAAACTTAACCCTATGACCGTCACGTGCCTGCCTGCCAAGCTGAAGCCTCATTTGTGGTTAGTTGCTGACATAGGTGATGAGATTGTTATCTCATTATCTGGTATATTATATTCATTTATTATAGTTGATTACTATAATTGTCTTTCATATAAGCATGTTCACGTATCATATATGTCACCGTGTTATGTTTTTTTCCTTGCATAGTTTCATCATTTGACCTCGAGTTTGGTCACTTGCTTTTGTCTTTCAGAACGTCTTGGTATTTGTGAAGGACATGGTATTAGTATAACTGAGCTGAGTATTTCAAAATTCATGGAACCTCGGTGGAATGTAGACTGGTCATCTATATTCAACCCGGGATAGTGAGATATAGGCTGACCACCTATGTCTGACTCAGAAGTGAATTTTGCAACACTGAGAGTGGTTATAATAAGGTTATGTCTGGAGTGAATTCCCTACTCAATTTCCAAATGTTTCATTCATGAGTGTGTATACTCTCGTTGTTGGAACCTTCATACTTTTCATCACTTCGTAAACCACCGATTGGAAGCATGTCAGCTAGTCATTTTATTTCATGAACTTTCATATTTATGCACGATACACTCATATCACAGTATTTTCTTTTGTCACAATCTCATTTTGTTGCAGTTGTCACAGTCTCTTCCCTTCTCACCATTACTATCATTTCCTTTCCCCACCCCCATATATATATAAGGAATTAGCTAACACTCTATAGATTCTGATGTCACTCATCCCTCACTACTCCCTATATTGATAAGTGGATATTATCAATGACCTCCCTAGGAAAGACTTTCCATACCTTCTATGAGGATGATCCCTCGATACATTAAGACCTTTCAAAACTCAACAGAAATCTCAAGATGTCACAAAACCATTCGAACCACTATCACTGGCCTGATTGCCACAATTCTACTATCTGGAAAGTATTGGCTTGACTAAATAACAAGATTCATTTTGATACAAGTGCTCACTGATCAACACTATAGAGATAAATCCAACCTCTTAACCGAGACTATAGATTGAACATGTCCTCACCAATAGACTTTATTCGAACATGTTAGACACCTATGCATTTGTGCAGACATACATATCTGGCTATTTTATCCTCTTAATACTTTCATTTTTAAATGGATTTTCTCCAAACTACCGTTATACAAAACATATATCTTGTAAGAAATACTTTTCTGATGCACTTATTTTGACAAGCAAATTCCTTTTGGCTAATCTTTTACAAAACTATTGAATGTTACAAAATTTTAAACATCGATCTTTGGTAAACCATATTATCCACCTTATGTTGAAAATTTTCCTATATTGCATAACTACTAAATTTTGAAACATCAAGAAGGATGTTACCTAAAAAGCCGTTTGCTTAAACTTGTAGATTCATTTATTCGGGGAAGGTTTATGAACAAAACACAATCTCAAAACAAACTTTGAAAATCAATCACTATATTACCTCATTTATACCTTTAGGAGTTTGTGAGTTGATGACCTATAACTTGGGGAAAATCTTAGTAATGGAGACTAAGCACCGTAGGTGGAGAAAGACTCAATTCATGACATCCTGCGGAGGATCACAACCTTATCCCAATCTATTATTTTCAACAACACCTTTTGACGGACTTAACCTTGTAAGTCTTTCAAAACAAGATTCATGATACCTATTTCAATTATTCCTAATAAAGGAATTTAATTCACCTCAACTCCTAACGATTTCATTAAGATCTCTTTGGAACCACACCAACTATCATCTGTAGACCAATGGTCAGAATTTGAGATTGATTCAAACCTAGGGAGATATGCCCAAATCGGGTGTGATTGACACTAGAAATGGTTGGATTAACCATTTGCCATAAATCAAATTCAGTTGCAACCATAGTTATCACACGAGCTTAGAGACTACACCATTCGAAGCACTCTATGGTCGAAGTGTCAACATCCATTGACGGATCAAAACATGGAAAAGCCCAACTCACTAGTCCCATAACCATTCATGAAATAACCAGGAATTTCCTACAAATCAAAGAGTCAATTACAAGTTCGATAAGCGGTAAACCATTAGAATTTCAAGTTCGTGGCATGATTATGTTAAAAGTTCTGCCTAGGAAAGGCATAATACCATTCAGAAAACCTCATAAAGTTAAACCCGATATACACTGAACCATTTACGATTTCTAACAGAGTAGGCCTAGTGGCCGTCAGACTTGAACCTTGTTAGAGCTCAGTAGCTTACACGATTAAATCATCATCTTTTCACCAATACAACTTCAGAGACCAACACAAACTGAACTTCGGGACGAAGTTCGTTTTAAGGGGGTGAGACTGTAACAACCCGCATTTTCAGGACATTTCTCCTATTCACTATTCATCAGTTACTATTCATCATTTACTATTCACCAGTCACTATTCATCATTTTACTATTCATCGTTTTCGGAGTCAGTTTGTGATTCCGAGAAGTGTTTCAAATTTTTACTATTCATATGACACTATTCATTTCCGGAAGGAAATCACTATTCACGATTGCCGTTCATTTCATCATAAACTGAGTTTACGAGTCTTCAAATTTGCGTAACCAATGTGGTTTCGCTGTAAATTCATGCATCATTCATTAACGACACTTCATATAGACTGGAGCAGTCTACAAATCATCAACATTTTAGGACTACACGGATATGCAATATTTCTATATACGTATGTTTAATTAACGTTACCACTCAGTTTTTACTACGAACGTATACCCGATACTCCCGACTACGATCCTAACATATTTTCATACTCATTATATTAATATAAAAATTATATTATTAATTTACCCGGTGTTCTCTAACCAATTACAACATTCTACGTTCGGAGCTTGTAACTCGTCGGTTTACGAAATTTCAACACGATAATTATTCTAACACCCGATTCTTGCAAGGAATAATATTTTACAACTTTTACAACTTCGTCGTATTTTATTTCACCTCGGTAACATTTATTTTTAGTTAACTCGGTACCCGATAACACCTAATACACAACAATGCCTAACTAATACTTGCACATGTTAAGACAACTACATTTATTAGTTCACAAAACACCTCCCATGTATCCCTCATTTGTGCCACCCATATGTCCCCCCCCTATGACCAAGACTTTTGACTTTGACCAAGACTAATATATATACACATTACTTCACCATTTTTCTTCATTTCCACACCAAACAACACTAGCAAAACTTTCATTTTTTTTTCTCCCTTTGTGTGTGTGAATCGGCCAAGAAAGGAGACCAAGAAGAACCCATAAAATTTTCAAGATCAAATTATAATCAAGTTCTAATCATGATCTAGTTGGGGTTTTGTGGTAAAAATCCTATGTTTCTTAACATAATCATCTTCAAATCACCTCAAATATTCAAGTAAGCTTCAAAAACACTTTATGATCTTTTATACCTTCATCTACTTTATATTTTTATGTATTTTCAAGTCATAGTAGTAGATCATGCAAATATATATGTTATACATATACCACTTTGTACAATAACACTCTTTAACGCTAGATCTATAATTTTTACTAGCAATCTCATTAGATCCACTAAGATTGGTGATGTCTAGGAACCCATGACACCCTAAGAAGGTGTATGGTAGGATTTGGTATTTGTGGAGTTGATTTGAGGTAGTTTGGTAAAGACTTGAACAAGTTACAAACTAGGAAAATCGATTTTTGAAACTATATATTACCTACTGTCCTTATTCTTGAAACGTGGGAAACTCAGGGTCTAGGGTGTAACTTTGGACCAAAGATTTAGAAAATACATTCCGAGACGAAACTATGGCCGAAAACGGGGATAAAAACGAGTTAATAACGAAGGAGATATGATTTTCCGAATATTAACAACGAAAAATATTTTCAAATATAGGTTCTGTCCCAAATCGCCAATTTCAGAAAACTCAGGGGTTTCCGGGTAACATTGGGTTAGATATTCAGAAAATACTTTCAAAAACGAAACCGTGGCCGCTTGAATCACTAAAATCCGAGTTACGACGAAAAAGATATGCTATTTTCAATTTTAACGACGAAAACTATTTTCTGAAAAATAGCTTGCTGTTGAACAGTTTTCATGGACTGTTTCGAGACGTAAAACTTGATCTAGCCGTCCCGACTTATCAAAAATATATTAGTATGTTGTCCCACAATTCCGGGGATATAAAGAACATAGAAAACGATCTTATAACGAAAAAGATACAAGCGTTTGAACTTAGACGATATATATATATTTCCATCAGCTTTTCTATTACAATTTTTGCCGCAAAACTGTCTTTGCGAAACACCATTTTCTCGGCTGTTTTTCTTTATGATCGGATCAGTTTGAGTCCGAGCCGTAGTTAAGTAAAATCAAGATCTTCCAGCAAGCTTTTCAAATCAATTGGCCGTTCGTCGAATAGACTTATAACGAATAAACTACGACCTCATTTATATACCCGATAAACTACATATATTTTGACAGCTTTTACTATAATAAAATTTTCTAAGTGTTGAACATAATACTTTCAAGTAACAACAATAAGAGTCGATTTTCTCATCGATCGAGACCCGTATCGCCAAAAGTTAAATGACACGACTTCAAGATATTGTTACAAGGTTTTCAAAAACGCCGAGTTTCATCACTAACCCTTAACATACTACATCTCGCGACTTGTTTTGCGAGACCATTTTGGGCATATTTTCAAGTAATGAAAATATTATTTTTGCGACAAAAACCTTATATTTGCCGATAGAACACCAAACAAGGATCGTGGAGTACCGTTTCAACCTATTTCCATGAAAAGTGGTTATTAACCTAACGAGACGTCAAAAACGTATTTGTCGACGATAAACGTTATTTTCAAAACTAATGAGTGGTATCGATAACATACGTATTTGCATGTGTAGCGTCATTTCATTTCTTACATTAGATCATATCATTCATATTAGGTTGCGGTTAGAGATCGTGCCTCATTTCTGTGTATTCATTGTTGTCATCGTAGCTATTGCACCAGGTGAGTTCATAACCCCTACTTTTACTTGTTTTACAACTGTTTTGGGGAAAGATACCTGCTCCTTACTATTTAAATTCAATGCTTGTTTTACTTGAACGCGATTCATTTTCTCAAACATTACTAGATGGTTGAAATACTTGATTGATTATTTGAATACATTATGAATTACTTATTCCATCCTTGATTTCTTTCTTATGAACACAAGTTCTTGCTTTTGCGGACATAAATATAAAACTGTTACTTTGCGTGAGTTACCTATTACTGCCACTAAAGTCCCCTTTATCATGAACCGTTAATTACATGCGTGTGAGCGCGAATGCTGTGGATAGATCTATTTGGGTTGACACCCCGTCCAAGTTGGTCGCGCCAACCTGTTAAACGGACGCATATCATTCGGATTACTTCCGAGTGTCTGGCAAACACTTACTTGGGGCATTTTATGCTTGATTGCATACGATTACGTCGAGCTTCGGGGTCATGAGCTTTAGGCACTGTATACCTTATTTTTGTATGTGACATGGTATTTGTTATATTGTCTTGCCTTCCGCAAAATACTTTTTTACGGGAAATACTTGATTTCTGGAAAATACTTGTTTACGGGAAATACTTGATTTCTGGAAAATACTTGTTTACGGGAAATTCTTGATTACTGGAAAATACTTGTTTACTTAAAACTATGAACTCACCAGCTTTATGCTGACGTTTTAGCATGTATTTTCAGGTTTTAAGCAATGGCACGCTACTGGAGGTTTTGGCAGGGCATGGCATGGTCATAGAAGACTCTGATATTTATTTGTGGACCGTTTAAAAGTATTTTAAAAGCCTACTTCCGCACTACTTTTAAAAAATGTAAACTCAACATTTTTTATTAAGCTATTTTATTCTAAATGATTCAAGTGAAAACCATTTTTGAACTTGTGTTATAATACCAATTGAGTTACACCCCAGCTACATGTATGCTTCCGCTGGACCCGATTCTGGGGGTGTGACATGCATTGTTTACCAATGGTGTTAAGAAGGTAATTTTTCGTAGGGGTACTGAGGAGGTATACGAGTATTGTCCTTCCCTTGAAGGGAATCTATATGGATCGAGGGATGGAGAATCGGGGAAGATAAGACGGCGTGATCCGAATAATCTCAAAATTCCCTGCATGATCGGTCATAAGTACTTCGATAACATCTACATTAACGTATTTCTACCGAAGAATTTTATGTCCCTATTCCATTATAACAATATCTGCAGATGGGGAATGGTTTACAAGGGAGAGAAAGTGGTTGGTAGAGATCATGAAATCCAGGTGTTCGTAGGAAATATGGCATTCACTATGGAATTCACGATTGTGGACAACATCGAAGACTATGTCGACCCTAGGTAATCACAAGTCATTTTTGGAGCACCCTTTTGTGAGATCACTAATCTGATAGTTGATGACCGGAACGGAATCATGACCTTCACTGATGGAATTAGGAGGGCTTCATACCAAACGCCGTACAAGAGAAAAGACCTTAAGGAAATCGATTGTGACGGGCTTGATAAGATAAGTTCCCAACTTATTTTGTGTGATGAAGATGTTAGGAGAGGATGTAAAAACACTTCTGATTTATCATGTGGATTCTTAAAGGATGTTAGTAAGCTTGATTCTAAGTATCGAGAAGATGTCTTCGAGTTTGAGGACCCGAAATACTTACACTATGAAAGCGATACTGGTTTAGAAGACGACCTAGAGAGTGAAACCAATAATGAAGTCACGTAGTAACCCATGACCTTGAGTCTAGCTACAAGACTCGTAAATTAAGAAAAGCGCTTCTTGGGAGGCAACCCATGCTTTGTGTGATTTTACTTTGTTTGTTTGTTATTTGTTTCCGTATGCATGCTTTATTTTTATTGTTGGTAGATCATGTTTCTCAATTAAAAAGTGGAAATAATTTACTTTGTTGTTTTGGCCTAGTCTTAACTCCACCTAAAAGTATTTTTGCAAAAGATAAGTGTAAGGGGAAACCCCAAATATGTTTTTAAGAAACAAACCGATCATGATTCTCCACAATATTAAGTGAACATGTATATTCGTATTTGTTAGAGTCAAATGCTTGTATTGAGTCACAATGAAGTTTTGCAGGATTTTCCAGGAAGTAGGACCAAGTTTTTCTAGAAATTTTCCGAAAACTTAACATAAGAATTTCTGCAGATCATTTCTGACGGCGTCACGAGATTACTCTTGACGGCGTCACGTGTAAAAATCTGGAAATTTTACCGGTTTTGTTTTTCTAACGGAGTCTTAAAGTTTTTGTGAATTATTAAGTTTTATAATCTCCAGGAAATCTGTAAACTTCATTCCACAAGCATTATATCTTATTTTGTTTTCTAGGATTTAGTAACTTATATAGATTGCCGCCGATTTTATGCGAGGTTGCCTTGTTTGTTTTCTCAGGATTTACAGGTTATGTATGACAAGAAGATGATTTATATTCTGGAAGGGAAGCTTTGATTGTTCATTTTCTTGGAGGAAGATTTAACCTGGCCACCTTATTATCCATACCGAGCAAATCAGGGGAGTATTTGATTTCATTCTTTTTTTTTTTCACTTTTACATTCTTTACTTGAACATTGGGGACAATGTTCATCTTAAGTGTAAGGGGAGGGTAAAAAATGATACCTTACATATGCACTTTCGCTTGAGTTTGTTTTGTTTAATAGTAGATGTGTAATAAAACTATGAGAAATACTTGTTAGTGCAATTTTAGCGCCAAATTTAAAATTTTTTACAACATTTAGGAGTGAAACTTTAGCCATAGCAAGCGTCTCATGGATAGGAGATTGTATGACTAGCACAAACCGTATATTCAGAAAAAATTTTCACCCAAATATGTGAGGTTCGCCTTTAGATTTGATAGGGAAAACATTTACTATTAGTGCTTATGAGTGTATCGGTAGCATTTAGATTCTAGAACTTGCGTTAGTGATGCATCCCGAGACCGCTAGTGAGACTACATTCGTGTAGTAGGATTTACTACATGATAAGAGGCATTAGGATCACCCTTGTGTTAAACCCGTATCATAATTACTTGACCACTTAAGTCATATTACTTGGCTAGTTAAGTCAACTAATTTTTCCCACACCTTAGCGTTGTACTCATTTTTAGTACACGAAACCCCTAGTACACCCCTCCGAGCCTATCTTTTCGTTTCTAACTCTAAGCATTTTACTTAAAGGAAGAATTTGTTACACCCCACTTAAATATACAACCAAATCGCCTTAGCCTTCCGTGTATGCGCTCATTTTTAGTGCATTATTGTTATTTGTTAAACCCTAAGTTAACTATCTAATTGATTACATGGGTGCTAAGTCGAGTCATATCTTTGTACATATTGTTTTGGGATGATTGGGACTCATGGGTAAAGTACTTATTTTATGGAGTAATGGGGAAGAACATCATTTATTACCCCCATATGTACGTTAATCTTAAAAGTACTCCAAGTGTTTTGATTATCTTAATTCGAGTCATTAGATTAGTTTATTGTAAAGTATGTAAAGATTCAAGTGTAAGGGGAATGTTCAATCCCTATGATGTATTATTTTGGATGGTAGGGTAAGAGTGTATGTCTAAAAAAAAATAAATAAAAAAAAAAAAGAGAGAGAAAAAAACATACGGACTACCATCCCTTTTCATTCTATGTTTATTTTATGTTTTTGTTATTTTTCATTTATTAGCTTAAGTCGAGTCTAGTCTTGTCTTAGCAACGCCATATTGTATATGTAATTAACCAAGATTGTTAACTCGCCACCAGTAAAAACTTCCTTTATCCAACAAAACCGTGTATTTCATATCCCTACACCTAACGTTACAACCCTTTAAAAGACCTCTTTGATAGTTTATCCTAGGTGCTTACGCCATGTGGTGGAGGTTTGATCCTTTCCCAAGCCTATGGTAATCTATTTTGCTATGACAGGTAGTGAGAGATATCTTCCGTTTCCATATTGTAATTTATACTTTATTACACCCGAGAGATGTGAGTATCTAAACACTATTTGTGAGGTGCTAGTGTATGACCTCCGTGCTTGTCGTTGGTCTTTAGTGGAACGATTATTTGTTGTAATTACTTTTATATTAGTGTTAAATGACCCCTAACTTGTATTTTGACTAGAATAAAAGTGCATTTGCTTGAGGACAAGCAAATCTCAAGTGTAAGGGTATATGATGAGGCGAAAAATGAACCACTTTTAGGGGGTCATTTAAGCCCGGAATTGAATTTATTTGATCAAATATTGCCCTAAATCGTTCCTTTTGTGATTTTAGGTACTTTGGGAGTGAAATCTGGAAAAGGAAGCAATTCGGACGTTTTTGGAGCATAAAAGTGAAGAAAACGCTAAAGACTTAATTTTCCAAGCTGGGAACAGTAGATGACGGCGTCAAGAGCAACATTTTGACGGCGTCAAGAGTAAATTGCATGACGGCCCAGTACAGAAATGAAGGTGTCACAAGGAAGAGCGTCAAGAGTAAAATACGTGACGGCCTGGAAAAAGTTATAACGTGACGGCGTCAGAAGTAGATCAAGGCAGTCCGAGAATTCTTTTGGCGGCGAGATGATGGCGTCACCTATTTGGTCTTGACGTCGTCAGCCTCAATTTCCTATATATAGTTTTCTAATTTTCATTTATAAAAAGAGAGAAGTTTTGGAGAAACCCTAAGGCCGAACTTAGTACGAATTTTACAGGTTTTTCAAGGGTTTTCAGCCCTTGAACCCTTTCATGTGTAATTGAGATAAGTGTTCTTCTAATTCAATCAATATGTCTATGTGTTGGTTGTCTATATCTTGTTCTTGTCTTAATTCCATCATGCTAGGCTAGATCTATCTTGTGTTTGCTTAGATCTAATGAAACCTAGATGTTAATCATGTGTTGATTACTTGTTTATGGTTGTATTGGAAGAATGATTTCGATGTTAGGCTTAAGAAAACTGGCAGATCTCCAAATGGTAACATGCTTGAACGTCTTAGGAAACATGAACTGACGTGCACTAGGTTTTATTGGTTGTATTTAATGCATGAGTAAATTCTAATGATCCCATGTTAGGAGCTTCTTAGCCGGCTCGACATAGGAGTGAAGTAGGCACTCATAGGATTGGGGAATTAAGTGCGCCACCCCATGAATGGTATTAAGGAATACAATCCGTCATCCACGCAACTATAACAAGTAATTAACATGTAAAAGATATCTAGGGAGTAATAAAATCTAAGTAAACACAATTTCTCCACTTATTGCTCACAACCTTAGTTTAATTTAGTTTATTTTCATTTCTAGTATTTTATTTTGATTGCATCTTTAGTATTGGGTTAGTTGACTAGCAACTAATTCCGCCCAAATCCTTCAAACCCGAGATTTTTACTTGCTTTCTAAAAAAATATAAAAATACAAAAATAATCATCCCTCACCTTTAGAACTAGTATTTAGGTTTTCTAATCCTAGCGACACTATTCCTAGCTGAACGATCAATCCCCCGGTACTTGTCACTATACTATACTACGCATCAAGACCCACCTTCTTCAGACCCACCTTCTTCAGACTCACCTACTTCAGACTCACTAGACCCATCTTCATCTTCATCAGGCTCATCCTTCTTAGATGATTCCTTTGTTATCATCTCTTTAGGCTTAACAGAACGTTAGGGTTTAACAGAACGTTGGGGTTGAGGTTTGACAACTTTTGAATTCGGTTTATCAGAAGTTGTAGCTTTCTTAGATGATTCCTTTGTTATCATCTCTTTAGGCTTACGTGCAACAGTTTTTGATCGACCTGAATAAAAATTTTAAATGTTAATAACTATAAAATAATCTAATACAATCATATATGATTCTATCAGAATCATATATGATTTTCCTTTAATCATATATGATTCTAACAAAATACACTTATAGCAACATCCAACTGACCAAATAGGTAACTTGCAGACAGAATTAAGCTAAGCAAACAAGCTTAAATTAGAGAAACAAGCACATAAATAAGAAGCTAGTACTAGGATCTATTAATAGAAGCAAAAAATAAAACAATAAGCTACTCTAGAGAGGCTAATATGAAGCTATGAAAAGGCTCAAGTATCCCACTGTTGGTGGTGCAGGGCAACCCACAGCCTAAGTAAGGGTTTCGCAAGCTAAAATTAAGATAGCAAACCACAAGCTTATGATTCAAAAACTATTTCAATCTATGCACAAGCAACCTAATGTGAGATAAAAATAACTTTTAATGATTTCCAAACACTATTGAGCTCAAAATTAGATCTGGTGTAAGACCATATAGAAATTGAATCAAAATTTTTTTACCAAAAAGTACCTGCATTAAGCATTAAAACGTCCAAACGTACTCATGTTTCTGAAAACTTAATTCGCCGAATTCAGAAATTAAAACGCAACACACATTTCTACCAAAACTAACTTCTAATTTACACTACCATTTTCATCCAAAACGCAACACACATTTCTTCCAAAACTACCTACATTGAGCACCAAATGTACAACAAATTCCTTTCACTTAAACTAGACAATCGCTTCTAAGTATCATAAGTTCATAACATATCATTATCATGATCACGACATAAAACTAAACAGCTAAAAAAACTCACATTTCATGCATTTCATTATCTGGCCTGCAAATCTCCGTTACTCGCAAAACATTCAATTACTAATAAACTAAAAGTCTGAAATTTCCACATCAGATTGAGTAAATGCAAAACACCAAGCAGTTTGAGTCAAACTACCTAACCAAGTAATCACTTCAGCTTAAACCAGCTTTAAACAAAACATATACAATCAAGCAAATATTTTAGACCCAAACTCACTAACATAGTAACATCCATAAAAAAAAAAAAAAAAAAAAAAAAAAAAAAAAAAAAAAAAAAAAAAAACCTCTATTGTTAGCACGACCATATAAATTCATCATCATAGCAATAACTTATAACTTACACATATATATACAAAACTAACAATATAAGCTTATTTAAAGGCTTATATTGCTAATATACACAAAACGTAAATAATCAACAAAATAAGCAATTTTACCCATTATTTCAACAACGGCGGCGGTTTATGGCTATAATGATCTGTATCGACACCAGTTGCTGGATGGATAACTACGAATCAACTAGGTTTAAGGATCAAGCTGATGCTGTTAGACTTTATTGTACCGAAAAATTTAAGGTATTCCATATTTAATTGGTTTTGCATGTTGCTTCTTATTATTGATTGACCTCTTCTTTTTTTTTTCTTTTTTTTCGTTTTTTTTTTTTTTTTTTTTTTTGGTTATAGTCTCATCCGGAAACTGTCGTGGGCATATGTGGAATGAGTGACAAATGTATTACTCATCTTTGTGCACCTACCAGATGGATTGGGCAAATCATGGCATCCCTTTATTGTAATTAGCTTCTTCAATTCATTCATAATTTACTCTTTGTATGTATGTATAAATTGTAATCATCAAGTTTATTATTGTTGTTACTGAGATGTAAACACATGTGGTCAACTGTTGTTAATAGAGGCGGTCGTGAATGCTCATGATGTTTGGTTCGGCTACTCAGGCAAAGAACTAGGCGTACATCTGCCAAAAAGGATTACTGTGTTTGCTGGAGGGTAGGGTCCTTTTTTTTTAGTAGTAGTAGTTAGTATGCGTTCCTCGAACCTTTGCCTTAGGGGAATAAATTTTTTCCTCGAACCCGAGACCTTACGTTGCTTATATTAATTCACTAATGCAACTTTTTAATCTAAGATTCATGTTTTTTGCCTTTCAGTCCTGTATATGATGAGATGAAGGGGGTGCAGTCTTTAGGAAAAGTGTTGAAAGAGAGGAATATAGCTTGTGATGCTATCAGCTTTGGTGATCCGGCCAGCAATAAGAAGGAACTTTTTGACACCTTGATTGATGTTGCAGATAATAATGGCAACTGCAACCTTCTTCATGTTCCACCTGCATCTACTGTCCTTGACGCCCTATCAAGGTTTATTATAATCTGTTTCCCTTTTATATATTTTTACTACTTGGCTTATCATATATCTGGAAACATTTGCTATCAGGTCTCAAATCCTCCGAACCAGTTCAGCACAACTTGCTAGTCTTCCGGTACAGCAGAATAAACTAGTTGATCGACATTATCATCCAGCCAAAATTAACACAGTATCTCAATCGGTTGTACGTACACCTGAATCCAGAGAATTTAAAGACTGAAACATTAGATGAGAGGATTGAAAGGGCGAAACGAGAGTTAGAATCATTGATTATGCAGAAGAATAAACTAGTTGCCGGCTGAATTGTTGGTGCTCGATTGTTGATGTCTTATCTGCTTGTCCAATGCTGAATTGTTATAGTTTGTCCCGAATGTTTGCATTTTGCTGATTTTTACTATATAGTTTGCTATTGTATGTTATGTTTATTGATTGCAATCCATTTTGATAAAATGATATAAGAAAATGCAGGTAGTTATCCTTTAATCCACTATTCACTTGTGTTCAAGTGATATAGGCACTGTGATAACTTAGTATTTGCTTTTCATTTATAGATATAGTATTTAGATTCTTGAAAGCATGTTAATTTTCTTTTTGTGGACTGGGCTGCTGTTAAGTAATGTTTGTGTCTTCATTTTATACAAATTAGTCTTTGAAAATTATTTTGCATTTTAGCTAAGCGCGCTATTTTGCCTCAAAAACTCAAGGATCCTCTCTTTAGCTTCTGTCAAAATGAATCAGATGCTATTTTATCAAAGCTAATAGTACTGCCTGAAACGGCTCATTGTAGTTGGTCGCCATCAAGTTCATGGGTCATTTTAATTTGCTAAGTTAGGACATAGGCTTTGTATGATTGACTCGCATGCTTTACTTGTATAATGTGTACTTAGTTTGCCATATAGTGACTATCAATCCATTAATTACACTTGACACTTCACGCAGTGGAGATGGTTAAGTTTGAACTTTGTCGATCTTTAACTTTACGGTAGCATATTTTTGCTTTGTGCCCAGAAGATTAATTTGCGCAATTGGTTGCTCTCTCATAATGTCATGTTACAAGAACTCTCTTGAAAGGTTTAGAAGGGAAGAATTTCGACCCAAGGTTATTGTACTTTGTTGGAGTGTACATGAAAGTTATTATTAACGAGTAATATGCACCTAATTAGCTTTTAGTAGAAGCTTTTGGCAGTAACAAGAAGACTTTTATACTAACTTATTACTATAGTTTACAAATATCAAGATACACACACAAAAAATATGGTGTTTTAGCACATAAAATGCTTGCACCTTATCTTCTGAATGTTGTTCTTGTTGTGATCTTGGCAAAGAAAGGTATGCAAGAATCAAGATTACATCGTATTTGTTTATGCATATCGACTCATATTTTTCTTGGTTTGTATCACAAACAAAGTGGTATTCAATTCCCTTTTAAAGGAAGTTCACATATGTAATAAAGCATCTGCAGCATAATCTTCAAGAAAAAAAAAGAAAAAAAAAAGTACCGTGTTTTTTCTAACACTTTTCTTGTACATATTGCAAACCAAATAGTCTCCATTAGCGAGATCCATCTATATAAAGATGCCAATTTATTATGAGACTTGTAAAATATACCACACACCTCTTTACCTACTATAAGTAACACGTACTTTATACGAGCACCACACGACACTATACCCACTACAGATATCATCATCCTAAAATGGCCTTAAGTTTCATTTTTCTTTTCTAGGTGAGTGTTTTCGTGGCATTGATGTTAGGCCTTTTGACATATCTAAATGCAAAAACATGGGCCTAATATCCATGGTAGCTTCTTGTAATCCATTGTCATAGTTTCCAACCAGTAACCGTGCTTTGCGGAATTTCTCATACTATCGCAATACTTCTATCATGACTGGCATCCGCATTCTTGATGTATCCAGCATTAGCTCGATCGGGTGATCTTTCATGTACTTGCATACATGTCCGCCACCCACAACAGTCAGTGCATACTCTACGGGTTGAAACTGTTGAGAAAAGTGACACCGGACTGAAGCAAACCCACAACTAAAATATGAAATGTAATAAAAGATGACACACGGATATAACGTGGAAAACCCCAATAGGGTAAAAACCACGGGCATGGAAAGATACGTTTCACTGTGTAAAACTTGGAGTTACACATTTTCTCTAGTTACAAGGATAATACAAATTTATATCTCTTGTACTAGGAAATATACTAAACTCTCTATATTACTCACACTCGGAGAAAGAATGAGATCCAAAGAACACTATGTGTTATTGTTGCTTTGGAAATGGGATGACACAAATGAGGCTTCCCTCATTGCCTTTTATAGGCATCACTTGCAACCATATGACATCATGGATGACTATCATAAACCAAGTTGCTATACAAGTTGTCCAAGTTGTTAGATTCTCTTTAGATGCATTGTATCTATGTTAAAATGGTATCAAAAACAACTAACACAAGATTTATCACCCAACCAACCACCCCTTGGTGATCTATTATTATTATAACAATATACACAAGAAGACTTGTCCCCAACACGGATGCAAGCCAAGAACATACAAAGAAAATATAACAGTCCCTCTATTAGGTGCTGTCTACAATACTCACACTCTAAAACCAAACCCATAATCAACCAAACTATAACACCAATACTACCAATCAAGATCAAGTAGATCTTGACTTAAACTAACCTGAACAAACTAAACTAATACCCAGAAACCCTAGAAACAGATGATGATGACTTGAGAGCGAAATCAATCAGAGAAATTTGTGTGACTGGAAACAATGAGAGAATACCAAACCCTAGCTCGTAATGTTGTTTATATAAGCTCCCAAGTTACACTTAAGACCCTGCACAAACAAACACTAGACAAACACAACTAAAGTTAAGTATTAGTTATAAATAAATTACCTAACTAACCCTGTAGTTTCATAAGTTTGTAAAAGAATGCTAATAATTTGAACACCCTCCCTCAAACTGATGAAACATACAGATTAACCATGCCCAACTTCTTCACCATCACACCATGTTGCACACTTCCAAGAGCCTTAGTCAAAATATCAGCAGTTTGATCCTTAGACCCAATGTTCACAGTTTTGATCAAGCCAAATGAAACCTTTTCTCTAATAAGATGAACATCTATATCAAAATGCTTAGTTTTCTCATGCATAACAGGATTAGCAGCAATCTGAACTGCAGACCTATTATCACAACACAAATCTACTGGCAACAAACATTCACCAACACCCAGGTCTTTTAAAATTTTAAGAACCCACATAACTTCACAAGTAGCAGAAGCCATAGACCTATATTCTGCCTTAGCAGAAGATTTAGACAAAGTATTCTGCTTCTTACTTTTCCAAGATACCAAATTTCCATTCACAAAAACACAATAACCAGAAACAGACTTCCTAGTAATAGGACATTTAGCCCAATCAGAGTCAGAGTAAGCAACAACTTTGAACCCTGATTGACTCTTATTGAAACTAATCCCACTACCAGGAGCTAACTTCAAATATCTAAGAACCCTCAAACCAATCTCAAAATGAGACTGTAATGGTGAATGCATATGTTGACTAAGACAATGAACAGCATATGCTATATCAGGTCTAGTCAATGTAAGATATATCAATTTACCCACAAGTTTCTGATAAGCAGTAAAGTTTTTCAAATACTTATCATCAACAGTCTCTTTATGATTTAAGACAATGTTTTCAGGCAATGGGGTCATAACAGGCCTACAAGCAAGCAAGCCATATTCATGAAGTAATTCAAGACAATATTTCCTTTGATTCAAACACAACCCAGTTTTAGTTTTTAAAACCTCAATCCCAAGAAATATTTAAGTTCTCCCAAATCTTTAATTTTAAACTTGTTTATCAAAAAAAACTTTAAAATTTTCAATTTCATCAACACTATTACCAGTTAAAACCAAATCATCAACATAAACCAGCAAGTACAAAACTAAGCTCCCTTTATTTTTAATAAATAAAGAATGATCATTTTTGGACTGCTCAAAACCAGCTTCAAACAAAGCCTCAGACAGCTTATGATTCCACTGTCTGGGAGCTTGTTTAAGCCCATACAAAGATTTTTTAAGTCTGAGAACTTTGTTAGATTCTTCTTTAAAATACCCTGGTGGAGGAAGCATATATACTTCTTCAACCAAATCACCATACAAAAAAGCATTATTAACATCCATTTGAAAAACACCCCAATTATTCTGAACTGCCAAACTAAGTAAACACCTAACAGTACCCATTTTAACAACAGGACTAAAAGTTTCCTCATAATCAATACCCTCTTTTTGACTATAACCCTTAGCAACACATCTAGCCTTATATCTTTCAATTTCCCCTGAAGACTTATATTTGATTTTCCAAACCCATTTACTACTAATAGGAACCCTATCAGGGGGTAAATCACATTCTTCCCAAGTATCATTTTCAAGTAAAGCACAGACTTCTTCATTCATAGCATTGTTCCAATTAGGATTATTTTTAGCTTCTTCATAACTAGTAGGTTCAGCAATCTTATTCAAATTGGAAACAAAACAACAATTCTCAGCACTTAACAAAGAATGATTAACAACCTTATTTAAACCATACTTAACTTTACCATCAAGAATAAAATCATTGAACTTAGGTGGTAACCTAGAAGATCTATTAGACCTTCTAGCACTAATAGTTCCTTCCTCTCTATGACTGTGTAAAATATTTTGAAACCTAGGCATAGACACCTATGGATCAGGAAATGGATTTCCCTCAGAATTAAAACTATTATTTTCATCTAAAGGAGTTGCAGAGTCATCACTTACTGGTTGCTGTGAATTACCAAATTGATGTATCTGTTCAAAACTAGCAGTCTGGTCTAAATTCACAACCCTACCAGATTGTGACTGACTGCCATCTCTACCAACAGATGCTATATCATGACTATTATCACTATCATCATCGGGAGAGGGACTAGGAGTTTTGGTTTTTGACTCAGAATCAATATTATCAAAAAAGTTTAACACATTAACCTCAGTTTGAAACTCAGAATTTTGATTCATTTTGTATGGAAAAATAGTTTCATAAAATTTGACATCTCTAGAGTATAAAACAGAACTATTTTCCAAACTTAAAAGCTTATATGCCTTTTTACCACTAGCATAACCTAGCAAAACACATTTTTCAGATCTTTCACAAAACTTATCAGACTCTTTAACAATAGCAGCATAACAGAGACACCCAAAACTCCTAAGATGTGACAGACTAGGTTCCCTACCATAAACAAGAGAAAAAGGAGATTTTCCATTCAAAACAGAGGAAGGCAACCTGTTAATCAAATAAGTAGCAGTCAAAACACATTCAGGCCAAAACACAAGAGGTATCCCTCCCTGAAACATAAGACTTCTAGCAACATTGAGTAGATGTCTATGTTTCCTTTCAGCAATACCATTCTGCTGAGGTGTATATGCACAACTAGTTTGATGTAAATTTCCCATTGTATTCAAAAAATCACTCATTTTGTTATTAAGAAATTCTGTTTCATTGTCAGACCTTATGATTTTAATTTTCTTACCAAATTGAGTTAAAACCATGTTGAAAAAACTTACAAACATATCAAAAACCTCATGTTTTCCTTTTAGCATATACACCCAAACAGACCTACTGAAATCATCAACAATAGTCAGGAAATACTTAAAACCATCTCTGCTAACCACTTTATAAGGACCCCATACATCCAAATGTATGAGATCACCAAAAACAGTAGACCTATGTTCACTGATAGGAAAAACATCCCTGGTCTGTTTAGCCTTATGGCAAACATTACAAGGACCATTGTGATCAATATTGGTCAAATTTAAAGAACCTCTTAATAATTTTAAAACTTGATTAACTGGATGTCCCAACCTATTATGCCAAATTTCTTTAGAAACAAAACAACTAACAAACTCACTTTGAAACACACAAGCAGACAAACTATCAGACTTATCAAACAAGTATAAGCCACCATATTCACTACCAGTCCCCAGCACTCTCTGATGTTTCAAATCCTGAATATAACACTTAGTTTCATCAAAACCAACTCTAAACTTGCTATCCTTAATCAATTTGTTCACAGACATCAAACTAACACAATATTCAGGAATAACCAAAACATCAAACAAAACAACATTATTATTAAGTCTCAAATTACCAACATGAGTAATATTAGCAAGAGTTCCATTAAGGTGACCAACAGTGAGTTTTAAATCAGAAATATCCACAAGATTAAACATATTTAAAATGCTATTAGTAAGATGTTGATTAGCCCCTGAGTCAATTATCTAACCCATGTGATAATTGACTCCATTAAGTTTAATATTAGAACAAAAAAATTAAGAAATATGCTGATTAAAAAACACACTGCAATTGAAAAAAGAACAAGAGGAACTACCAGCCATATTGGCATGAGCAGTAGTAACAGGTTTCTCATGTAAAAGATTCATCAACTTCATAACCTGTTCATTACTAAGAGACAAACTTCCAGCAGTACTCTTAAAACCATTGTTAGTCACAGAATTAGCCTTAGGATCATTAGGTTTATTAAAGCCATCGACAGGTTTTAGATTAGGATTCTTTTTAAAACCAGGAGGATAACCAATGATTTCAAAACACCTATCAACAGTGTGACCTTTTAATCCACAATGAGAACAAAGTAAACTGTCATAATTTCCTCTATTATTACCAGAGTTATTATTCCAATTACCATTGTTTCTTCTTTTATTATTATCAAAGGCTTTAGAAACAAAAGTAGAGACTTGTGGCTTATCATTTTTCACATTAACACTAGTGGAAGGAACCCCTCTGTGAGATTCTTCTCTAGACACAATCACAAATGCATCCTTAACTTCTGGAAGGATTTCCCTAGTTAAGAGAGTACTCCTTATGGGTTGATAAATGTCATCAAGACCCATAAGAAATTGCATCAATTTTAACAGTTTACAATGATCATTTAACTCAGTCCTAGCTTCACAAGTGCAATCAGGCAGTTTGGTAAGAATATCAAATTCTCTCCATAGAGAATTCAACTTATGATAATATTCAGATATAGGCAATCCACCTTGTTTAAAACTATTGATTTTCTGAAGCAAGTTAAACACAACAGACCCATCTATTCTATCATAAGTATCTTTTAAATCTTTCCAAACCACAGAAGCATTATCAGAAAACACATGTCCAAGATAAACATCTTGAGACAAAGAACTCAAAATCCAATTTAAAACCACAGCATTACATCTATCCCATTGAGCCTCAAGTAAAGGACTAGCAACATAAGCAGACTTAAGACAAGTACCATCAAGAAAGCCCATCTTATTCTTAATTTGCATAGCCAATTTCATAGCACTAGACCAAATTCTATAGTTCTCAACACCAGTCAACTTAATAGACACAACAGAAGCACAATTAAAATCATTAGGATGAAGATGCAGAGGGTTACTCTGATCCAAACTACTAATCATAATAGCCATAATGAAACAAAAAACAGATAAGCAATAAAGCAGAAACAATAAACCAAATAACAACTAACAAACTACCAAACAGAAAAACAACCAGATAAACAACTAAGCAGAAACAAGAAACCAGCAAACAAACAAGATTAACACAACAAGAAACACGCAAACTCACACCCAAAGATAACTTGGCCCAGGCCAGCAGACTGTGAATGGCCAGAGCAGGTTTTCATGTCACTCACGGTGACAGATCAAGATGTTAGCCAAACCGTTTGCGCCCACTCAACTCAAAACCAGTTAACCCTAAGAGAAGGAAAAACAACTTACAGTGAGTAGCAGCGGAGAAACCACAAACAACTACTCTAGATTCACATAGTCTAGAGTAATTGAACCAAGAACTAGCCCAGAAACCACAGATCCCTAAAATCCCAATGAAGCAATAAGGATTTCCAAGAATCAACCAAGAATCAACAATCAACTGTTAATTCCTCAAGAAACCAACACCAAAACCTTCCAATCGATCAGAATAACAAAACCCCCAAAATATAGGGTTTCAAGAAAAAACCCCAAATTGTCAATAGAATCTATCAACCTTCAATTAAACCCTAAAATACCACAATTCAACAACCAGATCATTGAATTAACACAACCAGAACTCCAAGATTCACCAAGAAGTAACCAATCAAAACCTAGAGCTCTGATACCATGTTAAAATGGTATAAAAAACAACTAACACAAGATTTATCACCCAACCAACCACCCCTTGGTGATCTATTATTATTATAACAATATATATAAGAAGACTTGTCCCCAACACGGATGCAAGCCAAGAACATACAAAGAAAATATAACAGTCCCTCTATTAGGTGCTGTCTACAATACTCACACTCTAAAACCAAACCCATAATCAACCAAACTATAACACCAATACTACCAATCAAGATCAAGTAGATCTTGACTTAAACTAACCTGAACAAACTAAACTAATACCCAGAAACCCTAGAAACAGATGATGATGACTTGAGAGAGAAATCAATCAGAGAAATTTGTGTGACTGGAAACAATGAGAGAATACCAAACCCTAGCTCATAATGTTGTTTATATAAGCTCCCAAGTTACACTTAAGACCCTGCACAAACAAACACTAGACAAACACAGCTAAAGTTAAGTATTAGTTATAAATAAATTACATAACTAACCCTGTAGTTTCATAAGTTTGTAAAAGAATGCTAATAATTTTAACAATCTACTTTAACAATCTCCCACTTGAAGATCTGATTGAAGCTAAACCGATCTTCACACCGTTATCCTTCCTTGCAGTTTCATGTTGCTTATGTTTCCGCTAGGCCGCATGAGGATCGACACCACATAAACTTGTCATTGTTGATTGCTTTCGTCAGATAATCTGCTACGTTATCATCAGTATGAATTTTCTGCATATCCACGGTTCCTTCTTCCACTTTCTCCCGAACGAAGTGATACTGAACTCGTATATGCTTTGTCTTTGAATGAAATTCTGGATTCCTTGTATCTGCAAGATACCAGGCACTCTGGTTGTCACAAAATAGATTAATTTTCTCTTGTTTGTGCCCGAGCTCTTCCAACAACATCTTCAACCATACTGCTTCTTTGCTGGCTTGAACAGCTGCAACATATTCTGCTTCTGTTGTTGACATAGCGACAACTGACTGCAGTTTTGAAACCCAGCTTACTGTTCCGCCAGAAAGTGTAAATGCATACCCGGTGGTTGATTTACTTCCGTCAAGATCACCTGCGTAATCAGAATCAACATATTCTGCTTCTTTGCTGGCTTGAGCAGCTGCAACATATTCTGCTTCTTTGCTGGCTTGAGCAGCTGCAACATATTATGCTTCTGTTGTTGACATAGCAACAACTGACTGCAGTTTTGAAACCCAGCTTACTGTTCCGCCAGAAAGAGTAAATGCATACCCGGTGGTTGATTTACTTCCGTCAAGATCACCTGCGTAATCAGAATCAACATATCCCTTGACAGTTAAACCCGATTCCCCATAACATAATGCAACATCCGAGGTTCCTTTAAGATATCTAAAGATCCACTTCACAGCTTCCCAATGCTCTCTACCAGGTTCCGCCATGTACCGACTCACTACTCCCACTGCATGTGCAATGTCTGGTCTTGTACAAATCATCGCAAACATTAAACTTCCCACTGTTGATGCATACAGTACTCGAGACATCTCCATCATCTCTTCTTCACTGGTAGAGCTCATCTTGGATGATAACTTGATATTAGTAAGAAACGGTGTTGATATTGGCTTACAATCTTGCATATTGAACCTTTGCAAGATTTTCTTCACATAACTTTTCTGTGAAAGCCAAACTTTCCGACTAACTCTATCTCGGTGAATTTGCATCCCTAGAATCTTGTTTGCGGGTCCAAGGTCTTTCATCTCGAATTCCCTAGCGAGTTGTGCCTTCAGTTTACTGATACGATCTTTGTTGGGGCTTGCAACCAACATGTCGTCAACATGTCTCCAAACCTCTTGTAATATGCACAAGGGTCTGCGTGTAGTCTGTTATATCCAAGGCCAATGATGAAAGAATCAAATCTCGTACCAACACCGCGGCGCCTGCTTTAAACCGTACAGAGATTTGTTTAATCTGCAAACCAAGTTCTCTTTTCCTTTTTGTTTAAAACCTTCTGGTTGGAGCATGTAAATTTCTTCCTCAAGATTTCCATGAAGAAATGCAGTTTTCACATCTAGCTGCTCTAGATGTAAATCATACGTAGCACACATTGCCAGAACCACTCGAACAGTTGTCATTCGAACCACAGGGGAAATTATTTCATTGAAGTCGACTCCTTCTTTCTGAGCATATCCTTTGACTACCAATCTTGCACGATACCTCTCCACCTGGTCATCACCACTCCTCTTGATCTTGTACACCCATTTGTTTCTAACGGGTTTTCTACCTGCTGGTAGTGGCATCAGTTCCCACGTTTTATTCTTATGAAGAGCTTCAATTTCTTCTTGCATTGCTTCCCTCCAGAATGAAGCATCTAAATTATTCAGTGCTTCTTGAAGAGTTGACGGCTCTCCTTCCTCTGTAAGAAGACATTATGCAACATTACCCTCCATAACATAATCCGTGTGCCATACCGGACGTTTTCTTTGACGATTAAGAATACAAGTCGTTGGAGCTTGAGACTCAGTCGTCTCATTCACCTCGTGTTGTGGTACGACTTCAGAAGAATCACTCGACTGAGACTGCTTTTCCACCTTTATTTATGTAGTTTCACTTGTAGTGCTATCACCTTCTTCATTCTCTTGAACTTTGTCTTCCATAAAGACAACATCTCTGCTGACGACTACTTTGTGGGCAGTGGGGTCCCACAAGCGATACCCCTTTACTCCGTTAGCATACCCCAAGAACAAACATTTTCTGGATTTCGGATCCAGCTTTGTAGTTTCTTGCGAATTGTACATCACGTACACAGGACTTCCAAATATATGAAGGTCTAAATAGTTAACCGGCTTTCCTGTCCACATTTCCATCGGTGTCTTTAACTCAAGTGCAGTTGAAGGTGACCGATTTATCACATAACAGGCGGTATTGACTGCTTCTGCCCAGAACGATTTTTCCAAGCCTGCAGTTGCCAACATTGCTCTTGCTCTTTCTAACAAGGTTATGTTCATCCGCTATGCCACTCCGTTCTGTTGAGAAGTGTATGTTGTAGTGAACTGCCTTTTGATTCCTTCTTGCATGCAAAAGGTATCAAATTCATCACCAGTGTATTCACCTCCATTATCTGTCCTCAAACACTTGATCTTTTTTCCAGAATCAAGTTCAACCCACGCTTTGTAAACTTTGAAAACTTCAAATACATCAGACTTCTTCTTGATTGGGTACACCCAACATCTACTGGAATAGTCATCAATGAAGGATAAAAAATACTTTGCTCCTCCTAGGGATTGAACCGGTGCCTGCCATACATCATAATGAACCCATTCTAAAACAGAAACACTTCTAGAATTTGATGTCTTGAATTTTAGGCGATGCTGCTTGCTGATAACACAATGCTCACAGAAAGGTAAAGAAACCTTTGTTAGGCCAGGAATTAACTTCCTTTCAACAAGAATCTTCATTCCTTGTTCTGACATATTTCCAAGCTTCTGATTTCATGATACTGCAACTCTATGACTTAGACTATGTGAAGCAACAGATGCTTCCGCATCCTCTATTATCTCTCCTTTCAGTTGGTATAAGTTCGTAGTCACCTTTTCTCCTTTAATAAGTACAAGCGCGCCTTTTATAACTTTCAAAATCTTGTTTTGTATTTCAACCTTACAACCAAGATTATCAAATTGTCCTAGAGACAAAAGATTCTTTTTCAGGCCCTCCACGTGTCGCACATCCCGAATAGTACGAACTGTACCATCATGCACCTTCACCATGATACTTCCAATTCCAATGAGCTTTAGTTTTTTTATCATTGCAACTGTACACAGATCCACCTCCAGAGATAGGTTTATATTGATGAAACCATTCTCTTCTTGTAGTCATATGAAAAGTTGCTCCCGTATCGAACAGCCATACATCTGCAAATCTCGTCCTGCCTTCATTTGCAACCGCTGCTTCACAACACAGAGCGTTACCATCTTCTGAAGTGCTGGCGACATTTCCTTGAGGATTAGAGTTTCTTAAACTCCTACAATCTTTCTTCATGTGACCCTGCTTCCCACAGTTGAAGCATTTAAAATTCTTCTTCTTTCCTGTTTTAGATTTACCATGATTGTGACTCCCACTGAAGCCAGGTTCCATTGACCTCCCTCTAGTTACCACCAACACCTCCACCTGTCTTGAACTGGCATGTCTGTCCTCCTTATTGGTATGCCTATTTTCTTCTTCTAGAATAGCGGCTGCAACATCATCGAAGACTAGATAGTCCGAAAGAACATTACTTTTTAAGTTGATTATGAGTTGGTCATATGAGTCAGGTAAACTTTGAAGTAGAATTTCAGCACGTTCCTGTGGCTCTATTTTACAGCTCAAAGACGTGAGCTGAGAAAATAGAGTATTCAGGTTATTAACGTGCTTAGTCACTGAAGTAAATTCCGTCATGCGAAGGGCATAAAGTATTCTCTTGAGAAATATTTTATTGTGGAGTGATCTTGCCTCATACAATCGAGCAAGATGATCCCAAATCTCCTTTGCAGTCTTTTTATCCTCTATGCTTGACAAAATTCCATCTACTAGTGCCAGATGAAGATTTGCAATAGCATTTCCGTCCATCTCGTCCCATTTACTGTCATCCGTGACCTCAGCTGGCCTTTCGTCAATGGCCGCTAAACATTTATCATTTCTAAGGATAGCCCTCATCTTTAATTTCCACAACGAGAAATTATTCCCATTGAATTTTTCAATTTCAAATTTCGCTGCCATTGCTACAATCACAATCTACTTTTCGACAAAACTATTATTAGTTAACAATAGTAACTAACACCTTTTGAGTGAATATAATCTTATTTATCTTTTGATGTGGAGGGTTCACTAATTAGTGGCAACCACAGAGCATACGATAAATAATTATACACACACCCAACCTTAGCTCTTGATACCACTTGTTGAGAAAAGTGACACCGGACTGAAGCAAACCCACAACTAAAATATGAAATGTAATAAAAGATGACACACGGATATAACGTGGAAAACCCCAATAGGGTAAAAACCACGGGTAAGGAAAGATACGTTTCACTGTGTAAAACTAGGAGTTACACCTTTTCTCTAGTTACAAGGATAATACAAATTTATATCTCTTGTACTAGGAAATATACTAAACTCTCTATATTACTCACACTAGGAGAAAGAATGAGATCCAAAGAACACTATGTGTTATTGTTGCTTTGGAAATGGGATGACACAAATGAGGCTTCCCTCATTGCCTTTTATAGGCATCACTTGCAGCCATATGACATCATGGATGACTATCACAAACCAAGTTGCTATCCAAGTTGTCCAAGTTGTTAGATTCCCTTTAGATGCATTGTATCTACTTTAACAGAAACTGAACATAGTATAAACGGCACATACCAACTTAGAATAAACAATACATACCGTTGCTTATTCACATAGAAACATTATATATCTGACGTGCTTATGAAGCCAGCAGCAGCATGGGAATTGACATACTCATTCTATACCATTTTGCGACAACACTAACATCACATCTGCCAACCGAGAACAAAACAAGAGTATCAAACATAGTTTATCCGAAATTTTACATTAAAGTACTGATGAGACCATAGATTAACACCATTACCAAAACCATTGGGAAACGTAGGCATGTTCAAAGTGGATCTTCACTTTAGCGATGGTTGAGGCTTGAGGGAGCTCTAACAACTTGGAAGCAAACATCAACATCCCTTTTTCACCACCAGACGCTTGGAATGTGCCAGCAGGAACGATATCAATCCTCTCTAGCGAAGGGGAGCATGCAAGTATACACTTTATCAAGCATACTTCAGTGTATGAACCTCTAAAGGATGAAAACAAAACAGACTGTAGCTGCAGCTTTAGAACATATATGCTTTTCGAACTTGCTTTTTTTGTTGGAAGTTTGGAACATACCTATCAAACAATATTAAAGTGATTTTTCAAGAACATAAACACTTTAAAGTAAGTGCTCAAAACAGTCGCTAAAACGAAAATAGAAACTTAATTAAGGAGTGTGTTAGCATAATCTTGTTGTATGCTCTTTCAAAAGACTCTAATATGGCTTAATCTTCTTTGATAATTTTGCTCTAAATAAAAGTAAATAAGGCCTTCTATGCTCACACCTTCTTTTAAATAAGGGAGTTGTCTGGATTAGCTTATTTGGAAGGGCTTGAGCAATTTCAAACGGTTCCAAAAGTTTCTACAAAAATAAGTTGATAAGCCATCAAATACAAGTCATCCACATGTAATAAAGAATAGTTTCTCGCAAACCAAACATTAAATTCTAATCAAATTTCAAAGAACTATCTTACAAGCTAATGACATGCATGCATGCTTAATATGCTTAATCAAAACTATGCTCTTTACAATCTAAAGTAACACATTTTCATGAATTTCAAGCAAAGATAAATAATGGCTATACCTAACTCGAATGAAGCTAAATGTGAAGGAGAATTAGTGAGTGTTATTTGCAAACGGCAGAAAAAGGATGAATGGTCCCGCTAATTAATACTAATAAAAATTGGGTTTTGTTAAATATGGGATTGTGTTTAAACATACCTTAATTAAATTTTTTGCATTAAATGAAGTGATGAAAGAGAAAAAGTGAATTACACTTGTCAAAAAATTAATTGTGTAGGTCTAATATTAGGTCTCATTGTTAGGCCTAAATATCACCACTCTTTTCATTTTAAACATGAAATGTGATGTTAAATGTAGAATGTTTAGTGTTCACTTAATGCAAAAATTTTAATTAAGGTATGTTTAAGCACAACTCAAAGGGTTGTGGTTAACAAAACCCATAAAAATTAGGGTTTTGTTAAACACAACCAGGGTTGTGTGTAAGCATTCCAAACTTATGAAAATAACAATTAATGAACTCATATAGTCCATAATTATATACTTTTAATAATTATAAAAGAGGTAAGTGATGTTAATTATGGAATGTTTAGAGTTCATTAAATGTTAATTATATATTTATATAAGGCTTATACACAACCCATAGGGTTGTGTTTAACAAAACCAAATTAGGTTAAAAGTCATCTAATAATAGGTATTAGGAGGGAACTGTCAGAACCCGACTAGTGTATCGGGTCTGTAGTCGGGTTATCAAGTTGGTGGGTCAAATTATTTCAACTTGAACCTGACTCGTTTAAATAATCAAGTCAGTTATATCAACCCTAACCTGTTTATATATAACCTAAAGATAACTTATTTAACCCGTATACATATATGGGTTAGCGGGTTAAATAGGTTCTTGAGTCGACATATTTAACCCAATTAACCGTATAATAAAGTATATATATTTTTTAATTTTTGAAAAAATCTTAAAAGGATTGGTGAGTCGACTCGTTTAACCTATACGTAACTCGAGCCTGGGCTGTTTAATAAACGGGTTACATGAGTCGACCCAAACACGACTCGAAACCTATTTAGAGGCAATCAAAACCTATTAATTTCATTTCGATTTCAAGTCGAAATTGAAGGTGTGTTTTCTTTTATACTTTCAATAAAAATTAGATTTCTATGACGCATCATCAAGCTAAAAAATGTTATTCATGATGTTTGTAGTTTAACACTTTCAAAGACATTTTATATAAATTCAGTCACTGACAGTGTAAATCTATTTTCAACATCTTCGTTGTAAATAGTTTTTCTTATTTAATCAATATTATTTTCCTTATTTTTTATACTACTTATAATAGAGGAATGAATCTCTCTCCAAAAAATTCAGATATACAAAAATTGATGCATGATTCACAACCCTTTAATGCACCCAATTTTCATAATTACAACCACCAAAGCATGTTGTACAATAAAAATAGCATAGAACCAAATTGAGACCACAAGACTATAAATTATACATTAATAGCATTAAAAACACCCCTATAACAAAAACTACAACCATGAATGCATAATGTACAACCCTCCATTCCAATTCATTCCCAGCCATATAAATGCATACATTTCCTGAAATCTATTCATACTTCCAAAATATAAATCTGAAATACTATCCTCGAAGGTCGGTCGACTCCAAAACAAGCAACTCCAATCTATCCTAAAACAACAACCCATCTCAGTTTCAAACAAGACTCGAACACAGAAAAGCAACAAGATCTCAGCTTTTATCTTTTAATTAATCACATTCTTGTTCTTAAAACATACAGTTAAGAGAAATTCATCATAGATCTTTTTCGAAATGTAACCTTTTTATATATATTCGAAAGCTATTAAAAAAGAACAAAACCAAAGCGTTTAATTCTTACTTTCGTCCGGTTGAAACAAGAACAAAAAAAATCCTACCCGAGACCCTTATACGATCTTGAAGTTGAACCTCTCTGATCTTTATTTACTTTGACTAACAAAAGAAAATATAAATGGTTTCTGTGTTTGATTTTCAGCCGAAAGAAACACAAAGAATTAGTATTTGTGTTTGGCATTCAGATTATAACAAGGAAAATCGTTTTTTCTATTTTTTTATTTATTTTATTTTATTTTTTGGTGGTGGAAGTTGCGCAGTAGATCTAAGAGGTGTGTGTGGCTGCAAAATAGTGAGAGTAAATTTAGGGTTAAGAGTGTGTGTAGGTAATAGTGGATTTGGGTTGGCGTTTTTGGTTTTCATCATTGGGCTTCTAATCTAAATTTAAGATAAAAAAAGAGAATGAAAAAAGAAAAGAAAGAAAATAATAATGGGCTGGACTTGTGTTAGCTATATTTTATTAGACGGATAAAATCAATAAAATCAAAGGATGGATAACAACTTTTTTCCCAATTATATATTTTGGGGATATTATATGCATGGTACATGAGCCGCAAAGCGCGGGTACCCGTCTATTAAGTTTAAAAATGATCATTTAAAGGTGATCAAATTATTCGGTGATTGAAAACATAAATATCTGCTCACCGGACAATCTAATTAATCGGAAACCTGTTGCCGCAACGTGCGAGTACCCATCTATTTTAACTTATGTCTCAAAGATATTACTTATGTTCCTTTCTTCCGTTTGGACCTTATGTTTATTTTGATATAAAATACTTTGCATTGTTTTTGCTTAAAGTTATTTTACCTTAAATTATTATTCATTTTTACAGTTATCGTTTGAAAAACGTGTAACCAAATAACATTTGCTCGCCACAAAATATAGTCATAGGGTACTCGCCGCCGCATCGCGCGGGTACCTTGCTATCAATATTATGGTTTGTTTCCAGAAAGGGTATAACAAGAAAGACAGACGTTGTCATGTAACTTATAACTCAATTCTTTAAAAAACGGTTCACTACCACGCCAAAGAAACACTAAAAAATTGTATCAATTTTTATGAATTTTGGGGTTTCTGATTTTAATTTGATTTATTTTTGGGGTGCATGATTTTAAAAAACTTGTTTCTGATTTTAAAAAGAGAAGTAGCAGCTAGGGGTGTTCAAAAAATCCGAGAAACCGACGAACCGACCCGATCCGCTCAATCTGAAACCGCAAAAAACCGATAACCGAAGAAACCGAAACCGAGAAAACCCGAAACCAGAAAAACCCGCTTATCACGGTTCGGTTTCGGTTTTTACTTTTAGTTATCCGCGGTTACCCGAACCGAACCGTATATCATATATATGTAAGGTTTCAAAAAACCATTCATAAAAAACGTACAAGTATTAAATATATTATTGCATTACTTTTATCGTAAAACGCATTTTTACTTACCTAATGTGATCATTTACTAACGTCCATGAATTACATATGATTAAACTGATCGTAACCTATAAAGGTCAAATAAATAGTATTAGTTATTTTGTTATATATGATAATTTGAATATTTTTATTGTGACGGGACAACATTACTCTGAATCTAATATCTTGAATGCTATTTAGTTTTTACTCAATGACATATTACGTTTTAATTTATGTTATTGTTCGTCCGATTTGATTCGATTAATTTTTTTAAAATGGTTAACCGAGACCCAAACCGCGGGTAACCGCTCATTTCGGGTAACCGCATGTCTGGTTATCCGCCTAGTACGGTTCGGTTTTGGATAGTAAAATGAACTACCTGCCCCGCGATGGGTAGTTAAAATCTCTAACCGAACCGAGCCGAACCGCCCCTTGAACACCCCTAGTAGCAGCATTCACGTGGCTCTGTATTCATTTCTTTTGTTTATTTTTTTTCGAACCCAAATAAAAGAAGATAGCATCACGTGGCCCAGCAAACTTTCATGCCTTCATTTATTTTAGAGTTAACTACATTTTTGGTCCTTGTAGTTTACCGGGTATAACACTTTTAGTCCATTAGTTTGAAACGTAACGGATCCAGTCCTGATTTGAGCGATCCGTAACGAGTTTAGTCCATTTTCACTAACACCGTCAGTTTGACCTTTTTTTACTGTCAAATAGGAGGATAATTTTGTCATTTTGTGTATTCTACTATGAAAATCAATAAAATAAATAAAAGGCCACTCACCAACTCACAAACACTTGCTCATCTCATTCACCTAACACACACATAATCAAACACTTTTTCTTATCACAAAAGACTCGCACTCAATCTAGAACTCACCTTCTCCAAATATCCGGCCAAGTACCACCGGTTCCGGCCACTACACTACCTCCGACCACCGTCCACCACCACCCACCCACCGCTAGTCACTACCACCAACATCACTATCCACAAACATCAATCGCCACCACCACTCCAAATCACCACCATTTCCAACCACCCGCTGCCTGCCACCACCACCAACCTTTTTATATTTTTTTTCCCCGATCCGCGTCCAAATGTATAGTTATGACTTGTGAGCTTAGGCTGTGTAATATAAACTGATCACAGTTTCGTCTATGGATTAACTTATGACTTGTGAGTTTATACTTTGTAAAGGACAATTGTAAATTAATGTTGAGGTCTTTAGCAAAATTGTAGATGCTTGAGGCTAAATCATAACCAAGAGTGCAGTGTGCAAAGGGATTCGAACCAATGGTGGAACCACGGTGAGTCGAACCAATGGTGGTAGACCCCCTGGACGACGACTTAATGCTTCTAGATGATGGTGGTGGAACCACAGTGAGTCAAACCGATGTATGTGTTTATGATGGGTGTTAGTTTGTTTGAGATGATAAGGAAAAATGAAAAAGATGGTTTGTATTAGTTTGTTTGGGTGTTTGTAGATTCTTGTTTGTGTGTGTGGTAAAAAAAACGAGTTTGGTTTGGTTTGGTTTTCTTAGGATTAGTTAGAGGTGAATGGAGGCTGGAGATGCAGCAGTTTTGTTGCACATCTATTATTTCATTTTTGTTGAAAGTTTACAAAAAGAAACATGGGGTGTGTCGGTGTGGGGATAAAAGTTTACATGAGGAATATGGGTTTAAAAGTAAAAGCCTCAACAAGATAGGTATAAAACATGGTCGCCGTAATCTCGCCGGAATCTGGGTTTTGATCGCCGGATTCTGGGTTTGGTTGTCTGGGAAGATGAAAATGAAGAAAAAAAATGGCTGGAAGTGTTTGGATTATGTTATGTGTTATTATTTTTAAATAATAATAATAATAATAATAATAATAATAATAATGACTACTGCGTATTGATGGTTTCTGCGGGTCCCACATCCACTGCGAATTGACTGTTTTGTTTATAAAAGTGGGGGTGTGATTTGTTGTACTGAGTTACACTTGCTTTGCTACCTGCTGCGTTCTGGTGTTTTCGGTGGGCCCCACATCCACAGCGTTTTGACCTATCATATAATATAAGCGGGGGATAGTGATTTGGTCATGCAGGTTCCCTGTCCTTTTTAGTGGCCTGTTTTAGATTGTTGTTTGGGCCTTGGAGTGGGCCTTTTATTGTTGTTGTTTTTAGATTGCTGTTTGGGCCTTGGAGTGGGCCTGTTTTGGCAGGGTGTTTTATTTAGCGCTATATTTCTCCTTCAAGGCTAGACTTGATACTTTTCGGATATCTTGTCCTTTACGTGGACATGATGGGTGTAGTGGTGGGAATGAAAAACGGTTCACTAAGAAATATTTTATTGACCACTTGGGTGCTCGCCATTTTAAGTCTGATGCTTTGAAGGCCTCCTACAAAGTGTGTATTGCGAGTGACCATGAGTTATTCTCTGCAGTTGACAAGGCACTTCATCAAGCGGGCATATGGCTTTGTGGTGAGTGCTTTTGTACTCACACCTTTTGCAAGAATTGTAAACATGCCGCGGGAGACGTTGTTCTCGCACCTAGTTTTGACGAAATGGCGATCTACGGTATCCCTGTGCCTCTTAGACCGGCTCTGAATAATGTTGAGGGTGTCATTGATGAGTCAGATGGTACTTTAGTTAATGACAAGGTTGTGGAGGGGGCATCCTCTGTGATGAACTCTCTTGGTGGTGAGTCAACTTGTTTCGACATTAACCTTCTCAATCGGGTTTTTTCGATGAAGATACGCACTGTTAAATGTATTCCCCCAAAGGCGCGACTCGGATTTGCTAAGATCTTTCGTAGTGCATTGGATAAGGTCCTTGCGTGCCCGGGGGACTTATCTGCGTGGGTACAACTCCTCATACTGCCAACCTGCGTGTTGTCTACTTTTGTGCCAACTAACAGAACTCAACGGAGATCTGGTGAGAGAGAACGATGCCAGCTTGACTGTATAACCCGTGCTGTTCTCATATGGAGGGATCCCGCAGACAGGTTTGGTTTGGTGATGGATCGCTTGGCCGAAGGGACTCTATCCTCTAACAAGGTGAAGATTTTTAAGGAACAAGGCGAAGCTAACTTAATTCAATGTAAGCGTAAACTGGGAGATGGGCACTTCACTGCTGCTATTAAGGTGCTTACGTCCTCTGGTGTCGCCCCATCTACCCCTGACACTCTGCTGAGCTTGAGGCTAAACACCCTTATGCCCCCCCCCTCCGACTCTATCCTCTTCGTCACTTGAAGAGGATGCCCTCCTTGTTCACAAAGACTTGGTGTTTAATAGGATCCGTAGTTTCCCTAAAGGGACTTCGTGCGGTCGTGATGGGCTACGGGCACAACATTTGATGGATATCCTGGGGGGCGGCTTCCGCTATCGCTGATGACTTGCTTGGGTCTATTACTGGAGTTGTTAACTTGTTTCTTGGTGGAAAGTGCCCTATTCAACTTGGAGAATATATCGCTAGCGCTCCTTTAACTCCCTTAGTCAAGCCTGGTGGCGGTATACGCCCTATTGCTGTTGGCACTATATGGCGAAGGCTTGTGTCCAAGGTAGCTTCTTCCTCTATTGGTAATTCTATGAATTCTTATCTACAGGATTTTCAATTTGGTGTGGGTGTTCCTGGTGGATGTGAGGCAGTTCTCCATTTTGTGAATAGGCTCATTGAATCTAAGGGTGGTGAAGTTGGACACTCTATGCTTTTAGTGGATTTTAATAATGCTTTTAATCTTGTCGATAGGAGTGTCTTACTTCAGGAAGCTAGGGTGCGATGCCCTTCCATTGCCCCTTGGGTTGAGTTTTGTTATGCACGACCGACTAGACTCTATCCTCTGGTCTTGCCAAGGGGTCCAACAAAGGGATCCGTTAGGCCCTCTGTTGTTTGCTCTAGCTCTCTACCCTTTGGTTCATTCTATTAATCAGTCTTGCGAGCTTACCCTTCAGGCCTGGTACCTCGATGATGGTACTATTGTTGGAGATACCCTCACGTTTGCTAAGGCACTTGACATCATCAGGACAGAGGGTCCGGCTCGTGGTTTGTTTTTGAATGTTGATAAGACTGAACTCTTCTGGCCTGTAGAGGATCCTAGAAGTAGAGCAGAGGGCGTGTTTCCTGCGAATATTGCTCGCCCGCTCAATGGTGTCAAACTCCTGGGTGGCTCTATTAGCTTGGACTTAAGTTTTTGCCAGGAATTGGCCTCAAAAAGGGTTTCTAAAACCATATCGTTAATGGAGGCAATAAACCAACTAAATGATTCACAATGTGAGCTTCTCCTTTTACGTAATTGTGCAGGAGTTGCGAAATTATCCTACGCTTTTAGGATATGCTCCCCCTTGCACTTATTGGAGGCCCAAGTTCAGTTCGATCAGACGTTACGTGCCACTTTGGAAAAGATTATTACTACTTCAGTTCGATCAAACTCCGGGGTTTGGCGACTGGCAATGGCGGCTTGCCACTCTCCCAGTAAAGCGTGGAGGCCTTGGCATCCTTTCAGCGGGAGATATTACCCAGTATGCTTTTCTCGACTCTCGCATGCAAACGAGTGATCTACAGGATAAGATACTGTCCAATACACGCATTGTGTCCCAGGGCCCTTCATTTCAGCATGCTCTAGATACTTTCAACATAACTTGCAACACAAACTTTCCGCCTGTCATCGATAGCGCTTCTGCCCCCCAAATGATGAAAACTTTGGCAAAGTGTTACTTTGATGTCATTGAGAAAGATCTTGTATCCAAGTACTCGTTAAGTCCAAGACAGGTGGCCATTCTCAGTAGCATTCGCGCCCCACATGCACAGGATTTTCTTTTTACCATCCCCATCGACGGTTTGGGGCAGAAGATGAATCCTCGCCAATTTCGGTATGTGCTATGTTACAGGCTATCGGTCCCTATGTTCTCTGAGGGAATCCTATGCCCGAGTTGTAATGTGCATCGTATGGACCAATGGGGAGATCACGCGGTCCACTACTCTAGTGAAGTGGGGGTAAAGTTCAGGCATAATCTAGTGCGAGATATGTTGACATATGCTCCAAGGCGGGAATCATGGTGCGTAAGGAGGCTCCATTAGGGTTTCTTTCAGGGGAGGGGAGGGAACTACGTCCTGCAGATCTGCTATTAATCAATTGGCTCCAGGGTAAAGATGCTTGTCTTGATGTGACCGGGGTCTCTCCTTTTGCTGGTACTGGGGCGACTTCATGGGCTCCTGGGGTAGCTTTGAATAATGCTGTGGAGAAGAAGAAGAAGAAGTATACATCCAAATGTGAAGACAATGGATACAAATTCATTCCTTTTGCTTTTTCTACGTTTGGGAAATTTGAGGTGGAAGCGTTGAATACACTCTCTCATATTAAGTCTCTTGCCATCAGCCACTCAAACAATATTAAGAGTGGTGTTTGTATCTTCCATCGTGTTAGTTTTTGTATTCAAAAAGGAGTGGGAGCTTAGATTGTGTCTAGACTCCCCTCCAATTTTGTGTAATTTTTCTTCTAATGAAAAAAAGCGATGGTTATAAAATAATAATAATAATAAATGCGCTGATATCGGATATGGGTTTCTCCCCTTTTCATTCTCCTCTTTTGGAGAACTTGAAAAGGATGCAGTGACCTTATTAAAGCGCATTAGATGATTCTCGATGACCCAAGACATTGGAGCATGTGCTGCTTCACATATTTTTAGTAGGATTGGTTTTGCTATAGCTAGAGGTGTGGGGGCTCAGTTAGAATCTCGGCTCCCCACTAATTTCTTGTAAAATCCTATTTGTTTTTCAATAAAGTGATGTTTATAATAAAATAATAATAATAATAATAATAATAATAATAATAATAAAGATGATGGTATTTTAGACATTTCTTATCGTCAAACAATGGTATTTTAGTCATTTTATGGTTTTTAACTGGTCAAACTAACAGTCAACAAAATATTGGACCAAAGGTGTTATGGGTCGTCGGATCTTGGACTGGATCCGTTACGTTTTAAACTATTAGACCAAAACCGTTATACCCGATAAATCACGAGGACCAAAAATGTAGTTAACTCTTTATTTTATCTCTTGCTTTGTTGCCACACATGGTGAATGAGTCAATGATAACATTTCTTCAATTGCATTTCCCAAATGATGCATTAATTGGGATAAAAGTTAAGCTACCCATCGGGTAGCCTACCCACTGAGAATAAAAATACAATTAAAACACAATTAAAGTTTTGTTGGAGGGAAGAGGAGAATTATGTTCATTCTCTCTCAATAACTCAGTATCATTTTATCCGGATAAACTATCCAGTGGGTAGGTGTATCCATGCCCCATTAATTCCATTCATCATTTGTCATGTGGTCCTCACTTCCACACATTTCTTTCTTGATTTTGTTTTCACATGCACCTCAAAAAAAAACGATGGACCATCTCTTATGCAATTTATAGTATCATGGTGAGTGTGGCCCATCTTCTAGAAGATGATTTTATTTCAACTTTAATGTGATTTGTCATTTTAAACCCCTCTATTACACTTCTAGTCCTCGCTTTCTCACTTGATTATTAGGCTTCTCTTTCGACTTGTATTGCGCAATAATATTTGGGCTTCAACTTGAATAATCATTAGACTTTACCATTTGGATTTAGTTGGGCTTTCACTGAAGTTTGATAAATCATTGAATAAGCTCCTAATCATCTTTAATTTCTTATAATCTTTAACTTAATCACCATTTGCTCCACTTTGCTATAATAATAAAATTATCGTTGATCTCATAATTTCGCGCTCTTTTCATTTCTCGTGCTTGTTTTGTCTTTTCTTCTTGATTTTTTGTCTTTTCTTACATATTCATACATGCACAATCAAAAACACAAAAACACGATATTGGTCTTTTTGGTCCGGTTTTGGTCATATAAAAGTGTGTAAATTAACTCACACCAAAATCCCCCAGGCTAAAGTATTGCCGTGTCCTCACGCAATGTGATCAATTCACGCTTTTGAGATAAATAATTTCAAAATCTCTTTTTACTAACTTTGAAAAGTAGCAAGAACGTTCAAAAGAGATCTTTAAATCATTTATTCCCGAAAATGCCCCGTTTTCCAAATTATTCCAATTCTAACTATTACTACTTATTTTTGTACTTTTCACTTTATTCATGTGATGGTATGTTGAACTTTCATTATTTTGCAATAACTTTAAGGGTTATAGAGTAGAAACACAACTCGTGGAGAAGTGACCATACGGCTAAAATTCGTCATCCTTGATTTTTCACGAGCCCCCAAACTAAGCATAAAAACGAGATCAAAGCTTACTTACAAGTTAGATGCTATCACTACTCATAAAAGTTACTTGTGAAATAACCTCTCGCTCCCATTTTATTAATGTATCTAGATTTTTTTTTTTTTTTTTTTTTTTTTGATGAGAAATGAATGGATTCATATTTTCTCGTTTCATTATAATTTTTATTCCGATAGAGATACCAAGTTTAAACGCTAAGTAGTTTTTCCTTTTCTCTCAAGAACCACTGCTCTAGAAATTCGGTCCACATCAAGGAATTGGGTGAATATGAACTCATATATAAATTGCGGAGTACTACACGTGCACCTCATGTGACTAATTCAGAATTATCCACATGCACTTCACGTGCCAACAACTTTTATAACACTTAAGCTCTTATTCAATACAAACTATCACTTTTCACTTTTTTTTTCGTTCATTTTTTCATTTTTTTCAACAATAACAATGGAACTTATCGGGTAGCTCTAAAACCACATACATAACAATTTTTATCATTTTTGACTTTTTTTATTTTATTTTATTTTATTATTATTATTATTATTATTATTATTATTTTGATATGTCCTTGATATGTACCTAACTTCTAAAGCAAGGATTCTTTTAAGAAGATGAAGAATTAAATATTGCCCAAACCTAAATACTACTAATTAACCTAGAACATCTATTTATTATTTTTGGTGAAACAATTTTAAGAAGATGATCGAATCCTTATAACTCCTTGAAGCAGAAACGTAGATATCATCCCATCCATTTAACTCCTCCAATCAAACTAATCCTCCCTTGTCACTCAAATAGGTTATCAACGCAGATTCTTCAAACCTTATTATCTAAAATCGAAATAAATGATCGGGGAAAAAAATATATTAAGGAATAAATTTGCAAAAGATCGCTAACAGGAGACTAACGGTGCTATTTATAGCTAACCGGAAGGACCATTTTTGCAAATTCATTAGGTACAAAATAATTCTGGAAATAATATGTTCTTTTACGTAAAAAGTCCCTAAAATTCTCGACGTGTTGCATCGTTAGTTCCTGGCGTGTTGCATCGTTAGTCCCCAAAGGACCTATCTTGCAACGACAGTTTCATCTTAGGGACTGTTTTACAATCGTGCACTGTTTCATCCACTGTAGCTACAATGTCGAACAGTAAAACGTTCCCCTTTTAGTATATATAATAATGTCGGGCAATTAACCAGTTTCCAGCCACTTTAAAAAATGCTAGCCGGTTACTATCTCTTTCCTGTCCTTTCCGGCGATCCTACTTCCGACGGCTGGTTTTCGACCACCCTCACCTCATATCTAGTGAAACCCACATGCTTTTCTGTGACACCAACCATTTCTGAGCAACACCCATCCAACTTAAAGCACCACCACCGTGAACACTCCATCCATCTTACTTATCAATGATGATCTTCCTTCCTATCACACCCATGTCCCCATGGGGACCATCGACCACATATCGTCCAGATGGAATCATGGAAATGATAATAGTGTGAACACGTGTGGGGACTATGGTACAATTATTATTGCGGTACTCTACCATCTCTCTGGTATTTTGAACCATTAGCACTAAAGTGTGTGTGAAGAAGACTAAGAAATAAAAGTTGTTGCCTGGATGTGTTTTTGAAGAAAAATAAAATAAAATAAAGATGGTGTTGATTTTTTCTTATTAAAACTTGGGATACAATATGCCACCTCACGACACATGTATTGGATAATTTTTTTAGAAAGGCATGTATTCGATAAATGACCGTGAACCGTATGCACCGGTAAAATATTTCCAACATTGCAACAAAAATAAAGTTTGGTACTTTAAATTGAGAAAAAATAAGATAAGTACCTTAAATTGAAATTGGATATAAGTTCAGAACCTTTTTATGCGATTTGCCCTTTATTTTATCTCTTGCTTTGTTGACACACATGGTGAATGATAACATTTCTTCAATTGCATTTCCCAAATGATGCATTAATTCAGAGAAAAATTAAGCTAACTACTGGGTAGTCTACCAACTGAGAATAAAAATACAATTAAAGTTTTGTTGGAGAAAAGAGGAGAATATTGTTCATTCTCTCCTAATGATTTAATACCACCTCATTCAGGTAAACTACCCAGTGAGTAGGTGTATCCATGCCCCATTAATTCCATTCATCATTTGTCATGTGGTCCTCACTTCCACACATTTCTTTCTTGATTTTGTTTTCACATGCACCTAAAAAAAACGATGGACCATCTCTTTTGCAATTTGTAGTATCATGGTGAGTGGGGCCCATCTTCTAGAAGATGATTTTATTTCAACTTTAATGTGATTTGTCATTTTGAACCCCTCTATTGCACTTCTAGTCCTCGCTTTCTCACTTGATAATTAGGCTTCTCTTTCGGCTTTGTATTGTGCAATAATATTTCGGCTTCAACTTGAATAGTCATTAGACTTTACCATTTGGATTTAGTTGGGCTTCCACTGAAGTTTGATAAATCATTAAATAAACTCCAAATCATCTTTAATTTCTTATAATCTTCAACTTAATCACAATTTGCTCCACTTTGCTATAATAATAAAATTATCGTTGAGCTCATAATTTCGCGCTCTTTTCATTTCTTGTGCTCGTTTTGTCTTTTTTCCTTGATTTTTGTCCTTTTCTTACATATTCATACCTGCACAATCAAAAACACAAAAACACGATATATTTGGTATAATTGATCAGTTTTTGGTCCAGTTTTGGTCAAATAAACGGTGTGTAAATTAACTCACACCAATCATATTTGTTAGACTGTGGGCAACAAATATAACTCGTATATACTATGTCATGGTGTGTATCAATTGAGTTCCTACATAGGTAGAAAAGTGAAAACGGTACACGTTACATAAAAGGTGCGTTCGGTGAAGAGTTGTTTGACTTATCTCTATCCTGGTTAGTTACCCTTGCAATAGCTTATACTGAACTGATTATTTAAGCCTATGCTTGTCAAAAGTTATCGCTATTTTAGATAGTTTTCTCCAAGTATGCTCATTGATTCAGCTGATTATTTGTGATTCCCAGATAGTTATGGATATGGCTTTCTTTGCTGAGGAGGCTGTTCTTTTAGTAGTGTAACAAAATTTTCTGTCCATGTTTTCTTTGCCACATTTATTTGGTAGTTTTGAAGTCTAAAGACACTTCTTTATCCAGATAAATTGACGGGACTTTGTTTGGAAGATCATAGACGGCGCAGATGAAGATGGTAGGCCATAGATAACAAGGTAAAATATTGGTAATAAAATACACGTTGTTTTTGGCTAATTCATGCAGTGTTGAGAAAAGTGACATCGGACTGAAGCAAACCCGCTACTAAAATATGAAATGTAATAAAAGATGACACACGGATATAACGTGGAAAATCCCAATAGGGTAAAAACCACGGGCAAGGAAAGATAGGTTTCACTATGTAAAACTAGGAGTTACACCTTCTCTCTAAATACAAGGATAAACATGTATTAGGAGTTATTTCACCAACTCTCTAATTAAACCCACAAGTACTAGGAGAAAGAAAGAATGAGATCCAAGAACTTCTATGTGTTCGTTGGAAATGGGATGCTCAACAATGGCACTGGTCTTTGCCTTTTATAGGCATCAAAAGGAAGCTACTTGCAATGCAACTTGAATGATCAAATTGCCCAAAAGATAAGATTCTCTTGCAGATACATTGTATCTTTTCCCAACAATCTCCCACTTGAAGATTAGATTGAAACTCAATCAATTTTCACACCTTAATCCTTCCTTGCACTTTCATGTTTCTTACGTTTTCGCTAGGCCACATGAGGATCGGCACCATATAAACTTGTCACAGTTGATTGCTTTTGTCAGATAATCTGCCACGTTATCATCAGTATGAATTTTCTGCATATCCACGGTTCCTTCTTCCACTTTCTCACGAACAAAGTGATACTGAACTCGTATATGCTTTGTCTTTGAATGAAATACTGGATTCCTTGCCAGATACAAGGCGCTCTGATTGTCACAAAACAAAGTAACTTTCTCTTGTTCGTGCCCGAGCTCTTCCAACAACATCTTCAACCTTACAGCTTCTTTGCTGGCTTGAGCAGCCGCAACATATTCTGCTTCTGTTGTCGACATAGCGACAACTGACTGCAGTTTTGAAACCCAGCTTACTGTTCCGCCAGAAAGTGTAAATGCATACCCGATGGCTGATTTACTTCCGTCAAGATCACATGCATAATCAGAATCAACATATCCCCTGACAATTAAACCGGATTCCCCATAACATAATGCAACATCCGAGGTTCCTTTAAGATATCTAAAGATCCTCTTCACAGCTTCCCAATGCTCTCTACCAGGTTCCGCCATGTACCGACTCACTACTCCCACTGCATGTGCAATGTCTGGTCTTGTACAAATCATCGCGAACATTAAACTTCCCACTGCTGATGCATACGGTACTCGAGACATCTCCATCCTCTCTTCTTCACTGCTAGGACTCATCTTGGAGGATAACTTGACATTAGTAGGAAACGGGGTTGATATTGGCTTACAATCTTGCATATTGAACCTTTGCAAGATTTTCTTCACATAACTTTTCTGTGAAAGCCAAATTTTCCTTCTAATTCTATCTCAGTGAATTTGCATCCCTAGAATCTTGTTTGCGGGTCCAAGGTCTTTCATCTCGAATTCCCTAGCAAGTTGTGCCTTGAGTTTACTGATACGATCTTTGTTGGGGCCTGCAACCAACATGTCGTCAACATATAACAGCAAGATGAAAAAATCATTGTCTCTAAACCTCTTGTAATATGCACAAGGGTCTGCGTGTAGTGTGTTATATCCAAGGCCAATGATGAAAGAATCAAATCTCTTGTACCAACACCGCGGCGCCTGCTTCAAACCGTATAGAGATTTGTTTAACATGCAAACCAAGTTCTCTTTTCCTTTTTGTTTAAAACCTTCTGGTTGGAGCATGTAAATTTCTTCCTCAAGATTTCCATGAAGAAATGCAGTTTTAACATCTAGGTGCTCTAGATGTAAATCATACGTAGTACACATTGCCAGAACCACTCGAACAGTTGTCATTCGAACCACAGGGGAAAATATTTCATTGAAGTCGACTCCCTCTTTCTAAGCATATCTGATGAGATCAAATAAGTACATTTTATTAGCATCATTTATCCTATTTAATTGACTTGTTTTATATTGTTTTGTATGAGAATTGGTGATTTAATGTTTACTTTAGTGATTCTCTGGTAAAAACAAGCAATTGGTGAAAGCTAATGATATTGGACGAATTATGGAGCAAAATGTTCAAGATTTGAAATGTCTAATGAAACTCAAGAGATGCGTCGTATCTCTCTCAACAGATACGCCGCAACATCATACTTAGATGAATTCGAACACCATTGCCTGACTTTGAATATATAATCAAACTACTTGTTCGATCAGAATTTATTTAAGATACGGTTGTACGTACGTGGTTTGAAGTAAGACAACTTGAAATGATATGCTATTATATATTTATGCAGTTGTCAATTACATATTAGTTTGTTTTAACATATGGTATGTGTCTATTCTCTACAAATTGTTATACTTTCTATTAACTGTAGTAGAGATTTGAAGAACATGATCATGCATGATTAGTATTTAAACACATAATAATAATAATAATAATAATAATAATAATAATAATACAACATTCATTAACTTCAAGTTACAGTTTTTATTCCATAACTAATGTATTGTTTTACTTTTAGTTTCATTAATTATTTTTATTTGTTGTTTGATAGATGTTAATTTTTTTTTCTAGACTTTAGTTATTGTGTAGTACAACCGTTTGTAATTACATTATGATCTGTTCACGTTCTATTTTGAATGCTACACAAAACACTCACCACAATATCACAAAAAAGAATGAAATGAGAGGGAAAAAAAGAGGAGACTATTGAGTGGCCCTCGTATCCCTACACCTTACACATCTTAGGTTGTGTTTCTTTTTTTTCTTTTTGCTAAGAGAGTGGGTTTATAATATTTAATAATATTTCTTTTTAAGTAAGACCCATTAGTTTTCCCTTACTTCCTCTACACCCACAAGCCAAAAAATACTAACCTCTCTCCATTAAATGCTAATATAGATGTGGACCCCACAATTCCTTACCCATACAAAAAAAGAAACAACCCCTCGGATAAGGTAAAGGTGGTACACTAGTTGACTGAATAACTAAATATTAAATTGAACTTCTCTAGATAGAAATCATTTTGGCTTCTAGACCAATTAAAGATAAGATGTTACGGTATTTTTGGGAAATTAAATGTGGTGGCCTGAAGATAACGTATAATGGTCAGTTGGTCACTTAGGCTAGTAGGCAAGGTGACTACACTTTCATCATACACATCAACACCTCGTCAGTTTTCTCTCTCCTCTCACTTGTCTTCACCACTCTTCACCTTTTAAAAGGCAAGGAAACATATAACTTCACTTTTCATTAAATACCCACTTTATAAAAATAATAAAACAAGTGAGATGGGACCTTTATTCTTCTTTTTCAATTAGTGAACATTTTACCGAATATTGTTTTGGTACAAGTGCCTAGCCCGTGATACATGTTGGAAGGCAAGGATTGATGCGTGATGTGGGGCCCTTAGGTGAAAGTTTCACACCCTTGCCCTTCAGTCTTATTCAACGAATTTAGTTATCAGTTAAATTAAATCAATTTGTTCTTTGATAGGCTCTTTAGTTTTTATCAGTAGCTATGCGGGTGCCATTGATCTCTAGTTTTTTCTTTGCCGTCCTTCTTGTATTTATTTGCTATTCATCCTTTGCGAAAACATCCCCTCGTTATATCTCCTATGGTGCTTTGTCACCCAGACCTTTACCTCCATGTGTTTTAGATTATGTCACTGCAACTCTGTCTACAACATGGAAGAACGATTTATCCGCTCCCCACCCTATCAAATTCCAAGGTGGCTCGATGGTTAAAACCATTCTACGCATCAATTCCACTACAACACCCATTGAATTTTCTTGTGGCTTCATCTGCTACGGAACATGTATGTCTTACCATTTTGGCATTTTCATTGTTGAAAACTCTGGTGATGTACCCCCACAAGTTGTCTGGTTAGCAAACAGAGATCGACCAGTCGGGCTTGGTGCAACACTAAATCTAAGTCCAGCAGGAGAGCTGATCCTACAAGATTCTGATGGTAGCACAGTTTGGACTACCAACACAACTGAAAAATTTGTCGCTGGAATGAACCTAACCTGTAGGGGAAACCTGGTGTTGTTTGATGACGGCGGCTCGGTGGTTTGGCAATCGTTTGATCACCCTACCGACTGTTTGGTATCTGGGCAAACACTGTTACAAGGACAGAAGCTAATAGCTAGTGTTTCGTCAACCAATTGGACAACTCAAAAAAGTTTATATTCTTTGGAAGCTAAACATGATGGGTTGTATGCTTATTTTACTGTAAACCCTCATCCATACATTTACTACAAAACGGCGCCCACGCATTCGTTCAATTTCACAACAGTTTTTGCAGAGTTATGTGAATTTGGAAATGGCAGCTTATCTTTAGCTTATTTAAATAAGGAAGAGCCAATTTACGTAAAACTAATGTCAGATGGACATTTGAAAGTCTTCGAACGGCACAAAGGGCGGATAGAAGAAGGGTGGACAGAAGTGGCTGATCTACTTAGCAATTCGTCTGGAGGGTGTGATACATATCCTATGGATTGTGGAAAAAATGCCATTTGCTCAAACGTTCAGCAATGTAGCTGTCTCGTGAAAGATCATTTTAGAGAAGTAAGTGATTTTGATACTAACTTTGGTTGCGATGTAACCAACGCTCTCACATGTGATGCTAAGGATGATCAATATTTTGAAGAACTTAATAATATCAAGCACATTGCCTCTTCAGCCGACATGAAAGTACCCGATGTGGAGACTTGCAAACAAGCGTGTCTAAACAATTGCTCATGCAAAGCAGCTCTCTTTAGGCATGTTAAAGGTTCTTCAGAAAGGAATTGTTATCTACCTTCTGAGATCTACACGTTGACAAATATTACTGATTTTGATTCTGATTCTAATATTTCATATGTGGCTTTTATCAAAATCCAGAAAGTTGGACCAAAGAAAAAGAATGAAGTCGTAAAACTGGTAAGTTTAACGACTGGAAGTTTTATTGTTATGCTAGTTGTGGTTGTCGGTTTTATTATATTCATAATACGGAAGCGAAAGTTGAATGTTGAGATGGAGGAAGATTACTTGGATCAAGTACCAGGGATGCCCACTCGATTTTCCTATGAGGAATTACAAACCGCCACCAAGAATTTCAGTAAAAAGCTTGGTGAAGGAGGATTCGGATCAGTTTTCGAAGGGATCCTTGAAGATGGCTCAAAAATTGCAGTAAAATGTCTTGACGGCCTTGGTCAGGTTAATTCATTCCTAGCTGAGGTTGAATCTATTGGAAGCATTCACCATGTGAATCTAGTTAGACTCAGAGGATTCTGTGCTTGGAAATCGCAACGGCTTCTTGTGTATGAGTTCATGTGTAACGGGTCATTAGATCGATGGATCTACAATGGAGATCGAGAACACGTACTAGAATGGGCATGTAGAAAGAAAATCATTCTTGATATAGCCAAGGGTTTAGCGTATCTCCATGAAGATTGTAGGCAAAAAATCATCCACCTCGATATTAAACCTCAAAACATACTCCTGGATGAGGATTTCAACGCCAAGGTTTCTGATTTTGGATTGTCTAAGCTCGTCGACAGAAATCAATCTCAAGTGATGGCTACCCGGGTAAAAGGAACCCCTGGCTATATTGCTCCAGAATGGTGGAGCTCGGTCATCACTGAAAAGGTGGATGTATTTAGCTTTGGGGTCGTTCTCTTGGAGATCTTATGTGGACGGAAGATTTTTGACAGATCTTTGCAGGAAGAAAGTTGGCACTTACTTGCCGTATTTCAGAGAAGTTGGGAGGAAGGAGTGCTGTTAGATATGGTTGATAAGTACAGTGAAGATATGCAGGCACATGGTACAGAGGTCGTGGAGATGATGAAAGTGGCTTCCTGGTGTTTACAAACCAATTTCACAAGAAGGCCTTCAATGGCATCTGTGGTTAAGGTGTTAGAGGGAGTTAAGAGCGTTGAATCGAACTTGGATTACAACTTCACAGATCCAAGAATGAAGGCAGCATCAGTTAAACGTGAGGACGATTATTGGACCCAATTGTTGCCTTCTCTTCTCTCAGGGCCAAGGTGAGTAGCCATACATGAGGTTTTTGTGGATCAGCTCAATGCACCCTTTGCTGTATCTCTTTTAGATTTTATTTTATAAATGCTCTATATATGTAAGTTGAAATGCTATCCCTTGAGGTGTATTCTTCTCCCTTTATTGCTATTAATCTTCTAGTTGGCTTTATCTGATTAACTATATCTCGCACAAAACAGATATCCCTATGTCTATATAGTTCAGGGTTAATATATAAATTAAGATAAAGCTTGGGAAGTATCTCTTGAATATGTTGTTGCTGAAACTGGTGTCAGATTAGTTCATCATCCACATATGACATATGCTAGAACCATAGTGAATTAGTTCAATCTACTATATCTTTTTGTTATTGTGTATCCAGTAAAAGATAACAAACATAGCTAGCTTTATTTTCTGACGAAACATCCAGTTAGGTTGTCTAAACTCTAAATACATATTATACGGGGAAATTTAACAGTTCAAATTTACAGTTGATGCCACTATTATGTAGAGTACATTACAAGTGTGTAAATATTTCTAAATGAGATAACTTTGCTGCTGATCTTGTCTTCATGAATCATGAGGACCATCACAAGTGTGAATATTTCTAAATAAAGTAATTAGCATATCTAGGATCCCTAAAAAGATGACAGATATGACTGAATACTCAATCCAGTTGATGTAGATGGGAACAAATATCAGCACCAGGAAAAGTGAAAGAACTAGGAAGAACCTAAAGATATTTTTTATTTTTGAAATTGTATGATGGTTAGCCCGAGCCGATCTTTCCATGTAGCAATGCACATGGTCAGAATCAAAGTAGAAGCTGTAATAGGGGTTCGATTTTTGTTTAGATTTTTGGATGGACCATGGGCGGAGCTATAAAGTTATGGTCTAACGGGGGAACATTGACAATTTTTAGAAACTACACTACGTTTAGCCAGATATATTGAAAATTTTACACTACAATTTTTTTTTTCGCTAGAGGGCATGTGACCACCCTACCCCTCTTGTCTCTGTCAGTGGATGGACCTATATTACACCTATAATCCGAATGGTGATGGACCAGGGTCGGCCCGAGATTGTTAGTGACATTGTGCGATAACCTAAAATTCAAAACTTATTAGTTCGTTGATAACCATGCAATAGTAGAAAACTTTTTGAATCAGTCATATCATTAAATACAAGAAATTGTATTATTTGATACAACTTTATGAAAAAGTTAATTAGCTTCATACTTGATTTATTTCATATTTTCTAATGAAACCTTAACATACACTTTAGTAATAATGAGGATAGAACTTAAATTAATATTATTTTAATGTGGCATAGACTATATTCGATCAAAATTTATAAACAAAAATATAAGTTAAAAAAATTGAAAATAAAAAAGTTTGAAATGTAACAAAAAAATTAAAAAAGTAGATAATCTTTTTTTACTTCGCAACTCACCTGACCATCACAAAAAATAAGGACAAAAATTGCTTTCTTCTTTCTCTCTTCTATTTTAATCTTCTTCAATTATTCATCCTCTTCACAATTGCAATATGTTTTTTCTTTAGGGGCAATTTACTAAAATACTCTTAAAAAAAGGAAAAAAAAGAAAAGAAAAAGGTTGCACACAATTTTTTTAGGAGCACGGGAACATGCCAACTGTGCCCCCCCCCCCCCCCCCCCCTCCCTACCTCTGCCACTGAATGTAAGTAGTCGTCGAGTAAATCTTAGTGAAAACATCTTCCGAGTTACAAAAGACAAACATTATTCACTTCAGTGATGAGGTGATTCAGCGACCGAAGTATAAGTTGCAAAGAAGATGTTCAGGCCATTAAGATTTAAGGTTTGAAATCTGAAAAACAACGATACTAAGAGAAGAATATTGAGTATTAAAAGTCAAGAGGCGGGGAAATCCCTTAAAGCAAAAATGGATAAAGCAAATCTTCATGAGAGTCACCACATTCTCAAGAGTTAGTAAAAATGAGCTATAATTGTCAACATTGTTTATTAAATAAGAGTTTACCCATCACCTACAGAAGAAGCATTTAATGCACTATCCACTTACCCATTAAATGCTCGACACATATGAAAAGTGTCTTCTATAAAACCTTAATTCCCAGTTATAAAAGATAATGTTTGTAGTGAAGTATATGTTCTTGCAATTATTGATATACACAATCAAGAGCATTTACTCTCGTTTGAACTTGTGGAGCTGAAGAAACGTTCACTGGGTTCACTCTAAAACTATAAACGTTAGATTTATGAACATAAATTAATAGATGTGTGTTAGGATCGAACTCGAGGTCATGTGATAGCACACTTTACGTATGAAAGTTAAAGATTAATAATTATATATAAATGTTATATTAATTATTAATTAAACATAAACACTTAACGATCGTTAATATTTAACGGAAAAGGCTAACGACCGTTAGACGAAGAAAAGAAAAGTAATACTTGTGAATAATTGGAATGTCAAAAAGGTTCCGGAATCCCTAGGGGATACCATAACCGCTCGGCAAGAGGAAGTTCCACCTCCTCAATGCCTTGGACTCCAAGTTAACTCAAGTATATAAACACATCATGGGTTATTGTTTTCTCATAACTTGTACACATATCCTAAAGTGTTTTTCTCTTCTCTTTTCTCTTGCAAAAATCGATCCACCTTATTCATTAAGGGGAGTCGAATTTTTTGAAGCATAAAAAGTGTTTTGTTTTGATTTACTTGCATAACTTTAACTTGTTTTAGTACATGTGTACAAGAACGTGATATAATCACACTATTGGTTATATCTTGGATTGAATTACAAAAAGGTAAGGGGTAATTCTTACAATTCACATAAACCCTAATTAGGGTTTATAAGTTGAAGATTGCTTTAATTGATTCTTGTTCGGGCTAGAATCACAAAGGTGCGTTTACTATTTATTATTGATTAATTAATTACATGTTATATGATCTTGTTATAACGCTTCCGCATATGCTTACTTGATGTTATTAGTTTATATGCATGTCATGATATTAAAATTCCAACAGTGGTATCAGAGCCGTTATAATGTGTAATTAATTATTGAAACGCATAAAAATTGAATTTTAATTCGTTTAATTACATTTTTCTAGTGTTTTCATTATCCTAACCCTAATTTTTTTAATGGGTCGATTAACCCAATTTATTTTTTAGGGTTTTGGTTTTGATTTTTAATATGATTTGAAACCCTAGGATGTCATGTAATTGGTTATGCGTTTTAGTAAACGATCTTTGTGCAATATGTTAATTGTTAAGCATAATTCATGAAAAATGCATGTTCGCATGGATTTAATTATGTGATGATTTAAGTGGTTTAAATTGTATATATTAATTAAATGTTAAGTTATATCGAAACATGTAAATTTATTAATAGATGTCGAATTGGGGAAGACTCCAATATTAAGTAATCAATTACGTGCTATGTGGTGTTTGTTTAGTTTTGGCTTACGCAATCGATTTATCGATGTGTGTGGTTCTTTTTCCTTTGAAGAAGAAAGCCCTAATTGAATAAATGTGTTATACACCTAGATTGATTATTAATATGACTATTGAATAAAATTTGCATGTGGCTACATGTTTATACATATTTAATTGTTATGTTATGTATATGTTTATTTGGTTATTTTTTTTATTATGTATTACTTGGTTTTGTTTATTATTATGTGAGACATGTTTATAAACGAAAAAAGGGTAATTTTGAATAGAAAAATAATATGGACTAAATAAATGGCGAAATTGTTTTGGTTTTAAGATTTTAAATTTCAAAGAATTGGTTGATTGATGTTTTTGTACATACTGTGCGAATGGTGGACCGAAAGTCGCCATACAATGTGCTTGTAGAGAGGGGTTTTTAAAGACCATTTACCTACCGGTTCTCTAAAATTGGATCGTTGTAGTACAAACGGAACGAGACTATGGGATATTGCAATTCTTAGGAATTTGAAAACGTTAAATTTGTCATTTCATATTTGGAACCATCCTATGACAATAACAACTTCCAATATCTTTCAGTTGTCAAATGTCCCTAAACTTGAGACCCTTACCATGGATTTTGAAGACTGCAATGTAAGACCTATTCTTCGCGTTTTCTACTTGAACTTACATAATGTTAAAGTAATTTCTAACATTGATGCAATGTTAGCTTTGAAACTAAAGAAAATTCGTCCTTTTGTAGTTGGTGGAAGAAGGTACATCCTGGATGAGTGTCCTTGTGGCCTTTCTATCCCTCAAGACTATTGAGATATATGGGGTCGATTTGATAATAAGGTAATGGTTTCGTTGATCGTTAAAATGATTCGTGGGTCTCCAAATATGCAAAGGCTAGTAACCAAGGTAAGTGGAATGCATATGTATGAAAGACATCCTATTAAATTCCAATGGTTGTGCATATGAATATTTCTCTCATTTTGCAGGCCTTATACACGTTTACTTATGTACCTTTGGAGATTGATTCATTTGATGTACCCATCAACAGAATGACCACGGGGCAACTTCAAAACTGTAGTGTTTCATTCTTTTCCTATAACAGAGAATGAAATAGCCATAATACGGTTGATACTTGCATGTTCCCCCTTACTGAAGAAAATTTATATCATTGACTGCAATTTGACTACTGATGAGAATGAAAACATCAGGTTGAACTGGGATTTGGCAAGGAGGCTGTTGGAACTCCCTCGAGCTTCCCCCACAGCCGGGGTAGATTTCTTTTGCTGATTCTAGTTTATGTATGGGTTGAATACCCTAAGACAACTATTTTCGTTTAAGTATGTTGCTACTTACTTGCTCACCAAATGTAATGGCAAGTTTGACTTTAGGAAGTCAAACGTGCAAATGGTAAAGGTTATTTGGCATTTGCAATTTTCACAATGCCTATGTTGGTCACCAAATGTAATGGCAACTTCAAATGTTTATATTTGTGTCTTTATGTTTAGTGATTTTAATGATGAATATATTATTTTAGAGTTTCATATGAGATCGGTAAGGATTTAATGGGGCGCAATTAATTAATTTCACAAATTACACCGTAGGTCCCTACGCTTGTAAACTCAATGTAGCATGTTGTGAACACGTCACTACATTTTGGGCGGGAATTGAAACTACGTTGATGAAAATGTAGACAACAAGTATGAAATAAAATTTGTTATTAAACCTGTAACACCCCCAAAATTTGATACAGCGGAAGGCTCAACAAGCTTTCGGGGTGCTACGGGGATTGGTATCCAACACAAGACAATATAGAACGAGATAAAGTAAACATAATAAAAACACAACCAAAACGGGGTTTTAAGGTTTACATTTATCCCAACATCATTCAGAGTCAGGCCCAAAATAAAATAACAATAGGTCCAAATTCAATCATCAGAGTTTAGAAAAATAGATCCATGAACCAAGAGCCTTAGCCAAGCCTTCCAATCCAAGCATGCACCTCATCACTTAATTACCTGAGAAAACGTGCTAAAAGTCAGCTTTCGCTGGTGAGATCATAGGTTTAAATTCATAATTCAATATAGTGGACATGTACGCAAAACGCTTGCTAGCTATACTAGGGATTCACTACAGCCTGCGGATAACCTCCGCTCCAACATAATACACGGATACCCTCCGTAATAAACCTGCGGACACCCTCCGCTCCAACATAGATATTCGGGTAACCCCCGCAATATCATAAATACTCGGATAACCTCCGAAGTATTAATAACCTATAGGTGCACACTATAGTATCCAAAATCCTCAAATAAGCCAATCTCGTAATCCAACCATTATTTAGTCCACACGCGATGGTTCACTATGTGACTAGGGTTGATGTAACTCATCTAACCAAATCTAGTCCACACGCGATGGTTCACTATGTGACTAAGGTTGTTATAATATTCGTCTAACCATAACTAGTCTACACGCGATAATTCACTATGTGACTAAGGTTGACAAATCTTCCTAGTTCCATGAGCATAGCAAGTTTTGAAAAGTAAAAGCGATAATAGTCCACATAAAACAATTTGCACGTTTCTCACCCCAAGTATTGAAAACATAGTTCAAGAGGAAAAGTGGGGCTATGACTCACCTCAAGTCCAGAAAATAGCAAGACGAGGTAGGTAGTAATAAGATGTATGATAACTCACGAAACAGCAACTACGGACTTGGCACGACCTAACAATATTAACTCTTTCAGAAATCATTTCCTCAAATATATAATATTCCCAAACCCGGACGAGAATCTGTTTTATTACCGAAAATCCATTTCGTATTAGTTTGGTGTATTTGCGTTTGGTATCCATACGGGTGGTGGGTCGACTCAAAACAAACCAACAAGATCGCACATAGAAAGATAAAATAAACTATAGATCTAATATTAGCTCAATATATCATTTAAATAAATCGCCAAAGTTTACCAAATCCGTCGATTTGATAATCCTCATATTTATTTACGTAATATACCGTTCCAAGATTACACCCAATCTAAAGCGCATATAAAGCACATAGCACATAATTACTATATAGTATATATCATAGTTTAATAAATTCCTCGTATATATCGTCAAATTGGCCAGATTTCCCGATATATACACTCGCAATCTATTACACTTTACATATACTACAACTTATGGGCGTCGTAGGATACGATGCCCACTAATATGTTCGTTTCATATAGCTAAATGACCCGGCTCAACCTTACGGTTAAGTGGTTATTTAATTATAGAAAACGTCTATATTAGTCGTCATATATCCGTGACAACACGAACGTTGCAAATAATAACTTACCTGGACCCGTATGACAACAATTTCGCCTAACTCAACAAGTTTATCCGTTATATATCCGAAATGAAATTTTATTAAACGTTTCATAATTGTCGGGAGTTTCCCGTTTTATAACACAATTTTTATAATAATAATAATACGTTTAATAATATTACGCCACTTTTGTAGCCTAATATATATCTAATCGTATTATTTATAATACGACTCGTGATTATTATTATTATTAATATACGCGTTTATATAGTTATATATACGTTATTCACGTACATACTTTCATATAAACGTTCATATTATCAATAATTATTATTACGAGTTTTATTATTTCCGTTTCCATTTTAATAGTTATTGAGTTATACGAAATGGTCATATGTCCGAGTCATGACTCTCGGCTCGATGTCCAAGTCCAATAATAAGCAAAAGTCATAAATAACAAATCTCCGTCCAATCACAATCTCAAACCACGGGCTACAACAATAGGGTCCGACTACGGCACCCGACTAACCTATCTCCGTCAATCTAATGACCGTCTCACAATCGGTCCCCAATCACACTTACCAATCGACAACAACTTCTCAATACCAAAAACCATATCCAAATCGACCCATATATATACGGCCGAGAAAATAAATACCACAACAACAATTAAATAAGTTCACCATTATACAAATAATAACATTAACCAAGTTACTATGTGGGTCGGTTTACCAAGCCGACCCGAGCCCTCGACTCACTTGAGTCTCGGCTCCGAACCGCGAGTCATTTAGACTCGAACCAAACATCACAAGAACCATATAGTTCACAAGGGCCAACCAAGAAATCATATACTCCATACGACCCAAAGGTCAATTCGGTAACCAAATTGGTACTCGGCTAAAAGCCGCGACTCAAAGAGTCGAACCACATTACCATATGAGCCAAAGGCTCGAACCACACTTCAACGAGAATCCCCTTGAGGTCTCGGTATGGCCAAAGAGCACAAAGAAAAGAACCCCGAGACCACACGGTCTCGGCTAGCATCGGGTCGAGGTTCACCACACCCTCGACAACAATCAATCGATCAAACATCACCAAGAACCAAAGCCATACGAGGCTTCGAACCAACAAAAACAATAAGCCGAGGGCTTTGCTCTCGGTTCCAAGTCAACCACGACCCAACCATGAACCCGGATACCAAACTTTGTAGAAAACGTGTTTTCAACCAAAACCCATAAACATGTTACGTTTTTAAATGAAAACCCACTTGATTCTCATCAACTCGTGACCCTTGGTCACTATTCGAACTAATGAATCGAGTTAAAACTCGACCTACCTTCCAAAACAATCCTAAATCGAAGAGTACTCAAGAAATAACAAGAAAGTGGTGATGAACTTGTGATTATTTGATTCGGATTTGGTGTTAATGTGGGAGTTAGGGCGCGTGTTATAGCTCAAAAGAAAGATCTCGACGAGAGGGTTAAAGTGGTGGTGTTATTTTTGGTGTGGGAGTGGCGGTGTGACGGTGGTGGCCGGCCGAAGAGGGCGGCGGCTAGGGTTAGAAAGATGGGGAAGATGATGAGATGAGAGAGAGAAGTGAAAATGGTGAGTGAGGTGTGGTGTTGTTGTGTGTAGAACCGGACCCAAAACACACCTATTATAACTTTTTATTATTTATTTATTTATTTTTTTTAAAAGTTAATATTAGTAATAATAATAATAATAATAATAATAGTAATAATAATAATATTATTACGGTGGAGCGGGTAACGCGGGTTATTGTAACAACATGTGGCCCGAACCCGAACTTATTTTAAAACTTCCATATCACACGAGAACCTCTCGTAATTAATTAAAATATATATCGGACTCGTTAAGACGAATCATAAAATTGTCGTTAGGAAATCCTAGTGCCAAAGTCAACGTAGTACCAAGTGAGAATTCAAATATACATCACCGATCGTATAATCAGAAATGAATTATGAACATAATTCACGAATTCCATAACGTCATTAATTAAAATATCCATAAAATAGGTCTTACAAGTTCGTTGTGAAATGAAAATTTCAATTAAAAATTATAAACGAACTTAAATTGTAATGCGGGTTTTAAAAATAGCTCCCTAAACTGCCGGTTGTCACATCCTCCCCGTCTCAGGAGGAAACCCGTCCCGGGTTTCACTCGGAAAAATTTATCTACGAAGTGAAAAGCTTCGGATATCTCTTCCTGAACTCGTCCTCACGTTCCCACGTAAACTCTGGTCCATGTCGGGAATTCCAACGAACCTTGACGAGCGGAATGCGACTTCTCTTGAGTCGTTTAACTTCACGATCTAAAATCTCGATCGGTTCCTCCACGAAATTCAGTTTCTCATCAACACGAATGTCCTTCATTGGAATGACGGGCATTTCATCAGAAAGACATTTCTTCAGATTACTCACGTGGAACACGTCGTGAACTTTGCTCAGTTCGGACGGTAATTCCAACCTATAAGCCACGGGCCCAATTCTTTCTAAGATCAAGAATGGTCCAATGTAGCGTGGGTTGAGTTTACCACGTTTCCCGAAACGTATTACACCTTTCCAAGGTGAGACTTTCAGCATTACTTTGTCTCCAACCTGGAACTCTAAAGGTTTACGTCTCTGATCAGCATAGCTCTTCTGCCTATCTCTAGCTGCTTGCAACCGATCACGAATCTGAGTTACTTTCTCTGTAGTTTCCAAAATAAGCTCAGGGCCTGTAAGTTGACTATCTCCAACTTCTGCCCAACCAATAGGCGAACGACACTTTCTGCCATACAAAGCTTCGAAGGGTGCAGCCTTAAGACTTGTATGGTAGCTGTTATTATAGGAGAACTCCGCAAGGGGTAAATACTTCTCCCAGCCTTTACCAAAGTCTATGATGCATGCACGAAGCATATCCTCTAACGTCTGAATGGTCCTCTCACTTTGACCATCGGTTTGGGGATGATATGCAGTACTCATATCAAGCCTCGTCCCCAAAGCCGTTTGAAGTGATCGCCACAAAGCTGACGTAAAACGACTATCACGATCCGAAATAATAGATATCGGGACTCCATGACGCGAAATAATTTCCTTCACATATAACCTCGCAAGCTTATCCACACTATCATCTTCACTAATAGCAAAGAAATGAGCAGACTTTGTCAGACGATCCACAATTACCCAGATAGCGTCACAACCGCTAGTTGTTCTCGGTAATTTGGTAATGAAGTCCATAGTAATCCGCTCCCATTTCCAGACTGGAAGTTCTGGTTGCGTTAGTAATCCTGACGGTCTCTGGTGTTCAGCCTTAACCTTTGCACATGTCAAGCACTTACTAACGTACGATGCTATATCTGCCTTCATATTTGGCCACCAATAGAACTTCTTAAGATCCTGGTACATTTTATCGGAACCAGGATGAATGGAGTACCTTGACTTATGCGACTCATGCATAATCAATTCCCGAATTTCTCCATATAAAGGTACCCAAATCCGATCTCCAAAACATAATAATCCATCAGAATGCTTAACAAATCCTTTCTCATTATCAGCCATCCCAAATATATTCTCGGCAGGTCTATTTTCTGCCTTCAACGCTTCCATTTGAGCTTCAAGTATTTGAGACGGTAATGGCGATACGATAGTCATTCCTAATGACCTAACTCGTAATGGTGGTACTCTTTCCTTTCGACTAAGAGCATCAGCAACAACGTTTGCTTTACCAGGGTGGTAGCGAATTTCACAATCATAATCGCTTAGCAACTCAATCCAACGTCGCTGTCTCATGTTGAGCTCTTTTTGATTCAAGATGTGTTGTAGACTTTTGTGGTCAGTAAATACAACACACTTGGTTCCGTACAAGTAATGTCTCCATATTCTTAAAGCAAAAACTACAGCACCTAGCTCCAAATCATGGGTAGTGTAGTTTTTCTCATGCTTTTTGAGCTGTCGGGAAGCATAAGCTATCACTTTCTCTCGTTGCATTAACACGGCTCCTAAACCTTTATGTGAGGCATCACAATAGACGACGAAATCCTCGTTACCTTCTGGTAACGCTAAGATAGGAGCACTACACAACATTTTCTTAAGCAATTGAAACGCTTCCTCTTCTTTATCTCCCCATTCATACGTCACACTCTTTTGAGTCAATTTGGTCAATGGTTTAGCTATCTTCGAAAATCCCTCGATGAATCTTCGGTAATAACCAGCTAAGCCCAAAAATTGACGAACTTCGGTTGGGGTTGTAGGTGCAGCCCAATCTTTTATCGCCTCAATTTTTGCAGGATCCACGTGGACTCCTTGTCTGTCAATCACATGACCCAAAAATTGTACTGTTGGAATCCAAAATTCGCATTTCGAAAACTTGGCATAAAGTTTCTCCTTCCTGAGCAATTCCAAAATGAGTCTTAGATGCTCCTCATGCTCTTTCTCACTCTTTGAATAAATCAGAATGTCATCGATGAATACAATCACGAACTTATCCAAGTAAGGCTTACACACACGATTCATGAGATCCATGAATATTGCTGGTGCGTTAGTCAACCCAAACGGCATCACCTGAAACTCGTAATGCCCGTAACGGGTTCTGAAAGCCGTTTTCGGAATATCTTCCTCGCGAACTCGAAGTTGATGATATCCCGATCTCAAATCGATCTTCGAATACACACTCGATCCTTGAAGTTGATCGAACAAGTCATCGATCCTAGGTAACGGGTATCGATTCTTCACCGTTAACTTATTCAACTCCCTATAATCAATACACATACGAAACGATCCATCCTTCTTCTTCACGAATAAGACTGGGGCTCCCCAAGGTGAAGAACTTGGTCTTATGAATCCTTTTTCGGCTAACTCCGCCAATTGTTTCGACAACTCTTCTAGTTCGGTAGGTGCAAGACGATAAGGCGCTCGTGCTACAGGTGCAGCACCAGGTATCAACTCAATCTGAAACTCCACTTGTCTAGTCGGCGGGATTCCCGACAAATCATCGGGAAACACATCAGGAAAATCACGAACTATAGGCACATCTCCAATGCACCTTTCCTTTTTCTTCATCTCTCCCTTCTCAGAAATTTGAGCTAAGAAAAGATAACATCCCTTCTCCATTAGCTTCAGTAACTTAGTGCACGAAATTACTGCTAATCGGGATGGGCTCCTAGAATCCTTTCGGTCTCCTAATATATTTAGGACTTCCTTTCCGTATGGTACACGCACGATCTTCTCGTCGCAAAGTATGTGAGCACGATACTTCGACAACCAATCCATACCAATGATTACATCAAAACTTCCTAACGTGACGGGTAGAAGATCTATGTTGAAAGGGTGGTTCAAGAAATTTAACGTACAACCGCGAATGATGGTATTTATCCTTTCTATGTTTCCATTAGCTAACTCAATATCATATCCAATTCCTAAGGCCATCGGGGGTTTCTCTAGTAAGGGCGCAAATGTAGTGGACACAAAACTCCTATCGGCACCAGTATCAAATAGTATGGAAGCATAACGATTATTGAGAAGGAACGTACCAGTAACAACGTTCGGATCTTCTCCTCTCTCGTTCCCGAGTGCATACACTCTTCCCTGAGCAGCTCCAGCTTCCACACGTTGGTCCCCATTATCTTGTCGTCCACGATTTCCTCCAGTTCCACGGTTTCCATAATTGTACCCATTACCACCCGGGCCTTGATTTCCACGGTTCCGCGATTCTCTACACTCATTCCTATAGTGTCCCTTCTTTCCACACCCATAACAGGTGACATCTGCCTTGTTTCTCATTTCAGGAGCAGCTTGAACCATAGTAAGAGGTCGAGCTCTACAGTCCCTAGCTGTGTGTCCTTTCCTTGAGCAATTCTGGCATTTCACACTACACCTTCCATTATGATGCTGGTGGCAACGATCACACTTGGGTGCATCACCGTTCTGATTCTTCTTATCTCCATTCCCAATAGCATAAGCCTTAGCTTGTCTCTTGCTTCGGTGATCATTACTCTTAGAGTGACGGTCTCTCTTTCTCTTTCCATTCTTCTCCTTATCAGCTTCTTCTAATTCCAACGAATCCATAAGTTGTTGAGCAATTGTGATTGCCTCATGGATGTTTGCAGGCCTAGCAGAAATTACATCATTCCTCGTAGCTACAGGCAATCCATCAGTATACCTTTCAATCTTTTGAGTCTCAGTTTTCACCATATCAGGGCACAACAAGGCTAACTCCTGGTAACGACGATTGTAAGTCGCCATATCATTACCTTTCACCTTGTGGTTCCAAAACTCAATCTCTAGCTTCTTGACCTCATTCCTTGGGAAATAAGTCTGAATCAGCAAAGACTTGAATTGCTCCCAAGTCATGGCATAAGCTACATCACTCCCAACTGCATTTCGGTAGTTGTTCCACCAAGTCAAAGTTTCATCCTTGAAAGTAAAAGAAGCAAACTTTACCTTCGCATTCTCCGCACAACCACTGACATTAAACACTGACTCAGTCTTCTCGATCCATCTGACTAAGTAAACCACTCCTTCAGTTCCACCAAACTCAATGGGTCCACAAATCTTGAATTCCTTGTATTGACATCCATTAGCACGAACATGTGGAAAAGTTCCAGCAGAATTGTTGGAATGATTTGACTCAGCTAGTAGTTCAGCAACTCTTTGCTCCACAAGTTGGTTGATCATTGCTTGATCCACAGTAGGTGCATTAAGTGGAACATGATCATTGTCTCCCTGAATATCAACATTTTGATTCCTGTTGTTGCGGTTAGTAGTGTCCAGGTTGTCAGGAGTAGGGGTTTCAACATTTCGAGTAGGTCGACGACCTCGGCGAGCAGGAGTAGTCACAGCAGGACCAGTCCTGGTAGACCTAACAGGGTTTCGACGGGGTGCCATTGATCACGTAACAACAAATAAGCGAATAAGGACTCAATTTCCATAACACCCAAAATCACATAATACCATATACTAATAACCATCAACCATACAATAGCGATCTAACATCGTTCCAACTAACGGATAACACAAAACATACTAATCGTTCCAAAAGAGACGAATACCGTACAAAATACATCAAAATATGATAACTAGCTTTTCTAACCGAACACTCCTCGGCTAAGAAAGCAACAAGATAATATAACTCAAACAACTAGCCACGTGGCTGACGGAGAATCCTCAACTCCTGCCTCAAGCCATCAAGATCCCTCCATAACGATCCTAACTCCACGCTATGGGTGTCTCGGTCTCTCTGGAGGTCAGCCACCTCCTTCTCTAGCTCGGCATTCCTTTGCCAAAGATTGCGGTCGGCCTCACGAGCAGTAACAAATCCTCGCTGCAAACTATCGATATGCTCGTGGACATCCATCATAACTCTCCTCAGCTCAGTAGTCCTGCCCACAGCGACAGTCAAATCAACTCTCAAATCTGCTAAAAATTCCCCAATAACTCGCTCAAGTCGATCAGATACACGTGCAACTCTGTCACTAAGCTCAGTAATCCGAGCCCACAACCTGCCAATCTCACCCAACTCTGCATGCTCAGCAGAAATCTCAGATGATGCATCCAACTCAACGGGACTACCAGGTGGCAACTCAAACAAGAACGGATGATCAGGTGAATCAGGCTCAATCGGGTGTACAGGTGAACCGGGCTCCTCAGCCTGAGCTGGTGGTGCTAACACATCATCATCATCATCATCATCATCATCAGGCATCTCATCCTCCTGAGGGTCATCCTCCTCCTCAGGGTCATCATCATCACCATGCTCAGCCTCCTGAGGGTCATCCTCCCGCTCAGGGTCATCAGCCTCATCCTCACTCTCGTACTCCTCCTCCTCCTCATTGGAAGAGTACCTCATCACTTGTCGTCTCCTACTAGGTGAACCATGTGAAGTTGTAGTAGGTGATCTAGGACGACGACGCAGTGATGTGGGCGGCGCCTCAGACAGAAGAGAATGAGCATCAATCTGTAAAGGTGATGGAGTAGGGCGTACCGACATACGTGCCGTAGCTCGGTGGGCAAAGCGTGGTGCCACACGAGCCAAAGCCTGATGAAGAGTAAGCTGCCTCGATGTACCAGGGAGCCCTAAAGAAGATGAGGGTCCCTGCGTAGATGCAGCAGGTAGTGCTGAAGTAGAAGCTGCCTGTGATACAGTAGCTGAAGTCATGGCCATCTGGTAAGGGTCATCAGATGCCATAATGAACTGTGCAGGTAAAACCGGTGCAGTAAGAATATCCTCGACGACATCGGGCATATGGGAGGCCATAGTCTGTGACAACGGCGTAGGGTAGGTGTAAGTGTTTCAAAACAACTTAAATCACAGCTCATAATACCATACCAAACATACTCATCAAATAATTCCATATATAATCTCAATAAAAGAATTTCAAACACCGCATTACTAAAATGTTTATAAAACATGTAGACCATATAAATCCTCGAGAACGCCATCTTATTACTAAAATCCATAAACCTCAAAACATCTCAAATATCTCATAATACCTCAAATAATAGAAGATGCTTCGGCTTGGCGGGCTGGCGGGCGGTGGTCAAGGATCATTTTCTATAAAAATACGGTTATAGTTTAGGCGTTTATTTACCTAGTTCTCTATAACCTTGGCTCTGATACCAATCTGTAACACCCCCAAAATTTGATACAGCGGAAGACTCAACAAGCTTTCGGGGTGCTACGGGGATTGGTATCCAACACAAGACAATATAGAACGAGATAAAGTAAACATAATAAAAACACAACCAAAACGGGGTTTTAAGGTTTACATTTATCCCAACATCATTCAGAGTCAGGCCCAAAATAAAATAACAATAGGTCCAAATTCAATCATCAGAGTTTAGAAAAATAGATCCATGAACCGAGAGCCTTAGCCAAGCCTTCCAATCCAAGCATGCACCTCATCACTTAATTACCTGAGAAAACGTGCTAAAAGTCAGCTTTCGCTGGTGAGATCATAGGTTTAAATTCATAATTCAATATAGTGGACATGTACGCAAAACGCTTGCTAGCTATACTAGGGATTCACTACAGCCTGCGGATAACCTCCGCTCCAACATAATACACGGATACCCTCCGTAATAAACCTGCGGACACCCTCCGCTCCAACATAGATATTCGGGTAACCCCCGCAATATCATAAATACTCGGATAACCTCCGAAGTATTAATAACCTATAGGTGCACACTATAGTATCCAAAATCCTCAAATAAGCCAATCTCGTAATCCAACCATTATTTAGTCCACACGCGATGGTTCACTATGTGACTAGGGTTGATGTAACTCATCTAACCAAATCTAGTCCACACGCGATGGTTCACTATGTGACTAAGGTTGTTATAATATTCGTCTAACCATAACTAGTCTACACGCGATAATTCACTATGTGACTAAGGTTGACAAATCTTCCTAGTTCCATGAGCATAGCAAGTTTTGAAAAGTAAAAGCGATAATAGTCCACATAAAACAATTTGCACGTTTCTCACCCCAAGTATTGAAAACATAGTTCAAGAGGAAAAGTGGGGCTATGACTCACCTCAAGTCCAGAAAATAGCAAGACGAGGTAGGTAGAAATAAGATGTATGATAACTCACGAAACAGCAACTACGGACTTGGCACGACCTAACAATATTAACTCTTTCAGAAATCATTTCCTCAAATATATAATATTCCCAAACCCGGACGAGAATCCGTTTTATTACCAAAAATCCATTTCGTATTAGTTTGGTGTATTTGCGTTTGGTATCCATACGGGTGGTGGGTCGACTCAAAACAAACCAACAAGATCGCACATAGAAAGATAAAATAAACTATAGATCTAATATTAGCTCAATATATCATTTAAATAAATCGCCAAAGTTTACCAAATCCGTCGATTTGATAATCCTCATATTTATTTACGTAATATACCGTTCCAAGATTACACCCTATCTAAAGCGCATATAAAGCACATAGCACATAATTACTATATAGTATATATCATAGTTTAATAAATTCCTCGTATATATCGTCAAATTGGCCAGATTTCCCGATATATACACTCGCAATCTATTACACTTTACATATACTACAACTTATGGGCGTCGTAGGATACGATGCCCACTAATATGTTCGTTTCATATAGCAAAATGACCCGGCTCAACCTTACGGTTAAGTGGTTATTTAATTATAGAAAACGTCTATATTAGTCGTCATATATCCGTGACAACACGAACGTTGCAAATAATAACTTACCTGGACCCGAATGACAACAATTTCGCCTAACTCAACAAGTTTATCCGTTATATATCCGAAATGAAATTTTATTAAACGTTTCATAATTCTCGGGAGTTTCCCGTTTTATAACACAATTTTTATAATAATAATACGTTTAATAATATTACGCCACTTTTGTAGTCTAGTATATATCTAATCGTATTATTTATAATACGACTCGTGATTATTATTATTATTAATATACGCGTTTATATAGTTATATATACGTTATTCACGTACATACTTTCATATAAACGTTCATATTATCAATAATTATTATTACGAGTTTTATTATTTCCGTTTCCATTTTAATAGTTATTGAGTTATACGAAATGGTCATATGTCCGAGTCATGACTCTCGGCTCGATGTCCAAGTCCAATAATAACAAAAGTCATAAATAACAAATCTCCGTCCAATCACAATCTCAAACCACGGGCTACAACAATAGGGTCCGACTACGGCACCCGACTAACCTATCTCCGTCAATCTAACGACCGTCTCACAATCGGTCCCCAATCACACTTACCAATCGACAACAACTTCTCAATACCAAAAACCATATCCAAATCGACCCATATATATACGGCCGAGAAAATAAATACCACAACAACAATTAAATAAGTTCACCATTATACAAATAATAACATTAACCAAGTTACTATGTGGGTCGGTTTACCAAGCCGACCCGAGCCCTCGACTCACTTGAGTCTCGGCTCCGAACCGCGAGTCATTTAGACTCGAACCAAACATCACAAGAACCATATAGTTCACAAGGGCCAACCAAGAAATCATATACTCCATACGACCCAAAGGTCAATTCGGTAACCAAATTGGTACTCGGCTAAAAGCCGCGACTCAAAGAGTCGAACCACATTACCATACGAGCCAAAGGCTCGAACCACACTTCAACGAGAATCCCCTTGAGGTCTCGGTATGGCCAAAGAGCACAAAGAAAAGAACCCCGAGACCACACGGTCTCGGCTAGCATCGGGTCGAGGTTCACCACACCCTCGACAACAATCAATCGATCAAACATCACCAAGAACCAAAGCCATACGAGGCTTCGAACCAACAAAAACAATAAGCCGAGGGCTTTGCTCTCGGTTCCAAGTCAACCACGACCCAACCATGAACCCGGATACCAAACTTTGTAGAAAACGTGTTTTCAACCAAAACCCATAAACATGTTACGTTTTTAAATGAAAACCCACTTGATTCTCATCAACTCGTGACCCTTGGTCACTATTCGAACCATTGAATCGAGTTAAAACTCGACCTACCTTCCAAAACAATCCTAAATCGAAGAGTACTCAAGAAATAACAAGAAAGTGGTGATGAACTTGTGATTATTTGATTCGGATTTGGTGTTAATGTGGGAGTTAGGGCGCGTGTTATAGCTCAAAAGAAAGATCTCGACGAGAGGGTTAAAGTGGTGGTGTTATTTTTGGTGTGGGAGTGGCGGTGTGACGGTGGTGGCCGGCCGAAGAGGGCGGCGGCTAGGGTTAGAAAGATGGGGAAGATGATGAGATGAGAGAGAGAAGTGAAAATGGTGAGTGAGGTGTGGTGTTGTTGTGTGTAGAACCGGACCCAAAACACACCTATTATAACTTTTTATTATTTATTTATTTATTTTTTTTAAAAGTTAATATTAGTAATAATAATAATAATAATAATAATAGTAATAATAATAATATTATTACGGTGGAGCGGGTAACGCGGGTTATTGTAACAACATGTGGCCCGAACCCGAACTTATTTTAAAACTTCCATATCACACGAGAACCTCTCGTAATTAATTAAAATATATATCGGACTCGTTAAGACGAATCATAAAATTGTCGTTAGGAAATCCTAGTGCCAAAGTCAACGTAGTACCAAGTGAGAATTCAAATATACATCACCGATCGTATAATCAGAAATGAATTATGAACATAATTCACGAATTCCATAACGTCATTAATTAAAATATCCATAAAATAGGTCTTACAAGTTCGTTGTGAAATGAAAATTTCAATTAAAAATTATAAACGAACTTAAATTGTAATGCGGGTTTTAAAAATAGCTCCCTAAACTGCCGGTTGTCACAAAACCCCTTCACCGTCTCTTCACTGCGAAGGTATTAGCTTTAGCGCGTAACTCAATAAACCCATCAACAAGCTTTTCCTCACATTTCCTGATGGAAGAAGATTTCCCAATGTTGAATGAACTCATGCAATTGGCCGATTCACCACGATTACATGATCGTATGAGCCTCTGGTTTGGTCAAAAGGCTGTTGAAGCAGGATTTTTTAAAAACCTTATTCGTGCTGCTATTGATCATCTCAAGAGGATGATACCAAAGCGTAGGGAGCTGATTCAGGAGAATGAAGCTTTGGGACCGCGTGGTGTGGCGCTTGACAGTTTGGAGTCGTTAAGGAAAACCCAAGCCATTGAAATCGACCTACTTGTACCTTTATCAAGGTGTATGGTCAAGCTGATACTAATATTCGTATGCAGGAAGGTTTTGTTCAGAAAATGGCTGAAAATAATTAGTGTAATGGGGTTTTAATTTAGGGTATTTCCATGGGTAGGTTAATTAGGTCTTTTGGGTTCTTGTTTTAGGCTTTTAATGTTCTTGTAGTCTAATTGCCATTTGCCACTATTATGCATATATAATTCTATGATTTCTCGGTTAATCTTGTTTGCTGTATCTTATTGTGTTTACTGTTTATGACCAAAAACAAACACCCCTTTATGTCAGCAAATACAAACGTAGTGGGAGGGAAGCAAAACCCAAACACCCCATAAGTCATATAACCAAAGTAAATGACACAAAAGAGAAACGGTTTGCCATCGTCGCTAAAACAATTTGCAAACTACATCTTGGTTGATTAACTAGAGTGTAGTCTAATTGCCATTTGCCACTATTATGCATATATAATTCTATGGCTTCTCGGTTAATCTTGTTTGCTGTATCTTATTGTGTTTATTGTTGTTATGACAAAAAAAAAAACACCCCTTTATGTCAGCAAATACAAACACAGTGGGAGGGAAGCAAAACCCAAACACCCCATAACTAGAGTGTAGTACATAGTTGATACCTAAAGTCGTATGTCATGGTTCATTTAACCATAGTGTGGTGAAAAATGTAGTTTGCCTATTATGCCCTTGCGAATATACCAAAACACAAGCGTTGACCAAGACAAAAGTGGTCAAGGGACGCATTCGGCCTCTAATTCCCATGTTTTGGACGCCAGGCGACGATTTTGAAAAGTTAAGGGCCATGACGACGGTTTGTGAAAAGTTTTGGGACCAACAGTGTATTTTTGTCATTAAAAAATATCATTAAATACAACGAATTGTTGTTAAGTGTTTTAATTTGTACATTTTGATGTGCTATCATATCAGAAAAAATGACACGTGCTACTATTTTTTAACGTGATAACACATTAAAATGTGTATATTTGAACACTTTATGAAAGTTCATTGCATTAATTGATAACTTTTAAGGTGCGTTTGGTATCCAACTATGGGAATGAATCTATGACTTTGAAATTCATTAATGTTGTTTGGTTGGTTATGGGGCAAACTACAATGGAATGAGGATACCCATTATATGTGGGTTTCCTCATAGGAGTATGATTTGGTGGGTATGTGGATACCCATGAAAAGTGATATCTACATACCCATTTCCTTTCCACTCTATTCTCAAACCTATACCTATAGTGATTCCATCAAGCAAACCAAACGCACCCTTATAGTTCACGTATCAAGACAGAACTTTGAAGAAAGCTGATTACTATTTTTGTGACATAAACCAACTTTTTTTCTCTTTTGAAAACCGGACCGGATCGGTTATACCGAGAATCGGTTGCTCGAAACCAATTGGTTAAGCCAGGTTAGATTGAAAAGACCGGGATAAATTGAAAAACCAAGAACCGTCTAAAAAACTAGTACAATTTCCGGTTTTAAAAACAAGTGTAGTGTATTCGTTTTCCATTCTATGTCATAAACTTTGAATTGTCTCTATATCATACTTGTTGCTAATGTGTTAGATGTGAAAAGTAAAACATCATGACACTAATCATCATCAAGTGCCCTAGTGGCTATGCTGCTCATAAGACGTCTAAGGTTCAAACTTACTAGCTACACGTTTAAAAATAGAAGGTGATTTGCATCCTCTCACAATTGATTGACACACTCAAATTATAAGTGTTTTGACATTTATACCTTTACAGTGTGAAAATAAGTAAAAATGATGTGAATGTATAAATGTCAAAACACTCATAATTTTAGTGTGCCAATCAATTGTAGGAGTGTGCAAATCACATCTCTTTATAAATAAAATAAAAAAAAAAAAAGTTGCAAGATTACGATGTGAACCCAACATGTGAGTCAAACACTTGTACTCCTAGTGTAATGTGAAGATGAAATACATCAACCTTTTAAGTGGGGACACAACTTGAAAGCTTGAAGCATATATTAAAACGTGAAAATATATACAATAATTAAAACGTGAAACACTGGGTTTATGCTATTAGCTTTTGCTTTAATATAGATATTTTTTTGGTTAAGCTATTTGGTTTTATATGAAAATAGTGACAAAACTTTGTTTGGTTGGAGATGACTAGCGTGTGGAAATTTGACTAAGCACTTTCGTGTTGGTTTTCATATTTTTGTAATTGTCTTCTAACTTTGCTTTATCCTAGAGGGTAAGGATCCGGTGAGAAGAAAACTTAAAATGAGAAGGATGAGAAATAATTATAACCACACATTTGAGATGCATCGACTTGATTTAGATGCATCTCTATTCATTTAGATGCATCACAATTAATTTCGAAAGTGATTTTGAAGTGATAACGATGCAAAGGAGTACTAACAATAAATTTGACCCGCAGAGGACGAAAAATGTATAGGATTCGTCTAACTTGATGAAACACATCTAATATATGTATATGCATCTAATTTTTTGCTAGAAAATATATTATGGTGCATCTAAAAGACTAGAGATGCATCTAATTCAAGTCGATACATCTCAAATATGTAGTTATAATTATTTCTCATTCTTCTCATTTTAAGTTTTCTTCTCATTTGATCCTTGGTCTTATCCTAGAAGTAAATATTAATACATTATCTGTTTTTAGGTGTTTCTCTTTTAGAAAAATTAGAACGGTACTCGCGCAATGCGACAGCGGGTACTCTGTGATTATATTTTGCGTTATTCGGTACACGTCTAGTTGTCTTTATGCTTTATAAATAGAGATATTAGAGATGGAAGTTGAGATCCATGAAGAACCCATACATGCCATAGAACCTATCAACCAATTATAGCCACCAATTTATATTTTCCACCTTTTTTTAAAACAATATATCTTGCAAACGGTAAATCTTCAAGCTACAAAAAAAAAAAAAAAATACTATCGCAACGAGAATTAAATGATCTTTCTATAGATATGCATTGTTATATACTTTCGACGAATTTTCTTTTTAATTTCCGCCCAGAAAGAATCATATATGATTCGTAAAAATCATATATGATTCGTAAAAAATCATATATGATTCCGTTCTTACGAATCATATATGATTCTTACGAATCATATATGATTCGTAAGAATCATATATGATTTATTAAAATCGAATCATATATGATTTTTCTGGGCGAAAAAAAAAGTTCGTCGAAAAAAAAATTTGTCGAAAGTATATAACAATGCATGTCTATAGAAAAATAATTTAATTCTCGTCGCGATGATATTTTTTTTGTAGCTTGACGATTTACGGTTTGCGAAATATTTAAATTTTAAAAAAATGGTGGAAGTTTATCTTTTTATTTTGATAAAAAAAAATGAGTGCCTAAGATTGCTTGATGGGTTCTATGGTAAAAGTTGGATCTATAAAGAACATTTGGCTTAGAGATGGTTAAGCCAAATAATTTTAGTTTGAACAACTAATCGCTTCGTAACAAACTTTCTAACCAACTTGCTTCATAACAAATTAATTTTGAAATCTTTTCATAATAATTAAGAAAAAATTCTGAATTTTAAGTTTTTTTAATTATAAAATAGTCTTAAATACATTATCTTTTATATAATAAAACAAAACCCTTATTGAGAATTTTTCATTTAAAAAAAATCAATTTATACCTTATTTAGTAATAATTGTATTTAAAAAAATATTATTTTCTATTAGGTAACATTTTATATTTATCCATAACACAAGTAAAAGATAAGTACAAAAAATATAGATAAGATACAATTAACACAAGTAGAAGATAAATACAAAAAATATAGATAAGATACAATTAATAATATGATTAAAATTTTTAAATAATTATGTTTAATAATAAAAAACTATAATTAAACATCATAAATCAAACAAAACAAAGATTAAATTATTTGTTTTTTAATAAATAAAAATATATGATAAAAGAAAATTTAAAAACCCGCGCGTGCGACGTGCGCGGGCGTTATAACTAGTAATTGAGTATAGATAAACTATCAAACAAAGTATATTATTATTGGAGTAGTGTAGGTTCGAGTCCTAGTCAAAAGGTACTTTGCTAAAACCTATGCTACTAATTGGGATTGTTTATCATGCATGTGATGCTTGTGGATGGTTTTTTAAACACGACGACTTTTCAGTTTTTTCTGTCACTTTTCATCATCAACTTAAAGTCTTCTTAGTCATATGAGTCTTAATAACAACATTGATATGAATGATGTCCAAAATCAAGGTTACAATTGTTTTTCTATGCATTAAAGTCTCGACAAACATTTCCCTTGGATTGTATAAGAAACAAGTTGCAGATCATGACTCGCTAATATACAAATACGTCGTTAAACATTTTTAAAAAGTGTGTCTAAAATGACGAAATTTCAGTTTTTTCATTTAGGTTACTGAATCTATAAGAATTGACGTTTAGATTACGATTCTATTAATTCCGGTGTTAATTTTAGTTATTTGATCGCATATTTTTGGACAGTTAAGTAATATAAAAGTAGTGTTTTACAAGTTCAATGATGTGCACATTTATTTTTAAAAGTTCAGTGGCCGAAATGTCATGTTTAATAGGTTTGGTAACCCGAATGACTAAAATAAAAATTCGTTGCCTTAAACGCATATTTTTCAAAAAGTTTAGTAACGTATTTGTATATTAATCCATCTTATAAGGAAGCGCCTAAAGTCGAAACTATGAATCTGTAGAATAAAATAATTATATTGTGCTTTGATAGATTAATAAGGGGTGTTTTGTAGACTTGTGAGTTTATTCAAAGTGAGTTTAATAAAGGTTTCTTTAGTTTTGGACTTTTAAATTTTTTTATAAGCTCTTCTTTTAACTTAAAATTTGTAAGCTAATCCAAACACTTAACGGGAGCTTATAAGGTTTTTATTATTATAAGCATCCACAAAAGTATCACAAATAAACATTCACAAAAATTATGTGACATATTTTGATTGGTTGATTTTTAAATATTTTTTTCTCTTCTCTTTGATTAATTTTTAGATGTTTCTTTGTGAAATAAATGTTATATCGAAGGTGGTTTTTGTTTATTTAAAACACTAGTTATAATACCCGCGCACGCGCGGGGTTTTTTCTAATTTTTTGAATAATTTATTTTGACCGGGTGTAATCTAAATTCCAGCATAAATCGGTTAATTGGGGTCATGTTTAAAGCGTATTTGCTATAATAGTTATAATGCATGTGCACGCACGGGGTTTTTTTAAATTTTTAATAATATATTTTTATATATTTAAAAACAAATAGTTTTATTTTTGTTTTTTGTTTTAGTTATGTTTCTTAAATTTGGTTTATATTTATTGTTGACGGACGTAGTAAAAGTTCATATATATTTTGTCTAAGCCTATTCACAAAACTTAATAGTATAAAGAATAGCTTAAGGCCTATGTGTAATACACGGGTTGTTAAAAAAACCTTTATAAAATCAGTATTGATTGATTGATTAACATTTATTATTAAGCAACGTTTAAACAACTTTCAAAATAACATGCACTTATAAGTATACTAAGATACTTAATAGTCGTTGAATGAATATTTTTAAATCTCAACAATAAATTTATGAAATCGAAGTACTTTTCATTGAGGCGTTGAATACAATTAGAAATATATGGACTCTCTGTAGAGGTGACTGTTAAAAAAAAAAAAAAAAAAAAAAAAAAAAAAGAATCAACTAAGTAAAACAATGATTTAGTGTAAAAAAAGAATTAACAATGGTTCTTTTACATTAACAACACTACCATCAGTCCATCACAAGCAAGGAGGCAATCATTCTTTGATTATAAAGACTAATCCAACACATCTTGCATTAACTGGTTTGAAAATGAACTGTTACTTCATGATCACTAACATCAAAATGAATCATCTTTCTTTATTAGGCCTGAGCCAACACCTGTTGTAGTCATCATCCGAAATGGCACTAACCAAGAAATACTCAGCATACGTAAATTCACAAACTCGTATAAAGAGCTTTAATATAATTATATAATATACCACTTACAGGAAAAGCTGCAATGAATTACACACTTATGTCCTACTTACGCATGAAAGGTGTCAAATTCAACATTGTATACATCTTTGCCACACCTTGCTATTTTGAGTTAACTTTCAACATATATCATTCTATTAATGAAGATAGCTTAGAAGATACAGAAAAATCAAATGCCTGGGCTGAGTTTGTGAAGGAAATGCAAGATTCATCTTAGAAAATAAACTGCTGCAATGAAAGTTTTTAATAGGTCCCCCAAAGCTATTACTCTAACAAAACAATAATAGCTAGAATCATAAAGCCACAAAATCAAACAGTACCTAAAGCCTTAAAATTGTGCAACAAAGGCCACTAACAGAAACAAAATCAAAATTGGACCATCACACTTATCCTATTACATGGCCATGAAAGAAAACAACAAAAATAGTTTAACAACTCAATTGTATAAAGTGGACTACATAAGATATTTAGTTAAGTAAGCCACTACGACAAAAATATAGCAATAATCTTAAAAATAATCAAACGTCATTTATACTTATCAAATTGGCTCGTCTCATTCAGGGTTTGATTTTTCACTTCAAATACGTATGTTGGTAATCATAAGTAGCTTTTGTCAACCAAACACCCTTGAGTACATCCATCAATGTAACAAATTCCAAAACTTAGTTTAAAATAATAAATTACAATAATTTCCCCTTTGTGCTTCATCCAAACACCCCTTAACATTTATAAAATAGACCCACAAATAAGGGTGGGAGATGGTAATCATTTTTTATGTTGGATGACAGGTAGTGGCAAAGCTATAGGAACACTGGGTTAAGGTAGTCGTGCATGAGCACATGGAGGTAACTGTTGCTAAGATGGCAAAGGAGGAGATGCAACCGTCTTCATAAACACCTCATTTTATCATTGTTCTTTCCTAAATTATGTAGCTTTTTGGTCAGGTTATTTTAAATTTGCATAGGCAATATTTGATCTTAGAATTAACCATCTATAAACATACTTACAATGAAGAGTACGTATATAGTTTACTAAGACAGTTTAACACGGGCCAAAGTAATGACCCAAACACTTTCGATGTCTAAATAGGAGCTCTACAACTCAAGCTGAAAGCTTAAGAAAACATTATTACAATACTCCTATTGTTCCAAGAAAAATATAGCAAAAAAGTACCTTTAAAGTCCTTTGAACCATGTTTCTTGTTGCGAGCTGTCAATAGCTTCGCATAATCAGTCCCTTTTTGTAGCTTTGGCAACATGTGCTCCTTTTTCCTGCCATATCAACATTTCAAATTAAGAATAAAAAAACTTAAAAATTTTACTTACAAAAACCTTCCAAATCCATCACCCTTTTCAGTCAAGTTACATCTCATCTATCTACTTTGAAGCCACTATCCTACAACATAGAGAGACCAAGACACAATATCCTTAATTGAAGTCTGCTATTCAGATTCACTTTCTTCTATTCAACTTCTGTGAAGTGCCCAAGCTTCCCATCACCATTAGCAACCATACCCAAAAACAACTGCTTACACAGAGCCGCACCAGGCAACACCATCACCTCATCACCACCCTGCTCCACCACATCCAAACCCATCCCCAAATCCTTAACCATATACTCCGCAAACCCACCCGGCCTAAAATCCCTCCCTACCATCCTCTCCCCAAATATCTCCATCACTAACGACCCCACAGCTCCACTCCGAACTGCTTCCAACCATTTTTCCTTATCCAACCCCGCCTTTTCAGCAAACACCAAACCTTCACTCAATCCCAACAAACTCCCTCCGACCGTTATCTGATTAGTAATCTTACAGCTCTGTCCACACCCTGCCACACCTACATAAGTCGGTTTTCCCATTAAACTAAACAAAGGGTATAACCATTTCACAACGCTTTCATCGCCACCTGCTAATAAAGCCAACTTTCCATCTTGAGCACCTTTATCACCACCCGAAACAGGAGCATCAACAGCCCAACAGTTTTATAATTATGGTTTATAATCCTTGTTGAGTAGTAAAACTCTTGTTGAGTAATAATGACATGCATATCTTCACTGTTATAAGTTGTTCAGTTCAAAATTTTGGAACTATTTTCTGCAGAAAATTCTTCTTCATATTCATCCTCCAAGAACTCTTGTTCCTGCATATATATAAACATCAGTTTAGTATTGAAACTTCTAGTGGTATGTATATGTATTGTTCAATGCTATGAAATAACAAATGCATTAAACTTGGCTATGAAATAATGTTATGACAATAATATCAAACAATTTGAATATAAATGCTACAGTGATGCATACTTGTGCACTTGTCGCTCATATCAACATACGGTTACCTAAAATCTTGATGATTAAAAGGTATAGCAATTGATTCCGAGTTGTCATGTCAACATAATGTGAGTTAAAGCCTAGAAAAGAAACCCGATATACGATACCACACATATTGTTGCAGCAACATCTTGATACCTTAGCCATTGCAATACCAGAATCAGAATACTTGATTGTGGGGCAGCCACGCTGGTCTTATAAGACAACGTTCAATTATAATGCTAACCACCTAATAAGAAAAATAGATTCTAATTATCACGGGTCATATAATGACTTTCAAAATGCAACTTCAAACACCATTTATAGAAAAAAGAATTAAAAAAAAAATGACCTTGTAAAGAGTAGTAGTAGGCTACCTAGGATTATAAAAGTTTGAGCACAACCCAAACACGAAATTTTCCGATGACAGTTTTTTCGTTTCTTCTCTTGCAACCTTAGTTTCTTTTTCCTTTTATGATATTTGGACCAGCTGTAATTATTCTTCAAGCTCTTCTCTCCTAATTTAAACAAATACATGGAGACTTTTAGATTGACTGGCATAGTCACATTTTCATATAAAAGTTGTTTCACTTCCGACACTACTTTCAAGATGACACAAACCTTCTAATATTGGGAATGACAATATATAAAATAATAAGTAAAAAAAAGAAGAAAAAAAAAAGTAGTTATTTACTCTATAGAGCGCATGTCCGCATGATAGCATCATAAAAATGAAATATTAAAACAAAGCTTACGCAAACATAATATTAGTTGTTGAATTGGGTGTTATCATGTGTAGGATTATTGTCGGGATTCAATTCCATTCAGATTAGGTTGTACCGGGTTGAGTGGTTAAAAAATATAATCCGCGGATTGACCCTATAACGAATCAGGTTCGGGTTAAATACTATTTTTTGTTGCTATAATATTTCCCCAAAAAAATCATAGGCTGTGTTGCATTAAAATTGGAAAAAAAAATGTAAAACACAGTTATGCGGTAGCTAAAGCATAATTAAATATCAAAAATTACTTAGGAAACTTATCTATCTCATCCATAAGCATGACATCTCCTATGCATGTTGATCACATCAGAAGCCTTATTTAAAACTCTTAAATTTCTTAGCAACCAAAATTTTTTATCAGCAAGATAACACCAGCTTGTTATCAATAACCATGAAGACATTTCTTAGTATAAAAAACATGCTTCCTTATAAGAGATTTAGTACCAAGATCATGTCTTATTATAATCAACATTTCTGATCAGCATGTTGATCACATCAGAGTCTTCTAATATTCCTTATTTTCTACTATTACTTTCTATAAAAAATAAAAAAAATAAAAAAAATAAAAATAATAATAATAAAAAAGAAGAAGAAGAAGAAGAAGAAGTTGCAGAGCCCATCTGGATTTGAAAACGCACAAACAACATAATCATTTTGAAATTTAACACACCACCCATGCAAGTGAGACAGCCCGCTACCAACCATTTACTTTAAACTTGTTAATGCCCTCATTTTATCCTCTTCCTGTATTCTTTTATGCTCATGTCTTTTAATTCTCTCTAAACCTTCAAATGTGAACTCATGCATTTCTACTATTTTGCTGTCGCCCAATTCAAGATTTGAAGCTATTTCATGTCGATTAAGCATTGAAATCCAAGGATTACCAGCAACTCACCCAGTTGTTCCTGTATGTCCATATATACAAACACACCAGAAAAAATACCAACGTGCATAATTGAGTGACTTCGATGGCCACATATTTACATTATTGATACTATGCTCGTGTACCATATACTAAAACCTACTAATATAGTAATATATGTAGATATAAAGAAACATAGCATAACTCATTTAATAAATAACATAATAAGATAGACAACCACAGAGCTGAGAATCTCTAATCCCACTCAATATAAAAATATGTTTATAATAACAATGAACACATAGCATGGAACTAATATAGCAAAAGAACGAAGAATGACATTTGTAAATGATTTATGGGAGAGGGTTCTAGAATTATGTGGTACATTTTAATGCTACAAAAGTTTGGGGGGAGCAAAACTGTTCATAAGAAGCCCGTTGATTGTAAGTATGTATAATACGTCAATTCTCAGGCTACAATACAATTATCTAATTACGAAGATTAGTTTGTTCTTTAGTGTGTATTCTTGGACTTCGTTTGGTCTGAGAAATTTGTGGCAATTCCATAATCACTAAATTGTCCCTGTTGCGCGCTGTAGTCTTTGGGTACTACTTCATGTTGTACTTGAACGAATACAGTCCATGTGGCACCTTATTAGTCGAGATTGTTTCATAGGCACCGTGTTATGAAATAGTTGTGTGGTTTTCCACAATCCGTTTTTAATACATGCTATTTAAGTATTGTTTTGGACTCTCATTTAGTGGGGAAACAGTGACTTCTTAGAGTTTAGAGTTGAACACAAAATAATATATCAGTTCATAAAGCTTATTTAGTGTATTCTTCTAAAGTAAGTTTAGTGTTTGCACGTTTGCTCTTAGTTTTGATATATGTGCACAAACTTGTTGTTTGTCTGCATGTATGATACTCGTGAGCGCACGGGATTTGGACTCAAATCAATAATGTATTATTTTTTAGATAATGGTATGTTTCGTTGTTATATGTTGCTTGGTAATATTTTTAGGTCATAATGTAACATAAACCACAAGATGAGGATGAAAAAAATGCCTTTATGAAATGTATGTTTATATCACAGAAGTTAATAAGCCTATAGAAAGGCTTAACCAAGTAACAAAGACATACCTAGATCGAAATAGGAAGTAAGTCCATTCCAAAACTGCAATGAAATAAGTTGCCAAATCAAGAGAAGGGAGATATATAAACCTTGTAATTGGCCTTCCAATGTCAAAACTGGTTCGAGCAGCCACTGCATTGTGAATGTTACCAAGAGATTAGTGTTTCTTATTTCACCTATTATAGAAAAGCATACACAACGAATACATTATTAAAAAAAAGAAAAAAAAAAGAAAGGAAAAAACCTTGGGATTTACTAAAAAAAACATAGAGCAATGAAACATAGAACAATGAACTAAAAAAACCAAATTTTAGACCTACATTATAACCAATGTATGTCAGGCTGCCAGCACAGTCAATTAATTTATAGAAAAAAGAATCTGCAAATTCATTATTTAAAAATGCAGACCTCTTATGCTAATAAAACTATGAACAAACAGATTTATCAAAATGCTTCATGAATCTATAAGTGGTACTTATAAAGTACCTATGGTCAACTTAGGTGATCACCTTTGTTTCACACGTTTTAGACCATTTTGGTGTTTATCATCCGGCTTCTCATATTCCTTGATTTCATCCTTGCACCTTTCCAACTAAACATCTCGTTCTTTAAGCAATATAAACAGAAGTTATGGTGACCATAAGCTTTACCAAGTCATTTTTTTACCAGCTCAAAATAAAACACAAAAACTCATTGTCATTTGATCATACATTCTCATGGCATAAAAAAGGTCGACTACACGAATACTTCATTCTCCATCTAATAAAATATATAGCAGCCTCAAGGGTATGTGATTACATACAATAACCTTTTGCTGTCCTACAACCGAATTATAATGAAATGGGTCGAAATTGCCCATATAAATAAGAACGGATCACAATGGGGAAAAAAGATCCAATCTTGGTAGATAAGTAAACGTATTAGTACTTTTTGGGTCATAATTATCATATTACTTCTTTTTATTAAAAATGGAAAAGATTGTGTTTGTTGGTCGACCCAACCAAGCCATTTCAACCCGTACAAAAATACTACTCCGTAAAATTTATAAGTTTCAACCAAAATCCATTTTGACCTATTATCAAACCAACCCGAGCACCACCCATCATGCCACATGTAATATCTTTAACTTATCGTATAATGCTGCAAACTTATAAACTAACCTTTAGATGTATTGTGCTGATGATGAGACATGTCAAAACAAACCAATTCGACAATCAACTATTGTAAGGCCTAAATTTCCTTTGTAGTATAAGGGCATTATCTCAATAACAGTAATATCTGACCCTCAAGTTGATAACTTTATGTTCTATTATATTGGACTCAAAACTATTTTTGACAGCTTTCAAGTTTGAATTGAACATTGAAATACGAATGTGTAATACCTTGTTATGCCTTCTAATTTGTTTAGTAGCTTAGGGTTAATTGCCACCGCTACTATCACATTATGTTGGTGGCTCCTCCATTAGCCTGTCTATTGTGTCCTTCATTTTTTCTATTGTTCTTGATTTTGGGAATCTGTCCGATAACCCTACATACAAAATAATTAAATCTTTATTGAGTTTTTGAGACTGCATTTAAGAGTGATGCAAGCTTATAACCCTCACATATATTAAAGAAAAAGGTGAGAAAATTCTATCACAAAATTGATGATTAGTAAGTTACCAATTGATGGACACCCTTGCACACACAAAAATATAATCTTATTGATTTCTTAATCTTACATCAAAAGAATTACGCATACCCATGCCAGATTTTTCATAAAGAAGCTGATAGAAATTGATCAACTAAGCCTAATAGAAACTTACTTGCCATGAGTCTTTTTATCATCAAAGTGGAAAACTTTTATAAAAACAACAATTTGGATTTATAGTTAAACACACTATTAATCTATATGGAAACATGAACATTTTCCTATTTCGATCTTAATAAAAAAAATTATATATACATGAAATATTAGTACCCTTCATATAGTCATCACTTCCAATACTTATGCATTTGCGGGTGTTTTTAATACTTGGTCAGCGTCAACCTCTACTCCGTGTAGAAAACCTCTTACGGGTACATCTCTAATGATTTTGAAAAACGACAAATATAACAAATTTAAATCAGGTAATGTTCACTGCCATTAATACTAATCTCGCCTGACTGAAAGACCCTCTAATCCTTGCTTTTAACCAAACCAAACCAAACCCTTTTGCCACATAACATACCTTTTATATTGGATTACTTGCAGCAGCCCCTTCAAAAATATCATACAAAACCAAGCCTTTTGGAAGATCATTTACTACTCTATAACTGCAAAAAGTCAAAAGAAAATAATAGGTGAAGCTCAAATGAGACTGAATTATTATAATTTAATTTTGAAGCATATCTGCTAATTAAAATCAAATTGGGGACACACAAATTAAAGGGGAAAAAAACTAAATTATTACATAAATCAATAACTTGAATATTAGCATACAAAAAACATACCTTAAATTAATAGATTGAGTGATGTTGATTTAGGGTTAAAAATCACACCCCAATGAGGAATAGGTGAAGGAATGGAATCACTCCAAAAACACCCAAGTAAAAACATACTTTGTTCAATTTATCTTCAAATCTCCGATCAAGATATCTTACGTATTAGTTTTGATTTCATAGGGTTGGATCGCTGGGTAAAAGAGAAGAAGGAGAAGGAGGGGTTGTTTTCTGTGAACCAGATATCAACAAAGACGTGATTTCCTGATTTTCGTCTTTTACCCTGAACTTTTAAAACTTAACTCCGCCTTTTCATCAATATGAACAAATGACTTAGAGGCCGATGTGTATTTTTATCTTTTTTGTATATATTCGTATGAAAACGCTTTTTAAGTTCTTTTTTTGGCAAATAAGGAAATAATTAGGCTTATTTATTTTTTAAAACCTAAAAATAAAAATCAAATTGAAAATAATATTACTAAATAAGGAATGAATTAATTTTTAAAAATAGAAAATTCTCAATAGGATTTTATTTTATTATATAAAGATATGTATTTAAAATCCTCTTTAATCGAGTTACGTATCTTCTGATCTATAAAATTATACTACTACTAAAAAGGGGGCTTTGTTAACCCATTGTTTTAGCCCGTTATTTTTTACCCGACAACGATCCACCTGTTCACCATCACTCACAGGCTCTTCTTGCTCAGGGGATCCGACCGATTTTTGCTCCGACCACCTCACCCGCCATCACTTAGGTCCGATCCAATGGGTATTAGTTGTTGACTGAGATTTTTTTAGCATATAATACAGCTTGCCGTTTTTTTTACAAAATCAGTTGAAACTTTTTCTAATTGAGGAAGAAGCCGTACAGATATGCATGATACCTATAAAAACATACTTTGTTCAATCTATCTTCAAATCTCCGATCAAGATATCTTATTAGTTTTGATTTCATAGGGTTGGATCGCTGGGTAAAAGAGAAGAAGGAGAAGGAGGGGTTGTTTTCTGTGAACCAGATATCAACAAAGACATGATTTCCTGATTTTCGTCTTTTACCCTGAACTTTTAAAACTTAACTCCGCCTTTTCATCAATATGAATAAATGACTTAGAGGCCGATGTGTATTTTTAGCTTTTTTGTATATATTCGTATGAAAACGCTTTTTAAGTTCTTTTTTGGCAAATAAGGAAATAATTAGGCTTATTTATTTTTTAAAACCTAAAAATAGAAATCAAATTGAAAAAAATATTACTACGTACTAAATAAGGAATGAATTAATTTTTGAAAATGAAGAATTTTATTTTATTATATAAAAGATATGTATTTAAAATCCTCTTTAATCGAGTTACGTATCTTCTGATCTATAAAATTATACTACTAGTAAAAAAAAGGGGGGCTTTGTTAACCCATTTTTTTAGCCCCGTTATTTTTTACCCGACAACGATCCACCTGTTCACCATCACTCACAGGCTCTGCTTGCTCCGACCACCCATTGTAATTTTGCTTCAATCCCTGTTAGTGATATGAGATTAAGAGGGCAATTGTGTTATTAGATGTTGGGTTTATGAGCTTATGCAGCTGACGTGAAAATAACTATACAGACAATGCTGATGCAGGTGATGTGGCTGCCATTATTATGGGTCTGTTTGTGGCTGAAACTTCGAGTCATAACGCAACAGACATGTTATTCAACAGCTATGTGCTGACATACGTCATTGTTCTTAAATTATCTTAGTGTTGACATTGTTGTTGTTCTTTTTTTGTTACTGTAATTGACAGTAGTGTAATTTTGAACCCGCGTTAGCCTGGATAGGACAACAAAGAACTACGTAATTTTGAACCCACGTAAGCCTGGATAGGACAACAATGGTGTAATAGCATTGACGGAGCACTACATAAATAAAAGCGACACAACCCTTTCTTTTTCAAGGCGCACCTCACATCTTAGAGGTTTCCAAACCTGAACCAAAAGATGATATAATAGCTTCATATTTTTGACAAATGTTTTTTGGTCAAAACAAAACCATGTAGTGTTGATGACATGATTACCTTTTGTCATTTCAATATTTCCCAGACTATGAAAGTGGAGAACATGTTGGAGGTCAAGGAGGAAATGCCACATAATTTATCATTACTACTTATGATTTCTTTGTCTCAAGAAATCGATAGGCTAAAAGCAGAACTTGCTGCATCAGATAATAGAGCAGGTATAAATTAGAAATTTGGAAACTCTAGACGGATGGACAAAGGGTTATTGTAATTGTTGTGCTTAATTGATTTGACATGTGGTAGAAAAGTGGAGTGGAGTAGAATAGTAAAATGGATCTGCTTATGTGAGACATGGTTTAGACTTAGATATAATAGGTTAATAATCTCGAAGATAATGGATGCTACTTATATGTGTGTTAAATCAAGGTCCTATTACTAATACCAACTGAGCGTGAAGGGGTTGGGGGTTATAGTTATATGTGGCATGGCATATGTATGCCGATATTAAACTAATAAATTTCCATCTGCCCGTTAAAGTAACGCATTTCCCTTTGTTTGATAGCTACTTTTACAGGTGCGTTTACTGATGATGAATTCTGACTGAGAAGCTAGAATCAAGATAATCAGCCATCTTTTTTGCCGAGCCCTACCTCGGCTTTGATTAGCCACTTTCACACACTCGAGGACGTTGTTTCTGTTTCACATGAACAAAGTGTTGGGGAAAAGTTTAACGTCAGGTTCATGTTTTTCCCTTTTGGCTAAATTTGTTAATTTTAATTGCTCGATCTGTCAACGATAAAATATAATACAGCTTGCCGTTTTTTTACAAAATCAGTTGAAACTTTTTCTAATTGAGGGATCTTCTTTTCTAAGTCATTGTATTCTCAGAAGTTTCGGCTCACCCAAGCACACCTTATTCAAAAAAATTTTAGAAGAATTATATAGTACTGCGTATCAATAATAATGTAACTTTAATATGACAATAAGTTGGTAAGTTAAGCTAATCCAAACGCCCCATCACTGTGAGTTGTAATGTGTGTTTTTAAGTGCGCGACGGCTGGGAAAACATTCTGGCTACAACTTAATTTAAGACCTCATATTGTGATACTTATTTGCAATTTCATTTTTTCCTGTTAAGATTAGGTTGTCCAATTTTGATGAGAAATACGTAGCATGTGGAGGAAGAAGCCGTACAGATATGCATGATACCTATAAAGAAATGCAGAACGTGTGAGTATTCAGATTCGTTTTAGCTATTTACTCGCTGCGTAGTTTAATAAAATATCTATGGCCACGACTTCAGATGCTCATATTTCATTCAATTGACGCTTTGAAATTACAGAGATTCGATTTTTGCATTTTGGTTTTCAAGTTGTGGCGTACATTTCGGTGGATTAAGGAAAAGACGCACAGAAGATTGAAGGTTAAAGAAGTTATGAACATAAAGCTTGCAATGCAGCTATTGCTTAATCTAATTTGTAAGTTGTTAAACCCTTTCACATTAGTACATTTTAATGTTTTTTCCTTTCATTAAATGTCCTATAATTCTCTTGCCATTACTTTGGAATTAAAAGGAAGACAAATACTTAAAGAGACACTAATGTAGGGAATCCTTATGCTCCATCTACTTTCAGCCAAACTACTAAACTGTATTCAAAGCTATGCGCTAATTTTTTTTCTTTTTTTTTCAAGTGTTTGGTCTATCTTAGAAGGATACGATTGGTTATGTTTTTAGTAAAAGTTGGGTTGGTTCAGTAGGTCGTTTCTGGGCTTGCTTCAGTTGGTTCATTGGTTAACTGTGTTGGTTCAATGGGTTTGTTCACTGGGTTGGTTTAGTAACTGGGTTCAGGGGGTGTGTGTAAGGGGTGTGTTCAGTGGATAGGTTCACTATGTTGCTTCAGTGGGTAGAATAATTCAGTTGAATATCATATGCGTAATACTCTTCTTTGATGCAGATGGCTTGGCAATGTTCCATCTAGATGCATTGTTGGCAGCCATCGGCTTGGTGATCGTTGATGGTGTTGTAGGATGCAGTGGTTGAGGCAAAGGAGACGGGTGGGAAGAACCATTAGAACCTGCAGTTCCATTACTTCTGATGTAACTGACACTACTCTTTTGCTTGAAAACTGAACTTTTTTCATACATAACTGATTTTTATGCATACTCCTAAATTCTCTTTTTTTGCCTATCTTACGTATGCAAACATAACTGATTTTTATGCATACATAACAAATTTGAGTTTTTTTTTTTTTTTTTCCTTCTGATGGTTATGTGTTTGATGTAGCAAATCTATGTACCGACTCACAGGCATCGGTTTTTGCAAGGTTTAATTTGATAATTTTAAGGGTTTAATTTTATAATGCTTCTGAATCTTATGTCTGCAAATCCAAACAGTATTATGTGAACAATTTTTTTTCATTGCAGCATTCTTCAAACGACTTCACTGGTATCTTGAAGTGTTACTCATTGAGTTTTGGAAGTAGCAGGTTTTATTTATTGCTAATTCTTACGGTTAATATTGTCAATATATGTTGAACAAGTGATTAACTGATCTTTTTTTTTTGGTCTCGGTTTTAACAGGCGGATGCAAGCAAAGAAGATCGGAGACTTCTCTGAATTACTTTGGCACATGCTCTGTTTATGAATCCAACCATCTTGCTGCTCGATACACCACAAATCATCTTGGTGAGTTATATTTTTCACGATTTAAAACCGAAAAGTGGACCCGTTAGACAGTTAGTGAACCTAAATCGGCTGACAGTAGCCTGATAATAGGAAGTAGCATGCCAGTGCGACCAGTCTCCAAAGTTTAATCACTTTTCAATATGTTTTTCTTACAGCCACATCAAGTGTCTAATTAGGGGTTAGCTGGTGATATCTGCACACACTTAACAACATTATTAATTTTATAAACCATGTGAAGTACCTTGAGTGCCATAAAATAAATTAATCATTCGGCCAATATAAAAATCTTGGTAAACAGGTAAAACAAAGGTTGTTATCAAAGGAAAACGGGTGAAAAGGGTCGACCTTCGCATTGTGATTTAAATTACATATGCAAATGTCGACCCTTTTCACCACAAATTTTTAAGGGATGCTTTATGTAGCCTGTAGTTCCCTAATTCAGGGCAGATTTTGATTTTAATATACAAGTTTTTATGGTGTTTGGTGACTCTTGGTTGCTGCAACTGGATCTCTCTTTCATTTGTCTTATAAGTTGCACTTATAAGCATGCAGGTTGCCACTTAGGGTACTGACATACCCAACAACTTAGCTTTGGACCAAGACAAAGTTACTAAACGATTAAGAAGGTAACTTTTTATACTCTCAATTAAAAAAGATGATGTTTTTAGATATTTCTGTATTGTGTACTAATAAATGATTTATTCTTTATTGAAGTTATTCTAAATTGCTTCTGGTATTTTTGCAGTTGCAGAAGAGAAAGAGAGAAGAGAAGGATGAACGGAAACGCAAATACAATGTTAAGTGGGATGATTGGTTGCAACAGGTGTGTATTTTTATATCAGAATTAATCATCATGTCAAAAGGCCATAACTAATCATCATGTCAAAAGGCCAGCATAGTCAATATGATGGTCAGTTCATCAAATAGGTAACCATACCACCAAAATTAGAATCTTTATTTGTATCCCTGTGTGAGCAGACACCACATTAGTTCATTTTCTGCTAGGCTCACATGTAACTCATCGTCGCAATATGTTGCAACAGTCAACACCACGGTTCCATTTGACCCTGTTGAAAGGATGAAAACCAGCATCGCCACATTCAAGGGAGATAGATATATGTAAGTTTTGGATGAAACATTAGCCTTTCAGTGTATTTGTGCCCCCCCCCCCCCCCTCTTCCCGCTTTAATGTCACCTTATTTGTGTGATTTGCAGTTGTTCTATTTTTAATTTGTAAATGGCAGTTGCGCAAGGTGGTCCTAAAATAAGATTTCTTTATGTAGATATGCACTGCTAAAATGAATCTGAGTGATGAAATTGACTTGGAAGATTATGTTTCTCGATTCGACAAATTTAATGTTGTTGAGGTAACTTTTTGTTATTACACTTTTTACCGGTCCCATCTCTTTTGCATTATTTGATCCTTAATGTTACCTACAGATATCAGCAACTTGGCAACAAGCATGCATGCAGTGCGCAAGAACAGATATGTTATTCTTCCCAAGGACTTTGAGAAGGCCTGTAGTTTCTTTTAGCTCAAAAGCAGGATGAGAGATTTCAAATAAGCTTGGCGACTCAGCAGTCGCGCAAAGAAATTATGTGGAAGGTAAATTTGCTATTATCTATCACCTTTCATTTAGTCCTCAACAGAAATGTTCACATACTCATCATTTTTCAAACAGAAACATCACCAAGTCACCAACTACCGCATCGTCAACTTCGGCTGAACAACAAAATTTAGCACCAGAAATGACAAGCAGACCAGAAGCATCAGACCCACATGCGAAGAAAGAATAGTCGCACCAGAAAATGGTATTATGTGACAGCGAAAAACCCAGTCTAAAACCCAATTTGCACCCAGGAAATGGCTGCCTTACAGTGTAGGCAAAATTACAATGTCAAATACTATCGATATGTACAGTTATCTAAACCATGTTATAGGAACTGCCCCTTTAGCAAAACACCCCTCTGCAACGCGCGGGTTTCCCACCTCGTATTCTACAAACAAAGGGACATGAGTGATTGACTATGTTTATATAGCCGAAGGCATAAAAAATGTAACTCATGATTTGATACATAAACTACCATAATAAGTCACAATAAAATCACCATCAAAAGTTCATTATATACTCGTAAATGTAGAGGGATAGACGAGGTAAAAAATGAAACCTTACAAAAGTATATAGGTGTAACAACCTTTAAAAGAACTAATAACACGTTACCACTTACAAATATCAACTGGCCACAAAGGCGATCTATTGGGATTAAATAATTAACGATCGCGAAAACAATATATGTTAGTAAACAAATAAAGAAACAAAGACATACAAATTTTATGAAGATTATGGGGTTTTATAGTGGTACATCATGGGTCATAAGGATCCCAAAACAAAAAAGACAACAAGATAAGATTAGGCAACAAGATTGGAATCCAAGGGTTGATATCATTCCCCATTTTTTTCTTTCTAAGCCTTTTCTTCACATATTCTCTCTTATCTTCATCACTCCATTTTGCTTCTTCTACACCTTTAGCAAGCACCAAGGGTGGAGGTTGTTGATAAGGGCACTTAGACCTCCAACTACCTTGATTAATGACACCTAGTTTAGATACCCTTTTCAGAAATAGACCAATAGCCCATTTAAATTGGCTGTGTTTAGAGCATAAGATTGGAGGGTAGTCCCATTTGTGGTAACATGGGATTTGTGTTGAGACCAAGTATTGTGAGTGGAGAGATGGAGTTGTTGTTGGGTGTGTTATGATATGTGTTAAGGTGTTGTGTCTTTGTTCCCATGTTGTGTTTTCCATTTTTGAAGTTGGATGAGTGGATTGTGTGGCTCTTGTAGTCCCATTATGGACATGGTGGATAAGTAGGTATCAAAACACCAATATTTATTCGAGTTATTCTTTACATTCACACAAAAGAACCGCAAACAAATATTCATGAAAATGAGGTGTTATATTTTAATTGGGTTAATTAAAAAAAGATAGAGAAATTATTAAAAAAAAAAAAATGCACCAATCAAAATATGACACTTTATTTTCGCGAATATTTCTCAATAGTTTTTTTTTTTTTTTTTTTTTTTTTTTTTTTTTTTTTTTTTTTTTTTTTTGTTGTTGTTGTTGAATTTAGCATAGCTCTATTTATTTCCTCTCTATTTCTTTAATAGGAAAGAAAATTATCTATATGTGATCATCCACAAATTAAGCTTAAAACAAACACACACACAAAAGGAAGTAAAAAAGCCTTGTGGGATTAATCGAAGGTTGGTTGGGCATGTTAGATTTGTTTTTTTTTTTTTATTTATTTGTTTATTTAACAAAAACTATAAGTTTTGATTTACATGCACTAAAACACATAAACCCTAGCTAAACGACTAAACTACAAAACCATAAACCCACAAACCCTAATTTGTCTCTCAGTTTGCTTGAATCGTAAGTATTAATTTGGTTCATTGTTTACATTATTATCATTTATATATAAAAATTAAACATGACACATATAATTCATCAAATATGCTTTTAAAATCATTGTATGTAATATATTTGCTAGGTTTGTATACTTGTACACCCGAATAAACATATGTATCTAATTATAGTTGTTAATGATTCTTTGATTCGTTAAAGGGTTGCTAAGATGTTGGATTATATGTTTATCTTCGGGTGTTTTTTACTCGTTTGACACTTTTTTTTTCTTTGCATGTCATAGGTCGAGTGACGTGGCATAAAAAGACTATTAAGATATGTCTAATTACATACCTTTTGTGCTACAAGTGAAAATATTGAAAAGCCTTCCGGTCAAATCATTGATTCGATTCAGATCAGTCTCGAAAGAATGGAAGCATAAGATTGATAGCTCTGAATTTGTCACCGGGTACAATGTCTCACAGCAACATTTCTTTGTTAGTTACCTTGATTTAGATGACGGTAAGCTAAAATTTGCTTCCATCATGGATGATGATGCTTTCCCACAACACAAGTTTTCTATAAGTCCCCCATTGTTTGTTCAACCATTATTTGGTACTCAAAAAATAGTCGGTAGCTCTCAAGGCCTATTTTGCTTATATGATTCTGAAACAAAAGTTGCTACTATATGGAATCCCAGTATAAGAAAATCAGTTGATATTAGTACTGTTCCTAGTATTCATCTGCCTAACTGGCCTAGTGGTCATGGTTTTGGTTTTGGGGTTTGTCCCATCACTAGTGACCCTAAGCTTATAAAGATTACATATCTTAAGCGTATCTTTGACAAAAACAGTGAAAAAATAAGTGGCTCTACATGGCGCGTTGAGGTTTTTAGATTAAGCACAAGGGAATGGACAAGCGTATGTATCAATTGGTCTAGTGATAACATTGAACTGTATTCGGATCAGGTAGATATAGTTGGGCATATTTACTGGGCGGCGGTTAAATCTGAATGTTTAATGATCGTCTCATATGATATAACAACTGAAGAATTTACTGAAATACCCTTCCCTGATATTTTTAAAGGTGACATGTTCATTTCTTTATCAAAACTAAGGGACGCTCTTGCTGTGGTACTATTTGATCATCAGACAAGTGGCTTTGGTGTATGGAAGATGGAAAATGGTGATCATAAATCATTTACAAAGGTTTTTACTGTTAAAAACATTTTTGAAGCAACAATATTCAATGTCGTTGGATTTAGTATTAGTGGCGAACCTATATTTAAAAGGGCAAATGGTGATAAAAAGGATGCACTTGTCGTTTATGAACCGTGGTCAAAGCGTTTGAGTTATAAGGGGAAAGAATATTATTTCAATGTGAGGTACTACATGCAATCTCTACTTTTACAAGATCAGTGAGATTGTGGCATGGAATCGAGATTGAAGTATAGTTATTGTGCAGGTTAGATTGAGTTAACGAATACTTGCATGCATTGTTTTAGCGGTGAGAATGTTTGTTATGTTGAATCTCAGGCTTTTTATGTACGAATATTATGCGCAAACATCTCGTTGAAAGTCGAGTAAGTTATCTATGTTTAGGAGTTTTTTAGTTTTTAGTTATTTCTTATTCTCTAGGGGCGGTACTATGAAGGGGCAGGGGAGGGTCCCGGCCCCCCCAAAATTTACGACACTTAGTGTAAATATTATAGGTTTTAGAGGTAATTTAGTTGAGGTTACAAACAAATCTCCGATTCGGACCCCCCAAAATAAATTCGGCCCTCTCAAAAAAAATGTTCTAGTTCCGCCACTGCAGTCTAAATTTGTATCGTACTAAGGGCATCTCCGATGCAACTATGCAAGGATGATGAATGATTATTTTTCATCAAATTAGCCTTTGAAAATCTTTTTGCATGTTAGCAAAGCTATTTTTCCTCAAAGACTCAAGGATCCTCAACTATTTGGGGAATGACTTGAAAAAAAACACCCCTCACACCAAGATCATGGGTCATTTTAACTCGCATGCTTTACTTGTATAATGTGGACTTAGTTTGCCATATAGTGACTATCAATCCATTTACACTTCACGCAGTGGAGATGATTAAGTTTGAACTTTGTCGATCTTTAACTTTATGGTAGCATGTTTTTGCCTTGTTCCCGGAAGATTAATTTGCGCATAGTGAGCAGGCAATGGATGGCTAGCTGGAACTTCTCATTAAATAAAACATGCATGATCATATTCTTAATGATAAAATGAGGCTTTGTATATTTGCTGTAGTGTTGTAAGCATGTGTTGGTTCACCAAAGAAACCAAGTGATGATTTTGGTTGCTCTCTCATAATGTCATGTTCCAAGAACACTCTTAAAAGGTTTAGAAGGGAAGAATTTCGATCAAGGTTTTTGAACTTTGTTGCACCTAATTAGCTTTAAGTAGAAGCTTTTAGCAGTAACAAGAAAGAAGATTTTTATACTAAATTATATAGTTTACAAATATCATGATACACAAAAAGGAAAAAGATGTTCTAGCACATAAAGTGCTTGCACCTTATCTTCTAAATGTGCATCATGACATTCAAATCTATAAAATGTTTTACTTATACAATGAAAGCATCTAGGAAGATTATTTTATAGCATCTCCTCTTTAACATTTTCTTCTCCACCAGTCGATGTGGGACAAACAAACATTTTACTCCTTTTCTTTATGATTTTATAGAGATATTAGTATAGGTAAAAGTTCTTTATAGGTCCAACTTTTATCATAAAACTTATCAAGTAATTTTAGCCACCCATTTTTTTTTATTAAAATAAAAAAATAAACTTTCACCATTTTTTTAAAATTTAAATATTTCGCAAATCGTAAATCGTCAAGCTACAAAAAAAATACCATCGCGATAAGAATTAAATTATCTTTCTATAGACATGCATTGTTATATACTTTCGACGAACTTTTTTTCGCCCAGAAAAATCATGATTCGTAAGAATCATATATGATTCGATTTTAACAAATCATATATGATTCTTACGAATCATATATGATTCTTAAGAAATCATATATGATTCCTAAGAATCATATATGATTCGTAAGAATCGAATCATATATGATTTTTTACGAATCATATATGATTTTTACGAATCATCTGTGATTTTTTCTGGGCGAAAATTAAAAAAAATAATCGTCGAAAGTATATAACAATGCATATCTATAGAAAGATGATTTAATTCTCGTCGCGATGGTACTTTTTTGTAGTTTGAAGATTTACCGTTTGTAAGATATATTGTTTTGAAAAAAAAGGTGAAAAATATAAATGGGTGGCTATGATTGGTTGATAGGTTCTATGGCATGTATGAGTTCTTCATGGATCTCAACTCATTAGTATAGTACCATTTGTTAAAGTTCATTGGATGTGAATAACATTTTAAAAAGCTGAGAAAAGTATATATGAATGCTTTATAAAATAAGTCACTAATGAACGTTCATGAGTATTATGTAGACTAGCAGGGTACCCGCATGATGCGGCGGCGGGTACTCTGTTACTATATTTTCTGGTAATGTGATATTATGCGGCCATATTTTTTTAACGGTTAATTTAAAAATAACAATAATTTTAGGGTTTGATCAGTTAGAAAATCTCTTGCATCTTAACCTATAGGTCAATGGTTCGATCCTCACTCCCTACAAAAGGCTGGAGGTCCTTTCCTATCTTAGATAGAACTTAAAGCAGCCTCTCTACCTTAGGTAGGGGTAGGCATAGTAAGGCGACAAACATTTATATTTATTTTTATTTCAAAAAAAATCATCTTTTTTATACTATATATATCCCCTACATTTTTATTTTTAATATACACTATTTACATGAACCAAATATCAAAATTAGCCCAAAATTAATTATACCATACAAATAATAGACGCTTAATTAGTTATTAGTATAAAACCATTTTCAGCCTATACAAACTTTAATCATCAATATCTATTAAGGCTCATGATAAAACTACCAAACAATTTGTGATATCATTTGTCCAGCCCAATTAACAGCCAACCCGTTATATAACCCAAATGTTAGGACTTATAAATACGTTTACAAAAACCTAAATTACCTCATTCCTGCCCTAATTTCCCTCACAAAAATACGCAGCCATGATTTGCAGCCATACAAACATCACGTACTCTTCCTTTCTTTCTTATCTTGATAACCGAACATAACCAACAATCTATGTTTGCGAGAAAATCATACCCTTTTCTTGAATATCAAACGAAAACTCTCTCTAAGGTTTTATGTTGTGTTGACCGTGATGGTGGTTTTGAGATGGGGTTAGAACTGAGGTAGATGTAGATGTTGGGTTTTATTGTTGCTATATACTTTGTGTTCGTGGACCATAGATGGAATAAGTTTGATGTTTGTTTTGGCTTGATTGATGATTGTTCTTTTCTTCTTTTGTTTCATCTTCGTTTTTGTTTTGATATGTAACGGTACATTTTTTTTCTTCTTTTGTGGAATGCATTAATTGGTCGAGGGAGTGACTGGTTTGTGAATTTTGGAGCCGTCCGACCTTTATTGATCTTGTGGTTGTAGTGGCGGCGACTCGGTCAACGCATGAGTGACCGGTCTGGTCGACCGACCACTGTGCCCAGTCTAATGACTTTATTTTTAAATACTTGGCTTAGTAGCATCATTAGCTTGTACATTATGGTTAAATGATTGTATATTTTGGTGAAAGGGTGAATTAATTAGTGTATTAATTATATGTGTTGAATAGATTGTTGACTTTAAAATCATTGTGTTTTACATACTTGTGCTTTGTGTTTTATGACTTGTATTTACTTAAAAAATATTGTACATTGTGCTTAAATGGTTGTAATTTCTGGTGAAGGGGTGTTTTTAATAGCATTAATGTTGTTTAGTAGAATTTTGGTCTTAAAATGACACCACGCTGTTTTTTGTTGTACAATATGCTTACTTTGTCGTAATTCTGAAAATTTGGTGCATTAAAGTGTTGTAAACCATGCATTATTTCTTATAAATCTGAAAATTTTGGAGAGAGAGTGCTTCATGCATTATATGTAGTATAGATAAATGGTGGTATTCCATTTTAATTACCCTTTTGTGTGTGGTAATATTATAAATGTAAATAACAAAGTATAAAGTGACCATCAATCCATTTAAACTTCACTTAGTGGAGATGGATATGTTTGAATCATGTCCGATCAACTCACTCCTCATGCACACCCAAAAGAATTCTCCCCGATTGGTGGAACGTGCCCAAGAGCCTTTTCGTGTGTTTATTTTCGCCATCTAGACCTGGTTCAAGGAAATTCTAATCAAATACGAGTTGGCTGAAGTTAAACCTCAAGTTTCTCGACAAGATACTCGTCCTAACAGCTTCTTTCATTGGCAAGCACTCCAAAATATTCTTTGGCATGTTGCTAATACCACCTTGTGGTGAAACTTTAGATGCTTTATGTGTCCCATAAGCCCGTTTCATGATACTAGAAAGAGGAAATTTGTAAACAATAATTAAGTAGAGTGGTATAATGGAATAAGAAATCAGCAACTTAGCCATCAAATGCAAATATCATCTTCTAAACATATAATTGAATGCACCACATTATCCTAGATTTCATTTTCTTTATTTACACTATATATATATATATATATATATATATATATATATATATATATATATATATATATATATATATATATATATATATATAATTTTTTGGGTAAATAGTTTATACCTGGTGAATATATTAAAAAATAATAATATGATAACCGTACATGAAAGAGTGGGATGAACCACTCTTAAAGAAAAAACTACGTGCTATGAATAGGCTCATAAGCACAACGGCCAATGCCTATCACTTGAGACATTTAACGAAATAGAAACATTAAATTACAAATGCCTCTAAGCCAAGGACTTCATTAACTTTCACTCGAATCTACATGAACCAATTTCCATTTTGCCTTTATCCTATCCACACGAGCATTCTGCTTGAATCTTATAGACGCTAATTTTGACCCTATCATGTCCATTATGATGCTCATAACTTGCTCGCTTTTCCTCTCACCTTTACCATGAATCCTATTATTCCTCTCTTGCCACACATAGTATGACGTAGCAACCACAACTAATCGACCAACAATACTTGTCACATTATTACGAATGGACAGAGGTAATAACCGGCCCATAATATCATCCCGCATTGGCGAAATACTTGGGAGATCCACAACTTTTATCACTTGCTTCCATACTTCAGATGAATAGGGACATTCAAAGAACAAATGTATACGCGTGTCAGATTGGATTTTACACTATATATATTATAGTACTTGATAACATCATCTATTGCTAATGTGGATGTTTTAGGTGTTCCATGAGACGGTGAAAATCAACGAGTACAAGTCCATGGGGTAATAAATCAAAAGGATGGACTTCAAATTCAAGTGATATCTATACTACATATCTTAACTACTTATAATGTAGATTTAGTCAAACGGGAAAAGTGAAAAATTGAATTTTCAGTCAATCCCCATTTTGCCCTTCTATACTACAAGGGTGAGAGAAAATAAATTGTGTAATTAATGCTCTTATTAAAACACCCCATAACTTAAAATTACAATAATTTATTCATATGGTACAACCAATTAAAAGCATCTATATCAAATTAAAAACAATCAATTAAAACACCCCTTACTAAAAAAAGTACAATAAAATTTTCACAATATACAATTTAAACAAGCTATAACATAATATAAAATATAAAATAATTAAACACACTAATTAATGTTATTTTTAAAACACCCTAAAATGAAAAGTATATGTTATTATACACATTATACAAATTAATAAAACACACAAAACTTTATACAAGCTAACAAGTTGATGTTGCATATAGTTTTGAAAACTGGACCGGACCAACGGGTTCAACTGGGAAAAACATATAGTTTTGAAAACTGGACACGATGGGTTCAGTTATTAAAAGCATGACTCGGTTTAAATCGACCCGTTTTTCGACCGAAACGGTTCAACCGGGTTTCAAAACATTATGTTGACATGAGCTTAAGTATCAAAGTCAATAAGTCAACAAAGTCAATAAGTCAACACATTTAGTAACTGATTTTCATATCAATTTGGGCGGGAAAATCAGTTACTAAATGTGTTGACTTATTGACTTTGTTGACTTATTGACTTTGATACTTAAGCTCATGTCATATGTTTAATCCCTAAATCTTCAAACTTTTATTAGAGGTGGCAAAACGGGCGGGCACGGGCACGGGCTAAAATGGCACGGGTTAAAACGGGCACGGACTAAACGGACAAATTATAAATCGGGCCAAACGGGCACAGGCTAAAACGAGCAAATTATAATTCAACTATTAAAAACATTCGGAACAGTCCTAAAAACCCCTTTAATTCATCTTGTAAAAAAAGATCAAGCATCTAAGTCTTAACTATATTTAATTATTTTTTCTAAAAAAAAATAAAAAATAAAAAATAAAAAATAAAAAATAAAAAATAAAATAAAAAAATCTGACTGCAAATTTGAGAAAATCTGCTGCGACAAATGAATAAAAATGCAACTAATTAAATATATCTATCAATTAATTAGAGTATTAAATAATTATGCATACAATAGTTAATAAATGAGATAAATTAAAATTAAAATAGTTGGAATGTTTTATAGTTACCAGTGACAAGTGAATTGGTCGAAAAAAAATGAGAGTAATTGCTTGAAAGTTGAATTGTGTGATTCGAAAGCCCATCTAATAATATCTGTTTTTATCTTTTGCATGTAAGAGCCAACCAAATAAATGCAGGGGGCAAAAAATGACCCAAACTTTTAAAAAAGTGTCAAAAATCGCCCAAAAATTACAAATTGGGCAAGATTTGCCACCTCTAACTTTTATTATTTTTCATTTATAACCCATAAACTTTCTTTTATCACTAAATGATCTGTCGTTATAAAATCCCGTTGCTATGCACGGATATTCGTCTAGTAATATAAAAACAGTCAAACTTGAAAAAGTGAAATCTTGAAATCTTGAAATCAGTCAAATGAGAGAGAAATATGGAAAACAATGTATTTGCTTTTATATTCACACTTTTGTAACCTAAAACACACCGTGTCTCTCTCACTAAACGAACAGCAGCCGCCGCCATCATAACCTTATCTCACCCACCATCTGCCGAAATTGCCACCATGTTTCGTTGGTTTAGGTAGTTTCAGGTAGTCGGGATTGGGTTTTTGTTATAGTCGCCGCTTACCGTTGCTTGTTGCTTTGTCATCCGATACAATCACTACCTTTGTTACACCAAATCCTCCATCGCCACCTTCAGCAACAGCCACCACGAGTTAAATTTAATTTAAGGCTATGTTGAATTTGGTTTTTGATATTTGACAGGTATGTTTTGCTATTTTTCTTTTGGTTTTTGATATTTGATACAATACTTATATTTAATTTAAGGCTATGTTGAATTTAGTTAAGCATCTAAATACAGGGGCGTAACAAAGATTGTGTTTTTAGTCATTGGTTTTGAAATTTGTTTGTGGGTTTTTAAGGTTTTAAATAGGGTGTTTGGAAATTTAATCTTTTTGTTGATTGGTTATGTTTAAAAGGTTGTGGATGTTGCAAGGGTCACGTCACGAAGAAGGCTGTTGAACCAAGGTAATGGTAGATTTTAGAGTTTTCGTTCAATGATTTTTGTTTTTGATTTTGATAATGGGTTTGAGTAATTTTAGTTTTGATTGATTGAGTACTCAATATTTAATAACCTTAGTGGCTTAGTCCCATTGAACATGAAAATAAGCTCTTAAAGAGGAAAATAAGTTTAAAAGTGGGCTTATGAAGCAAGGTTTAGTTATTATATTGACCGTGAAATGCTTAAATATCTAATTAGATGATTAAATATCTAATTAGATGATTCGTTATGTTTTAGTACACAGTAGTTAACAAGAAGTTTATAGATGTTATGATTTGGGCTTTGGAGTTGTAAAATATGAAAGAGATGTTGTGTTATAATCAGTGAATTTTGTTACTGTGTTTAAATGTATTATGATCCATGTGAAAGCATTGTCCCTTTATTAAAACTATGTTATTGAATCTTTTCTTAGTTAGTATTTTTGTGCGGGTGGATCGTTCACAGACCATGGGGAAGTGGGTGTAAAGCTGGAAGAGATGTGTATTGTGGATAGTCTGTTCGAGACTTTTTATGGGGAGGACAGCCTATATTAAAGGGCGGTCCCGAGATCCATTCTCCTGAGTGAACTTTCTTTGTGGTTAAAGAAATTAATAGTTAGGACCGGTTACACCATTTTTTAGTGAATGTTGATGTGTCTTTTGTTGTAACAAGTAAAATTCCGAAGGGATAAGGACATTCTAATTGATATCTTACAAGTCTATTTATGATAACAGGATTATCTGCCAAGGGTTTTTAACGAATTTTGTGCAACTATGGTGGTAGATGGGAGCACCGTTAATCTTGGGTTGGGGGCTACTGCATGTTAATTATGTGGTTCGTTATAAGCCTTAAATATGCCACCTTTTTCTTATGGTTTTATGCTCTAACTATTTTACTACCGTGAACAGGGAAAGAAGATTACAATAGATTGAGACCTTTGAGCCATCGTCGTACTGATGTCTTCATACTTGCTTTTTCTCTGATTAGCAAGGGCAGCAATGAGAACATCGCTAAAAAGGTGATTCCTACATTAGTCAATTGTGTTGGATGAGATGAGGGATTGTTCGAGAAAGCTAGAGGTTGATGAGGATGATGGTAAGGAGGAGGAGGAGGATGAGGATGAGGATCGGGATGGTCAGAATGAGTAGGTTTAGAAAGGGTTTAAGCTAATGGCTAAGTCGGTTTTGCAGGTATACTTTTAATTGTATTAATTTTGAACACTGTATATATTTCAAGTTTTTTTTTGAACCGGCTATATTGATTATTGTCTTATAAATGGGTCAATATGGTAGTGTTCTATTTATTAGTGGATCAATTGGTTAAATAGAATGAAAGGCGGCTAAAAAGGAGACCGATCGAAAGTCGTCGAAAGTGTAATATACTAATATTAACTATTAAGGCATAAAAATGATAATCAGTGATATAATGTAACCTTTGTAGTTATTAGTTACTTATAGTAGATTAAAAGTTTAGGAAGTGTTTCTGGCCGATATGTAAAATGATTGCTAAATAATCAGATAATTAACATCTAGAACAAATAGTTCATGGTCTTTGCAGCCAATGGAAACTCAATTGCGTGTAATCCCAGTGACATTTAAAAGAGAGAATCTGGAAGTTTAGTTGATATGTTTGTACGACCGCTTCAAGGCCTACAAAACCGAAAGAATATATAGATGATGATACATGTGCAGTATATAAACTCCAACATATCAAGCCAAGCAACTTTTTAAATAAATGAAATCCTATGTTATTTTTATTATTTGTAAGAAAAAATTATTCTTTGCTAAAAATTCAGAACACATGAACTGTTGTTATGGATTTTACTTCCAATATAAAAGTTTTTTGTGATATTTGCAGGTTCAGGCTTGACGGGAAAGCTAAAAGATTGAACTGCCTTCAGAGAGACCTGCTCGGTGAAGTGTGTAAAACCGCGACAAAGATTAACTACAATTATCGGGTTTCCATTACCTTGGAAGAAGACATTCTTAGCAACATTTTAACACAATTTTGTTTAATTTGCAATTTGGTGTTGTATGGTGTACTTCTATACATCGATTTTAATATTTTTTTTGACAAACACCCCTCCGCGAAGCGCGGGTATAAAACCCTTGTTAAAGACATAAAAGAATGAGTTATGTAGTTTTTGGGACTTTGTTGTTGCGTTGTAAATTTAGTTCACTAAGTTCTGGTTTAATTTTAGTTGAACTTTGATGATCTGCAAGACTGAAGTGGGGCATTTTTTAATAATTCAATGTTTTGTAGCTTTATTGATTTTGAAACTGAGTTTGATCGTTCTTTGTCATTATCTAAAATTTTTAATTGACGTTATTAGTTATATATTGAGATTTGTAATTTCTACTTTTCAAAAAGCATGGGTGAGATTGTCAGATTACATTACCACTTTAGTTTAAAAATTGGAGTCTTGACTTACTTCCTAGACCAGCGGTAAGTAACCACGCATATTGTGAGACTACCAATAATTCAATCTTTATGTTTGGAACTAACTTAACCATGCTTCTTGTGAGACTACCAATAGTGGACCGTAACTGTTATTCGGGCTTCTTCCGTGACTCTCAGATAACATTATCATTTAACGATCTAGACTTAAACATGACATCTTTGAAAAAATAGTTGGTAAAAGAAACATTGTGCCGTCTTGAATCTTATCATCTGCTCAATGAAAAAGGTGCATGTATTCAACAAAAGTCGCCACCATCCGTAATAAAAATCGCAAACGAGAAGTTTTCATTCAAAATAATTATTCACAAGAAACTATTTTTCGTTACTGTTACATGCACCTTACCTTTTTTGTTGTCGAAAACTATATAATCGCGTCACTATAACGATACTTTTGATGACAAAATACACAAATATAACAAACAAAAACACAAAACTAAATGACACAACCACAACCTGTCAATAACTATACATTGCTGCTATTACGTGCGGGCAAATCGACACTACCAAATTTTGTTGAGAACTATACACAGTTGCCGCTATACATTCATGCATGTCAATGGACTAAGAGATTTTCGTAGAGAATTCTCTAACGCAACGAATACAATTTGTCGAAAGGAAATTATTCGCCGCCAAACTATTGTCGAAACTAGATACCGCTGCCGCTAGGCGCAGGTACTCGGCTATTCTTAAAACTAAGAAATAAACAACTTGAAACTACTACTAATTAAATACGGTTTGATTTGCCTGTTGTAACAAATAAACAACTACTACTAATTAAATAGGAAGTAACAATTGAAAACTAGGAAGTAACAACTTGAAACTATTACACGAGTTAAAATAATAAGTAAATTTTATAGTTTTCAGATGATTGTCATAATCTCTATTATATAAATATCGTAACCTTTTTGTTACTTTTGTAGTAATTCATAATCAGGGACGAAACCATGACCACATACGACCGGGCGCACAAAATTTTTTAACCGTAATATAATAGATTTAAAATCAATGGACCGGGTGCATTTAAGATGCATTTAGATGTTTTTTTTTTCAAATAACACTACATCGAAAAAAAAAAAACTATGGGGTTCCCGAGAATCCCCTGGTTCCGTCCCTGTTCATAGTTAAGTTGAAAAAGTTGAATAAACAAAATTGTTGATGTTGATGTTTAGGTTAGCACGTCGTGATCCTTTATTTATCGTTTGTTAGTTTTGATATTTTCACGTTTTTTGTATAAAGGTTACAAGAAACACTTAATCACAATATCACAACTATAGTTGTTTGCCGCTAGAGAATCCCGTTTGCAATTACATTTTGATCTTTTCACGCTATACGAAACACTTACCATAATATCGCATATCGTTAATTGTCTGCCGCTAGGAACCTCCGTTGCTATGCACGGGTACTCGCCTAGTATTCTCAAATACTGATTGTATTTGGTCTAAGTTTTTCATCGTGTTTTAACATATTGTTCACCGAGTATACTAATGACTTATTTTAGCAAGCATTTATAGATACATTTCCTTACCAACTTGCGAATCCAGTACGAGTAAAACTGATTGAAAAATACTACAAATGAACTTCAGTAAACCTAGAAGAGAAAATTGTTCATTTGTCCCACATTGAGCATGTGAGAGGAAACTGCTAATACACCATCTTGGTTGCCTTTAAATATAAGTAGGAACTCTTTATAGTCCTGAATTATGTGATGGGGTTCTTGAAGTTATGGTGAGTATTTATTTGCTGTTACTTCGACAATTATAATGCTAATTTAATATATGAAGTTTTTATGTTACTGTCAAAAGCTTTGCTAAAAGCTATAGAAAGCAGTGATCAAGTTATGAAGGAAGTCATTACCCTCTCTAGCCCATTTGTTACTCTTTTTTTAACAAGATAAGATAGTTTTTTTATCCTCCGGAACATAATTTCCTAGATAATACTATCAACAATGTTAAGTAGAAACAAACCTGTCGCTACCAAACTCTACAATCTATATTCAGTTACTACATAAAACTTCACACACTGATCAATGACCTAAAAAATCAAAACCAAAATTAAAATTTCTCTACGTCTCCAAGTACCAACATTAATAAAAAAACACTAAAGAAGAAACATAACACCCCAATTGATGTAGAAAAGCAACTGTAGAATGCCTTTATCTAGATGAAACATTTCACCGAACACTTAGTGGGCACTTAGAAACAACAAAAACTAAAAAGAAGTTACTATACCTTCTCTAACGTTACACCTTAAACAACTTAAATTACATATTATTACATGGATATCTAATTGAATGACACATATGACAAAATGACATAAGCCAAAACTTATTTTTAATAGGATGTATGTATAGATAAGCAGACATCATGGGTGATAAGGATCCCAAAACAAAAAAGACAACAAGATAAGATTAGGCAACAAGATTGGAATCCAAGGGTTGATATCATTCCCCATTTTTTTCTTTCTAAGCCTTTTCTTCACATATTCTCTCTTATCTTCATCACCCCATTTTGCTTCTTCTACACCTTTAGCAAGCACCAAGGGTGGAGGTTGTTGATAAGGGCACTTAGACCTCCAACTACCTTGATTAATGACACCTAGTTTAGATACCCTTTTCAGAAATAGACCAATAGCCCATTTAAATTGGCTGTGTTTAGAGCATAAGATTGGAGGGTAGTCCCATTTGTGGTAACATGGGATTTGTGTTGAGACCAAGTATTGTGAGTGGAGAGATGGAGTTGTTGTTGGGTGTGTTATGATATGTGTTAAGGTGTTGTGTCTTTGTTCCCACGTTGTGTTTTCCATTTTTGAAGTTGGATGAGTGGATTGTGTGGCTTTTGTAGTCTTGCGGTGGTAAATTTACCATTATGGACATGGTGGATAAGTTGGTATCAAAACACCAATATTTATTCGAGTTATTCTTTACATTCACACAAAAGAACCGCAAACAAATATTCATGAAAATGAGGTGATATATTTTACAGTAATTGGGTTAATTAAAAAAAGACAGAGAAATTATTAAAAAAAAAAAAAAAAAGACACTAATCAAAATATGGTCATATTTTGATTGGTGCATTTTTTTTTTTTTTTTTTTTTTTTTTTTTTTTTAATAATTTCTCTGTCTTTTTTTAATTAACGCAATTAAAATATATCACCTTGGTGTGTAATTTGTCAGTATTCCGTGTGAAATTTCACACAGTTTTGTTTCCGTGGGAAAAATCTGTGGGTAAAAGCAGTTTGTGTAGTAGTGTAAGCACAAGGGAATGGACAAGCGTATGTATCAACTGGTCTAGTGATAACATTGAACTGTATTCAGATCAGGTAGATATAGTTGGGCATATTTACTGGGTGGCGGTTAAATCTGAATGTTTAATGATCGTCTCATATGATATAACAACTGAAGAATTTACTGAAATAAGCTTCCCTGATATTTTTAAAGGTGGCATGTTCATTTCTTTATCAAAACTAAGGGACGCTCTTGCTGTGGTACTATTTGATCATCAGACAAGTGGCTTTGGTGTATGGAAGATGGAAAATGGTGATCATAAATCATTTACAAAGCTTTTTACTGTTAAAAACATTTTTGAAGCAACAATATTCAATGTCGTTGGATTTAGTATGAGTGGCGAACATATATTTAAAAGGGCAAATGGTGATAAAAAGGATGCACTTGTCGTTTATGAACCGTGGTCAAAGCGTTTGAGTTATAAGGGGAAAGAATATTATTTCAATGTGAGGTACTGCATGGAATCTCTACTTTTACAAGATCAGTGAGATTGTGACATGGTATCGAGATTGAAGTATAGTTATTGTGCAGGTTAGATTGAGTTAACGAATACTTGCATGCATTGTTTTAGCGGTAAGAATGTTTGTTATGTTGAATCTCAGACTTTTTATGTATGAATATTATGCGCAAACATCTTGTTGAAAGTTGAGTAATTTATCTATGTTTAGGAGTTTTTTAGTTTTTAGTTATTTCTTATTTTCTAAATCTGAATCGTACTAACGGCATCTCCAATGCAAGGTTGATATGACTTGAAAAAAACACCCCTCACGCCAATAGTTATAAAAAGTAGATGGAAAGGCAGCTCCTGCGGATTCTGAATCCTCTCTTTAGCTTCTGTCAAATTGAATCAGATACTATTATATCAAAGCTGATAGTACTGTCTAAAACGGCTCATTATAGTTGGTCGCCATCAAGATCATGGGTCATTTTAATTTCCTAAGTTATAGGTAGATGTTGTTATTCCAATTTTAGCATTCCTTCTGTTTCACATTTTGGTGTATAAAGTATGAATATAATAACAAAGTATAAAGTGACTATCAATCCATTGACACTTCACTCAGTGGAGATGGTTAAGTTTGAACTTTGTCGATTCTTAACTTTACGGTAGCATATTTTTGCTTTGTGCCCGGAAGATCAATTTGCGCATACAGGTATACTGTGATCATATTCTTAATGATAAAAAGAGGCCTTGTAAATTTTGTATGTTTGCAGTAGTGTTGTAAGCATGTGTTTGGTTCGCCAAGGAAACCAAATAATGCTTTTGGTTGCTCTCCCATAATGTCATTATGTACGGAACGCCATGAACTCTCTTTTAAGGTTTAGAAGGGAAGAATTTCAACCCAAGGTTGTCGTACTTTGTTGGAGCGTACATTAAGGTTATAGACAAATATAAAACATGTTATACTTTTGGAAGCAACAACAAGAAGGTTTTTATACTAACTTATTAGTATATAGTTTGTAAATATCAGGATCCACTTAAAGATGACAAAGTGTTATAGCACATCAAATGCTTGCACCTTATCTTCTTAAAGTGCATCATGACATTTAGAACTATAAAATATTTCACTTTACCAATCTAGGAAGATAATTTTATAACATCTCTTCTTTAGCAGTTTTCTCTCAACTAGTCCATGTGAGACAAACAAACATTTTCAAGTTTTATTATTATTATTATTATTATTATTATTATTATTATTATTATTATTATTATTATTATTATTATTATTATTATTATGTATTTATAAACGAGTTTTAGTTGTCCTCAAACTTTACTTCACATCTCGAGGAAAAAAAAAACACTTGATGTAAGATGTATCTTAGTTGATGTTGAAATATTCTGAGCAACAAATTTGACTGCCAATGGGTGTTTGTTACCGTGTTGAGATGGCAAGAGCATTATGTTAGAGTAGTTCACGTACATGAAATGAGCCGGAGGGAGGCTTCTTTAATTATCTAGCTTGGGTAGATCAGTATCAAGCAATTATATCTCTAAGAAGACCGGCCTCATTGTTCTCACAAGATGCAAAACTTTACCTCTCATGTTCAAATGAACATGAGAAGATCCTTATCCAATAATATGACATATGAATGATTTTTAATGGATGTATTTTTTGATAAAGTGGAAACAATCCCCGCAAATGTGGATATACAATCAACACTTGATTTTCTAACGGTAGGTACAAACAAATATGAAGTGAATCTCTTAAAGGATACCCGATTAGGCAGCATACATATGAGTTATGATCAAATAAGAAAAATAATTAAAATGAGAAGGATGAAAAGTAACAACAACCACACGTTTCACATGTACTTACAAAAATGGATACATCTCCCTTCAAATTTTCTCTCCTCATTTCAAATGTGTGGATAGAATTACTTGTTACCTTTCTCATTTTAATTATTATTCTCGGTTGATTCCTTCCTGCTCTCAGCAAATAACATGAAGATGAAAAGGCAAACCTCGCAAGCTTAAAATCAGTATAAATACATAGAAATAAGGCTAAGCACAATAACAAACTAGCAAATGAATGTTATTGTGGTATTATTTGGTTAGTTTGTTTATTTACGAAGGGGCTCATTTGTATTATAATGAATCTATACATGCATATATGATAGTATAAAACTGGGGCAAATCGAAACGCATGCAGGAAAAGAAAACCCTATAATTAACAACCACCATGGAAGGAGGCGAGGTACATTTTTATTAATTCTGCCATTATTAATTAATCTTTACTGTATTTTTTTGGAACTAGCTAATATAATTTTGTGCAGGCTATAATGATCTGTATCGACACCAGTTGCTGGATGGATAACTATGAATCAACTAGGTTTAAGGATCAAGCTGATGCTGTTAGACTTTATTGTACCGAAAAATTTAAGGTATTCGATATTCAATTGCTTTTGTTGCTTCTTATTAATGATTGACCTTTTTTTTTTTTTTTTTTTTTTTTTTTTTTTTTTTTTTTTTTTTTTTTGGTTATAGTCTCATCCGGAAACTGTCGTGGGCATATGTGGAATGAGTGACAAATGTATTACTCATCTTTGTGCACCTACCAGATGGATTGGGCAAATCATGGCATCCCTTTATTGTAATTAGCTTCTTCAATTCATTCATAATTTACTCTTTGTATGTATGTATAAATTGTAATCATCAAGTTTTTTATTGTTGTTACTCAGATGCAAACACATGTGGTCAACTGATGTTAATAGAGGCGGTCGTGAATGCTCATGACGTTTGGTTCGGCTACTCAGGCAAAGAACGAGGCGTACATCTGCCAAAAAGGATTACTGTGTTTGCTGGAGGGTACTTTATTTTATTTTTTTATTATTATTTTTTTAAGTTAGTAGTTAGTATGCCTCGCCTTAGGGGAATAAACCCCGCTCCTTTTTTCCACTTCACCTAGGAGGAAAACCCATTGGCAGGACTCGAACCCGAGACATTACGTTGCTTATATTAATTCACTAATGCAACTTTTTAATCTAAGATTTATGTTTCTTTCCTTTCAGTCCTGTATATGATAAGATGAAGGGGGTACGGTCTTTAGGAAAAGTGTTGAAAGAGAGGAATATAGCTTGTGATGCTATCAGCTTTGGTGATCTGGCCAGCAATAAGAAGGAACTTTTTGACACCTTGATTGATGTTGCAGATAATACTGGCAACTGCAACCTTCTTCATGTTCCACCTGCATCTACTGTCCTTGACGCCCTATCGAGGTTTATTATAATCTGTTTTCCCTGATTGGATTTTATTTATTTTTATTACTTGGCTTATCATATATCTGGAAACATTTGCTATCAGGTCTCAAATCCTCCGAACCGGTTCAGCACCACTTGCTAGTCTTCCGGTGCAGCAGAATAAACTAGTTGATCCACATGATCATCCAGCCAAAATTAACGCAGTATCTCAATCGGTTGTACACCTGAATCCAGAGAATTTAAAGCCTGAAACATTAGATCAGAGGATTGAAATGGCGAAACGAGAGTTAGAATCATTGATTATGCAGAAGAATAAACTAGTTGCGTTGCCAGCAGGCTGCAACCCCGATGCCTTAAGTTTTTTTCGTTGAAATGTTAATTGTTTGAGTCTCGGAGGTCTATCAGGTCACTTGAAAACTAAATCTCTGACCTGAGACTGGAGCTTCCAGGCAATCAACACATATCAGAATGTATATCAGGTTGTGATTTCATCTGGATAATGTGATTACATAAGGGGATAGAAGAGTGAAAATGCCTCTAGCCTGTAAGATTTTTTGTAGTTTAAGTTATTTCGTATTTTATAAAATCTAAATCATACTAAGGGCATCTCAAATGCAAGGTTGATGAATGACTAATTTTCATCAAATTAGTCTTTGAAAATCTTTTTGCATTTTAGCTAAGCTATTTTCCCTCAAAAACTCAAAGATCCTCTCTTTAGCTTCTGTCAAAATGAATCAGATGCTATTTTATCAAAGCTAATAGTACTGTCTGAAACGGCTCATTGTAGTTGGTTGCCATCAAGTTCATGGGTCATTTTAATTTGCTAAGTTAGGACTTAGGCTGCAAATTGTATGATTGACTCGCATGCTTTACTTGTATAATGTGTACTTCGTTTGCCATGTAGTGACTATCAATCCATTAATTACACTTGACACTTCACACAGTGGAGATGCTTTACTTGTATAATATTTTTGCTTTGTGCCTGGAAGATTAATTTGCGCAATTGGTTGCTCTCTCATAATGTCATGTTCCAAGAACTCTCTTAAAAGAGGGAAGAATTTCGACCCAAGGTTATTGTACTTTGTTGGAGTGTACATAAAAGTTATTATTAACGAGTATTAAAATATGCCTCATTAGCTTTTAGTAGAAGCTTTTGGCAGTAACAACAAGACTTTTATACTAACTTATTACTATAGTTTACAAATATCAAGATACACACACAAAAAAATGGTGTTCTAGCACATAAAATGCTTGCACCTTATCTTCTGAATGTTGTTCTTGTTGTGATCTTGGCGAAGAAAGGTATGCAAGAATCAAGATTACATCGTCTTTGTGTATGCATCTCGACCCATATTTTTCTTGGTTTGTATCACAAACAAAGTGGTATTCCTTTTCTAAAGGAGGTTCACATATGTAAGAAAGAATCTGAAGTATAATCTTCAAGAAAAAGTGCCAATGTTTTTCCAACACTTTTCTTGTGCATATTGCAAATCAAAGAGTCTCCTAAAATGGCCTTAAGTTTCATTTTTCTTTTCTAGGTGAGTGTTTTCGTGGCATTGATATTATGCCTTTTGACATATCTGAATGCAAAAACATGGGCCTAATATCCATGGTAGCTTCTTGTAATCCATTGTCATAGTTTCCAACCAGTAACCGTGTTTTGCGGAATTTCTCATACTATCGCAATATATACATCTATCATGACTGGCATCCGCATTCTTGATGTATCCAGCATTAGCTCGATCGGGTGATCTTTCACATACTTGCATATGTGTCCGCGACCCCCAACTGTGAGTGCATACACGACGGGTTGAAACTGAACTTAGAATAAAGTGCACATACCAACTTAGAATAAACAATACATACAGTTGCATATTCACATAGAAACAAAATATATCAGACGTGCTTATGAAACCAACAGCAACTTGGGAATTGACATACTCATTCCATACCATTTTGCGACAACACTAACATTACAAATAAGAAACCAACTATTATTTCCTATAAGGCACCTAATCATCACATCTGCCCACCGAGAACAAAACAAGAGTATCAAAGATAGTTTAGCCGAAAACCATAGGGAATAGTAGGCAAGTTCAAATTTCTAACCAGTCCATCTCAACTTCAGCGATGGTTGATGCTCGATGGAGCTCTAACAACTTGGAAGCAAACATCAACATCCCTTTTTCACCACCAAACACATGGAATGGGTCAGGAATGATAGTAATCCTCTTTAGCGAAGGGGAGCAAGCAAGTATACACTTTATCAAGCATACTTCAGTCTCTGAACCTTTAAAGAATGAAAACACAACAGATTGTAGCTGCAGCATCCTCATTTTGGTATAGTGCACCTCCAAACATTTAAGTGAAGGTAGTTGAACCACATCTTTGTATGTAGCCTACAAGAACATATAAATAATGTTCATATGCACAACAATGTGATTGTGAGTAGCACAATAAGATAAAAATGCATTTACTCACTATTACATAAAGGCTCTGCAAATTTGGCGATCCCCAAATCATACCAAAAGCACATGATAGCATTGCAGAACATCCAAAATCAATCTCGAATAATTCAAGGGTTTTGAGACAAGGAAATACAGTAGGGACCAGCATGCTACCATCCGCTAACTGCAGTAAGTACACAGCCACTTCATAAATTTAAGCATTCATAAAGTTCTGCATAACTAGTTTGTAAATTGGATTTCAAAGAAGCAAGTTAGTCTTACCTTGCAGTTTTGAAAATCCAGACAAAGCTCTTGAAGTTTTGGAAGGAAACCAACAAGCTCAACTCGTTTCCCTTTGCCTGAAGGCTGGTTATAACTAATTTTCAGAATCTCAAGCAAGGGGCACCAACTTATGAATTCCCCAATATTTCTACCCATAATTTCTACACGAGTAAAGTCCAAGTTCAATAGATTTGGAAAACCACAAAAGTCAGATGGCACATGGAAACAACAATTACGAAGCTTCAAAACTGTGAGCTCTAGGCAAGTGAAAAGATGGGTGGGTAACTTTAGTACTTTTAAGTGGTTATTTATGACTATGAACTCTCTAATTCCTTTTCGGGACAAGAACAAAACCCAATGATTAACTTCCTCAGCATCTAATATCTTGTGATCTGGTATAAAGAGGACAAACTTTGTTACGACACCTTTAAGATGGAGGAGAAGTCTACTTATCGTCCTCTCACTGCAGTTATTTCTGCCGTCTAGACCTGGTTCAAAGAACTTCGCATCAAATACGAGCTGGCTGATATTAGTCCAGTTAAACCTCCAGTTTCTCGACAAGATACTCGTCCTAACAGCCTCTTTTATTGGCAAGCACTCCAAAATATGACTGATCACATTCTCTGGCATGTCGCTAATACCAGCTTGTGGTGAAACTTTAGATGCCCCATAAGCCCGTTTCATGATACTAAAAAGAGGAAATGTGTAAGCAATAATTAAGTAGAGTAGTATAATGAAATAAGAAATAAGCCATCAAACGCAAATATCATCTATTAAACACGTAACTGAATACACCACATTTTCCTAAATTTCATTTTTTAAATTTACACTATATATATTATAGTACTTGATAACATCATCTACTATAAACAATAAACCATAAACCATCCAGATTAGCAATAGATGATGTTATCCTAGTCCAACTATGAAAGCAATCCTAACCCACTCTTTGAATGTTTCCTCTCATATATGAACGCGTATAACAGATTTACTATTTGAGAAATTTTCGGCAGCATTAACTCCGAAATTAAAGACATATTCGTAAGAGTAAAGGGGAAACATTGTCGAAATTTTCTCAAATAGTAAATCAGTTATATGCGTTCATATCCTAAATGAGACGAAACATTCAAAAAGAAGTTACAAACAGAGGACTATCCGAAATTAATTTCTAATAAATTAGAAATAATCACTAAGGCTTGCCACAGTGGGCCGTGAAATATGGGTCGAGCAAGGCGTTCAACCGATATTCAAATCGGTTGCCTCCACTGTGGGGCGTGTTTGTCAAATGGGTTGCCGGCGATTATTTTGCAATATAGGTTGGATATACAACCGATATTGAACACACAAAAAGCTTAACATTTGCAATATGGGTTGGATATATTAACCACTGTGAAGAGAGAGGTGAATATGGGTCGAGGAGAGAGAAAGCTGAGGTGGCAGCCCGAAAGATGATAGCAATATGGGTCACCACTGTGCCTAGCCTAACAATCATATTCAGAAGCTAGTTTTATGTCCGCATTTACAATACCATACTAAGCAAACGCATATGCAGAAAACGAGTAAAATCCTGAAAGCATTTGCAAATGTCTTAAGAATTACACACAAAACGAGTAATATCCTAAAATGAAATTCACAAACTAAATATTACAATTCGAAACAAGTAATTAACCAAACAAAAAAAACATACTAGTTGGGGTCTCAGCTGGTCTCGACAGCAGGCACGTGGTCCCGGATAGTCTCGGCTGTGGTCACTTGGCTTGGGTAGTTGGGTTCAGCTGTATCAAAAAAATAATCATAATAATAAATAAATAAATAATAAAATAAAATAAATAAAAACATAACAAAAATCAGAAAAGACATATATCAAAAATTAACATATTGCAAAAATTAACAAATAAAAAACAAATAACAAAAATCAATAAAATTAAAAATAAAAATAAAAAGTAAAAATGGTACCTGGGTTTAGTGTGGTGCAAAAGAGAGTAATAGAATTAAACAAGAGTGGGGTGTAGTGGTGCGATAAGAGTGATGAAGAAGATGGCAGATCTGTGTGTGTGTGTGTGTTTTTTTTTTTTTTTTTTTTTTTTTAATTTTTTTAATAAGAGTGAAAGAGATGTGTGGGTTATGTAGTTTGGTTTTTGTGGCCAGGGACATTTGCAAAGCACCTATTTTGTCTTTTAGTACGAGCAAGATTTGTCCTCCTTTGTTTGTCGGAATAAAGAAAGAAAACACTTGAACTACCCACCGAAATTATTGTCTCCATTAACTTTTTTGGTTTTTTAAACTTTGATTATAAATATTTTTTTTGATTTTTTTTTTAATTTTGATTATAAATATTTTTCTTTGTCTTGTACAATTTTTGATAAAATTTATACTAAATGAAAATACATTTAAAACTCAATTCGTTTATATATTTTGTATCAAGTATTATGTAATATTAAAAAAAATGCTTGAGGTCAAAGTTGAAACATATAGACCGAAAAAATCAAAATGGGACAATAATTTTAACAAATTTGTCTTTGTCAAATGCTACTTTTATGGAGACGAAAATTATAAAATTTTATGGTTGAGCAGTTTAAACTTTAAACCCGACCCGAATCGATCCGAACTGAAAACCGAAAAACGGATGAAACCTAAATCGAGAACCGAACCAAAGTTACTCGGTTCGGTTCGGTGTTTGTCGGTTCGATCGCTTTTAGTCGGGTTTTCTCGGTTTTCGACCCAAACTGAAAACCGAAACGGTAAAACATAAACCGAAAACCAAACCAAAGTTACTCGGTTCGGTTCGGCTTTTCTCTAGTCAGTTCTTGATCAGTTTTGCTTAGACCTATTATAAAGTGTTTTAAATCATTTAAAATTATTTAAATAATTTTTTAATTAAGTTAAATCATTTTTAAATCATATTTAGTTAAATTCATTTAAATTAATTATATTTAATTTAGATAATTTGTAACAAAACTCGACACTTTGCATCTTGAAACTTCAAAGCAGCGTTGATCTGGATACTTGGACTTCAAAGCAGCTTTGATCTGGATACTTGGGGCCCGTTTGGTATGAGGGTATATCACTATGTATGATTTAAAAGAAATGTCAAATACATTGTTTGGTTCATTTTTATTTTTCTAACAATGGATTTAAATCAAAGACATGAAACCAGGCACTAGTGACTATCATGTCCCCGGTCCGATCCGGACTAATGTATAACCGAACATTATGTGTTGTTAAACCGAACCGGACCGACAAACCAAACCGACTCGGACATGGACCGAACATTTTGCTCCGGTCCTGGGTCCGGTGTTTTAGACCAAATCAGTTTTTGGTCCGGTTCGGTTTTGATCGGTACGGTCTGGTTTTCGGACCGTGCTCAGCCCTAGACTGTAAATGAATGAGATTTTTTCTTGTCATTTCCGTGATGGTTTTGAACATTACTTATGACCATCCTTTAAATAGTTACCTAATAAGAAATGCATTGATATACTCGTAATTTTGTTCGCGTGTTGCAGCGGATGAAAAACGTGTTGCAGCGAATGCAAAAACGTTCATTAGATACACAATTTAGTTTAACAATTATATGTTTGTCAGTTAAAAAAAATGACCACAATATTAAAGTGACATAACAAAGTATGATATAGAGTTTTAAGGGCTAATTTGTGACCACAATATTTTATATAGAGTTGTGTAGTTAACTTTCGTTTTTTGCTATTGCATCCTTAACTTTTAAATTTCTTCCTTTGTTTGTATTTTTTGTTATATACTATATACTATAATGATGCAAGAGGTTAGATTTGATAAGTAATTTTCTGATTATCTTATCCAAACACTATAAACTGATTTCCACATTTTGATATTTACATTCTTGTTAATGATAATTTTAGCCGTATTTAATTTTTAAACCCATGTACATACGAGTTAAACTTATAAAGAGGAATAACATGAGTCGATTGAATGTGGATAGTTAAAAACATAACTTTTTCAGATATCCTTATTTAATCTCATAAAGAAGAATAACATGAGTCGTTTGTATATGTATTATATTAATTATATTAGTTAAAGTTCACGAAATATTTAAATGATCATTATTTATATCTTTAGATCACTACAACAAAATAGTAACATGCTCACACTTATTAGAGCATGGCGCCACACTTTAAAGTGTGAAGAATTAAAAAGTTCACACTAGCATGTGTGTGAACCAATTGGGTGTAACAAATATTGTCACATTTTTATGTGTGAATGTTTATAAATATTTTCACACTTTTAAGTGTGAGGGTTTTAAAACAATTCTTCACACTTTTTAGTGTGATGATTTTGATTTTTAAATAATTCTTCACACTTTTAAGCAAGGTTATCAAGATCGCGATCCTACTTAGGATCGTTTTCGTTTTCGCAAGATCGGGATCGTAAGATCGAATCGAGATCGTAAGATCCTACAAAAATGTTATTTTTTTTTAATAGCATTTGTAGTTTTAAATAGTTCAATATATAATTCTATCAAAATAACCAATTTAAATGGATAGAATGAAAATTTGAAAGTTCAAACGTCGTGATAATTTATATATAATGCAAATACATGCAATTAGTTCATATTTCAAAACATTAGATGAACGATCTAGGTACAAAAAATATAAAACGAATCGTATATAATAAAAGTTATTTAAACCTTCTAACCTAAATGTCAAAAGCCCAAAATTTCAAAGCATTAGTCATCAATGGTCAATCTATCATTTTGAACGGTGCATTAACTTCATTTCACCCTTCAAAATCGTATGTGCTTCATCTCTAAACTCTTCATCGTCACCGACAATAATTTACCCATTTAAAATTTAATTCTTTTACTAATTTGAGTTGTGATGTTGGTTCATGTATATGGGTAAAAATGGGTCAAGTTGGCTTATTTTTATGTTTAATAATAAAATTAAGCGTTTTACTAGGATCGTGATCAATAGCGATCCTACGATCTTACTAGCTATCTTACGATCTTACTTCGATCCTATGTTATCTCCGATCCTACTCCGATCTTGCAAGGTTTTCTTTTGTAGGATCGTAAGATCGTACGATCCTACGATCAAGATCGCGATCTTGATAACCATGCTTTTAAGTGTGATGCTTTTGATTATAAAATAATTCTTCACACTTTTAAGTGTGAGATTGAAATTCTTTACACTTTTTAAGTGTGAAGATTTTGAAACAATTATTCACACTCTTAAGTGTGAATACTTTTAAGAAAAAGTTCACACTTTATAAAGTGCGAAGAAAAAAGTGTGTAAAAACGACAAATTTTTTGTAGTGGATGCTTTAAATAATTAACGGACGTGTAACGGACTAGTTAATTATGCAAAGGCCCAAAGGCAATGACGAGCCCATCTATGGACCCATATTTAGTTGACCTTAAGGGAGGTTTAGGGTTGTTTGCTTTGCTTGAAAGTTAAGCTAAAATTGTGCTATATAAGGAACCCCTTTTGTTCAGTATTATCTAATCTTTGCATAACCTAGACACTAAGAAAACACCCTTCTCTTCTACCCCTTAAAAACACTCTAGTTTAGGGTTGCCGACTTTTAACTCAAGAAAACGACTAACCGTGTGTTTGTTGTTTGATTCGTGAACGCATAGAACTAGCATTTGGGTATTCTACCTTGACATGTTGTGTATGCAATCATAGAGGTCACTTCATTTAATGACTATAAGGGTTTCGAGTGAGATCAAGATCAATATCAAGATCAAGAAGAAGAACATCACTTTTCTTAGTAATTCAAGCATGGTTGTTAAGATATCGATCTTGATCTTAGAATCTTATAATTTTACGATACTATAAAGTAAAAAGATCCGGATCCTACGTAGGATCTTTGCGAGATAGGATCTTAATAGGATCACGATCCTGACCATAGGATCTTAAGATCTCGATTGATCCGATCTTACTTTTCTCGAACTACGAGCTAAAAAACTACAAATTTATGAATTAAGTTTTGCAGAAAATGAAAAACAAACACTTGATAATGATAATTTTAACAAAACATTTTCATGATATATGATGTGTAAATATGTAGATTTGCATAATTTTACAACGCCTAATAAGAAAATGACACTATATTAGGATATTAAGATTCTGATCTAATCTTACGATCACAATCTTGCATAGACAAAAATGATCTTAAAACCTTGAATTCAAGTGATAAGAGGTTAGTATATTATATTCATGTTTTGATAATAATTATATAGTTTATAAATTTTAGAGGCTGTTAGTATATTATATTCATGTTTTGATAATAATTATATAGTTTATAAATTTTAGAGCTGTATTTTGATGATGATATACCTATATAAAAAGGCTAACTCATCATCTTCAAAATACAACCATAAATTTTACAATTATAGAATGTTCCATATTATTGAACTAGGAATTACGTTCCACTCTTAGTGATCGACACTCTGCTTACCACTATATACATATTGATCGGATACACTGTCCGTTAGTGTGTGTGTGTTGTAGGATAAGTCAGCTAAATATAAATGTAAAACTTGAAATAGGCAAATCACCCTATACTACACCGTGACACGCTGCACACATCAGCAACCTAATTTGAAGAAGAGTACAGTGTTTGGGCTATCAAGTATTGAACAAAAGAATATACTGCAAATTTAGCCTTTTTTAGTTGGTAAGCTCCCAATGAAATACCTAGGAGTCCCTTTAGTCACTAAGTAGTTAAGTATTTCTGACTGCAAACAAACCCCTGGTAGAAAAAGTGAGGAATAGAGTATTGAATTGGAAGAATAGAGCACTCTCATATGCTGGTAGATTGCACTTGATAGTTGTTGTACTAGCTTCAATGCAGGTTTTTTTTCAGCTTCTGTGTTTGTGCCACCAAACACGATGATTAAGGATATCAATAAGATCTTGAAGGGGTTTTTATTGTGTAAGGGTGATTTAGTAAAAGGGAGAGCTAAGGTGGCATGGGATAATATTTATAAACCAAAGGATCAAGGTGGATTAGGTATAAAAAACTTACAGAAATGGAATGAAGCTTTATTGGTGAAACATCTATGGACCATTGCAGCCAAGAAGGATTCTCTTTGGGTCAAATGGATTAGTATAGAAAGGTTAAAGAGGAGAAACTTCTAGGAGGGTTCCATTGAGGGGAATTGTAGTAGTATTTGGAAGACCCTGCTTGAATTAAGAGACAGAGTTAAGGAGCATATTGAGTACAAGATTTGTAATGGGAAAAAAAATTTCTGTTTGGCATGAAAAATGGCATCATAATGGACCATTAAGTCATCATATTACACAAAGAGAGATTTACAATGCAAGATTTTCAAGTAATAACTCTATTGCAGAGGTGTCTGAAATTGGTATTTGGAAACGGCCTAGTGAGTGGTTTATTAAGTACCCCATTCTAAATAATATCAAGGCACCTAGCATATATATTAATTTAGAAGATATGGTAGTTTGGGTAACTAATTTTGGGAGACAAATAGACTTTTCTATAGGCAATGTATGGAAGGATTTGTGCTACATGGCAGGAAGTCAAATGGAAGTCATTGGTTTGGTTTGCACAATGTATACCAAGTCACTCATTTGTTTTGTGGATGGCCATACAAGAAATATTAATGACCCAGGACAAAGTGATGAAATGGAAACCTAATGAAGTTTTGAATTTTGTTTTTTCTGGTAAATATAGTGACTCACATGAACACTTATTTTTTAAATGTGAGGTCTCTACTAAGATATGGGAAGCCATGCATGAATACGAAAACTGCCAAAGAATTGGAAAAATATTGTAGAGGATTTCTCAAAGATACCACCCTGCAAGAAAATATGGAGCATAATTTGTAAATTGGTCTATGGGGCTGATGTGTATTTTGTCTGGCAGGAAATAAATGCCAAAATTTTCAGAAAGATTAAAAGGGATGAAGCAGAAATTATACAAATAATAACATATACTGTAAAACTGAAAATGATGAGCTTCAAAGTGAAGGATTCTTGTGCGAGCAGTGGAAGAGAAATGGAAGATAGAATGAAGAGAGCAATAGTCTGATAGAATAGTTCTTTTTTATTGTATTAAGATAGAATGCTATTGATTGTTTTAGTACGAGGGGAAGGTACCCGCCGCGTTGCGGCGGGGGCGTTTGCTATATTCTTGGATAAAGTAGACACTTGGATTCTGGTAGTCAGAATAATAGGGAAAACAAATGGGTGGAAGGGGTATTATGGTGGAAGTGTGATGATGATGGGTTTTGATAAAGTGAGAAGAGTGTGATGATGGGTTTTGATGTTTTCTAGTGACTGTGTCATGTTTAGGAAGTGGTGATGATGAGCAATTTCTGGTTGTTGATAATCCCTTTGTTTCATGAAACTGATGATCAGCTTATTACTTTATTGTGTCGATTAGTTTTTATTTATTTATTTATTTTATTTATTAAAAAAAAAGTTATAGTTATTTAATTATTTGTTTGTTTGTTTGTTTTATATGTCGAATCTAGGGTATCAATTTCCGAGACGACTTTTGTTGGTGTCGAATCCAGGGTATCAATTCCCGAATTCCTGAGACGACTTTTGTGTGTCGAATCAATTCTCGAGACGACTTGTGTTGGTGTCTAATCCAAGGTATCAATTCCCAAGACGACTTTTGTTGGTGTCGAATTTGTTTTCTTCATTTATTTTGGTTTTGGGTTCCCGTTTTATTTTTGGTTTATTGTTTTAAATTTGCTTTCTTAGTTTACTACTCCAGTTCGAGCTTTTGCGATTTCGCCGCTCGAACTGCGGGGGAGTATTAGATGAATAAGTTAGTTTACCTAAGCCCGACTTGTGGGTTGAGTCCATTAGGGTTTCTAGGTATATTGCTTTATAAATACCTGACGAATAAACATTATAGCCTACGGGTGTTTCGTTGTTTTACATAAACCACTGCAGTTGATATACATCTATAGAAATTATTATTACTAATAATTATATAGTTTGTAAATATTAGGGTTGCATTTGTAAAAGTGAAATATTTCTAAGCCTATATAATAAGCTTACCTCACTATCAAAATGCAACCATAACATTTATAACTATAAAGTCTTCCATTTCATTAATTGAAGTTTGCTCTCCATCAGTCGATGTGGGACAAAACAGTTGCACCTTTTCTCTCTCTCTCTCTCTCTCTCTCTCTCTCTCTCTCTCTCTCTCTCTCTCTCTCTCTCTCTCTCTCTCTAACGGGATTAATAAGTTCTTTAAGTTTGAAAATTAGGAAAAGTATCTATCAATGCTTTCAAATATATTGTAATTCATTAATAACCTCGATGAACAATACATATACAAACGATGTAGAACTAAGACCGTATAGCATCGACGTTTGAGAACAATACATTTGATTTTGAAGTCCGTCCTTAAGATCGCAAGTTTAACAGCTGGGTCGAAACATCATAACTATTTAAATATATGTCTAACTCGTCGAAACTCGAAAGTCGAAACCTTTTTGTGGGTTAGCTAGCAAATATTAGTTAATGATCTTGGCAATATGATTACTTTGGGGTTAGTCGTAATGGTGAGGTGCTTCTTTATAAGAATGCTAACTGATGTATGCAAGAATCAAGATTACATCTTATTCGTTTATGTGTCTCGACTCGTACTTTTATTGGATTGCATCACTATAAAAGCTGCGTTCCCTTTTTAAAGGAGGTTTCACTTTTGTAAGAAAGCATCTGAGCTATGAATCTTCATGAAAAAGTATTTTTATTTTTTTACCATCTTTCTTCCATATTGCAAACAAGACTCTTTACCTAGTGTAAGTATCACATAGTACTGTTAGAATTTAACAATCAAAGTACACGTATGCGGAAGCTAGAATCAAGTATAATACATGTAAAGATTAACTAAAACATAAATAGTAACGTACCCGATGCACTTCAATAAACCTTGAACTTGTGTAAAATAGATCAATGATAAACCCCTTACCGTTTTGTTTATCGATCTCTTGATAATTACTATAGTGAGTAATTAACTCGTTCTTGTACACACAAACTACCAACGAATAAAGGTTTATGCAAGTAAACGAAAAACACTTGTTTTGCTTAACAAAAAATAGACCCAAACCCTTTGTGGGGTTGTGTGCCGATCGGCCAAGAAAGAAAAGAAGGGAGAAAAACTTTTAGGGTTTTGTGTGTGTGCACAAAAGTTGTAAAAGCTTTACCCTTGGCTTTGTATTTATACTATATGTAATTCTTGGGGAACAAGCGAAAGCATGGATCGACCCATATGGGTTGGGTCGACCGGCCATCCCTCCCACAAGGGGATTCCGGATCCTTCTTGTCTCCTAAATTACATTCTAGTCATTTTCTTTCGTTACTAATGATAGTTAGTACTTACACTTAATATTTAACGATCATTAAGTCCCTCAAGTGTTTAAATAAATATATATATACGATACATATAACATATATATATATATATATATATATATATATATATATATTATATATATATATATATATATATATATAATTATTATACTTTATTCTTGTTTGTAATGTGTGCAATCCCGAGGTCTCGGGTTCGATACTAGTCATTTACTTATTAATATTTATACGTAACTTTTAACAGCTCCCACTCGTATATCTATTAATAGTAATATGACATTGGTTGGCGTCTTGCAACACTCCAATGCCCCCAGTTCGACCCGAGCTAGGTTTCCTGGAAAACCTTTAATGATTCATCATTATAATTATCCTTTCGCTACAAATACTTCATTAATAAAGATGTGAGGTTCTTTATTAAATTCTGTTTCTCGTCTCTTTATGATTGAACAAAATTACCAAAACATTTGAACGTATTCCAGATAGACTTTGGGCGTGGCCTCGCAAACATTTTGTCAACCCTACGAGGGGCCCAGCAGTATTAAACTTCTGAACAAATCAGAAGGAGCAAATTCTCTCTTGACTACAAGAATAACCCATGAACTTTGCAACACTTCTGAAAACAACCCTTATGACTTCCAATTACGGTAAGCGGTAGATTGTCTCACAAAAATGACTACATCCATGACACTTATCTGGTATCTCAAGTCTGAGGATAACTTTAAATATGATTCTCACAATAAATTTTAAATCATATTGTTGGGATAAGTCCAATACTCAATTCATTGAATATCATGTGAAATTGGTATGACTACGCATCAATATACTTTCAAGTATATCCTTAACCAATACTCAAAATTGTCTTCGTTTAATAATATTCCCATATCATTAATCGACAACGGACAATTTATAATAATAACTTATTCATGGATCTTAAACATGCAAATATAGGATATATTATTAAGACAATGAATAAATAAACATAAACAATATTTTATTTCATTAAAATAATAATTGTACATTACATCCCTTATCCAAATACTAATCACAAATGGGCATGAAACTTTCAACTAATTTAAGTCCTATTCCTTCAGCATGCTTGTAAAGCTTGGTGCCAGGTAAAGGCTTCGTAAATTGATCTGCTAAGTTTTCATCTGTGTGAACTTTGAGCATTTCGATTTCACCTATTTCGACTTGTTCTCGAACATAGTGGTGCTTAATCGGGAAATGTCTGGTGCCTTTCATGATTCCAGGTTCATTGGCAAATGTAATTGCAGTTGAGTTGTCACAATACATTTTTATAGGTTGCTGAATCGAAGGCATAACCCCAAGCCCTGAAACAAACTTCCTAATCCAAACAGCTTCCATTGCAGCTTCTGAAGCAGCTATATACTCACTTTCTGTAGCAGACATTGCTAGTACACTCTGCTTTCTGCTCCTCCAATCCACAGCTCCTCCATTAATGACAAAGACATATCCCGTCTGAGACTTCGTATCATCTTTATCACCTTTCCAAGAAGCATCACAGTAACCTGTAACATCAAGTTCTGCAGATGGAGTACACCCAAAAACTAAGAACATCTCTTTAGTAGCCCTAAGGTACTTAAGAATATTCTTAACAGCAGTCTAGTGCTTTTCACCTGGATTTTGCTGATATCGACTGGTTAAGTTCTGAGCAAACGCCACATCGGGCCTTGTGCTTTTCACCGCATACATAATAGATCCCACAGCCGAAGCATAAGGGACTCTCTTCATGCGTTGTACCTCTTCAGGTGTTGAAGCACAAACATTCTCGCTCAAGCCATATTGTTCTTGCATCGGTAAATATCCTTTCTTGGAATTTTGCATATTGAATCTCTTCAATATTTTATCAATGTAAGCACTTTGGCTTAATCCAATTAATCGCTGAGATCTATCTCTATATATCTTGATTCCCAGAATAAATGCAGCTTCCCCTAAATCTTTCATAGAAAAATAACTTCCAAGATATGCCTTAACCTTTTGCAAACTTGGAATATCATTTCCCATGATCAATATGTCATCGACATATAATATAAGAAAAATTACATTACTCCCACTAGCTTTGTGATATACACATGGCTCATCAAGATATTGAGTGAATCCATACTTCTTAATCTCACTATCAAATCTCTTATTCCATTGTCGTGATGCTTGCTTCAATCCATAAATGGATCATTTAAGCTTGCATACACGATTTGGGAATTCTGGATTCACAAACCCCTCAGGCTGCGCCATATAGATATCTTCATCTAGGCGACCATTTAAGAAGGCGGTTTTGACATCCATTTGCCAAATCTCATAGTCATAGTAAGCGGCTATGGCTATAAGAATCCTAATAGCCCTAATGTCAGCTACAGGAGAAAAGGTCTCCTCATAGTCAACACCAAAAGTTTGAGTATAGCCTTTAGCTACCAAACGGGCCTTATAGGTGTGTACAATGCCATCCATATCAGTCTTTTTCTTGTAGAGCCATTTACTCCCAACTAACTTGGCACCCGGAGGTAGGTCTACTTCTTCCCAGACTTCATTGTCTTTCATGGATTGCATTTCCCCATTCATAGCTCCCTGCCATTTTTCCTTTTCAGGACTATTCATGGAAGCTTTATAACTTGTAGGTTCATCAAGATCCCCTATCAAGTTGTCATCACACTCCATGTTTAGACATAGACGTGTAGGAGCCTTCACAGGTCTAGATGACCTACGAACGGGAACCACTTCAACTTCAGGTGGAGGACCTAAACTTTCAGGTTCCACAGGAAGTTGGCTACTGTTTTCAGAAGGTGCTACATCTTCATGATCGTCTTCCAGATCATATACTGTCCCACTGAATTCTTGAGATATGAGCTCCTTTTCCAAAAAGTCTCCATACCTTGCAACAAAAACTTTGTTTTCAGTTGGGTAATAAAAGTAGTAACCCATAGTTTCCTTAGGGTATCCTACGAAGATGCACTTCACAGATCTTTGTTAGAGTTTGTCTACTGAGTCACGCTTAACATACGCCTCACAACCCCCGACCTTTAGATAAGACAAGTTAGGAGCTTTTCCAGTCCATAAATCATATGGAGTCTTATCAGCCTTCTTTGTTGGAACCATATTAAGAATGCGAACTGCAGATTCCAAGGCATAATCCCAAAACGAGTAAGCAAGAGTTGTTAGATTAAACATAGATCGTATCATGTCTTGCAATGTACGATTCCTTCTCTCAGATACACCATTTTGTTGTGGAGTATATGGAGAAGTAAGGTGCTGGACAATTCCCTCCTTTGCTAAGTAATCTATAAACTCCTGACTCAGGTATTCACCACCTCTATCGGATCGAAGAGCTTTAATCTTCTTTCCAAGTTGCAACTCTACTTCTGCTTTAAACACTTTGAATGTTTCAAACACCTCATGTTTATGTTTAAGTAAATAAACATAACCATAACGGCTGTAATCATCCGTAAATGTTAAGAAGTAGCTAGCACCCCTCCTTGACACATGTCTAAGTGGTCCACACACATCTGTGTGAATTAGACCAAGTAGATCATTAGCCCTTTAAATCCTATTTTTAAAGGGTTTCTTTGTCATCTTCCCAGCAATGCAAGATTCGCACTTATCAAATGATTCATCATTGATCTTTTCTAAAAGCCCATCATGTTGCAGCTTTTTCATGCGATCCTTGCCAATGTGAGCAAGTCGACAATGCCAAAGATAAGACGAATCCAGACCTTTCTTGATTCTCTTATTATTGATGCTATACATTGAATTATTTTTAACAAAAGCATTATCATTATCATTCATATCAATTTCAAACACACCATTCACAGCAATAGCATTAAAATAAAAAACACCATTTAAAGAAACTGAAATTTCATTGCTAGAAACAGTATGATGAAAACCAAGGTTCAACAAACATGAAAATGAAATTACACCTCTAACAATTGACGGTGCATAATGACAATTATTTAAAGATAGTACTAAGCCCGAAGGCAACACTGAATCATAAACTCCTATAGCTTCAACTCCTGCATGCGCTCCGTTACCAACGTGTAAGAATTGTTGTCCATGGGCCAGCTTTCTCTCAACTCCAAACCCCTGCAAGGAATTGCAAATATGAATGCCACATCCCGTATCATATACCCATGAATTCAATTTAGGAGTAAGAGTGAATAATTCAATCATAAAGAATGCACCTGATGAACTGGGGTTACCAGCTTCATTCCGCTGCTTCTTGAGTCGCAAGTCATGAATGTAGAGAGGGCAATTGCGCTTCCAATGGCCCTTTTCATGACAATGGTGACAATCCTGATCCTTCTTGTTTGGCGGATTCACCTTGTTCTGCTTAGGCTGATGCTTCTTCACCTTGGGTTGAGGTTGATAGGCCATGACCTGCTTGCCTTTATCACCTTTCCCTTTGCCTTTGTTCACATGCGATTTCTTCTGGATTCTCCCCCCATGAATTGCCAACACTTGCGGGGTAGGAGCCTTGACCTTGGCTGGTAGACTTTTCTCATAATCAACAAGCAGTGCGAGTAATTCTGAGACTGTCTTCCCCGAGCAGTGCATGTTGAAATTCTGCACAAAACCAGCAAAGTACTTGTTAAGGGCCCTGTTGATCAAGTGCACTTGCACATTCTCGGGGTAACCAAATCCAATTCTGTGAAGCTGATCAAAAGATTCCTTCATCTCAGTCACATAATCTTCAACTGGTTTACCATCACCATGCTTGCAGTTGTGTAGCTTGTCAAGTTCATCATATAATTCAACTGCGGGAGGTTTCTCATAAGACTGCTGAAGTACTTCAAGCATATCTTTTGGGAAGAAGTACTCAAACTTCTTTTGTAATGGAGCACTTGTGCTAGTGAGCATTAAACAAGCAACCTCATTAAACTTAGCATGTTTCTCCCTCCACTCTACCTTAACTGCTTCTGCTGCATTAGCAGCAGGCTCAGCTGGACATTCTTCGGTCAAGAAATTGAGCTTACCGCCCGCCCTCAAGACAATTCTAAGCGAACGGTGCCAATCATTGAAATTCTTTCCAGTCAATTTTCTCTCTCAAGATGACTCTTGAAAGCAGAAATCACAGATGGGTTATTGGGTTGAGCCATATCTACAGATAAAAGTTCAAACATTAGTATTTTTGATAATAAATATCTTCAAGAAAATAAAATACCCATAGGCTATATTCATATAACCACCAAAATTTTCTTGAAAATCTAGGATCCAACTTTACATAGTTCCACCACATCAGTTGATCTGCTAGTGGTGAAAGTACAAAAGATGGTAATCTGTCGAACAATAATTGGCAAACAAGATTTCCAATTCCTAGATCATTATGGGATTTACTTCAAATTGATTCATCAATTTGCCTTGTAAGCATGTTTCATCCCATCTCATGCCTTAAGTTCTAGGTCTCACGCACAACTTAATTAAGTCGTCTACCTTAGAAACTATAAAATTACAATTATGGTCTCACGCGCTAAAAGAATTTTACCTTGTTATAGTAATTTAGCATAGGTCTCACGTTTACTAAATTAAAATTCCAAGTGTTCCTTATAGATAGATGGCATGTAACTTAAATTTATAAGGGTATTCAATTTTGATATGTTAAATCAAAATATGTATGAAGATGCATGCACTCATCTTCATAACATTAATTTTCAAAACCTTTTTATTACTTATTTGTTAAATTAATACACAAAGTTTTACTTATCATGGGGCTTGTGGTCTAGTGGTAAAGGCTTAAGTAGTTAAGTGAGTTCAAGTGAGAGTAGTACCGGTTTGGGTGACCGACCGGGAAGTCCTCACTTGAGAACCACAAGCTCTAATGATATCAGGTGAATCGGGAATAGGAGTGGGGTTATCCCCTAAGGAGAGGCTCACGGTTGGTATCTCTGCCCGAGGATGCGACACTAACTCGAGCGAACAACTAACATCAAACAACTAACCCGCCATTCAAAAAAAAAAAAAAAAATACACAAAGTTTTACTTGAGGTTTAACAAACCCTAAGATGACTTTCTACAAGCATGATTTTAAAAGAAATTCGTTTAAGACATATTCAAGATTTTGATAACCAAGGCAGACTCTAAGGCTCTTTTCTAAGCCTTCATATCACGGTTATGAATTAAGTCTTAAAAGAGTTAATTTTAAAAGCATATTTATACAAAACATCAATCAAGTAAAAGTTTATGGATTCAATCTCAAAATCATGTAATAAAGTATGAATCTTGCTAGTCTCACCTTGGAGCAAATTACCGTGCGAAGCGAACCGTTGTTGGCATCTAAGACTCCGCAAGATTCAATCTTTATCACTTTAGGGTTTCACCATTATTAGTCCGTATTATTTTCTTTATGAAAATCACCCTTTTTATTGCTTACAACTAGTCCAACAATTAGGAAACAATAAAAAGACAAGTAATTTAAAGAAAAACATAACAACTAATAATAATTAAGTGAAACAAATAGCCACATGCAAACCTTATTAAAATGATCCTAATAAAATCAATTCTAGGTATAATTATGCATGTAACAACTAAGGCCTTCTCCTCTTAATGGAGGAGAGCCACATGCATTGACGAATCAATTGCGTAGGCCAAAGCTAATATACACACCACATAGCATATAAATTGATTTTAATATATATGAGTATTGGAGTCTTCCCCAATTTAAGATCTATCTAAAACATGTGACATAAAAAAAAACAAGAAGATCCATGACTAACATGCATGTTTCGACATGGATTAAACCTAACAATTAGCACATAGGTCACAAGTACGTTCACATAACCGGTTAAAGACCTAGGGTTTCTAGTGATTACAATATAATCAAGTAAACCACAAACCCTAATTACGGTTTTATGTGGAAATCGACCCCCCCCCCCCCCCCAAAATTAGGGTTCGGGTTTAAATTTTATAAAAAAAATTTAAAGAAAAACCCTAGATCAAAAACATGTATCTAAAACAATTAAAGATCCGATTTTTATTACGTTTTAGTAATCAATTACATGTTATACATGGCTCGTGATGCCACTGTTAGAATTTAACAATCAAAGTACCCGTATGCGGAAGCTAGAATCAAGTATAACACATATAAAGATTAACTAAAACATAAATAGTAACATACCCGATGCACTTCAATAAACCTTGAACTTGTGTAAAATAGATCAATGATAAACCCCTTACCGTTTTGTTTATCGATCTCTTGATAATTAATATAGTGAGTAATTACCTCGTTCTTGTACACACAAACTACCAAAGAATAAAGGTTTATGTAGGTAAACGAAAAACACTTGTTTTGCTTAACAAAAAATCGACCCAAACCCTTTGTGGGGTTGTGTGCCGATCGGCCAAGAAAGAAAAGAAGGGAGAAAAACTTTTAGGGTTTTGTGTGTGTGTACAAAAGATGTAAAAGCTTTACCCTTGGCCTTGTATTTATACTATATGTGATTCTTGGGGAACAAGAAAAAGCATGGATCGACCCATATGGGTTGGGTCGACCGGCCATCCTTCCCACAAGGGGATTTCGGATCCTTCTTGTCTCCTAAATTACATTCTAGTCCTTTTCTTTCGTTACTAATGATAGTTAGTACTTACACTTAATATTTAACGATCATTAAGTCCCTCAAGTGTTTAAATAAATATATATATATACGATACATATAACATATATATATTTATTATACTTTATTCTTGTTTGTAATGTGTGCAATCCCGAGGTCTCGGGTTCGATACTAGTCATTTACTTATTAATATTTATACGTAACTTTTAACAAGTACCACACGACCCTACCAACTACACCATCATAAAATGGCATCGATAATGTTTTTTCCTTCTTCTTCGAGATGAGCGTTTCGTGGCATTGGCACTACGTCTTAGTGGCATATATAGACACAAAAAACCCGGGCCTAAATATTCCTTGGCGGCTTCTTGTAATCTGTGGTCATAGGTTCCTACTAGTGATCATTTTTTGTTGTACGTGTAGTGGGGTCGTTCCACATGTTTCTCATCCATCAAAGACTACACAATGTGCTATTGACGAACAAAACTTTCGCCAAACCAGACAATATAAAATTGGCGAATGTGGGTAAATCGAGCCTGTTTTGTGATGGTAATAGAAGTCATGGATGCATATATTTCATGTTCAAATGGTCATATGTTGTGGCCTATATATTAAATACTCTATCAAATGGATTGACCATAAGGTATGTTTGAGATAACGGGTTATAAAGTTGCATCAAATGATGTTTGACAAGAGTCACTTTTAAAGGCTTAAAGTACGTTTAAAAGATTTTCAGATCACAGGGTGTGGTTTAAGTTTTTCACTCGTCACATTAGTTTCACGTCATCAAAAAACAATTTTTTTTTTTTTTTTTTTTTTTTTTCTCTCTAACTTTCCACAAATTTTGCAACACATTCTCTCTCATTCTTTAAATTTATTATATTTTAATCATTTAAAAATATCTCATAAATACAAATGTTTACACACCAAAACCAGTAAAATACAATATCTCTCACCAAAAACACCTTTGTCTCTCTTCATAGCTTCGGGACTGAGTCCCGCAAGAAAAGGAAAAAAAGGTGTTTTGCTGTAATGTAAGGGTGGTGTTTAGCACTTTCTTGGTGACATGGCAGTGGTCCCCGTGGCTTTTTCACACTACACCCTCCTCACTTACGCTGTATATTAAAACCAGACAATCATGATCAAGCACCAAGACGAGTAAAGAAACATGCTCCTAATTTCAGAGTCACTATCAAGCAGTCAAGCACCGAGACGAGTAAACGAGAATGCTCCTAGTTTCGGAGTCGCAAATTGTTCTCAATGTACTAGTAATTTAACTTGCACTGCTTCCTAGCTTTTGCCACAATGAACTTCACCATTAAACTATCACATTTAATAAAGAGAAAATTGCAAAAATCGTCCTTGTGGTTTGGCCAAATTGCATGTTTCGTCCTTACTGTTCATTAATTGCAAAATTGGTCCGGATTTGGCACTGTTTCATTCACTTTTGGTCCTTCGGCATTGCAAAAATCGTCCTTGTGGTTTGGCCAAATTGCACGTTTCGTCCTTGTGGTTGCAAGGACGAAGGACCAAAAGTGAATGAAACAGTGCCAAATCCGGACTATTTTTGCAATTAATGAACAGTAAGGACGACACGTGCAATTTGGCCAAACCACAAGGACGATTTTTGCAATTTTCTCTTTAATAAACATTATAAAAAATTTCTCATAATAGTTATGGGAATGGATCCAGTAAGAAGAAAACAAAAATAAAAAGAATGATAAGTGTTTTCAGCCACACATTTCTAATGAATAACGAAAATTTCATAGGAGATGACGAGATGCATCTCTATTTGTAGGTGCATCTGAAATATGCGGCGCGCTGCGTTTATTTCCCATCCTTCTTATTTTACTTTTATTTCTTATTTTAGTAATTATATAATTTATAAATATTAAGGTGCTAGTTCAACGTGAGATATAAAAAGCATACCTCCCAAACAAAATTAGCCCATAACATTGATATCTATAAAGTTTTCCTTACTCATAGCATCTCCACATAGTCTTTTACTATCTGTTAAAAGTTCATTTGGTTAAGAAGTGAATAACTTATTAAAAAGTTGAGAACAAGTATATATCAATGCTTTAAAAAATAAGTCACTAATGAACCTTCATGAGTATTATGTAGATAGATGGTGTTATTCCATATTAAATATCATTTTGGAGTTAGGATCAAATAAGAAGAAAAATTAAAATAAGAATGATTAGTAGAAACCACAACCACTCATTTTAGATGCACCTACAAAAATAGATTCATCTCCCCTTAAATTTCTCCCTCCTATTTGAAATGTGTAGCTATAAATTCTTCTTATTCTTCTTATTTTAGTTTTTCTTTTTACCAGATTCCTTCCCCTTTTGTGTGTGATAATATTATTAACGTAATAACAAGGTTTAAAGTATGAATCATGTCTGATCAACTCACTATCCATCCACACCCTGAAAGAATTATCCTCGACTGGTGGAAAGTGCCGGAGAGCCTTCCCGTGTGTTTGTGTGTCGTGAGGCGGTCATGCGGGAAAGAGTGACCACTCGGGTACTCACCATGGTCGATGCTCAACTTCAATAGGTTTAGAAGGAAAGTATTTCGACCCAAAGTTATTGTGCTAGTTGGAGCGTACATCTGACATTCATAATCAAGTCCAGGGACGGAACCAGGAAGGTTCCCGCGGGTGCCCGGACACCCAATGGATTTTTTCAATATAGTGTTAATTTTTGAAAAAAAACATCGATTTTACCTAAAGTTATCTTAAATGCACCCGGTCCATCGAAACATGTTTCTAGTATTAGTGTTCAATTTTTTTAAAACCTTCTGGTTGGAGCATGTAAATTTCTTCCTCAAGATTCCATGAAGAAATCCAGTTTTCACATCTAGCAGCTCTAGATGTAAATCATATGTAGCACACATTGCCAGAACCACTCGAACAGTTGTCATTCAAACCACAGGGTAAAATATTTCATTGAAGTCGACGCCCTCTTTCTAAGCATATCTGATGAGATCAAATAAGTACATTTTATTAGCATCATTTATCCTATTTAATTGACTTGTTTTATATTATTTTGTATGAAAATTGGTGCTTTAATGTTTACTTTAGTGATTCTCAGATAAAAACAAGCAATTAGTGAAAGTTAATGATATTGGACGAATTATGGAGCAAAATGATCAAGATTTGAAATGTCTACTGAAACTCAAGAGATGGGCCGTATCTCTCTCAACAGACACGCCGCAACATCATACTTAGTTGAATTCGAAGACTATTGCCTGACTTTGAAGAATGCGCCGCATCCAATTACAACATGCGCCGCATATGAAACTTTGGTCAATGAAGGATAATCAACTTGTTCTACTCCAAAATACGCCGCATCTCATTTACAACATGCGGTGTATCAGCTAAAGACTTCACCAAATACTATCCAAGACGTTAAAAAACATGCACCACATAGAGAAACCAGTTACGCCGCATCTAAAGGCTGTGTATGAATATTTCAGAATATAATAATCTAGGACCCCACGCGAAGTTAAGTAGATGCGACACATCTATCATCAACATGCGCCGCATCAATCCCTCAGACAGAAACTATAAATACCCCGTGACAAATACGAGTTTGAGGGTGGAAGAAACCCTAAGGAGATGAATTCAGTCGAAGAAGCATCACAAGACACGCCCCAAACAAAGATCTTAGAGCCGTAAGGTCATGTATGTGTATAATTCATTAAGTAGTTTTGTTTATTGTATTAGTAAGCTTTAATCTATCAGGATTGATGGGCTTGTGGCAACCATACTGCTCCCTTTAAAATTGCTTTCCTGTCATTTAAAGTTTATATGATGATGTTTTTGGTGAATTATATTTGTGCATTGATAACCTTTGTATTTAGTTGAGTCTTCTGGGCTACCATACCTGTTCCTCGCCTACTTATCTAGTGTCTAGAAGGTAGGATAAACATAAGTAATCGTTAAGAGTTTACTTGCCAATGTATAGGATCCAACGAGACAGGTTAGATTACGATACTCATCATATAAAACTAGTAATAAAACAAGTGACAAGCTACTTAATTATAAGGACAGGTCTTCTTACGTGTTTTTATTATCTATCTGTGTACGTGATTGCTATTCGCTGATTTGTTCTCATTAGTTTTACTTTTATTGTTTAATTAAATCAGTGTTAGTCTCTTAGGCTAAACCCCCGTTTATTAGATTAGGCTGTAAAACTAACTTAGATATTAGAATACTGATTAAATCAACTAGATATTACGTTCCATTCTTAGTGTTCGACACTCTACTTACCACTATATACATATTGATCGGGTACACTGCTCGTTAAGCGTGTGCGTTAGTAATAAGTCAGCTAAACATAAATTTAAAACTTGAAAAGGCTTAAACACCCGATGCTACACTGACATATCACACGTATCAATAGCCGAGTCTTACCTGCTTCTAACAGGGTCTTGGTCAGAATAGCATAGTCTTACCTGGTTCTAACCGGGTCTTGTCAAGAATAGCCTAGTCTTACCGAGTCTTACCTGGTTCTTACTGGGTCTTAGCCAGAATAGCTGAGTCTTACCTGGTTCTAACTGGGTCTTGGCCAGAATAGCCAAGTCTTACCTGGTTTCTAACTGGATCTTGGCCAGAATAGCCGAGTCTTACCTGGTTCTAATTGGGTCTTGGCCAGAATAGCTGAGTCTTACCAGTTTCTAACTGGGCCTTGGCCAGAATAGACGAGTATTACCTGGTTCTAACTGGGTCTTAGCCAGAATAGCCGAGTTTTACCTGGTCCTAACTGGGTCTTGGCCAGAATAACCGAGTCTTACCGGGTTCTAAATGGGTCTTGGCCATAATAGTTGAGTCTTACCTGGTTCTAACTAGGTCTTGGCTAGAATAGCCGAGTCTTACCTGGTTCTAACCGGGTCTTGGCCAGAATAGCCTAGTCTTAACGAGCATTACCTGGTTATAACTAGGTCTTGGCCAGAATAGCCGAGTCTTACCTGGTTCTAAATGGGTCTTGGACAGAATAGCTGAGTCTTACCTGCTTCTAACTGGGTCTTGGCCAGAATAGCATAGTCTTACTTGCTACAATTCACTATGGATTTTTCCTTATGGATTCCAAAGAATTGGCTAGCCCACAAGTATATGGATTGTGGTAAAGGCAGTGGAAATCCATATTTGGTAATCAATTCACCAAGGTGATTTAATCAACCTAAGAATTGGCTAGTCCTGAGCAAACAGCTACAGGTTAAGACATATCAAATCCGTTTATAGCTGATGGTTTGCTAAAAATCATATGGTTATCAATGTACCATAGTTCTTGAACTTAAACATTGGCTACTCCAGTAGTAATGACTATTGGTAAAGAGCATAAAATCCATTAATTTTCAATGATTCACCTCTCACAGGAGTTAACACACCTGTAAGTGATGAGAATAGTATGAACTTCTGAATTGATGTACAATATGTCATTGTTGCTGCTGGTTCTAGTTGCTGCTGATACATAAAGTTAGTTGCTGTTGGTTACTTTATTTGCTGCAAATGTTCAAGTCTCAATCCTCACACTCTGCAAGTTAAAGATCTATCAAGAAACTTAAAATTAACCTAGTCAAATTCAAGTTTAGGAGAGGATTGTTAGGAATTATTGAAAGATTCTGCTGATGAATACTACTGATAGGTTCCTGCTGAAGCTTTAGTAGTTTCTGCTGATGCTCTGGTTCCTGCTGATAGAGATTTCTTGCTGATATAGTTCATCCGCTGGATATGTTTAGTTTATTTTAGACCAAGATATAGAATATCTTTTATAGTTTTACTTTATACATTACTTGTAAGAAAAGTTTAGGGTTCCTTGTATTATAAAAGGAACACACGGTTATGTCTTGTGTACATGTTTTAGATACGTTTTCAATCTATAGTGATTAATAAAAGATCCATAGAGGATCAAAGTATTATTAGTTTATTGTGTTCTTATTACTTGTGTTTAATTCCGCATAGACATAAGTAAACAGAGATTCTCTATATAGTATTGCTTTTGATTACATTAGTAGTCTATCGATCCATTGGCTCAAAGATCTATCAAGGAGTAGATCCTACACAAAGTGTTATAGCACATCAAATGCTTTCACCTTATCTTCTTAAAGTGCATCATGACATTTAGAACTATAAAATATTTCACTTTACCAATCTAGGAAGATGATTTTATAACATCTCTTCTTTAGCAGTTTTCTCTCAACTAGTCGATGTGAGACAAACAAACATTTTCAAGTTTTCTTTTATTTACGAGTTTTAATTGTCCTCAAACTTTACTTTACATAAAAAAAAAACTTGATGTAAGATGTATCTTAGTTGATGTTGAAATATTCTCAGCAACAAATTTGACTGCCAATGGGTGTTTGTTATCGTGTTGAGATGGCAAGAGCATTATGTTAGAGTAGTTCACGTGAAATGAGCCGGATGGATGTAGAATCGTTGCACAGGTCTTAAATTCCAGGTTCCACAAACACAGGATTGACAAGAATCTGATTCCATATTATAAACAACATAATACAAATTACATTGTATATTTGACACACTATAAAATGTTACATGTACATACATATATATAGGTTTCCAACCGGTACTTGGAACCATTGTGACTATTCGGTTTATAACCGAATTTAACTAACTAATAACTACCATAACCAACTAACTAACTAACTAACTTAACCGCCATAACTACCAAACGGTTATTAACTAACTAATATACATATTAGGTCCTTTATATTTCGTTTGTTATACTAACAAGACTTATGCAATTAAAAGTCCAACATTTCCCCCTAATTTTTTAAGTCTTGTTCTTCGAGTCTCTATGCTCTTCTCTGCGTCTTCCTTCACATTGCCTTCTAACATGACCCCAAACTTTCTCTTGTTCATTTCTTCATTGTGTGACTCTTTTGTTCCTGCATCTTCTTGGTCTTTGTCCACTGGATCTTTTACAATAGCACTATCAACCACTTCTTTCTCTGGATCTTTTACATTAGTACTATCAACCACTTCTTTCTTGGACTTCTCATGCCAAGGAACCCTTGCAGTTTCATAATACACTTGAGTCATGTCAATGAACCTCTTGTAGCAATCTTTCAATGCTTCCTCTTCACCATCTGTCAGGCCCAATAAATTAGCAATGGTCTTCCATCTTGTCGCGTTCAAGAGCAGTCCTCAACAAAGTCCTTTCCACCAATTCGTTTGGTGTTCTACTTTTGCAATTCAACGTATTCCAATCTATTACCTTGTCTGATGGATTTCCAGGTAAATTTGTTTCTTCCAGCAAACGTACTTCATTCTTCAGAATTGTTGCGTCAACAATCCTTGGTGTCGTCTTCTGATCAAAAGTTGAATCAAACTCTTGTAATCTTAGATCCCTTGTTTCTGATGTCACTTCCCAGGTTTTGAACCTTTGGCTCTCATGCCAATGTTAGTCCCAAATATGAGTCGAAATGAAATTGCAAATATTCTGAATAACTAATAATTCGTCTAACTTTGTAACATTACATATGTACATGTATTTATACTATACGAATGGTTGTGTCTTAACCATTGTAACTGTTAGAAAGGGTGTGACCCTTTGCTTGTACATGTTCGAATGGGTGTGACCCAAACGATGCATCTATTTCTTGTGATTTCTGTGTCTCCACTTTCTTCTCATCATACATGTACTTCAGAGTGCACTTGTTGTTGTTAACTTTTACTGCATACCCTTGCTCTTCTAACATGTCATAACTGAGAATGTTCAAGGCTACTGACATACCACATTTCATTCCATGTTTTGTCATTTGACCCTTCAATCATATAATCTGCAATCACATGCACCTTCTCTGGATACTTGGCTTCTTCTGCTATAATTTGGTTTGTTGTCTCAGTTTCTTGTTGCAATTCAACACTAGCAATCTTCCTTTTGTTTTGACATGCCCAAAAAACATGTCCCCTTTCTCTACAGATATAACATCTGGCCCTTTTTTATTTCTTTGTACTTACAACAATCTCCTTCCCATGATCTTTTGATTTCTCAGCCTTCTTTGAAGCACTAAATGCTTCATTCTCCATCACCTTCTTCACTAGCATTTCTTTGCCCTTTGGTGATATACTTTTTCTTCTGCAATTCCACTGGTACAACCTTTTTGGTGTTTCTCTTAACAAGTACCTTCCAGTGAGAAATCCTTGATCAACTTTGGATGTTGGCCTCTCCCATGGTTCTGAGCCGTGGCTCTGATACCACTTTTGCACAGGCCTATGGCCAATATGGCTTTGTTTGAGAATGTGTTTGTAGTTAACCATTTGTGGTTCTGTGATGAATGCAATGAAACAGTAAAACTGGAACAATCACTTTGATATAAAAAGATAGTGAATTGTTATTATATTATTACACTGCATAATGCATATAAATACTATCCTAAACGACACCTAATGACAATTATTTTTCATCCAACCATTGTGTCTTTTTGGATGTAACTGTCAACAACTTTAACTGTCAAATAACTGACTGTTTGGGTGGCCTACTTTGACCCATAACAGCATACTAATTCGACCCATACATTAGACTAAAGTACTTTAAACATTTGTCTTAAATTAAATACATACTAACATTAAGAATTTGACTTATAATAACATTAAGAGGTCAACAACGGAGGCTTCTTTAATTATCTAGCTTGCGTAGATCAGTATAAAGCGATTATATCTCTAAGAAGACCGGCCTCATTGTTCTCACAAGATGCACAACTTTACCTCTCAGTTGATCCCTTCCTGCTGTCACCAAATAACATGAAGATGAAAAGGCAAACCTCGCAAGCTTAAAATCAGTATAAATACATAGAAATAAGATTAAGCACAATAACAAACTAGCAAATGAATGTTATTGTGGTATTATTTGGTTAGTTTGTTTATTTACGAAGGGGCTCATTTGTATTACAATGAATCTATACATGCATATATGATAGTATAAAACTGGGGCAAATCGAAACGCATGCAGGAAAAGAAAACCCTAACCACCATGGAAGGAGGCGAGGTACATTTTCTGCCATTATTAATTAATCTTTGCTGTATTTTTTTGGAACTAGCTAATATAATTTTGTGCAGGCTATAATGATCTGTATCGACACCAGTTGCTGGATGGATAACTACGAATCAACTAGGTTTAAGGATCAAGCTGATACTGTTAGACTTTATTGTACCGAAAAATTTAAGGTATTCGATATTTAATTGGTTTTGCATGTTGCTTCTTATTATTGATTGACCTGTTTTTTTTTTTTTTTTTTTTTTTTTTTTTTTTTTTTTTTTTTTTTTTGGTTATAGTCTCATCCGGAAACTGTCGTGGGCATATGTGGAATGAGTGACAAATGTATTACTCATCTTTGTGCACCTACCAGATGGATTGGGCAAATCATGGCATCCCTTTATTGTAATTAGCTTCTTCAATTCATTCATAATTTACTCTTTGTTTGTATGTATGTATAAATTGTAATGATCTTGTTGCTACTCAGATGCAAACACATGTGGTCAACTGTTGTTAATAGAGGCGGTCGTGAATGCTCATGACGTTTGGTTCGGCTACTCAGGCAAAGAACGAGGCGTACATCTGACAAAAAGGATTACTGTGTTTGCTGGAGGGTACTTTTTTTTTTAAGTTAGTAGTTAGTATGCCTCGCCTTAGGGGAATAAACCCCGCTCCTTTTTTCCACTTCACCTAGGAGGAAAACCCATTGGCAGGACTCGAACCCGAGACATTACGTTACTTATATTAATTCACTAATGCAACTTTTTAATCTAAGATTTATGTTTCTTTCTTTCAGTCCTGTATATGATAAGATGAAGGGGGTACGGTCTTTAGGAAAAGTGTTGAAAGAGAGGAATATAGCTTGTGATGCTATCAGCTTTGGTGATCCGGCCAGCAATAAGAAGGAACTTTTTGACACCTTGATTGATGCTGCAGATAATAATGGCAACTGCAACCTTCTTCATGTTCCACCTGCATCTACTGTCCTTGACGCCCTATCGAGGTTTATTATAATCTGTTTCCCTAATTGGATTTTATGTAATTTTTATTACTTGGCTTATCATATATCTGGAAACATTTGCTATCAGGTCTCAAATCCTCCGAACCGGTTCAGCACCACTTGCTAGTCTTCCGGTGCAGCAGAATAAACTAGTTGATCCACATGATCATCCAGCCAAAATTAACGCAGTATCTCAATCTGTTGTACACCTGAATCCAGATAATTTAAAGCCTGAAACGTTAGATGATAGGATTGAAAGGGCGAAACGAGAGTTAGAATCATTGATTATGCAGAAGAATAAACTAGTTGCGTTGCCAGCAGGCTGCAACCCCGATGCCCAAGATACACTAAATAAAACCAAACAGACCCATGAAACAAACCCCATAGACCATGCCAGCCATATGCCATATCAGCCCACGATCCGACAAAGCAACAGAGCAAACGAAGAGTCACGTCCTAGATAAGCCACGTCGCGGAGTGCAATATCCTGGATCAAAATCTTGGATTTCTGATTGTTTGTATGCTATGCCTTAAGTTTTTTTCGTTGAAATGTTAATTGTTTGAGTCTCGGAGGTCTATCAGGTCACTTGAAAACTAAATCTCTGACCTGAGACTGGAGCTTCCAGGCAATCAACACATATCAGAATGTATATCAGGTTGTGATTTCATCTGGATAATGTGATTACCTAAGGGGATAGAAGAGTGAAAATGCCTCTAGCCTGTAAGATTTTTTGTAGTTTAAGTTATTTCGTATTTTATAAAATCTAAATCGTACTAAGGGCATCTCCAATGCAAGGTTGATGAATGACTAATTTTCATCAAATTAGTCTTTGAAAATCTTTTTGCATTTTAGCTAAGCTATTTTCTCTCAAAAACTCAAGGATCCTCTCTTTAGCTTCTGTCAAAATGAATCAGATGCTATTTTATCAAAGCTAATAGTACTGTCTGAAACGGCTCATTGTAGTTGGTTGCCATCAAGTTCATGGGTCATTTTAATTTGCTAAGTTAGGACTTAGGCTGCAACTTGTATGATTGACTCGCATGCTTTACTAACGCAGTGGAGATGGTTAAGTTTGAACTTTGTCGATCTTTAACTTTACGGTAGCATCTTTTTGCTTTGTACCCGGAAGATTAATTTGCGCAATTGGTTGCTCTCTCATAATGTCATGTTCCAAGAACTCTCTTAAAAGGTTTAGAAGGGAAGAATTTCGACCCAAGGTTATTGTACTTTGTTGGAGTGTACATAAAAGTTATTATTAACGAGTATTAAAATATGCACCTCATTAGCTTTTAGTAGAAGCTTTTGGCAGTAACAACAAGACTTTTATACTAACTTATTACTATAGTTTACAAATATCAAGATACACACACAAAAAATACGGTGTTCTAGCACATAAAATGCTTGCACCTTATCTTCTGAATGTTGTTCTTGTTGTGATCTTGGCGAAGAAAGGTATGCAAGAATCAAGATTACATCGTATTTGTGTATGCATCTCGACTCATATTTTTCTTGGTTTGTATCACAAACAAAGTGGTATTCCTTTTCTAAAGGAGGTTCACATATGTAAGAAAGAATCTGAAGTATATAATCTTCAAGAAAAAGTGCCATGTTTTTTCCAACACTTTTCTTGTGCATATTGCAAATCAAAGAGTCTCCATTTGGCAACATCCATCCATATAAAGATGCCAATGTATTATGAGACTTGTAAAATATACCACCGCACACGGCTCTTTACCTACTATAAGTAACACGTACTTTATACGAGCACCACACGACACTATACCCACTATAGATATCATCATCCTAAAATGGCCTTAAGTTTCATTTTTCTTTTCTAGGTGAGTGTTTTCGTGGCATTGATGTTACGCCTTTTGACATATCTAAATGCAAAAACATGGGCCTAATATCCATGGTAGCTTCTTGTAATCCATTGTCTTAGTTTCCAACCAGTAATCGTGTTTTGTGGAATTTCTCATACTATCGCAATACTTCTATCATGACCGGCATCCGCATTCTTGATGTATCCAGCATTAGCTCGATCGGGTGATCTTTCACATACTTGCATATGTGTCCGCGACCCGCAACTGTCAGTGCATACACTACGGGTTGAAACTGAACTTAGAATAAACAATACATACAGTTGCATATTCACATAGAAACAAAATATATCAGACGTGCTTATGAAACCAACAGCAACTTGGGAATTGACATACTCATTCCATACCATTTTGCGACAACACTAACATTACAAATAAGAAACCAACTATTATTTCCTATAAGGCACCTAATCATCACATCTGCCCACCGAGAACAAAACAAGAGTATCAAAGATAGTTTAGCCGAAAACCATAGGGAATAGTAGACAAGTTCAAATTTCAAACCAGTCCATCATAACTTCAGCGATGGTTGATGCTCGATGGAGCTCTAACAACTTGGAAGCAAACATCAACTTCCCTTTTTCACCACCAAACACATGGAATGGGTCAGGAATGATAGTAATCCTCTTTAGCGAAGGGGAGCAAGCAAGTATACACTTTATCAAGCATACTTCAGTCTCTGAACCTTTAAAGAATGAAAACACACAAGATTGTAGCTGCAGCAGCCTCATTTTGGTATAGTGCACCTCCAAACATTTAAGTGAAGGTAGTGGAACCACATCTTTGTATGTAGCCTACAAGAACATATAAATAATGTTCATATGCACAACAATGTGATTGTGAGTAGCACAATAAGATAAAAATGCATTTACTCACTATTACATAAAGGCTCTGCAAATTTGGCGATCCCCAAATCATACCAAAAGCACATGATAGCATTGCAGAACATCCAAAATCAATCGCGAATAATTCAAGGGTTTTGAGACAAGGAAATACAGTAGGGACCAGCTTGCTACCATCCGCTAACTGCAGTAAGTACACTGTTGAAGTAAAATCTTGATCTTACCTTCGACAAGCGAGATAAATCCTCCGGACACTCAAGAGTCCTTCGGATTCTTTATGTCTTGGATCTGGTGAAGTTTCTTTCGGATACCTGCAAGACAAATACGTCCGTCAGTCTCGCCCCGGGAGTATCCCAGGACCAACCTCCGGCGTGAGAGTAAGTATATGTCTAGAGAGAGAGAGTAAAAATGTGGAGATAAAATATGAGATGGAAAAAAGAGTTGTTTAACCTTGACAATTCTCTCTCTATTTATAGGCTAATTTGGTAGGGTATGTGGTCGGAATGGTACTTACTCTTTTATTGTTACTTGTTAGTGTTCTGTCTACCAAGTACATATGCACTTGTTGGTACTTGTTTGTACTTGGGTTTATTTAAGCATCGTTAATCCGGAGCGACATAAAATCCGAGAGGCATGTCCTTTCGGATTCTCTTGAGCGGTTGATCTTGCTTTATTGGTTCACTCTTTTTGACTGTCGGTTCGATCCCTCCGGACTTGATCCGGAGGGTACATACGGCAACATGTCCCCCCCAGTATCATAGTATTGGTTTAGCCAATGGTGTGATATTAGAAGTGTTTTCCGGAAGGTAAGATATGTTTTTGTCGTGTTTACGTCGTGTACAAAATGCCAAAAATGATTAATATGTCGTTTTTAAGGAGCGCCGTCTTTTTTACTGCGTCTCTTGGATTAGGACACGTGGGTGCGTCTTTGCATCCTTTGGCTATGGTTGCGACACGTAAGCCCTACGTGGGGGGTGTCGTTTCGCGCCCATTTTCCTGGCCCTATAAATAGCTCGTCATTTCTCATTTTTACCACTGTAAAATTTTCCTCTGACACATTTCTGCGTAGTATTATCCGAACGTCCTTTCCGAGAGTTACATTCTTCCGGCATTTCTTTGTTAGCGATTTCTCCGGTGTGTTTACTATTAGGTACGTTTTGCTCTTCTTTACGTGTTTGTGTTGTGTGGCTATAGCTCTTCTCTGTTTCTCCCGTTATGTCGGAGTCTTCCGTATCTGTGGATCCGGATGATGTTAATGTAGGGGTAGAGTTGTCGGTGAAGGAGGATATACAAAGGAGGACCTCTAAAACACGCCCCTCGGACGTAGTTGCTCTAGTCGAGGCCTTTGGAGTGCCTAGGGATCTAAATCCGCGGGTGCCTCCGGCTGGCATGACTATGGACAAATTACCTGCCGATGCAATAGGTCTCTATGTTCAGTACTTTTTTGAAGGGGGTCTTAATGTTCTTTTTTCTACCTTCCTTTTAGAGGTGATCAAATATTTTAAAGTTCATATTTCTCAGCTAGTTCCTCTTGGTCTTCATCGTGTGACCCTCTTTGAGGTTTATTGCCGGAGCGTTCATGTCCCTTCGACTACTCCTTTATTCCGAGTGTTCTATAAGCTGAGTAAGCAAGGCTCGTGGTTCTCTTTCGAGAAGCGAACGGGCAGTGGTAGGAAGGTTTGCTTCGGCGAGTTTCCCTCTTGTTTAAAGGGTTGGAAGGAGGAATTCTTCTTGATAGATAGGCGTGCTATTCCTTTTGCAATGCCGTGGAGGCATCATGACTCAGACGTTTCGGATCCATTTCCGAAGGGACAGTTTGTGGTGGCCCATGCTGAGAAGTTGGCCGAGTGCATTATTGAGCCCTGCCAGGTTCCGCATGATTTCTTGTATCTCTTGGGTCTGTCCTCTTATTGGAAGTTTCCCGGTTACCGGGCGGCTTTGAGGGATGAGGAGGGAAGGGGTATAGCCTTTGTTTTGTATATACATGTGTTAACTATTCTTTTTTCCCTTCTCTTTCCCTTTTTTTTTCTTTTTATCTTTGGGTTTTTCGTTGCAGGTGTTACCATGTCTGACTATTTGAAGAAACCCTCCCTCCGCCGGAATGTCAATGTTGTTAAAGGGGATAAGTTCCGAGAGGGTCAGAATGTGGAGTTGCACCTAACTCAGCCGTTGGCCACCAATGCTGAGGTTCCGAAGAAGACGGCTGAGCTTCTTAGGGTTGAGGCCCCTGATGACAAGGTGCTCGCAGCCAAGGAAAAGAAGAGGGAACAGGCTTCTCGTGCCGGACTTCAAAGACCTCCTGCCAATGTTACCACTAAGCCGGTCCCTTCGGCTAAGAGGTCTGGGGAGGAGATTCCTTCTCGTGTTCAGAAAAAGAGCAAAACTACTGAGTCTCCAGTGATTGACTTAGACTCTTCTGAGGCTGTTCCGAACCCTACTCCCATCCGTTCTATCCCTCCATTAGATCAACCTTCTACCGGTGGGGACGGGAGCAGCGGTCCGAATAAGAGTGCTGGAGATGGTGAGTCTCTCGATAAATATGTTTTTTTTTTTTTTTTTTTTTTTTTTTTTTTTTTTTACTTAGTTTTTCTTTTCTTCAGGTAAGCTGAAGGGTGCTGCTGTTGGTCGTAGCAGGGAGACGGATGATGAAGATGTTGATATTGCAGGGGACTCATCTGATGAAGCTTTTATTCCTGAGTGGTCCGTGAAAAGGGGTACGAGGATGAATAACTCTTCCGTCTGCAGAGACATGATGATTCATTTGGCTACTCCCGGTGAAGAAAAGTACATTGATGCTCATGATGATGAGGAGGCTACCAACCGTGCTTGGCTTCTTTTGGCCAAGAGTGCCACGGCTCAGGCGGATATGTTGTTCCGTTTTGAGAACGTTTCGGGAGAGCGCCGAAAGGCTGTAGCCGCCCATAAAGATTGTGACCGTAAGATGAAGGATGGTCTTAAACGGTTTCAGTCTGTGAAGGGTGACTTTGAAAAGCTTAGGGCCGAACATGCCAAGTGTGCTTCCGCAGATCCGGAGGAGTTAAAGAAGCTGAGGGCTGAGCATGCTGGTTGTTTGTCTAAGGAGCAGGGTTTATCGGGAAGGATTGCTGATTTGGAGAAGGAGAAGGAGGAATGGAGGAAAGTTTCGGGTGGTCAGGCTGAGCGGATCAAGTCGCCGGAGGCTGATTTGGCGAAGACCAGGTTGTTGTTAAGTGATGAAGAAATGACTACCCAGGAGCTCCGTAAGGAAAAAGAGGAGATTGCCATCCGTGCGGGGAATGCAGAGATAGACCGTAATAAAATCGTGAATGTCTTTATTCCGGAAATGGTCCGTCGTTTGCTGGATAGTCATGAGTATAAATCAGCCTTAGCCGAGCCCTTTAACTTATACTCTCAGTCTGGATTCTTGGATGGGGTTTCCTTGGGGAGGGAGCCGGAGCAGGTGGATAAATTGTTGGAAGAGGTGGAAGGTCTGGATTTGGATGCTGATGCTAAGTATCAGCCTTTATATGATCAGCTGTTCGTCAAGGAATATCCATACGTTCAGAAAATCCGCAAGACCATCTACCGTACTTTTGATGAACTAATGGAGCTTCATCCAGATCCCGCTCCTGCTATCCATGTTGAAGGAACAACGGAGGAAATGGTTACTCATGGTTCCACTTCTGAACCAACGGTTGACCCTCCGGTGGATAATCCTTCTGCTCAAGCATCTTCTGATCAGACCACTTCCGTATTTGTTTGAAGAAGTCAGTTTGTAAGGTGCCGATACCTCCATTTTGACTATGGGTTAAGGTATTTGGTATTCTTCATGAAGCTTTTTATGAAACCTGGTTCTTTGAGTGACTTTTGGGTGTTACTGATCCTCTTCGGGAGGTTGACGATTGACTTTCAATACGGTTTGTCCGGAGGCCGATGGATGTCCGGACGTTTGATAGATGTTTTTTTTTTTTTTTTTTTTTTTTTTTTTTTTTTTTTTTTTTAGTTTTAGAAACATATAATTAGTCCGGACTTTTGCTTTGTAAGACCTTGGAGGTCATTTCCGGAACGTGCTTATGTACTGGCCCTTGCGGCCCTTTTGGATTATATAAATATTATTACTTCTTTTCAGATTGTGTTGAATCATGTCACTCTTTTTATGTATTGCATTAGCTTTTGGGACCGTGTTATGCTATCATGTCTGTGATTTTGGTCCGTAGGAGATGACATGTTCTTATTAATCATTTCTTTCGTTCATGGCGACTTATGCCGGAAGGTTTTTGGCATAAATAATATTTCTCGACCTTTGGTCGTTTGAGGGAATTTGCCCTAGAAGGCCCTTGACCTTACTATTATTTTTCTGTTAGGGGCGATTTACACTGGAAGGCCTTTAGCCTTGTTTAACATTTTTTGGCCTTTGGCCGTTTGGGGCGATTTACACCGGAAGGCACTTGACCTTATTATCATTTTTCCCCTAGGGGCGATTCATTCCGGAAGGTCTTTAGCCTTGTTAATACATTTGTTTGGCCTTTGGCCGTTTGGGGCGATTTACGCTGGAAGGCACTTGACCTTATTATCATTTTTCCATCAGGGGCGATTTACGCCGGAAGGTCTTTAGCCTTGTTAACACATTCTTTTGGCCATTGGCCGTTTGGGGCGATTTACGCCGGAAGGCACCTGGCCTTATTATTGTTTTGATTTGTGGACTAATAACATTATTTCGATAGTCATGAGTAAGTCTTATTATAGAAAAAGGAGTGGCTTATGAGCCTTACAATAGATCCTTTCGGACATTTCAGATTACATGAAACATTTCTTTAAATTGACAGCGTGCCAGGTTCTTGGTACTTCGACGTCCTCCATGGTTTGGAGTTTGTACGTGCCATGCTGATAAGCTTCTATTATCCGATACGGGCCTTCCCAATTTGGTCCTAATTTTCCTTGGTCTTCTGTTCTGCTTGCTTCATTTCTCCGGTACACGAACTCTCCGACCTTAAATGTTTCGGGCCGAACCCTTCGGTTGTAATACTGTTCTATCTTCTTCTTGTATTTTGCTTCTCTTATTGCTGCCATTTCTCTTCTTTCTTCCAATAGATTTAGGTTGAGGGTGATTTCGTCGTCATTGTTTTTTATATTCGTCATCATAGTTCGAAAGGTGGGCATGCCAATTTCCGCTGGGATAACGGCTTCACTTCCGTAAGTTAAGCTGAACGGGGTCTCCCCATTGCTAGTTTTCAGGGTGGTTCGGAAGGCCCATAGTACGTTAGGTAGTTCATCAACCCATCCGGCTCTTTCACGTCCTAGCCGTGACTTAAACCCCTTCATCAAACTTCTGTTGGCCCTTTCTACCAACCCGTTGGCTTGTGGATGCGCAACGGCCGTGTTAATTTGGGTGATGTTCAGTCTTTCACACCAACTCTTGAAGGGATCTCCTATGAAGTTGCTTCCGTTATCCGTAACGATTATTTTGGGTAATCCGAATCGACAGACGATATTATTCCATACAAACTTTTTGACTTCCTTTCCGGTAGTTTTGGCCAACGGCTTTGCTTCCATCCATTTAGTGAAGTAGTCTATTGCGACAATTACATACTTGACCTTTCCTGGAGCTTCGGGCAGAGGTCCCAAGATGTCCATTGCCCATTGGTAGAAGGGCCATGGGGCCATGACGGAAGTCAATGTCGTTTTTGGTAACTTAGGAACCGGGGCGTGTATTTGACATGAATCACACTTCTGAATCCATTCCCTAGCGTCACGATGCATGGTTGGCCAATAATAACCTTGCCGCATGAGCATTGCTACTATGGAACGTGGTCCGGAGTGCATTCCGCATGCCCCTTCGTGTAATTCCCTGATGATGTAGTTGGCCTGGAGAGGTCCTACGCATCGTAACATTGGGCCCAAGTATGACTTTCGGAAGAGTACATCGTCCACCAAGGTATAGTGATTTATTTTCATCCGGAGGGTTCTTGCCTCATTTTGATCTTCCGGCCAGATTCCTTCTTTTAGGCATCGGAGGATTGGTGACATCCAGTTTTCTTCCTCTTCTTCTACTATTGCGTTGATAGGATTCTCCTCCGTAGACGGCTTTTCCAGTACTTCTACTAGGATTTCCTTCGTGAGGTGATCAAATGCTACGGATGCTAGTTTGCTTAGTATGTCAGCCTTTTGGTTTTGAGCCCTTGGGATGTTCTTTATGTTGAAGCGTTCGAAGCAGGTAATGTATTCCTTAGCTTTGGCAAGATATTTCATCATATTTTCTGTGTATGCCGTAAAGTCTCCATTAATCTGACTTGCCACTAAGTTTGAATCCACCCGTACATCTAGTGCTTTTATGTGCATGCTTCTTGCAATTCTTAATCCGGCGAGTAATGCTTCGTATTCTGCACTATTGTTGGTGGTGTTGAAATTTAACCGAAGGGCGTAGGTGTACTCCTCCTTGTCTGGACTGATTAGAACTAGACCTGCTCCGGCACCCTTCTTGCTAGATGCGCCGTCGGTGTATAGTACCCACTCTTCGCTTTGGGAAACGTCATATATCTCTTTTCTTTTTCTTTCCGGATTCTCTTTTGAAATGCCCACTGGTATCTCATTGATGAAGTCTGCCAAAACCTGCCCTTTGATTGCGTTTCTTGGTACGTAGCTGATGTTGTAGGCTCCGAGCTCTACGGTGTACTTAGCGAGACGTCCGGATGCTTCTGCCTTGTTTAACACTTGCTTAATAGGTTGGTCCGTTATGACCTTGATGGGGTGGGCTTCAAAGTATCGTCTTAATCTTCTGGATAAATGTAGTAGGGCTAGGGCCAGTTTCTCTACCGGAGCGTATCTTTTTTCAGCTTCATGCAACGTTCTGCTCACGTAATGTACCGGAATTTGCCGTCCCTCCCTTTCTATGAGCATGACCCCACTAATGGCCTCTTCGGCGGCCGATAGGTATAAGTACATATCTTCCTTTGATTTTGGTGTGGTGAGGCAAGGAAGCTCTAAAATTATTTTCTTCATTTTCTGAAAAGCTTCTTCGGCAGTTTTCGTCCATTGATATCGATCTTTATTGTCTTTGGTAATGTTTTTGAGGGTTTCAAAGAAAGGTAATGACCTTTCGGCTGACTTGGATAGAAAGCGATTTAGTGCTGCGAGTTTGCCACTCAGGCTTTGCATTTCTTTGAGGGATTTGGGTGACTGCATATCAGCGATTGCTCTTGTCTTTTTAGGGTTTGCTCTGATTCCTTCCGAAGATATCAGGTATCCGAGGAATTTTCCTTCCTCGACTCCGAAGGAGCATTTTTTGGGATTGAGTTTCATATTTATCTTTCGGAGGTTATCAAATGTTTCGGCAATGTCAGCTAGTAGCTTCTTCTCAGTTTGGCTCTTAATCACCATATCATCCACATATGCTTCTAGATTTCGTCCAATTTGTGCTCGGAAGACCGTGTCTATTAACTTCTGATAGGTTGCACCGACATTCTTCAATCCGAAGGGCATCTTGGTGTAGCAATATGTTCCATGATCTGTGTAGAAGGCTGTTTTTTCTTCGTCTTCTTTTGCCATTTGAACTTGATGGTATCCTTTATAAGCGTCAAGGAAGCATTTGTAACGGAATCCCATTATTGACTCGATCTTCCAATCGATTTCTGGTAGAGGGTAATAGTCCTTTCGGCAAGAGGAATTGAGGTTTTTGAAATCGATACACATCCTCCAACTCCCGTCCGGCTTTTTTACCAGCACCGGATTTGATATCCACGTTGGGTATCGGACGGGTCTGATAATTCCGGCCTTCAGCCATTCTTCTACCTCTTTGTTTATGGCTTGGTTTTTTTCTTCTGAGAAGAACCTTTTCTTTTGTGCTATGGGTTTGTCTTAAACATTTGCATTTAGCTTGTGTTCTGCGACCCATCGGGGCACTCCCTTCATATCGGATGGTTCCCATGCGAAGACATCTCGACTGTTTTTTAGCAAGGTAATCAAGTCTCTTCGTCCTTCTCTTGAGAAGTTCTTTCCAATCGTTACTAATTGCTCCGGATAGGCTGGATGAACTAAAATTTCTTCCGTTCCGTTGTCTTCGTTACTGCTTATTGTTTCTGAGTGGATTTTTGCTTCGGATTCTTTTTCTGACAAGAACTTTTCCTCCAACCTTCTACATTCCGAAATGATGACGGAACGAGTAACCAGAGTAGCAATTCCCTTCGGGGTTGGGAATTTCATCATGGAGTGTATTGTTGATGGAATGGCTCTTAGTTGTTTGATTCCGGTGCGTCCTAGTATTATGTTGTAAGGGGAAGGGGATCTCACCACTGCGAATTTCATAGTTGTTCGCCGATATAGCCCTTCGTTTCCGAAGCATACTTCCAGCTCGATTTTCCCCAACGGGCTGATTGCTTCTCCGGCAAAACCTACCAAAGGCGTATTCGTCCTGGTGAGCCTAGATCGAATGGCAGAGTCCAGGTTTAAGAAACAGTGTTCATACATGACCTCAACCGAAGCCCCTTGATCAACATACACTCTTCGGACATTGTATCCTTCCACTTCTGCCTCGACAATGAGTGGTTCCTCCGAAGCGTCTACCGGCAGGATTGGAGGAAAATAGATGGGGGTATGCATCCATTCTTCTTCTTGATCCATGTTTTTGCGCTTTAGTTTTTTCTCGTGGTGTTGGACCATATTTATGATTCTAGCCGGGTTGGGTTGGTGGTTGTCCCTCTGAGGTGGTTGATTTCTTTGCCGGACATCTCTGATCAGATGGTCCAGCTTACCCGTTTCCAAGGCTTTTTTCAGCTGTTCCTTTAAGTTATGGCAGTCGTTTGTGAGATGTCCCTTTTCTCCGTGATAATCACAATATTTGTCCATGTTTTCTCTCGCCGGTCTTCCCTTTAGTGGAGGGGGAGCCGGCAGTCGGAGGTGATGTTCGGTGGCCAGGATTTCCTTGGGAGCCTTAGTGAGTATGTTCAGGTCTATGGGCCTGGTGTCCCTTCTATTGGTGTTGTTACGACGATGCTCTCCCCTGTAATCCGTTCTGTTGTCGTTCCTTATTGGACCGTAGGGTGTATAGGGGTTGTGCTGACGAGTTCTAAAATCATCCCTACGACCTTCTTGTCGACGATCTCCCCGGAAGGATGGTCGTCGCGCGTTTGAGTCTTGCTTGTTATAAGGGCTATGCAGGTGGTCTCTTCGGTAGTTATCCACCTTTTCTCCTCTTGGCACCTCAGCTGACTGATATGCTTTTTCGGAGCGGATGAAATCATCAACTCTTACCATCATCTCCGTCAATGTTCGGGGAATTTTCTCAGAAAACCTTTTGGCTAGCTCCGGGCATTTACAGCCATCTATGAAGGAAGATATTTGCATTACTTCCGGTACTCCGGAAATACGGCTAGCTTCATCTGTCCATCTTTCCTTAAACTCTGGTAGACCTTCGTTGGCCTGCCGGACGATTTTGGTGATTTCCATTGGATCCATGACACATCTTCTACGGAGAGCGAATCTTTGCACAAATTGCTCACACAGGGAGTCCCAGTTGTCTACGCTGCCTCGTGGTAAGCTGTCAAACCATCCTCTGGCGGCGCTATCCGAGGTTTGCTGGAACATCATGCACCATATGGGCATAGGCCAAGCTCCCTGATTAGCTGCTCCTTCGAATCTTGTTATGTGATCGTCCGGATCTGTGGACCCATCGTATAGCTTTATGTGTGATGGCATCGAATACTTTGTATTCTTGGGTCCGGAGAAATCGATGATCCTCCGGGTAAAAGGGCTTTTGGACGCTGCCTTAAAAGGTTTAGCAAGGTCGTCTATCATCTCTCCTTCGGCCTTTGGTGCTTCGACATCATGAGATTGGGCGGCCTCAAAATCGAGATGGATAGGTTCGATGGGTGTTTCGCCCGAAGCATTATATTGCTGGATGAGGGCTTTTAGGGCGGCGAAGTGGTTTTGGATTTGTTCCATGTCGCAGGTTTGTGTATTGTTATCTGGACGACTTCCGCTTCCCTCAGGTGTTGTTGGAGTAGGACCTGTCATCTCTTAGCTTAGGTAGAGTGAATGACGGGTCTCACGGATGGCGCAAATTTGTTGAAGTAAAATCTTGATCTTACCTTCGACAAGCGAGATAAATCCTCCGGACACTCAAGAGTCCTTCGGATTCTTTATGTCTTGGATCTGGTGAAGTTTCTTTCGGATACCTGCAAGACAAATACGTCCGTCAGTCTCGCCCCGGGAGTATCCCAGGACCAACCTCCGGCGTGAGAGTAAGTATATGTCTAGAGAGAGAGAGTAAAAATGTGGAGATAAAATATGAGATGGAAAAAAGAGTTGTTTAACCTTGACAATTCTCTCTCTATTTATAGGCTAATTTGGTAGGGTATGTGGTCGGAATGGTACTTACTCTTTTATTGTTACTTGTTAGTGTTCTGTCTACCAAGTACATATGCACTTGTTGGTACTTGTTTGTACTTGGGTTTATTTAAGCATCGTTAATCCGGAGCGACAGAGAATCCGGGAGGCATGTCCTTTCGGATTCTCTTGAGCGGTTGATCTTGCTTTATTGGTTCACTCTTTTTGACTGTCGGTTCGATCCCTCCGGACTTGATCCGGAGGGTACATACGACAACATAAATTTAAGCATTCATAAAGTTCTGCATAACTCGTTTGTAAATTGGATTTCAAAGAAGCAAGTTAGTCTTACCTTGCAGTTTTGAAAATCCAGACAAAGCTCTTGAAGTTTTGGAAGGAAACCAACAAGCTCAACTCGTTTCCCTTTGCCTGAAGGCTGGTTATAACTAATTTTCAGAATCTCAAGCAAGGGGCACCAACTTATGAATTCCCCAATATTTCTACCCATAATTTCTACACGAGTAAAATCCAAGTTCAATAGATTTGGAAAACCACAAAAGTCAGGTGGCACATGGAAACAACAATTACGAAGCTTCAAAACTGTGAGCTCTAGGCAAGTGAAAAGATGGGTGGGTAACTTTAGTAGTTTTGGGTTCGTATTTATGACTGTAAACTCGCTAATTCCTTTACAGGACAAGAACAATACCCAATGACAAACTTCCTCAACATCTAATATCTTGTGATTTGGTATAAAGAGGACAAACTTTCTAACGACACCTTTAAGATGGAGGAGAAGTCTACTTATAATCCTCTCACTGCAGTTATTTCTGCCGTCTAGACCTGGTTCAAAGAACTTCGCATCAAATACGAGCTGGCTGATATTAGTCCACTTAAACCTCCAGTTTCTCGACAAGATACCCGTTCTAACAGCCTCTTTTATTGGCAAGCACTCCAAAATATGAGTGATCACATTCTCTGGCATGTCGCTAATACCAGCTTGTGGTGAAACTTTAGATGCTTTATTTGTCCCATAAGCCCGTTTCATGATACTAGAAAGAGGAAATGTGTAAGCAATAAGTAGAGTAGTATAATGGAACAAGAAATCAGCAAATTAGCCATCAAACGCAAATATCATCTTCTAAACACGTAACTGAATCCACCACATTTTCCTAAATTTCATTTTTTTAATTTACACTATATATATTATAATACTTGATAACATCATCTACTATAAACCATAAACCATCCAGATTAGCAATAGATGATGTTATCCTAGTCCAACTATGGAAGGCAATCCTAACCCAATCTTTGAAAATGTGCATAAGACCACTTTATTCGGCTTATTGGCTCATCAAGTTGAGCTTGCAAACTTAAATAAGTTATAACCTCAAATAATAAACTAATCCAAACACCCCCTTAAATACAAACAATATACTATGGCAGAATTAACTTTTTATCAGTTAAAACAAATAATAGTACAGCAATAATGAAAGAGTTAAACCAAAACCTACACACACACTCTTCACATACAAAACCGTATTCCCAAAATAACCATAATTTTTTAAGCATACCACCCACAAGATGAAAACATGAAAACAACACCACACAAACAAATGACATTAAAAAGGTACAATTTCTTCTAACATACCCACAAAAACTTTAATGATGAAATGGGTACCCTTAAACAATAGAATGAGAGAAACCCTTACCTTTTATGGCGGCGGCTGAGATTATGGTGGTCTGCGGATGGGATGGGAGGTGTGGGTCATGTAGTTGGTTTTTCTGGCTAGTATAGGACATTTGCAAAACACCTATTTATTTGAAAGGAGTGTTAAGGTGCCGTTTGTTTAATGGTTTTTTAGTGGGTTTTGGATTTGTAAATAGAAAACTCATATTGGTTGAGTTTTGACTAATTTCGATTTGGATTTGTAGTCCAAATATAGGGGTTTTATAAAAAGAAAAGGATACAGTGGGTTTTATAAAAAGTATGATGACCTATTTTCTTCTCTCTCTTTCTCTTTCTTTCTTTATATATAAAATAATAATTTATATTTTTAAAATAATACTTTTAATAATAATTTTATTATAGAATTTATTAAATTAATACATTTTCTCTCTCCAGATCCAAATCAAAATCATAATCCAAATCCAAATCAAAATCATAATCTAAATCCAAATCAAAATTCTAATCCTAAACCCGTCTACAAACCAAACAGACCCTAAATTTGTCAACCAAGTGATCTCGCTCGCTAGGTTTTCCGGGTCTCTTCTAGTGGTTCGGGTCTCGAAGCCTGCTCGTTTGAATAGTTTAACTCAGAGGGTCAGATTGTGCCGTTTTCTAAAAAGTAATAATAATAAATATATATATTAAAAATTTCTTTGTCAAATGCTATTTTTATAAAGAAAAAAAATATAAAGTGTTCTAAATCATTTTAATTAATTTAAATCATATTTAATTAAGTTCATTTAAATTATTTATATTTTATTTAGATAATTTGTAACAAAACCCAACACTTTTGCATCTTGAAACTTCAAAGCAGCTTTGATCTGGATGCCAGGGGTTGAAAATTAGCTTGATTTATAGAAAAGAAGTATCTCCTCTTTTTCAATCAAGGAGTTGAAAAGAGGTGGAAACTTGCGTAGTATTTGTTATATCGTAATTAAAGAAGGAATGGAAATCATTATTATAATGGAATGAAAAAATCTTTTTTGTTTACAATTTTACAATGTAATGGTTCATTACAAGGAATAACCCATAACACCAAATTCAGTCCTGTGACAACCGGCAATTTAGGGAGCCATTTTGAAAACCCGCATTACGTTAAAGTTCGTTTATAATTTTTATTTAGAATTTTAATTCGCAACGAACTTGTAAGACCAATTTTATGGATAATTATATTTTATGTCGTTATGGGATTCGAGAATTATTTTAATAATTCATTATGGAATTTACTTGATGATGTATTTTTAAAATTCTCATTGGTACTACGTTGACTCTGGCACTATGTTTACCTAACGGGAAATCTTATGATTCGTTTTACGAGTCCGACTACATTTAATTATTTACGGGATGTTTTCGTGGGATATTGAAAGTTTGAAACGAGTTCGGGTCTCGGGCCGTATGTTTTACATTTACCCATTTGTACCAACTCAAAACTACTAGTAATATTATTATTATTATTATTATTATTATTATTATTATTATTATTATTATTATTATTATTATTATTATTATTATTATTATTATTATTTAAAACTTTAAAATATATATATATATATATATATATATATATATATATATATATATATATATATATATATATATATATATATATATATATAAAAGAGTGAACCACAAAAGGGTCCTTGTTTGGTTTGGTTTTCACACAACACCAACACTCCCACTCACACATCTCTCTCTCCATTTTCTTCTTCTTATCAAACCCTAGCCACCCCAAATAAGAACCGGCCGCCACCACTGCCCCGCCGGCCACCATTAAACACCACCACCATTTTCTTAATCCCCATCATCTAATCTCTTAGATCCACCCCTACACGCGCCCTATAACCTCATTTTTCATCACGAATCACCACCATCTTTCACCACCAATCGTTTATTTTCGAAGGGTTTTACGGTTTGAAGCTCTTAGATCGAAGGTGAGGCGAGTGTTACTCGTATTTTTGATAAAAACGTGACCCTTGGTCACGACATGTTTAGATCCGAATGGGTTTTCATATTAAAGACGGGAAATAGTTATGGGTTTATGATGGAAACTCGTTTTCTTGAAATGTTTGGTATCCGGGTTGTTATCTTGTGGGTTCGGTTCGAACCGTGAGTCCATGACTCACGGCTTGGGTGTTAACTCGAGCCATGGTGCTCGATTTCTTGTTTATTGTGAGCCTTGATTATGGCTCTTGATTCTTGTTCGCGTTGGTTTTACTTGGTTCGACTCATGGGAGTCGCGGCTCGATGCCATGTAATGGTTAATGTTGCCGAGACCCGTGTGGTCATGTTGGCATTTGGAGTGCTCCTTGGAGCCGTTTATGTGAACTTTGATGCTTGGTTCTAGCCACTTTTGGCTCGTGGTGTGTACCGCGACTCAATCGAGTCGAGTGTGACCTTGGTTATATTTGTTTCTTTATTGTTAACTTGGTTTTGGAATTGGTTTGGTTGTTTATTTACTTGGCCGAATACTTGTGGGTCGAGACCACGTTTGGTCTCGACAATGGATATTGGTATTGAGACGTGTTGACGAAAAGCGTTATTTGGGGACCGATTGTGAGACGGTCACTTAGAATGACGGAGATAGGTTAGTCGGGTGCCGTAGTCGGACCCTATTGTTGTAGATTTGTGTTGGACGGAGATGTATTGATTTTTATGACATTTGCTTATTACTTTGGACTTGGACAATGAGCCGAGAGTCATGACTCGGACATGTGGCCATTTCGTATGACTCGATAACTATTTACAATTTAAAACATAAATAATAAAGCTCGTAATAATAGTTATTGGTAATATAAACGTTTATATGAATATATAGACGTGAATAACGTATATATAATTGTATAAATGCGTATATTAATAATAATAAAAAATCACGAGTCATATTATAAATAATACGACTAAATATATATTAGGCTACGAGAGTAGCGTAATATTATTGGAAGTATTATCATAAAAATGTATTATAAAACGAGAAACTCTCGACAATTACTAAATATTAAATAAAATGTCATTTTATATATATAACGAGTAAACCTATCGAGTTATGCGGAGTCGTGGTCACTCGAGTTCAGGTAAGTTTTGTTTGTGACTTTCGTGTTGTCACGGATATATGACGATTAATATAAACATTTTCTATAACTAAATAACTTACTTAACCGAAAGGTTGAACCGAGTTGTTTGGCTATACGAAATGAGTATATTAATGGGCATCGTATCCTACGACGCCCATAGGTTGTGGTATATGTAAAGGGTAATAAATTGTGAATATATATATATATATATATATATATATATATATATATATATATATATATATATATATATATATATATATATATATATATCGGAAAATCTTGCCAATTTGACAATGTATATAAGGAGTTTATTAAACTACGATATATACCATATAGTATTTATGTGCTATGTGCTTTAGGATTGGGTGTAATCTTGGAACGGTATGTTACGTAAATAAATATGAGGATTATCAAATCGACGGATTTGGTAAACTTCGGTGATTTATTTAAATGATATATTGGACTAATATTAGATCTATAGTTTTTTTACTATTCTTTTGTGTGACTTTTTGGTTTATTTGTGTCGACCCACCACCCGTATGGATACCAAACGTAAATACACCAAACTACTACGAAATGAATTTTCGGAAAATAAAACGGATTACGTCCGGGTTTGGGAATATTTTGAATTTGAGGAAATGATTTCTGAGCGAGTTGATATTGTTAGGTCGTGCTGAGTCCGTAGTTGCCGTCTTGTGAGTTATTATACATCTTACTTCTATCGACTTCTTCTTGCTATTTTCTGGACTTGAGGTGAGTCATAGCCCCACTTTTACTCTTGAACTATGTTTTCAATACTTGGGGTGAGAAACGTGCAAATTATTTTATGTGGACTATTATCGCTTCTATATTCTTTCTAAACTTGCTATGCGTATGGACTAGGATGTATTGTCAACTTTAGTCACATATTTTGTGTGTACTATTCAAGGTTGGCTTATTTGGTTATTTGGAATTGTCAGCTTTAGTCACACGGTTCGTGTGTACTATTCAAGGTTAGCTTATTTAGATACTGTAGCGTGCACCTATAGGTTATCGATACTTCGGAGGTTATCCGAGTATTTATTGGTATTGCGGGGGTTACCCGAATATCTATATTAGAACGGAGGGTATCCGTGTGTTATGTTGTAGCGGAGGGTATCCGCAGGCTTTTAGCGAATCCTTAGTCTAGCTAGCAAGCGTTTTGCGTATATGTCCACTATATTGTTAGATGAATTTAAACCTATGATCTCACCAGCGAAAGCTGACTTTTAGCACGTTTTCTCAGGTAATTGAGTGATGATATGAATGCATGGATTGGATGGCTCGGCTAAGGCTCCTGGTTTATGGATCTATTTTTCTAAACTCTGATATTGAATTATGGACCTACTGTTATTTTCTTTTGGGCCTGACTCTGAATGATGTTGGGATAAATGTAAACTTTAAAACCCCGTTTTGGTTGTGTTTTTATTTTGTTTACTTTATCTCGTTCTATTATGTCTTGTGTTGGATACCAATTCCCGTAGCACCTCGAAAGCTTGTTGAGATGATTATTAGATTTGGGATTTCTTGAGATGATTTGAGGTTTATGGATTTAGTAATAAGATGGCGTTTCGAGGAATTATATGGTCTAATTGTTTTATAAATGTTTTAGTAATGCGGTATTTGAAACTCTTTATTGAGATAATATGATTGAATTATTTGATGAGGATTTTTGGTATGATATTTTGAGTTGCGATTTAGTTGTTTTGAAACACTTACACCTACCCTACGCCGTTGTCACAGACCATGGCCTCCCATATGCCCGATCTTGTCGAGGATATTCTTACTGCACCGGTATTACCAACACAGTTCACTATGGCATCTGATGATCCTTACCAGATTGCCATGCTTTCAGCTACTGTGCCGCAGACAGCTTCTATTTCAGCACCACCTGCTGCATCTACGCAAGGACCCTCATCTTCTCTAGGGCTCCCTGGTACATCGAGGCAGCTTACTCTTCATCAGGCTTTGGCTCGTGTGGCCCCACGCTTTGCCCAGCGAGCTACGGCACGCATGTCGGTATGCCCTACTCCATCACCTTTACAGATTGATGCTCACTCTCTTCTGTCAGAGGCGCCACCCACATCATTGCGTCGTCGTCCTAGATCACCTACCACATCTCCACATGGTTCACCTGTTAGGAGACGACGATTGATGAGGTACTCTTCCGATGAGGAGGAGGAGGAGTACGAGGGTGAGGATGAGGCTGATGGCCCTGAGGAGGAGGATGACCCTCAGGAGGCTGATCAGGTTGATGATGATGACCCTGAGGAGGAGGATGACCCTCAGGAGGATGAGATGCCTGATGATGATGATGTGTTAGTACCACCAGCTCAGGCTGAGGAGCATGATTCACCTATACACCCGATTGAGCCTGGTTCACCTGACCATCCATTTCTGTTTGATTCACCACCTGGTAGCCCAGTGGCGTCGGATGCGTCATCTGAGGTTTCTGCTGAGCAGGCAGAGTTTGCTGAGACTGGCAGGATGTGGGCTCAGATTACTGAACTTGGTGAGAGAGTTACACGTATGTCTGAGCGGATTGATAGGGTGACCGTTGAGTTCATTGGGGAGTTGAGGATTGACATGGTTACGGCTGAGAGGAGAGCTACTGAGATGAGGAGAGATTTGATGGAGATTCATGAGCACATTGGGAGTTTACAGCGAGGTTTTGTCACAGCTCGAGAGGCCGACCGCAAGTTATGGCAGCGGAATACCGAGCTAGAGAAGGAGGTTGCAGACCTCAGGAGAGACAGCGACACCCATAGTGTGGAGCTAGGATCATTATGGAGGGATCTTGATGGCTTGAGGCAGTAGTTGAGGAGCCTTCGCCAGCAGCGTGGCTAGATGCTTGGGTTATGTTGTCTTGTTGCTTTCTACACCGAGGAGTGTTCGGTTAGAAAAGCTAGTTATCATATTTTGATGTATTTTGTTCAGTATTCGTCTCTTTTGGGAACGATTAGTATGTTTTGTGTTTCCCAGTAGTAGAACGATGTTAGATCTCTATTGTATGGTTGATGGTTATTAGTATATGGTATTATGTGATTTTTGGGTATTATGGAAATTGAGTCCTTATTCGCTTTATTGATGTTTTGCGGTGTATTGTTGATATTCTTTCCATGACTTGGCTTCGTTGAATTACTTTTGTTGAGCATATTGATAAGTTCTATTGGAGACCCATGAACTTGTATGATGTTTCAGATCAATGGCCCCACGACGAAACCCTGTTAGAGCTACCAGAACTGGTCCTGCAGTGACTACCCCTGGTCGCCGAGGACGCCGACCTACTCGAAATGTTGAAACCCCTACTCCTGACAACCTGGACACTACTAACCGCAACAACAGGAATAAAAATGTTGATGTTCAGGGAGACAATGATCATGTTCCACTTAATGCACCTACTGTGGATCAAGCAATGATCAATCAACTTGTCGAGCAAAGAGTTGCTGAACTACTAGCTGAGTCAAATCATTCCAATAATTATGCTGGAACTTTTCCCCCTGTTCGTGCTAATGGATGTCAATACAAGGAGTTCAAGATTTGTGGACCCATTGAGTTTGGTGGAACTGAAGGAGTGGTTTACTTAGTCAGATGGATTGAGAAGACTGAGTCAGTGTTCAATGTCAGTGGTTGTGCGAAGAATGCGAAGGTAAAGTTTGCTTCTTTTACTTTCAAGGATGAAGCTTAAACTTGGTGGAACAATTACCGAAATTCCGTTGGGAGTGATGTAGCTTATGCCATGACTTGGGAGCAATTTAAGTCTCTGCTGATTCAGACTTATTGCCCAAGGAATGAGGTTAAGAAGCTAGAAATTGAGTTTTGGAACCACAAAGTGAAAGGTAATGATATGGCGACTTACAATCGTCGTTACCAGGAATTGGCCTTGCTTTGCCCAGATATGGTAAAAACTGAGACTCAAAAGATCGAGAGGTATATTGATGGGTTGCCTGTAGCTACAAGGAATGATGTGATTTCTGCTAGGCCTGCAAACATCCATGAGGCAATCACAATTGCTCAAAAACTTATGGATTCGTTGGAATTGGAAGGAGCTGATAAGGATAAGAATGGAAAGAGAAAGAGAGACCATCACTCTAAGGGTAATGATCACCGAAGCAAGAGACAAGCTAAGGCTTATGCTATTTGGAATGGAGATAAGAAGAACCAGAATGGTGATGCACCCAAGTGTGGTCGTTGCCACCAGCATCATACTGGATGGTGTAGTGTGAGATGCCAGAACTGCTCAAAGAAAGGACACACAGCTAAGGATTGTAGAGCTCGACCTCTTGCTATGGTTCAAGCTACTCCTGAGATGAGAAATAAGGCAGACGTTACTTGTTATGGGTGTGGAAAGAAGGGAAACTATAGGAACAAGTGTAGAGAATCGTGGAACCGAGGAAATCAAGGCTCGGGTGGTAATGGGTACAATCATGGAAACCGTGGAGCTGGAGGAAACCATGGACGACAGGATAATGGGGACCAACGTGTGGAAGCTGGAGTTGCTCAGGGAAGAGTGTATGCACTCGGGAATGAGAGAGGAGAAGATCCGAACATCGTTACTGGTACGTTCCTTCTCAATAATCGTTATGCTTCCATACTATTTGATACTGGTGCCGATAGGAGTTTTGTGTCCACTACGTTTGCACCCTTACTAGAGAAACCCCCGATGGCCTTTGGAATTGGATATGATATAGAGTTAGCAAATGGGAATATAGAAAGGATCAATACCATCATTCGCGGTTGCACGTTAAATTTCTTGAATCAACCTTTCAACATAGACCTTCTACCCGTCACATTAGGAAGTTTCGATGTCATCATTGGTATGGATTGGTTGTCGAAGTATCGTGCTCACATACTTTGCGACGAGAAGATCGTGCGTGTACCTTACGGAAAGGAAATCCTAAACATATTAGGAGATTGAAAGGATTCGAGGAGCCCATCTCGATTAGCAGTCATCTCTTGCACTAAGTTACCAAAGCTAATGGAGAAAGGATGTTACCTTTTCTTAGCTCAAATTTCTGAGAAAGAAGGGACGGAGAAAAAGGAAAGGTGCATTGGAGATGTGCCTATAGTTCGTGATTTTCCTGATTTGTTTCCCGATGATTTGCCGGGAATCCCGCCGACTAGACAAGTGGAGTTTCAGATTGAGTTGATACGTGGTGCTGCACCTGTAGCACGAGCACCTTATCGTCTTGCACCCACCGAACTAGAAGAGTTGTCAAAACAGTTAGCGGAATTAGCCGAAAAAGGATTTATAAGATCAAGTTCTTCACCTTGGGGAGCCCCAGTCTTATTCGTGAAGAAGAAGGATGGATCGTTTCGTATGTGCATTGATTACCGAGAGCTAAACAAGTTAACGGTGAAGAATAGATACCCGTTACCGAGGATCGACGACTTGTTCGACCAACTTCAAGGATCGAGTGTATATTCGAAGATCGATTTGAGATCGGGATATCATCAACTTCGAGTTCGCGAGGAAAATATTCCGAAAACGGCTTTCAGAACCCGTTACGGGCATTACGAGTTTCAGGTGATGCCGTTTGGGTTGACTAACGCACCGGCGATATTCATGGATCTCATGAATCGGGTGTGTAAGCCTTACTTAGATAAGTTCGTGATTGTGTTCATCGATGACATTCTGATTTATTCGAAGAGTGAGAAGGAGCATGAGGAGCATCTAAGACTTATCTTAGAATTGCTCAGGAAGGAGCAACTGTATGCCAAGTTTTTGAAATGTGAATTTGGGATTCCGACGGTACAATTTTTGGGTCATGTAATTGATAGACAAGGAGTCCATGTGGATCCTGCTAAGATTGAAGCAATAAAAGATTGGGCTGCACCTACGACCCCAACAGAAGTTCGTCAATTTTTAGGTTTAGCCGGTTATTACCGAAGATTCATCGAGGGATTTTCGAAGATAGCTAAACCATTAACCAAATTGACTCAAAAGAGTGTTACGTATGAATGGGGAGATAAAGAAGAGAAAGCATTTCAATTACTTAAGAAGATGTTGTGTAGTGCTCCTATCTTAGCGTTACCTGAAGGTAACGAGGACTTCGTCGTCTATTGTGACGCTTCACATAAAGGTTTGGGAGCCGTGTTAATGCAACGAGAGAAAGTGATAGCTTATGCTTCCCGACAGCTCAAAAAGCATGAGAAAAACTACACCACCCATGACTTGGAGTTAGGTGCTGTGGTTTTCACCTTGAGGATATGGAGACATTACTTGTATGGAACAAAGTGTGTTGTGTTCACTGACCATAAAAGTCTGCAACACATCTTGAATAAAAAAGAGCTCAATATGAGACAACGACGTTGGATCGAGTTGCTAAGCGATTATGATTGCGAAATTCGCTATCATCCTGGTAAAGCAAACGTTGTTGCCGATGCTCTTAGTCGAAAGGAAAGAATACCACCATTACGAGTTAGGTCATTGGGAATGACTATCGTATCGCCTTTACCGTCTCAAATATTTGAAGCACAAACGGAGGCGTTGAAAGCAGAAAACCGCTCTGCTGAGAATATATTTGGGATGGCTGAGAATGAGAAAGGATTTGTTAAGCGTTCTGATGAATTACTATGTTTTGGACATCGGATGTGGGTACCTTTATATGGAGGAATTCGGGAGTTGATTATGCATGAGTCGCATAAGTCAAGGTACTCTATTCATCCTGGGTCTGACAAGATGTACCAGGATCTTAAGAAGTTATATTGGTGGCCAAACATGAAGGCAGATATAGCATCGTATGTTAGTAAGTGCTTGACATGTTTTAAGGTTAAAGCCGAACATCAGAGACCGTCAGGATTACTGACGCAACCAGAACTTCCAGTCTGGAAATGGGAGCGGATTACAATGGACTTCATTACCAAATTACCGAGGACAGCTAGCGGTTGTGACGCTATCTGGGTAATTGTGGATCGTCTGACTAAGTCTGCTCATTTCCTAGCAATTAGTGAAGATGATAGTGTGGATAAACTTGCGAGGTTGTATGTGAAGGAAATTATTTCTCGTCATGGAGTCCCGATATCGATTATTTCTGATCGCGATAGCCGCTTTACGTCAGCTTTGTGGCGATCACTTCAAACGGCTTTGGGGACGAGACTTGATATGAGTACTGCATATCATCCCCAAACCGATGGTCAAAGTGAGAGGACCATTCAGACTTTAGAGGATATGCTTCGTGCATGTATCATAGACTTTGGTAAAGGCTGGGAGAAGTACCTACCCCTTGCGGAATTCTCCTATAATAATAGCTACCACACAAGTCTGAAAGCTGCACCATTTGAAGCTTTGTATGGCCGAAAATGTCGTTCGCCTATTGGTTGGGCGGAAGTTGGAGATAGCCAACTCACAGGCCCTGAACTTATCTTGGAAACTACAGAGAAAGTAGCTCAGATTCGTGATCGGTTGCAAGCAGCCAGAGATAGGCAGAAAAGTTACGCCGATCAGAGACGTAAACCCTTAGAGTTCCAGGTTGGAGACAAAGTGATGCTGAAATTCTCGCCTTGGAAGGGTGTGATACGTTTCGGGAAACGTGGAAAACTCAACCCACGCTATATTGGACCATTTCTTATCTTAGAAAGAATTGGGCCCGTGGCTTATAGGTTGGAATTACCACATGAACTGAGTAAAGTTCACGACGTGTTTCACGTTAGTAATTTGAAGAAATGTCTTTCTGATGAGATGCCTATTATTCCGATGAAGGATATTCGTATTGATGAGAAATTGAATTTTGTGGAAGAGCCAATTGAGATTTTAGATCGTGAAGTTAAACGACTCAAGCGAAGTCACATTCCGCTCGTCAAGGTTCGTTGGAATTCCCGACACGGACCAGAATTTACGTGGGAACGTGAGGACAAGTTCCGGAAGAGATATCCAAAGCTTTTCACTTCGTAGATGAATTGTTCCGAGAGAAACCCGGGACGGGTTTCTTCTGAGACTGGGAGGATGTGACAACCGGCAATTTAGGGAGCCATTTTGAAAACCCGCATTACGTTAAAGTTCGTTTATAATTTTATTTGGAATTTTTATTCGCAACGAACTTGTAAGACCAATTTTATGGATAATTATATTTTATGTCGTTATGGGATTCGAGAATTATTTTAATAATTCATTATGGAATTTACTTGATGATGTATTTTTAAAATTCTCACTGGTACTACGTTAACTCTGGCACTAGGTTTACCTAACGGGAAATCTTATGATTCGTTTTACGAGTCCGACTACATTTAATTATTTACGGGATGTTTTCGTGGGATATTGAAAGTTTGAAACGAGTTCGGGTCTCGGGCCGTATGTTTTACATTTACCCATTTGTACCCACTCAAAACTACTAGTAATATTATTATTATTATTATTATTATTATTATTATTATTATTATTATTATTATTATTATTATTATTATTATTATTATTATTATTTAAAACTTTAAAAAAATATATATATAAAAGAGTGAACCACAAAAGGGTCCTTGTTTGGTTCGGTTTTCACACAACACCAACACTCCCACTCACACATCTCTCTCTCCATTTTCTTCTTCTTCTTCTTCTTCTTCTTCTTCTTCTTCTTCTTCTTCTTATTATTATTATTATTATTATTATTATTATTATTATTATTATTATTATTATTATTATTATTTAAAACTTTAAAAAAAAATATATATAAAAGAGTGAACCACAAAAGGGTCCTTGTTTGGTTCGGTTTTCACACAACACCAACACTCCCACTCACACATCTCTCTCTCCATTTTCTTCTTCTTATCAAACCCTAGCCGCCCCAACTAAGAACCGGCTTTCACCATTAAACACCACCACCATTTTCTTAATCCCTACCATCTAATCTCTTAGATCCACCCCTACACGCGCCCTATAACCTCATTTTTCATCACGAATCACCACCATCTTTCACCACCAATCGTTTATTTTCGAAGGGTTTTACGGTTTGAAGCTCTTAGATCGAAGGTGAGGCGAGTGTTACTCGTATTTTTGATAAAAACGTGACCCTTGGTCACGACATGTTTAGATCCGAATGGGTTTTCATATTAAAAACGGGAAATACTTATGGGTTTATGATGGAAACTCGTTTTCTTGAAATGTTTGGTATCCGGGTTGTTATCTTGTGGGTTCGGTTCGAACCGTGAGTCCATGACTCACGGCTTGGGTGTTAACTCGAGCCATGGTGCTCGATTTCTTGTTTATTGTGAGCCTTGATTATGGCTCTTGATTCTTGTTCGCGTTGGTTTTACTTTGGTTCGCGTTGATTATGGCTCGATGCCGTGTAATGGTTAATGTTGCCGAGACCCGTGTGGTCATGTTGGCATTTGGAGTGCTCCTTGGAGCCGTTTATGTGAACTTTGATGCATGGTTCGAGCCACTTTTGGCTCGTGGTGTGTACCGCGACTCAATCGAGTTGATTGGACTCGGGTTTGGCTTGGTAAACCAACCCGAATGTGACCTTGGTTATATTTGTTTCTTTATTGTTAACTTGGTTTTGGAATTGGTTTGGTTGTTTATTTACTTGGCCGAATACTTGTGGGTCGAGACCACGTTTGGTCTCGACAATGGATATTGGTATTGAGAAGTGTTGACGAAAAGTGTTATTTGGGGACCGATTGTGAGACGGTCACTTAGAATGACGGAGATAGGTTAGTCGGGTGCCGTAGTCGGACCCTATTGTTGTAGCACGTGGATTGGATTTGTGTTGGACGGAGATGTATTGATTTTTATGACATTTGCTTATTACTTTGGACTTGGACAATGAGCCGAGAGTCATGACTCGGACATGTGGCCATTTCGTATGACTCGATAACTATTTACAATTTAAAACATAAATAATAAAGCTCGTAATAATAGTTATTGGTAATATAAACGTTTATATGAATATATAGACGTGAATAACGTATATATAATTGTATAAATGCGTATATTAATAATAATAAAAAATCACGAGTCATATTATAAATAATACGACTAAATATATATTAGGTTACGAGAGTAGCGTAATATTATTGGAAGTATTATCATAAAAATGTATTATAAAACGAGAAACTCTCGACAATTACTAAATATTAAATAAAATGTCATTTTATATATATAACGAGTAAACCTATCGAGTTATGCGGAGTCGTGGTCACTCGAGTTCAGGTAAGTTTTGTTTGTGACTTTCGTATTGTCACGGATATATGACGATTAATATAAACATTTTCTATAACTAAATAACTTACTTAACCGAAAGGTTGAACCGAGTTGTTTGGCTATACGAAATGAGTATATTAATGGGTATCGTATCCTACGACGCCCATAAGTTGTGGTATATGTAAAGGGTAATAAATTGTGAATATATATATATATATATATATATATATATATATATATATATATATATATATATATATATATATATATATATATATATATATATATATATATCGGGAAATCTGGCCAATTTGACGATGTATATAAGGAGTTTATTAAACTACGATATATACCATATAGTATTTATGTGCTATGTGCTTTAGGATTAGGTGTAATCTTGGAACGGTATGTTACGTAAATAAATATGAGGATTATCAAATCGACGGATTTGGTAAACTTCGGTGATTTATTTAAATGATATATTGGACTAATATTAGATCTATAGTTTATTTACTATTCTTTTGTGTGACTTTTTGGTTTGTTTGTGTCGACCCACCACCCGTATGGATACCAAACGTAAATACACCAAACTACTACGAAATGAATTTTCAGAAAATAAAACGGATTACGTCCGGGTTTGGGAATATTTTGAATTTGAGGAAATGATTTCTGAACGAGTTGATATTGTTAGGTCGTGCCGAGTCCGTAGTTGCCGTCTTGTGAGTTATTATACATCTTACTTCTATCGACTTCTTCTTGCTATTTTCTGGACTTGAGGTGAGCCATAGCCCCACTTTTACTCTTGAACTATGTTTTCAATACTTGGGGTGAGAAACGTGCAAATTATTTTATGTGGACTATTATCGCTTCTATATTCTTTCTAAACTTGCTATGCGTATGGACTAGGATGTATTGTCAACTTTAGTCACATATTTTGTGTGTACTATTCAAGGTTGGCTTATTTGGTTATTTGGAATTGTCAGCTTTAGTCACACGGTTCGTGTGTACTATTCAAGGTTGGCTTATTTAGATACTATAGCGTGCACCTATAGGTTATCGATACTTCGGAGGTTATCCGAGTATTTATTGGTATTGCGGGGGTTACCCGAATATCTATGTTAGAACGGAGGGTATCCGTGTGTTATGTTGTAGCGGAGGGTATCCGCAGGCTTTTAGCGAATCCTTAGTCTAGCTAGCAAGCGTTTTGCGTATATGTCCACTATATTGTTAGATGAATTTAAACCTATGATCTCACCAGCGAAAGCTGACTTTTAGCACGTTTTCTCAGGTAATTAAGTGATGATATGGATGCATGGACTGGATGGCTCGGCTAAGGCTCCTTGTTTATGGATCTATTTTCCTAAACTCTGATATTGAATTATGGACCTACTGTTATTTTCTTTTGGGCCTGACTCTGAATGATGTTGGGATAAATGTAAACTTTAAAACCCCGTTTTGGTTGTGTTTTTATTTTGTTTACTTTATCTCGTTCTATTATGTCTTGTGTTGGATACCAATTCCCGTAGCACCCCGAAAGTTTGTTGAGTCTTTCGCTGTATCAAATTTTGGGGGTGTTACAAGTCCTTAGGAGTCCCTCCATTTTTTTTTATTCCATCTTGTAATGGAATCAAAATTACATAAAACTCCATCATTAACTACCTACATTAAATAAATTTCCTATCATCAATGGATATTTTAGTCTTTTTCTTAACGATTACATTCCGTCGTATCATACCAACCAAACATGATTAATAACGGTAATTAATCACTACATTACATCACTTATTCTATTACGATGGTTATTCCATTCATTTGACATTTTATTCCGTCCTACCAAACGAACCTTGAAGATAATCGAAATGTTGCAGCAAATCAACATCTCATGTCACCATAGTCTGACCAGTTGCATATAGCCATCTACATAAAAATATAAACATCATTAAAAAAAATATATTGGCATCACAAACTAACACATGGTTTATCTGGTACACAAAACACTGGAAACCAACTTTGGGCCTGGCCCATTCGATTGGATGTTTGGGCCTTCTGGACTATTGCGCTGTTAAAAAGATTTAGCAATTGCAAGTGGAAACTTTTGCCAAACAAAACAAGATACCATACGAAGAAACACATATTGCTACTCAGTATGTACCTACATTTTTGTCCCACATTGCTACTCCATATGAAAGAATTGAAGTATTTAAGGTGCGAAATCTATTGTTTTCCGTTGGGTGTGTTGTGGTATCATGTATACTCATACATGATGTGCAACCCATCTTTTTGAGACACACTAATAGTTGAGTAATTTATTTTAGATTTTTCAAAGTTTTTGCTAACTTTTCTGTATATCGCCCCATATAGAACATTTTGCTATCAATTATCATATATCCCATATTGTCTTCTTTTAGTTTTCTTTAACACATTTACGGTGGTAAATGTGATGAGAGAGTGGGACATGTGACACGACGTTGTAGGTGGTGATGACCACCACTATTGAATTTATATTTGAATTTTTCAAACCATATCTATACTATCCATAAGATGAAATGGAAACAAGAATAAATTAAGGTTTGACATTTACAAATGTAAATGGAAAGTTACACAAAGAGATATTAGACATAAACGCTCTGTATGGTTGTCACGGTTTAAAAGAAAAATACATATCTAATAGTTTTCAAATAATTATACTAATCTCTACATTGTAGGTCTCTTTATTAGCCCTATTTATCACTGCTTTTACCCAAAGGAAAATGATTTGTAGGCCTAACTCATTGACCTAAAGATATACATACAAATGTGATTGGTGGAAATGAAAAAATGATTGGTGGATATTGGTGAGAGAAAATGTGTATAACACTTGTTAAAATATGAATGTATTAGGCCTATTAGTAGGTATTTTTATCAGGCCTATTTATCACTGCTCCTAACCAAAACGTTATACAAAATATTTAACCAATACCTTACACAAAATATTTAACTAAACTATGCGTGATCTTAGGTTCAATTCCTCTAGCTGCTAGCAACTCTAAAGTTCTATTCATTAGCATTTTAACGAACCCAACGTGTGTGTGTGTGTGGGGGGGGGGGGGGGGGTCTAGAATTTGTTAGTTTGGACTGAGCACTTGCCGTTTTACTTTTCAAGCTTTCGATTTTTTCTTTTACATTCTTTTATAATTGGCCTCTAACTTTACTTTATCTTTGGTTGATAAATATGACTTGTCAATGGAAGTATGTGTTAAATGTTACGTATAAACAGTAATAAGTAAATGTCTAGTATCGAACCCGGGACCTCGGGATTGCACACTTTACAAACAAGAATAATGTAAAATAAATATATATATATGTTAAATGTATCGTATATGTATATTTATAAATACTTAATGGACTAAATGGTCGTTAGTTATTAACCGTGTGGACTAACTATCATTAGTAATGAAAGATAAGGACTAGAGTGTAACTTGGGAGTCAAGAAAGATCTGGAAACACCCTTTGGGTGCTATGGCCGGTCGAAGCCCATCACATGGGTCGACCCATGCCTTGCTTGTGCTCCAAGATTCATCTAGTATAAATACAAGGCCAAGGATTAGGGTTTCACATCTTTTGTGCACACACACTAACCCTAAATCTTTTCTCCTTGTCTCTTTCTTTTGTGGCCGATCGACTCAACCCCAACTTATGGTTTTGGATCGATTTTTCCATAGCCAAAAACTAAGTGTTTTGTTTACTTGCATCAAACCTTTATTCGTTGGTAGTTTGTGTGTACAAGAACGAGGTAATTACTTACTTTAGTAATTATCAAGAGATCGATAAACAAAACGGTAAGGGGTTTACCATTGATCTATTTGTACAAGAATCAAGGTTAATTTGAAGTGCATCGGGTACGTTTACTATTTATGTTTTAGTTAATATTTATGTGTTATACTTGATCCTAGCTTCCGCAATACGTGCTATTTTATTGTTAAACTCTAACAGTGGCATCACGAGCCATGTATAACATGTAATTGATTACTAAAACGTAATAAAAATCGGATCTTTAATTGTTTTAGATACATGTTTTTGATCTAGGGTTTTTTCCTATTTTTTTTTCTAAAAATTTCGAAACCCTAACCCTAATTTTGGGGGGGGGGGGGTCGATTTTTCCATGAAACCCTAATTAGGGTTTTGTGGTTTTCTTGGATTATGTGTAATCACTAGAAACCCTAGGTCATTAACCGGTTAATTGAACATATCTTGTGACCTATGTGCTAATTGTTAGGTTTTAATCCGTGGCTTACATGCATGTTAGTCATGGATCTGGTTTATTTTACACATGTTTATGATAGATCTTAAATTGGGGAAGACTCCAATACATATTAAAATCAATTTTATATGCTATGTGGTGTGTTAATTAGCTTTGGCCTACGCAATTGATTCGTCAATGTATGTGGCTCTCTTCCACTAAGAGGAGAAGGCCTTAGTTGATTACATGCATTATTATACCTAGAATTGATTTTATTAGGATCTTTTCTACTACGGATTGCATGTGGCTAATTGTTTCACTTATTTATTATTGGTTGTTTTGATTTTCTTTGATACTTGTTTTATTGTTATTAGTTTGACTTGATGTAAGCAATAAAAGGGTTGTTTTTATAAAGAAAATAAATACGGACTAATAATAGTGAAACCCTAAGTGGTAAAGTAAGAATCTTGCAAGGTCTTAGGTGCCGATAGTGGTCCGATTCGCACGGTAATCAGCTCCCAGGCGAGACTAGCAAAATTCATACTTTATTACTTTTTTGAGATTGAATCCATAAACTTTTGCTTGATTGATGTTTTGTACAAATATGCTTTTAAAATTAAGTCCTTTAAGATGATATTCATAACCGTGATTTGAAGGCTTAGAAAAGAGCCTTAGAGTCTGCCTTGGTTATCACAATCTTGAATATGTCTTAAACGAATTACTTTTAAAATCATATATTGTAGAAAGTCATCTTAGGGTTTTGGCATAAACCTCAAGTAAAACTTTGTGTATTAATTTCACGAATTGAATATAAAAAGTTTTTATGAAAACTTATGTTATAAAGATGAGTGCATGCATCTTTGTACATATTTTGATTTACATATCAAAAATAATACCCTTAAAGAATTTAAGTTACGTGCCATCTATCTATAAGGAACACTTGGAATTTTAATTTAGTAAACGTGAGACCTAGGCTAAATTACTATAACAAGGTAAAATTCTTTTAACGCGTTAGACCATAATTGTAATTTTACAGTTTCTAAGGTAGACGACTTAATTAAGTTGTGCGTGAGACCTAGAACTTAAGGCATGAGATGGGATGAAACATGCTTACAAGGCAAATTGATGAATCAATTTGATGTAAATCCCATAATGATCTAGGAATTGGAAATCTTGTTTGCCAATTATTGTTCGACAGATTACCAACTTTTGTACTTTCACCACTAACAGATCAACTGATGTGGTGGAATCTATGTAAAGTTGGATCCTAGGTTTTCAAGAAAATTAGTTGGTTATATGAATATAGCCTTGGGTATTTTATTTTTCTTGAAGATATTGATTATCGAAAATACTAATATTTGAACTTTATCTGTAGATATGGCTCAACCCGATAACGAAACTATGATTTCTGCTTTCAAGAGTCATCTTGAGAGAGAAAAACTGACTAGAAAGAATTTCAATGACTGGCACCGTTCGCTCAGAATTGTCTTGAGGGCGTCTGGTAAGCTAGACTATGTGACCGAGGAATGCCCTGCTGAACCTGCTGCTACTGCAACACCAGAAGCAAAGGCAGCATGGAAGGTGACTAATGCTAAGTATAATGAGGTTGCTTGTTTAATGCTCACTAGCATGAGTACTCAATTACAAAAGAAGTATGAGTACTCGTCTCCTAAGAATATGCTTGATAACCTCAGACAGTCTTATGAGAAGCCACCTGCAGTTGAATTGTATGATGAACTCGACAAGCTACACAACTGCAAGCATGGTGATGGTAAACCAGTAGCTGATTATGTGGATGAGATGAAAGATTCGTTTGATCAACTTCACAGAATTGGTTTTGGTTACCCCGACAATGTGCAAGTGCACTTGATCAACAGATCCCTAAACAGGGATTTTGCTGGTTTTGTGCAGAATTACAACATGCATTGCTCGGGGAAGACAGTCTCAGAATTACTCGCATTGCTTGTTGATTATGAGAAAAGTCTACCAGCCAAGGTCAAGGCTCCTACCCCACAAGTATTGGCAATTCATGGGGGGAGAATCCAGAAGAAATCGCATGTGAACAAAGGCAAAGGTAAAGGTGATAAAGGCAAGCGGGTCATGGACTATCAACCACAACCAAAGATGAAACAGCATCAGCCTAAGCAGAACAAGACAAATCCTCCAAACAAGAAGGATCAGGCTTGTCACCACTGTCATGAAAAGGGCCATTGGAAGCGCAATTGTCCTCTCTACATTCATGACTTGCGACAGAAGAAGCAGGGAAATGAAGCTGGTAAAGCCAGTACTTCAGGTGCGTTCTTTATGATTGAATTATTCACTCTTACTCCTAAATTGAATTCATGGGTATATGATACGGGATGTGGCATTCATATTTGCAATACCTTGTAGGGGTTTAGAGTTGAGAGAAAGCTGGCCTATGGACAACAATTCTTGCACGTTGGTAACAGAGCGCATGCAGGAGTTGAAGCTATAGGAGTTTTTAATTTAGTGTTGCCTTCGGGCTTAGTACTATCTTTAAATAATTGTCATTATGCACCGTCAATTGTTAGAGGTGTAATTTCATTTTCATGTTTGTTAAACCTTGGTTTTCATCATACTATTTCTAGCAATGGAATTTCAGTTTCTTTAAATGATGTTTTTTATTTTAATGCTATTGCTGTGAATGGTGTATTTGAAATTGATATGAATGATAATGATAATGCTTTTGTTACAAATAATTTAATGTATAGCATCAACAATAAGAGAATCAAGAAAGGTCTGGATTCATCTTATCTTTGGCATTGTCGACTTGCTTACATTGGCAAAGATCGCATGAAAAAGCTGCAACATGATGGGCTTTTAGATAAGATCAATGATGAATCATTTGATAAATGCGAATCTTGCATTGCTGGGAAGATGACTAAGAAACCCTTTAAAAATAGGATTGAAAGGGCTAATGATCTACTTGGTCTTATTCACACAGATGTGTGTGGACCACTTAGACATGTGTCAAGGAGAGGTGCTAGCTACTTCTTAACATTTACGGATGATTACAGCCGTTATGGTTATGTTTATTTACTTAAACATAAACATGAGGTATTTGAAACATTCAAAGTGTTTAAAGCAGAAGTAGAGTTGCAACTTGGAAAGAAGATTAAAGCTCTTCGATCCGATAGAGGTGGTGAATACCTATCTAGCAAAGGAGGGAATTGTCCAGCACCTTACTTCTCCATATACTCCACAACAAAATGGTGTATCTGAGAGAAGGAATCGTACATTGCAAGACATGATACGATCTATGTATAATCTAACAACTCTTCCTTTCTCGTTTTGGGATTATGCCTTAGAATCTGCAGTTCGCATTCTAAATATGGTTCCAACAAAGAAGGTTGATAAGACACCATATGAGGTATGGACTGGAAAAGCTCCAAACCTGTCTTATCTTAAGGTCTGGGGTTGTGAGGCGTATGTTAAACGTGACTCAGCAGACAAACTCCAACAAAGATCTGTGAAGTGCATCTTCGTAGGATACCCTAAGGAAACTATGGGATACTACTTTTATTACCCACCTAAAAACAAAGTATTTGTTGCAAGGTATGGAGACTTCCTTGAAAGGGAGCTCATATCTCAAGAATTCAGTGGGAGAGTATATGATCTGGAAGACGGTCAAGAAGATGTAGCACCTTCTGAAAACACTAACCAACTTCCGGTAGAACCTGAAAGTTTAGGTCCTCCACCTGAAGTTGAAGTGATTCCCATTCGTAGGTCAACAAGACCAGTAAAAGCTCCTACTCGTCTATGTCTTAATGTAGAGAGTGATGAGAATATACTGGGTGATCTTGATGAGCCTACAAGTTATAAAGTTGCCATGAATGGTCCTGAAAAGGCCAAATGGAAAGAAGCTATGGATGGGGAAATGCAATCCATGGAAGACAATGATGTCTGGGAAGAAGTAGACCTACCTCCGGGTGCCAAACTAGTTGGGAGTAAATGGCTCTACAAGAAAAAGACTGACATGGATGGCGTTGTACACACCTATAAGGCCCGTTGTGTAGCTAAAGGCTATACTCAAACTTCTAGTGTTGACTATGAGGAGACCTTTTCTCCTGTAGCTGACATAAGGGCAATTAGGATTCTTATAGCCATAGCCGCTTACTATGACTATGAGATTTGGCAAATGGATGTAAAAACCGCCTTCTTAAATGGTCGCCTAGATGAAGACATCTATATGGCGCAGCCTGAGGGGTATGTAAGTCCAGAATTCCCAAATCGTGTATGCAAGCTTAAAAGATCCATTTATGGATTAAAGCAAGCATCACGACAATGGAATAAGAGATTTGATGGTGAAACTAAAAAGTATGGATTCACTCAAAATCTTGATGAGGCATGTGTATATCACAAAGTTAGTGGGAGTAATGTAATTTTCCTTATATTATATGTTGATGACATATTAATCATGGGAAACGACATTCCAAGTTTGCAAAGGTTAAGGCATATCTTGGAAAGTGTTTTTCTATGAAAGATTTAGGGGAAGCTGCATTTATTCTGGGAATCAAGATATATAGAGATAGATCTCAGCGATTAATTGGATTAAGCCAAAGTGCTTACATTGATAAAATATTGAAGAGATTCAATATGCAGAATTCTAAGAAAGGATATTTGCCAATGCAAGAACAACATGGCTTGAGCAACAAGGTTTGTGCTTCAACACCTGCAGAGGTGCAACGCATGAAAAGAGTCCCTTATGCTTCGGCTGTGGGATCTATTATGTATGCGGTGAAAAGTACAAGACCTGATGTGGCGTTTGCACAGAATTTAACCAGTCGATATCAGCAGAATCCAGGTGGAGCTCACTGGACTGCTGTTAAGAATATTCTTAAGTACCTTAGGGCTACTAAAGATATGTTCTTGGTTTATGGGGGAAATCCATCAGCAGAACTTGATGTTACAGGTTACTGCGATGCTTCTTGGAAAGGTGATAAAGATGATACGAAGTCTCAGACGGGTTATGTCTTTGTCATTAATGGAGGAGCTGTGGATTGGAGGAGCAGAAAGCAAAGTGTACTAGCGATGTCTGCTACAGAAAGTGAGTATATAGCTGCTTCAGAAGCTGCAATGGAAGCTGTTTGGATTAGGAAGTTTGTTTCAGGGCTTGGAGTTATGCCTTCAATTCAAAGACCTATTAAAATGTATTGTGACAACTCAGCTACAATTACATTTGCCAATGAGCCTAGAATCATGAAAGGCACCAGACATTTCCCGATTAAGCATCACTATGTTCGAGAACAAGTCGAAATAGGCGAAATCGAAATGCTCAAAGTTCACACAGATGATAACTTGGCAGATCAATTAACAAAGCCTCTACCTGGCACCAAGCTTTACAAGCATGCTGAAGGTGTAGGACTTAGATTAGCTGAAAGTTTCATGCCCATTTGTGATTAGTGTTTGGATAAAGGATGTAACGTACAATTATTATTTTAATGAAATAAAATATGTTTTATGTTTGTTTTTCACTGTCTTAATAATATATCCTATATTTGCATGTTTAAGATCCATGAATAAGTTATTATTCAAAATTGTCCATTTTCGATTATTGATATGTGAATATCATTAAACTAAGACAAATTTGAGTATTGGTTTAGGATATACTTGAAAGTATATTGATGTGTAGTCATACCAATTTCACATGATATTCAATGAATTGAATATTGGACTTATCCCAATAATATGATTTAATATTTAATGTGAGAATCATATTTAAAGTTATCCTCAGACTTGAGATACCAGATAAGTGTCATGGATGTAGTGCATTTTTGTGAAGCAATCTACCACTCACCGTAACAGGGAGTTATAAGGGTTGTTTTCAGAAGTGTTGCAAAGTTCATGGGTTATTCTTGTAGTCAAGAAAGAATTTATTCCTTCTGATTTGTTTAGAAGTTTAATACTGCTGGGCCCCTCGTAGGGTTGACAAAATGTTTGCATGGCCATGCCCAAAGTTTATATGGAATACGTTCAGATGTGTTGATAATTTTGTTCAATCATAAAGAAACGAGAAACAAAAATTTAATAAAGGAACTCACATCTTTATTATTGTGGTATTAGTAATGAAAGGATAATTATAATGATGAATCATTAAAGGTTTTTCCAGGAAACCTAGCTCGGATTGAACTAGGGGCATTGGAGTGTTGCAAGACGCTAACCAATGTCATTTTACTATTAATGGATATACGAGTGGGAGCTGTTAAATGTTACGTATAAACATTAATAAGTAAATGTCTAGTATCAAACCCGGGACCTCGGGATTGCACACTTTACAAACAAGAATAATGTAAAATAAATATATATATGTTAAATGTATCGTATATGTATATTTATAAACACTTAATGGGCTAAATGGTCGTTAATTATTAACCGTATGGACTAACTATCATTAGTAACGAAGGATAAAGACTAGAGTGTAACTTGGGAGTCAAGAAAGATCTAGAAACACCCTTTGGGTGCTATGGCCGGTCGAAGCCCATCACATGGGTCGACCCATGCCTTGCTTGTGCTCCAAGATTCATCTAGTATAAATACAAGGCCAAGGATTAGGGTTTCACATCTTTTGTGCACACACACTAACCCTAAATCTTTTCTCCTTGTCTCTTTCTTTTGTGGCCGATCGACTCAACCCCAACTTAGGGTTTTGGATCGATTTTTCCATAGCCAAAAACTAAGTGTTTTGTTTACTTGCATAAAACCTTTATTCGTTGGTAGTTTGTGTGTACAAGAACGAGGTAATTACTTACTTTAGTAATTATCAAGAGATCGATAAACAAAACGGTAAGGGGTTTATCATTGATCAATTTGTACAAGAATCAAGGTTAATTTGAAGTGCATCGGGTACGTTTACTATTTATGTTTTAGTTAATATTTATGTGTTATACTTGATCCTAGCTTCCGCAATACGTGCTATTTTATTGTTAAACTCTAACAGTATGATGCGATGATATCTCTAAAACGACATATCATCATTGTCGATAATATTATGCATGGGTGGTGAAGAAAGACCTTTGTAGGTGTAATGCTTACTGGAACACGTTGTATATCAAAACTAGACGATCAATACCAAGCAGTCAAGCACAATTTCAAGACGAGTAACCTTTGCTCAATACATGTGCTTGAGTAACTAACACTGCTTCTTAGCTCTTGCTCTTAGGTGACAACACAATGTTTACTATTAACTGTAGTTGATAAACATTTTTTATTATACTTATATAGTTTATAAGTATCATGCTTCATATCCCAAGATAGAGTTTTGTAACACCTAAACAAAAGGTTTACACTCTTTCTTTGAATATGAAACACGATATTTAAAACTATAGAAAGTTCCACTCTAAAAGCTTATATTAGGAAAGGAAAACTAAGAAGTTAAATGGCATGCTTGTGAGCGCAGTCAATGTGGGACAAACATTTTTACTCTTTCTTTTTTACTTTCAGTTTCTTTCTTTGAGATACATTTTTCACCTAATATTACTCTGATGGGATTATTAGTAACATCGATGACATATGATCGATAAACAAATGTTGTACAACTAAAGATCAAACAACATCGATATGATGCTTGAGAACAAAGTTATTTGCATACATGTTCAACTTGTCGAAAGTCGAAACCTTTCCATGGGCTAACTTGCATATATCAGTCAATTATCCTGGTAAAATGATTACTTTGGGGTTGAGTCTTAATGGTGAGGTTCTTCTTTATAAGCTTTAATTAAACTAAGGTATACCTCATTATATTATAAGAATGCTAATTGAAAGATTATACGGAGAATGCCAAAAATCAAGATTTACATCTCATTCTTGTATTTGTCTCAACTCATATAGTTTAAACAAGGTTCACGTTCGTAAGGAAACATCTAAACTATGAATCTTCAAGAGTACAAATAGTTTATATGAACACCACACGACACTACCTACTATAAATATCGCCATCCTAAAATGGCCTCGATTTTTTTTTTCTTTTCTAGGCGAGTGTTTTTGTGGCATAGGCATCACGCCTTAGTGGCATATCTAGACGCAAAAAAAACTCGGGCTTAATGTTCCTTGGCAGCTTCTCGTAATCAGTGGTCATAAATTCCAACTAGTGATCATTTTTTGCTGTATAGGCGGGTTGTTCCACATGTTTGTCATCTGTCAAAGACTAAACAATATGCTATTGAGGAAGATTTTTTTTTGTCTAACTAGGCAATACAGTAAATTTCTAATGGCAAAACAGAATGTTGGCCAACCGAGCCCGTTTTGAAATGATAATGAAACCTACAGCAGCTTGGGAATTGACATACTCATTCCATACCACTTTACGATCAACACTAACATTACAAACTATTATTTCATACAAGGCTAATCATCGCATCTGCTAACTGAAAACAAAACAAGAATGTCAAACATAGTTTAGCCGAAAGTTTACATATCAGTACTAATGAGATCATATATTAACACCATTACCAAAACCATAGGGAAAAGTAGGCAAGTTCAAATGTCTTAGTGAGACCAGTAGATCTTCATTTCAGCGATAGGTGAAGCTCGAGGGAGCTCTAACAACTTGGAATCAAACATCAACATCCCTTTTTCACCAACAGACGCTTGGAATGGGCCAGCGGGAAAGATAGCAATAGTCTCTAGCGAAGGGGAGCAAGCAAGTATACACTTTATTAAGCATACTTCAGTCTCTGAACCTCTAAAGGATAAAAAACAAAGAGACTGTAGCTGCAGCTTCCTCATTTTGGTATAGTGTCCCTCCAAACATTTAAGTGAAGATACATGTGAAGGTAGTGGAACTAAATCTTTGTATGTAACCTACAAGAACATATAATTAATGTTAGTATGCACAACAATGCGATTTTGAGTAGCACAATAAGAGAAAAATGCATTTACTCACTGTTACTGTAAGGTGCTGCAAAATTGGCGATCCCCAAATCATACCAAAAGCACATGAAAGCATTGTAGAACATCCAAAATCAATCGTGTATAATGTAAGGGTTTTAAGACAAGGAAATACAGTAGGAACCAGCTTGCTACCATCCACTAACTGCAGTAAGTACACAGCCACTTCATAAATTTAAGGATTCATAAAGTTCTGCATAGCTAGTTTGTAAATTGGATTTCAAAGAAGCAAGTTAGTCTTACCTTGCAGTTTTGAAAATCCAGACAAAGCTCTTGAAGTTTCGGAAGGAAACCAACAAGCTCAAAGATATCTGAACATTTGATGGCTATATTTTCAAGGTCTTGTAATGTCAACGATAAATATTTAAGATTCTCAAGTTTTGTAATCTCAACTAGTTTCACTTTGCCTGAAGAGCGGTTATAAATAGTTTTCAGTTGCTCAAGCAAGGGGCACCAACTTATGAATTCCCCAATATTTCGACTTTTAATTTCTACACGAGTAAAGTCCAAGTTCAACAGATTTGGAAAACCACAAAAGCCAGGTGGCACATGGAAACAGCAATTATGAAGCTTCAAAAGTTTGAGCTCTAGGCAAGCGAAAAGCTGGGTAGGCAACTTTAGTAGTTTTGTGTGCTCATTTATGACTGTGAACTCCCTAATTCCTTTACGGGACAAGAATAAAACCCAATGATTAACTTCCTCGACATCTAATATCTTGTGATCTGGTATAACGAGGACAAACTTTGTTACGACACCTTTAAGATGGAGGAGAAGTCTACTTATGGTCCTCTCATTGCAGTTATTTCCGCCATCTAGACCTGGTTCAAAGAACTTCTCATCAAATACGAGCTGGCTGATATTAGTCCAGTTAAACCTCCAGTTTCTCGACAAGATACCCGTCCTAACAGCCTCTTTTATTGGCAAGCACTCCAAAATATGAGTGATCACATTCTCTGGCATGTTGTTAATACTAGAAAGAGGAAATGTGTAAGCAATAAGTAGAGCAGTATAATGGAATAAGAAATTAGCCATCAAACGCAAATATCATCTTCTAAACTCAAATAGTAAATCAGTTATACGTGTTCATATCCTAAATGAGACAAAACATTAAAAAAGAAGTGCAATATAGGGGATTTTCCGAATCAAAGGTAGCAAAACCTTAAAAAACATTATTCTCATTTAAAATTTTGCAACAATTAAAAATACTTGAGAGATCACATCTCACAAAAATCAGCCAGGTATGAGGTATCAAATACCAAATAAACATAACATAAATAATAGCCAAGAACGTACATAACAAAACTCATATATGAATCTGGAAAAATAAAATCAAGTAAGAAATTGAAATTAGTGCTCGAATGCTTCTAAAATCCTCATGTTCATGCAATGCGTAACGAAGAAGAAATAAAGAAAAGAGGATTAAACTAACAACAAAACAATACCTGGTTAAGATTTGCATGTCCATGGGAGAAAAAGTTTGAAGAAAAGGCGAGTCTATTTGAATTCTTAAGTGTCAAGAGAAAAGTGAAAAGTGAGCACCGTTTCTTTTTACCAATCAGATGGTTTGGTCTCATACTTCAACGCACTTTAAATCTTGAAAATGGGCTCATTTAAATTTTAAGTTTAGTTTTATATTAAAAATTTTATGACATCATCTTTAATAATATATAATTCAAATCAATAGAATGTTTCCACATAACATAAGCAGAAACTTTGTTTTGATACGTAGTTAATTTAATTGATTTAATAGATGAGAGTAATTTTATTTTGAATACCATTATTTTGATTCATACTAAAAGGTAAATTTTTATCATCCATCTAGTTTAATTTAATAGTGAGAACTAATCTAAGATTTAATATGATAACTTAAGTTCATGTTTTTTTTTTTGTCTTTTCGTTTTACTTATTTATTCACACTTTTTTTTTTTTTTTTTTTTTTTTTTTTTTCGTATTGTAACTTATTTTAATTCACGTTTTTCTAAATTCAAGTTTTTTTTTCACGGTTTTTTTCGCTTTTATACGTTTTCGTCCGTTTTCATACGTTTTCGTCAGTTTGCGTCTATTTTAATACATTTTCGTCTGTTTTCTTGCATTTTTGTCCGTTTTCATTCGTTTTCATATGTTTTCTTTCATTTTCGTCCATTTTGCATACGTTTTCATCCATTTTAAGACTTGTTTTTACGTTTTCATCCACTTTCTTTTCTTTTGGTCCGTTTTCTTATGTTCTCTCCCGTTTTCATCCGTTTTTGTCCGTTTTCTTACGTTTTTGTTCGTTTTCATAGGTTTTTGTGACAACTGGAAAATTAGGGAGCCGTTTTGAAACCCGCATTACTTTAAAATTTATAATTTTGGAATATTTGAAAAGTTTATTTGTGATGAGATTTTGTGAACGTTGGAATGTGATTTTTAAATCGTACATTATTTATGGAATTTGATTATTAATTATTGTTTTGGTTTGGTTCATTCGTGATGATTTATTTTTGAGATCATTATTTTGGCACTACATTGACTCCGGCACTAGGATAACCTAACAATTTTAATTATTTTAATATTGGCTTGGATATTTATATTTTTGGAACGTATCGTGAGGTTTTTGAGTATTTGGAATGAGTTTGATTCGAGAGGGTCAAATTATTTTAAAAAGGTTTCGGGTTTTGGTCCGTGTATTTTACACTAGGTTTACCTCACCCACCTTACTAATATTATTATTATTATTATTATTATTATTATTATTATTATTATTATTATTATTATTATTATTATTATTAATTTTGAAGAAGAGTATATTACTACTCGTCCTTGTGGTTCTTCCTGGCACAAACAAAACACAACCATAAACACACCTTTACCTCTCTCTCTCTCTCTCTCTCTCTCTCTCTCTCTCTCTCTCTCTCTCTCTCTTTCTCATCTATCTCTCCCTCACCTCTCATTCAACCCTAGCCGCCACCCCCTTGGGCCGGCCACCACCACGACACCGCCGCCTTCCACCACCTAAAAACACCTCAAAGATAACCTCCATCATTAGATCTATTAGACCCACTTTCTCACGCGCTGAATTTGTGATGTTTAGAGCCTTTTCGTGACCTTTTCTTGTGTTTTTAAAGATAAGACGAGCCACATGAGTATTGTGACTCATTTGGTAAGAAAATTGTGACTTGTGAAATCACGGGATTTTGATTAAAAACGAAATATATATGGGTTTTGGTATAAAACATGATTTAATATAAGTTTGGTATCCGGGTTTGCTTGTTTTGTGTGTGGTCGAGACTCATCCGAGAGCTTTTGCTCTCGGCTTGCATATTTTTCGGGCTTATGAACTTTCTTGTCATTTTGGTTCTGGTCATGATAGGATGATGATTTTGGGAATGTTGGTTATTAATCTTGGTGAGTTGAATTCATTTTCAATGAAGGAGATGGTAATTTATTGTTGATTATTGGTGCCGAGACCCTTTGTGGTCCTTGTGGTGCACGATATGGAATGGAGTAGCCGAGCCGAGACCCTTACGGTCTCGGCAGTGGGCTGCTACTCTTGTTAATATTGTGTGGTCCCTTTTATTAAGTTGATGTACCTATGTGACTGTTGTGGTTTATTTTTGTGTTTATTGTTGTTTTAAATGTTGTTGTTGTTGTAGTATTTGTTTCGGCCGAATATCGTTGTTGGGTCGAGACCCTTTATGGTCTCGACAATGGGTACATGATTATTTTGTGAAGTGCTGACGAGTATGGATTTGGGGACCGATTGTGAGACGGTCAAATTAGATTGACGGAGATAGGTTAGTTGGGTTCCGTAGTCGGACCCTAATGTTGTAGCACGTGGATTTGGGATTGATTTGGACGGAGTTGGTTATTTATTTTGACTTGGTTATTTCTATTTTTGGACTTGGACTATGAGCCGAGAGTGATGACTCGGACATGTTACCAAATTCTTATGACTCGATAAATATTTAAAATCAAACATTAAAAATAATACTCGTAATAATATTATTGATAATATAATCGTTTATATACGTATATAGACGTGATAAACGTATGTATATATATATATATATATATATATATATATATATATATATATATATATATATATATATATATATATATATAAATGCATATATTAATAATAAAACAATCACGAGTAAACGTTATAATAATATAACAATAATTATTATACTATGCGAATAGTGCAATAAATGTCGGAGTATTATTATAAATAAATAACTAGAAATAATGTCGAGAACTAATAAATCGGGTAAGTAATAAATAAAAACATGATGACTTTTATAAATTTGAAAAACTTATCGAGTTATACGAGTTGTGGTTACTTAAGTCCAAGTGGGCTTCATTATGTGACTTTTGTGTTGTCACGGATATATGACGATTAATATATCCATTTTCTATAACTACGTAACTTATTTAATCGACGGGTTAAATAGGGTTAATTTAGCTATAGAAAATGAGTATATTAATGGGCATCGTATCCTACGAAGCCCATAGGTTGTGGAACGTGTATTAGGATAATAAATTACTATATATCTCGTGGAGTTGGCCAAATTGATGAATTTGGCAAATTTGACGATATATCTAGGGAATTTATTGGACTACGATATATACCATATAGTATTCTTTGTGCAATGTGATTTAGGTTGGGTATAATCTTGGAACGATGTATTACGTAAATAAATATGGGGGATTACCAAATCGACGGATTTGATAAGCTTCGATGATTTATTTAAATAATATATTGGGCTAATATTAGACCTATAGATTTGTTTATTATTTCGTTCGTTGTGGCTTCTTGGTTTGAGTTGTGTCGACCCACCACCCATATGGATAACAAACGTCAAATTTCAAATTAATATATGAAGATAATCTGAGAAATGGATATTTTTGGAAAGTTTAATGGAATACGTTCGGGAATGAGAATATTTGATTTTGAAGAAATGATTTCTGAACGAGTTTGATATTGTTAGGAAGTGCCGAGTCTGTAGTTGCCGTTACTTGAGTTTGCTTACGTCTTTCATCTATCGATTTCTTTTGAGGATTTTCTGGACTTGAGGTGAGTCATAGCCCCACTTTTACTCTTGAACTTTGTTTTCGATACTTGGGGTGAGAAATGTGCAAATGTTTTATTTGGACTATTATCGCTTTGTTTATTTAAAACTTGCTATGCTTATAGAACTAGGTAGGATTAAGCGAGGCCTAGTCCCGAACTAGGTAAGCTATTGATTTGTTTATTGAGCGAGGCCTAGACATGAGCTAGGTAAGCTATTGATTTGGTTATAGAGCGAGGCCTAGTCCCGAACTAGGTAAGCTATTGATTGGTTGTTGAGCGAGGCCTAGTCCCGAACTAGGTAAGCTATTGGTTTGATTATAGAGCGAGGCCTAGACTTGAGCTAGGTAAGCTATTGATTGGATTGATTTGAGCTATAGCGTGCACCTATAGGGTTGATTCGATTTGGTTGGATTATTTTGGTTGGATGATTGAGGCCTAGTCTAGCTAGCAAGCGTTTTGCGTATATGTCCACTATATTGAATTATGAATTTAAACCTATGATCTCACCAGCGAAAGCTGACTTTTAGCACGTTTTCTCAGGTAATTAAGTGATGCCCTTTGGATGCTTGGATTGGAGGCTTGGCTATGGCACCCGGTTATGGATCTATTTTCTAAAACTTTGATAAATTATTGTGGACCTACGTTTATTTCTTTTGGGCCTTACTTTAGATAATTCTTGGGATAAATGTAAACTTTAAAACCCGTTTTGGCTGTGTTTTTCTTATGTTTACTTTATCTCGTTCTTTCATGACTTTGAATGGATACCAATCCCGGTAGCACCCCGAAAGCTTGTTGAGTCTTCCGCTGTACCAAATTTTGGGGGTGTTACAGATTGGTATCAGAGCCAAGGTTATAGAGAACTAGGTAAATAAACACCTAAACTATAACCGATTTATATAGAAAACGATCCTCGACCATTACCCGCCAGCCCGCCAAGCCAAAGCATCATTGTTATTATTGAGGTATATTGAGATGATTATTGGATATGGGATTCTTGAGATGATTTAAGGATTTGATATTTATTGATTTAGTGATTTGATGGCGTTTTGAGGAATTATATGGCGAATTATATGGCTTAATTGTTTTATGAATGATTTTAGTAATGCGGTAGTTTAAATCTTTCTTGATATATATGATTGGGAATTATATGATGATTTTGATACGATATTTTGAGTTAGCGGTTTAGTTGTTTTGAAACACTTACACCTACCCTACGCCGTTGTCACAAACCATGACCTCCTATTCGTACGATGTTATTGAGGATGTTTATACTGGCACGCGTCGCCCAACATAGATCACTATGGCCCCTGATGACCCATACGTGATGGTCATGCGTTCGACCACTACTTTATCGTTTCATTGTCGCCCTAAGTCACCGATTTTATCGCCTCGTGGTTCACCTGCTCAGAAATGACGATTGATGGAGTACCACTCCGACGAGGAGTATGAGGAGGAGTACGAGGGTAAGCAGAATGATGACCCTCATGATGAGGAAAAGGATGATCCTTAGGAGGAGGAGATGCCTGATGATGATGGGTCGCTAGCACATTTAGCTCATTCTGCGAAGCCCGATTCCCCGATACATCCATTAGAGCCGGTTTTACCTGATCATCCATTTTTGTTTGAGTTACCACCTGGTAGTCCCGTTGAGTCAGATGCACCTTCTGAGGTTTCTGCTGAGCATGCAGATTTGGGTGAGACTGGTAGGATGTTGACTCAAATTACTGCACAGGGCGAGAGGATCTCACGGATGTCTGACCGACTTGAGATGATTATTGCTGAGTTTATTGCTGAGTTTGTTGCTGAGTTGAGAGTTGATTTGACTACTGTCATGGGCAGGATGACAGCGATTAGGAGAGGTATGATGGAGATACATGAGCAGATAGAGAGTCTGCAGAGAGGTTTCCTCACGGCTCGCGAGGGAGATCGCAAGCTGTGGCAGAGGAACACAGAGTTAGAAAAGGAGGTTGCGGACCTCAAGAGGGACAGAGATACACATAGTGTTGAGCTGGGATAGTTATTGAGGAATTTGGATGGTTTGGGATCGGAGTTGAGGAGTCTACGCCAGCATTATGGCTAGATCGATTTGGATTTGTGTTGTTGTTGTGTTGCTTCCTAAGCCAGGGAGTACTTGGTTAGGAGAGCTGGTTATTCTATCCCTTAAGTCATGTTATTCGGATCGTATGTTCGTCTCATATGGAACGATTAGTATTTATTATGTCTTTTGGTATTTTGGAATGAAGTATCGATCGCTACTTGTATAGACGATAGTGATTTCGTATGATATTCTATGGTTTTTGGCGTACATGGAGAATTGTGTTCCTATTTGCGTGGTTGATATTGTGTTGGTATTATGTTCGTACTTCGACTTTCGCTGATCGGATTCTTGTTGGACGTTATGATACGTGTTATTGGAGACTTATAAACCTTGTATTGTGACTTCGATCAATGGTTGTACGACGAAACCCTGTTATAGCTACCAGAATTGGTCCTGCAACGACTACCCCTGGTCGTCGAGGACGCCGTCCTACTCGAAATGTTGAGACCCCGACTCCTGATAACCTGGACACTACTAATCGCAAAAATAGGAAATCAAAATGTTGATGTTCAGGGAGACAATGATCATGTTCCACTTAACGCACCTACTGTGGATCAAGCAATGATCAATCAACTTATGGAGCAACGAGTTGCTGAGCTACTAGCTGAGTCAAATCATTCCAACAATTCTGCTAGAACATTTCCACATGTTCGTGCTAACGGATGTAACTACAATGAGTTTAAAATTTGTGGACCCATTGAGTTTGGTGGAACCAAAGGAGTGGTCTACTTGGTCAGGTGGATAGAGAAGACTGAGTCAGTATTTAATGTCAGTGGTTGTGCGGAGAATGCGAAGGTAAAGTTTGCTTCTTTTACTTTCAAGGATGAAGCTTTAACTTGGTGGAACAATTACCGTAATTCGGTTGGGAGTGATGTGGCTTATGCTATGACTTGGGAGCAATTTAAGTCTTTGCTGATTCAGACTTACTGCCCAAGGAATGAGATTAAGAAGCTGGAGATTGAGTTCTGGAACCATAAGGTGAAAGGTACCGATATGACAACTTACACTCGCCGTTATCGAGAGTTAGCCTTACTTTGTCCCGATATGGTTAGGACTGAGACTCAAAGGATTGAGAGGTATACCGATGGATTGCCGGTAGCTGCAAGGAACGATGTGATTTCTGCTAAGCCTGCAAACATTCATGAGGCTCTCACTATTGCTCAACAATTAATGGACTCGTTGGCATTGGAAGAAGCTGAGAAAGACAAGAATGGAAAGCGGAAGAGGGATAATCACTCTAAGGGTAATGATCGTCTAAACAAGCGACAAACAACTACTAGGGCTTATGCTATGGGAGATGGAGATAAGAAGAGCTACAATGGAAATGCACCCAAGTGTAACCGATGTTATGGGAATCATTCTAGACGATGTACTGTGGTGTGCAAGAATTGCTCTAAGATGGGACACATAGCTAAGGACTGTAGAGCTCGACCACTTGCTATGGTTCAAGCTACTCCTGAAATTATGAGTAAGGCAAATGTTACTTGTTATGGATGTGGAAAGAAAGGACATTATAGGAATGAGTGTAGGGAATCGTGGAACCGAGGAAATCAAGGATCGGGTGGTAATGGGTACAATAATTGAAACCGTGGAGCTGGAGGAAACCGTGGACGATAAGATAATGGGGACCAACGTGTGGAAGCTGGAACTGCTCACGGAAGAGTGTATGCACTTTGGAACGAGAGAGGAGAAGATCCGAACGTCGTTACTGGTAAGTTCCTTCTCAATAATCGTTATGCTTCCATACTATTTGATACTGGTGCCGATAAGAGTTTTGTGTCCACTAAGTATGCACCCTTACTAGAGAAACCCCCGATGGACTTAGGAATTGGTTATGATGTAGAGTTAGCTAATGGGAACATAGAGAGGATTAGGACTATCATTCGCGGTTGCACGTTAAACTTTCTGAATCGTCCTTTCAACATTGACCTTCTACCCGTCACATTGGGAAGTTTTGATGTCATCATTGGTATGGATTAGTTGTCGAAGTATCGTGCTCATATACTTTGCGATAAGAAGATCGTACGTGTACCTTACGGCAAGGAGATTCTGAACATACCAGGAGATCGAAAAGAATTGAGAGGCCCATCTAGATTAGCGGTCATATCTTGCACTAAATTACCGAAGCTAATGGAAAAAGGATGTTGCCTTTTCTTAGCTCAAATTTCTGAGAAAAGAGGGAAGGAGAAGAAGGAAAGATGCATTGGAGATGTGCCTATAGTTCATGATTTTTCGGATGCGTTTCCCGATGATTTGCCGGGAATTCTGCCTACTAGACAGGTAAAGTTTCAGATTGAGTTGATACCTGGTGCTGCACCCGTGGCACGAGCGCCTTATCGTCTTGCACCTACTGAACTGGAAGAGTTGTCGAAGAAACTAGCGGAGTTAGCCGAAAAGGGATTTATAAGACCAAGTTCTTCGCCTTGGGGAGCCCCGGTCTTATTTGTGAAGAAGAAGGATGGATCGTTTCATATGTGTATTGATTATCGAGAGTTGAACAAGTGAACAGTGAAAAATAGATACCCGTTACCGAGGATCAACGATTTGTTCGATCAGCTTCAAGGATCGAGTGTGTATTCGAAGATCGATCTGAGATCGGGATATCATCAGCTTCGAGTTCGCGAGGAAGATGTTCCGAAAACGGCTTTCAGAACCCGTTACAGGCATTACGAGTTTCAGGTGATGCCGTTTGGGTTGACTAACGCACCGGCGGTATTCATGGATCTCATGAATCGGGTGTGTAAGCCTTACTTAGATAAGTTCGTGATTGTGTTTATCGATGACATTCTAATTTATTCGAAGAGTGAGAAGGAGCATGAGGAGCATCTAAGACTTATCCTAGAATTGCTCAGGAAAGAGAAACTGTATGCCAAGTTTTCTAAATGTGAATTTTGGATTCCGACGGTACAATTTCTAGGTCATGTGATTGATAGACAAGGAGTCCATGTAGATCTTGCTAAGATTGAAGCGATTAAAGATTGGGCTGCACCAACGACCCCAACAGAAGTTCGTCAATTTTTGGGTTTAGCTAGTTATTACCGAAGATTCATTGAGGGATTTTCGAAGATAGCAAAACCGTTGACCAAATTGACTCAAAAGAGTGTTAAATACGAATGGGGAGATAAGGAAGAAGAAGCATTTCAATTACTTAAGGAGATGTTGTGTAGTGCTCCTATCTTAGCGTTACCTGAAGGTAACGAGGACTTCGTCGTCTATTTTGACGCTTCACATAAAGGTTTGGGAGCTGTATTAATGCAACGAGAGAAGGTGATAGCTTATGCTTCCCGACAGCTCAAGAAGCACGAGAAGAACTACACCACCCATGATTTGGAGTTAGGTGCTGTGGTTTTTGCTTTGAGAATATGTAGACATTACTTGTATGGAATTAAGTGTGTAGTGTTTACTGACCACAAAAGCCTACAACACATCTTGAATCAAAAAGAGCTCAACATGAGACAGCGACGTTGGATTGAGTTGTTAAGCGATTATGATTGTGAAATTCGTTACCATCCTGGTAAAGCAAACGTTGTTGCTGATGCTCTTAATCAAAAAGAAAGGATACCACCGCTACGAGTTAAGTCATTAGGAATGACTATCGTATCGTCATTACCGTCTCAAATATTAGAAGCTTAAACGGAAGCGTTGAAAGCAGAAAATCGACCTGCTGAGAACATATTTGGGATGGCAGAAAATGAGAAAGGATTTGTTAAGCGTTGTGATGGAGTATTGTGTTTTGGAAACCGAAGTTGGGTACCTTCGTATGGAGGAATTCGAGAGTTGATTATGCACGAGTCGCATAAGTCAAGATACTCTATTCATCCTGGGTCTGACAAGATGTACTAGGATTTGAAAAAGTTATATTGGTGGCAAAATATGAAGGCAGATATAGTATTATACGTTAGTAAGTGTTTGACTTGCTCTAAGGTTAAGGCCGAACATCAAAGACCGTCAGGATTATTGACGCAGCCAGAACTCCCGGTTTGGAAATAGGAGCGGATTACGATGGACTTTATTACCAAATTACCAAGGACAACTAGCGGTTGTGACGCTATATGGGTAATTGTGGATCGATTGACTAAGTCTGCTCATTTCCTGGCGATTAGTGAAGATGATAGTGTTGACAAACTTGCGAGGTTGTATGTGAAGGAGATTGTTTCTCGTCATGGAGTTCTGATATCGATTATTTCTGATCGAGACAGCCGCTTTACGTCAGCGTTGTGGCGATCACTTCAAACCGCTTTGGGGACGAGACTTGATATGAGTACTGCATATCACCCCCAAACCGATGGTCAAAGTGAGAGAACCATTCAAACTTTGGAGGATATGCTTCGTGCATGTATAATAGACTTTGGTAAAGGTTGGGAAAAATATCTACCCCTTGCGGAGTTCTCCTATAACAATAGCTACCACACAAGTCTTAAAGCTGCACCATTTAAAGCTTTATATGGTCGTAAATGCCATTCGCCTATTGGTTGGGCTGAAGTTGGAGATAGCCAACTCACAGGCCCTGAGCTTATTTTGGAGACTTCTGAGAAAGTAACGCAAATTCGAGATCGATTGCAAGCAGCTAGGGATAGGCAGAAAAGTTACGCCGATCAGAGACGTAAACCCCTAGAGTTTCAGGTTGGAGACAAAGTGATGCTGAAGTCTCGCCTTGGAAGGGTGTAATACGTTTTGGGAAACGTGGGAAACTTAATCCCCGCAACATTGGACCATTTCTTATTTTGGAAAGAATTGGGCCCGTGGCTTATCGGTTGGAATTACCACCGGAATTGAGTAAAGTTCATGATGTATTTCATGTTATCAATTTGAAGAAATGTCTTTCGGATGAAACGCCGGTTATACCAATTAAGGATATTCGTGTGGATGAGAGTTTGAATTTTGTGGATGAACCGATTGAGATTTTGGATCAAGAGATTAAACGACTTAAGAGAAGTCGTATTCCGCTCATCAAAGTTCGTTGGAATTCGCGGCATGGACCGGAATTCACGTGGGAACGTGATGATGAGTTTCGAAAGAGATATCCGAAGCTTTTTACTTCGTAGATGGTTTGTTCCGAGTGAAACCCGGGACGGGTTTTTTCTGAGGCTGGGAGGATGTGACAACTGGCAAATTAGGGAGCCGTTTTGAAACCCGCATTACTTTAAAATTTATAATTTTGGAATATTTGAAAAGTTTATTTGTGATGAGATTTTGTGAACGTTGGAATGTGATTTTTAAATCGTACGTTATTTATGGAATTTGATTATTAATTATTGTTTTGGTTTGGTTCATTCGTGATGATTTATTTTTGAGATCATTATTTTGGCACTACATTGACTCCGGCACTAGGATAACCTAACAATTTTAATTATTTTAATATTGGCTTGGATATTTATATTTTTGGAACGTATCGTGAGGTTTTTGAGTATTTGGAATGAGTTTGATTCGAGAGGGTCGAATTGTTTTAAAAAGGTTTCGGGTTTTGGTCCGTATATTTTACACCAGGGTTACCTCACCCACCTTACTATTATTATTATTATTATTATTATTATTATTATTATTATTATTATTATTATTATTATTATTATTATTATTATTATTATTATTATTATTATTAATTTTGAAGAAGAGTATATTACTACTCGTCCTTGTGGTTCTTCCTGGCACAAACAAAACACAACCATAAACACACCTTTACCTCTCTCTCTCTCTCTCATCTATCTCTCTCTTACCTCTCATTCAATCCTAGCCGCCACCCCTTTGGGCCGGCCACCACCACGACACCGCCGCCTTCCACCACCTAAAAACACCTCAAAGATAACCTCCATCATTAGATCTATTAGACCCACTTTCTCACGCGCTGAATTTGTGATGTTTAGAGCCTTTTCGTGACCTTTTCTTGTGTTTTTAAAGGTAAGACGAGCCACATGAGTATTGTGACTCATTTGGTAAGAAAATCGTGACTTGTGAAATCACGGGGTTTTGATTAAAAACGAAATATATATGGGTTTTGGTATAAAACATGATTTAATATAAGTTTGGTATCTGGGTTTGCTTGTTTTGTGTGTGGTCGAGACTCATCTGAGAGCTTTTGCTCTCGGCTTGTATATTTTTCGGGCTTATGAACTTTCTTGTCATTTTGGTTCTGGTCATGATAGGATGATGATTTTGGGAATGTTGGTTATTAATCTTGGTGAGTTGGATTCATTTTGAATGAAGGAGATGGTAATTTATTGTTGATTATTGGTGCCGAGACCCTTTGTGGTCCTTCTGGTTCACGATATGGAATGGAGTAGCCGAGCCGAGACCCTTACGGTCTCGGTAGTGGGCTGCTACTCTTGTTAATATTGTGTGGTCCCTTTTATTAAGTTGATGTACCTATGTGACTGTTGTGGTTTATTTTTGTGTTTATTGTTGTTTTAAATGTTGTTGTTGTTGTAGTATTTGTTTCGGCCGAATATCGTTGTTAGGTCGAGACCCTTTATGGTCTTGACAATGGGTACATGATTATTTTGTGAAGTGCTGATGAGTATGGATTTGGGGACCGATTGTGAGACGGTCAAATTAGATTGACAGAGATAGGTTAGTTGGGTGCCGTAGTCGGACCCTAATGTTGTAGCATGTGGATTTGGGATTGATTTGGACGGAGTTGGTTATTTATTTTGACTTGGTTATTTCTATTTTTGGACTTGGACTATGTGCCGAGAGTGATGACTCGGACATGTGACCAAATTCTTATGACTCGATAAATATTTAAAATCAAACATTAAAAATAATACTCGTAATAATATTATTGATAATATAATCGTTTATATACATATATAGACGTGATAAACACACACACATATATATATATATATATATATATATATATATATATATATATATATATATATATATATATATATATATATATATATATATATATATAATGGGTATATTAATAATAAAACAATCACGAGTAAACGTTATAATAATATAACGATAATTATTATGCTATGCGAATAGTGCAATAAATGTCGGAGTATTATTATAAATAAATAACTAGAAATAATGTCGAGAACTAATAAGTCGGGTAAGTAATAAATAAAAACATGACGACTTTTATAAATTTGAAAAACTTATCGAGTTATACGAGTTGTGGTTACTTAAGTCCAAGTGGGCTTTATTATGTGACTTTTGTGTTGTCACGGATATATGACGATTAATATATCCATTTTCTATAACTACGTAACTTATTTAATCGACGGGTTAAATAGGGTTTATTTAGCTATAGAAAATGAGTATATTAATGGGCATCGTATCCTACGACGCCCATAGGTTGTGGTACGTGTATTAGGATAATAAATTACTATATATCTCGTGGAGTTGGCCAAATTGATGAATTTGGCAAATTTGACGATATATCTAGGGAATTTATTGGACTACGATATATACCATATAGTATTCTTTGTGCAATGTGATTTAGGTTGGGTATAATCTTGGAGCGATGTAGTACGTAAATAAATATGGGGGATTACCAAATCGACGGATTTGATAAGCTTCGATGATTTATTTAAATAATATATTGGGCTAATATTAGACCTATAGATTTGTTTATTATTTCGTTCGTTGTGGCTTCTTGGTTTGAGTTGTGTCGACTCACCACCCATATGGATACCAAACGTCAAATTTCAAATTAATATATGAAGATAATCTGAGAAATGGATATTTTTGGAAAGTTTAATGGAATACGTTCGGGAATGAGAATATTTGATTTCGAAGAAATGATTTCTGAACGAGTTTGATATTGTTTGGAAGTGCCGAGTCTGTAGTTGCCGTTACTTGAGTTTGCTTACGTCTTTCATCTATCGATTTCTTTTGAGGATTTTCTGGACTTGAGGTGAGTCATAGCCCCACTTTTACTCTTGAACTTTGTTTTTGATACTTGGGGTGAGAAACGTGCAAATGTTTTATGTGGACTATTATCGCTTTGTTTATTTAAAACTTGCTATGCTTATAGAACTAGGTAGGATTAAGCAAGGCCTAGTCCCGAACTAGGTAAGCTATTGATTTGGTTATTGAGCGAGGCCTAGACATGAGCTAGGTAAGCTATTGATTTGGTTATAGAGCGAGGCCTAGTCCCGAACTAGGTAAGCTATTGATTGGTTGTTGAGCGAGGCCTAGTCCCGAACTAGGTAAGCTATTGGTTTGATTATAGAGCGAGGCCTAGACTTGAGCTAGGTAAGCTATTGATTTGATTGATTTGAGCTATAGCGTGCACTTATAGGGTTGATTCGATTTGGTTGGATTATTTTGGTTGGATGATTGAGGCCTAGTCTAGCTAGCAAGCGTTTTGCGTATATGTCCACTATATTGAATTATGAATTTAAACCTATGATCTCACCAGCGAAAGCTGACTTTTAGCACGTTTTCTCAGGTAATTAAGTGATGCCCTTTGGATGCTTGGATTGGAGGCTTGGCTATGGCACCCGGTTATGGATCTATTTTCTAAAACTCTGATAAATTATTGTGGACCTACGATTATTTCTTTTGGGCCTTACTTTAGATAATTCTTGGGATAAATGTAAACTTTAAAACCCGTTTTGGTTGTGTTTTTCTAATGTTTACTTTATCTCGTTCTTTCATGACTTTGAATGGATACCAATCCCCGTAGCACCCCGAAAGCTTGTTTAGTCGTCTGCTGTACCAAATTTTGGGGGTGTTACAGTTTTCGTCTGTTTTCATTCATTTTCTTTCGTTTACGTCTATTTTCATACGTGATTTTACGTCTTGATACGTTTTTATTTGTTTTCATAGATATTTGTCCGTTTTCTTATGTTTTCATCCATTTTCATGAATCTTCGTCCATTTTTAAATGTTTTCGCCATTTTCCGACGTTTTCATACGTTTCTGAATATGGCAAGTCATATTCTGAATATCACAAGCGATAGAAATATTGAATATGACAAGTGATATTCTAAATATCATAAATGATATTCTAAATATCACAAGTGATTTTCTGAATATTACAAGTGATTTTCAACTAATGTTTTGTAACATAAAAATCAAGAGTGATATTCAGGAAAATCACAAGTGATATTATGAATGATATTCAGAAACGTATGAAAACGGACGAAAACTAAGAAAAAGGATGAAAATGTAAGAAAGCGGAAGAAAACGTATGAAAATGGACGAAAACGTAAGAAAATCACAAGTGATATTTAAAAAATCAAAAGTGATATTCCCACCTAAACTTTCATGGACAACTAGTGAATAAATTATCAAAAAATTTGAAACAATTCATTGTCTTTAATTCACTAATCTACTCCGCGTGTGTGTGTGTATATATATATATATATATATATATATATATATATATATATATATATATATATATATATATATATATGGCCACATCTCGCCATACAGTAGAACAATTTACTTCATTCCATGCAAAAGAAAAAAAATACAACACACACATATAACCATAGTTGTAGAAGATGGATCCCTCCATGAGTTCATCAACTAAAAACAATTAAAGTGATACCGAGCGTCAATTCATGTATCAACGTTTATTACAAAAACGTTTTAACAGAAAACTAAAAAAAGGCTCCATAAGTGAAGCAGCAACTTTATTTGATGTATCCCTACGAACCGTACATCGCATTTGGCAACGAACTCATCATCAAGTCCGTCATGGAGTAACGGTTGATGTATCTTCAAAGATGCCAAAGGTGGTTGGGCGAAAAAAGGTTCAAATCGACTTGACTCAAGTTTCACAACTTCCATTACGCCGTCGAGGAAACACACATTGTCTTGCAAAATCAATCGGTGTTCCAAAATTCTAACCTTGTTCTTTTACATAGGCGAATAAAATAAGGTGCTCTTCGGCCACATAAAAATGCTAACAAGCCAGAATTGACCGACATAAACAATAGAACAAGGTTAGAATTTTGTTTATCTATGGTTAATCCACCATTATCAAATGGCATTCGTACCTTTGGTGATATGTTTAACGTCGTCCACATCGATGAGAAGTGGTTTTACATGACTAGGGAATCAAAACGTTGCTATCTTGTTCCCGGGGAGATTGAACCATTAAGAACATGTAAAAGCATAAAATTTATCACAAAAGTCATGTTTTTAGCAGTAGTCGCGCGACCAAGGTATGATGATTTTGGAAATGAAGTATTTAGTGGTAAGATTGGTATTTTCCCGCTCACAACATTAGAACCGGCTAAACGTTCTAGCAAGAACCGTGTTGCGGGAACGTTAGAGACAAAGCCTATTTTGTCAGTCACTAAGGACGTAACAAGATTATGGTTGATAGAAAAAGTCCTTCTGGTTATAAGAGCAAAATGGCCACCAAGTCACACAGGTCAAATATTTATCCAACAAGACAACGCGAAGCCTCATATTGTTGTTAATGATAGCGAGTTTATTGAAGCAGAATCTCGCGATGGATTTGATATTTGACTTTGTTTTTAGCCACCAAATAGTCCAGATTTAAATGTGTTGGATCTTGGTTTTTTTTCGAGCGATTCAATCACTGCATGAACAAGAGTCTCTTAGGACAATTGACGAATTAGTTTATGTCGTTCAAAATTCGTTTGAAAATATGCCATCACATGATCTTAACAATGTGTTTTTAACTTTACAAACATGCATGAACGAAATCATGAATATTAGCGGGGGCAACAATTATCAAACGCCACATATAGGTAAAGGCAGGTTCACAAGGGAATTTACCATTACAAATCACATGCGATGAAAGCTTGATGCAAGAAGTGGTTCTTATATGGCTAGTTAGGCTATGTTTGGCAAAAGTAATAGTGAGCAGTAGCTGTGAGTTGTAGCCACAGCTTACAACTCACTGCTCACCGATCACAGCTTCTTAAAGAAGCATTGGAAAAATGAGTTTTCCTAAAAAATAGCAAAGTTCACCGCTCTTTTGCCAAACGAACACTAAAAATCAAAAAGCTTATTGCTCACCGCTCATCGCCTCAAAAAGCTCTAAAAAGCTCTGCGCCAAACATAGCCTTAAAAAAATGTGAAAGAGAACTACGGAGTATTTGCATGGTGATAGGAAAAAGTTCTTATTTTGTGTCGTTTAAAATTTTGCTATCATTGTTGTTTTGTTTGTTAAAGAATAAAGTGCATGTTCTCCTCTTCGTTACTAATAAATGTTATGCGATGGATCTTGTGTTTCAATGGAGAAGAAAGCTAATTGTTTGACTTTCATTTTGTCTTTATGCCTTAGTAATTGAGAGTATATATGAGTTATTTATAGAGTAAACATTTTCGTCCATAGTACAGTAAATGAAGTAGGGGTAGAATAAGAAAAGTATAGCATAATAACTATCCGTTTTGAGTTCTTGACTATTTTTTGGGGACATATATAAATAGAAATGAGGCCAATAAAAGTGGGACGGAGGGAGTATGTAAATAGATGGTGTTTTTCCATTTTAAGTATCCGTGTGCGTGTGATAATATTATTAATGTAATAACAAAGTATAAAGTGACCATCAATCCATTTAAACTTCACTTAGTGTAGATGGTTATGTTTGAATCAAGTCCGATCAACTCACTCCTCATGTACACCCAGAAAGAATTCTCTCCGACTGATGGAAAGTGCCTAAGAGACTGTCGTGTGCTTGTGTGTCGTGAGGTGGTCATGCGGGAAAGAGTGACCACTCGGCCACTCTCCATGGTCGATACTCATAACTTCAATTCAACTTGTATAGATTATCATGAACAATCTTAAAAGGTTAGAAGGAAATGATTTCAACTTGAGGTTATTGTGCTATATGTTGGAGCCAAGGGCGGAGCTTAGTGAGGACCGGGAAGGGTCCCGGCCCCCTAGGCCTAAACCCGTTAGTGTATTTTTTTGCGATTTTTTTTTTTCATCATCTCGGCCCTACCATCTAATGTTTTTCCGGAAAAACTTTGTTTCAGCCCTCCCACAAAATTTTTTCTAGCTCCGCCACTTGGAGCGTACATGTGACGTTGGTAAGATATACTTGAATCAAGTCATCTTCCTTACACCGTGTTTGAAAATGCGTTTAGAGCACTTTGCCCTACTACTTTTCAGGTTTTTGATTTTTTTTTCCCTTTTACATTTCTTTATAATTAACCTCTAACTTTACTCTATCTTTATTCGATAAATGTGACTTGTCAATGGAAAGAGCAGTCTGTTAGAGCGTTTCTCATGAAATGAGACGGAAGGAGCTAAAGGCTTCTTCACTGATCTAGTTTTTGTATAAAGCGATGATATCGTTAAGAAGACATATCATCATTGTCGATAATATTATGCACCTTTGTAGGTGTATGAGAAGTTGCCTTTAAAGGCTACGAATGTTATGCTTTTGATACATTCATATGATTGTGATGTGACGTTGTCAAAACTAGACAATATAAGTGACAACAAGAGAGATTTATGAGAGTTTGAATGTAAAAGGCTTTGATAATTGCCTTCAATCTTATTCATCAATATATAACAGTGGTATACAGACTATACAAGGCAAGTATACAAAATTACAGGAGCAATTCTAGGACTATACAAGGCAACCTATTAACAACCATTGACTACAACAATATTTGAATTTAATCTAATTTAACTATGACCTGTAATTCAGTGCATGTTATTATTCGTAATACGCCCCCGCAAGATGGAGGATCCGTCAGAGACTCCAATCTTGGATCGCAACGATAAAAATGGAGCTCGAGACAATGGTTTAGTGAGTGCATCCGCTAGTTGATCCTTAGAGTTGATGTGATGAACTCGTAAAGACCCGGCTGCTACTTTCTCACGTACAAAGTGATAATCCAAGGCGATGTGTTTCATGCGAGAGTGGTACACAGGGTTGGCACATAGATATGTGGCACTTAAATTATCACAATAAAGTCGTGGAGGAGCTGGGAGTGTTAAACCAAGTTCCGTGAGGAGATTTTCCACCCATGCTAATTCAGCGGCAGCGTTAGCGAGTGCTTTGTACTCGGCTTCGGTGGAGGAACGTGAGACCGATTTCTGTTTAGCAGATTTCCATGAAATGATGTTCGAACCAAGGTACAAAATGTATGCTGTTGTTGACCTTCCTGCTGTGGATACCCCTCCCCAATCTGAATCTGAGAAGGCTGTAAGTTCCGTGCGTGATTTCCTGTTCAAAAATAATCCGTGATACAAAGTCCCTTTAAGATAGCGTAGCAAGCGTTTGAGAGCTTGCCAATGCATTTGAGATGGATCGTGCATGAACTGGGACAGTTTGTTGACGGCGAAAGAAATATCTGGTCTTGTGAATGCAAGGTATTGAAGAGATCCAATTAGCTTGCGATAAGGTGAGGGATCCACTCGCGGTGTACCATCATCAAGTTTCAAAGTCTCAGATGAACATAATGGTGTGAGAACAGGCTTGGCCCCATCCATGCGATGCATGGTTAATAAATCAAGTATGTGTCTGTGTTGCGAGAGGAACAAACCATGAGCTGTTGGTATTAATTCAACTCCAAGAAAATGACTTGGATAGCCCAAATCTTTGATGGAGAACCGTGAAGCTAGCTTAGTAACAAACTGATCAAGAAAGCTTGTAGTGTTACCTGTTAGTATAATGTCATCGACGTAAACCATAAAGTAACACATTGTACCATCACGGTTATATATAAAAAGGGAAGCATCGGCAAGGGACTTTTTGAAACCCGAGTCAAGTAAGAATGATGTAAGAGCCATATACCACGCTCGTGGCGCTTGTTTAAGACCATAAAGTGACCGTTTGAGCTTACAGATATGATTCGGATATTGTGGGTTTGTGTAACCAGGAGGTTGTACCATGTAGACCTCCTCTTGTAAAGTACCATGCAGGAATGCATTATTTACGTCAAGTTGACGTAGAGACCAACCTCGAGATAAAGCAAGGGAAAGAACGGTTCGAATAGTTACAGGTTTAGTAACGGGACTAAACGTGTCAAAATAATCCTTACCATACTCTTGAAGGAACCCTTTTGCGACGAGCCTTGCCTTATACTTATCAACAGTACCATCCGGGTGCCGTTTAATACGGAATACCCACTTGCATCCGATAGGATGATGAGAAGTTGGAGGAACAAGTTCCCACGTGTGATTACGAAGCAATGCGTTATACTCATTGTCCATAGCTTGACGCCATAGAGGATCTTTGGAGGCTTGGAGGTAAGTATGGGGTTCAAGGGCAGGAGGTATAGAATGAAGAGTGGTATTGTTGACAAAGTGTGAGTTGTAGTACTTGACATTTCTTTTGCGGGTTCTAGGTGGTAAAATTGGAGAAGCCGAAGAAGGTGGAGGAGTGGAGGTTGGAGATGAGGTGACAGGAGAAGAGTTGGATTGTGTAGAGGAGGAGATATGTGAAGGAGTTGAAGATTGAGTGTTTGTTTCTGGAGTGTGAGTAGACAATGGGGTAGAAGTAACAGTATGTGAAGGTGAAGGTGGAGTGTCATTTGTGATTATGGGAGAGTTAGTATGGTGCATGACAGATGTGAATGGAATTTGTGCAGTGGTGGGTGGTGTAGGATACATAGGTTGAGGAGGTTGTATGGATTGAGGGGTAGAGATGGTATTTTGCTTCAAAAAATCATCCACGTGGATAGGAGATGGTGTTTTTGCAGATTCAATTTTTGAGGGAAATTGATTCTCAACAAAATCCACATGTCGAGAGTGGTACAGACGGTTCAGTTGAGTATCAAGACATTTATAGGCTGACTTAGAAGAGGAATAGCCTAAAAAAATACACGGTTGGGACCGTGGGTGTAGCTTGGAAGGAGCATAAGGTTTAAGCCATGGATTGCACAAGCAACCAAATGGTTTTAGTTTTTTGTAATTTGGTGAGGTGCCATAGAGAACCTGGTATGGAGATTTTGAACCAAGAATTGGAGTGGGAAGACGATTGATAAGGTAGACGGCAGTTTGGATCGCATGAGACCAAAAGGTGAGTGGTAAGCCAGCATAGTGTAAAAGGGCAAGTCCGGTTTCAACAATATGTCGGTGACGGCGTTCGGCAATTCCATTTTGTTCGGGTGTATGAGGTGGTGTAGTATAATGAGAAATTCCAGTGGATTGAAGGAAGGGAGCAAGTCCGATATACTCACCACCATTGTCAGTGAAGAGCGATATGATTGGTGTTTGAAAGAATTTTTCGACAAGTAATTTGAATTGAGGAAAAATTTTCGCAACATCAGACTTGGATTTGATGGGGTAAAGCCAAACATACTTGGAGTAGTAATCAACAAACACAACATAATATAGATAGCCGTCAATAGATTTTTGAACCGGACCCCATACGTCCGAATAGAGAAGCTGTAACGGTTTCGTAACAACAAAGGAGTTTTGACCAAATGGCAACTTGTGACATTTATTAATAGCACATGACTGACAATGAAAGGTAGAACTTGACAACGATTTAAAATTAAGACCTAAGTCTTTACAAATAATATTAAAAGTACGAAAACACGGATGTCCAAGAGTGTGATGCCATTGGATTGGTGAGGTTGATGATGTAGCGTTGACTTGAGGAAGGTGAGATAAGCTATTTAGGTAGTAGACATCATGGATGTTCTCCCCTCGCATGAGACGCGCCCCCGTTTTGAGATCCTTCACAAAAAAATGAGAAGGGAAGAATTCAACAGAGACATGATTAGTACGACATAATTTAGCAACCGAAATCAAGTTTCTACGCAGTTTAGGAACACAAAGAATGTTGGGTAAATCTAATGTTTTCGACGAAGTGTAAATATTAGTGGAACCAGTATGAGAAATAGAAAGATTTGTACCATCACCCAATACGATTTCGTCTGGTCCTCCATATTCAGAAACAGAAGAGAGAATGGATGGACATGAGGTTAGGTGGTGAGAAGCACCACTATCCATCATCCACTGTTGTGGTATAGGATGCGATTGAGAAGTAGATGAGACGGCATTAGCAACCGGAGCAGTCGGGTTGTTATTGAAGGTGATGTGATGATCTTTCAAAAACTTAGCAAGTTTCCGGCAGTCTCGTGTATCATGACCTTGAAAGTTGCAGAAGTTGCAAAACTGATTGCTTCTATTCGGTCGTGAATGGTTAGCCTGTGAATTGTTTGTCATCCGATATGGCCTTTGAGAGGATCCGGAATGGGCCCTTTGGTTCCAGGTGGACTGATCAGTTGTAGATCTGAATTGGGAACGACCCGATTGCCTTTGTGAAGCATTAGCGGTAACAATTTGATGAGCGACAGGTTCGACCTCTTTAAGGGACCGTTCAAAATCAACGAGTTTATCGAAGAGTTCCGGGTAAGAAATCGGTTGTTCTCGTACCTTAAGGGCAGCAGTGATGGAGTTGTATTCTTCACCAAGTTGGGTAAGGATATGAACAAGAAGATCTTCTTCATGAATTGGACTCTGAACCAACGCCAATTCATCCGCAATAGATCGCATTTCATTTAAGAAAACCGCAACCGAGCGATTTCCCTTTGGGTTCTTTGCAAGTTTTGATTTAAGGGAGATAATTCTGGATCGAGATTTGCTTGCAAAGCTGGATGTGAGACGATCCCATGCCTCTTTAGCAGTCAATGCCGATGCAATGACCGGTTGAATCTCATCGGAGCATGATCCGAGAATAGCACTGAACAAGATTTGATCTTGTCGATACCAGACGATGTATTCTGGGTTTGGTTTAGTGGTCTCCTTGTCGCTGATAGTCTTCGATGGAGCATTGCCATCGGTGATGAAGCTATCAAGCCCTAGTCCGATTAAGGTGGACTGAACTTGACGCCGCCATACGGGAAAATTTTGCGAGGTCAGTTTGGTGGGAAAGTGGGTTGCAGTGGTGATGGGAATTATGGTTTCTGAGGTTGTCATAGGAATGAGTTAGAAGAAGATGAGGAATCAAATGAAGGATCGTTGTACTCTTCCGAGTTAGAAGGCTCTGATACCATATGAGAGTTTGAATGTAAAAGGCTTTGATAATTGCCTTCAATCTTATTCATCAATATATAACAGTGGTATACAGACTATACAAGGCAAGTATACAAAATTACAGGAGCAATTCTAGGACTATACAAGGCAACCTATTAACAACCATTGACTACAACAATATTTGAATTTAATCTAATTTAACTATGACCTGTAATTCAGTGCATGTTATTATTCGTAATAAGATTTACCATTAAAATATTATAGTCGATAAATATCATAAACATTTTTATTAATTTTTTTTTTGAAGGGCAATAATTATTTCACAATAGCCAAACCAAATACAAACAAGGGCCTCTACTATATTAACAAGATACTAACAAATAGAGGACCCAAGAAAAACAAACAAACAATACAAACTTGACTAAAACTAACAAAGACCAAGACAAACACCAAATGGTACATCATACATAAAAAACTTATGACCACTTGAAATAAAACAAAAAACCACTATCCAAAAGTGTATGCTGGACCCACGAGCAAATAGAAATCAAAACCAAATCCATACATGATACAGCAAGGAGAAATAGGAGAATAACCAGTGCACAAAGAAGGGTGAATCAACTGAGAATACAACCTCAAACCAGCAGATCCAAACACCCCAATCACAGACTGCAGATCCAAACACTCCTGTCACAGCCTGCACAGACCCAACTACTGTAAATTACAATTCAGTAGAGATCTTTAGACACCGCATTTAACCGGATCAAAAAGCCAATGTTGCCAATTCAATTCACTATTCTTTCCGGACCTTCTCATAATCCACTCATAACTTTTAAGTTGAATATCTTGAACTATTTTGTTTAAACTTGAAGCTTTTCCTTTAAACACACGTGCATTTCTTTCTTTCCAAATAAAGTACCCGGATGTCCAAATCACCGCTTGCCACAATTTAGATGAATGACTAGGGATGTTAACATTTCCATTAAGCAAAAAAAATTCCTCAATGGAAAACGCATTGACAACCCCAATCTTCCACCAACTATATATTTTTTCCCACACGCTCATAGCAAAATTACACATGACCAAACAATGAGCACACGATTCCACCATGTCGCCGCACGAAGGACATAATAAAGAATCTAAATTGATGCCCCTTTTATCTAACTCGTCACGAACCGGAAGCCTACCCTTTAGAGCCCTCCAAACAAATATATTGACCTTTTTTGGCAGCCATTTATTCCATATTGTCGCCTCTCCTCCACTAACCGTGCTAAGAGTCTTTTCTTCCACCAACTTTGTTAGTTCTCTAACCGTGAATTCGCCATCTTCTTGAAGCGCCCACCTCCAACGATCCCTACAATCATATTTTATAACAACATTTTGCAGTAATACTTGTAAATCTTCAAACTCCTAACAAACCCTTCCTCTAAGATTTCTAACCCATTCCCATTCCCATTCCTAACGCCGAACATTATCTACCCATTTCCCTTTTTCCGCCACCCTACCCTCCTTACGCCTATCAAGATGATATAGCCTCGGAAATATTTCACAAAGCCTAACCCCACCCACCCATCTATCGATCCAAAATCTAATTTCACTACCATTCCCCCACTTCCCCCATGAACGATGAGATGAAGTCTAACCCTAACCCCTCCAACTCCTCCCCAACTCTAATGATGTCCCGCCATACCCCACCCCACCCAACCGAACCCTCCACCCCCTGAAATCGCCAAGCCCCCCACTATCCCCATGAATACTTTTTATTACTCTCACCCACAACGACCCTCCTTCCCTTTTGAACCTCCACCACCATTTCCCCAAAAGTGCAAGATTTTTTGCTCGAAGTGACCCAATGTTTAACCCCCCATCCCCGTGTGAGGCTAGTAACCCATCCCATTAAACCCACGGTATTTTTTTGCAATCCCCCACCCCTCCCCAAAAAAAGTTTTTTCTCACTCTCTCTAGTTGTTTTATCAATAATTGTATAGCTCATAAATAACATCTTTATAACCCGAACACCTAAACAAAAGGCTTACACTTTATCAGCGAGTATAAAGCTTGGTATTTTAAACCATAAAAGATTCTGCTATAAATGCTTAGCTATACTTTATAGCATCTCCTTCTTAGCACTTTGCTCTCCATCAATCTATGTGGGACAAACTTCTTTTGGGACAAACACTACGTATAAACAAATATTGTACAGCTAAAGATCAAACAAAATCGATATGATGTTTGAGAACAAATCATTTGATTTTGGAGTCCATCCTAGTGATCGCAAGTCTGGTAGTTGGGTTGAACAAGCAAAGTTATTTGCATACATGTTCAACTTGTCAAAAGTCGAAACCTTTCCGTGGGCTAACTTGCATATATGAGTCAATAATCTTGGCAAAATGATTACTTTGGGGTTGAGTCTTAATGGTGAGGTGATTCTTTATAAACTTTGATTAAAGAAAGGTATACCTCATTATAAGAACGCCCCAAAATCAAGATTACATCATATTGTTTAAAGGAGGTTCACGTTCGAAAGGAAACATCTAAGGGTCTTGTGTTTTGTTTAACATCTTTCTTGTACATATTGCAAACCAGAGAGTCTCCAGATGCAAGATTCATCCATATAAAGATGCATATGTATCATGAAACTTATACGACACAACACTTCACCTGCTCTAAGTATCAAATATTTTATACGAGCACCACACGACACTACCTACTATAAAATATCACCATCCTAAAATTGCCTCGATTGCTTTTTGTTTTCTAGGTGGTGTTTCTGTCGCATAGGAATTATGCCTTAGTGGCATATCTAGACGCAAAAAAACTCTGCCTTAATGTTCCTTGACAGCTTCCTGTAATCAATCAATGGTCATTGTTCGCTGTATTTCTCACACCTGGGGTTGTTCCACATGTTTGTCATCCTATCAAAGACTAAACAATATGCTATTGAGGAACAAATTTTTTGTCTAACTAGACAATACGGTAAATTTCTAATGGCAAAACAGAATCTTGGCAAACAGAGCCCGTTTTGGAATGGTAATGAAACCTACAGCAGCTTGGGATCGAATTGACATACTCATTCCATACCACTTTACGGTCAACACTAAAATTACAAACAAGAAACCAACTATTAGTTCATACAAGGCTAATCATCACATCTGCCCATTGAGAACAAAACAAGAGTATCAAACATAATTTTAGCCGAAATTTTACATTAAAGCACTAATGCGACCATAGATTAACACCAATACCAAAACCATAGGGAATAGTTGGCAAGTTCAAAATTTTGAGTCAGGCCAGTAGATCTTCACTTCAGCGATGGTTGAGGCTCGAGGGAGCTCTAACAACTTGGAAGCAAACCTCAACTTCCCTTTTTCACCACCAAACACTTGGAATATGTCAGTACTAATAATAATCTTCTTTAGCAAAGGGGAGCAAGCGAGTATACACTTTATCAAGCATACTTCAGTCTCTGAACCTCTAAAGAATGAAAACAAAACAGACTCTAGCTGGAGCATCCTCATTTTGGTATAGTGTCCCTCCAAACGTTTAAGTGAAGATACAGGTGAAGGTGGTGGAACCACATCTTTGTATGTAGCCTACAAGAAACATATCAATAATGTACATATGCTGATATGCACATGCAACAATGCGATTTTGAGTAGCACAATAAGATAAAAATGCATTTACTCACTGTTACTTGAAGGCTCTGCAAATTTGGCGATCCCCAAATCATACCAAAAGCACATGATAGCATTGCAGAACTTCCAAAATCTATCGCGTATAATGTAAGAGTTTTGAGACAAGGAAATACAGTAGGGACCAGCTTGCTAGCACCAGTTAACTGCAGTCAGTACAAAGCTCTGCATAAATAGTTTTTTAAATTAAATATCAAAGAAGCAAGTTAGTCTTACCTTGCAGTAATGAAAATCCAGATCAAGCTCCTGAAGTTTCGAAAGTAAACCAACAAGCTCAAAGATATCTGAACTTTTGATGGCTATATTTTCAAGGTCGCGTAATGTCAACCATAAATATTTAAGATTCTCAAGTTTTGTAATCTCAGCTAGTTTCACTTTGCCAGAAGGACGGTTATAACTAATTTTCAGAATCTCAAGGGGCACCAACTTATGAATTCCCCGATATTTCGACTTGTAATTTCTACAAGAGTAAAGTCCAAGTTCAATAGATTTGGAAAACCACAAAAGCCAGGTGACACATAGAAACAGCAATTATCAAGCTCCAAACGTTTGAGCTCTAGGCAAGAGAAAAGATGGGTGGGCAACTTTAGTGGTTTTGGGTGCATATTTATGACTGTGAACTCCCTAATTCCTTTTCGGGACAAGAATAAAACCCAATGATTAACTTCCTCAACATCTAATATCTTGTGATCCGGTATAAAGAGGACAAACTTTCTAACGACACCTTTAAGATGGAGGAGAAGTCTACTTATAATCCTCTCACTGCAGTTATTTCCGCCATCTAGACATGGTTCAAAGAACTTCTCATCAAATACAAGCTTTCTGATATTAGGCCAGTTAAACCTCCAATTTCTCGACAAGATACCCGTCCTAACAGCCTCTTTTATTGGCAAGCACTCCAAAATATGAGTGATCACATTCTCTGGCATGTTGCTAATACCATCTTGTGGTGAAAGTTTAGATGCTTTATGTGTCTCATAAGCCCGTTTCATTATACTAGAAAGAGGAAATGTGTAAGCAAAAAGTAGAGTACTATAATGGAATAACAAAATCAGCAAATTAGCCATCAAACGCAAATATCATCTTCTAAACACATAACTGAATCCACCATATTTTCCTAATTTACTTCTTTTTTTTTTCTTTTTTTTTTTTTTTTTTTTTTATTTACACATAACTTGATAACATCTAATGGGGTAATAAATCAAAGAGAGGATGAAAATTTGTAACGTTCGAGGGTTGATTAATGAAATCGTATATGCTTCTTGAAGTTCTTATTCCACCCTCAAACAAACAGATTCTACATCCAACACTCGAAAACGACAAATACATAATTTTTTTATCAAGCAATCGTAAACACGTTTCCTCTAAACACTCCTCTAGTCCAAGTGTTTATCTGATTATTGCCTTTTTCTAAAGCGGATAAAAAAATATGATTTAATAGAAGTATTAGAACATGCTTTTTTTGTTGGAAGTTTGGAACATACCTATCTAACTGTATTAAAGTTATTTTTCAAGAACATAAACACTTTGAAGTAAGTGCTCAAAACACTCGCTAAAACGAAAATAGAAACTTAATTAAGGAGGGTGTCAGCATAAGCTTGTTTTAAGCTCTTTCAAAAGACCCTAATATAGCTTAATCTTCTTTGATAATTTTGCTCTAAATAAAAGTCAATAAGGCCTTCTATGCTAAGACCTTCTTTTATAGCATCTTGTGATCTAGTAACATATATAAATAAGGGGGTTGTCTGGATTAGCTTATTTGGAAGGGCTTGAGCAATTTCGAACGGTTCCGAAAGTTTCTACAAAAATAAGCTGATAAGCCATCAAATACAAGTCATCCACATGTAATAAAGAATAGTTTCTCGTAAGCTTAATATGCTTAATCAAAATTATGCTCTTTACAATCTAAAGTAACAAATATTCATGAATTTCAAGCAAAGATAAATACTCAGTAAAGGTTATACCTACCTCAAATGAAGCTAAATATGAAGGAGAATTAGTGGGTGTGATTTGTAAACGGCAGCAAAAAGGATGAATGGCCACAAATTAATAATAAAAATTAGGGTTTTAAAGTCATCTAATAATAGGTATTAGGAGGGAACTTTGTATCGGGTCGATAGTTGGGTTATTAGGTTGGTGGGTCAAATTATTTGAACTTGAACCTGACCCGTTTAAATAATCAAGTCAGTTATATTAACCATATCATGTTTATACATAACCCAAACATAACTTATTTAACCCGTATACATATATATGGGTTAGCGGGTTAAATAGGTTCGTGAGTCGACCTATGTAACCCATTTAACCGTATAATAAAGTATAAATATTTTTTAATTAAAAAAAAAAATCTTAAACGAGTAGGTGGGTCGACTCGTTTAACCTATACCTAACCCGAGCCCGGGCTGTTTAATAAACGGGTTACATGGGTCGACCTAAACACGACCCAAAACCTATTTAGAGTCAACCAAAACCTTTTAATTTCGTCTCGATTTCAAGTCGGGTTTCGTACCATGTCAGAAATTGCCACCCCTATGTTTACTTATCAGTCTTGGACCCAATAAAATACCGTAATACCCATCAAATTTGGTTGTTTTGGGGTTTATATCAACAAAAAGCCGTTTTTTATCTCTAAAATCCACGTCATCCGTCAAATATATATGTCACATTATAAATTGTACAGTTATTGTCTATGTCAGATATTTATGTTATATAGTTGTTCTTCCTCAAATTAAAGCTATTTTACCAAGAACCCTAATACTCTAAACTCTTAAATTGCACAAGGTAAAACCTAAATTTCACAAGGTAAAACTAACAATGGTATTGTAGAATTTTATTTGGTTCAAGACTAATAAATTAAAATTTGGAAAAGATCTTTGCTATTAGATGGCTTTAACCTACACGTAATTAACTAAGAAAAAAAAATCATGATAATCAATTTAATCGGTGTAGTTGGTTGCCGGTCACGACACGTAAGCGAAAACATGATATTGAAATAAAATATAAAATTTGATTGATATCGTGATATTTTATCAGGTCTATACGTGATAAATAAATGAACATTCGAGAAAGTTCTTTGTTATTAGATTACTTTAACCTTAAAAATTAATAATGACTAGTGATTTATCTAAGCCCTATGCTTAGTTATAAACTTGCGACACTCACTATTTGATGGCCAACACGTACACAATGAAGCTGTAAGTATGTGGCAACTTGAGATACGTAAATAGTCGTGAAAGATGGTATTAGAACCCATAACTCGTGGAAAACAGTATTGAGAGTTACTTTATTTTACTTTTAAGATAATAAATAGTGAACGATACTCATTCTAGTAGATGCTTTAGTGCGTTACCACGTGTGTTATATTAAGTACGTATTTTAAAATAGGAATACAGAGTATTTTATAAGTAATAATCCAAAGAGAAAAAAGTCGAGTTTCTACGACATTAAGAACTATAGAATGTTCTAGTTTTTATACAAATATCACGATCCAGATCAGGATGATTAGTGTTGTGGCACATAAAATGCTTGCACCTTATTCTTTAAGATCTCAACTCTAGTAGCTGGGTCGAACCATCAAACTTATTTGCATATGTCTCCAACTCATTGAAAGTCGAAACATTTCCACGAGTTATCATGCCAAATATTAGTCAATCATCTTGGTCGTATGGTTACTTCGGGTTTGACTCTATAAAGTATGTTATGTTAGAGATAGCGTATTATTAAGCTAGTAGCATAAAATGATGTTCGACAAGAGTTGTTTTTGAAGGCTAAAAGCATCCATAAGAATTTAACGCTATATATTGAAACTAGACAATCAATACCACAAACACCAATAAGAGTAGAGGAACTTTTGGTACAATGTGAGAACAAGAGGTTCACCATTAAACTATCATAGTTCCTAGGGTATGTTTGGTATGTGGGTTTGAGTGGGGTTGGGATGAATGATGAGAAAAATCCTTTGTTTTGTTTTATAATTTTTAGTCTTACGCGCGGGATTAAGTCCAAATTTTTATCCTATGTAGCCTAGTGGGGTTTTGACCATTCATCATATTAAAACATCATTTAATAATTTTAGATATATATTAGCCACTCTTTTGTTTTTTTAATGTTAATTTTAATTATTAATTCTTTCACTAACTATTAAAGTATTTTAAATTGAATATAATATTTTTCGTATCATAAATCCAAATTCTAAATCAAATCCTCTTCTAATTATAAACTCATCTACAATCAAACAAGCCCCTAATCATCATAAACGAAAATTTTTGACTAAAAATTATAGTATAGTTTATAAATATTAGGGAGTTACTTTTGAAGAAGAGATACATTAACGCCTATATAAAAAGCGTACCTCTCCATCAAAAGAAACTCATAACATTTATAACTATAAAGTCTTCTATTTCTTTGGTAAAAGAAACTAGGTATTGTAATTGAAAATAAACGCCCCCTTTACTTATAGCACTAGGTATCATCACTAGCCAAACGTATGACACATCAGTGCTACCACATCCCCTCCAATAACTCATGAATAACTAAAACATCTCTCCTCCATAACACACAAATACATCACTTGTAGGTCCCACAAAATACCCCATCAAATATACCCATGCACTCACAATACCAAAAAAAAAATAAATAAATAAAAAAATAAAAAAATAAAAAAAATAAAAAAAAATCACAAATGACTGAGGGACCTTTGGCTTGCGAATGGCAAAAGGGACGGTAAGGCAATGGCGTGTTTTTGGTTTTGAAATGGATGAATGGTGCTTGCTACATAAGCCCATACCCAGGGCCGGCTTTGAAGGTGTGCATGGTAAGCGACCGCACAGGGCCTCAAAATTTGTAAGGGCCTCAAAATTTTTCCCGTTAATAATTATATGCATGTGTACGCATATTTTTCACAAAGAAAAAAGTATACAGATGAGAAAATATCTTAAATAAGTAATATGTTAGAACGTTTAGCTAACTAATTATATTATATATTATAAATAGTGACACTTTATATAAGCATTCTTTATCTAAATGACTCATTATTTAATTTCGTCCAAGGTTCTCAAAAATTTTATAAATTCGTGGGACGGCCCTGCCTATACCATGTGCTCTTATAGTGAATTAGATGGTTATAATTGAATCATGTCCGATCAACTCACTCCTCATGCGCCGAAAGAATTCTCTCTGACCGGTGGAAAGTGCCCGAGAGCCTTCCCGTGTGTTTGTATGACGTTAGGTAGTCGTGCGGGAAAGAGTGATCACTCGGCCACATCCCATCGTTGATGCTCATAACTTCAATTAATGTTGTTTAGAATGTCAACAACATTCTTAAAGGATTTCGACCCGAAGTTATTGTGCTAGTTGGAGCGTCCATCTGACGTTCACAATCAAGTCGTCTTCCTTTTGCTCTTTTGAGAGAGATTAGTATTTAGTACACGTTAAAAGCTTGATGTGGGACAAACATTTTTACTCTTTCTTTTTTACTTCTAATTTGCTCTTTTAAGAGATATTAGTATTTAGTACACTGTGTTACTAAAGTTTTTTAAACTAATTTTTTTCACCCATAATAACCTTGACTCGTATTACTATGTTTGATAACAAATCATTTGATTTTGAACTACATCCTAGTGATCACAAGTCTCGTAGTTGGGTCGAACCAGCAAAGTTATTTGCATACCTGTTCACCTTGTTGAAAGTCGAAACCTTTCCGTGGGCTAACCTGCATATATCAGTCAATTATCCTGGTAAAATGATTACTTTGGGGTTGAGTCTTAATGGCGAGGTGCTTTTTTATAAGCTTTAATTAAAGAAAGGTATACCTCATTATAAGAACACCCAAAAATCAAGATTACATCATATTGTTTAAAGAAGCATATGTATCATCAAACTTATACGACACAACCCTTCACCTGCTCTAAGTATCAAATATTTTATACGAGCACCACACGACACTACCTACTGTAAATATCACCATCCTAAAATGGCCTCGATTCTTTTTGTTTTCTAGGTGAGTGTTTTTGTCGCATAGGCATTACACCTTAGTGGCATATCCAGGCGCAAAAAACTCTGCCTTAATGTTCCTTGGCAGCTTCTTGTAATCAACAATGGTCACAAATTCCAACTAGTGATCATTTTTTGCTGTATTTATCATACTTGGGGTTGGCCACATATTTGTCATCTATCAAAGACTAAACAATATGCTATTGAGGAACAAATTTTTTGTCTAACTAGGCAATACAGGAAATTTCTAATGGCAAAACAAAATGTTGGCAAACCGAGCCCGGTTAGAATGGTAATGAAACCTACAGCAGATTGGGAATTGGCATACTCATTCCATACCACTTTGCGATCAACACTAACATTACAAACAAGAAACCAACTATTATTTCGTACAAGGCTAATCATCGCATCTGCCCACTGAAAACAAAACAAGAGTACCAAACATAGTTTAGCCGAAATTTTGCATTAAAGCATTAATATGACCATAGATTAACACCATTACCAAAACCATAGGGAATAGTAGGCAAGTTCAAGTTTCTGAGCGAGACCAGCAGATCTTCACTTGAGCGATGGTTGAGGCTCGAGGGAGCTCTAACAATTTGGAAGCAAACAACTTCCCTTTTTCACCACCAAACGCTAGGAATCGGCCAGGAAAGATAGTAATCCTCTCTAGCGAAGGGGAGCAAGCAAGTATACACTTTATCAAGCATACTTCAGTCTCCGAACCTCTAAAGGATGAAAACACAACAGATTGTAGCTGCAGCATCCTCATTTTGGTATAGTGCACCTCCAAACATTTAAGTGAAGGTGGTGGAACCACATCTTTGTATGTAGCCTACAAGAACATATAAATAATGTTCATATGCAAAACAATGTGATTTAAGCAGCACAATAAGACAAAAATGCATTTACTCACTTTTACGGTAAGGGTCTGCAAATTTGGCGATCCCCAAATCATACCAGAAGCACATGATAGCATTGCAGAACTTCCAAAATTTATCGTGTCTAATGTCAGAGTTTTGAGACAAGGAAATACAGTAGGGACCAGCTTGCTACCACCAGCTAACTGCAGTACAAAGCCATAAAGCTATATGTATTTAAGCATTCACAAAGCTATATGTAAACTGAATTTCAAAGAAGCAAGTTAGTGTACCTCGCAGTTTTCAAAATCCAGAAAAAGCTCTTGAAGTTTCGGAAGGAAACCAACATGCTCAAAGATATCTGAACTTTTGATGGCTATATTTCCAAGGTAGTGTAATGGCCGCAACGATAACACTTTAAGATTCACAAGTTTTGTAATCTCAACTAGTTTCACTTTGCCTGAAGGACAGTTATACCTAAGTTTCAGAATTTCAAGTAAGGGGCACCTACTTATGAATTCCCTAATATTTTGACTTTCAATTTCTACAAGTGTAAAGTCCAAGTTCAATAGATTTGGAAAACCGCAAAAGCCAGATGACACATGGAAACAGCAATTATGAAGCTTCAAAAGTTTGAGCTCTAGGCAATGAAAAAGATGGGTAGGCAACTTTAGTGCTGTTGGGTACTTATTTATGACTGTGAACTCCCTAATTCCTTTTCGGGACAAGAACAAAACCCAATGATTAACTTCCTCAGCATCTAATACCTTGTGAGATGGTATAAAGAGGACAAACTTTATTACGACACCTTTAAGATGGAGGAGAAGTCTACTTATCGTCCTCTCATTGCAGTTATTTCTGCCACTCAAACCTGGTTCAAAGAACTTCTCATCAAATACGAGTTGGCTAATATTAGTCCAGTTATACCTCCAGTTTCTCGACAAGATACCCGTCCTAACAGCCTCTTTTATTGGCAAGCACTCCAATATATGAGTGATCACATTCTCTGGCATGTCGCTAATACCTGCTTGTGGTGAAACTTTAGATGTCCCATAAGCCCGTTTCATGATACTAGAAAGAGGAAATGTGTATGCAAGAATTAAGTAGAATAGTAGTATAATGGAATAAGAAATAAGCCATCAAATGCAAATATCATCTTCTAAACACATAACTGAATCCACCACATTTTCCTAAATTTCATTTTTTAACTTACATTATATATATTATAAATTTATAGTACTTGATAACATCATCTACTATAAACCATAAACCATCCAGATTAGCAATAGATGATGTTATCCTAGTTCAACTATGAAAGGCAATCCTAACCCACTCTTTGAATGTTTTGTCTCATATATGAACGCGTATAACTGATTTGCTATTTGAGAAAATTTGGGCAACATTAACTCGCGAAATATGTGCATTAAAGACATATTCGTAAGAGTAAAGGGGAAACATTGTCGAAATTTTCTCAAATAGTAAATCAGTTATACGTGTTCATATCCTAAATGAGACAAAACATTCAAAAAGAAGTCCCAAACAGGGGACATTTCCGAAATTAATTTCTACTAAATTAATTTGGACGAGTTTTCTATGGATGATTAACTTCGGAGGGGGACTTTCCGAAATTAATCACTAAAATGATTTACAAAAGTCTAAGGATCAAATAACATACGAACCAAACGCATATTCACAAATTTAGAATTAATCGCTAACAATCATATTCAGCAACTAGGTTTATATCCGCATTCACGATACCATACTAAGCAAACGCATATGCAGAAAACGAGTAAAATCCTAAAAGCATTTGCAAAAGTCTAAGAATTATACACAAAATGAGTAATATCCTAAAATCAAATACACAAACTAAATATTACAATTCGAAACAAGTAATTAACCAAACAAAAAAACATACTAGTTGTGGTCTTGATAGCAGGCACGTGGTCCCGGATAGTCTCGGCTGTGGTCACTTGGCTTGGGTTCAGCTGTATCAAAAAAAAAAAATAATAAATAAATAATAAAATAAAATAAAATAAAAACTAACAAAAATCAGAAAAGACATATATCAAAAATTAACATATTGTAAAAATTAACAAATAAAAAAATAACAAAAATCAATAAAATGGTACCTGGGTTTAGTGTGGTTCAAAAGAGAGTAATAGAATTAAACGAGATTGGGGTGTTGGTGGTGCGATTAGAGTGATGAAGAAAACACTTGAACTACCCACGGAAATTATTTTATGTAGTTTGGTTTTTGTGGCCAGGGGACATTTGCAAAGCACCTATTTTGTCTTTTAGGGATTTGTCCTCCTTTGTTTGTCGTGTCGTGTGTTTGGCGGAATAAAGAAAGAAAACACTTGAACTACCCACCGAAATTATTGTCTCTATTAACTTTTTTGTTTTTTTTAAACTTTGATTATAAATATTTTTTTGATTTTTTTTAACTTTAATTAAATATTTTTGTTTGTGTTGTATAATTTTTGATAAAATTTATATCAAATGAAAACACATTTAAAACTCAATCCGTTCATATATTTTGTATCAAGTATTATGTAATATTAAAAAAATGCTTGAGGGCAAAGTTGAAAAATATAGACCGAAAAAATCAAAATGGGACAATAATTTTAACAAATTTGTCTTTGTCAAATGCTACTTTTATGAAGACGAAAATTATAAAATTTTATGGTGTAGCAGTTTAAACTTTAAACCCGACCCGAATCGATCCAAACTGAAAACCGAAAACCGGATGAAACCTAAATCGAGAACCGAACCAAAGTTACTCGGTTCGGTTCGGTTCGGTGTTTGTCGGTTCGATCGCTTTTAGTCGGGTTTTCTCGGTTTTCGACCCAAACTGAAAACCGAAACGGTAAAACATAAACCGAAAACCAAACCAAAGTTACTCGGCCGAATCGATCCGAACTGAAAACCGAAAAATGGATGAAACCTAAATCGAGAACCGAACCAAAGTTACTCGGTTCGGTTCGGTGTTTGTCGGTTCGATCGCTTTTAGTCGGGTTTTCTCGGTTTTCGACCCAAACTGAAAACCGAAACGGTAAAACATAAACCGAAAACCAAACCAAAGTTACTCGGCCGAATCGATCCGAACTGAAAACCGAAAAACGGATGAAACCTAAATCGAGAACCGAACCAAAGTTACTCGGTTCGGTTCGGTGTTTGTCGGTTCGATCGCTTTTAGTCGGGTTTTCTCGGTTTTCGACCCAAACTGAAAACCGAAACGGTAAAACATAAACCGAAAACCAAACCAAAGTTACTCGGTTCGGTTCGGTTTTTCTCGAGTCAGTTCATGATCAGTTTTGCTTAGACCTATTATAAAGTGTTTAAAATTATTTAAATCATTTAAAATTATTTAAATCATTTTTTAATTAAGTTAAATCATATTTAGTTAAATTCATTTAAATTAATTATATTTAATTTAGATAATTTGTAACAAAACTCGACACTTTGCATCTTGAAACTTCAAAGCAGCGTTGATCTGGATACTTGGACTTCAAAGCAACTTTGATCTGGATACTTGGGGCCCGTTTGGTATGAGGGTATATCACTAGGTATGATTTAAAAGAAATGTCAAATACATTGTTTGGTTCATTTTTATTTTTCTAACAATGGATATAAAATCAAAGATATGAAACCATGCACTAGTGACTATTTTGAAAGATACCAACCAATGAGATTTTATCTTTTATTTCCTTAAAATTATCAACCACATATTAATCATTATTAATCTTATTTTTTTATTTTATTTTTTCAAAATAATATATAACATATATAAACAACTATATTAAATATTGTTTTCTATTTCCTACATAAAATTCAAATCTAAATCCAAATCCTAATCCAAATTTAAATCTAAATCCAAAACCAATCTACAAACCCAACGGGCCCTTGGGATTGAAAAGCCTCATTTATAAAAAAGAAATATATTTCTTTTTCAATCAAGCCATCAAGGTGAGTTGAAAAGCAGGTGGAAATTTTGAACAAATTAATATCGCATGTCACCATAGTCTGACCAGTTGCATATACATAAAAATATCAACATCATTAACAAAATTGGCATCACAAATTAATACATGGTTTCACCAACACTCGCCACCAAGGTGAAATAATTGGACAACACAACAATTTAGATAACCTGCTGAGCATTATAGATCGCGGACCAGACCGAACTGGACCAATTGGACCTGACTGAATTGTTTTGGTCCGGCCCTCAGTCCGCCCTTTTAATCATTTTCGGTCCCCGGTCCGATCCGGACTAATGTATAACCGAACATTATGTGTTGTTAAACCGAACCGGACCGACAAACCAGACCGACTCGGACATGGACCGAACATTTTGCTCCGGTCCTGGGTCCGGTGTTTTGGACCAAATCAGTTTTTGGTCCGGTTCGGTTTTGATCGGTATGGTCTGGTTTTCGGACCGTGCTCAGCCCTAGACTGTAAATGAATGAGAATTTTTCTTGTCATTTCCGTGATGGTTTTGACATTATTTATGACCATCCTTTAAATAGTTACCTAATAAGAACTGCATTGATATACTCGTAATTTTGTTCGCGTGTTGCAGCGGATGAAAAACGTGTTGCAGCGAATGCAAAAACGTTCATTAGATACACAGTTTAGTTTAACAATTATATGTTTGTCAATTAAAAAAAACGAGAATGGCGCCGATCGGCCGCGTTGCGGCCTGGCAGGTTTTTTTGTCGTCGTATATGGGTTTTGAAAAAATGGCATTATTTGTAGTCGTATGCATTTGTCCTGAATTCACACTGGTCATTTACAATGAAACTTGATCAAGTAGAAATGTCATTGGAATGAATGACTACAACACACACAAATTAAAAAAGAAGTATTGCAGACGGAAATATGCAAACACATAAATAAAAGTCAAGTGCAGGTGCATGATAATATAAATAAAATGAATCTTAAGTGAAATACTTCAAAAAACTAATTGGCAATTGTATCGTACAAACTCCATAAAAACCATTTCATTTACAAACGTTAAGTCATAGAATATGGGTCCCAACAATACATTTAAGAAAGTTAATATAGCCTAAATCGTTGTGTGTATGTTTAAATTATTGTGTAATATTCTTAGTACAAATAGCCAGTTGACTTACAGACGCTTCGACCATGTAAGCGGATAGTTGTGCCGGAATCAGCTGGAAAATTGTAACCTGCTGGAGCTTGTGTATCAGCGCTGTAGGATTCCATTTGATTAAAAACTCTTAGGCACTTGCTATTCAGCCGAATGTGGGTTATAATCTTTTATACCTGGTAGCATTCTTATCAATATATGACACCATAAGATAAAACTATATACAGTATATTCTAGTAGCAATTTTCTAAATACTTGTTGGATATTAGACACATGTACATCCCCTTACAAACAATGGTGTCATCATTGTCATCTAAGAAACCAATGGTTGCTTTACAAACAACTCATAACCTTACTTTTTTTGTCTTACCATTTCTGTCTGAGTACTTTTCCCCCCTAAATCACATATACAAATCCAAACAGCTGTAAGTCACGTATACGTAAAATGCTAAGACGGAAAAAGCAAGCTTTATGGTTTGTCCCAAAAAACTCAAAAGACAGAAAACTTTTTCCAGATACCATAATCCAAAATTACAAAGTAAGCCTATGGGTTGTCCGAAAAAAATAATAATAATAAAAATAAAAAATAAAAAAATGAAACGTGGTTTCAGCCAGCTTACCCCAACTTTCAACAGGAAATAGACCCCTTAATATCATCACTTGCCTTACTTAGACAGTCACTTCAGCCCTGAAACGCACCTACTGCAGTCCTATTTCATCACCACAAACACACCCATTTGATCGCCCAAACGTACTTGTGCCAGCCCCTATTTCAGCCCCATATTCTAGTAAAACTTGTTATGGACTTTAGTAAAACCTTAAACCAAAATCTTAGAAAAATAGAGATGATTTATTCTAGACAAAAATATGTCCAACCTGTAAAACGCGAGTAAGTTTAGTATGTCGATATGGAACATGAAAACCTTGTTTGCATTAGCTCCATCCAAACACCGGCACCACATAATCTCATATACACACTGAATTCCTGTAAAGACCCAAAATCAACTTTAGGTTTTCATTTTTCATAATGTTACACAGCAATAAAATTCATGAAATTTACCACAATCTTTCATGATCCAAAACCTCTTCGTCCATGTTATCGCTGGTGTGTACACCGTAATCTTTCCCTACATTCCAGATGAAAGAACATAAGAACCGACATTCAATAAAGTAATACATAAAAAGAAAGTCTAGTGACTAAGTACCAGCTTACCCAAACATCCCTCCCCTAGCTGATGGCATGTCTCCAACCTTTTTCCCAATGTGTACCGCCGTTAAGCTACATTGTTCATCCACTTTCGATTAGACAGCAGCGCCGGTAGGAGCGACTGAAAGTGAAGCTTTAAAAAATGAGAAAACAACCTTTGATTATGACTTCATTAAATACCACATCCTTTAACAAATAGGTCTCATAAAAACCTCCCCAACCTTCAACAAAACCCATCAAAATACGACATCCTTTAACAGTATCAACCAACCTAAAAATAATATAGTTTATACACAGCTTCTGACCACAGATTAACTTACTTTTCCATCAGCTTATGTCTCATATTCAACCAAAAACCGAAACTAAGCACCATTTGTCACCTTCAAGGATTCACACGAAGCAGCTATGGCAACTTTTTTAACATTACGCAAATTATTTTCATGGTCATCCTACTCTATTTAGAAAGTCCATTAGATTTTCACTTGCTGCAAAGTTATGTTTAGGGTGTAAACTGTAATTAACAACTTCATATATATCTCTTAAAAATGTGCATATGTTATGTTAAGTGTTGTGTTGCTTCTTTATAAAGAACCATCACAAATTTAGATAAGCTAATATAGGATTAGATATCGAAATGTTTACCTGTGAAGTTTCCAGCACCAGATATGTTCAATCGACGCGACAGTGAGCTTGTGAGATTTGATATCCAATACCCTGCTAATTTTATCCGCAACACTAAAAAAAACGCATATGTTTGTAAACAAATGCTGACATTTAGCCCGACCCTAATTTTTCCTAAGGGTGTTTGGATTAGCCTATTTTCAACGATGTAAGGGTGTTTGGATTAGCCTAATCACAAAATATATAAGCTCCTTAAGCTTGTGAGTGTTTGGTTAGCTAAGTAAAGAAACACTTTCAAAGTTAAAAAGGCATCGTACTTACACACTGCCAGTTGCAAAGATGAGCTTACATTTCTTTTTCATTGCTAGTTCCAACATCAGCCATAAATTATATGTATTTAAAAAAAATTACTCTTAAACAAATATGGAATATAAACAAAGTACAGTGATACAAAATTAGCTTCGGCAAATACGTTTCGCACACCAAACTTACCGACCAAACTTGTAATTTAGGGTTGATCTTTTTCCTCATCAGTTCTCCACCGCTTCCCATCAATAGGCCAATCAATTGGATTCAACCAAAAAGCTTCGTTTTGGATCTTCTTTTTTTAGCCCTAATTTCATCTTCTTTTCAGAAATCATAAAAACCCCACAAAGCATATCAATAATCGAACCAAAAAAAAATCTAAAAAGTCTAGTAATAATCAAAGTACATACCTTTTTCATTGGCATAGCTGTATTCCAGTACCTCGAGCATCTCCTGAATCAAGACCACCACCACTGCTATCCTACCACCACAGCCTATCGTAACTGTTGCTACCAAATTTGTGTGGCGCGGAATGGTATGGAAGGTGGTAGAATGTTTAGCCTATATTAAGGGGAAAAACACAGACCAAACCCAATGAATGGATCATAAAGGGAGTGCGTTGGATCAGTTAAACAGGCTAAGGAAGGTGGGCCTTAATAGCCCGGATTTTTTGGCGGGAAATCTGGGTGCAAAACGGCGGCGTTTTACACGCTAATTATATATATAGGATAATGACCACAATATTAAAGTGACATAACAAAGTATGATATAGAGTTTTAAGGGCTAATTTGTGACCACAATATTTTATATAGAGTTGTGTAGTTAACTTTCGTTTTTTGCTATTGCATCCTTAACTTTTAAATTTCTTCCTTTGTTTGTATTTTTTGTTATATACTATAATGATGCAAGAGGTTAGATTTGATAAGTAATTTTCTGATTATCTTATCCAAACACTATAAACTGATTTCCACATTTTGATATTTACATTCTTGTTAATGATAATTTTAGCCGTATTTAATTTTTAAACCTATGTACACACGAGTTAAACTTATAAAGAGGAGTAACATGAGTCGATTGAATGTGGATAGTTAAAAACATAAATTTTTCTGATATCCTTACTTAATCTCATAAAGAGGAATAACATGAGTCGTTTGTATATGTATTATATTAATTATATTAGTTAAAGTTCACGAAATATTTAAATGATCATTATTTATATCTTTAGATGCTTTAAATAATTAACGGACGTGTAACGGACTAGTTAATTGTGCAAAGGCCCAAAGGCAATGACGAGCCCATCTATGGACCCATATTCAGTTGACCTTAAGGGAGGTTTAGGGTTGTTTGCTTTGCTTGGAAGTTAAGCTAAAATTGTGCTATATAAGGAACCCCTTTTGTTCAGTATTATCTAATCTTTGCATAACCTAGACACTAAGAAAACACCCTTCTCTTCTACCCCTTAAAAACACTCTAGTTTAGGGTTGCCGACTTTTAACTCAAGAAAACGACTAACCGTGTGTTTGTTGTTTGATTCGTGAACGCATAGAACTAGCATTTGGGTATTCTACCTTCACATGTTGTGTATGCTATCATAGAGGTCACTTCATTTAATGACTATAAGGGTTTCGAGTGAGATCAAGATCAATATCAAGATCAAGAAGAACAACATCACTTTTCTTAGTAATTCAAGCATGGTTGTTAAGATATCGATCTTCATCTTAGAATCTTATAATTTTACGATACTATAAAGTAAAAAGATCCAGATCCTACGTAGGATCTTTGCGAGATAGGATCTTAATAGGATCACGGTCTTGACCATAGGATCTTAAGATCTCGATTGATCCGATCTTACTTTTCTTGAACTACGAGCTAAAAAACTACAAATTTATGAATTAAGTTTTGCAGAAAATGAAAAACAAACACTTGATAATGATAATTTTAACAAAACATTTTCATGATATATGATGTGTAAATATGTAGATTTGCATAATTTTACAACGCCTAATAAGAAAATGACACTATATTATGATATTAAGATTCTGATCAAATCTTACGATCACAATCTTGCAAAGACAAAAACGATCTTAATAAGATCCTGATCTTAAAACCTTGAATTCAAGTGATAAGAGGTTAGTATATTATATTCATGTTTTGATAATAATTATATAGTTTATAAATTTTAGAGGCTGTTAGTATATTATATTCATGTTTTGATAATAATTATATAGTTTATAAATTTTAGAGCTGTATTTTGATGATGATATACCTATATAAAAAGGCTAACTCATCATCTTCAAAATACAACCATAAATTTTACAACTATAGAATGTTCCATATAGAATGTTCCATATTATTGAACTAGGAATTACGTTCCACTCTTAGTGATCGACACTCTGCTTACCACTATATACATATTGATCGGATACACTGTCCGTTAGTGTGTGTGTTATAGGATAAGTCGGCTAAATATAAATGTAAAACTTGAAATAGGCAAATCACCCTATACTACACCGTGACACGCTGCACACATCAGCAACCTAATTTGAAGAAGAGTACAGTGTTTGGGCTATCAAGTATTGAACAAAAGAATATACTGCAAATTTAGCCTTTTTTAGTTGGTAAGCTCCCAATGAAATACCTAGGAGTCCCTTTAGTCACTAAGTAGTTAAGTATTTCTGACTGCAAACAAACCCCTGGTAGAAAAAGTGAGGAACAGAGTATTGAATTGGAAGAATAGAGCACTCTCATATGCTGGTAGATTGCACTTGATAGTTGTTGTACTAGCTTCAATGCAGGTTTTTTTTCGGCTTCTGTGTTTGTGCTACCAAACACGGTGATTAAGGATATCAATAAGATCTTGAAGGGGTTTTTATTGTGTAAGGGTGATTTAATAAAAGGGAGAGCTAAGGTGGCATGGGATAATATTTATAAACCAAAGGATCAAGGTGGATTAGGTATAAAAAACTTACAGAAATGGAATGAAGCTTTATTGGTGAAACATCTATGGACCATTGCAGCCAAGAAGGATTCTCTTTGGGTCAAATGGATTAGTATAGAAAGGTTAAAGAGGAGAAACTTCTAGGAGGTTTCCATTGAGGGGAATTGTAGTAGTATTTGGAAGACCCTGCTTGAATTAAGAGACAGAGTTAAGGAGCATATTGAGTACAAGATTTGTAATGGGAAAAAAATCTCTGTTTGGCATGAAAAATGGCATCATAATGGACCATTAAGTCATCATATTACACAAAGAGAGATTTACAATGCAAGATTTTCAAGTAATAACTCTATTGCAGAGGTGTCTGAAATTGGTATTTGGAAACGGCCTAGTGAGTGGTTTATTAAGTACCCCATTCTAAATAATATCAAGGCACCTACCATAGATATTAATTTAGAAGATATGTTAGTTTGGGTAACTAATTTTGGGAGACAAATAGACTTTTCTATAGGCAATGTATGGAAGGATTTGTGCTACATGGCAGGAAGTTAAATGGAAGTCATTGGTTTGGTTTGCACAATGTATACCAAGTCACTCATTTGTTTTGTGGATGGCCATACAAGAAATATTAATGACCCAGGACAAAGTGATGAAATGGAAACCTAATGAAGTTTTGAATTGTGTTTTTTATGGTAAATGCAGTGACTCACATGAACACTTATTTTTTAAATGTGAGGTCTCTACTAAGATATGGGAAGCCATGCATGAATAGGAAAACTGACAAAGAATTGGAAAAATATTGTAGAGGATTTCTCAAAGATACCACCCTGCAAGAAAATATGGAGCATAATTTGTAAATTGGTCTATAGGGGTGATGTGTATTTTGTCTGGCAGGAAATAAATGCCAAAATTTTCAGAAAGATTAAAAAGGATGAAGCAGAAATTATACAAATAGTAACATATACTGTAAAACTGAAAATGATGAGCTTCAAAGTGAAGGATTCTTGTGCGAGCAGTGGAAGAGAAATGGAAGATAGAATGAAGAGAGCAATAGTTTGATAGAATAGTTCTTTTTTATTGTATTAAGATAGAATGCTATTGATTGTTAGTACGAGGGGAAGGTACCCGCCGCGTTGCGGCGGGGGCGTTTGCTATATTCTTGGATAAAGTAGACACTTGGATTCTGGTAGTCGGAATAATAGGGAAAACAAATGGGTGGAAGGGGTTTGATGTTGGAAGTGTGATGATGATGGGTTTTGATAAAGTGAGAAGAGTGTGATGATGGGTTTTGATGTTTTCTAGTGACTGTGTCGTGTTTAGGAAGTGGTGATGATGAGCAATTTCTGGTTGATGATAATCCCTTTGTTTCATGAAACTGATGATAGCTTATTACTTTATTGTGTCAATTAGGTTTTTTTTTTAATTAAAAAAAAGTTATAGTTATTTAATTATTTGTTTGTTTGTTTGTTTTTTTATGTCGAATCTAGGGTATCAATTTTCGAGACGACTTTTGTTGGTGTCGAATCCGGTGTATCAATTCACGAGATTACTTTTGTTGGTGTCGAATCCAGGGTATCAATTCCCGAGACGACTTTTGTTGGTGTCGAATCCAGGGTATCAATTCCCGAATTCCCGAGATGACTTTTGTTGGTGTCGAATCCAGGGTATCAATTCCCGAGACGACTTGTGTTGGTGTCTAATCCAGGGTATCAATTCCCAAGACGACTTTTGTTGGTGTCGAATTTGTTTTCTTCATTTATTTTGGTTTTGGGTTCCCGTTTTATTTTTGGTTTATTGTTTTAAATTTGCTTTCTTAGTTTACTACTCCAGTTCGAGCTTTCGTGATTTCGCCGCTCGAACTGCGGGGGAGTATTAGATGAATAAGTTAGTTTGCCCAAGTCCGACTTGTGGGTTGAGTCCATTAGGATTTCCAGGTATATTGCTTTATAAATACCTGACGAATAAACATTATAGCCTACAGGTGTTTCGTTGTCTTACATAAACCACTGCAGTTGATATACCATCTATAGAAATTATTATTACTAATAATTATATAGTTCGTAAATATTAGGGTTGCATTTGTAAAAGTGAAATATTTCTAAGCCTATATAATAAGCTTACCTCACTATCAAAATGCAACCATAACATTTATAGCTATAAAGTCTTCCATTTCATTAATTGAAGTTTGCTCTCCATTAGTCGATGTGGGACAAAATAATTGCACCTTCTCTCTCTCTCTCTCTCTCTCTCTCTCTCTCTCTCTCTCTCTCTCTCTCAGTCTCTAACGGGATTAATAAGTTCTTTAAGTTTGAAAATTTGTAAATGTATCTATCAATGCTTTCAAATATATTGTAATTCATTAATAACCTCGATGAACAATACATATACAAACGATGTAGAACTAAGACCGTATAGCATCGACGTTTGAGAACAATACATTTGATTTTGAAGTCCGTCCTTAAGATCGCAAGTTTAACAGCTGGGTCGAAACATCATAACTATTTGCATATATGTCCAACTCGTCGAAACTCGAAAGCGAAACCTTTTTGTGGGCTAACTAGCAAATATTAGTTAATGATCTTGGCAATATGATTACTTTGGGGTTAGTCGTAATGGTGAGGTGCTTCTTTATAAGAATGCTAACTGATGTATGCAAGAATCAAGATTACATCTTATTCGTTTACGTGTCTCGACTCATACTTTTATTGGATTGTATCACTATAAAAGTGGCGTTCCCTTTTTAAAGGAGGTTTCACTTTGTAAGAAAGCATCTGAGCTATGAATCTTCATGAAAAAGTATTTTTATTTTTTTACCATCTTTCTTCCATATTGCAAACAAGACTCTTTACCTACTCACACTAGGTAAAGAGTCTTGTTTTTACTATCTTTCTTCCATATTGCAAACAAGACTCTTTACCTAGTGTAAGTATCACATAGTACCACACGACCCTACCAACTACACCATCATAAAATGGCATCGATAATGTTTTTTCCTTCTTCTTCGAGATGAGCGTTTCGTGGCATTGGCACTACGTCTTAGTGGCATATACAGACACAAAAAACCCGGGCCTAATGTTCCTTGGCAGCTTCTTGTAATCCGTGGTCATAGGTTCCTACTAGTGATCATTTTTTGCTGTACGTGCAGTGGGGTCGTTCCACATGTTTCTCATCCATCAAAGACTACACAATATGCTATTGACGAACAAAACTTTCGCCAAACCAGACAATACAATAAATTTCAAATGGCCAATGTCGGTAAACCGAGCCCGTTTTGCGATGGTAATAGAAGTCATGGATGCATATATTTCATGTTCAAATGGTCATATGTTGTGGCCTATATATTAAATACTCTATCAAATGGATTGACCATAAGGTATGTTTGAGATAACGGGTTATAAAGTTGCATCAAATGATGTTTGACAAGAGTCACTTTTAAAGGCTTAAAGTACGTTTAAAAGATTTTCATAACACAGGGTGTGGTTTAAGTTTTTCACTCGTCACATTAGTTTCACGTCATCAAAAAACAACTTTTTTTTTTTTTTTTTTTTCTCTCTAACTTTCCACAAATTTTGCAACACATTCTCTCTCATTCTTTAAAGTTTTTATATTTTAATCATTTTAAAATATCTCATAAATACAAATGTTTACACACCAAAACAAGTAAAATACAATATCTCTCACAAAAAACACCTTGGTCTCTCTTCATAGCTTCAGGACTGAGTCCCGCAAGAAAAGGAAAAAATGGTGTTTTGCTGTAATGTAAGGGTGGTGTTTAGCACTTTCTTGGTGACATGGCAGTGGTCCCCATGGCTTTTTCACACTACATCCTCCTCACTTACGCTGTATATTAAAACCAGACTGTAACACCCCCAAAATTTGATACAGCGGAAGACTCAACAAGCTCTCGGGGTGCTACGGTGATTGGTATCCAAACACAAGACATAAAAGAACGTGATAAAGTAAACATAATAAAAATACAACCACGCGGGGTTTTAAAGTTTACATTATCCCAAAATCATCCAAAGTCAGGCCCAAAAGAAATAATATAGGTCCACAATAGTTATCAGAGTTTTAGAAATATAGATCCATAACCGGTGCCAAATGCCAAGCCTCCAATCCCAAGCATCCATAGAGCATCACTTAATTACCTGAGAAAACGTGCTAAAAGTCAGCTTTCGCTGGTGAGATCATAGGTTTAGATTCATAATTCAATATAGTGGACTTATACGCAAAACGCTTGCTAGCTAGACTAGGCCTCAATCATCCAACCAAAATATCCAACCAATACTCCAACCAAATCAAATCAAATCAACCCTATAGGTGCACGCTATAGCTCAAATCAATCCAATCAATAGCTTACCTAGCTCAAGTCTAGGCCTCGCTCTAAAATCAATCCAATAGCTTACCTAGTTCGGGACTAGGCCTCGCTCATCAACCAATCAATAGCTTACCTAGTTCGGGACTAGGCCTCGCTCAATAACCAAATCAATAGCTTACCTAGCTCATGTCTAGGCCTCGCTCAATAACCAAATTAATAGCTTACCTAGTTCGGGACTAGGCCTCGCTCAATAACCAAATCAATAGCTTACCTAGTTCGGGACTAGGCCTCGCTCAATCCTACCTAGTTCTATAAGCATAGCAAGTTTTAAAATAAACGAAGCGATAATAGTCCACATAAAACATTTGCACGTTTCTCACCCCAAGTATTGAAAACAAAATTCAAGAGTAAAAGTGGGGCTATGACTCACCTCAAGTCCAGAAATCCTCAAAAGAAACGATAGAAGAAAGACGTAAGTAAGCTCAAGCAACTCACGTAACGGCGACTACAGACTCGGCACTTCCTAACAATATCAAACTCGTTCATAAATCATTTCCTCAAAATCAAATATTCCCATTCCCGAACGTAATCCATTTACTTTCCAAAAATATCCATTTCTCGAATTAACTTCATATCAATTTGAAATTCGACGTTTGGTATCCATATGGGTGGAGGGTCGACACAACTCAAACCAAAAAGCCACAACAAGCAAAATAATAAACCGATTATAGGTCTAATGTTAGCCCAACATATTATTTAAATAACTATTGAAGCTTATTAAATCCGTCGATTTGATAATCTCCCATATTTATTTACGTAATATATCGTTCCAAGATTATACCCAACCTAAAGCACATTGCACAAAAGATTCTATTTGATATATATCGTAGTCCAAAAAATTCCCTATATATATATCGTCGAATCGGCCAAATTCCACGAGATATATAGTAATTTATTACCCTAAAATATATACCACATCCTATGGGCGTCGTGGGATACGATGCCCATTAATATACTCATTTTATATCGTCAAATAACTCGATCTAGAATAAGTCACTTGATATATAAAATGTTTATATTAATCGTTATATATCCGTGACAACACAAAAGTCACAATATAAAGCCCACTTGGACTTTAAAGAACCACAATTCGTATAACTCGATAAGTTTCTAATTTATAAACAAAATCACATTTTAAATTATTATTTACCCGACTTATTATTTCACCATTATTTATATAGTTATTATTTATAACAATAGTCCGACATTTATTACACTACTCACATAGCATAATATCTATCGTTATATTATTATAACGTTTACTCGTTATCGTTTTATTATTAATATACGCATTTATATATATATATATATATATATATATATATATATATATATATATATATATATATATATATATATATATATATATATATATATATATATATATATATATACGTTTAACACGTCTATATACGTATATAAACGATTATATTCTCAATAATATTATTACGAGTATTATTTTTAATATCGACTTTTAAATATTTATCGAGTCATAGAATTTGGTCACATGTCCGAGTCATGACCCTCGGCTCATAGTCCAAGTCCAAAATAATAAGAATCAAGTCACAATAATAAATCAACCCCGTCCAAATCAATCCCATATCCACGTGCTACAACATGAGGGTCCGACTACGGCACCCAACTAACCTATCTCCGTCATCTAATTGACCGTCTCACAATCGGTCCCCAATTCCATACTCGTCAACACAACTCCAATAATACTCACAATCGAGAAATACCACATCGAGTCCGAATAATATACCAATGCCCAACATATCAATCACAACAAAATATAAATAATAATCACAAGTAACATATCGTCCGAAAACCAAGTAAGCAACGGGTTGAGTTACCAAGTCAACCCGGGTCAACATATGCTCAAAACATGAAACGGGAGCCACACCCGAGACTCATGAGTCTCGGCTAGCTCCTTGAGCTCAAACCAAACCAAAACAGCCCCTTGGGGGTGTCGGCTAGAAATCCATACGACCCAAAATGGTCGACCAATCATAACCGAGAGCAACCAAACATCACAAATGGCACCAAGATCAAATATATACCTCAAAGGTCAAGAAATCGACCCAAAAAATCACCCAAACCGAGAGCATAAGCTCTCGGCCGGTTCTCGACCCATCGGAAAAATCATCACCCGGATATCAAACTTCCATTTAACTCATTATTATCAAAACCCATTTAATTCTTGTATCAAAAATCATAAACCCGAAAAGATAATGAAAACCGTGACCCAAGGTCGCGGCTCAAACCCACACCTCGAGTCAAAACTCGACCTACCTTCAAAACCAAAGCCAAATCGAATAGATCTTCAAGAAATAATAAAAAGTGGTGATGAACTCGTGAGGATTAAATTCGAAATAGGTGTTAACGTGGGAGTTAGAGCGCGTGGTTAGTACCAAAAGATAGATCTCGAAAAGATGGTGAAGATGGTGGTGTTGTTTTTAGTGTGAGGGTGGCGGTGGCGGCGCTATGGTGGAATAAGGGTGGCGGTGGTGGGAATAAAATGAAGAGAGAGAGAGTGTTGGTGAGATGTTGGTGATGGTTGTGTGTAGCTTATGAAAAACGCAGGGCCACAAGGACGATTTTTGTTATTACTCTTAAAAAAAATAATAAACTTTTAAATGATAATAATAATAGTGGGTGTAGGGGATTTAGTAGCCCGGTGTCAATACACGGACCAAACCCGAAACTCAAATAACCAAATGTTTTTCAAACCGAACCCGTTCCAAAAATAATAATATCCGATCCAACAATAAAATGTAATTAAAATTGTTAGGTTAACCTAGTGCCGGAGTCAATGTAGTGCCAAAATAACGATCTCAAAATAAATCATCACGACCGAATCAAACCAAACCATAAATAAATAATCAAATCTCATAAATATCGTACGATTAAAAATCACGTACCAACGTTCGTAAAATATCTCGTCACAATAAACTTTCAAAAATTCCAAATTTATAATTTTAATGTAATGCGGGTTTTAAAATGGCTCCCTATTTTGCCAGTTGTCACATCCTCCCAGCCTCAGAAGAAACCCATCCCGGGTTTCTCTCGGAACAACCCATCTACGAAGTAAAAAGCTTCGGATATCTCTTTCGCAACTCATCCTCACGTTCCCACGTGAATTCCGGTCCGTGCCGCGAATTCCAACGAACTTTGATGAGTGGTATACAACTTCTCTTAAGTCGTTTAATCTCTCTATCCAGTATCTCAATCGGCTCTTCCACAAAATTCAAACTCTCATCCACACGAATATCCTTGATTGGTATAACTGGTGTTTCCTCTGAAAGACATTTCTTCAGATTGCTAACATGAAACACATCATGAACTTTACTCAATTCCATTGGTAATTCCAAACGATAAGCTACGGGCCCAATTCTTTCCAAAACAAGAAATGGTCCAATGTAGCGGGGATTAAGTTTCCCACGTTTCCCAAAACGTATCACACCCTTCCAAGGCGAGACTTTCAACATCACTTTGTCCCCAACCTGGAATTCTAGGGGTTTACGCCTTTGATCGGCGTAGCTTTTCTGCCTATCTCTAGCTGCTTGCAGTCGATCTCGAATTTGCATTACCTGCTCAGTAGTTTCCAAGATAAGCTCAGGGCCTGTGAGTTGGCTATCTCCGACTTCTGCCCAACCAATAGGTGAACGACATTTACGACCATACAAAGCTTCAAATGGTGCAGCCTTAAGACTTGTGTGGTAGCTATTGTTGTAGGAGAACTCCGCAAGGGGTAGATATTTCTCCCAGCCTTTACCAAAGTCTATGATGCATGCACGAAACATATCCTCCAAAGTTTGAATAGTTCTCTCACTTTGACCATCGGTTTGGGGGTGATATGCAGTACTCATATCAAGTCTCGTCCCCAAAGCAGTTTGAAGTGATCGCCACAATGCTGACGTGAAGCGGCTGTCGCGATCCGAAATAATCAATATCGGAACTCCATGACGAGAAACAATCTCCTTCACATACAACCTCGCAAGTTTATCCACACTATCATCTTCACTAATCGCCAGGAAATGAGCAGACTTAGTCAAAGGATCCACAATTACCCATATAGCGTCGCAACCGCTAGCTGTCTTTGGTAATTTGGTAATAAAGTCCATCGTAATCCGCTCCCATTTCCAAACCGGGAGTTCTGGCTGCGTCAACAATTCTGACGGTCTTTGATGTTCGGCTTTAACCTTAGAGCAAGTCAAGCACTTACTAACATACAACGCTATATCTGCCTTTATATTTGGCCACCAATATAACTTTTTCAAATCCTGATACATTTTGTCGGACCCAGGATGAATAGAGTATCTTGACTTATGCGACTCATGCATAATCAACTCTCGAATTCCTCCACACAATGGTACCCAACTTCGCTCTCCAAAACATAATACTCCATCAGAACGTCTAACAAATCCCTTCTCATTTTCTGCCATCCAGAATATATTCTCAGCAGACCGATTTTCTGCTTTCAACGCTTCCGTTTGAGCTTCTAATATTTGAGACGGTAATGGCGACACGATAGTCATTCCTAATGACCTAACTCGTAACGGTGGAATTCTCTCCTTTCGACTAAGAGCATCAGCAACAACGTTTGCTTTACCCGGATGGTAGCGAATTTCACAATCGTAATCGCTTAGCAACTCAATCCAACGTCGATGCCTCATGTTAAGCTCTTTTTGGTTCAGAATGTGTTGCAGACTTTTGTGGTCAGTAAACACTACACACTTGGTTCCATACAAGTAATGTCTCCATATCCTCAAAGCAAAAACCACGGCACCTAACTCCAAATCATGGGTGGTGTAGTTCTTCTCATGCTTCTTGAGCTGTCGGGAAGCATAAGCTATCACTTTCTCTCGTTGGATCAACACCGCTCCTAATCCTTTATGAGAAGCGTCACAATAGACGACAAAGTCCTCGTTACCTTCGGGTAACGCCAAGATAGGAGCACTACAGAACATCTCCTTAAGCAATTGAAAAGCTTCCTCTTCCTTATCTCCCCATTCATACTTAACACTCTTTTGAGTCAATTTGGTCAACGGTTTTGCTATCTTCGAAAATCCCTCAATGAATCTTCGGTAATAACCGGCTAATCCCAAAAATTGACGAACTTCTGTTGGGGTCGTAGGTGCAGCCCAATCTTTAATTGCTTCAATCTTAGCAGGATCCACATGAACTCCTTGTCTATCAATCACATGACCTAGAAATTGTACCGTTGGAATCCAAAATTCAAATTTCGAAAACTTGGCATACAGTTTCTCCTTCCTGAGCAATTCTAAGATAAGTCTTAGATGCTCCTCATGCTCCTTCTCACTCTTCGAATAAATCAGAATGTCATCGATGAACACAATCACAAACTTATCTAAATAAGGCTTACACACCCGATTCATGAGATCCATGAATACCGCCGGTGCGTTAGTCAACCCAAACGACATCACCTGAAACTCGTAATGCCCGTAACGGGTTCTGAAAGCCGTTTTCGGAATATCTTCCTCGCGCACTCGAAGCTGATGATATCCCGATCTCAAATTGATCTTCGAATACACACTCGATCCTTGAAGCTGATCGAACAAATCGTCGATCCTCGGCAACGGGTATCAATTCTTCACTGTTAACTTGTTCAACTCTCGATAATCAATACACATGCGAAACGATCCATCCTTCTTTTTCACAAATAAAACCGGGGATCCCCAAGGTGAAGAACTTGGTCTTATGAATCCATTTTTGGCTAACTCCGCTAATTGTTTCGACAACTCTTCCAATTCAGTAGGTGCAAGACGATAAGGCGCTCGTGCTGCAGGTGCAGCACCAGGTATCAACTCAATCTGAAATTCCACTTGTCTAGTAGGCGGGATTCCCGGCAAATCATCGGGAAACACATCCGAAAAATCACGAACTATAGGTACATCTCCAATGCACCTTTCCTTCTTCTCCTTCTCTCCTTTCTCAAAAATTTGAGCTAAGAAAAGGTAACTTCCTTTTTCCATTAGCTTCGGCAACTTAGTGCAAGATATGACCGCTAATCTAGATAGGCCTCTCAAATCATTTCTATCTCCTGGTATGTTCAGAATCTCCTTGCCGTATGGTATACGCACGATCTTCTCATCGCAAATTATATGAGCACGATACTTCGACAACCAATCCATACCAATAATGACATCAAAACTTCCTAACGTGACGGGTAGAAGATCTATGTTGAAAGGACGGTTCAGAAAGTTTAACGTGCAGCCGCGAATGATAGTCCTAATCCTCTCTATGTTCCCATTAGCTAACTCTACATCATAACCAATTCCTAAGGCCATCGGGGGTTTCTCTAGTAAGGGTGCAAACTTAGTGGACACAAAACTCTTATCGGCACCAGTATCAAATAGTATGGAAGCATAACGATTATTGAGAAGGAACGTACCAGTAACAATGTCCGGATCTTCTCCTCTCTCGTTTCCAAGTGCATACACTCTTCCATGAGCAGCTCCAGCTTCCACACGTTGGTCCCCATTATCTTGTCGTCCACGGTTTCCTCCAGCTCCACGGTTTCCATTATTGTACCCATTACCACCCGATCCTTGATTTCCTCGGTTCCACGATTCCCTACACTCATTCCTATAATGTCCCTTCTTTCCACATCCATAGCAAGTAACATTTGCCTTACTCATAGTTTCAGGAGCAGCTTGAACCATAGCAAGTGGTCGAGCTCTACAATCCTTAGCTATGTGTCCCATCCTCGAGCAATTCTTGCACATCACAGTACATCGTCCAGAATGATTCTTATAGCATCGGTTACACTTGGGTGCATCTCCATTGTAGTTCTTCTTGTCTCCATCTCCCATGGCATAAGCTCTAGCAGTTGTTTGTCGCTTGTTCCGACGATCATTACCCTTAGAGTGATTATCCCTCTTCCTCTTTCCATTCTTATCTTTCTCAGCTTCTTCTAATGCCAAAGAGTCCATCAATTGTTGAGCAATAGTGATAGCCTCATGAATGTTTGCAGGCTTAGCAGAAATCACATCGTTCCTTGTAGCTACCGGCAATCCATCGGTATACCTCTCAATCTTTTGGGTCTCAGTCCTAACCATATCGGGATAGAGTAGGGCTAACTCTCGATAACGGCGATTGTAAGTTGCCATATCGGTACCTTTCACCTTATGGTTCCAGAACTCAATCTCCAGCTTCTTAATCTCATTCCTTGGGCAGTAAGTCTGAATCAGCAAAGACTTAAATTGCTCCCAAGTCATAGCATAAGCCACATCACTCCCAACCGAGTTACGGTAATTGTTCCACCAAGTTAAGGCTTCATCCTTGAAAGTAAGAGAAGCAAACTTTACCTTCGCATTCTCCACACAACCACTGACATTAAACACTGACTCAGTCTTCTCAATCCACCTAACCAAGTAAACCACTCCTTCAGTTCCACCAAACTCAATAGGTCCACAAATCTTAAACTCCTTGTAGTGACATCCGTTAGCACGAACAGGTGGGGATGTTCCAGCAGAATTGTTGGAATGATTTGACTCAGCTAGTAGCTCAGCAACTCGTTGCTCCACAAGTTGGTTGATCATTGCTTGGTCCACAGTAGGTGCAATAAGTGGAACATGATCATTGTCTCCCTGAACATCAACATTTTGATTCCTGTTGTTGCGGTTAGTAGTGTCCAGGTTATCAGGAGTAGGGGTCTCAACATTTCGAGTTGGACGGCGTCCTCGACGACCAGGGGTAGTCGTTGCAGGTCCAGTTCTGGTAGCTCTAACAGGGTTTCTTCGTGGGGCCATTGATCTGAAACATCATACAAGTTCGTAAGTCTCCGATAGAACTCATATATGCTCAACAAGAATTAAATCAACGAAGCCAAGTCATGGACAGAATATCAACAATACACCACAAGACATCAATAAGGCGCATAGGAACTCAATTTCCATAATATCCAACAACCACATAATACCATAAATTAATAACCATCAACCATACAATAAAGATCCAACATTGTTCCAACTACCGAAAACACAAAGATAACAATCGTTCCAACGAGACGAGTAATCAACGGAAATACATCAAAATAAGATAACTAGCTTTTCTAACCGAACACTCTTCGGTTAAGAAAGCAACAAGATAACATAGCTCGAACGTCTAGCCACGCTGCTGGCGGAGGTTCCTCAACTCCAGCCTCAAGCCATCAAGATCCCTCCATAATGATCCTAACTTCACACTATGGGTGTCTCGGTCTCTCTTGAGGTCAGCCACCTCCTTCTCCAGCTCGGCATTCCTTTGCCATAGCTTGCGGTCGGCTTCTCGAGCTGTAACAAAACCTCGCTGTAAACTATCGATATGCTCGTGAACCTCCATCAAAACTCTCCTCATCTCAGTAGTCCTGCCCACAACCACAGTCATATCCAATCTCAGATCCGCTATGAACTCTCCAATAACCCTCTCAAGTCGATCAGATATACGTGTAATTCTCTCACCAAGATCCGTAATCTGAGCCCATAACCTACCAATCTCACCTAACTCTGCATGCTCAGCAGAGACCTCAGAAGGTGCATCTGACTCAACGGGACTACCAGGTGGCAACTCAAACAAAAATGGATGATCAGGTGAATCAGGCTCAGTCGGATGTATAGGTGAATCAGGCTCCTCAGCCTGAGCTGGCGGCACAATCAAATCATCATCATCAGGCATCTCCTCCTCCTGAGGGTCATCCTCCTCCTCAGGGTCATCATCATCACCCTGCTCAGCCTCCTGAGGGTCATCAGCCTCATCCTCACCCTCGTACTCCTCCTCCTCATCGGAAGAGTACATCATCAATCGTCGTCTCCTAACAGGTGAACCATGTGGTGAAGGGGTAGGTGATCTAGGACGACGACGCAATGATGGAGGTGGCGCCTCAGACAGAAGAGAGTGAGCATCAATCTGTAAAGGTGGTGAAGTAGGGCGTACCAACATACGTGCCGTAGCTCGGTGGGCAAAACGTGGAGCCATACGAGCCAAAGCCTGATGAAGAGTAAGCTGCCTCGATGTACCAGGGAGCCCTAGAGAAGATGAGGGTCCCTGCGTAGATGCAGCAGGTGGTGCTGAAGTAGAACCTGTCGGTGTCATAGTAGCTGAATGCATGACAACCTAGTAAGGGTCATCAGAAGCCATGGTGAACTGTGCTGGCAACACCGGTGTAGTAAGAATATCCTCAACAACATCAGGCGTATGGGAGGCCATAGTCTGTGACAACGGCGTAGGGTAGGTGTAAGTGTTTCAAAACAACTAAACCGCGAACTCAAAATACCATATCCAAAAATCATCATATAATTCCAAATCGTATATAATCAAGAAAGATTTAAAATACCGCATTACTAAAGCCATTCGCAAAACAATTAAGCCATATAATTCCTCAAAAACGCATATAATTCCTCAAAACGCCATCATATCACTAAATCAATAAACCTCAAATCCTCAAATCATCTAAAGAAATCCCAAATCTATAATCATCTCAATAATCTCATAATACCTCAATAATAAACAATGATGCTTCGGCTTGGCGGGCTGGCGGGCAATGGTCGGGGATCGTTTTCTATAAAAATCGGTTATAGTTTAGGTGTCTATTTACCTAGTTCTGTATAACCTTGGCTCTGATACCAATCTGTAACACCCCCAAAATATGATACAGCGGAAGACTCAACAAGCTCTCGGGGTGCTACGGTGATTGATATCCAAACACAAGACATAAAAGAACGAGATAAAGTAAACATAATAAAAATACAATCACGCGGGGTTTTAAAGTTTACATTATCCCAAAATCATCCAAAGTCAGGCCCAAAAGAAATAATATAGGTCCACATTATCCCAAAAGAAATATATATATATATATATATATATATATATATATATATATATATATATATATATATATATATATATATATACACGTTTAACACGTCTATATACGTATATAAACGATTATATTCTCAATAATATTATTACGAGTATTATTTTTAATATCGACTTTTAAATATTTATCGAGTCATAGAATTTGGTCACATGTCCGAGTCATGACCCTCGGCTCATAGTCCAAGTCCAAAATAATAAGAATCAAGTCACAATAATAAATCAACTCCGTCCAAATCAATCCCATATCCACGTGCTACAACATGAGGGTCCGACTACGGCACCCAACTAACCTATCTCCGTCATCTAATTGACCGTCTCACAATCGGTCCCCAATTCCATACTCGTCAACACAACTCCAATAATACTCACAATCGAGAAATACCACATCGAGTCCGAATAATATACCAATGCCCAACATCACAATCACAACAAAATATAAATAATAATTACAAGTAACATATCGTCCGAAAACCAAGTAAGCAACGGGTTGAGTTACCAAGTCAACCCGGGTCAACATATGCTCAAAACATGAAACGGGAGCCACACCCGAGACTCATGAGTCTCGGCTAGCTCCTTGAGCTCAAACCAAACCAAAACAGCCCCTTGGGGGTGTCGGCTAGAAATCCATACGACCCAAAATGGTCGACCAATCATAACCGAGAGCAACCAAACATTACAAATGGCACCAAGATCAAATATATACCTCAAAGGTCAAGAAATCGACCCAAAAATCACCCAAACCGAGAGCATAAGCTCTCGGCCGGTTCTCGACCCATCGGAAAAATCATCACCCGGATACCAAACTTCCATTTAACTCATTATTATCAAAACCCATTTAATTCTTGTATCAAAAATCATAAACCCGAAAAGATAATGAAAACCGTGACCCAAGGTCGCGGCTCAAACCCACATCTCGAGTCAAAACTCGACCTACCTTCAAAACCAAAGCCAAATCGAATAGATCTTCAAGAAATAATAAAAAATGGTGATGAACTCGTGAGGATTAAATTCGAAATAGGTGTTAACGTGGGAGTTAGAGCGCGTGGTTAGTACCAAAAGATAGATCTCGAAAAGATGGTGAAGATGGTGGTGTTGTTTTTAGTGTGAGGGTGGCGGTGGCGGCGCTATGGTGGAATAAGGGTGGCGGTGGTGGGAATAAAATGAAGAGAGAGAGAGAGAGTGTTGGTGAGATGTTGGTGATGGTTGTGTGTAGCTTATGAAAAACGCAGGGCCACAAGGATGATTTTTGTTATTACTCTTAAAAAAATAATAAACTTTTAAATGATAATAATAATAGTGGGTGTAGGGGATTTAGTAGCCCGGTGTCAATACACGGACCAAACCCGAAACTCAAATAACCAAATGTTTTTCAAACCGAACCCGTTCCAAAAATAATAATATCCGATCCAACAATAAAATGTAATTAAAATTGTTAGGTTAACCTAGTGCCGGAGTCAATGTAATGCCAAAATAACGATCTCAAAATAAATCATCACGACCGAATCAAACCAAACCATAAATAAATAATCAAATCTCATAAATATCGTACGATTAAAAATCACGTACCAACGTTCGTAAAATATCTCGTCACAATAAACTTTCAAAAATTCCAAATTTATAATTTTAATGTAATGCGGGTTTTAAAACGGCTCCCTATTTTGCCAGTTGTCACACAGACAATCATGATCAAGCACCAAGATGAGTAAAGAAACATGCTCCTAATTTCAGAGTCACTATCAAGCAGTCAAGCACCGAGACGAGTAAACGAGCATGCTCCTAGTTTCGGAGTCGCAAATTGTTCTCAATGTACTAGTAATTTAACTTGCACTGCTTCCTAGCTTTTGCCACAATGAACTTCACCATTAAACTATCACATTTAATAAACATTATAAAAAATTTCTCATAATAATTATGGGAATGGATCCAGTAAGAAGAAAACAAAAATAAAAAGAATGATAAATGTTTTCAGCCACACATTTCTAATGAATAATGAAAATTTCATAGGAGATGACGAGATGCATCTCTATTTGTAGGTACATCTGAAATATGTGGCGCGCTGCGTTTATTTCTCATCATTCTTATTTTACTTTTATTTCTTATTTTAGTAAATATATAATGTATAAATATTAAGGTGCTAGTTCAACGTGAGATATAAAAAGCATACCTCCCAAACAAAATTAGCCCATAACATTGATATCTATAAAGTTTTCCTTACTCATAGCATCTCCACATAGTCTTTTTCTCCACCAGTCGATGTGGGACAAACATATATTTTACTATCTGTTAAAAGTTCATTTGGTTAAGAAGTGAATAACTTATTAAAAAGTTGAGAACAAGTATATATCAATGCTTTTAAAAATAAGTCACTAATGAACCTTCATAAGTATTATGTAGATAGATGGTGTTATTCCATATTAAATATCATTTTGGAGTTAGGATCAAATAAGAAGAAAAATTAAAATAAGAATGATAAGTAGAAACCACAACCACTCATTTTAGATGCACCTACAAAAATAGATGCATCTCCCCTTAAATTTTTCCCTCCTATTTGAAATGTGTGGCTAGAAATTCTTCTTATTCTTCTTATTTTAGTTTTACCGGATTCCTCCCCCTTTTGTGTGTGATAATATTATTAACGTAATAACAAGGTTTAAAGTATGAATCATGTCTGATCAACTCACTATTCATCCACACCCTGAAAGAATTATCCTCGACTGGTGGAAAGTGCCGGAGAGCCTTCCCGTGTGTTTGTGTGTCGTGAGGCGGTCATGCGGGAAAGAGAGACCACTCGGGTACTCACCATGGTCGATGCTCAACTTCAATAGGTTTAGAAGGAAAGGATTTCGACCCAACGTTATTGTGCTAGTTGGAGCGTACATCCGACATTCATAATCAAGTCCAGGGACGGAACCAGGAAGGTTCCCGCGGGTGTCCGGGCACCCAATGGATTTTTTCAATATAGTGTTAATTTTTGAAAAAAAACATCGATTTTACCTAAAGTTATCTTAAATGCACCCGGTCCATCGAAACATGTTTCTAGTATTAGTGTTCAATTTTTTTAAAACCTTCTGGTTCGAGCATGTAAATTTCTTCCTCAAGATTCCATGAAGAAATCCAATTTTCACATCTAGCTGCTCTAGATGTAAATCATACGTAGCACACATTGCCAGAACCACTCGAACAGTTGTCATTCAAACCACAGGGTAAAATATTTCATTGAAGTCGACTCCCTCTTTCTAAGCATATCTGATGAGATCAAATAAATACATTTTATTAGCATCATTTATCCTATTTAATTGACTTGTTTTATATTGTTTTGTATGAGAATTGGTGCATTAATGTTTACTTTAGTGATTCTCTAGAATAAAAACAAGCAATTGGTGAAAGTTAATGATATTGGACGAATTATGGAGCAAAATGATCAAGATTTGAAATTTCTACTGAAACTCAAGAGATGGGCCGTATCTCTCTCAACAGATACGCCGCAACATCATACTTAGTTGAATTCGAAGACCATTTCCTGACTTTGAAGAATGTGCCGCATCCAATTACAACATGCGCCGCATATGAAACTTTGGTCAATGAAGGATAATCAACTTGTTCTACTCCAAAATACGCCGCATCTCATTTACAACATGCGGCGTATCAGCTAAAGACTTCACCAAATACTATCCAAGACGTTAAAAAACATGCGCTGCGTGCGCATAGAGAAACCAGTTACGCCGCATCTAAAGGCTGTGTATGAATATTCCAGAATATAATAATCTAGGACCCTAAGCGAAGTTAAGTAGATGCGACACATCTATCATCAACATGCGCCGCATCGATCCCTCAGACAGAAACTATAAATACCCATGACAGATACGAGTTTGAGGGTGGAAGAAACCCTAAGGAGATGAATTCAGTCGAAGAAGCATCACAAGACACGCCCCAAACAAAGATCTTAGAGCCGTAAGGTCCTGTATGTGTATAATTCATTAAGTAGTTTTGTTTATTGTATTAGTAAGCTTTAATCTATCAGGATTGATGGGCTTGTGGCCACCATACTGCTCCCTTTAAAATTGCTTTCTTGTCGTTTAAAGTTTATATGATGATGTTTTTGGTGAATTATATTTGTGCATTGATAACCTTTGTGTTTAGTTGAGTCTTCTGGGCTACCATACCTATTCCTCGCCTACTTATCTAGTGTCTAGAAGGTAGGAGAAACATAAGTAATCATTAAGAGTTTACTTGCCGATATATAGGATCCAACGAGACAGATTAGATTACGATACTCATCATATAAAACTAGCAATAAAACAAGTGACAAGCTACTTAATTATAAGGACAGGTCTTCTTACGTGTTTTTATTATCTATCTGTGTACGTGATTGCTATTCGCTGATTTGTTCTCATTAGTTTTACTTTTATTGTTTAATTAAATCAGTGTTAGTCTCTCAGGCAAAACCCCCGTTTATTAGATTAGGTTGTAAAACTAACTAAGATATTAGAATACTGATTAAATCAACTAGATATTACGTTCCATTCTTAGTGTTCGACACTCTACTTACCACTATATACATATTGATCGGGTACACTGCTCGTTAAGTGTGTGCGTTAGTAATAAGTCAGCTAAACATAAATTTAAAACTTGAAAAAGGCTTAAACACCCTATGCTACACTGACATATCACACGCATCAATAGCCGAGTCTTACCTGCTTCTAACAGGGTCTTGGTCAGAATAGCCGAGTCTTACCTGCTTCTAACCGGGTCTTGTCAAGAATAGCCTAGTCTTACCGAGTCTTACCTGGTTCTTACTGGGTCTTGGCCAGAATAGCCGAGTCTTACCTGGTTCTAACTGGGTCTTGGCCAGAATAGCCGAGTCTTACCTGGTTCTAACTGGATCTTGGCCAGAATAGCCGAGTCTTACCTGGTTCTAATTGGGTCTTGGCCAGAATAGCTGAGTCTTACCAGTTTCTAACTGGGCCTTGGCCAGAATAGACGAGTATTACCTGGTTCTAATTGGGTCTTGGCCAGAATAGCTGAGTCTTACCAGTTTCTAACTGGGCCTTGGCCAGAATAGACGAGTATTACCTGGTTCTAACTGGGTCTTGGCCAGAATAGCCGAGTTTTACCTGGTTCTAACTGGGTCTTGGCCAGAATAACCGAGTCTTACCGGGTTCTAACTGGGTCTTGGCCATAATAGTTGAGTCTTACCTGGTTCTAACTAGATCTTGGCTAGAATAGCCGAATCTTACCTGGTTCTAACCAGGTCTTGGCCAGAATAGCCTAGTCTTAACGAGCATTACCTGGTTATAACTAGGTATTGGCCAGAATAGCCGAGTCTTACCTAGTTCTAAATGGGTCTTGGACAGAATAGCTGAGTCTTACCTGCTTCTAACTGGGTCTTGGCCAGAATAGCATAGTCTTACCTGCTTCAATTCACCATGGATTTTTTCTTATGGATTCCAAAGAATTGGCTAGCCCACAAGTATATGGATTGTGGTAAAGGCAGTGGAAATCCACATTTGGTAATCAATTCACCAAGGTGATTTAATCAACCTAAGAATTGGCTAGTCCTAAGCAAACATCTACAGGTTAAGACATATCAAATCCGTTTATAGCTGATGGTTTGCTAAAAATCATATGGTTATCAATGTACCATAGTTCTTGAACTTAAACATTGACTACTCCAGTAGTAATGGCTATTGGTAAAGAGACATAAAATCCATTAATTTTCAATGATTCACCTCTCACAGAGTTAACACACCTAGAAGTGATGAGAATAGTATGAACTTCTGAATTGATGTATAATATGTCATTGTTGCTGGTGGTTCTAGTTGCTGCTGATACATAAAGTTAGTTGTTGTTGGTTACTTTATTTGCTGCAAATGTTCAAGTCTCAATCCTCACACTCTGCAAGTTAAAGATCTATCAAGAAACTTAAAATTAACCTAGTCAAATTCAAGTTTAGGAGAGGATTGTTAGGAATTATTGAAAAATTCTGCTGATGAATACTGCTGATAGGTTCTTGCTGAAGCTTTAGTAGTTTGTGCTGATGCTCTGGTTCCTGCTGATAGAGATTTCTTGCTGATATATGTAACACCCCCAATTCATGATGCAGCGGAATTCAACTTGGGTCTTACTCGACAGCACAACAGTCATAATAATAGAAAACGAACTCTAGTTGAGTCGTTTTAAAAGATTTATCATTCAAATTATATAAATATCAGAGATTACAAAATGAGGTCCCAGATGGTTCCATGTTTACAATTTGCACTAAATGAGTTTTCGAATGATAATAAAATTTATAGCCTCTTGAATATCCGTGCTCCTCCGTGCCAGCCTTGTTCATTATGGACCTGAAATACATGCTTAAAACAGTCAACACAAAGGTTGAGTGGAATTCGTAGAGTTTGTAGTTAAATCGTTGAACACAATAATCGAAATGTGAGGTAATTAATCACAAATTCATGGTTAGAAAAAAAAAAGTCGTTATTATTTCACTAAGCTCATGCAACCAAAGCATTAACATCGAACCAAAAATTGGCATTGTAGAAGCCCTACCAAGGGGTGGCAATTCGTGTCGGGTTCGGGTTGGCGGGTTCGGGTTGTCAGGTTGGCGGGTCAGAAAACCCCAACCTTAACCTGACCCATTTAAATCATCGGGTCAGCTATGTCAACCCTAACCTGTTTACACGTAACCCGAACCTGACCCATTTAACCCGTTTTATATATAAAAGTTAGCACATTACACGAGTTAAATGGGTTACACGTGTTAGTGGGTCGACCCATTTAACCCGTATAATTAAATATAAATAATTTTTAATTAAGAAAAAAACACTTAAACGGGTTGGCGGGTCGACCCGTTTATTTTATTCCCAACCCGAACCTGGCCTGTTTAATAAACGGGTTAGATATGTCGACCCAAACCTGACCCACAATCTATTTAGCTCAACCCGAACCTGTTAATTTTCGTGTCGGTTTCAGGTCGGGTTTCGTGTCAGGTTAGAAATTGCCACCCCTAATTGCCATTATACCTCAAACTATCAAATATAGTGCATTTGTTTGAACTCGTAGTTGTTCAACACAAATGGGATTCGTCAATCCCAATAGATCTATTCAAAATATTCGCGCTCACTATAGCTAGTGACTAATGGTTCATGATATAGGGACTTCGAACATGGCAATCGTTACTTAGTGACAATAAAACATAGTCGGGTAAGCATACAGTAGAAAGCATTGTGTTCGAGTAGAAAAATAATAGCATGTATCCCCCCCATGGGTTTGTAAAATAGTTAAACAATAGAAAGTGGGGCTACGAACTCACCTTAAGTTATGTAGTAAGTAGTGAATGTGATGGTCGAATCGCGAAGGTTTCTACGAGCAACCTATAATAGAATGTTGCGACTTACGATTGGAGTAAAGAATATGAAGAATTGCCTATATATATCTTGCATTTAGTCCATGATGTGGTACTTTGTAAAGTGTAAGTATATGAAAAGAAATGGTTCGTGAAACATGTATAGTTTATATATCGTTTACTACCGTTCGGGCCGACATAATTCAGAAGTCATGTTAGTAAACGTTCGAGGAGCCAGGACACTTTAATTCGTAAATCCACAACTCATCTCGACGGCTTACATAATGAACTCCTCACATGAGGCTCCCTACTATTGTAGTAGTTGATATATATATATATATATATATATATATATATATATATATATATATATATATATATATATATATATAAGTTTTGATCCGAAAAGTTACATGTCCAATATTTGAATAAACTTATGAAAGTTTATCTTTACATGAAGATTGTTATTAGGGCAAGTTTCTTATAACGTGTATGACAATTTCTTGTAATATCTCATGGTTCTTTTAGATGAAGTAGATCCAAATTGTATGTTTAAGTTATCGCCAACTCTTTGGTTCATGTTTTCGCCTAAGTAAGTTTATATGGTCATTTAGTCATGGCCTTGCCATGACCTTTGGTCATTGTTCCATGGTCTTGAGACTCAACCTTGTCTCTAGCCATGGTTGTGGTCTTGAATCTAGGTCATAAGACCTCTTGGTCTTTATAAACCATAACCATTATATAGTGACATATATATGTAAAATAGCTGTTAATAAACTGAGAAAAATCTCATTCGTTATTGGTTTTATGGAGACGTGCTCCTGAATTTTTGAAGAAAACGTGATTCCGGACAACTTTCGTGCTTTAACTTTTTCATGAAACGGACCAGAAGGGCCTCTTTTTGCGTTTTTTATGTTCTGTCACAGAAACTATTTAGGCAGTTTTGCCGCAAAGTTTTGGTAACTTCAAATGGTCATAACTTTTGACTCGTATACTCGTTTTAGGTGGTTCAAATTGCTATGGTTTCCTTGTTAGGTTCTCTACTACAATATGTAATGATCCAATATCATAATTTTACCATTTTGATCAGATTTCACCAAGAAAGTCACTAGTTTACTTGTTTAATTAACTTAACTTAACAATCATTTATAATAACTTGTTTTACCCATTTTTATACATCATGGACATGATCACAAGACATAATATAGCATGAATGATATGTAAATAACATGATTATGATATTTAACAAGAAGTATGTTAGGGTTTTGCTTACAACTTTTGGCTTTCAATTAAGAAAGGAAGTTAACATGTAAGGTAAGGACTTTGATAGACTTTAGCTTCACCCTACTTCACTTCATGCAATCTTTTTTCCCTTGTATTCTTGAAAGAGAGATGATGAAAGTTGAGGTGACTTGAGTAGATTCAAACTCAAGAGAAATCACCAAAGTTTATGAGGTTTGGAAGTAGTTTGATGAATCAAAACCAAACTAGAGTTTCTATGTTGTTGAAGCTCTTGAATCTTGGATGAAACTTGGAAGAAAATTAGCTAAGTGTGAGGTGATGAGGGTTGTGATATGGGATGGCAAAGGAAGGGGGAGAGGGGCTTTTATAGGGTCTTGAGGAGGTTACAAACCTTGGAGACCAAGTTGAACACTTGTAATCATCCAAGAGTTCTATGCATGAGATCAAGCCACAAGGGTGGTGAATCCCCCCCTAAGTCGGTTTGGATGAGGATAGGAAGGATGAGTTGGTCTTGTTGATATTATCCTAGATATTGAGTTAGTTTGGACTCCGTAAAATGCTAACCGTAAACGATTAAGCCATAATACGTAAAACCGGGTATCGTAAAAATACGAAACTTGGAAGAATGATTAAACTTGTCCAAATACTCCATAATAAAATATAAAATGAGTGGTAGGTTCCATTGGGGTGCTAAAACCCCGCTAAAACTGGAAACACGGGTCTAAAACGCGTAATACGTAAAACGTACGAATATTGTGTAAAATTGAGAAAAGTAAAATGTTACTTTTCTAATAGGATAAAAATAATTTAAAATGACTTATAATGTCTAGACTGGGCTCAGTCTAGTGTCGGTTGGTATTAAATGTCTTTTAGACATAAAACCGTAAGCCTAAAAATCAAGGAATGACTTATAAAATCAAGGAACGATTTTTGGTCAAAGGAGGAGGGAAAAATATGTTGACTTTTTCCAAAAATGTGAAAATTCAAATCGTCTTAGAAACGCAGTGCAGGTATAGGCTAAGGTTACGGCTGAGTAAAAACGCTTAAAAATGAAAATTCCAGTTTTTCACGGCCGCGGTTTATTTGGTCATGTTTTTCTCAGTCATGATTTATTCTCAAATAAATCATGAGTGTATCAAACATTTTTCTGATACGGGGAAAATTAACGCGGTCGAGTTTCGTTGTGCGTAGAATTTTTGAATGACGTTTTACCCTAAAACGTGTAATTCCTTAATAACTTTCACGAAAATGATCTGATGAGTGTCAAACTTTTAATTTGCTATGGAAATGATTTATCACTCGAGGCCATGAAACAAAAATCAAATTTCGGGAAAATTTTGGGAAAATTAAATAGTAAAAGTGAATAGTGAAATTTTCCGGGAATAGTAATTAACCTGAAATTGCGAATTATTACAATATAGTTCATCCGCTGGATATGCTTAGTTTATTTTAGAACAAGATATAGAATATCTTTTATAGTTTTACTTTATACATTACTTGTAAGAAAAGTTTAGGGTTCCTTGTATTATAAAAGGAACACACGGTTATGTCTTGTGTACATGTTTTAGATGCGTTTTCAATCTATAGTGATTAATAAAAGATCCATAGAGGATCAAAGTATTATTAGTTTATTGTGTTCTTATTACTTGTGTTTAATTCCGCATAGACATAAGTAAACAGAGATTCTCTATATAGTATTGCTTTTGATTACATTAGTAGTCTATCGATCCATTGGCTCAAAGATCTATCAAGGAGTAGATCCTACACAAAGTGTTATAGCACATCAAATGCTTGCACCTTATCTTCTTAAAGTGCATCATGACATTTAGAACTATAAAATATTTCACTTTACCCATCTAGGAAGATGATTTTATAACATCTCTTCTTTAGCAGTTTTCTCTCAACTAGTCGATGTGAGACAAACAAACATTTTCAAGTTTTCTTTTTTTTACGAGTTTTAATTGTCCTCAAACTTTACTTTACATAAAAAAAACTTGATGTAAGATGTATCTTAGTTGATGTTGAAATACTCTCAGCAACAAATTTGACTGCCAATGGGTGTTTGTTATCGTGTTGAGATGGCAAGCGCATTATGTTAGAGTAGTTCACGTGAAATAAGCCATATGGATGTAGAATCGTTGGACAGGTCTTAAATTCCAGGTTCCACAAACACAGGATTGACAAGAATCTGATTCCATATTATAAACAATATAACACAAATTACATTGTATATTTGACACACTATAAAATGTTACATGTACATACATATATATAGGTTTCCAACCGGTACTTGGAACCATTGTGACTATTCGGTTTATAACCGAATTTAACTAACTAATAACTACCATAACCAACTAACTAACTAACTTAACCGCCATAACTACCAAACGGTTATTAACTAACTAATATACATATTAGGTCCTTTATATTTCGTTTGTTATACTAACAAGACTTATGCAATTAAAAGTCCAACATTTCCCCCAAATTTTTTAAGTCTTGTTCTTCGAGTCTCTATGCTCTTCTCTGCGTCTTCCTTCACATTGCCTTCTAACCTGACCCCAAACTTTGTCTTGTTCATTTCTTCATTCTGTGACTCTTTTGTTCCTGCATCTTCTTGGTCTTTGTCCACTGGATCTTTTACAATAGCACTATCAACCACTTCTTTCTCTGGATCTTTTACATTAGTACTATCCACCACTTCTTTCTTGGACTTCTCATGCCAAGGAACCCTTGTAGTTTCATAATACACTTGAGTCATGTCAATGAACCTCTTGTAGCAATCTTTCAATGCTTCCTCTTCACCATCTGTTAGGCCCAATAAATTAGCAATGGTCTTCCATCTTGTCACGTTCAAGAGCAGTCCTCAACAAAGTCCTTTCCACCAATTCGTTTGGTGTTCTACTTTTGCAATTCAACGTATTCCAATCTATTACCTTGTCTGATGGATTTCCAGGTAAATTTGTTTCTTCCAGCAAACGTACTTCATTCTTCAGAATTGTTGCGTCAACAATCCTTGGTGTCGTCTTCTGATCATTCTGATCAAACGTTGAATCAAACTCTTGTAATCTTAGATCCCTTGTTTCTGATGTCACTTCCCAGGTTTTGAACCTTTGCCTCTGATGCCAATGTTAGCCCCAAATATGAGTCGAAATGAAATTGCAAATATTCTGAATAACTAATAATTCATCTAACTTTGTAACATTACATATGTACATGTATTTATACTATACGAATGGTTGTGTCTTAACCATTGTAACTATTAGAAAGGGTGTGACCCTTTGCTTGTACATGTTCGAATGGGTGTGACCCAAACGATGCATCTATTTCTTGTGATTTCTCTGTCTCCACTTTCTTCTCATCATACATGTACTTCAGAGTGCACTTGTTGTTGTTAACTTTTACTGCATACCCTTGCTCTTCTAACATGTCATAACTGAGAATGTTCAAGGCTACTGACATACCACATTTCATTCCATGTTTTGTCATTTGACCCTTCAATCATATAATCTGTAATCACATGCACCTTCTCTGGATACTTGGCTTCTTATGCTATAATTTGGTTTGTTATCTCAGTTTCTTGTTGCAATTCAACACTAGCAATCTTCCTTTTGTTTTGACATGCCCAAAAAACATGTCCCCTTTCTCTACAGATATAACATCTGGCCCTTTTTTATTTCTTTGTACTTACAACAATCTCCTTCCCACGATCTTTTGATTTCTCAGCCTTCTTTGAAGCACTAAATGCTTCATTCTCCATCACCTTCTTCACTAGCATTTCTTTGCCCTTTGGTGATATACTTTTTCTTCTGCAATTCCACTGGTACAACCTTTTTGGTGTTTCTCTTAACAAGTACCTTCCAGTGAGAAATCCTTGATCAACTTTGGATGTTGGCCTCTCCCATGGTTCTGAGCCGTGGCTCTGATACCACTTTTGTACAGGCCTATGGCCAATATGGCTTTGTTTGAGAATGTGTTTGTAGTTAACCATTTGTGGTTCTGTGATGAATGCAATGAATCAGTAAAACTGGAACAAGAATTTAAGCAACACTTTGATATAAAAAGATAGTGAATTGTTATTATATTATTACACTGCATAATGCATATAAATACTATCCTAAACGACACCTAATGACAATTATTTTTCATCCAACCATTGTGTCTTTTTGGATGTAACTGTCAACAACTTTAACCGTCAAATAACTAACTGTTTGGGTGGCCTACTTTGACCCGTAACAGCATACTAATTCGACCCATACATTAGACTAAAGTACTTTAAACATTTGTCTTAAATTAAATACATACTAACATTAAGAATTTGACTTATAATAACATTAAGATGTCAACAACGGAGGCTTCTTTAATTATCTAGCTTGCGTAGATCAGTATAAAGCGATTATATCTCTAAGAAGACCGGCCTCATTGTTCTCACAAGATGCACAACTTTGCCTCTCAGTTGATCCCTTCCCGCTGTCACCAAATAACATGAAGATGAAAAGGCAAACCTCGCAAGCTTAAAATCAGTATAAATACATAGAAATAAGATTAAGCACAATAACAAACTAGCAAATGAATGTTATTGTGGTATTATTTGGTTAGTTTGTTTATTTACGAAGGGGCTCATTTGTATTACAATGAATCTATACATGCATATATGATAGTATAAAACTGGGGCAAATCGAAACGCATGCAGGAAAAGAAAACCCTAACCACCATGGAAGGAGGCGAGGTACATTTTTATTAATTCTGCCATTATTAATTAATCGTTGCTGTATTTTTTTGGAACTAGCTAATATAATTTTGTGCAGGCTATAATGATCTGTATCGACACCAGTTGCTGGATGGATAACTACGAATCAACTAGGTTTAAGGATCAAGCTGATGCTGTTAGACTTTATTGTACCAAAAAATTGGAGGTATTCGATATTCAATTGGTTTTGTTGCTTCTTATTAATGATTGACCTTTTTTTTTTTTTTTTTTTTTTTTTTTTTTTTTTTTTGTTGTGGTTATAGTCTCATCCGGAAACTGTCGTGGGCATATGTGGAATGAGTGACAAATGTGTTGACATAAATAATGTATGAAAACGTTATTTATATTTTTCGATATCTCTATATTTTGACGATCACAAAATGTAAACTCGTCAATCGTTTGATTACTACGTAAACAAGTATTAAGCTAGTTTATATCACTATATCCAACTTAATCACTTAAGGTATGGATAAATAAGTGCTTAATACATCTCATGATCAAAGGGGTATTTAATTAACTAATACAAAGTTTATTTAATTATATAATCTTATTATATATTTTTGAAAAACACTTTTGGTAATAAGGAAAAATGTTTTAATCATACTAAATATATGATTTCAAATATTTAACCAAAATCAGTTAGTTTTTCACCAAATAAACTTTCCCCACTAAAAGACAAGTTTTCTGGCCGTTACAGTTGGGCGGCCCCCTTAATTATAAGGGGCGGTCCCCTTAATTTTAAGGGGGCCGGCCATGCTTTAAGGGGGCCGACCACGCTCCTCTGTCAGAACTTGTTGCCTATAAATACCACCTTAAACCTGGATTTTTTCCCCACCTTTTGCACGAAATTTTCAGATCTACAATCATCTAAAACTCATCAAAAACCCTTTGATCATTTGTATATTAATCCTTGTTTCAAGTGATTCAATCCCTCATCATCCATTCTCATTCTAAGTGCAAAAGAAGAACTCTCTACAACCAAGTTCAAGAAGTGTTGAAGAGTTGTTGTATATAGTATATATATATATATATTCATTTGTGAATATTGTGTTGTGCTTGTTATTATTTGTTTAGAAGATATAGAAGTTGTGTAGATAGTAGAAGTTGATTAGTAGTGAAGTAGGATAGTTGTGAAGATTGGTGTGTAGAAGAAGGTGTGTAGAAGATTGGTGTGTATAAGCTAGGTGTGAAGAAGATTGGTGTGTAGATTGGTGTGAAGATTGGTGTGTAGATTGGTGTGTAGATTGGTGTGTAGATTGGTGTGTAAATTGGTGTGTATATTGGTGTGTACGGTTTTCTCCGCCATAAGGGAGTTTGTTGACATAGTGAAGAAAACTCTCGAGTAGGTGACTCGGGGAGTGGAGTAGGAACAAGGAAGGTGTCCTTGTAGCCGAACCACTATAAATCCTTGTGTTGTGGTTTGATCTTTCTAACTCTTCTCATTACTTATTTATTTACCTTTACTAATTAGTTTAGTTAGTTAGTTATTATACAATTGTTCATATAGTGCAAGTATTGAATTCACATAAACAAGAATCAAAGTTTTTAAAACAAACTTGTGCTTATAAATTTTAAAAGGACGTAAAACTATTCAACCCCCCCTTCTAGTTTTCCACAATTGGTATCAGGAGCCACGTCTAGCAAGATTTTTAAAATATATTGTATTTTAAAACTTGTAACGATCTATGGAATCTGAAAAATATTTAGAAGGGCAATCTATGCAAAGACCACCACTATTTGAAAGTGATGGATTTTTATATTGGAAAAATCGATTCGAAACTTATGTGAAATCAAAAGATCTAGATCTTTGGCATGTTATTACCAATGGTGATTTTTTACCTATTCAAAATAACCCCGAAACTAAGAAAGATGAAATCGTACCTTTTGAAAAACAAAATGATGATTTAAAAAGAAAACTTGCTAAAAATAATGAAGCAAAAATGGTTATTTATAATGCGCTACCACGTAAAGAGTACGAAAGGATCTTTATGTGTGAAACCGCAAAAGAAATTTGGAACTCTTTATTAGTAACCCACCAAGGTAATATTCAAGTCAAAGATAACAAAATAGATCTACTTGTTCAACAATATGAGCAATTCACGATTCCGGAAGAGGAATCAATTGATAATGCTTTTGCTAGATTTAGCACTATCATCACAAGTTTAAAAGCACTTGATGAGAATTTTTCTAGTAAGAATTTTGTTAGGAAATTTCTTAGAGCTCTTCACCCAAAATGGCGAGCTAAAGTGACGGCTATTGAAGAATCAAAGAATTTGTCAACACTACAACTTGATGAATTAATTGGAAACCTGAAAGTCTACGAAGCAATTATAAAGAAGGACTCTGAAATGGTTAAAGGAAAACGTGAGCAAAGCAAGTCAATCGCCTTGAAAGCTAGAAAGGAATCCAACAACGAAGATAGCTCATCTTCCGAAAGCGATGACGAAGAATATGCCATGGCCGTAAGAGACTTCAAGAAATTCTTCAAAAGGCGAGGAAGATTTGTTAGACAACCACACGATGAAAGAAGAACATCTCAAAAGAATAATGATGACAAGTATAGCAAGAATGAGAGAAAGTGTTTCAAGTGTGGTGATCCGAATCACCTCATTGGAAAATGTCCAATGATGACAAGAGATCAAAATCAAAGAGCATTCGTTGGAGGTGCTTGGAGTGATAGTGATGAAGATGAGAATGAAACAACAAAGGATGAAAAGTGTCTCATGGCCAAATCATCAAGTGAGGTACGTTCCGAATCCGAATACTTTAGTGATGAAAATCTATCATTAGATGAAAAAGATTTAGATAGTGAATACAATAGATTATGTAAAATAGGACAACTAGTTATGGCTAAAAATAAATCACTAAAATACATAAACAACCAACTAGAAAATGAAGTGCTTGAACTAAAAATTAAAATACGTCCACTTGAAAAAGGAAAAGAAATTGTTGAAGAATGTAAAACATGTCAAGAGCTTAAAAGTGAAAACAACATACTTAAGGATGAAATTTGCAAACTTGATAAATTTGAAAATAGTAGTAACTCACTTAGTAAAATTATAAGTATTCAGAGAATATCAGGAGATAAAACCGGACTAGGATTTAACTCAACTGAATCTTCAACAAGTGGAGCTAAAAACGTTAAATTTGAAAATGAACCAAAACCTTCAATACTTGATCCCAAACATTTACTCATAAAAAATAAAATAATACCTATCGCTAGTAATGAAGAAATAAAACCATTTTATAAACCATCTTTAAAAACCGAAGTTGGATCATCTAAATCTAAAACAAGATCTAAAACTCCACCACCTAGGAAACCAAATAATTCATATCCTAGACCTAAAACACCTCAACCAAGAACAAACCATAATAGACGAAACTTTAACTATAATCAACAAATGTGGAACTTCAATCCGTGGGGAGTGTTTCCACCTTATATGCATCCAAGTCAAATACAAAACATGTTTGGACCAAATAACTTTGGACAAATGAAACAATGGGCACCAACGTAAATAATATTCGCCATCCAAACATGGAACTTTTCATTGTCACCTCTTGTCCGATTTACTTCTTGAAGACCTTGAAGATTAACGCATTAAAAGGTACACATTTCCTTTTAAGTTCCTTGTCTAGAAATGCATGCTTAGTTTAGTGTGTTATATTTATGTGATTTTACTTGACTTATTAACCTCTATTTTTTTTTTAACTATATTATATCTAAATATACATATATATATATATATATATATATATATATATATATATATATATATATATATATATATATATATATATATATATATATATATATATATATATATATACTTAGCTATATTTAGGATCTTATAACCTAGAAAATTCATTTGTTGATTTTCTAGAACTAGAGATTGTTCGTTTACGAACATTTCTTTTCCTCATTTGCCTTATTGAACTTTAATGTTCAATCAACACTCATGCTGATGAAGTGAGATGAGTCGAAAAATCTATGGATGAAACAAACTCCCAGCTTCCGTTGCATACGTCTCCCTCCTATGTTCTCGTCTTATAAGCCCATACTAATAATATATATATATATATATATATATATATATATATATATATATACTTATGAACTTTCCACAACGTTCTCGTGTACTTGATAACTTGATAAATTTCATCCGAAATGATCAAGAAAGTTTAATTGGCAAATTGTCGATTAAAAGTGTCAAGTAATTCCTTTCGTGCGAATACCCTCCAACGTATTTTTGATTAAATATAAATCTAATACATACATATGAATAGATATTATTTTTTTTTCTCTTTACAAAAACCAAAATCACAAAAATCGAATTTTGGAGGGCGGCCCCCTTAATGTTTAAGGGGACCGGCCATCTGATTGTTCAAATCCGTTTTTCTCCTTTTTCCTTTTGCCAAACACTCCACTTTTTCACATACCCCTTCCACTGCTTCTGCTGTGACGAAAACCAAAACCCAAAAACCTCTCAAATCACTTCCAAAGCACATAATTCGGGTTAATTCGCAAAGGGCAAATTCATCTAACACAATCACCATTACTTATTGTAAGTTTTTCATAACACATTTCATCTAATTTCATCTTATTTGATCATACTCATGATTATGCATGTTTTATAAAATTCGTCAAATTTCATAATTTCTTTCGAATTAAGCCTTAAAACTCCATAACCAAATGCTTCCCTTAGGATTAGGATGATTTATCAACACTAGAAACTAGTTATTATGAACTATCATGTCGAAAATTTTTTGAAAAATTTCATACACTCCTTTTCAAAATTTTAGTAAACACATTGTTGAATAATGATTTGAAAACGTGTTAAAACTAATCACATTGTACGTTTGTAACTTGTAAAACTTGAAATTACATTTTTCGACTAAGAAAAATTATATTGGTTCACAATATAGGGGTGTTTGGATTATGTCCAAATAATATCGAAACATAGTCATTATAATTTTTATAAAACTTTGTTATAATTATAAATCTTAAAATTGTTTATCGAACTCGTCAAGATATATAATTCATATGTATATTGACGCACTTGAGTTATAAGTCACTAGTTAAGGGAGCGTTTGGTTTATTACTAAAAATGACATTTTTAAGTAAAAATACAAACCATCTTTTTCAAAAACAAATCACATGCATAAGAAACTCGCAAGAAATAGCTAGTTTTACAATCTAATGTAAATCTAGTAAATTTCATGATATATTAAGATGTTTAAAGGGGCGTTTGGATTTGTCCATAACTACTAATTAAACATCGTAAAGTATATCTAGAACGAGTTAAAAACAATATTAAGGAACATGGTAATCTACTTCTTAGGATTAGTAACGAAGTATGTTTACGTTCCAACATAAGCCTTGACAATAAACATATATTTTTATCTTTCTTTATATTTATTTTGGTCTTTTTGAATTGTTGATGTGTTTAGGTGAAAATGCCCAAAGCAATTACCGAAGATCTTTCTCACACTAAAAACTACATTCCCAAAGTTTCTCAACTCCCTACCACATCTCCTTCCATTGGACTTATCTATCGTCAAATTGAAGATAGAAATATTCATGAGGGACGTGTAGTAGATCTTGCTTTTGCTCAATCCGACTACATAAATCGCGTGTTTACAAGCATCAACTTCAATTGTCTTTACGAAATAAATGAACCTATCATTCCCTCGTTTCATAATGGATTTCTATAGCCAAGTCACCATCCAAACCAATGATCTTGGTTTCATCACCATCTCTTTCATGATTCAAAATGAATTTATCACCCTCACTCTCGAACAATTTGGTCATATCCTCCAAATTCCATTTAGAGGTCAAGCCGTTTTCTCAAACGAGTGGGACCTCGAATCTCTTAATCGCTATCGACCAACCTTCGGCCCATATCTCGACGAAATTCCTCATCCCGACGAAATTCGTCAAATCCTTGGTATAGATCGTGCCACCACAAGTCGAAAAATAAAATCCAAAAACGTTCAAATTTCTCCATACCAAATTCTCCTCAAAGAATTAAGCCCACACATGAAGCGTTGGGAAGAACTCATTCGTGAGAATGCGTTTGGTACTGGAGGTCACCGGGACCATCTCCCGGCTAGCCTTGCTCACATGTTGTATTGTATAGCTGTCGAAAAGCCGTACAATTTGGCCTACTTCTTTATCAAACGGATTGAGTGTGCTAGAAAAACTCCCAAAGCCAACCTTCCATATGGAATGTTCCTTACTCGTATCTATCGTCATGTTATCGAGTACTACCCCGATCTTGACAATAGTATTTATGAGTCCATCTACCCCACTCTACGTACTCTCGCTCTAAAACAAGCTCGACGAACTCGAAGTGACAAGGGTAAACCTCGTCGTCATAGCTTTCATGGATCATCCTCAAGGCAAGATGATGACGATGAGGAGGAAAACATCGATGATGTTAGTACCCCTTCGTTTTCTGAGTTCGTTGACAATTTAGAGGATCTTGACTATCCCAACTATTCTACTCCATCTCCAAGTGATCAAACTGAAGAAGTGCTTCATGAACGAACTACCGAGATGCTTACAAGACAAAAGAGCTTGCACGAAGAAGTTAGAGGTGGCTTCAAATCTATTGGGAAGACTTTGAAGGGTATCTTCGGGAAGAAAAAGAAATGATATGGCCGGATTATGCTTGTTTAACAATGTTTTATTTTTTATGTCTTGTGTGCTATTTGTCAGAAGTTTATTCGGAAATACTTGTTATTTGAATATGTGTTTAGGATGATAACTTGATTGTCTTTGATATTTTTATGCATGTTTCTTTTGATCTATATATATATGTTTGCATGATTAGTTAATGGTTATATAACTATATGACATGTATGCTTTCTAATAAACCAAAACAAATGTGAGATATCCAAATTGAGCTTGCTGCATATTCAAACCAGAACATAACATCTTTCCAGAAAATTTTTGAAAATTTTGGTTTCTGGGTCGTCAGATGGGCGGCCCCCTTAAATCATAAAGGGCGGCCCCCTTAAAATTAAGGGGACCGGCCACCATTTAAGGGGACCGGCCATCTGAAACAGTTTTTACACTGTTTTCTTTTGCATCATGTGATCCCTTTTGCTAGTCCCAGCTATCATTACTCTTAAAAACCAAACTGATTTTGGAATATAACATTACAATTTCAAAATAATTCCACTTCTAAACATGTTTTCCCACTATATAATCCCCATGCATGTTTAATTCATAATTCATCATCCTCATCACTCATAACCATCATCATGTCATCACCAAGAACCACCCATTCAAACAATGCCAAGAAACAAAAACTTGTCATTATACCACCCAAACAACTCTTCATTGATCTTACAAATGAAGACAACACCACTCCATCTCCACCACCTCAATGTTCATCTCCTAGTGCACCAAATGCACCCTCAAAAACACCTTCAACAAATGGAAACTCCACTTCCTCCATACCATCCACTTCATCCATAAATGACTACATCAACACCCACTTATCTCCTCCAACAATTGATCAATCATCACAACCTACCAATGAGAACACATCTCTTGCACTCACTCTCTCATTATCACCATTAACACCCCTTGATGCACATTTCTCATCATCTCCTATCAACCCACCAACCTATAACCCCGTCCCATGGAGCTTACTTGAAGCTCATGGAGACACTTGCCTTTGTTGCATTCACAACCGAACAATTGTGTTCGGATTAAGAGATGAGATCCAATACATGTTTTCTCATATTGAAAACATGTTGCATCAACCACCAACAACAAACACAACACCTCCACCACCATCAACAAACACACCTCCACCATCACCATCTCCATGTTCACCATCCATTCCTCCCAATTAAACATGTATGGTGATTCACAAATAAAATTGTGTTAAACCCTTTTGGATGGCAAGCTCTAGAGAGGACTCTCATGTTTGAGACTTGGTTTATTATTTCTATGATGATTGTAAGCCTTTAAGGCTTTTGTTATGTTTGATGTAACTTTCTTTTATATAATTAATATTATGGTTATGTTTTTACTCTTGCATGCTATATCCATATATATATGTTGCTTGCCACTAAATATTTTTGCAAGATATCCATATCCCAATTCCTTTTGGCCTCAAAATGAGGGGGAGTATACTTCAAGGGGGAGCTTCCATCAACTTGGGAAAACCTTTTTGATGCTAACAAAAAGGGGGAGAAGTGATATAAACTCACTCTAATACTTGTATATAGACTAATTTTCGACTAATGAGTTTAAATTTTGTAATCATCAAAAAGGGGGAGATTGTTGACATAAATAATGTATGAAAACGTTATTTATATTTTTCGATATCTCTATATTTTGACGATCACAAAATGTAAACTCGTCAATCGTTTGATTACTACGTAAACAAGTATTAAGCTAGTTTATATCACTATATCCAACTTAATCACTTAAGGTATGGATAAATAAGTGCTTAATACATCTCATGATCAAAGGGGTATTTAATTAACTAATACAAAGTTTATTTAATTATATAATCTTATTATATATTTTTGAAAAACACTTTTGGTAATAAGGAAAAATGTTTTAATCATACTAAATATATGATTTCAAATATTTAACCAAAATCAGTTAGTTTTTCACCAAATAAACTTTCCCCACTAAAAGACAAGTTTTCTGGCCGTTACAGTTGGGCGGCCCCCTTAATTATAAGGGGCGGTCCCCTTAATTTTAAGGGGGCCGGCCATGCTTTAAGGGGGTCGGCCACGCTCCTCTGTCAGAACTTGTTGCCTATAAATACCACCTTAAACCTGGATTTTTTCCCCACCTTTTGCACGAAATTTTCAGATCTACAATCATCTAAAACTCATCAAAAACCCTTTGATCATTTGTATATTAATCCTTGTTTCAAGTGATTCAATCCCTCATCATCCATTCTCATTCTAAGTGCAAAAGAAGAACTCTCTACAACCAAGTTCAAGAAGTGTTGAAGAGTTGTTGTATATAGTATATATATATATTCCTTTCTGAATATTGTGTTGTGCTTGTTATTATTTGTTTAGAAGATATAGAAGTTGTGTAGATAGTAGAAGTTGATTAGTAGTGAAGTAGGATAGTTGTGAAGATTGGTGTGTAGAAGAAGGTGTGTAGAAGATTGGTGTGTATAAGCTAGGTGTGAAGAAGATTGGTGTGTAGATTGGTGTGAAGATTGGTGTGTAGATTGGTGTGTAGATTGGTGTGTAAATTGGTGTGTACGGTTTTCTCCGCCATAAGGGAGTTTGTTGACATAGTGAAGAAAACTCTCGAGTAGGTGACTCGGGGAGTGGAGTAGGAACAAGGAAGGTGTCCTTGTAGCCGAACCACTATAAATTCTTGTGTTGTGGTTTGATCTTTCTAACTCTTCTCATTACTTATTTATTTACCTTTACTAATTAGTTTAGTTAGTTAGTTATTATACAATTGTTCATATAGTGCAAGTATTGAATTCACATAAACAAGAATCGAAGTTTTTAAAACAAACTTGTGCTTATAAATTTTAAAAGGACGTAAAACTATTCAACCCCCCCTTCTAGTTTTCCACAAAATGTATTACTCATCTTTGTGCACCTACCAGATGGATTGGGCAAATCATGGCATCCCTTTATTGTAATTAGCTTCTTCAATTCATTCATAATTTACTCTTTGTATGTATGTATAAATTGTAATCATCAAGTTTTTTATTGTTGTTACTCAGATGCAAACACATGTGGTCAACTGATGTTAATAGAGGCGGTCGTGAATGCTCATGACGTTTGGTTCGGCTACTCAGGCAAAGAACGAGGCGTACATCTGCCAAAAAGGATTACTGTGTTTGCTGGAGGGTACTTTTTTTTTAGTTAGTAGTTAGTATGCCTCGCCTTAGGGGAATAAACCCCCCTCCTTTTTTCCACTTCACCTAGGAGGAAAACCCATTGGCAGGACTCGAACCCGAGACATTACGTTGCTTATATTAATTCACTAATGCAACTTTTTAATCTAAGATTTATGTTTCTTTCCTTTCAGTCCTGTATATGATAAGATGAAGGGGGTACGGTCTTTAGGAAAAGTGTTGAAAGAGAGGAATATAGCTTGTGATGCTATCAGCTTTGGTGATCCGGCCAGCAATAAGAAGGAACTTTTTGACACCTTGATTGATGCCGCAGATAATAATGGCAACTGCAACCTTCTTCATGTTCCACCTGCATCTACTGTCCTTGACGCCCTATCGAGGTTTATTATAATCTGTTTTCCCTAATTGGATTTTATGTATTTTTATTACTTGGCTTATCATATATCTGGAAACATTTGCTATCAGGTCTCAAATCCTCCGAACCGGTTCAGCACCACTTGCTAGTCTTCCGGTGCAGCAGAATAAACTAGTTGATCCACATGACACTTCACGCAGTGGAGAAGATTAAGTTTGAACTTTGTCAATCTTTAACTTTACGGTAGCATGTTTTTGCTTTGTGCCCGGAAGTTTAATTTGCGCAGTTGGTTGCTCTCTCATAATGTCATGTTCCAAGAACTCTCTTAAAAGGTTCAGAAGGGAAGAATTTCGACCCAAGGTTATTGTACTTTGTTAGAGTGTACATAAAAGTTATTATTAACGAGTATTAAAATATGCACCTCATTAGCTTTTAGTAGAAGCTTTTGGCAGTAACAACAAGAAGATTTTTATACTAACTTATTACTATAGTTTACAAATATCAAGATGCACACACAAAAAAAGACGGTGTTCTAGCACATAAAATGCTTGCACCTTATGTGCATCATGTTATGTTTTTAGTCTTCATATTAGCCTATACCGACCTTCAACAACTCCAAGCAGTGTTGTAACTTCCGTCCAGGTACCACCTTCGTCAAGGCATCCGCAGCATTGTGTTCAGTACCCACCTTCAGAACTTCAACCGTCTTTGCTTCCAAGACCTCTCTGATAAAGTGGTAACGCACATTGATGTGCTTAGTCCTTTCATGAAAAACATGATTCCACGATAAGTGAATCGCGCCCTGATTGTCACAATTAACTGCCACAGTGTTAAGCTCCACGCCCAACTCTTCCAAGAGTCCCCTTAGCCAAATAACTTCCTTCACAACCTCCGTAAGGGCCATATACTCCGCCTCTGTAGTTGAAAGAGCCACCACGTGTTGTAGCGTTGCCTTCCAGCTTACAACACATCCTTGTACTAAAAACGCGTAACCTGTGATTGACCTACCTTTATCCGAATCCTTTGCGTAGTCTGAATCAACAAAACCTATTACGTCTACATGGTTGCCACGATTTGTCCCATACACCAAACCCACGTTTGCAGTACCCCGCAAATATTTCAAAATCCACGTTTGCAGTACCCCGCAAATATCTGCTAACTACACTTACCGCATACGCTATGTCTGGCCTCGTACACACCATCAAGTACATTAAGCTCCAAACCGCATTTGCATATGGCACCCTACTCATCCTTTCAACATCACAATCCCTAACCGGACAATCCTTCAACGACAGCTTGAAGTGCCCACCCAATGGCATCTTAACCGATTTCCCATTGTTTATTCTATAATTATTTAAAATCTTAGAAACGTACCCGGATTGTGACACCCTCAGAATCTTGCGACTCCGATCCCTGATGATCTCCATACCAAGAATCTTCTTTGCTTCCCCGAGCTCTTTCATGTCAAACTCCTTTTTAAGCAAAGACTTGATAGACCCAATCTCAGCCTTGCTTTTACAAGCAATCAACATATCGTCTACATATAACAGTAGACAGATATACTCACCTGGTGCATAACTCCTGTAATATACGCACCTGTCGTAACTGCTACGCTTGAACCCGTTGCTCAGCATGTACTCATCAAACCTCTTATACCATTGCCTAGGTGACTGCTTCAAACCATAAAGGGATTTCTTTAACAAACATACCTTGTTACCTTGTTCATAACCCGGTGGCTGCCTCATGTAGATCACTTCTTCAAGATTCCCATGTAAAAATGCCGTCTTTACATCAAGCTGCTCTAGCTCATAATCTCTACACGCAGTCAATGCAAGTATAACCCGAATAGATGTGTGTCGAACTACCGGAGAAAATACTTCATTATAGTCAATACCTGCCCTTTGAGTGAATCCACGAGCCACCAACCTCGCCTTGTGCCTAGGCTTTTGAACACCTTCAATCCCTTCCTTTATTTTGAACAGCCATTTGCAGCTCACCAGCTTTTGCCCAGCTGGATGATCCACTAACTCATAGGTCTCATTCTTCTTCAGAGAATCCACCTCTTCATCCATAGCAGCTTTCCACTTAGATCTATCTTTACAAGTAACTGCCTCCTGGTATGTCAATGGTTCATGAGTATCTTCTTCCTCTGCTGCAGCAAATGCGTAAGCAGCCATATTACTCTCATCCCGAAACCTCAAAGGTTTCGTTCTTGTCCTTGGCTCTCTATCCCGAACCAACTGATAATATGTGAGATCCGGTGTTTGATCATGATCCTGATCCCCTGCATCTTCATCATCGCCATCTTCCTGACCATCAATCAGATCTTCCTCAAGCGAATGATTATTTAACCTCTGCAGTTCCACCTCAACCTGTAATTCCTCAACAGACTTATCAGTACCTGCACCAGAATCCTTCAACGTGTCTTTGTACATGACACTTTCATTGAAGACCACGTTCCTGCTAGTGACTATTTTAGGTGATTCATTATCAAGCCTATATAGCCTGTACCCCTTCACACCTTCAGGATACCCCAAAAGAATGCATTTTACTGCTCTCGGCTCGAGCTTACCTTGTTTAACGTATGAATATGCGACACAGCCGAAAATCCTCAACATCCCATAATCACTTGGATGTCCCGACCACATCTCCATAGGTGTCTTTTTCTCAATCGCTGTCGATGGTGACCTATTTATAAGATATGCGGCCGTACATGTCGCTTCTGCCCAGAAGGTCTTGGGCAATCCAGACTGAATTAATAAACAGCGTACCTTATCCATGAGAGTTCTATTCATTCGTTCTGCTAATCCATTCTGCTGTGGCGTCCCAGCAACTGTCAAATGTCTAGCAATCCCACTCTCAGTACATAGCTGCTCAAACTCCCGGTTACAAAACTCAAGACCATTATCTGTCCTTAGCTTCTTAACCGTCCTCCCAGTCTGATTCTCTACTAATTGCTTCCACTCTTTGAACTTTCCAAATGATTCGTGTTTGAACCTGAGAATATAAACCCATACCCTCCTGGAATAATCATCAACAATAGATAAGAAGTACCTCTTACCCCCCAATGATTCCACCTGAGACGGACCCCATAAATCTGAATGAACATAGTCTATCACTCCCTGAGTAGTGTGCCTTCCTACACCGAAACTGACTCGATGTGACTTTCCCAGAACACAATTCTCACAAAAATCGAGCTTACCTAGACTTTTCTTTCCAAACAGCTCCTGCTTTTCTAGCACCTGAAGTCCCGCCTCACTAATATGTCCCAGTCTTTTGTGCCAAACCTGCGCAAGACTGTCTTTTTCTTCAACACTAGCATTAAGCTCACCCGCCACTGCATGGCCATCTAAAGAGTATACGCAATTATCCCTTCGTGTTCCAGATAAAATAACCCTGGAACCATTAATCACCTTGATTTTGCTCGACTGCATTTTTACGGTATATCCCTCTTTTTCAAGAGTTCCCAGCGATATCAAGTTTCTTTTCAATTCAGGAATACACCTGACATTGTGTAATACAAAACTTGACCCATCTTTCAGTTTTAGCCTGACCTTGCCAATACCTCTGATCTTGCACTCCCTGTTGTCACCCAACAGTACCCTGCCCCCATCACATTCCAGAAAATCAAAAAATATGTCTGACCTGGGTGTCATGTGGTATGAACCTCTTGAATCCATAATCCAATCCAATAAGGCTTCTGCACTCATCACCATCATCACCTCAGAACCGTCATAAATCGAACCACTGGAGCTTGGCTGATCATCTTTCTTGACAGAACCATTTGACTTCTTGCGATTATTCTTCAGACAGTTTCTCTTCAAGTGCTCCTCAGATTGGCAAATATAGCAATTGAGTCTTCCACCTCGAGACTTGGATCTTGACTTTCCCCTAGGCTGATGCGAATTCCTGCGATCAGTTCTTCCCCTCACGTATAACCCTTCACCATCATCCCCCTTCGCCTTAGATCTTTCTTTGATTTCCTTTGAATTCAGTGTGGCCATCACATCCTCCAAAGTCAAAGCTTCCCGTCCATAAAGCAAGGTATCCACAAAGTGTTCGTATGATGCTGGTAAAGAAGTGAGTAATAATAAAGCAAGATCTTCATCCTCGAAGTTTACCTCAATATTTGCTAAATCAAGAACGATTTTGTTGAACTCATCTATATGCTCGGAAATCGTACGTCCAACCGGCATGTAGAATGTATACAACTTCTTCTTTAGGTACAACTTGTTGGCCAAGGACTTTGTCATGTATAAAGTCTCAAGCTTGGTCCAAACCCCCGCTGCAGTCGTCTCCCCGGTAACCTCTCTCAGAACCTTGTTACCTAAACACAAAATCATGGCACTATGAGCTTTCTTGTTTAGCTCAGCATTCGCTGTAGCATCCATATTCGCGGGTAAAACCTCCAGAGTTGCTTCACATCCATGTTGGATTAATAAAGCACGCATCTTGACTCTCCATAACCCGAAATCACCAGTTCCATCGAATTTTTCGATTTCAAACTTGGCTCCCATCATTGTTTAATCCCTTTATTAATTTGCTAAACCTTGTGAAAAATCCTCACAATCACAAACTAACAAAGTCCCTTGAACATACTCTCTTCACATTATTTAATCCTTTTGTTTTATAAATAATAAAACAAAACAAAAAAAAAATAAAATTGAATTACTTTTATTATTTTTATTCCACCAGTATTCAAAAAAGGTTCCTGTTGACTTTATCTTAATCAAAACGTACTACTCTATGAAGCCTAAGGTCGAAATTGTTATGTTTTTAGTCTTCTTATTAGCTTATAAATAAGTCTAGGGGTTAGAGTGTTAAGCTTAAACTTATCTAGTCAAGTAGGAGTCGGTTTGGTTGGCTTGTGTCCTAAGCCCAACCCATGTCCTTGTAACAACCGACTTACAAAGTCGGTTTACCCTCCCCTCATCTCTATAAAATGAGGTGAGGGGGGGACGAGTCATGTACGCATTCTTTCAATACTAATCAACGTTTGGTTAGGGTTTACTTACTTGTGCAAATCTTCTTTTTTCTGTCGATTACATCATAACTGCTGGTGTGTGTGCTTCCTCTTCAACATCGATATTTAGACAATATCAACACATCATGACATTTAGAACAATAAATTCTCAACACTTTAGAACTACTCACCTAGCGACAACAGGGTTGGTCACTATCACACTAAAATATGTGTGATCTCAAGTTCAATTCCTGGTCATTAAACCAGCTTAACTTATGTGGTCTTGTTTAATTGCTTATTCTTTTTTGAACAAATTTTTATTGCTCATTCAATCATGTTGTCTATTGTGTGTTGCCAACATGCAACATAAAACAGCTAGATCAATATCAAATTGAAGCTACTTCTACATGACCGGCATCCGCATTCTTGATGTATCCAGCAATAGCTCCGGTGATCTTTAACGTACTTGCATACATGTCCGTGACCCACAAGTGTCGGTGCATACTCTATGGCACATAACAACTTAGAATAAACAATACATACATTAACATTACAAACAAGAAACCAACTATTATTTTGTACAAGGCTAATCATAGCATCTACCAACTGAAAACAAAACAAGTGTATCAAACAGAGTTTAGCCGATATTTTAAATTAAAGCACTAATGAGACCATAGATTAACACCATTACCAAAACCATAGGGAATAGTAGGCAAGTTCATATTTCTTGGGGAAACCAGTAGATCTTCACTTCAGCGATAGGTGAAGCTCAAGGGAGCTCTAACAACTTGGAAGCAAACATCAACTTCCCTTTTTCACCACCAAACACTTGGGATGGGCTAGGATAGATAGCAATCCTGTTTAGCGAAGGCGAGCAAGCAAGTATACACTTTATCAAGCATACTTCAGTCTCTGAACCTCTAAAGGATGAAAAAAAAACATACTTTAGCTGCAGCTTCCTCATTTTGGTATAGTGTACCTCCAAACATTTAAGTGAAGGTGGTGGAACCACATCTTTGTATGTAGCCTACAAGAACATATAAATAATGTTCATATGCACAACAATGCGAGATGAGTAGCACAATAAGATAAAAATGCATTTACTCACTCTTACGATAAGTCTCTGCAAATTTGGCGATCCCCAAATCATACCAAAAGCACATGATAGCATTTCAGAACTTCCAAAATCTATCTCGTATAATGCAAGAGTTTTGAGACAAGGATATACAGTAGGGACCAGCTTGCTACCACCAGTTAACTGCAGTCAGCACAAAGTCACTTCATATATTTAAGCATTCATAAAGCTCTGCATAGCTAGTTTGTAAACTGAATTTCAAAGAAGCAAGTTAATAGTCTTACCTTGCAGTATAGAAAATTCAGATACAGCTCTTGAAGTTTTGGAAGGAAACCAGCAAGCTCAAAGATATCTGAAATTTTGATGGCTATATTTCCAAGGTCGTGTAATGGCAACGATAATACTTTTAGATTCTCAAGTTTTATAATCTCAACTAGTTTCACTTTGCCTAAACGATAGTTCAAACTAATTTTCAGAATCTCAAGTAATGGGCACCAACTTATGAATTCCCCAATATTTCGACCTATAACTTCTACAAGAGTAAAGTCCAAGTTCAATAGATTTGGAAAACCACAAAAGCCAGGTGACACATGGAAATAGCAATTATGAAGCTTCAAAAGTTTGAGCTCTAGGCAAGCGAAAAGATGGGTGGGCAACTTTAGTACTTTTGAGTGGTTATTTATGACTGTGAATTCCCTAATTCCTTTTCGGGACAAGAACAAAACCCAATGATTAACTTCCTCAACATCTAATATCATGTGATCTGGTATAACGAGGACAAACTTTGTTACGACACCTTTAAGATGGAGGAGAAGTCTACTTATCGTCCTCTTATTGTAGTTATTTCCGCCATCTAGACCTTGTATAAAGAACTTCTCATCAAATACGAGTTGGCTGATATTAGTCCAGTTAAACCTCCAGTTTCTCGACAAGATACCCGTCCTAACAGCCTCTTTTATTGGCAAGCACTCCAATATATGACTGATCACATTCTCTGGCATGTCGCTAATACCAGCTTGTGGTGAAACTTTAGATGCTTTGTGTGTCCCATAAGCCCGTTTCATGATACCAGAAAGAGGAAATGTGTAAGCAATAAGTAGAGTACTATACTCGAATACGAAATCATCAAATTAGCTATTGTTGTTAATGTGGATGCTTTATATGTTACATGAGACGGTTTCAATATGAAGGAAAGAAAAAAAAAAAAGAAAAAAAAGAGCTACAAGTACAAGTCCATGGGGTAAGAAATCAACGAGTTCTAAAGCATTACATGTATCAAGTGTCAAAATCTTCACTATTACGAGAGGGTGAAAATTTGTAACAGTCGAGGATTGATTAATGAAATTGTATTTGCTTCTTGAAATTAAAAAAAAAATGCATTGTAGAATCTACCATCAAAAAAACAGATTCTACATCCAACACTCAAAAACGACAAACAAACACATTTTTTTTATCAAGCAATCGCAAATACGTTTTGCTAAACACTCCTCTTATCCAAGTGTATATCTAATTATTGCCTTATCTTAAAGCATATAAAAAAAAATAAGGAAATGCAAACAACAGCCCTAACGGTTATGGTTAACAACAAACTCAACTTTTCTTGTTTCAAATTAATGCTAACATTAAGACATAAATAAAAAAATGTGCCATCTTTTTCGCTTATACAACCAATGAATGAAATGAATTAAAAATGTGTTTGAGAAGTAATAGGGAGCTAATAACTAACTAATTTATGATCTAATAGAAGTATTAGAACATATTTTTTTTGTTGGAAGTTTCGAACATACCTATCAAACTATATTAAAGTGATTTTTCAAGAACATAAACACTAGTGCATAAGCTTAATGAGGGTGTCAGCATAAGCTTGTTGTAAGCTCTTTCGAAAGACCATAATATAGATTAAGCTTATTTGATAATTTTGCTATAAATATGCAAACACCTTCTTTTATACTCAAATATATTATATCTACATGTTAGCATAACAATCTAATTTTTGATCTACAAAAATAAGCTAATAAGCCATCAAATACAACCAGCAAAGAGTTAGTACAATTTACATATCCGCATACACAAATATATTATGGCTATGTTTGGCAAAAGTAGCTGTGAGCAGTAGCAGTGAGTAGTAGCAGTGAGCTGTGAGCAGTAGCCAAAAAAGCTCACAGCTTCATAAAGAAGCATTGGGAAGATGAGCTTTCTTAAAAAGTAGCAAAGCCCACAGCTCTAATGCCAAACAACACTATAAATCAAAAAGCTCAATTTTCACCGCTCATTGCTCAAAAAAGCTCCAAAAAACTTTGTGCCAAAGATAGCCTATATCTACATGTTAGTATAACAATCTAATTTTTCAACTCACATAGTGATAATTAATATAGTATAGTTTCTCACAAACAAAGCATTAAATTCTAATCAATTTTCTCACAAACAAGCTAATGACAATATGCATGCTTAATATGCCTAATCAAAACTATGTTCTTTACAATCTAAAGTACCACAGATTCATGAATTTAAAGCATAGATAAATACAGGTTTTATACCTACCTCAAATCAGGCTAAAAATGTGAAGGAGAATCAGTACCTGTAATTTGTAAAACGGTGGTGATTTCTAATAATAAAAAATAATGAGTAATAACTAGTGATTTCTTTAAGCCCGATGCCTAGTTATAGACTTGCCACACTCATTTATTTGATGGCCAACACGTACACCATGTAGCTACTATTATGTGGCAACTTACTTGAGATAAATAAAAAGTAAACAATCCTCATTATTCTAGTATTGTTTTCTTTTTTCGTGCGTTATGTATTTATACCACGTTTGTTAGAAAAAGTACGTATTTTAAGAATGGGGATTACAATATTTCATAAGTTATACTTCGTAAAATTTTTGTTTTTGACATTTTTTTGCTATGCGTGCAATTTTTCGAACATAGCACTAAGTTATTTTATTTTATTTTTTTAAAATCTGAATTGGACCTGATATATGATAGTGATGGTCCCAAAGAAAAAAAGGTCGAGTTTTTACGGCATTAGACTGTTCTACTTTTACAATGGAAGGTGGCTAGGAGGTGATTTTATAACATTTCCTCCTTAGCAGTAACAACAAGAATGTTTTATACTAACTTATTAGTACAGTTTCCAAATATCTGGACACACTTTCAAGGATATCGTGGTGTAGCACTATCCCCATATCACTGAAACTGTGTCATGGCATTCAAAACTATAAAATATGTTCCACTTTTGAATTAAAGCATTGCTAGAAAGGTGATTTTATAACATCTCTTTTTTAACAGTTTCCTCTCCACCCATCGATGTGGGACAAACAATCATTTTACTCTTGTATTATTCTTTTATTGAAATTCATTGCATCCAGTATTCCAGTTAACTCCTACTGGATTAATTAGTTGGTTAGGAAATGTACCTATAAATACTTGCAAAAATAAGTCATTCGGAAATGTATCTACATGTCAAAAAATGTTTAAAACTGTTGGAAGAAATCCAACAAACCGATTTCTAGAGCGAAACCACGAATCAAGAACTACTCCAACAAGACCTCGGCAAAGGGTTATGATCCCTTAATGCCGAGTGGCACCAACACACACGAGATATTTTACACTCAAAGGTTTATTAAACGTGAGCAAGAAAAGAAGGTACAAATAAAACATCACCCCCTCATCCCTATTTATAGAGAATGAGGGGGGAGAAACCTAATCCTTGGTGAACAAGGATTCTACAATTGAGGAGGTTAGGAACTTTCCTAATACATGACTAACCTCCTTAAGTTTAAGCTAAAATACAATTAACCCCCTAAACTTATATCCTAACTATTACACACTAATATTCTAACAATTTCCACCTTAGTGGTAATAGTTAGCCTTCTCCGATACGCAGCAGCTTCAACCAGTGTTGGAACCTCGGACCGGGGACCACCTTCATCAAGGCACCAGTAGCAATACCCGCTACTAACCTTAGCTCAAATCCTAACTCTGTAGAGAGTCCCTTTAGCCATGTATACTCCTTCAATTCTCCAGCAAGTGTCATATACCCCGCTTCAGTTGTTAACAAAGTCATCATGTGCCACAGCATAGCTTCCCAGCTCACCGCACATTCCTGCATCATAAACCCGTACATTGTGATTGATCTACCCATGATGTAGTCAGAATCCACAAAAGCATGTACGTCCGTCTATAATCCACGATTAAACCTATCCAACATTCCCACATCTGTAGATGCTATGTCAGGTCTCATGCAGACAACTTGATACTTATGACTTCCAACTGCATATATACATGACCCCTTACTATTCTTTTCTTCATCACGATTCCCTGACAGACTACCCTCTAATGACAGCGTAGAGTGTCCCCCCAACAATATCTGAACCGACATCCCGTTGGAAAACCTGAATCGTGACACCCTCAGAGTATTACCACTCTGAGTCCTGAAGATCTTCATACCAAGTATAATTTCCTTTGCTTGATCTAGCAAACCCTTGATAACCCAGATCTCAGCCTTGCTTTTGCAAGTAAACCCCATATAATCTATATAGAGGAATAGATATATGAACAAACCTGGTGCATAATTCCAGTAATATATGAAGCTGTCGTCACTGCTTCGTCTGAAACTGTTGCTGAGCATACACATACCAGACCGAGTATCCATATCTTCTTTCATTACAGTCATCCTCTTGGAAATTACCTCACAAGTAACTGCATTCCTGAAAGTCAATGATTCATGTGCATCATCTTTTATCACTCCAGCAACTCCTGAAGCAGCCATATTACTGTCACCTCTATACCTTTCAGCAACGTTACCCTCTGCACCCTCTTGACCAGGTACTCCGGTTACCGTAATGTCCGCCCCCACCTTTATACCAAGGTGTACCTTTTCCTGCTCTTTTACCAAGCAGTCCGTGTTTGTCTTTCCTTCAAGTTGTTTAACCTCCAACTTTCTTTGAGCCACTATAGCATGATCGTTACTTTCCTGAATTACCTCAGCTTCACGATTTTCCTGAGCTCCCTGTAGTTCCACCTCAAACCAAACACGCTTTTGAACATGTATTCCATGGACCCTTGTTTTAACACAAAGACCAAGTTGCTTGAACCCAACTTGTTTCGAACCTCCATGTTTTTGTACAATATTCCCATCGAGCTTTTCGATATTTAACCTAGTATTCATACTAGCTCTTCTTTAACCTTGCTACAAACCTTGTTAAGTTGCTTTTTAACCAACTTTACCAACAAGTCTCACAAGCCGTGTGCTAAATCTGATTTCGTGTAATAATTGATCTACTAACCTTTAAGGAAACCCTAAAGCTTCGATCTTTCCACCTCAAGTCTACAACATTGATATACCTTGTACTCCAAGTAATCACTTTTCTTGAATCCCAAGACAAAGCTAAACCTTACTTGTTTTCCAAGAACCACCAAGACTTAAATTCCAAGAAACCGAAAATTTGAAGTTGAAACTTCTTGCAAAACCTTGTCACCTTTGAAGCTCAATACCGAAACTCCAAGAATCTTATGATAAAAGAAAAATGATTTCCTATAACCATAAGAGAATCGATCTAAATCCTTGCAAGACAACTTCAATAACCTTGTTGCCCAAGTAATCTTGATTCGTAAACCTAGAAACCTTGAACCTTGTAATCTACACAACGATAGCCAAACAATAACCGAAAACGAAAAACAAGACACCAACCAGATCAGTAAATTCAACAAGCAATATCTTCTTCCTGGAAGCTCCGATGCAAGATCCCTCAGGTGAAATACTAGATCTATGTGTCTTCAACCTACGGTTCAAATTTCGTAGAAATCCAACAGTTAACGAACCCGCAGCGCCAATTCTCCCACAACTGCACAGTAACCGACGAACCAAACCCGGTTCCCTCGTTTCTCTTGTTTTGGCTCTATCCACGTTGCGAGATCCGTTCTTCTCGAACAAGGCTCTGATACCAATTGTTGGGAGAAATCCAAATCCTTGCAAGACAACTTCAAGAACCTTGTTGCCCAAGTAATCTTGACTCGAAAACCTAGAAACCTTGATCCGTGTAATCTACACAACGATAGCCAAACAATAACCGAAAACGACAAACAACACAACAACCAAACCAGAAAATTCGACAACCTATATCTCTTTCCTGGAAGCTCCGATGCAAGATCCCTCCGGTGAGATCCTAGATCTATGTGTCTTCAACCTACGCTTCGAATTTTGTAGAAATCCAACGGTTAACGAACCCGTAGCGCCAATTTTCCCACGACTGCGCAGTAAGCGACGAACCAAACCCGGTTCACTCGTTTCTTTTGTTTTAGCTCTAACCACGTTGTGTGATTCGTTCTTCTCGAACAAGGCTCTGATACCAATTGTTGGAAGAAATCCAACAAACCGATTTCTAGAGCGGAACCACGAATCAAGAACTACTCCAACAAGACCTCGGCAAAGGGTTATGATCCCTTAATGCCGAGTGGCACCAACACACACGAGATATTTTTGTGACAACTGGCAAATTAGGGAGCCGTTTTGAAAACCCGCATTACTTTAAAATTTATAATTTTGGAATATTTAAAAAGTTTATTGTGACGAGATATTTTATGAACGTTGGAATGTGATTTTTATCGGACGTTATTTATGGAATTTGATTATTTATAAATGGTTTGGTTTGGATCATTCGTGATGATTTATTGTTGAGATCTTTATTTGGCACTACATTGACTCCGGCACTAGGAAAACCTAACAATTTTAATTATTTTAATATTGGTTCGGATATTTATATTTTTGGAACGTATCGTGAGATTTTTAAATATTGGGAATGAGCTTGGTTCGAGAAGGTTGGTTTATTTTAAGAGATTCGGGTTTTGGTCCGTGTGTTTTTCACCTAGCCAACTTACCCTTAAATATTAATAATACTCTTATTATTATTAAAATTATTACTATTATTATTGTTATTCTAAAAGAAAGAAAAGGAAGGAAAAAAAAAAAGAAAGTAAAGTTACAAAACGTCCTTGTGGTTTCTGTCACCACACCACACCACAAACATAAACAAACATCATCTTTTTTTCAATCTCTCTCTCTCCCCTCTAATACCCTAGCCGCCACCCACTCCGGCAGCCACCACCGTCACACCGCCACCCCTACAACAAAAATAACACCATCACATTAACCCCCTCATCGAGATCTATCTTTTGGTATAGGTCACGCGTGAAATAAACACCTCTAACACCACGAATCCACCACAAATTCGTCATATTTTTCTTGTTTTTGAGGTTTCTTTATGATTTGATCTTGGTAATCAAAGGTGAGACGAGTTGAGACTCGTATTTTGGTAAAAAGCGTGACCAAGGGTCACGAATCTTGTAATTTCTTTTGGGTTTATGAATGAAAACATGAAATACATATGGGTTTTGAATAAAACATGATTTAAAATAAGTTTGGTATCCGGGTTTGCTTGTTGGTGTGTGGTCGAGACTCAACCGAGAGCTTTTGCTCTCGGCTTGTATATTTTCGGGCTTATGATCTTGTCATTTTTCTGGCCGTGAAGGATGGTTATGAGAATGTTTGGGTCATGTATTTTAGTCATTTGGATTGGCCTTGGTATAAGGAAGATGGATTTGGTTGTGATTCGAGTGAGACCGACCCCCCCCCCATGGAGCTCGATTTGGCTTTGGTTCATGCTCGGATTGAGCTGGCCGAGACCCTAGAGGTCTCGGGTGGGACCCACGTGACTCGTGGTGAAACCTTGACTCGGGTTCGACTTGGTAAGTCGACCCGGATTGTATGATATACTTGGTGATCTTGTTGGTTTCCTGATGTTCTTCTCGTTATTATTGTTGTTATTTGTTGTTGTTATTATTAGTTGTTGTTGATGTTATTTAATTGGTGCCGAGATGATATGGACTTATTTGTGGAGATGTGTTGACGAAAGTGTATTTGGGGACCGATTGTGAGACGGTCGCTTAGATTGACAGAGATAGGTTAGTCGGGTGCCGTAGACGGACCCTATTGTTGTAGCACGTGGATTTGGGATTGATTTGGACGGAGTTGTTTATTTATTCATGACTTGGTTATTATTATTATTTGCGGACTTGGACTATGAGCCGAGAGTAATGACTCGGACATGTGACCAAATTCTTATGACTCGATAAATATTTAAAAATCAAACATTTAAAAATAACACTCGTAATAATATTATTGATAATATAATCGTTTATATACGTATATTGACGTGATAAACGTACATATATATATATATATATATATATATATATATATATATATATATATATATATATATATATATATATATATATATATATATATATATATATATATATATACATATATAAATGCGTATATTAATAATAAAACGATCACGAGTAAATATATATATATATATATATATATATATATGCGTATATTAATAATAAAACGATCACGAGTAAATGTTATAATAATATAACGATAATTATTATACTATGCGAATAGTGCAATAAATGTCGGAGTATTATTATAAATAAATAACTATAAATAATGTCGAGAACCACTACGTCGGGTAAGTAATAAATAAAAACATGATTTCTTTATAAATTTGGAAAACTTATCGAGTTATACGAGTTGTGGTTACTTAAGTCCAAGTGGGCTTTATTATGTGACTTTTGTGTTGTCACGGATATATGACGATTAATATAAACATTTTCTATAACTACGTAACTTATTTAATCGACGGGTTAAATCGAGTTTATTTAGCTATATAAAATGAGTATATTAATGGGCATCGTATCCTACGACGCCCATAGGTTGTGGTACGTGTATTAGGATAATAAATTACTATATATCTCGTGGAATTGGCTAAATTGACGAATTTGGCAAATTGGACGATATATATAGGGAATTTATTGGACTACGATATATACCATATAGTATTCTTTGTGCAATGTGATTTAGGTTGGGTATAATCTTGGAGCGATGTATTACGTAAATAAATATGGGGGATTACCAAATCGACGGATTTGATAAACTTCGATGATTTATTTAAATAATATATTGGGCTAATGTTAGACCTATAGATGGTTTGTTATTTCTGTCGATTTGGCTTCTTGGTTTGAGTTGTGTCGACCCACCACCCATATGGATACCAAACGTCAAATTTCAAATTGATATGAAGATAATTCGAGAAATGGATACTTTTGGAAAGTAAAAATGGAATACGTTCGGGAATGGGAATATTTGATTTTTGAGGAAATGATTTCTGAACGAGCTTGATATTGTTAGGAAGTGCCGAGTCTGTAGTTGCCGTTACGTGAGTTGCTTGAGTCTACTTACGTCTTTCATCTATTGATTTCTTTTGAGGATATGCTGGACTTGAGGTGAGTCATAGCCTCACTTTTACTCTTGAATTTTGTTTTCAATACTTGGGGTGAGAAACGTGCAATTGTTTTATGTGGACTATTATCGCTTTTTGATTTCAAAACTTGCTATGCTTATAGAACTAGGTAGAGCGAGGCCTAGACATGAGCTAGGTAAGCTATTGATTTGGTTATTGAGCGAGGCCTAGACTTGAGCTAGGTAAGCTATTGATTTGGTTGTTGAGCGAGGCCTAGTCCCAAACTAGGTAAGCTATTGAATTGGTTATAGAGCGAGGCCTAGCCTAGAGCTAGGTAAGCTAAACAACGAGGCCTAGACTAGATCTAGGTAAGTTGAACATGTCGTATCCTTACGAATGTTGGGTATGTCGTATCCTTACGCATACATATTGAGCGAGGCCTAGACTAGATCTAGGTAAGCTATTGGATTGATTATAGAGCGAGGCCTAGACTTGAGCTAGGTAAGCTATTGATTGGATTGATTTGAGCTATAGCGTGCACCTATGGGGATGATTTGATTTGGTTGGAATATTTTGGTTGGATGATTGAGCCCTAGTCTAGCTAGCAAGCGTTTTGCGTATATGTCTACTATATTGAATTATGAATTTAAACCTATGATCTCACCAGCGAAAGCTGACTTTTAGCACGTTTTCTCAGGTAATTAAGTGATGCTCTATGGATGCTTGGGATTGGAGGCTTGGCAATGGCACCGGTTATGGATCTATGTTTCTAAAACTCTGATAACTATTGTGGACCTATGTTTATTTCTTTTGGGCCTTATTTTGGATAATTCTTGGGATAAATGTAAACTTTAAAACCCGTTTTGGTTGTGTTTTTCTTATGTTTACTTTATCTCGTTCTTTCATGACTTTGAATGGATACCAATCCCCGTAGCACCCCGAAAGCTTGTGAGTCTTCCGCTGTATCAAATTTTGGGGGTGTTACAATTTTACACTCAAACGTTTATTAAACGTGAGCAAGAAAAGAAGGTACAAATAAAACATCACCCCCTCATCCCTATTTATAAAGAATGAGGGGGGAGAAACCTAATCCTTGGTGAACAAGGATTCTACAATTGAGGAGGTTAGGAACTTTCCTAATACATGACTAACCTCCTTAAGTTTAAGCTAAAATACAATTAACCCCCTAAACTTATATCCTAACTATTACACACTAATATTCTAACAAAAACTAAGACCAAATAACATCAATATTCAAGTCTACGACTTTTCAAGTTTTCTAACTTTGCTTTTGGGATTTTTAAGTTTGATGTAACTCCTTAAGATCTTGAGTCGGGTAGCTGGATCGAACCAACAAAGTTATTTGTAGTGTGTCCAACTCATCGAAAGTCGAAACCTTTCCATGGGTTATCATGCCAAATATTAGTCAATCATCTTGGCCATATGGTTACTTTGGGCTTGACTCTATAAAGTAAGTTATGTTAGATATAACGAATTCTAAAGTAGCATAAAATGATGTTCGACAAGAGTTGCTTATAAAGGCTAAAAGTACATCCATAAAACTTAACATTGTATATAAAAACTAGGCAATAAATACCAAGCAACTTCTAATAGTAATTATATAGAAACATGCAAGAGGTTCACCATAAACAACTTCTAATAGTAATTATATAGAAATATTAAGGCTTTACTGGTTGACTCTAGGAAGTTATGTTCCGAAGTATAAAAAACTATCTTATCTTGTTAAAAGAAAAAGTAACAAATGGGCTAGAGTGGGTAACAACTCCCTTGATAAATTGATTACTGCCTTCTAGCTTTTACAAAAGCTTTTAACAGTAACAACAAAAAACTTTATATATTAAATTATCATAGTTCACAAATCACATGATGGAAATGTCGAAGAAATGGCTAATAATAAATACATGCATCATGACTTCAAAAACCCCATCACATAATTCAGAACTATAAAGAGTTCCAATTTTCATTTAAAACTAGCCAAGATGGTGTATTTATAGCATCTTTTCCTTAGCAGATTCCTCTCCCATACTCGATGTGGGACAAATGAACAATTTACTCTTCCAGGTATTGAGATGGATAGAGCATACTTTTAGAGCAGTTCATGTGAGATTAGCCGGAGGGAGGCTTCTTTAATTATCTAGCCTGCGTAGATCAGTATTAAGCGATTATATCTCTAAGAAGACCGACCTCATTGATATGTAAGGGAGGTGAAGAATGCACCTTTGAAGTTATGTTCGAGATAACGAATTATAAAGTAGCCATTAAATGATGTTTGACAAGAGTTACTTTTAAAGGCTAAAAGTACGTTTATAAGATTGTTACGTTGTATATTAAGGACAATTAATACACATTTGTAGGTGTATGAGAAGTTGCCTTTAAAGGCTACGAACGTAATGCTTCTGATACATTCATATGATTGTAACATTGTTGTCAAACGAAGACAATCCAAGCACAATTTCAAGATCAGTAACCTGTATCCGAGTAAGTAACAATGCATCTTAGCTCTTGCCCTAAGTGATAAGAGAAAGTTTACCATTAAAGGTATTGTAGTTAATACATTTCATAAACAATATGTATAAACAAATGTATAAACAAATGCTTTCGGGAATTATTAGTAACCTCGATGACATATGTATAAACAAATGTTGTACAACTAAAGATCAAATAGCATCAATGTTTGAGAAAAAATCATTTGATTTTGAAGTCCATCCTTGTGATCGCAAGTCTGGTAGTTGGGTCGAACAAGCAAAGTTTTTTGCATATGTGTTCAACTTGTTGAAAGTCGAAACCTTTCCGTTGGCTAACTTGCAAATATCAGTCAATGATCTTTGGCAAAATGATTACTTTTGGGTTGAGTCTTAATGGCGAGGTACTTGTTGAGGTAAAAGTTTGTTTCTACTTCGAACAAGCGAGATGAATCCTTCGGACTAGAGTAGGTCCTCCGGATTCGGTATGGTTCTTGCTTATAGTGTGTTACTTCGGATATCTGCAAAACAAATACGTCCGTTAGACTCGCCCCGGGAATGTATCCCAGGACCAACCTCCGGCGTGAGAGTAAGTATATATTTTTAGTGAGAGAAAGTATGAATAAAACTAGAGAGTGGTCGAGAATTAGTTAACCTTAAATGAAGATTTCCCCTCTATTTATAGACTCTCTACATGAAGCGCCAGGCTGGTTCGTACTTAGCCCATAATGTTCGCTAGTTTGGACTCCATTACCATATACTTTGGTGTACTTGTTTGTACTTTGGTCTAATACTTGTTGGCTTATCCGAAGGGCATGTGATATCCGGACGGCTGAGGTCACGCGGACATTCGTAACCCTTCGGATATTGGTTCGTATGGTTCGAACATGTCTGAGAATGTTTTACCTGATGCATATCCGGAGAGCATATCCTTGTTCGGCATGTATCCGGAGGGTACATACGTCAACATGTCCCCCCCAGTATCATAGTATTGGTTGTGCCAATGGTGTGATACTAAGTTGATAATTTGCGCTTTTCCGGAGGGTAAGGCATAGCTTTGTTCTTTTGTTAGTCATGCAAAATGCCAAAAGTAATTAAAGTGTCGTTTAAGGTGCGCCGTCGTTTTTTACCGCGTCGTTTGGATTGGGACACGTACGCGTTTTCTGAGAGACACGGTGTAGATGGCTGACACGTTAGCCCTACGGGTGACGTGTCCCTTTCCCGCCTATTTTGACCGCCTATAAATAGTCCCATTTCTTTTATTTACAGCACCGTAATTTTATTTCACACACATACTTCTGACACATCTCATTTCCTCCGTATTCTGAACGATTATTCGCGTCGTCTTTGAGGTACGTCTCAGCCCGTTTAGTTTATTTTTTGTCGTTTGGCTATTCTCCTCTCCTTTTCGTTCGTTATGTCGGAATCCACAGCATCGTTTTAGTACGAAGATGTGTCTAATCCGGACGGTTCGCATGTGAAAAAAGACATGCATTTAAGAATGTTCGCAATGGACGAATCTGATGTGATCGCTGTGGTAAAAGCGTTCGGAATACCAGAGGATTTACATCCAAGGATTCCTCCATCGGGTATGACGATGAACCAGCTTCCGGAGGGTGCCATAGGCTTGTATGCAGAGTACTTTTTTGAGGGTGGTCTCGTCGTCCCTTTTTCCACCTTTCTTTTAGAGGTCATTAGATATTTCAAAGTTCACATTTCTCAGCTGGTTCCGTTGGGTATGCATCGTGCTACCCTATTTGAGGTGTATTGCCGTAGCATGCACATTCCTCCTACTTCTTCTTTATTCCGTGTTTTTTACAAGCTTAGCAAGCAGGGTGATTGGTTTTCCTTCGAGAAACGCATCCATAAGAATAGGAAAGTCTGTTTTGGGGAATTCCCTTCTTGTCTGAAGGGTTGGAAGTATAATTTTTTTCTGATCGATAGACGAGCTATTCCGTTTGCCATGCCCTGGAGGCATTCGGATTCGGATGTATCGGATCCGTTTCCAAAGGCGAGTGAGTATGATGTTACTCATGCCGAAAGGCTTTCCGAGACGATCATTGAGCCTTGTCAAATTCCGCAAGCGTTCTTGTATGCTCTAGGTTTATCGGATCATTGGGAGTTTCCTGGGTATCGTCCGGCATTGAGGGATGAGCAGGGGAGGGGTATAGCCTTTATTATAACGTGTGTTTTTATATTATGCACCTCTTTTCGTTTTTAACGTTGGGTTTTGTTTGTCCGCAGGTATAACCATGTCAAGTTATCTAAAGAAACCTCCGCTACGAAAGAATACAAAAATTGTTCAAGGTGCCCCGCTTCCGGAAGGGCATACCCGTGAAGTGCATGTTACTCCTCCTTTGGCCTCCAACACTGAGGTGCCGGAGAAGACGGAGGAGCTGAGGAATGTTGAAGTTGCTGATGACAAAGTGATAGCTGCTAAAGAGAAGAAGAAGGAGCAGGCTGGGAAGGCGGGTTTGAAGAAGCCTCCGTTGAAGAGAACCGGAGCCGGGAGTGTCTCTTCTCGCCTTCATAAGAGAAGCAAGATTTCCGCGGGTGATACAGTTATTGACTTGGACACCGGAGAGTCCCTGGAGAGGCCGGAGCCTATCCGTTCATTACATCCGGATCAAATTTTGAAGGAAAAATCCAGAGGATCAGGTGCTGGTATGTTATGACTTGCTTTTTTGCTTATATATTTTTAGTTGTCTTTCCTTCCGGCGTTTTTATCGTCTGTTAATATAAACTTTGTTGTCAGGGGGTTCGGAGGCTGCCTCCCGCCGTCCGGGGAAGGAAACTGCTGCTGAGGAGGATACAGAGGTTGATATAGAGGGGGATGGTGATGATGAAGATGTTTTTGTTCCTGCTTGGTCGGTGAGGAGGGGGCATCGCATGAATAATGTGAATGTCTGTAGGGATATGATGATCAATTTGGCGACTCCTAGGGAGGAAAAATATTTGGATGATCAGAGCGATGAGGAAGCTGTCCGAAGGTCCTGGTTGATGCTGGGCAAATGTGCTACGGTTCAAGCGGATGTTATTTTCCGTTTTGAGTCCCTCTTGAAGGAGCATCAAAAATTGTCTGAGACTCACAAGATCTGTGATAAAACCTTGGATGACAACTGGAAGATGTTCCAGCAAATGTCCGGAGAGTTTCAGAAATTGAAGGATGAACACAAGGAGTGTGCCGAGGTGAATCCGGAGGGGTTGAGGAAGCTTCGTGCAGAGAATGCAAGTTTGGAGGGGAGGGTTGGTGATCTTGAGTTAGAAAAGAATGAGTGGAGAAAAGTGTCCGGTGAGCAGGCTGAGAAGATCAGGTCGTTGGAGGGGCAGTTGTCTGATGCCAAAAATAAGTTGAGCGAGGAAGAGAAGGCTTACAAAGAGCTTTATCAAGAGAAGGTGGACATTGCCGTAGCCGCTGGGAATGCCGAGGTGGAGAGGAACCGTATTGTCAATGAGTTTATCCCGGAAGCTATCCACCGCTTTCTCGGGAGTCATGAGTTCCGAACAGCCTTGGCAGAGCCCTTCAACTTGTTTTATCTTTCGGGGCTGATTGATGGGGCGGGTTTGTTTGAGGAGCCGGAGAAAGCGGCTAAGTTGTTAGGAGAGGTTGAAGGAATGGATATGGAGGCCGGGGCCAAATATGGTCCGTTGTATGACAAGGCTTTGTCTCAGGATTATCCTTACATTCAGAAGATCCGGGAAACCGTGTACCGGAAATTTGATGAACTGAGCGCCTTGATTCCTGACCCTGCTCCGGCTGAAGAACCAACTGAGGGTCCGGAGGTCGAATCTCATATCGAGAATCCTTCCGATACCCAGAATGCCTCTGTCTTTGCTTGAAGTTTGTGTTTGGAAGATGTATGTCGGAGTCCGGATACCTCCATTTTGACTATGGATTCAGGTGTCCCGGATTCCTTGTGAAGCTTACCAATTGATGTAATAGAATAGGTTTGTTCAGTTTTTGTTATTCCGTTATTTCGGAATGTTTGATGTAACCGAATTTTGATCATATGAATATATCACCCTTTTTGTTATTTGTATCGTCTTTAAGCTACATGTATACCTTGCGTAATTTATTACTCCGTTATTCCGAGGAGTACGTAATTTATGGAACTTATGGCTTTTAATTATATACTCGAGAGGTTTTGTCTCATCGGACAATATATGCCTTACGGCTCTTGGCCGTGGTTTATTCCTTATCTTTATTTGACGGGGTACCCTGTACCAATTCGGCGTTTGGCCTAGAATTATACCCACTTGGGGTTATTTTTGACGGGGTAACATGTACCCTTCGGCTCTTGGCCTTAATAATACTTACTTGGAGTTTTCTTTGATGGGGTAACCTGTACCCTTCGGCTCTTGGCCTTAATAATATCCGTTTGGGGTTTGCTTTGACGGGGTAACCTGTACCCTTCGGCTCTTGGCCTTAATAATACCCACCTGGGGTTTTCTTTGACGGGGTAACATGTACCCTTCGGCTCTTGGCCTTAATAATACCCACTTGGGGTTTTCTTTGACGGGGTAACCTGTACCCTTCGGCTCTTGGCCTTAATAATACCCACTTGGGGTTTTCTTTGACGGGGTAACCTGTACCCTTCGGCTCTTGGCCTTAATAATACCCACTTGGGGTTTTCTTTGACGGGGTAACCTGTACCCTTCGGCTCTTGGCCTTAATAATACCCACTTGGGGTTTTCTTTACTGGACAACTTGTGTCTTATGGAAAATAATTCAATGTATGGTCAGAGTGCCTCGGGTTTTTCATTGATGTAAAAATGGCTCATGCCTTACAATAGATCCTGAAAAAATCAAAGTACATAATAGGTTACATAAAACATTTCTTTAAGTTAATTGCATGCCAGGTCCGAGGTACTTCCACATCTTCCATGGTTTGGAGCTTGTATGTGCCGTGCTGATAAGCCTCCGTTATCCGGTACGGGCCTTCCCAATTAGGTCCTAATTTTCCTTGATCTTCCACCCTGCTGGCTTCATTCTTCCTGTACACGAAGTCTCCAACTTTGAAGGCTTCGGACCTAACCCTTCGGTTGTAATACTGCTCCACCTTCTTTTTGTACTTTTCCTCCCTGATGGCCGCCATTTCCCTTCGTTCTTCTAATAAGTTTAGATTCAGATTTATCTCATCGTCGTTGTTTTCAGCGTTTGCCATCATGGTCCGGAAGGTAGGCATACCGATTTCTGCCGGAATGACTGCCTCACTTCCGTACGTTAGACTAAAGGGGGTTTCTCCATTGCTAGTTTTCAGGGTGGTTCGGAAGGCCCATAGTACGTTTGGTAACTCGTCTACCCATCCGGCTCTTTCTCTTCCCAATCGAGACTTAAATCCTTTCATCAGGCTTTTGTTGGCTCTCTCGACCAGTCCGTTGGCTTGAGGGTGAGCCACGGCCGTGTTGATTTGCGTGATATTTAACCTTTCACACCAGCTTTTGAACGGATCTCCCACAAAGTTGCTTCCATTGTCTGTGACAATTATCTTGGGTAGTCCGAACCTGCAGACGATGTTGTCCCATACAAACTTTTTGACCTCTTTTCCGGTTGTCTTGACCAACGGTTTTGCTTCCATCCATTTTGTGAAATAGTCTATCGCCACAATAACATACTTAACTTTTCCTGGGGCTTCGGGCAAAGGCCCCAAAAAGTCAATTGCCCATTGGAAGAAGGGCCATGGTGCCATGACGGAGGTTAGCACCGTTTTTGGTAACTTTGGGACCGGAGCATGTATCTGACAGGCATCACATTTTCGGATGACTTCTCTAGCGTCCCGGTGCATGGTTGGCCAATAGTAGCCTTGTCGCATGAGTTTAGCTACCACAGTCCGGGGTCCGGAGTGCATGCCACACGCTCCTTCGTGCACCTCTCAGATTATGTAATTGGCTTGGAGGGGTCCGACACATCGTAACATTGGTCCAAGGTAGGATTTTTTGAATAGCACATTGTCAATTAGTGTGTAGTGACTTATTTTCATACGGAGGTTTCGAGCTTCATTCTGATCCTCCGGCCATATACCTTCGTTTAAGCATCGGAATATAGGGGACATCCAATTTTCCTCTTCTTCCTCTACTATTGTGTTGACTGTTTCTTCTTCGGTGGACGGCTTCTCTAACACTTCTACCAGGACCTCTTTTGTTAAATGGTCGAATGCTACGGATGCTAGCTTGCTGAGCACATCTGCTTTTTGGTTTTGAGCTCTTGGGATATTCTTTATTTTGAAGCGTTTGAAACAAGTGATATATTCTTTGGCTTTCGCGAGGTATTTTGTCATGCTCTCCTTGTACGCAGTAAACTCTCCATTGATTTGGCTTGCCACCAGGTTAGAGTCCACTCGCACGTCCAGTGCTTCTATATGCATTTCTTTTGCAATTCTTAATCCGGCTAGAAGTGCTTCATATTCTGCTCCGTTGTTGGTAGCTTCAAAATTTAAACGGAGAGCATAGGTGTATTCTTCTTTTTCCGGACTAATTAACACAAGTCCCGCTCCGGAACCTTTTCGACTAGAGGCTCCGTCTGTGTATAAGGTCCATTCTTCCGGATCAGAGATGTTACATATCTCCTTGCCCCTCCTTTTCGGATCAGGACAAATGGTTCCGATGGGTACTTCATTGATGAAATCAGCCAGTACCTGTCCTTTGACGGCATTCCGGGGTACGTAGGTGATGTTGTAGGCTCCTAATTCCACCGTATATTTGGCTAACCGTCCGGAAGCTTCCGCTCGATTCAGCACTTGCTTGATAGGATGATCCGTGATAACTTTGACAGGGTGAGCTTCGAAATATCGCCTTAATCTTCTGGACAGATGCAAAAATGCTAAAGCCAGTTTCTCGACCGGAGCGTATCTCTTTTCGGCTTCGTGTAAGGTCCGGCTCACATAATGAACTGGTATCTGCCGTCCTTCCCTTTCGACCATTAACACCCCACTTATTGCTTCCATTGCGGCTGACAGGTATAGGTACATGTCTTCTTTTGGTTTCGGTGTCGCTAGGCATGGTAGTTCCAGAATCATTTTCTTCATTTCTTGGAAAGCCTTTTCAGCTGCGTCTGTCCATTGGTACTTTTCTTTGTTGTCTTTTGTGATATTTTTTAATGTTTCAAAGAAAGGCAAAGATCTTTCGGCAGATTTGGACAAGAAACGATTGAGTGCTGCGAGTTTGCCACTTAAGCTTTGCATTTCCTTTAATGATTTTGGTGATTGCATATCAGCGATTGCTCTGGTTTTCTTGGGGTTTGCTCTAATCCCTTCAGATGTCACCATGTACCCGAGGAATTTCCCTTCCTCTACTCCGAAGGAGCATTTTTGAGGGTTTAGCTTCATGTTTATTTCTCGGAGATTGTCAAATGTTTCAGCTATCTCGGCCAACAATTCTTTTTCCGTTTGGCTTTTTATCACCATGTCGTCTACATATACTTCCAGGTTCCGGCCAATTTGCTTCCGGAAGTTAGAATCTACCAATTTCTGGTAGGTTGCTCCGGCATTTTTCAATCCGAATGGCATTTTGACATAACAGTATGTTCCCCGATCCGTATAGAATGCTGTTTTCTCTTCGTCTTCTTTTGCCATTTGCACTTGGTGATAACCTTTGTAAGCGTCCAAGAAGCACTTGTAGCGGAACCCTATCACCGATTCAATCTTCCAATCTATTTCGGGTAAAGGATAGTAATCTTTACGGCACGATGAGTTCAGGTTCTTAAAATCGATACACATCCTCCAGCTGTCGTCCGGTTTTTTCACCAGTACGGGGTTAGAAATCCACGTCGGATACCGGACGGGTCTGATTATTCCGGCCTTTAGCCATTCTTCCACGTCCCGATTTATGGCTTGGTTCTTTTCTTCCGAGAAAAATCTCTTTTTCTGTGCCACCGGTTTGTCTTGGATATTTATGTCGAGCTTATGTTCGGCGGCCCAACGGGGAACGCCAGTCATGTCTGAAGGCTCCCATGCGAAAACGTCTCGGCTGTTTTTGAGCAACGTTACTAGTTGTCTTCGCCCCTCTTTTGAAAAATTCCTTCCTATTGTTACTAGTTGTTCCGGATATGCCGGATGAACCAATACTTCTTCGGTTCCAGTAGTTTCTTCAATGGTGATTCCCGGGGATATCTCTGCTTGCGTTTCCCTTCCCATCAAGAACTTTTCTTCGAGCTTTCTACACTCTGAGATAATGACCGATCGGGTTACCAGAGTGGCAATACCTCTCGGTGTTGGGAATTTCATCATGGAGTGTATGGTCGATGGGATGGCCCTAAGTTTTTTGATTCCAGATCGACCCAGTATCACGTTGTATGGGGAGGGAGACCTGATTACCGCGAACTTCATGATAGTCCGGCGGTACAACCCTTCGTTTCCGAAACAGACTTCTAACTCGATCTTTCCCAACGGATTTATGGCTTCTCCCGCGAATCCTATCAGTGGTGTGTTTGTCTTAGATAGACGTGACCGGATGGAAGGGTCCAGATTTAGTAAGCAGTGTTCATACATTACTTCTACCGATGCGCCTTGGTCGACATACACTCTCCGTACAGTATATCCCTCAATCTCTGCTTCTACTATAAGTGGTTCATCGGAAGCATCCCCCGGAAGGATCGGAGGAAAGCTTATGGGGGCTCTCATCCACTCTTTTTCCTGATCTATTGTCTTTCGCTTCGGATTCCTTTCTTGGTATCGGACCATATTGATGATTCGACCTTGGTTGTTTTGATGGTTATTTCTGGGCGGTGCTCTGTCTCTTTGTCGGACGTCTCTGATCAGGTGGTCAAGCTTGCCGGTATCCAGGGCTATCTTGAGTTGTTCTTTCAGATTGTGACAGTCGTTGGTGAGATGGCCTTTCTCTCCATGATAATCACAGTATTTATCCATGTTTTCTCTCGACGGTCTTCCTCTTAATGGCGGGGGTGCCGGTAGCCTGAGCTGGTGCTCCGTTGACAGGATCTCTTTAGGGGCCTTTGTGAGCATGTTCAAGTCTAATGGTCTGGTATCTCTTCTATTTCCATTGTCACGCCGATGATCTCTCCGGTAGTCTGTCCGATAGGTGTTATTGTCGTTTCGTCTGGGCATGTATGGTGCGAAATTTTCATTTCGTCTTGGTTTGAAGTCTTGGACATCTTTCCTGTGGTTTCCCCTGAAGGAGGACCGTTGTGTGTTATGGTCATTTCGGCCGTACGGATTAGGTTGATAATCTCTACGAGAATTATCCATCCTTTCTCCCTTCGGTACTTCCGTTAGCCGATACACTCTTTCGGAACGGACGAAGTCATCAACTCGTATCATCATTTCGGTTATGCTCTGGGGAACCTTCTCGGAGAATCTCTTCGCTAGCTCCGGACTTTTACAACCATCAATAAAAGAGGATATCTGCATCAGCTCTGGTACTCCTGAAATGCGGCTAGCCTCATCCGTCCATCGTTCCTTAAATTCCGGGAGGGCTTCATTGGCTCTACGGATGATCTTGGTAATTTCCATCGGATCCCTGATACATTTTCTACGAAGGGCGAACCTGTGAACAAACTGTTCACTCAATTCATCCCAATTGTCAATACTTCCTCGCGGAAGACGATCAAACCATGCTCTAGCAGCGTCGTCCAGGGTCTGCTGGAACATCATGCACCAAATGGGCATGGGCCACGCACCTTGATTGGCCGCCCCTTCAAATCTGGTGATATGATCATCAGGATCTGTAGATCCGTTGTACAACTTTAAGTGAGAAGGCATCAGATACTTTGAACCCTTTGGTCCGGAGAAATCGACGATTCTCCGGGTAAACGGACTCTTGGACGCTGCCTTGAAAGGCTTGGATAAGTCGTCCGTCCTTTCCTCTTCGGCTTTTTGGGCTTCGACATCATGAGATCCGGCAACCTCAAAGTCGAGTTGGATGGGGTCAATCGGTGTTTCTCCCGAGACATTGTATTGTTGGATGAGAGATTTTAGAGCAGCAAAGTGACTTTGGATTTGTTCAAGGTTAACAGGATTGGTATTGTTATCCGGACGACTTCCGGATCCTTCGGGTGTGGTTGGGAAGGACCTGTCATTTATTAGCTTCGGTAGAGTGAATGACGGGTCCCACGGATGGCGCCAATTTGTTGAGGTAAAAGTTTGTTTCTACTTCGAACAAGCGAGATGAATCCTTCGGACTAGAGTAGGTCCTCCGGATTCGGTATGGTTCTTGCTTATAGTGTGTTACTTCGGATATCTGCAAAACAAATACGTCCGTTAGACTCGCCCCGGGAATGTATCCCAGGACCAACCTCCGGCGTGAGAGTAAGTATATATTTTTAGTGAGAGAAAGTATGAATAAAACTAGAGAGTGGTCGAGAATTAGTTAACCTTAAATGAAGATTTCCCCTCTATTTATAGACTCTCTACATGAAGCGCCAGACTGGTTCGTACTTAGCCCATAATGTTCGCTAGTTTGGACTCCATTACCATATACTTTGGTGTACTTGTTTGTACTTTGGTCTAAGTACTTGTTGGCTTATCCGAAGGGCATGTGATATCCGGACAGCTGAGGTCACGCGGACATTCGTAACCCTTCGGATATTGGTTCGTATGGTTCGAACATGTCTGAGAACGTTTTACCTGATGCATATCCGGAGAGCATATCCTTGTTCGGCATGTATCCGGAGGGTACATACGTCAACAGTACTGTGAGTAGGCAATGAATGGCTGGAACTTCTCATGAAATACAACATGCATTGTCACATTCTTAATTAAATGATCAAGGGTTGAAAATCTAGATGATAAAAGACATGCAGTAGTTTTGTAAGCATGTGTTGGTTCGCCAAAGAAACCCAGTAACGTGTTTGGTTGCTCTCTCATAATGTCATGTTTTACGGAATGCCATGAACTCTCTTTTAAGGTTTAGAAGGGAAGAATTTCGACCCAAGATTATTGTACTTTGTTAGAGCGTACATCTGCCGTAAGATGCAATTAAAGCTTCTATAGACAAGTATAGAAACTTGCTCCAAATTAGCTTTTGGTAGTACCAACAAGACGCAACGTTAGCGGATACAGTTTTATAGCACATAAAATGCTTATACCGTATCTTCTAAAATTGCATCATGATATTAAAAACTATAAGATGCTCCAATTTTACTATGAGAGTAGCTAGGAAGGTGATTTTATAACATCTCTTCCTTAGTTGTTTCCTCTCCACCGGTCGATGTGGGACGAAGAAACATTTTACTCTTCCTTGTTTTATTCTTTTACTGAAATTCATTTGTAGTAGTTTTCATCCAGTATTCCAGTTTACTCCTACTGGATTAATTAGTTAGTTAGGAAATGTATCTATAAATGCTTGCAAAAATAAGTCATTAGTAATAAACTAGATGACCAATAAGTCTACGACGTTTCAAGTTTTGTAAGTTTTCTTTTTCGAGTTTTTGTAATTGTCCTCTAACTTTACTTTATATTTTTAAAAAGGAAATTATTATTTGCTTTTAGGATTTTCTAAGTTTAATATAAGATGTATGTATCTTAGTCGATGTTGACACATTCACACATAAATTTGACTGTCAACGGGTGTTTGTTACGGTGTTGACATGGCAAGAGCATAATGTTAGAGCGTTTCACGTGAAATGAGCCGGAGGGAGGCTTCTTCATTGTGATCTTGTTTGTGTAGATCAAAATAAAGCGATGATATGTAAGGGAGGTGAAGAATGAACTTTTGAAGACGTAAAAGAAAGAACATCTAAAATTGCATCACTGGTTGATTCTATATGAAGTTGTGTTCGAGTTGGTTTTAAAGGCTACAAATGTAACGTTTTTGATACACTCATTGTTAGAAAACTAGACAAGAGTAAGTGATGTTTACTTTTAAGTCATTAGTAATCTCGATGACAAAAATAACGAATTGTTGTAAAACTAAGAACAAATAGCACCGATGTTTGAAAACAAATCATTTGATTTTGAACTCCATCCTTATTGCTTAAGATCTCAAGTTGGGTACGTGGGTCGAACCATCAAAGTCATTTGCATATGTATCCAGCTCATCAAAAGTCGAAACCTTTCAACGGGTTATCTTGCCAAATATTAAGCTATGTTTGGCAAAAGTAGCTATGAGGAGTAGTTGTGAGCTGTAGCCGCAGCTCACCGCTCACCGCTCACAGATTCTTAAAGAATTATTGGAAAAATGAGCTTCCATAAAAAGTAAAAAGTAGCAAAGCTTACCGCTCTTTTGCCAAACGAACACTAAAAATCAAAAAGCTCATTGCTCACCGCTCATCGCCCAAAAAGCTCCAAAAAGCCTTGCGACAAACATAGCCTTAGTCAATCATCTTGGCCATATGGTTACTTCGGGCTTGAGTCTACAAAGTATGCTATGTTCGAGATAACGAATTATAAAGTAGCATAAAATGATTCGACAAGAGTTGCTTTAAAAGGCTAAAAGTACATCCATAAGACTGTAATGTTGTATATTAAAACTAGAAAATCAATACCAAGCTGACAAACACCAAGACGAGTAGAGAAACATGCTTCTAGTTTCAATATGTGCTCAATGTATCGCAAACAAAAATTTATTTTTAGTTAATAATATGGTCGGGGTGTCATAAAAGACAACCTGAACCCCAAACCCGAATATGGTTTTTCGGGTCGGGTTAGTCAGGTCCAAACTTATATTCGGGACAATTGGGTCAACCCGAATTCTAAACAAGGTCAGGTTTGGTTATGTTTTTTTGAGCCTTGACCCGAAACCGACCACGTCTACCCGAATAACACCCCTAAATATGGATGAAAAGACACAAATGCCGTCATATTTAGCCGTCAAAGTTATCCAAACTAATGATTAACGTGGAATTGTACCAAATCTATTACGGGTCGTTCAATTCAGGACAACAACTTATATTATTTAAATTAATAGACTAAAAGTGTTACATTTGACAAACCACAATCTATACTACTATATAATGTATTTGAGACTATTCTATAATTAGAAAGGCTTAAAAATTCAGACTTTTATTTACTAATTATGGAAACAACTACCCCTAACAATCACCCCAACAATTTATAACCACCTCAACAACCACCCCCAACAATTTATAACCACCCCAACAACCACTTTCCACCACCCCACCTCCCTCCTCTTCACCCCAACAATCCGCCCACACATCGCGCGGGCACCTTTCTAGTAACCAAAAATGTAGTTAACTCATAATTTTTTCTTAAGTACTAATGTATAATGTGAGAACCGTCACCAAATCAGGATAGTCAACTATGACCATTGACCTGACATTTGATAATACCCTAAAATCTGGAGTAACATTTTACATTAGTTATTTAATTTTAGCCTAAGTTTTAAATTATATTATGAAATATTTTAAACTATATATCTTTTACCTAATAAAATAAAACCCCTAGTGGGGACTTTTTCATTTCAAAAAAATCAAATCATACCTTATTTGGTAATATCTTTTTTAATTAGATTTTTATTTTTAGGTGAAAAAAGTATTAAAAGCTAATTATTTCCTAATTTGACCAAAATTTTTATAAAAAAACGTTTTTACAATAACATATATAAAAAAGATTAAAATACACATGGGCCTCTGTGCTATTTTTTCAAGTTATAAGCCAAAAATGTAATTAAAAAAAGAACACCGGGCTCATTCAGAATGCTTTCATTCCATCTTTTCTAAAAACCACTCATCCCCCTTCCCAAACTCCTTTTCTTCTCCAATCCGTGAGGGGAAAAAACAATATCATAAGTATGATAGAACTTAATGACCATGTCAAACTTCCAATTAAATCTTGACATGGTCATTAAGTTTCACAATTGTGATCAAAGTTCTATCACCGATTGATTTCTTTTTAGGTAAATTTTTAATGATATATATTAAATTTGTTTCAGTTAATCATGGTCACGTTCACCTTTCATTAGTACAATAATCGATCTACTGATTCGTTTGAAGCTGACTGTGCCTTTTGTATATTATAGGTGAATTTTTTTTTATTAAGAAAAAAATACCTTCACCCAATTATGAATCAATTCTTTTATATAAGGATGCAATCGAGGTATGTTACTTGTGTGTTATGATTGTAATGTACTCATGATTTATGGTGGCTGCTATTGGTAATTTTACCCTGTATCAAAAATTTAGAAGGCATAAAACCGGATTAATTGTGTTTGTAGTATCTGCTACTATTGTAATTTTAAGACATCGTACAACTACAATAGCATTCCTTAAACCAAGATGGGTAAAGTCAAAGAACATCAAAATTGGGTCAAAATAATCGGGTAGTATGTTAGCATACCAGTGGTGGTACTCGATTCAAGAATGGAGCTCTTCACTATATTGATCATAGTTAAAAGATAATTCTTAATTCTTAATCTTTCATACTTTCTGTTTTATTAAATATATATTCGTGTATAGACATACTTAACCATACTAGCAAACTGTTAACTAAATGTGTAAATTGTAATCACTAACATGCTAACTCATAAATAGCTAATCTCAGATCCACAGGACTGATGTCATGGCAATGCATCTCTCACATGAAACTTCATTGTGGGCTTCCATGTAAGTTACTCATTTTACTCCCTTTAGCTTTGTCGTTCGTGCGTCTCATTAAATAGAATGCATGATCGCTTTATAGATGGGTTAGATTGTGGAAACGAGTGTGAAACTCTATGGTTTGACATTTCGATGAATGATACCATGGTCTTATTAAGCATCACTACAACAAAATTGGGCGTCTCATGAGGCATAATGTTTTAGTATCGATAATAGTACAAAAGTTTTAGCATCGATGATTGCAAACAATTTTGTTGATAATAGTGATAGTGTTGGTGTGCTTAAAGTGTATAATAGAGGAAAAGGTTGTTGAGCATTTGTATGACTGTTGTATTGATCTTATATAAGTGAGAATGGGCTTTTGTGTATCCTGAATGATGTCACTAGCAATGCTGCTGAATACACGTCCCATTGTCAACTGTTATGAGTGTTTTTTGCTAGATGACTTGTGAAATTATGAGAAACAAGAGTTTGTATATAGTGAAAATAAAAGGAGTGGCTTGAGTTTGGCGAAGTAGGTTTTGGTCCATGGCTAGCTTACAAAACACAGTGAACCCAAGTTAGTGTACCCACTAACCTGCATCACAATGTGGTCAATTTTCATGAATGCTTGCTTCTTAACTCTACTCCTCTATATCAACAGATTAACCTCATGATCAGATCCACTACTCTCGCATTTCCTGCATATATTAATTATTTCTTTTGAAAACGCCATTTCCGGTACATAACCTTGGTTGACATGAAATCTAAGCTAATTCTCTATATCTGTAATATGTCTATGCAAAGTTTTATAATTGTTAATGCTCTAGAAATACCGTAGAAAAAACTTCAGGTAGCATGACTCTCAGTAGGTAATAAGTGGTTTGCCAAAAGGAATTACAAAAGCTTTAATTAGTTTGCATTATTCGGTGTATTGAGAGTTACAAGTTTGGTTCCGACCTATGGTAGTATTTTTTAATGTGTATTAGTGTTGTTGATTTACTGTTGTAAAATGTCATCTATTGTCATGTCCATGTTACTGCAGCTAATCCTTTTGAAAAATGGAGGCCAAGGGATCTACAATGTGCCACTCGACTGTCGGTCAAGTAGGGTCATTGAATACTTTAAGGTTAGCTTACCTCAGAACTGATGTATCTGCTTTTTTGTTGACGACTGTAGATACATAAACCATTTGACTTTGTGAAACGGAAAGACCCTTGCTGGAATCGGTTTATCACGTTTCACTTTATGGTATTTTGCATTCACAGTGGGGTGTTGCTTACTTACAAACTAGAAATGATGATATTATGAAGTCATAAAAGTGTGTACGGAAATTCCAGATAATAGATATAAATAAGCAGTGTCGTATACACTATACACAACTATGTGCAATTAAAGACATGAGTGACTCTAATTAGCTAAAGTACACAAAAGACAGAAACATAAGATTTTACATGGGTCATTTAGTGGGTCAAAATGGGTCATTACTGAATGGGTCAAATGGGTCGGATGCACTTTGACTTTGTCCTTATCACTTGCACATACAAAATGACGAAAAACCTAATAGTTAGCGAACACACACTTTAGCATGTTGGAGGGGTATTTCAGGTTTCACAAACATGGGATATTTCGGGTTTCACAAACATAAAAAGAGAAGGGAAATAATAGTTTAGTAATGCCACATGTTGTAGCTTATGTTTTATTTAGCACCCTTAAAGAGAAGCGTCAAACATACACATATATTTAGGTAAAAAAAAGACAAATTAATAATACTATATCTTCAAAATTCAATAGGTGATAAATATATAAGTGGCATGCCTTGCAATCTTTCACTACAGTTGTTATTTATATCTTTGTGCCCATTAACTTTAGTTTTTACTATATCACTATAGGCTTTTGGTATGGAATCCATTCGGCAAGATATTGTCCATGATAGAGGTAGAATGCAAGATTACTGTTGTCTTTGCTTCCAATTAAGTTTTATAGAGATTAACCAATTATGCAGGGATACAAATCAAAAACAAAATTGATAATGATACTCATTGGTTCTACCATTCGCCTGATTTTGGATAGAATAAGTAATGTTTGGATAGAATAGGCTACAGCTGTACAAAGGCGCTATTTATGTGCACACTGCACAAGATAAATGTCATAAATCCTAGCATATAGCCGCCTGTGTTACACTTCTGAAGGAAGACAAACTAGGAGTAAAAGAAATGGAATACGGGTAGCAAATATTAAAGCCGTTTCGCGTTTTAATGACTTTATTTTAACATTAAGAACCTGTTTTACGTTTTTTCGGTTGAGGAAGGAACCTCTTATTTATATTATGTCTGCATTTGTTTTTTGAACATACAAATTAATAGCAGAATAATGTCACATGACTAATTCAGTTGAACATCTACAAACTTCTCTTTAGGTGGATTACATTACTTACGTGTATCATGTTTCCACCCCTGAGGCTCTGAGTGACTCAATTCTGATTTATTAATCTTTAAAAGTGTGAAAAATGAGGCAACACTATCGGTTTGATAATTATCTAAATTTCTTAGCATTTCAATATATATAATTTTTCTGTCTAAATGGGTCATTTTATTTATTTATGTAGTATATTAGGAAGACTTGTAGTATATTAGGAAGACTTTTAACTTATATACATGGACATGATGTACATTTATCCATTGATTTCCTAGAGATAATAGTGTATCAATATGTTGATTCCATATTAACTCTTATTACTTATATTCAACGTAATTGACGTCATTATTTAAGCCTGCTGATTTATGAACATTTGCTGTTAAATTGTGTTAAATAAATATGGGTGTTTGAAGGTTGAGCTAAAAATTTATAGAATCAATACAAGATAGTATTAGGGCTATCAAGGTTTTCCGTTAATCACTTAATCGTAGGAAGTGACATATAAGCTATGATCACATAAAAGTCTATGTAAGGTACACAATCTAATGCCAAATTTACTTGCTATAATGTGATTCTTTTTCCCTAAGCTTGCAGATGTGAAGATATTTTAAAGTTCGAGGTCGCACTAACTCGACTTGAAGTAATTGAAATGTAGTTTTAAAGCCGCATGTAAACAGTTCTTGAAATTTTTTTAGAGTTGTTGCTAAAAACATCCTTGCTTGTCTGTTATGAGGCTATTTGAGAGGTATAAAACCACCTTACACTTTACATAATGGCATGTTTATAGTGCTCATCTAAATTATTTATTAGTCTCGGAAAATTGAAAGTGGTTGTTCTCAATCTTTCATATTCTCTATGATTTCATGATCTTTTATAAATGTCATTATACCATCATAATAATCGACATCTTTCATATTATATGATATCGAACGGCGATTTAAGGCAGTAATTAGAAGACATAGACAATCTCACAAAAGAGCTAATTGAGTCAACAAAGACAAATTTCTTAGAACAAATCAATGACTAAATAAGTAGGACTTATGCCAAAACCAAGACTAAATGTTTAATTGATTATTCAAATTATTTAACGCTTTAACAATAATATATTATGAGTTTTATGTGTTTTTCTTTAGCTATATTCATGTACAATATGCGAAAACGAATCTAACATGTACAAATCCTGACAAAATGATACAATAAAATTATTACAACTCAACACTTATCAAATATCTCAAAACACTTAAACATGGACGACCCGCTTCGTACATATTTGTAATCTTATATATGCGACGTTCAATGGGTAAAAAAGGCGCCACAACTCTACAATTCAAAACAAAAATTACATAGCGAATCATCTTTTACAACATTCATTCATGACATCTCTCTTGAAATTGAGTTGTGTGATTACCAAAGAGCACCAAGTACTGGTAGTGATACCCCTTCCAGTCTGCTCATTGGCGAAGGCTTGAAAATTGAACCAGTTGTTGATTTTGGTTTGTTCTTTGAATGGATCTATGACTACCATTGTGAATAAGGTCATCCATGGTGCATCGTCATTAAATAAATTGTTTAACTTTGTAGCTTGATTGTCAGGAGCAAGTGGATAGCTATTGGCTCGATGGGAGATTGCAAGTGAAGGTGTGTCTATACTATAACCATATAAACCATGTGGAGCTGATGTGAGTAATGGTGTAGTCCATCAGTAAGAAACTATGGATATCATCTTTGTTAAAGCAACTCTTTTTTAATATGATACTTATTCAAGTTTCTTATGAGGTTTTGAGCAATTGACATGCTAAGTTCGAAATTTGCCAACTGTATAATAAAAATATGTATCTTTTTCTCATTTTGTATACTTTTACTCAAAATGTTAAGAGTAAACGTGTGAGATTATTTATTTTATTGTATAAAATATTTTAGAAAAAATAGATAAAATAATATTTGATTTAAAATAGATGAAAATACATTACTCAAAAAATTAGGAAAAACCCCGTGCGTGCACGGGAATTATAACTAGTTATGATATGAAATATTTAATGGATTTAAGATCATTTGTTATTCTTAAAATCCTATATCCATAATAATAGTCATGTCATATATATTAACAATGCTAGTGATATAATTATAGATACAAATGAGCTTGGTACTTTTCAGTTACTAGTTATATAATAGTAACTATAGTTACGTAAAATATGATACAAGAGGATTTAAATAACCAATATACGCTTAGTCAAAACTGATGTTAATGTTATCCTTCTATGCATCCCTTTCTCTTTAGTTTGTTTTTCCCATAGCACGTTTGAATAACTTAGAGTAATACTCGGTCCAACTCCTTCATCATATCCCATCTTTCTCGACCATTCAGTTAAACCACGAAACCCCTATATACATGCCATACTCACTCTTTTCTGCATCTCCCAAAACAAAACCTAGTAAACAAATTCCATACCAAAGTTTCTTGTCTTCAAATATTCGTGGGTGGGAGAGTAGTTCACGTTGGCAGTGATTGTGTTCGGTTTTGTGTTCGTGGCTAAAAGATCGGTTTGGGTTGTGGTTCGTGTTTCGATTTAGTTTCGGTTCACGGCGGGGTTAAGAATTGGTAGCTGATCGTGTACTTCCGAGGTTGTGTTCGATTGTGTCTCGTTTTAATCTGGGTCTTCTTGTCCGTACTCGTGAACGTTTGTGTTCGGTTTCGGTTTCAATCTGTCATTCTGTTCGAAGGTATATCTTGAACTGCAAATCAAATACACTTCTTGTGAACATTACGTTAAAGAATCTTGTTATAACAACATGCTATATAGTACATTAGAATCTTAAACTAAGTCACCATCAATGATGAATCTAATTCAAGTTTAAAACATGTAAAGATTGGACATGAATCTTATTTACATCAAGATTTAAATATGTGTTTTAATGGCTAAACTAGAATTGAGAAATCTTAAAATGGAGCATGGAATATTAGTATATAGCACAAGAAGAAGAAACCATGCATGGGTGTATCTGAGTTTTTTTTTTTAATAACTGGACATGAAAGGTGTATGAATTATTAAAACATGAGAATCACTTTTAGGCATGTATGGTTTTTGAATGTTTCTATTATAATGGTGAACCATAAAATCTCTTTTGATCATAAACAACATACAATGTTTACAGTCTTAAAAATGCTAATGTTTTAATTAACTACGAATCTAGTAAATATTTGAGTCCACTTCAGGCGAGTGCATACAGACACAACTAATGAAGAATATTAAGTTCGGTTTCGGTAATACGCTTTACTATATCATACGAAGATGAAAGGTTACATGGGATCTTTAATATAGTTAGTTCTTAACTACTATTAATATAATACATAAATATAATAGTACTACAAAATTGCTTAAAGAATTTGATATTTGAAAGCTATTTTTATTTTAAACAAGTATTTTGTAAACGTGATCCTTAAATTATAAGTGTAATGAGACCTTACATATTGTCTAAGTTTATTAGCCTTATAATGGGCATGTCATTAATTTTGTAAGTAAACTCTCTCGGTGAAAATGAGCGTAGAGATTTAATACTCCATCTCAGATGACTATAACTGATTTATAAAGATAAGTATACAATATATAACCATGAAGAATGAAACCTTCCAAGCATAAGGTTATTGTTTAATATAATGTACAAGTTATAGATAGTTTTGTATGCATAATAATGTACAAGTTATAGATAGTTTTATATGTATAATAGGATGACAGTAGCCATTATAATAGAATTATCCATGAATCCAAGTAATACGTAGTTAATCTGTTATAATAAAGTTTATACATTGAATACACAAGCTCTTCTAATTCAACTATATAATAGTAAGAATATTATCAAATGATAAATGACAGTAACGTATGAAACGTAGTAATCAGTTATGTCACCAAATAATAACTAGTTCCAAATTTATTGTAGATTGGTCGAAGAAGTACTACGTTGATCGCTATTATTGAGTGTACGTTGATTTCTTAAGTTTTTGTTTGGACTTGTGCACTATTCTCTTTCGTTTCAAGGTGAGTTTTCGTGGCCCCATTTTCACTTATGTTTTCTTTGAGGGAGAATGATCCTCAAATTCATTTTATGCTATGCTCAACTTTTATTCTTATTAGACAAGTGTGTGCTTATAATTATGCTAGGTGCTTTAGTAGTGTGATCAGTATATTCAATATGTCATGGATTTATTTTCACTTGACACACTATGGTTATTCAAGATTATTCAAGACTCATGTAGTAGCTCCAGCTGGTAGGCTTTGCATGCTATGCGCATATTTCGGAGATGAGTTAAGCAAATGTGTGGTATTCATATTGTGATGATGGTTATTCAATTTATGCTACTTGCCCTATGCTTTATTTATATGCACACTTGTCCTAAACCCTTATGCATGGCAAACTGGTTTATATTTACTTTAAACCCACGAACTCACCAACTTTATGTTAACATTTTAGAGTATCATTTTCAGGTGATCGATAGTGATTTATTGAAGGCATTGCATTTTGAAGTTATACTTTGTTCTCATTTCAAGACCGAGTTGACCTAGCCAAGACATTTTCTAAAGACATTACATTTGAATCTTTGAATCAATTTAAGACTTATGATTTATCTATTCAGTTTTGTACAAAATTCTTTATGTAACGTTGTAAGTTTATTACTTAAATCATATGGTGTTATTCTACTATCTTATGCTATGTTACATTTCGTTGAACCTCGTGTTTCCGCTTCCAGCGGGGTGTGACATATAAACACTTTTTTTTTCTTTTCTTTTTGGTTTGAACAATGTTTTACAACACTTTAAAGCTTGTATTAATAGACATATTAAGTCGTACAAATTATTAGGAATATTAATCTATATTACATTATAAAATATAAAATATAGCCTTCCAAAAAGAAAGTGTTTTAGATTATTAAACCTACACTTATTTGGCAAGAGTTGCTTTTATAGGCTAAAAGTGCTTCCAAATGGTTGTAACGTATATTATTAAAACTTGACAATAAATACCAAGCAGTCAAGCACCAAGACGAGTAGAGTAACATGCTCCTAATTTCATAGTAGCGGTATGTACTCAGTGTATCAACTTGCACTGCTTTCACTATGAGAAAACAAAAGGTTCAACATTAATTTATCATAGTTCCTAAAATTCATAAACATTTTGACTAATAATTATATAGTTTATAAATTTTAGGGGTGGATCTGAGGAGGAGATATACACATATTTAAAAGGCTTACCTCAACCCCTTCAAAATACAACCATAAAATTTACAACTATACAATGTTCCATTTATTGAAAGAACAAAGTGAGGTAATTGTTAAGCCTGTGATGCCTCCTTTCTTATAGCATCTCCTCCTTAGCATTTTCTTCTCCACCAGTCGATGTGGGACAAACAAATATTGTAGAAGTAATAACAAAGTATAAAGTGACCATCAATCCATTTACACTTCACTTGGTGGAGATGGCTATGTTTAAATTATGTCCGATCAACTCACTCCTCATGCACACCCCAAACAAATTCTCCTCGACTGGTGAAAAGTCCCCAAGGGCCTTCCCATGTGTTTGTGTGTCGTGAGGTGGTCATGCGGGAAAGAATGACCACTCGGCCACTCCCCATGATTGATACTCATAAGTCATAACTTCAATTCATGTTTATAGAATGTCATGAACATTCTTAATAGGTTTAGAAGGAAAGGATTCCAACCCAAGGTTATTGTGCTATATGTTGGAGTGTACACGTGACGATGGTAAGATATACTTGAATCAAATCGTCTTCCTTACACTGTGTTCTAAAATGTGTTTAGAGCACTTTGCCCTATTATCAAGTTTTTGAAATTTTCTTTACATTTTTTTTATAATTGTCTTCTAACTTTAGTTAATCTTTAGTTGAAAAATGTGACTGTCAATGGATATTTGTTACAGTGCTGAGATGAAAAGAGTAGTATTTTAGAGCATATCACATGAAATGGGACTAAGGAAGCCGAGGCTTCTTCACTGATCTTGTTTGTGTATAAACCGATGATATCTCTAAGAAGACATACCATCACTGTCCCGATAATACTATGCACGGGAGGTGAAGAATGCACCTTTGCAGGTGTCTGAGAAGTTGCCGTTAAAGGCTACAAACGTAATGCTTCTGATACATTCATATGATTGTAACATTGTTGTCAAACGAAGACAATCCAAGCACAATTTCAAGACGAGTAACCTGTATTCGAGGAACTAACAATGCATCTTTGCTCTTGCCCCTAAGCGATAACAGAAAGTTTACCATTAAGGTATGAGGAAGAGTAAGTATCAATGCTTTCGGGAATTATTAGTAGTCTCGATGACATATGTATAAACAAATGTTGTACAACTAAAGATCAAATAGCATCAATGTTTGAGAACAGATCGTTTGAAGTCCATCCTTGTGATCGCAAGTCTGGTGGTTGGGTCGAAAAGTTATTTGCATACGTGTTCAACTTGTCGTAAGTCGAAACCTTTCCATGGGCTAACTTGCAAATATCAGTCAATGATCTTCGGCAGAATGATTACTTTTGGGTTGAGTCTTAATGGTTGAGTCAATAAAAGACTCCTTGTACATTTTGTATATTTGCAGTAGTTTTTGTAAGCATGTGTTGGTTCGCCAAAGAAATCCAGTAACGTGTTTGGTTGCTCTCTCATAATGTCATGTTTTACGGAATGCCATGAACTCTCTTTTAAGGTTTAGAAGGGAAGAATTTCGAGCCAAGATTATTGTACTTTGTTAGAGCGTACATCTGCCGTAAGATGCAATTAGAGGACTTTGTGAAGTCAGCAACCTTACCATTGTTGATAATATTATATGGGAGGTGAAAAATGAAGATTTGAAGGTGTGCGAGAAGAAACATTAAAGCTTCTATAGAGAAGTATAGAAACTTGCTCCAAATTAGCTTTTGGTAGTACCAACAACAAGGTTTTTATACTAACTTATTAGTATAGTTTTCAAATATCAATCTTCTAAAATTGCATCATGATATTAAGAACTATAAGATGCTCTAATTTTACTATGAGAGTAGCTAGGAAGGTGATTTTATAATATCTCTTCCTTAGTAGTTTCCTCTCCACCGGTCGATGTGGGACGAACAAACATTTTACTCTTCCTTGTATTATTCTTTTACTGAAATTCATTTTTAGTGGTTTTCATTCAGTATTCCAGTTTACTCCTACTAGATTTATTAGTTGGTTAGGAAATGTATCTATAAATGCTTGCAAAAGTAAGTCATTAGTAATAAACTAGATGACCAATATGTCAAAACATGTTGTATAACTAAGACCAAATTAATAACATCGATATTGAAGGCTACAAAGCCTACGATGTTTCAAGTTTTGTAACTTTTCTTTTACGAGTTTTTGTAATTATCCTCTAACTTTACTTCATATTTTAAAATAAAATAAAATTGTTATTTGCTATTAGGATTTTCTAAGTTTAATATAAGATGTATGTATCTTAGTCGATGTTGACACATTCACACAACAAATTTGACTGTCAACGGGTGTTTGTTACGGTGTTGACGTGGCAAGAGCATAATGTTAGAGCAGTTCACGTGAAATGAGCCGGAGGGAGGCTTCTTCATTGTGATCTAGTTTGTGTAGATCAAAATAAAGGGATGATATGTAAGGGAGGTGAAGAATTCACTTTTGAAGACGTAAAAGGAAGAACATAAAAAATTGCATGGTTGACTCTATATGAAGTTATGTTCGAGATGTTTATTTTTAAAGTATCATAGACAAGAGTTGGTTTAAAAGGCTACAAATGTAACGTTTTTTATACACTCATTGAATGTAACAAGTTGTATATTGAAGCTAGACAAGAGTAAGGGGTTGTTTCTTTTTTTGTCCTTTGGATATAGCTCCTGACTACATACATATAACATGTTTGGAATAAGAAATTAATGTAGAAATGCTGTTTCTTTTTTCTTGGTTATTTAACATATGATGACGAATTTAAGCTTCCATCTAAACATTGATAAAACCCAAATTTCAAACATTGTAATCAAACTTTAATGTAAAAATAAAATGAAAACATAACAAAATTACAACCCTTTAAACAAAAATAACTTGATAATCAATCATCAAGTAAAAAAAATGACAACATATGAACTGTGTATACAAATCCGTTCAAATGGCATTAGTCAAAGATCTATCACTTCATGTTTCCCTATAAATTTAATCAAACAATCTCTTACCTCAATAAAAATAACCAATCAATTCCAATAGATTCTTGCTGAAATTGGATACATAAACAAAAGATTTTTGTATTTGATTTCATGAAAAAGGATATCCACTATCTTTTTCCAGATTCATCTCAAAACATGAATATTTTATTAGTTTTTTCCAGATCGATTGACACGGAGATCCGGTGTTATCGAAAATTGGTAATTTTTATCAGAAAATGGGATTGAAGACGGGAAAAGTTGCTATGAATTTTGGTTGCTGTGATTCTATAGTGAGAAAAAGAAAGAGAACATGATAAGGTTTATTACTTTATTTGTCATTATTGTGTCTTGAGTGGAGGAGGGCAACCTTTTTAGACCCATTTACAACCACGATATCCCTTCCTAATAAGTTAAAAAGAAAGTTACAAATATCCTGGATGGATTGTGAACTGGTTTCAAAGAGGACCATTAAGTTGAAAAGAAACGGGCCCTAAGTGATGTTTACTTTTAAGGTATATGAATTGAATATATCTAACGTATTTTTGACACCTTAAAACTAAGTTAGGAAAAGTATATATCAATGCTTTCAAAAATAAGGCGTTAGTGATCTCGATGGGAAAAATATACGAATTGTTGTAAAACTAAGAACAAATAGCATCGATGTGAAAACAAGTCGGGTTGGTGGGTCGAACCATCAAAGTTATTTGCATATGTGTCTAACTCATTGAAATTCGAAACCTTTCCATGGGTTATCATGCCAAATATTAGTCAATCATCTTTGTCATATGGTTACCTCGGGTTTGACTCTAGAAAGTATGTTATGTTGAGATAACATATTATAAAGTAGTATAAAATGATGCTCCTTAATATCGAAAAAAAAAATTATGAGTTATAAACGAAAAATAGTAAAAGTTTGAGAATTTAGGGATTAAACATAATGTTTGAAACCCGGTTCGACCTAGGTGGTTCAACCGGTTGAACTGTTCTAGTAAAAAAATATGTCGATTTAAACCGGGTCATCCCAACAGTTGATAATTGTAAGCAAACCATTTCTCTTTTCAAAATGTTCCATTCCATTCCTCGTATTTCAAGACTCAATATCTTATTCACAAGGTCAAAGGCTTTGTGAAAACACTTTAAAAGCGTTAGACGTAGTAATATTAGAGTCACTCCATATTTTGTGTTTGTTAGCTCACTTTTTACTATTTTCACTCTTAACTAATTAACATTGTAAATTTTTTTAGAAAACCGATAAACAACGTGATCCTTTTACCCTTTATTTTAGAAAACTGATGAAGACTATGATAACAAAAAAAGATAATGTTCTTTAAAAAGAAAACTGATGAACAACGTGACTTTTTTTAAATACTGATGAACAATGTGATAAAAAAAAAAAAAAAAAAAAAAAAAAAAAAAAAAAAAAAAAGTTCTTCAAAAGGAAAACTAATGAACAACGTGATCAAAGTGACTAACATTATGATGTTGTTTATCAAAGAAAACTGATAAACATTGTGATAACAAAAAAAGAAAAAGTTATTCATAAAGTAACTAATGAACTACGTAATTTTTTTTTAAGAAAAATGATGTACATTGTAATAAAAATAATAAATAAATAAATACTTTTTCAAAAAAAAAAAAAAAAAAAAAAAAAAAAAAAACTAATAAACAATGTCATCTACCTGATGAACATTGTGATAATAAAAAAAAGTTATTTGAAAAAGAAAACTGAAAACATGGTGATCTAACTTATAAACATTGTCATGTTGTTCATCAAATAAAATTAATAAACATTGTGATAACAAAAAATAAAAAGTTCTTAAAAAAGAAAACCAATGAACAACTTGATCTAATTGATGAAAATTCTGATGTTGTTTATAAAATAAAATTGATGAACATTCTAATAACAAAAAAAGAAAAAATTTCCAAAATGATTTATCCATAAGATTATATTTCAAGAACTAAAATTTTCATAAAAAGAGTAAGCATTTACTTTTGATGATACACTTAAGTCATAAATTAAAGAAAAAACTAATAAAGATGTTTCATCAAACATCTTGTAAGCATTTGTAATAAAAACTCGAGAAGAAAAATAAAGAAACCTGCATCAAATTTAAATATTAGATCCTAAAATGATAAATAAGATCTTGAATTGATATAGTTAATCACGAATTGAAGTGATTAAGATCTTGAATTATTATTGGAACATGATTGTAAGAAACTAGACAGATACCCGCGCAAAACAACGGTGGGTAAATAATTATATTTGCGAAATCGTGATTCTGGTTCGACCATTAATTCAAAGTGTGTGTTTTTTTTAAATAGAAAGTGCGTGGTCTTAAAAATTACTCGATACAGTGTGCATTTTTAAAAAGTTGACAAGTTTAGAATTAATCAAGTTTAAGGTGTATTAAAGATTATCTAGGTTAATTTAAGTAAACTAGATTAATTAAAGTTTTAAGATTCAATATTTCAAGAATAGGAATTGATTGACACATTCAAAAAATTGATTAGGACACTCAATGAAAACAATGTTCAAACACTTTATATTTACGGTACAACTGTTTAATGCACTGCTTGGAGTGTCTTAATCAAATATGTGAGTGTGCAAATCACCTCCCTTCAAGAATGCACATACTTTCTTTATAAATCTTCTATACATTATATTAAAAAGGAGTTTTGGCTGATGTCACTTTTATACGTGTCATTCAATTAGTAACGAATTGGTATTTTACTTTTCAAAAGTAACTTTTTAGCAAGGTTCTTGAAAACAGGTGCAGCTCATTAAACAAGAATTCAAATTTCAAATATCTCATCTCTTTAGTCTTTATTAAACATATTTCATTTTGTTTGTATCAGTTATTTTGCCACAAATATAAATCTTCATTCTTCATATTCCTTTAAAACTATTCCTTTTCAATTTGATGTGCTTCATTTTATGAGTGATTGGATAAGTTTATTTGAGGAACTTAATAACTTTTGTTGTTTTCAATGCCCATTAAGTGTTTGATGAAATGTATATACACATTTAGCCATTTTACAGTTGCTTTGCCATATAAATTGATACATTTTATGTTATGTTTTTCCTTTAGCTTCTTTGATTAAAGTATGGATTTATAGGTTGGGGTTGTGCTAAATCGTCTACGGACACTCAAATCAACTTTTGCTCAATACTGTGAGGTTTTCCGTGGTGCTTCATTAAGTGGTTTTTCCTGGGATCCGGTCACTAAGTTAATGAAAGCAAAAGATGAAGTTTGGGAAGCATTAATCAAGGTATCTCATTTGGTGTCCTTAACATGTTATTAAGCGCTGTTTGGATAGAATATTTCAGCCATTTTGGCATCTTGATATGTTACTAAGGTAAAGTGACTTAACAATTTGGTTGATGCTATAGACAGGACTACTAAGGTAAAGAAAGCTCGAAGAAGATGCATTTACCTCAAATATCATGAGCTCACTTAACAATTTAGTTGATGCTATAGACAGGACTGCTAAGGTATTGGATTTTTTTACTTCATATATGATCTAATTAACAATTTTTTTTTTCTTTTCATAAAGGTAAATTTATTAAGAAAGAAGTCACAAAGGCCAAAAGTACACTGCCAAAGAACAAAAAACAATGGCTGTGGACAGATTCCAAGCTCATTACAACAATACACAAAATAACTATGCAACCTACAGGACACACAATCCAACTATATAGCCAAGAGTACTCTGAATACATCAACTTGGACACTGAACTCAATCAGCATCACTGTGAAACATCACCATACTCATACTCAGAACTATATAGCAGACATATTCCTGTAGAAAGCAAATACATTCAAGGAAACTAATAACAGAAAACAATACAATGGCACTAAAAGTTCTAACAATAGCAGAACCAAATCAACAACCAATAAATTAACAATTTTTAATAGCAACAAATGATTATTTCCTACAACTTCTCAAGAAAAAACACTTTTTGTTGCCTGTGGTTTAATCAGTTTTTGCTTATGATGCAGATGCATGGCCGAGATGATGGTGGCTATCATGGAGCTCCTCCATCTATTGGAATACATTTCTTTTTCGTAATTGCCTCGACGAGTAATATAGTACTCCCTCCGTCCCATTATAAGTGTCCAGTTTGACTTTTTGAAGTCTTTTTTGCTCAACTTTGACTTTAAATACTTTTTATTTATGATATATAATACTTAACCAAAATTATATCAATGAAAAATACATTTAAAACCTAATCCATTCATGTATATTGCATCAAGTATTATATAACACAAATAAAAGAAATTAAGGTCAAAGTTGAACAAGAAAGACTACAAAAAGTCAAACTGGACACTTATAATGGGACGGAGGTAGTAATATTATCTTCTGTTTCAGTTATACCGGTTAATGTATAGTAATATAGTATATATCATTATGTAAATCTAATTGGTAGATCTTTGGAATCCTTAATACAATTAACAAAAGTTCCCTTGCTACAAGGTAGTACATTATTGATATGATACCATTCGTAGAATAACTTCTCAAAGATGATTTGATAACGTTCTTTTCATGTTTCCGTGAACATTTTTTTGGAAGACATGTTTCTATCAAAATCTTAATAGTCTTGGTAATATAAGCTGCTTACCATTGATCTCTTTCCAAGATGAATTTTGTGAATGTCATTTAAGAGTTAACGAGTAACATCAACTTATAATGCAAACAACTAAATGGAAATAACTGCAAACAAAAGAATGAAAAAAGAAAAGGGAAAAATCTTTAATAATGTACCATACTTGTCACAAAAATTACTTTCGTGTGCCGAACAAAAAAAATAGCTTTTTGATGTACTGAACTTTCATTTTTTGGCTTTTTTTTTATGTACTATTGACATTTTTGCCCCTCAAAATATTGAAAATCCAATGATATTTTTGTCACGAAAATACATCAAAAAGGACAAAAATGAAAGTTCAGTACATCAAAAAGCTATTTTTTTTGTACGCTACACGAAAGTAATTTTTGTGACAAGTATGGTACATTATTAAATATTTTTTCCAAAAGAAAACGAATTGGCCATTTGTGCATCTTTTCGTAAATGTATGTTGACGCATTTTACTCTACTAAAATCTGAAAAATAAATAAATAAATAAATAAATAAATAAATTGCATGGATTCTTGCTGCATATTTGTGAAGTCAACTTTATTTATTTTCTACTATCGCCCGTGTTGAACACGGGTTCTAATCTAGTATTAGAGAAAAATACGGTAGTACTAGTTGACTAAAAGAAGGAAGGAAATGAGAGGGAAAAAAGAGGGAGACTATTGAGTGGCCTTGGTATCCTCACCTTAGATAAGGTGGTACACTAGTTGACTGAATAACTAAATATTAAATTCAACTTCTCTAGATAGAAATCATTCTGGCTTCTAGACCAATTAAATCAGTTTGTTCTTTCATAGTTTTTATCAGTAGCTATGCGGGTGCCATTTATCTCTAGTTTTTTCTTTGCCGTCCTTGTTGTATTTATTTGCTATTCATCGTCCTATAAATATATCTCCTTAGGTAATTCGTTAGGCAAAGCTTTTCTACCTCCATGTGTTTTAGATTATGTCACTGCAACTCTTTCTACAACATGGAAGAACGATTTATCCGCTCCCTACCCTATCAAATTCCAAGGTGGCTATGTGGTTAAATCCATTCTACGCATCAATTCCACTACAACACCCATTGAATTTTCTTGTGGCTTCATCTGCTACGGAACATGTATGTCTTACCATTTTGGCATTTTCATTGTTGAAAACTCTGGTGATGTAACCCCACAAGTTGTCTGGTTAGCAAACAGAGATCGACCAGTCGGGCTTGGTGCAACACTAAATCTAAGTCCAGCAGGAGAGCTGATCCTACAAGATTCTGATGGTAGCACAGTTTGGACTACCAACACAACTGAAAAATTTGTCGCTGGAATGCACCTAACCTGTAGGGGAAACCTGGTGTTGTTTGATGACGGCGGCTCGGTGGTTTGGCAATCGTTTGATCACCCTACCGACTGTTTGGTATCTGGGCAAACACTGTTACAAGGACAGAAGCTAATAGCTAGTGTTTCGTCAACCAATTGGACAAGTCAAAAAAGTTTATATTCTTTGGAAGCTAAACATGATGGGTTGTATGCTTATTTTACTGTAAACCCTCATCCATACATTTACTACAAAACGGCGCCTTCGTTCAATTTCACAACAGCTTTTGCAGAGTTATGTGAATTTGAAAATGGCAGCTTATCTTTAGCTTATTTAAATAAGGAAGAGCCAATTTACATAAAACTAATGTCAGATGGACATTTGAAAGTCTTCGAACGGCACAAAGGGCGGATAGAAGAAGGGTGGCCAGAAGTGGCTGATCTACTTAGCAATTCGTCTGGAGGGTGTGATACATATCCTACGGATTGTGGAAAAAATGCCATTTGCTCAAACGTTCAGCAATGTAGCTGTCTCGTGAAAGATCATTTTAGAGAAGTAAGTGATTCTGATACTAAGTTCGGTTGCGATGTAACCAACACTCTCACATGTGATGCTAAGGATGATCAATATTTTGAAGAACTTAATAACATCAAGCACTTTGCCTCTTCAGCCGACATGAAAGTACCCGATGTGGAGACTTGCAAACAAGCGTGTCTAAACAATTGCTCATGCAAAGCAGCTCTCTTTAGGCATGTTAAAGGTTCTTCAGAAAGGAATTGTTATCTACCTTCTGAGATCTACACGTTGACAAAGATTACTGATTTTGATTCTGATTCTAATATTTCATATGTGGCTTTTATCAAAATCCAGAAAGTTGGACCAAGTTTTGCTCCTTCATCTTCATCCCAATTTTTTGCCCCATCACCAAAGAAAAAGAATGAAGTCGTAAAACTGGTAAGTTTAACGACTGGAAGTTTTATTGTTATGCTAGTTGTGGTTGTCGGTTTTATTATATTCATAATACGGAAGCGAAAGTTGAATGTTGAGATGGAGGAAGATTACTTGGATCAAGTACCAGGGATGCCCACTCGATTTTCCTATGAGGAATTACAAACCGCCACCAAGAATTTCAGTAAAAAGCTTGGTGAAGGAGGATTCGGATCAGTTTTTGAAGGGATCCTTGAAGATGGCTCAAAAATTGCAGTAAAATGTCTTGACGGCCTTGGTCAGGTTAATTCATTCCTAGCTGAGGTTGAATCTATTGGAAGCATTCACCATGTGAATCTAGTTAGACTCAGAGGATTCTGTGCTTGGAAATCGCAACGGCTTCTTGTGTATGAGTTCATGTGTAACGGGTCATTAGATCGATGGATCTACAATGGAGATCGAGAACATGTACTAGAATGGGCATGTAGAAAGAAAATCATTCTTGATATAGCCAAGGGTTTAGCGTATCTCCATGAAGATTGTAGGCAAAAAATCATCCACCTCGATATTAAACCTCAAAACATACTCCTGGATGAGGATTTCAACGCCAAGGTTTCTGATTTTGGATTGTCTAAGCTCGTCGACAGAAATCAATCTCAAGTGATGGCTACCCGGGTAAAAGGAACCCCTGGCTATATTGCTCCAGAATGGTGGAGCTCGGTCATCACTGAAAAGGTGGATGTATTTAGCTTTGGGGTCGTTCTCTTGGAGATCTTATGTGGACGGAAGATTTTTGACAGATCTTTGCAGGAAGAAAGTTGGCACTTACTTGCCGTATTTCAGAGAAGTTGGGAGGAAGGAGTGCTGTTAGATACGGTTGATAAGTACAGTGAAGATATGCAGGCACATGGTACAGAGGTCGTGGAGATGATGAAAGTGGCTTCCTGGTGTTTACAAACCAATTTCACAAGAAGGCCTTCAATGGCATCTGTGGTTAAGGTGTTAGAGGGAGTTAAGAGCGTTGAATCGAACTTGGATTACAACTTCACAGATCCAAGAATGAAGGCAGCATCAGTTAAACGTGAGGACGATTATTGGACCCAATTGTTGCCTTCTCTTCTCTCAGGGCCAAGGTGAGTAGCCATACATGAGGTTTTTGTGGATCAGCTCAATGAACCCTTTGCTGTATCTCTTTTAGATTTTATTTTATAAATGCTCTATATATGTAAGTTGAAATGCTATCCCTTGAGGTGTATTCTTCTCCCTTTATTGCTATTAATCTTCTAGTTGGCTTTATCTGATTAACTATATCTCGCACAAAACAGATATCCCTATGTCTATATAGTTCAGGGTTAATATATAAATTAAGATAAAGCTTGGGAAGTATCTCTTGAATATGTTGTTGCTGAAACTGGTGTCAGATTAGTTCATCATCCACATATGACATATGCTAGAACCATAGTGAATTAGTTCAATCTACTATATTTTTTTGTTATTGTGTATCCAGTAAAAGATAACAAACATAGCTAACTTTATTTTCTGACGAAACATCCAGTTAGGTTGTCTACACTCTAAATACATATTATACGGGGAAATTTAACAGTTCAAATTTATAGTTGATGCCACTATTATGTAGAGTACATTACAAGTGTGTAAATATTTGTAAATGAGATAACTTTGCTGCTGATCTTGTCTTCATGAATCATGAGGACCATCACAAGTGTGAATATTTCTAAATAAAGTAATTAGCATATCTAGGATCCCTAAAAAGATGACAGATATGACTGAATACTCAATCCAGTTGATGTAGATGGGAACAAATATCAGCACCAGGAAAAGTGAAAGAACTAGGAAGAACCTAAAGATATTTTTTATTTTTGAAATTGTATGATGGTTAGCCCGAGCCGATCTTTCCATGTAGCAATGCACATGGTCAGAATCAAAGTAGAAGCTGTAATAGGGGTTCGATTTTTGTTTAGATTTTTGGATGGACCAGGGGCGGAGCTATAAAGTTATGGTCTAACGGGGAACATCGACAATTTTTAGAAACTACACTACGTTTCGCCAGATATATTGAAAATTTTACATTACAATTTTTTTTTTCGCTAGAGGGCATGTGACCACCCTACCCCTCCTGTCTCTGCCAGTGGATGGACCTATATTACACCTATAATCCGAATGGTGATGGACCAGGGTCGGCCCGAGATTGTTAGTGACATTGTGCGATAACCTAAAATTCAAAACTTATTAGTTCGTTGATAACCATGCATAGTAGAAAACTTTTTGAATCAGTCATATCATTAAATACATGAAATTGTATTATTTGATACAACTTTATGAAAAAGTTAATTAGCTTCATACTTGATTTATTTCATATTTTCTAATGAAACCTTAACATACACTTTAGTAACAGTGAGGATAGAACTTAAATTAATATTATTTTAATGTGGCATAGACTATATTTGATCAAAATTTATAAACAAAAATATAAGTTAAAAAAATTGAAAATAAAAAAGTTTGAAATGTAACAAAAAATTAAAAAAGTAGATAATCTTTTTTTACTTCGCAACTCACCTGACCCTCACAAAAAATAAGGACAAAAATTGCTTTCTTCTTTCTCTCTTCTATTTTAATCTTCTTCAATTATTCATCCTTTTCACAATTGCAATATGTTTTTTCTTTAGGGGCAATTTACTAAAATACTCTTAAAAAAAGAAAAAAAAAAAAAAAAAAAAAAAAAAAAAAAAAAAAAAAGGAAAAAGTTGCACACAATTTTTTTAGGAGCAGGGGAACATGCCAACTGTGCCCCACCCCCCCCCCCCCCCCTCCCTACCTCTGCCACTGAATGTAAGTAGTCGTTGAGTAAATCTTAGTGAAAACATCTTCCAGAGTTACAAAAGACAAACATTATTCACTTCAGCGATGAGGTGATTCAGCGACCGAAGTATAAGTTGCAAAGAAGATGTTCAGACCATTAAGATTTAAGGTTTGAAATCTGAAAAACAACGATACTAAGAGAAGAATATTGTGTATTAAAAGTCAAGAGGCGGGGAAATCCCTTAAAGCAAAAGTGGATAAAGCAAATCTTCATGAGAGTCACCACATTCCCAAGAGTTAGTAAAAATGAGCTATAATTGTCAACATTGTTTATTAAAGAAGAGTTTATCCATCACCTACAGAAGAAGCATTTAATGCACTATCCACCTACCCATTAAATGCTCGACACATATGTAAAGTGTCTTCTATAAAACCTTAATTCCCAGTTATAAAAGATAATGTTTGTAGTGAAGTATATGTTCTTGCAATTATTGATATACACAATCAAGAGCATTTACTCTCGTTTGAACTTGTGGAGCTGAAGAAACGTTCACTGGGTTCACTCTAAAACTATAACTGTTAGATTTATGAACATAAATTAATAGATGTGTGTTAGGATCGAACTCGAGGTCACGTGATTGCACACTTTACGTATGAAAGTTAAAGATTAATAATTATATATAAATGTTATTAGTATATATTACATTTGTTAGGAGCTTAGGAATAGTAACTCCTTATGAATAGTAACATTGCAAAAAATATTATGTGTTGTGGTTGATACCCGATCCCCGACCCGTGTGTTTTTTTCCCACGTTTTGCCCCGACCCCTTCACGCTTCTCTCTCACACCCCTTTGATCCAAAATAATCCGGCAGCCTTTTTTGCCCGAAAAAGGTTATTTGGGCACCACGGAGGGCCTCATGAGTTGCGTTTGTGGTTGTTGCCCTGCCACCTGTTGCTCTCTACAGTTCCTATTGCGCTTTGCTCCACATATTGGAGTTTGGTGGGTGTCTATTATTTTAGATCTCACATATTGGAGTTTGTCGGTTAACCCTAACTATGGTTCGTCACCTAAATTTGTGGTTCGTCATTCTTTTTTATTAGAGCTATTTTTTTTTTTAATAAAAAGTTCCTCATTTTAGTCATGGTTTTATCTTTGGTTCCAGGTTCAAAAATGTATGTGATGATGTGTATATGATTCCCACGTCTTTTGCTATTCAGAAGGATTTGGTTAGTGAAGCTTTTAGTTTTTTAGTTTTGAATATTTAGTTGGTGTTTTTTTGTTTCTTAGATTTTTGTTATATTGAAATCTGAGCATTGAAATTGAGGTTTAATTAGGTTCCAATTTGATGGGTTTGGATTTAGTTGTGTTTAATTTTAGGGTTTTCGTTGTTATGGTTTTGATTTTTTTCTCATGGCCTTACGTTCATTTGTTATTTTGTGTTTAGTTATTGTGTTTATTCGCTGTTTGGGTGTTCAAGATTTTGTTTTTAGGGTGATTTGTCATAAGTTTTCTTAATTTTGGGTTGTCATTGATAAAGCATATTTGTTATTGTATGCAGACTTTGGGAAATGGTATTGTGACATTGTCCGTTTGTTGGCGGGGCAGCATCACAAATGTGATGTTTGCAGCCACACGGTTCTGGGTATCCCCTCAAATGTACTTTGGTTATGATGTTTGGTTTGATAGTGGCTTGCTTATGCTATGCTGTTACAATGTTTGGTTTGATGATGGGGTAGACAACTTATTATCATTGTCTGATGAGATTTTTTCTATTCAATGGTGTGGATTTTTAAACCATGCCAAATCTACTTGTATCTTGGCGGGGCAGCACCACGGAAGTGATGTTTGCAGCCATGGTGGGTTGAAAGTGTGTTATACACATACTGAGTACCTTGCCAAGGTAACCTTTACACGAGTGGTATGCGTGTAGTTTGCGGTTTCGTTTTCGGTATTATTTTGAACTCATATTGGGTTGTTGCTCTTTCACCCATTTAACGCCCAACACATACATATAGGCAATGATGATAATTATCCGTGTTTATCAATTTTATGACCGTGATTTAGCAACACCGGTATCTTGGCGGGGCAGCCTTACCCGAGTGGTAGTTGCAGCCATGGCCGGTGCTCGGTTTTGCTGCTAAATTTGGAAACCTGGGTTATTTCACCATGATTACTTTGGCAGCGTCGGCCTCTTGGCGGGGCAGCCTTGCCCGAGTGGTGGTTGCACCCATGGTTGCCGTTTGCCTTTGGTATTATATTCACACGCCTGAGCCATTGCGTGATGATCATCTTCTTTCAGTGCAGAAATGTGTCCTTGAAGATGTGAACGTATGTATGTATGTGTGACGGGTAGTGCAACATGACCCGAATAGTTATTGCAACCATGTGTGGACTTTGGTATCGTGTTATAGATGCGCCAAAGAAAGCAAAGCAAAAATACTTGCCAGGCAAAAATTTCAAGGTTAGCTTTCAAATCCGAGTATGAATTTCCCGTTTATTTGTTGCGCATACGTGACATGAATTCAGTATCGTACGTTATGTGATCTCTCAACCTTTTTTTCTAGGAAAAGATCAGCAACGTAACAATTTTACTTTCACTATTCGTATGGTATAATCAGAACTAATCTGACTTTGTTCTTTCCTATGCAGGACGCTCAAAATGCCAGGGTTCGGTACTGCAGGATGCAAATGGTCCGGATACAACATCGTGATGCACAGGAAAGAACAAGGTCGGTACTGCAGGGCACTTAAAACATCAGGATCATCATCACATTATTTATAACAGACAAAGTAAGTTAGAGCTCATCTTCGTTCCCAACATTATTTGGTATGTAAAATTACTTATGGGTATTTGATATACTGTTTGTTCACTGAATTTGTACTAAATTTGCTAACTTGAAGAGTTTTCATTAGATATATGACATGGGATTTTTTTTTTGATGCAGTGAGTTGAAGGATTACAAGCACTCGATTTTCTTGATAATTTGCAGCAGAGCATCAAAAAATGTTGTAAACTTTTGTGGTGAACAATTGGATTTTCCGGCGAGCGTTGCACTGACTCAACTTGAGCTCTAAAACTATAAAGTAAGTACTACCCTAAATATATTATACAGGGTAGATGTTATTTAGTAACTGTATTGGCGATTTCCTGGAGGTATTAGTTTTTGCTCTTGCTGGCAACGACAGCACTGTTGGTTAATTTCACTATGGCTACATACAGCGGTCACAAATTTTGTTCATATTAGAAACTGTCAAAACGGATCATTTTTTGTGCAGATCAGGTCATAATAACCAATAGAATTTTTGTTGAGTAATTTTGTAGCAAAAATAATTGTAGTGACAAGTAATCTGTTTTTTTATACTCTAAATTTGAATTTGTAATTGTTACGGTTTATGTATTAATTGTGGTTTTGGAGTGTCACGGCTATGTGTGGACTTTATCCCAATAGCGTTTGTATTTAGTCGTATACAGTTAATTGTGCATGACACTCAATGTGGATTCAGTATGTGGATTCATGTCACATATGTGGACTTTATACTCTAAATGTGATCTCTCAACCTTTTGGATATATTTTCAATGTGGATTCATGTAATTTTAATTGTTAAGTATAACGTTAGTTCTTATACACATGATTGCTTATTCTTAGGTGTAGTTCACTGTGATCGATCTCATGGGCATCTCGAGAAGGGGGCGGATATTTTGAGTATCACTGCTCAAAGTACTTCTTTTGAAGCAAATTGTGAAGTGGTCACAGTTAATTGTGCATGACATAAACGGAAGATCATTGGACATGTAGTGACCACCAGGTTTGTTTCTTATTATGTTTGAGTTAATTAGTTCTCTTGGGTTCTGAGATGAGGCTTAAAATGTGCGGGCTTGGGTGCTTGAGTGACGACATAACGGGTGAGTTTGGCCGCTGAAATTGGACTGAAATAGGTGTATTTGGGGGCTGAATTGGGGTGTGAAATAGGTGCACTTTGGGGATAAAATGGGTGAACTGGTATGCATTAGTAAAGGGGTGTTTGGGTAAACCTTATTTTGAGACAGAGGTATTAGTAATGCATTATGGTTATGTGTTGCGATTGATATTCATATGGGTAATGCATTATGGTTATGTGTTGTTTATTTATTTTTTATTTTCCTTATTTATGTTGGGATTTTAGTAGATAGAGTCTCATGGGTATGCTTGCTTGCTTGCATATGGTAAATATGAGCCTCATTTCTTAGAACCACTTTCATATCTGTTGTCCACAGATGGTTTGGAAGGCACATCCATTGCCATACATGTATATGCGAGTAGGAAAACGAGGCTTCGCGAAATGCAGAAAGGTATCTTTTATGAGAAAATTAACAAGTTGTCACATTTATTTTCTTAGACATTTTTGCTATCATAACATTATTTTGTTTTATTTAAAGGTAAATCACAGCAACGTGCCGCCTCACAAATGTCACATGATGTGGCTATCCCAATCAGGTCACACCTGGACGTTGTGCAAAGAGGCGGAGGAAGCATCTTTATAAGCCACTCACCATATCTCACATATTATAAGGATCTCCTTTGCTTTTTAAAAAAATTGTTAGACATTAGTTACATCTCTTGCATGACACTCCTAATATAATATTGTTTGCAGATGTACCGGGAATGGTGTGTGAACCAGAGACCACACCACATGTCGCAGGCAGTGCACCACCAGCAGTGGCGAATCAACCAGGTAATGCCCCAAACAACCTCGGAGCACGCCGTCGTCAAAGGGGTACGACACATGTGCTGCACAATCTTATTATATTTCAAATTACTGTCCCTTCCTTTTACAATGGGTTCTTTGTTTGTAATAGATATTTTATATAAGTTCAATTCTTTTGTTTTCAGAAAGAAGCTCTTTCTCATAGGTTGTACCAAACATTCGTAACCCGGCGTAGACCTTGCCAATGCAGACAGGGACATCAGATAGCACTTCAACGAACGCGATGCACAGGGGTACTGTACATTCTGTTGGAGCCATTATTTTTTATCTCTCTGGATTCAACCAGTCTTATATTATGTTAGTCACTTACCATATCTTTCTTTCTCTTAAAGGTCCCCCGAGTGAGTATAATTCATTTGGCGCCTGCAACTGTGTTTGTAGAAATTGTCACGCACAGTTTTGGTTTGAGGAAAGGCCAACCCATTCTAGCCGGTATTCAGGTCCGTTATACAGCAGGTGCTACGTTATACCTTCTCTATCCTTGAAAGTTATTAATGTATATTTGATTCTACGTTATTTGTGATCGTAATAAGCACTTTAACGTGCTTACTTAAAACTGCTCATTTACCTTAATAGTAAGCAAATAAGCAAATAAGCAAATAACCAGTTTCACATTCTGTTTATCCCACCATTCTCTATTGCTAAATCTGCTTATGTGTATACACTCCATTGAAACACTAAAAATATCTCAATATGTTGTGATTCTGACAATCCTAAATATGTCTTTGTTGGTTTTCTGCTTATGCAGGTAGATCATGAAGAACCAGAGGAGTAGATGGAAGAGTGTCTGACAGAAAAATTCGGAAGAAGGCCGAACAAGAATTTAATGAGTGTCGCTTATTTAAGAAGCATTGACCAGTTATAAAAGGTAAATCGAAACGACCCACATTTCTGAAGTTCAACAAATATTATTTTATCTTATACTTAATTGAAGTTATAATTTAGCGTTTTGAGCAGTTAGGAACAGATCAGCAGCCTCTTTTACGTACAAATTGATAGTCAAATTGTGATTAAATAAACCTTCAAAATAGCTGTCAAAAAATTAAAATGTTATAACTGATATTAGATTTATATAGTAATGTTAAGATTAGTTTTTGGAAACTGACTCATATAGAGTACGACCATCTACCAGTACATGTATGATCTTATAGGAACTGAACAACAAATTTGAGCTTAATAGTGTTTGAGATGAAGGTTCACTTATGTAATTCTTCATAATGTGTCTAGAAACCTGATCAAAATCATTTTGCTGTTTCAAATGAGGTATATCAAGTGACTGAGTAAAAATAGTTCATAATGTCTCAGCTTTCATGCATAGTCACTCAACCGAAAATCTTTGAACCCCGCCCAAACACAGAACTCCATTGGAATGACCCACCATCAACTTCCCTATAACAACGTCTTTTGGTGTGCAGGGTGAGGAAGCAAGCTCAATATGGCCAAATGACAGAATACTGCGATCATCAGCATTTGCTACAGCTACACCAACAACAACATCAAGACCTATGCTAAGTTTGGCATTAAATGTTTTATACCTGTACCGCATTGATTTTTACAAGTTTTCAGAGACGTTAAAAGCTGTTTGGACAACTTTGTATGCTCTTTTATACGCTTTGTGTATGTTGTTTGGACAATAGAAACATGGGTCGTTTAGACACACCTATAAGCCATTTTCACAGCTTTTATATGTTCTTTCGACAGCCTTTACATAACTGTTTAGGCACAAGTATGTTTTCACTTTCTTTGTTTCTGATTTTTGTTTACTGCGCGAGTAAAAAATCTGTGACGAAAAAAATAACATACAAAAATCCCGCGGCAACGCGCGAGTTTCCCAACTCGTATTAATTATTAATTAAACATAAACACTTAACGATCGTTAACATTTAATGGAAAAGGCTAACGACCGTTAGACGAAGAAAAGAAAAGTAATACTTGTGAATAATTGGAATGTCAAAAAGGTTCCGGAATCCCTAGGGGATACCATAACCGCTCGGCAAGGGGAAGTTCCACCTCCTCAATGCCTTGGACTCCAAGTTAACTCAAGTATATAAACACATCATGAGTTATTGTTTTCTCATAACTTGTACACATACCCTAAAGTGTTTTTCTCTTCTCTTTTCTCTAACATAATGTTAAAGTAATTTCTAACATTGATGCAATGTTAGCTTTGAAGCTAAAGAAAATTCGTCCTTTTGTAGTTGGTGGAAGAAGGTACATCCTGGATGAGTGTCCTTGTGGCCTTTCTATCCCTCAAGACTGTTGAGATATACGGGGTCGATTTTGGTAATAAGGCAATGGTTTCGTTGATCGTTAAAATGATTCGTGGGTCTCCAAATATGCAAAGGCTAGTAATCAAGGTAAGTGGAATGCATATGTATGAAAGACATCCTATTAAATTCCAATGGTTGTGCATATGAATATTTCTTTCATTTTGCAGGCCTTATACACGTTTACTTATCTACCTTTGGAGATTGATTCATTTGATGTACCCATCAACAGAATGACCACAGGGCAACTTCAAACTGTAGTGTTTCATTCTTTTCCTATAACAGAGAATGAAATAGCCATAATACGGTTGATACTTGCATGTTCCCCCTTACTGAAGAAAATTTATATCATTGACTGCAATTTGACTACCGATGAGAATGAAAACATCAGGTTGAACTGGGATTTGGCAAGGAGGCTGTTGGAACTCCCTCGAGCTTCCCCCACAGCCGGGGTAGATTTCTTTTACTGATTCTAGTTTATGTATGGGTTGAATACCCTAAGACAACTATTTTCATTTAAGTATGTTGCTACTTACTTGCTCACCAAATGTAATGGCAAGTTTGACTTTAGGAAGTCAAACGTGCAAATGGTAAAGGTTATTTGGCATTTGCAATTTTCGCAATGCCTATGTTGGTCACCAAATGTAATGGCAACTTCGAATGTTTATATTTGTGTCTTTATGTTTAGTGATTTTAATGATGAATATATTGTTTTAGAGTTTCATATGGGATCGGTAAGGATTTAATGGGGCGCAATTAATTAATTTCACAAATTACACCGTAGGTCCCTATGCTTGTAAACTCAATGTAGCATGTTGTGAACACGTCACTACATTTTGGGCGGGAATTAAAACTACGTTGATGAAAATGTAGACAACCTTAGGGACCAAGTATGAAATAAAATTTGTTATTAAACCCCTTCACCGTCTCTTCACTGCGAAGGTATTAACTTTAGCGCGTAACTCAATAAACCCATCAACAAGCTTTTCCTCACATTTCCTGATGGAAGAAGATTTCCCAATGTTGAATGAACTCATGCAATTGGCCGATTCACCACAATTACATGATCGTATGAGCCTCTGGTTTGGTCAAGAGGCTGTTGAAGCAGGGTTTTTTAAAAACCTTATTCGTGCTGCTATTGATCATCTCAAGAGGATGATACCAAAGCTTAGGGAGCTGATTCAGGAGAATGAAGCTTTGGGACCGCGTGGTGTGGCGCTTGACAGTTTGGAGTCGTTAAGGAAAATCCAAGCCATTGAAATCGACCTACTTGTAAGTTTGATCAAGCTGTATGGTCAAGCTGATGCTAATATTCATATGCAGGAAGGTTTTGTTCAGAAAATGGCTGAAAATAATTAGTGTAATGGGGTCTTAATTTAGGGTATTTTCAGGGGTAGGTTAATTTGGTCTTTTGGGTTCTTGTTTTAGGCTTTAAATGTTCTTGTAGTCTAATTGACATTTGCCACTATTATGCATATATAATTCTATGATTTCTCGGTTAATCTTGTTTGCTGTATCTTATTGTGTTTATTGTTGTTATGACCAAAAACAAACACCCCTTTATGTCAGCAAATACAAACACAGTGGGAGGGAAGCAAAACCCAAACACCCCATAAGTCATATAACCAAAGTAAATGACACAAAAGAGAAACGGTTTGCCATCGTCGCCAAAACAATTTGCAAACTACATCTTGGTTGATTAACTAGAGTGTAGTCTAATTGCTATTTGCCACTATTATGCATATATAATTCTATGGCTTCTCGGTTAATCTTGTTTGTTGTATCTTATTGTGTTTAAAAAAAAACCAGCAAATACAAACACAGTGGGAGGGAAGCAAAACCCAAACACCCCATAACTTGAGTGTAGTACATATGTTGGTACCTAAAATCGTATGTCATGGTTGATTTAACCATAGTGTGGTAAAAAATGTAGTTTGCTGATGCGTGGGAATCGCACCTTGCTTTACCTCTCGAGGGATCTCACGAGGCTTACAACCCCCACCAGGCAGTGTACCTGATCGTTGTAGTATAGTATAGTGACAAGTACCGAGGGATTGATCGTTCAGCTTAGGAATAGTGTCGCTAGGATTAGAAAGCCTAATTAATAGTTCTAAAGATGAAGGATGATTATTTTTGTGTTTTTATATTTTATTGAAAGCAAGTAAAATCTCGGGTTTTGGAAGAGTGGGCGGAATTAGTTGTTATTCAACTAACCCAAAAACTACTTTATAACTAATTAAACTAATGAAAATGAAATTAAACTAATATTAAACTAAGGTTGTGAGCAGTATTTGGAGAAATTGTGTTTACTTAGACTTCATTACTCCCTAGATATCTTTTACATGTCAATTACTTGTTACACTTGTATGGATGACGGATTGTATTCCTTAATACCATTCGTGGGGTGGCATACATAACTCCCCAACTCTATGAGCTCTTATCTCCTCCTACACCATGACCCAGCACAACTATAGGGATTGTAAACAGTGGCTCATGCATTAAATACAACCAATAAAGACCTAGTACGCCTCGGTTCATGTTTCTTAAGACGTTCAAGCATGTTACCATTTAGAGATCTGCCAGTTTTCTTAAGCCTAACATATAATATCATTCATCCAAGAACAAGAATAGACAAGTAATTAACACATAATCAACATCTAGGTTTCATTAGATCTAAGCAAACATAAAAGAAATCTAGCCTAGCATAGTAGAATTAAGATAAGAACAAAAGATAAACAACCAACACATAGACATATTGATTGAATTAAGAGTATTCTTATCTCAATTACAATGCAAGGTCTCAAGGGTTTGGAACCCTTGAAAAACCTGTAAAAGAGGCACCAAAATCGTCTTTAGGGTTTCACCAAAACTTCTCTTCCCTTTTTATGAAAAAACTAGAAAACTATATATAGGAAAATCGTCCTGACGGCGTCAAGAGTTAATTCTGACGCCGTCAACTAGCCGCCATAAACTTCCTCGGACGCCCTAGATCCACTTGTGACGGCCTTGGTGACGCCGTCACCACCTACGGTAAATTAATCTTTGGCCACTTTGACGCCTTCATCTCTTCATCTGACGCCGTCACCAGCTACGGTAAAATATTCATCCTGTCTGACGCCGTCAAGAGTAAACCCTTGACGCCGTCACCTTGTATTTTCAGCTTGGATTTTTGGTACTTTGTCGTTTTCTTCACTTTATGCTCCAAAAACGTCCAAAATAGCCTCTTTTCCAGAATTCACTCTCCAAACACCTAAAATCACAAAAGGAACGATTTAGGGCAATATTTGATCAAATAAAGTCGGATTCGGGCTTAAATGACCCCCTAAAAATGGATCATTTTTCGCCTCATCATTTGCCTATTATGCCCTTGCGAATATACCAAAACATAAGCGTTGACAAGGACAAAAGTGGTCAAGGGACGCATTCGGCCTCTAATTCCCATGTTTTGGACGCTAGACGACGATTTTGAAAAGTTAAAGGCCATGGCGACGGTTTGTGAAAAGTTTAGGGACCAACGGTGTATTTTTGTCATTAAAAAATATCATTAAATACAACGAATTGTTGTTAAGTGTTTTAATTTGTACATTTTGATGTGCTATTATATCAGAAAAAATGACACGTGCTACTATTTTTTAACGTGATAACACATTAAAATGTGTATATTTGAACACTTTATGAAAGTTCATTGCATTAATTGATAACTTTTAAGGTGCGTTTGGTATCCAACTATGGGAATGAATATATGACTTTGAAATTCATTAATGTTGTTTGGTTGGTTATGTGGCAGACTACAATGGAATGGGGATACCCATTATATGTGGGTTTCCTCATAGGAGTTTGATTTGGTGGGTATGTGGATACCCATGAAAAGTGATATCTACATACCCATTTCCTTTCCACTCTATTCGCAAACCTATACCTATAGTGATTCCATCAAGCAAACCAAACGCACCCTTATAGTTCATGTATCAAGACATAACTTTGAAGAAAGCTGATTACTATTTTTGTGACATAAACCCACTTTTTTCTCTTTTGAAAACCGGACCGGATCGGTTATACCGAGAATCGGTTGCTCGAAACCAATTGGTTAAGCCAGGCTAGATTGAAAAGGCCGGGATAAATTAAAAAACCAAGAACCATATAAAAACTAGTACAATTTCCGGTTTTAAAAACAAGTGTAGTGTATTCGTTTTCCATTCTATGTCATAAACTTTGAATTGTCTCTATATCATACTTGTTGCTAATGTGTTAGATGTGAAAAGTAAAACATCATGACACTAATCATCATCAAGTGGCCTAGTGGCTATGCTACTCATAAGACGTCTAAGGTTCAAACCTACTAGCTACACGTTTAAAAATAGAAGGTGATTTGCATCCTTTCACAATTGATTGACACACTCAAATTATAAGTGTTTTGACATTTATACTCTTACAGTGTGAAAATAAGTAAAAATGATGTGAATGTATAAATGTCAAAACACTCATAATTTGAGTGTGCCAATCAATTATAGGAGCATGCAAATCACATCTCTTTATAAATAAAATAAAATAAAAAAGAAAAAAAATGTTACAAGATTACAATGTGAACCCAACATGTGAGTCAAACACTTGTACTCCTAGTGTAATGTGAAGATGAAATACATCAACCTTTTAAGTGGGGACACAACTTGAAAGCTTTTGCTTTAATATAGATATTTTTTTGGTTAGGCTATTTGGTTTTATATGAAAATAGTGACAAAATTTTGTTTGGTTTGGAGATGACTAGCGTGTGGAAATTTAACTAAAGCACTTTCGTGTTGGTTTTTATATGCTTTTGCTTTAACTAGACGAGTACCCGTGCATAGCAACGGGATTTTATAGCGACAGATAGTTTATTGATAAAAAAAAAAAGTTTATAGCTTATAAGCGAAAAATAATAAAAGTTTGAAGATTTGAGAATTAAACATAATGTTTTGAAACCCGGGTCGACCCGGGTGGTTTAACTGGTTGAACCGTTTTGGTCGAAAAACGGGTTTGAAGCGTCCCGGGTCAACCCGGTTTGTGTTTTAATTGGTTGTATTTAATTTGGTAGATATGTTTTTAATTTGTTGTACAATGTGAATAAATCATTATACTTTTAAGTAACGGATAATGTTTTGAAACCCGGTTCGACCCGGGTGGTTCAACCGGTTAAACCGTTCCGGTTAAAAAATAGGTTTATTTAAACCGGGTCAACCTGCTAGGTTGGGTCGAAAACGGGTCAAATTAATCCGGGTCAACCCGCCGGGTTTGAAGCTCCCGGGTCAACCCGATTTGTGTTTGAATTGGTTGTATTTAATTGTTAGATATGCTTTAATTTGGTTGTATAATGTGAATAAATAATTGTACTTTTAAGTATTGAGGTGTTTTAATAAGAGTATTAATTACATTTCATTTTCTCTCTCATTTGACCATTGTTGAAAACTCAACATTTCACTTTTGACCATTTTTCCATTATAGGTAGTATAGATATAGATTTTTTTTTGGTTAGGCTATTTGGTTTTATATGAAAATAGTGACAAAAATTTGTTTGGTTGGAGACGACTAGCGTGTGGAAATTTGACTGAGCACTTTCGTGTTGGTTTTTACATTTTTGTAATTGTCTTCTAACTTTGCTTTATCCTAGAAGTAAATATTAATACATTATCTGTTTTTCGGTGTTTCTCTTTTAGAAAAACTAGAACGGTACTCGCGCAATGCGGCGTTGGCTACCCTGTAATTATATTTTGCGTTATTCGGTACAAGTTTAGTTGTCTTCATGCTTTATAAGTAGAAATATTAGAGATGGTTAAGCCAAATAATTTGAGTTTGAACAATCAATCGCTTCTTAACAAACTTCCTAACCAACTTGCTTGATAACAAATTAATTTTAAAATCATTTCATAATAAGTAAGGAAGAAGTATGAATTTTAAGTTTTTCTAATTATAAAATAAACCTAAATACATTAGGGGGTGGCAACCTTGCGGTTTGCTTGGTTCGGCAACTCTTGCCGATCGGCAACTAGCATTGTCAGTCAATCGGCATCCACAAATCGGTACCTCATGCGGTGAATCTTACCGATTCGGAGGGGGAGAAAAACAAGGAAAACATTACCGTTTGACATTAATGCAAGGGGAGCATGATGTTTAGGCAAGATTGCCACTTAAAAATGAAGTCTATGCAAGTTTAGGCAAAAAATGTGTTAGATGACCATGATTGGTTGTTTGCAAAAAAAGATGAGGCAACCTTAGACAAGGTTGCCACCCCTTATAATTGAGTATAGATAAACTATCAAACAAAGTATTTTATGATTGGAGTAGTGTAGGTTCGAGTCCTAGTCAAAAGGTACTTTGCTAAAACCTGTGCTACTAATTGGTATTGTTTATCATGCATGTGATGCTTGTGGATGGTTCTTTAAACACGACGACTTTTCAGTTTTTTCCGTCACTTTTCATCATCAACTTAAAGTCTTCTTAGTCATATGTGTCTTAATAACAACAATGCTATGAATGATGTCCAAAATCAAGGTTACAATTGTTTTTCTATGCATTAAAGTCTCGACAAACATTTTCCTTGGATTGTATAAGAAACAAGTTGCAGATCATGAGTCACTAATATACAAATACGTCGTTAAACATTTTTAAAAAGTGCGCCTAAATTGACGAACTTTCAGTTTTTTCATTTAGGTTACTGAATCTATAAGAATTGACATTTAGATTACGATTCTATTAATTCCGGTGTTAATATTAGTTATTTGATCGCATATTTTTGGATAGTTAAGTAATATAAAAGTAGTGTTTTACAAGTTCAATGACGTGCACATTTATTTTTAAAAGTTCAGTGGCCGAAATGTCATGTTTAATAGGTTTGGTAACCCGAATGACTAAAATAAAAATTCGTTACCTTAAACGCATATTTTTCAAAAAGTTTAGTAACGTATTTTTATATTAACCTATCTTATAAGGAAGCGCCTAAAGTCGAAACTATGAATCTGTAGAATAAAATAATTATATTGTGCTTTGATAGATTAATAAGGGGTGTTTTGTAGACTTGTGAGTTTATTCAAAGTGAGTTTAATAAACGTTTCTTTAGTTTTGGACTTAAATTTTTTTATAAGCTCTTGGTTTAACTTAAAATTTGTAAGCTAATCCAAACACTTAACGGGAGCTTATAAGGTTTTTATTATTATAAGCCATAAGTTCATCATCAACAAATTAAGCTTAAAACAAACACACGCACAAAAGGAAGTAAAAAAGCCTTGTGGGATTCAAAGGTGTTGGGTATGTTAGATTTTTTTTTTTTTTTTTTTTTTTTAATCAAAACTATAAGTTTTAATTTGGGAAGTGATACTTACACCACTTTTTTTTTATTACATGCACTAAAACACATAATTTGTCTCTCAGTTTGCTTGAATTGTAAGTATTAATTAATTGGTTCATTTTTTACATTATTATCATTTATATATAAAAATTAAACATGACACATATAGTTCATTATTGGAATACAAGCTACAAGTCAAGTCAACACAATATGCAAGAATCACAAAGTCAACTATCTCTCTTCACATTGTATAAAACATCAAAGTCATTTGTACAAGTTTAGTTAGCTTATGTACAAGTCTGTGTAGCATTTTGAATATTAGTTAGATGTGATAGTATAAATACTTGTAACAGAACACTTTGTGAAGTAATAAGAAATCATTTTACACATTTCATTTCACCTTTTATCCTCTCTGGTTCAACTTCTGATATGGTATCAGAGACAGGTTCCGGTGAAACACCATCGTAACAAACTCCTAACAAATTTCTCCAACCACCATAAACCACCGTAACAAACCACCATAACAAATTTTTCCGACCACCAATTTTTCCCAGATTCACTCAATTAAACACAATCATCATCAAGAACAATGGTACGACCACCATCAAATCAATCACAACCACCAGTTAATCAAACACAACCACCATTCAATCAACAATCACAACCATCAGAAGATACAAATTCTATCAATCATCCACTATTTCTTCATCAAAATGATCATCCAAGCCTAATCTTGATTTCTAAGAAGCTGCTTGGATCAGAGAACTACAGCTCATGGAGGCGATCAATGACAATAGCACTCAACGCCAAGAACAAGCTCAAATTGATCACTAAAGAGTATCCAGAACCTGATCTTGAATCACCTCTTAGGGCACTGTGGGAACGTAACAATGATATGGTCATATCCTGGATTCTTAACACAGTAACTGAGCAGATAAGTAATTCTTTAAGCTTTGTTAACTCTGCTTCTTCATTGTGGTTTGAATTGCAAGATCATTATTCCCAGCTTGATGGCCATAGGATTTATCAGTTAAGTAATGACATAGCACAATTGAAAGAGTCAAATTGCTCAATTGAGGTTTTCTATCAAAGACTTAAGGGCTATTGGGATGAATTAGATGCCTTAGAAGCACCTTATATTTGCACTTGTAACTGCACATGTGATAATGGTAGGTTGAATGGTGCTAGAGAAAATAGGAAGAGATTGATTCAGTTTTTGATGGGCTTAGATGAAAGTTTTGCTAATCTGAGAGGACAAATCCTGTTGATGCAACCCCTGCCTAATGTCACAAAAGCCTATGGCATGCTGAGACAGGAAGAGAAACAGAGAGAAAGTTTTACTCCTAAGCATGTAGCACCTACTGTTATGTCAACCTACACTAACAACAACCATTCCTCTCAAACCAACTTTAGGCCACAACGAAGTGAACAGAATCCTAGGAGAAGCACTTTTAAGCAGGGTGTAATTTGTGGTAATTGCCAAAAGGAAGGACATTATAAAAGTGAGTGCTACCAACTAGTTGGCTATCCCATAGGTCATCCACTTCATGGCAAGGTTAAACCAAGCACCACCAGATTCACAAACCCCAAAACTAGAACAGTCAACATGGCTATTGGGTCAGATGTGGCATCTACAAGTGGCAAGGAGAACAATGATGAGTCTGCAGTCTATGCCAAGATGGACGATCTTCAGAATCAACTGAATCAAGTGATGATGCTACTTCAGAACTCACAAGGAGGTTGTGATCCAAAGGTTCTAGCAGCAGGTAGATATTTGTTTATTGCTTCCTGCATTGCTCATATAAAAGATGCTTGGGTATGTGACAGTGGTGCCACTGATCACATTTGTATAACACTTTCACTAATGTTTGACATTAAACATTGCACCACACCCATCATAGTCTCACTCCCAAATGGTCACCAAACAATGGTGACCATCACTGGTTCTGTTCAGCTTAAACCACATCTAACACTTCACAATGTTTTTTACATCCCATCCTTTGCTTACAACCTGCTTTCCATCAGCCAAGTCACAAAAACCACTGCACTTTCAGTACTTTTCACTCATTCCACTTGCATCTTTCAGGGAAACAACAAGAGGATAGCCCATGGGATTCAATCTGATGGTCTTTACATCATCACCCCAGACACAACATCTTCCACATCTTCTCAATCATCTGTGAATACCATCTCCAAAGACCTACACTTGTGGCATTCTAGACTAGGACATCCATCTGTTCATGTACAAAGACAAATAAAGTCTATTCCTTTTGTTCCTTCTGATGTAACCAACTTCCATTGTAATATATGTCCATTAGCCAAACAAACTGCTTTACCTTTTACCACAAGCACTTCACATGCACAAACCAATTTTGAACTAATTCATGCTGATACATGGGGTCCTTACAAGTTCTCAACACTCAATCAATGTAAATATTTTCTTACCCTGGTGGATGATCACTCAAGAAAAACTTGGACATATTTAATCCCAAAAAAACAACATGTACCCTCAACCATCAAAAACTTCTACTACTATGTTAAAAATCAATTCAATACAACCATAAAAATTGTCAGAAGTGACAATGGCACTGAGTTTGTAAATCACACTCTGAATGAATTTTTCCAAAATAAAGGCATCACACACCAAACATCATGTCCAAACACACCCCAACAAAATGGAAGGGCTGAGAGGAAGCACAAACATTTGCTGGAAGTAGCCAGGGCACTTCATTTTCAAGCACAATTTCCAATCTACCTATGCGGGTACAGCCTTTTAGCTGCTACTTACCTAATCAACAGACTACCCACACCCATCTTACAAAATAAAAGTCCTTTTGAAATGCTCTTTCACACCCCACCAGATTTATCTAATCTCAAAACTCTTGGCTGTTTAGCCTATGCATCAATATACACACTCAATAAGTTTTCACCCAGAGCTATTCCTTCCACCTTTCTAGGCTATCCACTGAATCAAAAGGGTTATCTTCTTCTCTCACATGAAACACAAAAGGTTTTTGTCAGCAGGCATGTTACTTTCCATGAACATATTTTTCCTTATCACACAACCACCACCAACACACACAATTCACCCTCACCCTCTCAACCTACTTTCTTCCCTCAACCAGTCCCCTCTCCAACCATTATTTCACATATTCCACCATCACATGCTTCCCCTGCACCAACCATCAACACCACTCCATCACCATCTCCTTCCCCTGCATCAACTACAAACACCACCACACCATCCCAAGCTGATACAGAACCATCCCAACCACACCCCACACCATCTATTCCTACTACATCAGAACCTACACAACAAGAATCCACTACAACACCTTCCACACCATCACCACCACCAACAAGAACATCTTACAGAACCAGAACCAAACCCACAAAACTCAATGATTATTACCATTATCAACCATCATCCAAAATCAATTCTTTTCACACTAAACATCATTCATCTCACTTTATCAACTATCACAACATCACCAAACCCTCCACTCTTCACCTTATCAACTCTCTTAACCATGAAACTGAACCCACATCTTTTACACAAGCATCTAAAAACCCTAAATGGGTTGAAGCAATGGACAATGAAGTATCTGCTCTTGAGAACAATGCGACATGGGAGCTGACCTTATTACCACCAGACAAATGTGCTATTGGTTCTAAGTGGGTATACAGAATCAAGTATCATGCAAATGACAAAGTTGAGAAATATAAGGCAAGGTTGGTGGCAAAAGGTTATAATCAAAAGGAGGGAATTGATTATACAGAGACCTTTGCCCCTGTAGCTAAAATGGTAACAGTGAGAACACTTTTGGCCTTGGCATCTGTCTCAAATTGGTACATCCATCAATTGGATATCAATAATGCATTTTTGCATGGAGATCTACAAGAGGAAGTGTACATGACTTTACCCAGTGGTTATAACAAAAAGGTACCTCCAAATACTGTTTGCAAACTCAAAAAGTCACTTTATGGGTTAAAGCAAGCAAATAGGCAGTGGTATGTTAAACTTACTACTTTTCTAGTCTCCCTTAGATTCACACACAGCCATGCAGATACTTCTCTTTTCAACTATTTCACCAAGGAGGTTTCTCTCATCCTTCTCATCTATGTAGATGACATCCTTCTTACTGGCAATTCCCTCTCCTCCATCACTGAGATAAAAAAACAAGCTTCATCAGGAATTTAGTATCAAGGATCTTGGCTCCTTACACTATTATCTTGGTCTTGAATTCATCAGAGGTCCTAAAGGTGTGGTTATGACACAGAGAAAGTATGCTCTTGATTTGATTGAACATGCAGGGCTGACTAACACAAAACATGCCAGAACTCCTTTGAATCCAAATGACAAACTTACATATGAAGCTGGTACACCTCTCTCAGATCCTTCTCACTACAGAACTTTAGTGGGTAAGCTCATTTACCTCACCATCAGCAGACCTGACATAACTTTTGCAGCTCAACTGTTAAGTCAATTCTCCCAGAATCCTCACACAGAACACTTGAAGGCTTTACACAGGGTGATTAGATACATCAAGCTCAGTCCTGGTCAAGGTTTGTTTTTTCCAAGGTTCAACCAACTTACTTTACAGGCCTACTGTGACAGTGATTGGGCCACTTGCCTTGCATCCAGAAGATCTATTACAGGCTTTGGAATCTTTCTAGGAAGCAGTCTCATTTCATGGCAGTCTAAAAAGCAAAATGTAGTTTCCAGATCTTCTACAGAGGCAGAATACAGGGCTTTGGCAGATTGCTCTTGTGAAATCACATGGCTCATATCTCTTCTTAAAGATCTTCACATCACAGTTCCTCAACCAGTCAGAGTGTTTTGTGATAATGCCTCAGCTATTGCTTTAGCTTCTAATCCAGTCCATCATGCAAGATCTAAACACATTGAAATTGATTGCCATTTTGTCAGGGACAAGGTTAAAGCTGGTCAGATACTTCCTACTTTTGTTCCTACAACTTCTCAGACTGCAGACCTCCTAACAAAAGCTTTACATGCTCCTCCTTTCCACAAATGTCTTGCCAAGTTGGGCATGTGTGATCCCTACACATTGCCAACTTGTGGGGGGATATTGGAATACAAGCTACAAGTCAAGTCAACACAATATGCAAGAATCACAAAGTCAACTATCTCTCTTCACATTGTATAAAACATCAAAGTCATTTGTACAAGTTTAGTTAGCTTATGTACAAGTCTGTGTAGCATTTTGAATATTAGTTAGATGTGATAGTATAAATACTTGTAACAGCACACTTTGTGAAGTAATAAGAAATCATTTTACACATTTCATTTCACCTTTTATCCTCTCTGGTTCAACTTCTGATATTCATCAATTATGCTTTTAAAATCATTGTATGTAATATATTTGCTAGGTTTAATTTGTATACTTGTACACCCTAATAAACATATGTATCTAATTATAGTTGTTAATGATTCTTTGATTCGTTAAAGGGTTGCTAAGATGTTGGATTATATGTTTATCTTCGGGTGTTTTTTACTCGTTTGACACTTTTTGTTTTCTTTACATGTAGGTCGATTGACGAGTGACGTGGCATCAAAGACTATTAAGATATGTCTAATTACATACCTTTTGTGCTGCAAGTGAAAATATTGAAAAGCCTTCCGGTCAAATCATTGATTCGATTCAGATCAGTGTCGAAAGAATGGAAGCATAAGATTGATAGCTCTGAATTTGTCACCGGGTACAATGTCTCACAGCAACATTTCTTTGTTAGTTACTTTGATTTAGATGACCGTAAGCTAAAATTTGCTTCCATCATGGATGATGATGCTTTCCCTCAACACAAGTTTTCTGTAAGTCCCCCATTGTCTGTTCAACCATTTGGTACTCAAAAAATAGTCGGTAGCTCTCAAGGCCTATTTTGCTTATATGATTCTGGAACAAAAGTTGCTACTATATGGAATCCCAGTATAAGAAAATCAGTTGATATTAGTACTGTTCCTAGTAATATTCATCTGCCTAACTGGCCTAGTGGTCATGGTTTTGGATTTGGGGTTTGTCCCATCACTAGTGACCCTAAGCTTATAAAGATTACATATCTTAAGCGTATCTTTGACAAAAACAGTGAAAAAATAAGTGGCTCTACATGGCGCGTTGAGGTTTTTAGATTAAGCACAAGGGAATGGACAAGCGTATGTATCAACTGGTCTAGTGATAACATTGAACTGTATTCGGATCAGGTAGATATAGTTGGGCATATTTACTGGGCGGCGGTTAAATCTGAATGTTTAATGATCGTCTCATATGATATAACAACTGAAGAATTTACTGAAATAAGCTTCCCTGATATTTTTAAAGGTGGCATGTTCATTTCTTTATCAAAACTAAGGGACGCTCTTGCTGTGGTACTATTTGATCATCAGACAAGTGGCTTTGGTGTATGGAAGATGGAGAATGGTGATCATAAATCATTGAGTAAATTGCATAAATCGTCCCTAAACTTTGGCCAGATTGCATGTTTCGTCCCAACCATTACGAAAGTGCATAAATCGTCCCTGTGGAAAACCTTTAAGCAAATTTTCGTCCCTAAACTTTGGCAAGATTGCATATTTCATCCCAACCAAATTGCATGTTTCGTCCCAATCAGGGACGAAATTTTACTCAAAGGTTTTCCACAGGGACGATTTCTGCACTTTCGAAATGGTTGGGACGAAACTTGCAATCTGGCCAAAGTTTAGGGACAATTTATGCAATTTACTCTAAATCATTTACAAAGGTTTTTACGGTTAAAAACATTTTTGAAGCAACAATATTCAATGTCGTTGGATTTAGTATGAGTGGCAAACCTATATTTAAAAGGGCAAATGGTGATAAAAAGGATGCACTTGTCGTTTATGAACCGTGGTCAAAGCGTTTGAGTTATAAGGGGAAAGAATATTATTTCAATGTGAGGTACTGCATGGAATCTCTACTTTAATAAGATCAGTAAGATTGTGACATGGTATCGAGATTGAAGTATAGTTATTGTGCAGGTTAGATTGAGTTAACGAATACTTGCATGCATTGTTTTAGCGGTGAGAATGTTTATGTTGAATCTCAGACTTTTTATGTATGAATCTTATGCGCAAACATCTTTTTGAAAGTTGAGTAATTTATCTATGTTTAGGAGTTTTTTAGTTTTTAGTTATTTCTTATTTTCTAAATCTGAATCGTACTAACGGCATCTCCAATGCAAGGTTGATATGACTTGAAAAAACACCCCTCGCGCCAATAGTTATAAAAAGTAGATGGAAAGGCAGCTCCTGCGGATTCTGAATCCTCTCTTTAGCTTCTGTAAAATTGAATCAGATACTATTATATCAAAGCTGATAGTATTGTCTAAAACGGCTCATTATAGTTGGTCGCCATCAAGATCATGGGTCATTTTAATTTCCTAAGTTATAGGTAGATGTTGTTATTCCAATTTTAGCATCCTTCTGTTTCACATTTTGGTGAATAAAGTATGAATATAATAACAAAGTATAAAGTGACTATCAATCCATTGACACTTCACTCAGTGGAGATGGTTAAGTTTGAACTTTGTCGATTCTTAACTTTACGGTAGCGTATTTTTGCTGTGCCCAGAAGATTAATTTGCGCATACAGGTACTGTGAACAAGCAATGAATGGCTCGAACTTCTCATGAAACACAACATGCATGATCATATTCTTAATGATAAAAAGAGGGCTTGTAAATTTTGTATGTTTGCAGTAGTGTTGTAAGCATGTGTTTGGTTCGCCAAGGAAACCAAATAATGCTTTTGGTTGCTCTCCCATAATGTCATTATGTACGGAACGCCATGAACTCTCTTTTAAGGTTTAGAAGGGAAGAATTTCAACCCAAGGTTGTCATACTTTGTTGGAGCGTACATTAAGGTTTTTATAGACAAATATAAAACATGTTATACTTTTGGAAGCAACAACAAGAAGGTTTTTATACTAACTTGTTAGTATATAGTTTATAAATATAAGGATCCACTTAAAGATGACAAAGTGTTATAGCACATCAAGTGCTTGTACCTTATCTTCTTAAAGTGCATCATGACATTTAGAACTATAAAATATTTCACTTTACCAATCTAGGGAGATGATTTTATAACATCTCTTCTTTAGCAGTTTTCTCTCAACTAGTCCATGTGAGACAAACAAACATTTTCAAGTATTATTATTATTATTATTATTATTATTATTATTATTATTATTATTATTATTATTATTATGTATTCATAAACGAGTTTTAGTTGTCCTCAAACTTTACTTCACATCTCGAGGGAAAAAAAAACACTTGATGTAAGATGTATCTTAGTTGATGTTGAAATATTCTGAGCAACAAATTTGACTGCCAATGGGTGTTTGTTACCGTGTTGAGATGGCAAGAGCATTATGTTAGAGTAGTTCACGTACATGAAATGAGCCGGAGGGAGGCTTCTTTAATTATCTAGCTTGGGTAGATCAGTATCAAGCAATTATATCTCTAAGAAGACCGGCCTCATTGTTCTCACAAGATGCAAAACTTTACCTCTCATGTTCAAATGAACATGAGAAGATCCTTATCCAATAGTATGACATATGAATGATTTTTAATGGATGTATTTTTTGATAAAGTGGAAACAATCCCCGCAAATGTGGATATACAATCAACACTTGATTTTCTAACGGTAGGTACAAACAAATATGAAGTGAATCTCTTAAAGGATACCCAATTAGGCAGCATACATATGAGTTATGATCAAATAAGAAAAATAATTAAAATGAAAAGGATGAAAAGTAACAACAACCACACGTTTCACATGCACATACAAAAATGGATACATCTCCCTTCAAATTTTCTCTCATGAGAAGGATGAAAAGTAACAACAACCACACGTTTCACATGCACATACAAAAATGGATACATCTCCCTTCAAATTTTCTCTCCTCATTTGAAATGTGTGGATAGAATTACTTTTTACTTTTCTTATTTTAATTATTATTCTCAGTTGATCCCTTCCCGCTCTCACCAAATTAACATGAAGATGAAAAGGCAAACCTCGCAAGCTTAAAATCAGTATAAATACATAGAGAAAAGGCTAAGCACAATAACAAACTAGCAAATGAATGTTATTGTGGTATTATTTGGTTAGTTTGTTTATTTACGAAGGGGCTCATTTGTATTCTATACATATATGATAGTATAAAACTGGGGCAAATCGAAACGCATGCAGGAAAAGAAAACCCTATAATTAAAACAACCACCATGGAAGGAGGCGAGGTATATTTTTGGTAATTCTGCCATTATTAATTAATCTTTACTGTATTTTTTTGGAACTAGCTAATATAATTTTGTGCAGGCTATAATGATCTGTATCGACACCAGTTGCTGGATGGATAACTACGAATCAACTAGGTTTAAGGATCAAGCTGATGCTATTAGACTTTATTGTACCGAAAAATTTAAGGTATTCGATATTTAATTGGTTTTGCATGTTGCCTCTTATTATTGATTGACCTGGTTTTTTTTTTTTTTTTTTTTTTTTTTTTTTTTTTTTTTTTTTTTTTGGGGGGGGTTATAGTCTCATCCGGAAACTGTCGTGGGCATATGTGGAATGAGTGACAAATGTATTACTCATCTTTGTGCACCTACCAGATGGATTGGGCAAATCATGGCATCCCTTTATTGTAATTAGCTTCTTCAATTCATTCATAATTTACTCTTTCTATGTATGTATAAATTGTAATCATCAAGTTTTTTATTGTTGTTACTCAGATGCAAACACATGTGGTCAACTGATGTTAATAGAGGCGGTCGTGAATGCTCATGACGTTTGGTTCGGCTACTCAGGCAAAGAACGAGGCGTACATCTGCCAAAAAGGATTACTGTGTTTGCTGGAGGGTACCTTTTTTTTTTTTTTTTTTTTAGTTAGTAGTTAGTAGTTAGTATGCCTCGCCTTAGGGGAATAAACCCCGCTCCTTTTTTCCACTTCACCTAGGAGGAAAACCCATTGGCAGGACTCGAACCCGAGACATTACGTTGCTTATATTAATTCACTAATGCAACTTTTTAATCTAAGATTTATGTTTCTTTCCTTTCAGTCCTGTATATGATAAGATGAAGGGGGTACGGTCTTTAGGAAAAGTGTTGAAAGAGAGGAATATAGCTTGTGATGCTATCAGCTTTGGTGATCCGGCCAGCAATAAGAAGGAACTTTTTGACACCTTGATTGATGTTGCAGATAATAATGGCAACTGCAACCTTCTTCATGTTCCACCGGCATCTACTGTCCTTGACGCCCTATCGAGGTTTATTATAATCTGTTTCCCTAATTGGATTTTATGTAATTTTTATTACTTGGCTTATCATATCTGGAAACATTTGCTATCAGGTCTCAAATCCTCCGAACCGGTTCAGCACCACTTGCTAGTCTTCCGGTGCAGCAGAATAAACTAGTTGATCCACATGATCATCCAGCAAAAATTAACGCAGTATCTCAATCGGTTGTACACCTGAATCCAGAGAATTTAAAGCCTGAAACATTAGATCAGAGGATTGAAATGGCGAAACGAGAGTTAGAATCATTGATTATGCAGAAGAATAAACTAGTTGCGTTGCCAGCAGGCTGCAACCCCGATGCCTTAAGTTTTTTTCGTTGAAATGTTAATTGTTTGAGTCTCGGAGGTCTATCAGGTCACTTGAAAACTAAATCTCTGACCTGAGACTGGAGCTTCCAGGCAATCAACACATATCAGAATGTATATCAGGTTGTGATTTCATCTGGATAATGTGATTACTTAAGGGGATAGAAAAGTGAAAATGCCTCTAGCCTGTAAGATTTTTTGTAGTTTAAGTTATTTCGTATTTTATAAAATCTAAATCGTACTAAGGGCATCTCCAATGCAAGGTTGATGAATGACTAATTTTCATCAAATTAGTCTTTGAAAATCTTTTTGCATTTTAGCTAATCTATTTTCTCTCAAAAACTCAAGGATCCTCTCTTTAGCTTCTGTCAAAATGAATCAGATGCTATTGTATCAAAGCTAATAGTACTGCCTGAAACGGCTCATTGTAGTTGGTCGCCATCAGGTTCATGGGTCATTTTAATTTGCTAAGTTAGGACTTAGGCTGCAACTTGTATGATTGACTCGCATGGTTTACTTGTATAATGTGTACTTAGTTTGCCATATAGTGACTATCAATCCATTAATTACACTTGACACTTCACGCAATGGAGATGGTTAAGTTAGAACTTTGTCGATCTTTAACTTTATGGTAGCATGTTTTTGCTTTGTGCCCGGAAGATTAATTTGCGCAATTGGTTGCTCTCTCATAATGTCATGTTCCAAGAATTCTCTTAAAAGGTTTAGAAGGGAAGAATTTCGACCCAAGGTTATTGTACTTTGTTGGAGTGTACATGAAAGTTATTATTAACGAGTAATATGCACCTAATTAGCTTTTAGTAGAAGCTTTTGGCAGTAACAACAAGAAGACTTTATACTAACTCATTACTATAGTTTACAAATATCAAGATACACACACAAAAAATATGGTGTTCTAGCACATAAAATGCTTGCACCTTATCTTCTGAATGTTGTTCTTGTTGTGATCTTGGCAAAGAAAGGTATGCAAGAATCAAGATTACATCGTATTTGTGTATGCATCTCGACTCATATTTTTCTTGGTTTGTATCACAAACAAAGTGGTGTTCCTTTTCTAAAGGAGGTTCACATATGTAAGAAAGAATCTGAAGTATAATCTTCAAGAAAAAGTGCCAATGTTTTTCCAACACTTTTCTTGTGCATATTGCAAATCAAAGCATCTCCATTTGGCAACATCCATCTATATAAAGATGCCAATGTATTATAAGACTTGTAAAATATACCACTGCACACGGCTCTTTACCTACTATAAGTAACACGTACTTTATACGAGCACCACACGACACTATACCCACTACTGTAAGTTTCATTTTTCTTTTCTAGGTGAGTGTTTTCGTGGCATTGATGTTACGCCTTTTGACATATCTAAATGCAAAAACATGGGCCTAATATCCATGGTAGCTTCTTGTAATCCATTGTCATAGTTTCCAACCAGTAATAATGTTTTGCGGAATTTCTCATACTATCGCAGTACTTCTATCACGTACTTGCATGCATACATGTCCACGCCCGCAACTGTCAGTGCATACTCTACGGGTTGAAACTGAACTTGGAATAAACGGCACATACCAACTTAGAATAAACAATACATACAGTTGCATATTCACATAGAAACATTATATCAGACGTGCTTATGAAGCCAACAGCAGCTTGGGAATAGACATACTCATTCCATACCAGTTTGCGACAACACTAACATTACAAATAAGAAACCAACTATTATTTCGTACAAGGCTAATCATCGCATCTGCCCACTGAATACAAAACAAGAGTATCCAACATAGTTTAGCCGAAATTTTACATTAAAGCATTAATGAGACCATAGATTAACACCAATACCAAAACCATAGGGAATAGTAGGCAAGTTCAAATTTCTTAGTCACGCCAGTAGATCTTCACTTCAGCGATGGTTGAGGCTCGAGGAAGCTCTAACAACTTGGAAGCAAACATCAACTTCCCTTTTTCACCACCAAACACTTGGGATGGGCTAGGATAGATAGCAATCCTCTTTAGCGAAGGGGAGCAAGCAAGTATACACTTTATCAAGCATACTTCAGTCTCTGAACCTCTAAAGGATATTAACCAAACAGACTGAAGCTGCAGCATCCTCATTTTGGTATAGTGTACCTCCAAACATTCAAGTGAAGGTGGTGGAACCACATCTTTGTATGTAGCCTACAAGAACATATAAATAATGTTCATATGCAAAACAATGTGATTTTGAGTAGCACAATAAGATAAAAATGCATTTACTCACTGTTACGGTAAGGGTCTGCAAATTTGGCGATCCCCAAATCATACCAAAAGCACATGAAAGCATTGTAGAACATCCAAAATCAATCGTGTATAATGTAAGGTTTTAAGACAAGGAAATACAGTAGGAACCAGCTTGCTACCATCCGCTAACTGCAGTAAGTACACAGCCACTTCATAAATTTAAGCATTCATAAAGTTCTGCATAACTAGTTTGTAAATTGGATTTCAAAGAAGCAAGTTAGTCTTACCTTGCAGTTTTGAAAATCCAGACAAAGCTCTTGAAGTTTTGGAAGGAAACCAACAAGCTCAAAGATATCTGAACTTTTGATGGCTCCAAGGTCGTGTAATGGCAGCGATAACACTTTAAGATTCTCATGTTTTGTGATCTCAACTAGTTTCACTTCGCCTGAAGGACGGCTGTCACTAATTTTCAGAATCTCAAGTAAGGGGCACCAACTTATGAATTCCCCAATATTTTGACTTTCAATTTCTACAAGAGTAAAGTCCAAGTTCAATAGATTTGGAAAACCACAAAAGCCAGGTGGCACATGGAAACAGCAATCATAAAGCTTCAAAAGTTTGAGCTCTAGGCAAGCGAAAAGATGGGTAGGCAACTTTAGTGGTTTTCGGTGCTCATTTATGACTGTGAACTCTCTAATTCCTTTTCGGGACAAGAATAAAACCCAATGATTAAATTCCTCAACATCTAATATCTTGTAATCTGGTATAAAGAGAACAAACTTTGTTACGACACCTTTAAGTTGGAGGAGAAGTCTACTTATAATCCTCTCACTACAGTTATTTCCGCCATCTAGACCTGGTTCGAAGAACTTCTCATCAAATACGAGCTGGCTGATATTAGTCCAGTTAAACCTCCAGTTTCTCGACAAGATACCCGTCCTAACAGCCTCTTTTATCGGCAAGCACTCCAAAATATGACTGATCACATTCTCTGGCATGTCGCTAATACCAGCTTGTGGTGAAACTTTAGATGTCCCATAAGCCCGTTTCATGATACTAGAAAGAGGAAATGTGTTAGCAATAAGTATAGTAGTATAATGGAATAAAAAATTAGCCATCAAAGGCAAATATCATCTTCTAAACTCAAATAGTAAATCAGTTATACGTGTTCATATCCTAAATGACACAAAACATTCAAAAAGAAGTCACAAACTGGGGACATTTCTGAAGTTAATTTCTAATAAATTAATTCGGACGGGGACTTTCTGAAATTAATCACTAAAATCATTTACAAAAGTCTAAGAATCAAATAACATACCAACAAAACGCATATTCACAAATTCAGAAATAATCACTAACAATCATATTCACAAGAGAGTATAACTAATTAATTGTTATATATAATAATAACAAAAACTGTATTTGGATGAAACTTATCTAAAAATTAATTAGTTATGGACTTATGGTCTCTGGATTAGCTTATGTTTCTGGCTTATGAGCTTATTTGAATTTGCAAAAGCTCATAAGACCACTTTATTCAGCTTATGGGCTCCTATCATTATGCTATGTTAATTCTCAATTCTCGCTAAGTTAACGGACGGGCTGCATCTTAAAACCAAAACCTACACACACTCTTCACATACAAAAGCGTATTCCCAACCACAAACAAGGTAACAAGAATCATGAATAACCATAATTATTTAAGCATACCACCCACAAGATCAAAACATGAAAACATCACCACACAAACAAAGTAATGAATAAACACCCTTACCTTAATAAATGAGATTAATAGGGTACAATTTCTAACATACCCACAAAAACTTTAATGATGAAATGGGTACTCAAGTATCATTTAAGGGTTAAAGATCAAAACCTCATTATTTTTTGACATACCCATAATAAACAAAAAAAATGAGAGAAAACCCTTACCTTTTATGGCGGCGGCTGAGAATGATGGTGGCCCGGGGATGGAGGTGTGGGTTATATGTAGTTGGTTTTTGTGGCTAGGGGACATTTGCTAAACACCACCTATTTATTTTGTCTTTTAGTGCTCACTTTTGGCGCCAACACCTTTTTTTTCCCGAGTGTATGGCGTTTGGAGTACCAAAAAAAAATTGGAAATTGTTTTAAATCATTTTAATTAATTTAAATCATTTAAATTTAAGTTAAATATTTTTTAAACTCATTCTTAATTAATTTAAAACACTTTTAAATTATTTTAAAATTATTTAAATCATTTTTAATTAAGTTAAGTCACCGAAAATACTAGTTAGTCTCACCAGTTGCATATACATAAAAAGAAAATGATTTGGAGACCTAAATGTATGACAAATTTTATGGCTAAAGTGATTAGGAGATGTTTTAATTAAGTTTAGACATGTATTTAAGCACATGAGTTAGGCATGTCAATTAATGCTCATCAAAATCATTAACAAAAATCTCACAAACTAACACATGGTACACCAACTTTGGGCCTGACCCATTCGATTGAATGTTTGGGCCTTCTGGACTTTTGCGCTGTTAAAAAGAGTTAGCAACTGCAAGTGGAAACTTTTGCCAACAAAAACAATTCCATACGAAGAAACACATAGCAAATGAAAACTTTTGGTGGTTGTGATATGACCCTACATTTTTGTCCCACATTGCTACTCAATATGAAAGAACTTAAGTATTTAAGGTGCAAAATCTATTGTTTCTCTGTGGGTGTGTTGTGGTATCATGTATACTCATACATGGTGTGCATCACCACTTTTTGAGACACTCTCATATAGTTTATAAATAATCTGCTTTATTAATAATTATATAGTTTTTTGTTAATGATCTTTTTGGCAATATGATTAAATTGGGGTTGAGTCTTAATGGTAAGGTGCTTCTTTGTAAGCCCAAAGAAAGGTATGCAAGAATCAAGATTACATCTTATTCGTGTATGCATCTCGACTCATATTTTTCTTGGTTTGTATCACAAACAAAGTGGTGTTCCCTTTCTAAAGGAGGTTCACATATGTAACAAAGAATCTGAAGTATGATCTTCTAGAAAAAGTGCCATGTTTTTCCGACACTTTTCTTGTACATATTGCAAACCAAAGAGTCTCTCCATTGGCAAGATTCATCCATATAAAGATGCATATGCATTACTCCGTATAAAACTTCTCAGATATACCACAAGACTCTTTACCAACTATAAGTAACATCTATTTTATACGAGCACCACACGACACTACCTTGTATAAATTCACCATCATAAAATGACCTCGAGTTTTTTTTCTTCTTGTAGAAGAGTATTCCCGTGGCATTGGCGATACGTCTTAGTGGCATATCTAGACATAAAAAAACTCGGTCTATACGTTCCTTGGCAGCTTTTTGTAAGCCATGGTCATAGGTTCCAACTAGTGATCATTTTTTTCTGTAGTTTTCATACTTGGGGTCATTCCACATGTTTGTTATGTTCAGATGGTCAAATGTTGTGGCCTGTAAAATACTTTATCAAATGGATTTACCATAAGTTATGCTGGGGATAACGGATTACAAAGTTGCATCTCATGATGTTTGGCAAGAGTTGCTTTTAAAGGCTAAAAGCACATCCATAAGACTAACGTTGCATATTAAAACTAGATAATCAATACCAAGCTGATAAACACCAAAACGAGTACATAAACATGCTCCTAGTTCATTGTCGCGATATGTACGTACAAGTACTTAACTTGCACTGCTTTCTAACTAGAGGTTCACCATTAAACTATCACAGTTCAACATTAAACGTTAAAAGTACATCCATAAACGTTGTATATTAAAACTAGACAATCAATACCAAGCAGACAAACACAAAGACGGTAAAGGAACATGCTCTTAATTTCAGAGTCGCGATGTGTACTCGATGTACATGTGATTAACATGCAATCCTTTCCAACTTTTGATGCTATGTGAGAACAAGAGGTTTACCGCTAAACTATCATATATAGTTCCTAAACATCATAACCAATTTTTACTAAGAATTACAGTACATAGTTTATAAATATTATGGGCTACATCGAGAGATATATTAACGACTATATAAAAAGCTTACCTCCCCATCAAAAATAACCCATAACATTTATAACTATAAAGTTATCCATTTCTTTGGTAGAAGAAACTAGGTATTGTAATTGTCTAATTGATAAAGAGCGCCCCCTTACTTATAGCATATCCTCCTTATCATTTTCTTCTCCACCAGTAGATGTGGGACATACAAATATTGTAAATGTTATATTCCCTCTGTCCCGAAATTATTGTCCCCCGACAAAAAAAACACAGTTTAAGAAAAACACAATTAATACTGCTTTCTCTCTCTTACTTTTTTACCAAATGACAAATTTAACCTTAACCAATTAATTAACACTTCTTTAAAGTTTGTAATATTAATTTCAACCAAGGGTAATATAGTAAACTTGACCAAACTCCCCTATCTATTTTTAGTATTGGACAATTAAATTGGGACATACAAAAAAGAAAACAAGGGCAATAAATTTGGGACGGAGGGAGTAACAAAGTATAAAGTGACCAATTCATTTACACTCTGAAAGAATAGTGGAGATATGATGGTTATGTTTAAATTATGTCCGATCAACTCATTCCTCATGTACACCATGAAAGAATTCTCCCCGATTGATCTAGTTTTGTGTATGATGCGATGATATCTCAAAGAAGACATATCATCATTGTCGATAATATTATGCACGGGAGGTGAAGAAAGCACCTTTGTAGGTGTATGAGAGTTGCCTTTAAAGGCTACAAATGTTATGCTTTGATATGCCTGGGCCCGAGCCCATGGCTTATTTAGGTCTTAGGGTTTACTTTGTCTTATAAATACTCTTGTAATCATTTATTATAATCAATCAATCAAAAGTTAATAAACAAATCTCTAGTTCTTCTCTTCTATTTTCTGACGGAGCCAGCACACGCTTGAAGTGGTGCCTTATCCCGATACAACCCCTAACCGGGTCGTATCAATTGGTGCTTTCATTAAGAGCTCTCGTTGAGAGGGTTTTTTATTAGGGTTCCAATCTTATATATATATATATATATATATATATATATATATATATATATATATATATATATATATATATATATAAAGGTACTGTTTATAAAGCACTGTTCATCGGCACTATTCATCCTGGAGTACTGTTCATCGACCACTATTCACGGCTACTGTTCACGAGTTACTGTTCATCAGGAAAAAAACTTTCTTCTTCGAGATATTGTTCATGGCATTGGGCAGCAGCGATCGGGACGCACTATCTAAGCTCTTGCAAATGGGTACCATGGCTGAATATCAGAGTGAGTTTGTGGTACTTGTAAATCGAGTAACATGGATCTCTGAATCTTTACTTACATCGTTTTATATCTCCGGACTTAAACTGGATCTACAATGTTTACTCTTACGGTCAAATCCCAAAACTCTAGACGAAGCTTTTTCATTGACCCGTGCGGCGGAAAAACGCTTCACGAACCTAGATATTTGGGATTTTTTGAGGTCCAATCCTTTAACTTTGGGAGAAGACTTCTTCAAAGCTCGTATCACCGAGGTTTGTTTTGAGACAATTGCAAGGGAAGAGAAAGAGCATATCGTTGAAAAGAAAATAGATGTCATTCTACCATTAGAGGGTGAATTTGCTTCACCTAAGGCGGCTGAAGAGTTATTGAATGCTGATGAGTATATTGGAGTTGAAGAGGTTGTGGGTGGTGGCGAAGTGCTTAAGGTTGTCGAGGATGAGTTGAGTAGAGTGATATCGACACTTAAGGATGGAGGTGGTGAATTTGATAGTCGTTTGGATGAAATAAATTTGAATATAAGCGAGGAATTAGCGGACTCTCAATCTGCATATTTTTCGTATCACCTTAAGGGCAAGGTGATTTTTGAAGGATTGGGGAGTGTTATGGTATGTGTAGCGGAAGACGGAAGAATGATGTTGTGTTATGGCCAAGGCAAAGGAATACGAAAGAAGGAAAAGGTGAAGGCTGCAATTCAAAGAAGATTATGGGATCCCGGATTACGCCAATGTTGCAGGAGGACGGACTGCACAAACGACTCAAGAAGTCCAAACGTATGGCATAAAGATTATGTCATATAATCTATCTTTATTTACATGTCTTTGTTTAGGATTATTTTCATGTTTCTTTAGGAAAGTCGATTAAGAATGTTTTAAGACAACACCTTGAGGGCAAGGTGGCTTTGAAGGAGTGGGGAATGATACGCCTGGGCCCGAGCTCATGGCTTATTTAGGTCTTAGGGTTTACTTTGTCTTATAAATACTCTTGTAATCATTTATTATAATCAATCAATCAAAAGTTAATAAACAAATCTCTAGTTCTTCTCTTCTATTTTCTGACGGAGCCAGCACACGCTTGAAGTGGTGCCTTATCCCGATACAACCCCTAACCGGGTCGTATCATGCTTCTGATACATTCATATGATTGTGACGTTGTCAATACTAGACAATATAAGCACAATTTCAAAACGAGTAACTTGCTCCCAAGTGACAACAAGAGATTTACCATTAAAATATTATAGTTGATAAACATCATAAACATTTTTATTAATAATTGTTTAGCTCATAAATAGTATCTTTATAACCCGAACACCTAAACAAAAAGGCTTACACTTTATCAGCGAGTGTAAGGCATGGTATTTTAAACCATAAAAGGTTCCGCTTTAAATGCTTAGCTATACTTTATAGCATCTCCTTCTTAGCACTTTGCTCTCCATCAATCTATGTGGGACAAACATGTTCTTTTGAGAGATATTAGTACACTATGTTACTAAACTTCTTTTGGGACAAACACTACGTATAAACAAATATTGTACAAATAAAGAACAAACAACATCGATATGATGTTTGAGAACAAATCATTTAATTTTGGAGTCCATCCTAGTGATCGCAAGTCTGGTAGTTGTTGGGTCGAACAAGCAAAGTTATTTGCATACGTGTTCAACTTGTCGAAAGTCGAAACCTTCCCGTGGGCTAACTTGCATATATCAGTCAATTATCCTGGTAAAATGATTACTTTGGGGTTGAGTCTTAATGGTGAGGTGCTTCTTTATAAACTTTGATTAAACAAAGGTATACCTCATTAAAAGAATGCCCCAAAATCAAGATTACATCATATTGTTTAAAGGAGGTTCACGTTCGTAAGGAAATTACATCTAACGGTCTTGTGTTTTTTTTCACATCTTTCTTGTACATATAGCAAACCAGAGAATGCAAGATTCATCCATATAAAGATGCATATGTATCATGAAACTTATACGACACAACCCTTCGCCTGCTCTAAGTATCAAATATTTTATAAGGGCACCACACGACACTACCTACTATAAATATCACCATCCTAAAATTGCCTCGATTGCTTTTTCTTTTCTTGGTGAATGTTTTTGTCGCATAGGCGTTATGCCTTAGTGGCATATCTAGACGCAAAAAAACTCTGCCTTAATGTTCCTTGGCAGCTTCCTGTAATCAACGGTCATAAATTCCAACTAGTGATCATTTTTTGCTGTATTTATCATACTTGGGGTTGGCCACATGTTTGTCATCTATCAAAGACTAAATAATATGCTATTGAGGAACAAATTTTTTTTGTCCAACTAGGCAATACAGTGAATTTCTAATGGCAAAACAGCATGTTGGCAAACCGAGCCAGTTTTGGAATGGTAATGAAACCTACAGCAGCTTGGGAATTGACATACTCATTCCATACCACTTTACGATCAATACTAACATTACAAACAAGAAACCAACTATTATTTCGTACAAGGCTAATCATTACATCTGCCCACTGAAAACAAAACAAGAGTATCAAACATAGTTTTAGCCGAAATTTTACATTAAAGCACTAATGCGACCATAGATTAACATCATTACCAAAACCATAGGGAATAGTAGGCAAGTTCAAGTTTCTAAGTGAGACTTGTAGATCTTCACTTCAGCGATAGGTGAAGCTCGAAGGAGCTCTAACAACTAGGAATCAAACATCAACATCCCTTTTTCACCAGCAGACGCTTTAAATGGGCCATCAGTAAAGATATCAATACTCTCTAGCGAAGGGGAGCAAGCAAGTATACACTTTATGAAGCATACTTCAGATTCTAAACCTCTAAAGGATATAAACAGAACATACTGTAGCTGCAGCTTGCTCATTTTGGTATAGTGTCCCTCCAAACATTTAAGTGAAGATACAGGTGAAGGTGGTGGAACCGCATCTATGTATGCAGCCTACAAGAAGATATAAATAATGTTCATATGCACAACTATGCGATTTTGAGTAGCACAATAAGAAAAAAATGCATTTACTCACTATTACGGTAAGGGTCTGCAAATTTGGCGATCTCCAAATCATACCAAAAGCACATGATAGCATTGCCGAACTTCCAAAATCTATTGCCAATAATGTAAGAGTTTTGAGACATGGAAATACAGTAGGGACCAGCTTGCTACCATCAGCTAACTGCAGTCAGTACAATTGTACAAAGCCATTTCATATATTTAAAGCATTCATAAAGCTCTGCATAGCTAGTTTGTAAGCTGAATTTTAAAGAAACAAGTTAGCCTTACCTCGCAGTTTAAAAAATTCAGACAAAGCTCTTGAAGTTTTGGAAGGAAACCAACAGGCTCAAAGATATGATTTTAATGGCTATATTTTCAAGGCCGTGTAATGTCAACGATAACACTTTAAGATTCTCAAGTTTTGTAATCTCAACTCGTTTCACTTTGCCTGAAGGCTGGTTATAACTTATTTTCAGAATCTCAAGCAAGGGGCACCAACTTATGAATTCCCCAATATTTCGACCTATAATTTCTACAAAAGCAAAGTCCAAGTTCAATAGATTTAGAAAGCCACAAAATATAACACCCCCAAAATTTGATACAGCGGAAGACTCAACAAGCTTTCGGGGTGCTACGGGGATTGGTATCCATTCAAAGTCATGAAAGAACGAGATAAAGTAAACATAAGAAAAACACAACCAAAACGGGTTTTAAAGTTTACATTTATCCCAAGAATTATCTAAAGTAAGGCCCAAAAGAAATAAACATAGGTCCACAATAGTTTATCAGAGTTTTAGAAAATAGATCCATAACCGGGTGCCATTGCCAAGCCTCCAATCCAAGCATCCAAAGGGCATCACTTAATTACCTGAGAAAACGTGCTAAAAGTCAGCTTTCGCTGGTGAGATCATAGGTTTAAATTCATAATTCAATATAGTGGACATACACGCAAAACGCTTGCTAGCTAGACTAGGCCTCAATCATCCAACCGAAATAATCCAACCAATATAATCCAACCAAATCAAATCATCCCTATAGGTGCACGCTATAGCTCAAATCAATCCAATCAATAGCTTACCTAGCTCAAGTCTAGGCCTCGCTCCTAAATCAATCCAATAGCTTACCTAGTTCGGGACTAGGCCTCGCTCAACAACCAATCAATAGCTTACCTAGTTCGGGACTAGGCCTCGCTCAATAACCAAATCAATAGCTTACCTAGTTCGGGACTAGGCCTCGCTCAATAACCAAATCAATAGCTAACCTAGTTCGGGACTAGGCCTCGCTTAATCCTACCTAGTTCTATAAGCATAGCAAGTTTTAAATAAACAAAGCGATAATAGTCCACATAAAACATTTGCACGTTTCTCACCCCAAGTATTGAAAACAAAGTTCAAGAGTAAAAGTGGGGCTATGACTCACCTCAAGTCCAGCAAATCCTCAAAAGAAATCGATAGAAGAAAGACGTAAGCAAACTCAAGTAACTCACGTAACGGCAACTACAGACTCGGCACTTCCTAACAATATCAAGCTTGTTCAGAAATCATTTCCTCAAAAATCAAATATTCCATTCCCGAACGTATTCCATTTTTACTTTCCAAAAATATCCATTTCTCGAATCATCTTCATATTAATTTGAAATTCGACGTTTGGTATCCATATGGGTGGTGGGTCGACACAACTCAAACCAAAAAGCCACAACGAACGAAATAATAAACCATCTATAGGTCTAATATTAGCCCAATATATTATTTAAATAAATCATCGAAGCTTATCAAATCCGTCGATTTGGTAATCCCCCATATTTATTTACGTAATACATCGCTCCAAGATTATACCCAACCTAAATCACATTGCACAAAGAATACTATATGGTATATATCGTAGTCCAATAAATTCCCTATATATATCGTCCAATTTGCCAAATTCGTCAATTTAGCCAATTCCACGAGATATATAGTAATTTATTATCCTAATACGCGTACCACAACCTATGGGCGTCGTAGGATACGATGCCTATTAATATACTCATTTTATATAGCTAAATAAACTCGATTTAACCCGTCGATTAAATAAGTTACGTAGTTATAGAAAATGGATATATTAATCGTCATATATCCGTGACAACATAAAAGTCACATAATAAAGTCCACTTGGACTTAAGTAACCACAACTCGTATAACTCGATAAGTTTTCCAAAATTATAAAAGTCTATCATGTTTTGATTTATTTCTTACCCGACGTATTAGTTCTTGACATTATTTATAGTTATTATTTATAATAATACTCCGACATTTATTGCACTATTCGCATAGTATAATAATTATCGTTATATTATTATAACGTTCACTCGTGATCGTTTTATTATTAATATACGCATTTATAATAATATATATACGTTTATCACGTCTATATACTTATATAAACGATTATATTACTAATAATATTATTACGAGTTTTATTATAAGCGTTTGATTTTAAATATTTATCGAGTCATAAGAATTTGGTCACATGTCCGAATCATCACTCTCGGCTCATAGTCCAAGTCCAAAAATAAAACAACCAAGTCACAATATAAATATATCAACTCCGTCCAAACAATCCCATATCCACGTGCTACAACATGAGGGTCCGACTACGGCACCCAACTAACCTATCTCCGTCATCTAATTGACCGTCTCACAATCGGTCCCCAAATCCACATTCGTCAACACAACTCCATAATGAAAATCATCTTACCTTTCTTCTCGATTCCCAAGCAACAAAAATAGTGTAACCAATGCCCAAAGTATCAATAATAATATACCAAAACAACAACAATAATAGCAACAAAAGAATATCAGGAAACCAATATGAACATCAAGTATATCATGCAATCCGGGTCAACTTACCAAGTCGAACCCGAGTCAAGACATCACCACGAATCGCGTGGGTCCCACCCGAGACTTCCAAAGTCTCGGCTAGCTCAATGGAGCTCGAACAAACAACCAAATCTGACCCATGAGTCGTCGGCCATCATCCAAACAATAACAATAAAGGTTTCAATCAACCAAAAATCATCCAAACCTCAAAATAATAACCCAAATAACCTCAAATCAAAACCAATGACCAAGAATCATCAAGAATCAAAATAAATCCGAAAATGGCACAAGGCGAGAGCATTAGCTCTCGGGTACGCCTCGACCCATCAAGAAAAAGCAAGAACCCGGATACCAAACTCATCATTTCATCCTTTTTATCAAAAACCCACTTGAGTTTCATGTTTTTAACCACAAACCCAAACGAAAATATTAAATTAGTGACCCTTTGTCACGTTTTTCACCAAAATACGAGTTGAAACTCGTCTCACCTTCGATTTCCAAGACCAAAAACGTGATAAACTTCAAAAACAAGAAAGATGGTGATGATTTTTGTGATTTAGCGTGGTGATATAAGGGGTATTTGGGCGCGTGTGATAGCAAATCAAGAAGAGAATGAGATGGGGAATTGATTGGTGGTGGTGGTGATGGTGGTGTAGCGGCGGTGGAGCGACAGTAGAGGCGGCGGCGCTTGGTGGCTAGGGTTTGGAGAAGTTGATGATAATATTGAAAGAGAGAGAGAGAGAGAGGATAAGGGTGTTGGTGGGTTGTGTATGAACCAGGAAATACCACAAGGCCAATATGTAGTTACTCTTTATTTTATTTATTTTCTTTCTTTTCTTTTAACTAGCAATAATAATAAAATGGTGTAGGGGATAAATGGCTAGTTATATAAACACAATGACCAAACCCGAAAACCTTAAATAACCAAATGACTTACAAACCGAACTCGTTCCAAAGATACTAATATCCGATCCAATAATAAAATGTAATTAAAATTTGTTAGGTTAACCTAGTGCCGGAGTCAATGTAGTGCCAAAAATAACGATCTCACAATAAATCATCACGACCGAAATCAAACCAAGCCATAATTAAATAACCAAATCTCATAAATATCGTACGATTAAAAATCACGTACCAACGTTCGTAAAAATATCTCGTCACAATGAATTTTCAAAAATTCCAAAATTATAATTTTAATGTAATGCGGGTTTTATAAATGGCTCCCTATTTTGCCAGTTGTCACATCCTCCCAGCCTCAGAAGGAACCCGTCCCGGGTTTCTCTCGAAATAACCCATCTACGAAGTGAAAAGCTTCGGATATCTCTTTTGAAACTCATCCTCGCGTTCCCACGTGAATTCCGGTCCGTGCCGCAAATTCCAACGAACTTTGATGAGCAGAATACCACTCCTCTTGAGTCGTTTGATCTCTCTATCCATTATCTCAATCGGCTCTTCCACGAAATTCAAACTCTCATTCACAAGAATATCCTTAATTGGTATAACTGGTGTTTCCTCTGAAAGACATTTCTTCAGATTGCTAACATGAAACACATCATGAACTTTACTCAACTCCATTGGTAATTCCAAACGATAAGCTACGGGCCCAATTCTTTCCAAAATAAGAAATGGTCCAATGTAGCGGGGATTTAGTTTACCACGTTTTCCCAAAACGTATCACACCATCCCAAGGCGAGACTTTCAACATCACTTTGTCTCCAACCTGGAATTCTAGGGGTTTACGCCTCTGATCGGCGTAGCTTTTCTGTCTATCTCTAGCTGCTTGCAGTCGATCTCGAAATTGAGTTACTTTCTCAGTAGTTTCCAAAATAAGCTCAGGGCCTATGAGTTGGCTATCTCCAACTTTTGCCCAACCAATAGGTGAATGACATTTACGACCATACAAAGCTTCAAATAGTGCAGCCTTAGGACTTGTGTGGTAGCTATTGTTGTAGGAGAACTCCGCAAGGGGTAGATATTTCTCCCAGCCTTTACCAAAGTCTATGATGCATGCACGAAGCATATCCTCCAAAGTCTGAATAGTTCTCTCACTTTGACCATCGGTTTGGGGGTGATATGCAGTACTCATATCAAGTCTCGTCCCCAAAGCGGTTTGAAGTGATCGCCACAATGCTGACGTGAAGCGGCTGTCGCGATCCGAAATAATCGATATCGGAACTCCATGACGAGAAACAATCTCCTTCACATACAACCTCGCAAGTTTATCCACACTATCATCTTCACTAATCGCCAGGAAATGAGCAGACTTAGTCAAACGATCCACAATTACCCATATAGCGTCGCAACCGCTAGCTGTCTTTGGTAATTTGGTAATAAAGTCCATCGTAATCCGCTCCCATTTCCAAACTGGGAGTTCTGGTTGCGTCAACAATCCTGACGGTCTTTGATGTTCGGCTTTAACCTTAGAGCAAGTCAAACACTTGCTAACATACAACGCTATATCTGCCTTCATATTTGGCCACCAATATAATAATTTTTTTTTCTTCAAATCCTGGTACATCTTGTCAAACCCAGGATGAATAGAGTATCTTGACGTATGCGACTCATGCATAATCAACTCTCGAATTCCTCCATACAATGGTACCCAACTTCGCTCTCCAAAACATAATACTCTATCAGAACGCTTAATAAATCCTTTCTCATTTTCTGTCATCCCAAATATGTTCTCAGCAGATCGATTTTCTGCTTTCAACGCTTCCGTTTGAGCTTCTAATATTTGAGACGGTAATGGCGATACGATAGTCATTCCTAATGACCTCACTCGTAATGGTGGCATTCTCTCCTTTCGACTAAGAGTATCAGCAACAACGTTTGCTTTACCCGGATGGTAGCGAATTTCACAATCATAATCGCTTAGCAACTCAATCCAACGTCGCTGCCTCATGTTAAGCTCTTTTTGGTTCAAAATGTGTTGCAGACTTTTGTGGTCAGTAAACACTACACACTTGGTTCCATACAAGTAATGTATCCATATCCTCAAAGCAAAAACCACAGCACTTAACTCCAAATCATGGGTGGTGTAGTTCTTCTCGTGCTTCTTGAGCTGTCGGGAAGCATAAGCTATCACTTTCTCTTGTTGCATTAGCACAACTCCCAAACCTTTATGAGAAGCGTCACAATAGACGACGAAGTCCTCGTTACCTTCAGGTAATGCCAAGATAGGAGCACTACACAACATCTCCTTAAGTAACTGAAATGCTTTCTCTTCCTTACCTCCCCATTCATATTTAACACTCTTTTGTGTCAATTTGGTCAACGGTTTTGCTATCTTCGAAAATCCCTCAATGAATCTTCGGTAATAACCGGCTAATCCCAAAAATTGACGAACTTCTGTTGGGGTCGTAGGTGCAACCCAATCTTTAATCGCTTCAATCTTAGCAGGATCCACATTAACTCCTTGTCTATCAATCACATGACCTAGAAATTGTACCGTCGGAATCCAAAATTCACATTTTGAAAACTTAACATACAGTTTCTCTTTCCTGAGCAATTCTAAGATAAACCTTAGATGATCCTCATGCTCCTTCTCACTATTCGAATAAATTAGAATGTCATCGATGAACAAAATCACGAATTTATCTAAGTAAGGCTTACACACCCGATTCATGAGATTCATGAATACCGCCGGTGCGTTAGTCAACCCAAACGGCATCACCTGAAACTCGTAATGCCCGTAACGGGTTCTGAAAGCCGTTTTCAGAATATCTTCTTCGCGAACTCGAAGCTGATGATATTCCTATCTCAAATCGACCTTCGAATACACACTCGATCCTTGAAGCTGATCGTACAAATCGTCGATCCTCGGTAACGGGTATCTATTCTTCACCGTTAACTTGTTCAACTCTCGATAATCAATACACATGCGAAACGATCCATCCTTCTTCTTCACAAATAAGACTGGGGCTCCCCAAGGCAAAGAACTTGGTCTTATAAATCCCTTTTCGGCTAACTCCGCTAATTGTTTCGACAACTCTTCCAGTTCAGTAGGTGCAAGACGATAAGGCACTCGTGCTACAGGTGCAGCACCAGGTATCAACTCAATCTGAAATTCCACTTGCCTAGTAGGCGAAATTCCTGGCAATTCATCGGGAAACACATCCGAAAAATCACGAACTACAGGTACATCTCCAATGTACCTTTCTTTCTTCTCCTTCTCTCCTTTCTCAGAAATTTGGGCTAAGAAAAGGTAACTTCCCTTTTCCATTAGCTTTGGCAACTTAGTACAAGATACGACCGCTAATCTAGATGGGCCTCTCAAATCCTTTCTATCTCCTGGTATGTTCAGTATCTCCCTGCCGTATGGCACACGCACGATTTTCTCATCGCAGATTATATGAGCACGATATTTCGACAACCAATCCATACCAATAATAACATCAAAACTCCCTAACGCGACGGGTAGAAGATCTATGTTGAAAGGGCGATTCAAAAAGTTTAACGTGCAACCGCGAATGATAGTCCTAATCCTCTCTATATTCCCGTTAGCTAACTCTACATCATAACCAATTCCTAAGGCCATCGGGGGTTTCTCAAGTAAGGGTGCAAACTTAGTGGACACAAAACTCTTATCGACACCAGTATCAATTAGTATGGAAGCATAACGATTATTGAGAAGGAACGTGCCAGTAACGACGTTCGGATCTTCTCCTCTCTCGTTCCCAAGTGCATACACTCTCCCATGAGCAGCTCCAGCTTCCACACGTTCGTCCCTATTATCTTGTCGTCCACGGTTTCCATTATTGTACCCATTACCACCCGATCCTTGATTTCCTCGGTTCCACGATTCCCTACACTCATTCCGATAATGTCCCTTCTTTCCACATCCATAGCAAGTAACATTTGCTTTGCTCATAGTTTCAGGTGTAGCTTGAACCATAGCAAGTGGTCGAGCTCTACAATCCTTAGCTATGTGTCCCATCTTAGAGCAATTCTTGCACATTACCGTACATCGACCAGAATGATGCTTGTAACATCGGTTACATTTGGGTGCATCTCCATTGTAGTTCTTCTTATCTCCATCTCCCATAGCATAAGCTCTAGTAGTTGTTTGTCGCTTGTTTCGACGATCATTACCCTTAGAGTGATCATCACTCTTTCTCTTTCCATTCTTATCCTTCTCAGCTTCCTCTAATGCCAAAGAGTCCATCAATTGTTGAGCAATAGTAATAGCCTCATGAATGTTTGCAGGCTTAGCAGAAATCACATCGTTCCTTGTAGCTACCGGCAACCCATCGGTATACCGCTCAATCTTTTGAGTCTCAGTTCTAACCATATCGGGGCAAAGCAAGGCTAACTCCTGGTAACGGCGATTGTAAGTCGCCATATCAGTACCCTTCACTTTGTGATTCCAAAACTCAATCTCCTGCTTCTTAACCTCATTTCTTGGGCAGTAAGTCTGATTCGGCAAAGACTTAAATTGCTCCCAAGTCATAGCATAAGCCACATCACTCCCGACCGAGTTACGGTAATTGTTCCACCAAGTCAAGGCTTCATCCTTGAAAGTAAAAGAAGCAAACTTTACCTTCGCGTTCTCCGCACAACCACTTACATTAAACACTGACTCAGTCTTCTCTATCTACCTAACCAAGTAAACCACTCCTTCAGTTCCACCAAACTCAATAGGTCCACAAATCTTAAACTCCTTGTAGTGACATCCGTTAGCACGAACAGGTGGAAATGTTCCAGCAGAATTGTTGGAATGATTTGACTCAGCTAGTAGCTCAGCAACTCGTTGCTCCACAAGTTGATTGATCATTGCTTGGTCCACAGTAGGTGCATTAAGTGGAACATGATCATTGTCTCCCTGAACATCAACATTTTGATTCCTGTTGTTGCGGTTAGTAGTGTCCAGGTTATCAGGAGTAGGGGTCTCAACATTTCGAGTAGGACGGCGTCCTCGGCGACCAGGGGTAGTCGTTGCAGGACCAGTTCTGGTAGCTCTAACAGGGTTTCGTCATGCAACCATTAATATAGTACCAACACAAGGTCAACTACGCAAATAGGAACACAATTCTCCATGTACGCCAAAACCGTAGAATATCATACGAAATCACTATCGTCCGTACAAGTAGCGATCGATACTTTGTTCCAAAAGACTTAATAAATACTAAACGTTCCATACGGGACGAACATACAATCCAATTAACAAGACTTAAGGGATAGAATAACCAGCTCTCCTAACCAAGTACTCCCTGGCTTAGGCAGCAACACAACAACAACACAAATCCAAATTGATCTAGCCATGAAGCTGGCGTAGACTATTCAACTCCGATCTCAAACCATCCAAATCTCTCCATGACGATCCCAGCTCAACACTGTATATATCTCTATCTTTCTTGAGGTCTGCTGCCTCCTTCTCCAACTCCGTGTTTGGTGAGTACTTATTTACTCACCATTTTATGGCCAAACATCAACCCAAAATGACTATTTAAGCTAACAAATGCAAAGAAAACACGTGTTTTTATGTTTGTGATGTGCAGGTACGGATATTACGAAAAAACGAACAAAACAAAGCAAAAACGGGCACGAGAGTGGGAGATGGTCAGAAAGTCAAGCTGTGAATCGAAGAAATTATCAAGAATGGTCCTTTGAAGCTAAATTGAAGAAATGGCAACTATGGCCCTTCAACAAATTCAGATTTGACATGAATAGTCCTTGGATCAACTTTGGAAAAATTACTGATTGAATCCCTGGAATTTTCAGTTGTACAAGATTGGTCCTTCAAAGTTTAATATACTTTCACCATTACACCTTTTAATACAAATCTGGTCCAAACCAAATACAAATCTCAGCCCAATCACTCTATACCAAGCCCACCTTTAACTCTATACCCAAGCCCACATCCTAAACTAACCCGAGCCCACCTAATAGTTACCTTCGGTCAACAGGTCAAAGAAGAAAAAAATAAATAAACAAACACTCAAACCAAACGCGCTCATTATTTCCCCCAATTCAACCCCAACCCAGAAAAGTTACCCTCACATGAACCCTAGTTACTGTACCCACCCTTAATTACCACAATTAAGGGCAAAATAGTACAATCAAATAGCTTCTAGAAGGGTGTCAGTATGTCAGAGTATGTCAGTACCAAAAGAAGCACACGAATGGGCTACGTGGCAGCAATTGATTGGCAGAGACGCGTCACAAGTTATGATCTGATGGCTTAGAATGATTGGAAATGATTGGAGTGGATTATACGGCTCAGATTAGCTCAAAAGAAGCACAACCCCTCGGATTGCCAGCATGGATTTAAGTCCCTCACCTCCTCACTCTTTATCTATAAATAGTTGTAATTTTTAGCTTATTAGGTGTGGAGTTTTTAGGTTAGCAAAACTCTGCCAATTTGTATTTTGAATGTACTTAGTTTAGATTACTTGTAATTTCTTTTGAATTCAATGAAATTTCTTTTGTGTTGAATCAACTCAGCTTATTGTTATTATTTTTTCTGCTTATTACTCAGTTCTTATTTCAGTCTCATTAATTCATATTTCTTCGAATTATTTTAATCTTCAAATCTGTTTTCATTTCATATTAACTAGTTTGATAAAATCAAATAAAAAATAGAGATAGATTTGTAGAATTCAGCTTTTACATAAGCTGAATATTTGTTTGTCACATCTTATTTTAACTTTTCATAGTCTGTGGAAGAGAATTTTACAGTTCAATTGTTCATAAACTTGTGGTCAAAAATAGTCAACAGATTAGATGGTGTTGTGTATGGTGGTGAATTGGACAGTTTGAGTGAGTTTGGGAAGCACTCAGCCTGTCAAAAGACAGGCTAGCATAGTGAATCACCTCAATTTTGAGCTGAGGTGACTTGAAATTGTAAGTTCCTTTTCATTTTATTTCAAATAATGCATAATCGGTGATTCTGTAATTCTGTTATCCTATAGTTGAATTGATTGTTTGAATCTGTTTCTTGTGAGTGTTAGTATAGCCTAGTGGATCATTGGATTATATATTTGTAGTTGTTATCAGAATTGGTGATATCTTAGTTTGTTTAGTTATTTGGAGTCTAGTTGTTGTTTACTTGCTTTTATTGTCTAAGTGATCTTTATGCATCTGAGATTAGAGATTAGTGTAGGATTGTTGTTTAATTTCTGTGGATCTGTTGTTATTAGTATTTGAGTGGCTGTTTTGGATCATATGGTGGTGAATAGTAGCTAGTATTTCATAATTGTAGTAAAACTTGGTATAATAGGGACTGTTTGGAACAGTCAATTGCTATTAGTTTTAGCTGTTGGATTATTACTGAGTTGATATACTTAGTTTACTTTGATGTAATAATAGAGGTCTAGTTCATAAATTGAGTAGGTTACTTTACAAATAGTCAAATTAGATTGCATACATTAAGTAGCTGATAGTATAATGTATATCTGTTAGTGGAAATTTTAGAGTTAGTTGCATATTAGTTTAAAATTAATTCAAGTTAGTAGGAGTGTAGTATCCGATATTGGAAGTTACGTTGGTCAGTCTCACCCATTTTCACCCAGTAAACACATCCCCTGCATCAGCCATCTTTTCCATCAGCCTATGTTTATCAGTTTATAGTTTCTTCGTTAGTTCAGCTTATTGGTTAAATTTTAGTTTACATTATAGCTTATCATTTAGGCTTGTTAGTTCTATGTTTGCTTAAGTCTTTAGAGTTTACTTGTTGGCTTATTTTCTGTCTTCTATTTTGCCTTTTGGGACTGCACTTGCCCTTCTTCATTATTTTCTCTTTGTCTCAACAACCTAATATCTCGAGCCCATTTCTGATTTGTTATTTGTGCTGTTAACTTGAGATTTGGTTTCCTCAACAACTTGTAGTACTAGCTTATTGTATCTTTTCTTAGTTTGGAATTTAGAGTATTTAAGGTGCTGCTTTTTAGAATTGCTTATTTGTGGATTGAACCGATTTTCTGTCATTACACATAGGGCTGCATTTGTCTGTATAAGCTTATGAATGTGATATATTGACTTTCTGAGTTATTTAGCAGTTTGTTAAGTGCTCTGAGTTGTTTCTAGTTGCTAGCTTATTCTGTTTTTCATTATGCTTATTTCTTAGCTTATTCTCAATTGCTTATTGCTTGCACCTTTTGTTTCTGTACTATTACTGTTCCTTTCTGAGCTTATTAGAGTCCAATTCAGTCATTTGTATCTGTGTTTTAAGTTTGGTAAAGTTTTTCTTGGCAAGTGCTTATAAATAAGCACTTGCTATAAGCTGTTTTGGCTTGAATAAGCAGTTCAGATTTTCAATTTCTTTTCAAAATTTTATTTTAAGTTCTTTTTATTATTTTTGATTTTCTGGAATTTTTCCAGATTTTTCTGAATAGTTTTACTATTTTTAATAATTGTTTTTGATTATTTTCAATTTTTAAATAGATTTTAAATTCCAAAAATCAATAAAAAATACAAAAAGGCTCTAAAAAATTCAAAAATAATTTTTAAATTTCTTTTATAATTAGTTAGAATTTTTAGAATTTTATTTTCAATTTTCCACTTAATTTTTCTATTTTTCTTATTTTTAATTCATTTTTAATTCAATAAATACAAAATAAATTCTAGAAAATAATAGAAAAGTCAAAAAAAAAATATTTTTCTTTTTCCTAAAATTCTTTTTATAAGTTTTTAATTTTTAGAAAATATTTCCAAGTTCGTAGGGTCATTTTTTATATAACGTTACGTTTAAATTTTTACGTGCGCATTACCGTTTTCGCGTTTTTCAATTCGGTGCATAGTTAACTTGTACTCTTTGCATGCTTTATTGTTGTTAGTTAATATTTGGTTTCCTTGATTGCTATTTTCACTATATCACTCTTTCACAACTCACTTTCACTACACGATTCCCGATTCGATAATTCAAATATTCCATTTGAGCTTTCGTTGGGAAGAACGACCCGGGAATTACTTTAACCGGTATTTCCTCGGAATATTATTATACTATAATTGACATGCATCAAATTTTTGGCGCCGCTGCCGGGGAAGGCTTAAAGTGAATTTTTGAATAATTGTTTTGGAAAATCGTGTTTTGATAAGCCTTCTTCTACTTTGTATATATATTTCTATAAAAATTGAAAAATCAAAAACACTTTTCCTAAAGTGTTTTCAAAAATACCAAAAAAATAATAAAAGTTACAGCCTCGACTCGATCGCAAGAAAGGGCGTTGTAAACCAAAAAAGTCTCGCAAAATAACGAAAACGTAATTTAGTTGTTTATCGGACTATTTCAATTACTACAACCGAATAAGCTGGAAATACGGAAGCTAAGACATTAAATTGCTAGCTGAAGAGAGATCCATTCTTCTCTCCCGTCCCGTCGCGCGTGGTTTTGAAAGAAACGGTTTTCGATTAATATTACGTTTTAAGAAAAGAAAAACAAAAGAAATAAAAAGTTTTGTAAAAAAAATATAAAAAACAAAAAGATTTTCCTTTTCCTTTTTTCTTTTCTTTTAAATTTTGCTTTTGGTGTATGCACACCCGCTCTTCTTTTAAGAGTCTTATATCACCGTTATCAAATCCCGAAAGGGTAATACGACACACACACCGTGTCCATTTCCTTAACGTTGAGGAAATGGATATGAATGATCAACACCCTCCGGTGGGTGGTGATGAAAACCAACACATGCCGGCTCCTGATCTCCGAACGATGGAGGAGCTGTGCCAATCCACAATGCATGGTAGAGGTGGCCCGATTGCCTCTCTAAATATTGAGGCTACGGATTTTGGACTTAAGCACCACATGATACAACAAGTCCAAAATTCGTGCCAATTTCACGGATTACCGGGTGACGATGCAAATAAGCATCTCGATAAGTTTCTAACCGTCACCCAAAATATGAAACAAAACGGGGTCTCCGATGACGCCCTCCGTCTCTCTCTCTTCCCCTATTCTCTTACGCATCATGCCACCGCGTGGTTTGATCGCCTTCCCAGGAACTCGATTCATACTTTCAATGAAATGGTTTCTAAGTTCCTGGCGAAGTATTTTCCACCATCGATGGTGACGAAATTGAGGAATGATATTAGCAATTTTCGACAACTCCCCGATGAGTCTTTGTTTGAGGCTTGGGAGCGTTATAAGCTTGCCATTGATCGTTGTCCGAATCATAATATGCTTCTTGTTACGATCATCGATACGTTTTATAATGGATTGACTTTACGACATCGGGACACGATCAATGCTGCAGCTGGTGGTACTTTCATGAAACGTCGTCCTGAGGATTGTTACGAGCTAATCGAGAATATGACGGCCCATTACAACTATTGGGATTCCTCAGCCGAGAGGAATGAGCCAATAAGATCGACCGCGACTCTTAATTCTTCCTCTTCTTCTAATCCAGAGCTAGCCGTCTTGAGTAAGAAAGTTGACGATTTGTCGACGGCTATGTTAAGAATGTACCAAATGATGCCTAATCAAGTTAAAGAAACACAAGTTAATGTGGTCAATATCGTTTGTGACACTTGTGGTGGTCCACACCCGTATTATGAATGTCCGACGACCGGCTCTTTTGCTCAAGAAAACGCGTATGCTGCAAACGCGGGTAACACCGGTTACCCACAACCTCAAGGAGACCATAATCTCCTCAGCTACCGTTCTTCTCATTTTCTTGGACCACCCGTTCTCGAACAACAAAACCAAGTCAATCAAGTCAATCAGAATCATAATGTGCAGAATCGTAATAATCAAGGAAATCAAAATCAGAGTCGAGCTAATAACGGTTTTCAAAATCATAATCAAGGGTTTAATCAAAACCGGGGTTTTCAAGGTAATTTCAATCAAGGCCCGCCTCAAGGGAACAATTTTCAAAACCAACAAAACCATGGAAACCCTGGGAATTTTCAGAACGCTAATCATGGAAATCAAAATAACGGTAATTTCCAAAACCGTGGGCAGAATTTCAACAATAATCAAAATCAAGTTGCTATTCCAAATCCGTCGCCCACGGAAGATTTGATTAAGCAATTGCTTCAAAACCAACAAGCTTTTATGACAAAACAAGAAGAAACAACAAGGTTGTTAGCTAATCAAATCAATGATCTCAACAAACGTTTAAATGATCGACCCTCGGGTTCGGGTATTACATCTTTGCCAAGCAACACGATCGCAAACCCGAGGGGCGAAGTTAAAGCGATCATAACTCGCAGTGGTGCTACATATGAGGGACCCACAGCTCCTACTACCTCTTCTTCTTCTTCGTCTCCACCAAAGGTAGTAGACTGTGAGACCGAGGCGACAAAGGACCCGGTTCCTCCTATTAATAATGGAGGAGCTGAAAACGTCCAACCTCCGGTTGTCCAAAAGTCGAAAGATAAAGAAAAAGTCATTTTTGAGAATAATGTGAAATACAAGTCTAAATTGCCATATCCGTCACGATTTAACGATGAAGAGCTCCGTGCAAAATCTAAAAAACAAATGGAAAAGTTTCTCGATATTTTTCAAAAGTTGCACTTTGATATCAGTTTCATGGATGCTCTTGTTTACATGCCGAAATTTGCTTCAACGTTTAAAAATCTGATAAGTAATAAAGAGAAATTGCTCGAATTAGCCGAAACGCCGATTAATGTTCAATGCTCTGCGATTCTTCTCAAGAAGCTTCCCGAGAAGCTTGGAGATTCGGGGAAATTTCTCATTCCTTGTTCGTTGAAAGATCAAGAGGTTTGCAAAGCCCTGGCCGATTCAGGTGCAAGCATTAACCTTATGCCATTTTTGATCTATAAACAACTTGGGATGGGGGAACTTAAACCGACACGAATGACTTTAGAGCTTGCTAATCGTTCAATTGCTCATCCAGTTGGAATTGCTGAAGATGTTTTTGTTCAAGTGAACTCGTGTACTTTTCCGGCCGACTTTGTCGTTGTTAATTTTGAACCCGATCCGAGAGTTCCTCTTATACTAGGGCGACCGTTTTTACGAACCGCAAAAGCCCTAGTAGATCATTTTGAGGACACTCTAACTTTACGACATGATGACGATATTATGATTTTTAAAGCCGATGCTTCGAACTTGAAGAAGTACTCCGTTAATAGCATCGATGTTTGTGATTATACTTTTGATGATTTTGTGAAAACGTTCATTCCCGACTCTTCCCCATCATTTCCTACGACTAAGGAATATGATTCTTTTTGGGAAGAGGTCGATGAATTTCTTGCTATCGAAACGATTCCGATTTCTGAGATTGACGACTCTTACTTTGATTCGGAGGGGGATACTATTTTTCTTAACAATTTGTTGAACGATGAACCGTCAATCCCTCCGGATAAAGTTAAGAAGAAGATTGAGCTTATAATTGACGATCCTCTGGAGCCCGAGCTCGAGGAATTTTTACCAGATTTTGAAAGTTTTACCTTCGATACGACTGAGGAGATGAGTGGCAATCCCACTTATCGTCCTGATTTTTCTGATCCGATATTTGAAGCTTTTCATTTCGACTACTCGGAAGAGACGAGTCGTGGCAATCCCACTTCTCATGCTTTTATCTCTCTTCCGGAGTTTGAATCATTTCGTTTTGATGAATCTGAATGCAAAATGGAAAAGTTTTCTAAATCTGAATATGAGAGTTTCAGTTTTGATCTTAAAATTGATTATGATCCGGGTGGTGTTCTTAAGAATGAGAGTTTTAATGAAAAGTTTTTCCCAACCCTCCCACCCGGAAAAGATTTTAACAAGAGTTTAAATGATAAGATTCATAATTCCATAATTATGAAATTTTATTTTGATGAGGATGAGTTTTTCAAGATTGTTATCATGACGTTCTTACCATTCATAAAGTTTGGTGTGGTTTCTCTTATCCTTCACTCCGTGGGGAGTGAGGATGTTGTTTTTGACCCTGGTATCCTTTTTCAAAGTTTTCAAAATTAACGTACCAGCGGTTATCTATTTGGGATGGAACTTTCAAATACGTCACAAGTTTTTCAAAATATTTTGGATGAAAGCCCGAATGAGATTATTTTTCCACGGTTTCTCCCCAAGGACGAATTAATTCGGGGATCGAGTCAAGCTCATGTGACTCGGTGAACAAAAACAAGCGCTTCGTGGGTGGCAACCCATGCTTATCCAATTTCATCTTCTTATATTTCTATTTTCTAACACCTAATGTGAGGAGGGGGTGCCTCTTCTACTCTTGTGTTTCGTGGTTGTTTGTGATGTTTGTTCAGGATTGTCCATGATTTATGATGACTCTCGTGCTCGTTATACTTGGAGTCTCATTCATCGGTGCTACTTGGAAATCCTATATCCGTTAAATCTTATCGACTAACGCTTTCTTTGGCATAATTAATAAACGGCCTAGAATTTTGTTAGGATTGCCTTAACCCATAAAACATTGAGGACAATGTTTCGTTCTAGTCGGGGGGAGGGTGAATCTTCGATTCGATTTTGACCTAGCATTTTCACATGTCGTGTACTCTTGCAACTCCGTTTTTCCACCAAAAATAAAAAAAAAAAAAACAAAAAAAATTGAAAAAATTTCAAAATTTTTGATGAAAAAGCAATGAAAAAGTACAAAAAAATGTAAAAAAGTTGAAAAAGTTGTGCAAAAATATAATAAAGTTTGAATAAGTGTTTTGACACCTTGTTGACTTTCTTGCTGGCGAGAGTAGGAATAAATATTTTGACTTGACTGGGCGTGTTGAGCCCTAGCTTGTTCCCTTAACCAATGATGATCACATAAGCTTGTGCTAGTTTTGTACACAAGGAGCTATAAAATGCGAATTCTTTCTTAAGAATCTGCAAGTTCCCGTACTTGACTTTATACATGCGCAGCTTAAAAGCTTTCGCTAGTCTTTTACATCAGGAGCTAGAAAACGCGAATTCTTCTTCTAGAATTTGCAAGTTTCCGTAACTGACTTTATATATGCGTGGCTGATTATCGGCTAAGTATTCGCGGGTTTCATTATTTGGAATCTTAAATTGCGAAGAGCGAGAAATGATAGAGTTTATTTAGAAATTAGATGCTAAACGTGGAGTAGTGGTTCTCTTTAGAGCTCATAAGAGGTACTTGTGGCTTTTTACTCCCATCAGAAACGTCACCAATATATAAATAGATGTTCTAGGTTAATTAGTGGTATTTAGGTTTGAATAATATTTAGTTATTTGTTTTCTTAAGAGAATTTTTGCTTTAGAAATTGGGTACATATCAAGGAACACCAAAAATAAGAGCCAAAAAGTGAAGAATCAAAAGTCAAAAGTTGATTATCTATGTGGTTTTGGAGCTACCCGATAAGCTGCCATTGATGTTATGAAAAAAAAAAATCAAGAAAGAAAGAAAAAAAGTGAAAAGTATGAAAAAAGTGAAAAATGAGAAAAATGAAAAAATGAAAGTTGTAGTATTGTTGAATAAGAGCTTATGTATGTATCAATAAGTTGTTGGCGCGTGAGGTGCATGTGATACGTGATTAGTAATCAGTCACATGAGGTGCACGTGATCGTACTCCGCAACTTATATTCTTGATATTGTATGTACCCCTAATTCCTTGAAATGGACCGAATTTCTATTGCAGTGGTTCTTAAGAGAAAATGAATAACTATTTATCGTTTTAACTTAGGTATCACTATCGGACTAAAAATTATCGAAACGAGAAAATATGAAGCAATTCATTTCTCAACAAAATAAAATATTGAGATACATAACCTAGGAAATGGGAGTAAGAAGTTTCACAAGTAACTGTTATGAGTAGTGTTAGCATCTAATTTGTAGATAAGCTGTGATCTCGTTTGTACGCTTAGTTTGGGGACTCGTGAAAAATCAAGGATGACGAATTTTAACCGTATGGTCGCTTCTTAAAAGAAGTGTTTTTACTCGTTGACCCTAATAATTATTGCAAGATAATGAAAGTTCAACAAACCGTCACAAGTGAGAATTATGGAAAAGTACAAAAATAGTAAGTATAAGTGGAATAAAGGAAAATTTTGGAAAACGGAGCGTTTTTCGGGAATAAATGATTTTGTAATCTCTTTTGAACCGCCTTGCTACTTTTCAAAGTTAGTAAAAAGAGTATCAAAATTATTTATCCCGTGAGCGTGAATTGATCACATTGCGTGAGGACACGGCAATACTTTAGTCGGGGGGATTTTGGTGAGTACTTATTTACTCACCATTTTATGGCCAAACATCAACCCAAAATGACTATTTAAGCTAACAAATGCAAAGAAAACACGTGTTTTTATGTTTGTGATGTGCAGGTACGGATATTACGAAAAAACGAACAAAACAAAGCAAAAACGGGCACGAGAGTGGGAGATGGTCAGAAAGTCAAGCTGTGAATCGAAGAAATTATCAAGAATGGTCCTTTGAAGCTAAATTGAAGAAATGGCAACTATGGCCCTTCAACAAATTCAGATTTGACATGAATAGTCCTTGGATCAACTTTGGAAAAATTACTGATTGAATCCCTGGAATTTTCAGTTGTACAAGATTGGTCCTTCAAAGTTTAATATACTTTCACCATTACACCTTTTAATACAAATCTGGTCCAAACCAAATACAAATCTCAGCCCAATCACTCTATACCAAGCCCACCTTTAACTCTATACCCAAGCCCACATCCTAAACTAACCCGAGCCCACCTAATAGTTACCTTCGGTCAACAGGTCAAAGAAGAAAAAAATAAATAAACAAACACTCAAACCAAACGCGCTCATTATTTCCCCCAATTCAACCCCAACCCAGAAAAGTTACCCTCACATGAACCCTAGTTACTGTACCCACCCTTAATTACCACAATTAAGGGCAAAATAGTACAATCAAATAGCTTCTAGAAGGGTGTCAGTATGTCAGAGTATGTCAGTACCAAAAGAAGCACACGAATGGGCTACGTGGCAGCAATTGATTGGCAGAGACGCGTCACAAGTTATGATCTGATGGCTTAGAATGATTGGAAATGATTGGAGTGGATTATACGGCTCAGATTAGCTCAAAAGAAGCACAACCCCTCGGATTGCCAGCATGGATTTAAGTCCCTCACCTCCTCACTCTTTATCTATAAATAGTTGTAATTTTTAGCTTATTAGGTGTGGAGTTTTTAGGTTAGCAAAACTCTGCCAATTTGTATTTTGAATGTACTTAGTTTAGATTACTTGTAATTTCTTTTGAATTCAATGAAATTTCTTTTGTGTTGAATCAACTCAGCTTATTGTTATTATTTTTTCTGCTTATTACTCAGTTCTTATTTCAGTCTCATTAATTCATATTTCTTCGAATTATTTTAATCTTCAAATCTGTTTTCATTTCATATTAACTAGTTTGATAAAATCAAATAAAAAATAGAGATAGATTTGTAGAATTCAGCTTTTACATAAGCTGAATATTTGTTTGTCACATCTTATTTTAACTTTTCATAGTCTGTGGAAGAGAATTTTACAGTTCAATTGTTCATAAACTTGTGGTCAAAAATAGTCAACAGATTAGATGGTGTTATGTATGGTGGTGAATTGGACAGTTTGAGTGAGTTTGGGAAGCACTCAGCCTGTCAAAAGACAGGCTAGCATAGTGAATCACCTCAATTTTGAGCTGAGGTGACTTGAAATTGTAAGTTCCTTTTCATTTTATTTCAAATAATGCATAATCGGTGATTCTGTAATTCTGTTATCCTATAGTTGAATTGATTGTTTGAATCTGTTTCTTGTGAGTGTTAGTATAGCCTAGTGGATCATTGGATTATATATTTGTAGTTGTTATCAGAATTGGTGATATCTTAGTTTGTTTAGTTATTTGGAGTCTAGTTGTTGTTTACTTGCTTTTATTGTCTAAGTGATCTTTATGCATCTGAGATTAGAGATTAGTGTAGGATTGTTGTTTAATTTCTGTGGATCTGTTGTTATTAGTATTTGAGTGGCTGTTTTGGATCATATGGTGGTGAATAGTAGCTAGTATTTCATAATTGTAGTAAAACTTGGTATAATAGGGACTGTTTGGAACAGTCAATTGCTATTAGTTTTAGCTGTTGGATTATTACTGAGTTGATATACTTAGTTTACTTTGATGTAATAATAGAGGTCTAGTTCATAAATTGAGTAGGTTACTTTACAAATAGTCAAATTAGATTGCATACATTAAGTAGCTGATAGTATAATGTATATCTGTTAGTGGAAATTTTAGAGTTAGTTGCATATTAGTTTAAAATTAATTCAAGTTAGTAGGAGTGTAGTATCCGATATTGGAAGTTACGTTGGTCAGTCTCACCCATTTTCACCCAGTAAACACATCCCCTGCATCAGCCATCTTTTCCATCAGCCTATGTTTATCAGTTTATAGTTTCTTCGTTAGTTCAGCTTATTGGTTAAATTTTAGTTTACATTATAGCTTATCATTTAGGCTTGTTAGTTCTATGTTTGCTTAAGTCTTTAGAGTTTACTTGTTGGCTTATTTTCTGTCTTCTATTTTGCCTTTTGGGACTGCACTTGCCCTTCTTCATTATTTTCTCTTTGTCTCAACAACCTAATATCTCGAGCCCATTTCTGATTTGTTATTTGTGCTGTTAACTTGAGATTTGGTTTCCTCAACAACTTGTAGTACTAGCTTATTGTATCTTTTCTTAGTTTGGAATTTAGAGTATTTAAGGTGCTGCTTTTTAGAATTGCTTATTTGTGGATTGAACCGATTTTCTGTCATTACACATAGGGCTGCATTTGTCTGTATAAGCTTATGAATGTGATATATTGACTTTCTGAGTTATTTAGCAGTTTGTTAAGTGCTCTGAGTTGTTTCTAGTTGCTAGCTTATTCTGTTTTTCATTATGCTTATTTCTTAGCTTATTCTCAATTGCTTATTGCTTGCACCTTTTGTTTCTGTACTATTACTGTTCCTTTCTGAGCTTATTAGAGTCCAATTCAGTCATTTGTATCTGTGTTTTAAGTTTGGTAAAGTTTTTCTTGGCAAGTGCTTATAAATAAGCACTTGCTATAAGCTGTTTTGGCTTGAATAAGCAGTTCAGATTTTCAATTTCTTTTCAAAATTTTATTTTAAGTTCTTTTTATTATTTTTGATTTTCTGGAATTTTTCCAGATTTTTCTGAATAGTTTTACTATTTTTAATAATTGTTTTTGATTATTTTCAATTTTTAAATAGATTTTAAATTCCAAAAATCAATAAAAAATACAAAAAGGCTCTAAAAAATTCAAAAATAATTTTTAAATTTCTTTTATAATTAGTTAGAATTTTTAGAATTTTATTTTCAATTTTCCACTTAATTTTTCTATTTTTCTTATTTTTAATTCATTTTTAATTCAATAAATACAAAATAAATTCTAGAAAATAATAGAAAAGTCAAAAAAAAAATATTTTTCTTTTTCCTAAAATTCTTTTTATAAGTTTTTAATTTTTAGAAAATATTTCCAAGTTCGTAGGGTCATTTTTTATATAACGTTACGTTTAAATTTTTACGTGCGCATTACCGTTTTCGCGTTTTTCAATTCGGTGCATAGTTAACTTGTACTCTTTGCATGCTTTATTGTTGTTAGTTAATATTTGGTTTCCTTGATTGCTATTTTCACTATATCACTCTTTCACAACTCACTTTCACTACACGATTCCCGATTCGATAATTCAAATATTCCATTTGAGCTTTCGTTGGGAAGAACGACCCGGGAATTACTTTAACCGGTATTTCCTCGGAATATTATTATACTATAATTGACACGCATCAGTGTTCCTCTGCCACAACTTGCGATCTGCCTCGCGAGCCATGTGGAAACCTCTTTGCAGACTCTCTATCTGCTCATGTATCTCCATCATACCTCTCCTAATTGCTGTCGTCCTGCCCATGACAGTAGTCAAATCAACTCTCAACTCAGCAACAAACACAACAATAAACTCAGCAATAACTATCTCAAGTCGGTCAGACATCCGCGAGATCCTCTCGCCCTGTGCAGTAATCCAAGTCCACATCCTACCAGTTTCACCCAAATCTGCATGCTCAGCAGAAACCTCAGAAGGTGCATCCAACTCAACGGGACTACCAGGTGGCAACTCAAACAAAAATGGATGATCAGGTGAAACCGGCTCTAACGGATGTATCGGGGAATCGGGCTTCGCAGAATGAGCCGAATGTGCTAGCGACCCATCATCATCAGGCATCTCCTCTTCCTGAGGATCATCCTCTTCCTCATCCTGAGGGTCATCATTCTCTTCCTCATCTTGAGGGTTATCATTCTGCTCACCCTCGTACTCCTCCTCATACTCCTCGTCGGAGGGGGTACTCCATCAATCGTCATCTCTGAGCAGGTGAACCACGAGGTGATAAAATCGGCGACTTAGGGCGACAATGGGACGATAAAGTAGTAGTGGCTGAACGCATGACCATCACGTATGGGTCGTCAGTGGCCATAGTGATCTACGAGGGGCGACGCGTACTAGCAATAACAACTCTTAATAACAACACGTGCAAAAGAGGCTATAATTTGTGACAACGACGTAGGGTAGGTGTAAGTGTTTCAAAATAACTAAACCGCGAATTCAAAATACCATATCCAAAAATCATCATATAATTCCAAATCGTATAAAATCAAGAAAGATTTAGAATACCGCATTACTAAAACCATTCTCAAAACAATTAAGCCATATAATTCCTCAAAAAGCATATAATTCCTAAAGAACGCATATAATTCCTCAAAACGCCATCATATCACTAAATCAATAAACCTCAAATCCTCAAATCATCTCAAGAAATCCCAAATCTATAATCATCTCAATAATCTTATAATACCTCAATAATAAACAATGATGCTTCGGCTTGGCGGGCTGGCGGGCAATGGTCGAGGATCGTTTTCTATAAAAATCGGTTATAGTTTAGGTGTCTATTTACCTAGTTCTCTATAACCTTGGCTCTGATACCAATCTATAACACCCCTAAAATTTGATACAGCGGAAGACTCAACAAGCTTTCGGGGTGCTACGGGGATTGGTATCCATTCAAAGTCATGAAAGAACGAGATAAAGTAAACATAAGAAAAACACAACCAAAACGGGTTTTAAAGTTTACATTTATCCCAAGAATTATCCAAAGTAAGGCCCAAAAGAAATAAACATAGGTCCACAATAGTTTATCAGAGTTTTAGAAAATAGATCCATAACCGGGTGCCATTGCCAAGCCTCCAATCCAAGCACCCAAAGGGCATCACTTAATTACCTGAGAAAACGTGCTAAAAGTCAGCTTTCGCTGGTGAGATCATAGGTTTAAATTCATAATTCAATATAGTGGACATACACGCAAAACGCTTGCTAGCTAGACTAGGCCTCAATCATCCAACCGAAATAATCCAACCAATATAATCCAACCAAATCAAATCATCCCTATAGGTGCACGCTATAGCTCAAATCAATCCAATCAATAGCTTACCTAGCTCAAGTCTAGGCCTCGCTCCTAAATCAATCCAATAGCTTACCTAGTTCGGGACTAGGCCTCGCTCAACAACCAATCAATAGCTTACCTAGTTCGGGACTAGGCCTCGCTCAATAACCAAATCAATAGCTTACCTAGTTCGGGACTAGGCCTCGCTCAATAACCAAATCAATAGCTAACCTAGTTCGGGACTAGGCCTCGCTTAATCCTACCTAGTTCTATAAGCATAGCAAGTTTTAAATAAACAAAGCGATAATAGTCCACATAAAACATTTGCACGTTTCTCACCCCAAGTATTGAAAACAAAGTTCAAGAGTAAAAGTGGGGCTATGACTCACCTCAAGTCCAGCAAATCCTCAAAAGAAATCGATAGAAGAAAGACGTTAGCAAACTCAAGTAACTCACGTAACAGCAACTACAGACTCGGCACTTCCTAACAATATCAAGCTTGTTCAGAAATCATTTCCTCAAAAATCAAATATTCCATTCCCGAACGTATTCCATTTTTACTTTCCTAAAATATCCATTTCTCGAATCATCTTCATATTAATTTGAAATTCGACGTTTGGTATCCATATGGGTGGTGGGTCGACACAACTCAAACCAAAAAGCCACAACGAACGAAATAATAAACCATCTATAGGTCTAATATTAGCCTAATATATTATTTAAATAAATCATCGAAGCTTATCAAATCCGTCGATTTGGTAATCCCCCATATTTATTTACGTAATACATCGCTCCAAGATTATACCCAACCTAAATCACATTGCACAAAGAATACTATATGGTATATATCGTAGTCCAATAAATTCCCTATATATATCGTCCAATTTGCCAAATTCGTCAATTTAGCCAATTTCACGAGATATATAGTAATTTATTATCCTAATACGCGTACCACAACCTATGGGCGTCGTAGGATACGATGCCTATTAATATACTCATTTTATATAGCTAAATAAACTCGATTTAAACCGTCGATTAAATAAGTTACGTAGTTATAGAAAATGGATATATTAATCGTCATATATCCGTGACAACATAAAAGTCACATAATAAAGTCCACTTGGACTTAAGTAACCACAACTCGTATAACTCGATAAGTTTTCCAAAATTATAAAAGTCTATCATGTTTTGATTTATTTCTTACCCGACGTATTAGTTCTTGACATTATTTATAGTTATTATTTATAATAATACTCCGACATTTATTGCACTATTCGCATAGTATAATAATTATCGTTATATTATTATAACGTTCACTCGTGATCGTTTTATTATTAATATACGCATTTATAATAATATATATACGTTTATCACGTCTATATACTTATATAAACGATTATATTACTAATAATATTATTACGAGTTTTATTATAAGCGTTTGATTTTAAATATTTATCGAGTCATAAGAATTTGGTCACATGTCCGAGTCATCACTCTCGGCTCATAGTCCAAGTCCAAAAATAAAACAACCAAGTCACAATATAAATATATCAACTCCATCCAAACAATCCCATATCCACGTGCTACAACATGAGGGTCCGACTACGGCACCCAACTAACCTATCTCCGTCATCTAATTGACCGTCTCACAATCGGTCCCCAAATCCACATTCGTCAACACAACTCCATAATGAAAATCATCTTACCTTTCTTCTCGATTCCCAAGCAACAAAAATAGTGTAACCAATGCCCAAAGTATCAATAATAATATACCAAAACAACAACAATAATAGCAACAAAAGAATATCAGGAAACCAATATGAACATCAAGTATATCATGCAATCCGGGTCAACTTACCAAGTCGAACCCGAGTCAAGACATCACCACGAATCGCGTGGGTCCCACCCGAGACTTCCAAAGTCTCGGCTAGCTCAATGGAGCTCGAACAAACAACCAAATCTGACCCATGAGTCGTCGGCCATCATCCAAACAACAACAATAAAGGTTTCAATCAACCAAAAATCATCCAAACCTCAAAATAATAACCCAAATAACCTCAAATCAAAACCAATGACCAAGAATCATCAAGAATCAAAATAAATCCGAAAATGGCACAAGGCGAGAGCATTAGCTCTCGGGTACGCCTCGACCCATCAAGAAAAAGCAAGAACCCGGATACCAAACTCATCATTTCATCCTTTTTATCAAAAACCCACTTGAGTTTCATGTTTTTAACCACAAACCCAAATGAAAATATTAAATTAGTGACCCTTTGTCACGTTTTTCACCAAAATACGAGTTGAAACTCGTCTCACCTTCGATTTCCAAGACCAAAAACGTGATAAACTTCAAAAACAAGAAAGATGGTGATGATTTTTGTGATTTAGCGTGGTGATATAAGGGGTATTTGGGCGCGTGTGATAGCAAATCAAGAAGAGAATGAGATGGGGAATTGATTGGTGGTGGTGGTGATGGTGGTGTAGCGGCGGTGGAGCGACAGTAGAGGCGGCGGCGCTTGGTGGCTAGGGTTTGGAGAAGTTGATGATAATATTGAAAGAGAGAGAGAGAGGATAAGGGTGTTGGTGGGTTGTGTATGAACCAGGAAATACCACAAGGCCAATATGTAGTTACTCTTTATTTTATTTATTTTCTTTCTTTTCTTTTAACTAGCAATAATAATAAAATGGTGTAGGGGATAAATGGCTAGTTATATAAACACAATGACCAAACCCGAAAACCTTAAATAACCAGATGACTTACAAACCGAACTCGTTCCAAAGATACTAATATCCGATCCAATAATAAAATGTAATTAAAATTTGTTAGGTTAACCTAGTGCCGGAGTCAATGTAGTGCCAAAAATAACGATCTCACAATAAATCATCACGACCGAAATCAAACCAAACCATAATTAAATAACCAAATCTTATAAATATCGTACGATTAAAAATCACGTACCAACGTTCGTAAAAATATCTCGTCACAACGAATTTTCAAAAATTCCAAAATTATAATTTTAATGTAATGCGGGTTTTATAAATGGCTCCCTATTTTGCCAGTTGTCACACAAAAGCCAGGTGACACATGTAAACAGCAATTGTGAAGCTTCAAAAGTTTGAGCTCTAGGCAAGCGAAAAGATGGGTAGGCAACTTTAGTGGTTTTCGGTGCTGATTTAAAACTGTGAACTCTCTAATTCCTTTTCCGGACAATAACAAAATCCAATGATTAACTTCCTCAGCATCTAATATCTTGTAATCTGGTATAAAGAGGACAAACTTTGTTACAACACCACAAAGATGGAGGAGAAGTCTACTTATAGTCCTCTCACTGCAGTTATTTCCGCTATCTAGACTTGGTACAAAGAACTTCTCATAGAATACGAGTTGGCTGATATTGGTCCAGTTAAACCTCTAGTTTCTCGACAAGATACCCATCCTAATAGCCTCTTTTATTGGCAAGCACTCCAAAATATGAGTGATCACATTCTCTAGCATGTTGCTAATACCAGTTTGTGGTGAAACATTAGATGCTTTATATGTCCCATAAGCCTGTTTCATGATGCTAGAAAGAGGAAATGTGTAAGGAATAAGCAGAGTACTACAATAGAAAAAGAAATCAGCAAATTAGCTATCAAACGCAATTATCATCTTCTAAACACATAACTGAATCCACCACATTTTATATATATATATATATATATATATATATATATATATATATATATATATATATATATATATATATATATATATATATATATATATATATATATATAGAGGGAGACTTTCTTACGAGAACCATTTTATCTGCGAGAACTGAGAGAACCACCAAAAACATGCATGCACGCCTTTTAAAATAAAATAAAAATACATGCAAATCATCAATAATCGTAAGCATCCACCTATGTTCTTCAATATCATTATGAACTCATCATCTTTTTTCACAAAAACCTTACCCACGGCCGCAATATTGTCGTCGCACGTCTTATAAGAACATACATACACATCTTCAAAGAAAAATTTTGTATTTTCACTTTCTTATCAAATTCTTTAGAACAACTATGTTTTTTTTAAAACATATGTGTTGTTTTTAAAACATATGTGCAAAAATACAATTATTGAATGCGTGCATGTATGTTTTTGATGGTTCTCTCAGTTCTCGCAGTTAAAATAGTTCTCGTTTGAAAGTTACACTATATATAAATAAATATATATATATATATATATATATATATATATATATATATATATATATATATATATATATATATATATATATATATATATATATATATAGGGAGGCTTTATTTTCATAACTCTGTTAAGTGCGGGAACTGCGAGAACTCCAATTTTACATTAGAAAACATGCATGTTCATATAAAACTATTTTGCATTGATATGTTGCACTTAACAAGGTTTTATATGAACATGTATGTTACGCATGTATGTGTATTAAGGTGTATGTAAGAAAACTTACATGTTTTATATGAACATGCATGTTTTCTAATGCAAAATTGGAGTTCTCGCAGTTCCCGCACTTAATAGGGTTCTGAAAATATTGCTATTTGCTAATGTGGATGCTTTATATGTTCCATGCATGAGGCAGTTTCCATGGGGTAATAAATCAACGAGTTCTATTATGAGAGGGTGAAAATATGTAATAGTCAAGGGCTGATTAATGATATTGTATATGCTTCTTGAAGTTCTTATTCCACCCTCAAACAAACAGATTCTACATCCAACACTTGAAATTACAAATACACATTTTTTTATCAAGCAATCGTAAACACGTTTCCTCTGAACACTCCTCTTATCCAAGTGTTTATGTGATTATTGCCTTTTTCTAAAGCAGATAAAAAAATATGATTTAATAGAAGTATCAGAACATGCTTTTTTTGTTGGAAGTTTGGAACATACCTATCTAACTATATTAAAGTTATTTTTCAGGAACATAAACACTTTGAAGTAAGTGCTCAAAACACTCGCTAAAACGAAAATAGAAACTTAATTAAGGAGGGCGTTGATGAGGCGAAAAATGATCCGTTTTTAGGGGGTCATTTAAGCCCGAATCCGACTTTATTTGATCAAATATTACCCTAAATCGTTCCTTTTGTGATTTTAGGTACTTGGAGAGTGAATTCTGGAAAAGAAGGCATTTTGGACGTTTTTGGAGCATAAAAGTGAAGAAAACGGCAAAGTCTCAATTTTCCATGCTGGGAACAGTACATGAAGGCGTCAAGAGTAATTCCTGACGGCGTCAAAACCCCAAGAATTAAAATCCGTAGTTGATGACGGCGTCACACACACGGCATCAAGAGTAATTTGTGTGACGGCCTAGGCCTTGACGGAGTCAGAAGTAGATCAAGGCCGTCCGAGGAAGTATTTGGCGGTGAGATGACGGCGTCACGCCTTTGTTCTTGACGCCGTCATCCCTATTTTCCTATATATAGTTTTCTAGTTTTTCACATTAAAAAAAAAGAGAAGTTTTGGAGAAACCCTAAAGACGATTTTGGTGCAACTTTTACAGGTTTTTCAAGGGTTCCAAACCCTTGATACCTTGCATTGTAATTGAGATAAGTGTTCTTCTAATTCAATCAATATGTCTATGTGTTGGTTGTCTATATCTTGTTCTTGTCTCAATTCCATTATGCTAGGCTAGATCTCTTTTGTGTTTGCTTAGATCTAATGAAACCTAGATATTGATTATGTATTGATTACTTGTTTATTCTTGTCTTGGATGAATGATTTATATGTTAGGCTTAAGAAAACTGGCAGATCTCCAAATGGTAACATCCTTGAACGTCTTAAGAAACATGAATCGAGGTGTACTAGGTCTTTATTGGTTGTATTTAATGCATGAGCCACTGTTTACAATCCCTATAGTTGTGTTGGGCATGGTGTAGGAGGAGATAAGAGCTCATAGAATTGGGGAGTTATGTATGCCACCCCATGAATGGTATTAAGGAATACAATCCATCATCCATGCAATTATAACAAGTAATTAACGTGTAAAAGATATCTAGGGAGTAGTGAAATCTAAGTAAACACATTTTCTCCAATTACTGCTCACAACCTTAGTATAATTAGTTTATTTTCATTTTTAGTATTTTATTTTGATTGCATCTTAGTATTGGGTTAGTTGAATAGCAACTAATTCCGCCCACTCTTCCAAAACCCGAGATTTTTACTTGCTTTCCATAAAACATAAAAATACAAAAATAATCATCCCTCACCTTTAGAACTAGTATTTAGGCTTTCTAATCCTAGCGACACTATTCCTAAGCTGAACGATCAATCCCCCGGTACTTGTCACTATACTATACTACAACGATCAGGTACACTGCCTGGTGGGGGTTGTAAGCTTCTCGAGATCCCTCGAGAGGTAAAGCCTGTTGCGATTCCCACGCATCAGGCGTCAGCATTAGCTTGTTTTAAGCTCTTTCAAAAGACCCTAATATAGCTTAACCTTCTTTTACAGCGTCTTGTGATCTAGTAACATATATAAATAAGGGGGTTATCTGGATTAGCTTATTTGGAAGGGCTTGAGCAATTTCAAACGGTTCCGAAAGTTTCTACAAAAATAAGCTGATAAGCCATCAAATACAAGTCATCTACATGTACTAAAGAACTATCTTACAAGCTAATGACATGCATGCTTAATATGCTTAATCAAAGCTATGTTCTTACAATCTAAAGTAACACAAATTCATGAATTTAAAGTAAAGATAAATAAAGGTTATAGCTACCTCAAATGATCGAAGCTATATATGCGAAGAAGAATTAGTGCGTGTGGTTTGTAAACGACAGCAACAAGGATGAATGGTCCCACTAATTAATAATAAAAATTAGGGTTAAAGTCATCTATTAGGGGTAATTCTGGTCGGGTTATTATGTTGGTGGGTCAAATGATCTCAACACGAAGCCGACTCGTTTAAATAATCAGTTCAGCTATATCAACCCTAACATGTTTATATATAACCCGAACATGACCTATTTAACATGTATACATATATGGGTTAGTGGGTTAAATAGTTTTAATTGGTTCGTGAGTCGACCAATTTAACATATTTAACCCGTATAATAAAGTATGTATATTTTTTATTTTTTGAAAAAAATCTTAAACGAGTTGGTGGGTAGACCCGTTTAACCTATACCTAACCCGAACCATGGGTTGTTTAATAAACAGGTTACATGGGTCGACCCAAACACAACCCGAAACCTATTTAGAGTCAACCAGAACCTATTAATTTCGTCTTGATTTCAGGCCGGGTTTCGTACCAGGTCAGAAACTGCCACCTCTATTTTTACTTATCAGTCATTGACCTAATAAACCGTAATACCCATCAAATTTGGTTGATTTTGGGTTTATATCAAACAAAAAGCCGTTTTTTATCTCCAAAATCCATGTCATAAATTGTACCGTTATTGTCTATTTCATATTTTTATGTTATATATTTGTTCTTCCTCAAATTAAAAGCTATTTTACCAAGAACCTTAATACTCTAAACTCTCAAGTTGCACAAGGTAAAACCTAAACTTCACAAGGTAAAACTAACAATGGTATTGTAGAATTTTATTTGGTTCATGACTAAAAAATTAAAATTTGGAAAAGATCTTTGCTATTCGATGGCTTTAACCTACACGTAATTAACTAAGAAAAAAAATCATGATAATCAATTTAACCGATGTAGCTGGTTGCCTGTCACCATATGTAAGCAAAAATATGATAGTGAAATAAAATATAAAATTTGATGGATATCATGATATTTTATCAGGTCTATACGTGATAAATAAACATTCGAGAAAGTTCTTTGTTATTAGATTACTTTAACCTTAAAAATTAATAATGACTAGTGATTTATCTAAGCCCTATGCTTAGTTATAAACTTGCGACACTCACTATTTGATGGCCAACACGTACACCATGAAGCTATAAGTAAGAAGACACATAAATAATCGTGAAAGATGGTATTAGAACCCATAACTCGTGGAAAACAGTATTGAGAGTTACTTTACTTTACTTTTAAGATAATAAATATTGAACGATACTCATTCTAGTAGATGCTTTAGTGCGTTACCACGTGTGTTATATTAAGTACGTATTTTAAAATTGGAATACAGAGTATTTTATAAGTAATACTCCATAAAATTTTGGTTTTCGACATCTTTCTGCTTTACATGCAATTTTTCGAGTCACTTCGATGGTCCCAAAGAGAAAAAGAGTCGAGTTTCTATGACATTAAGAACTATAGAATGTTCTAGTTTTTATACAAATATCAGGATCCAGATCAGGATGATTATTGTTGTGGCACATAAAATGCTTGCACCTTATTCTTTAAGATCTCAACTCTGGTAGCTCGGTCGAACCATCAAACTTATTTGCATATGTCTCCAACTCATTGAAAGTCGAAACATTTCCATGAGTTATCATGCCAAATATTAGTCAATCATCTTGGTCGTATGGTTACTTCGGGTTTGACTCTATAAAGTATGTTATGTTGGAGATAGCGTATTATTAAGCAAGTAGCATAAAATGATGTTCGACAAGAGTTGTTTTTGAAGGCTAAAAGCATCCATAAGAATTTAATGCTCTATATTGAAACTACGCTCTATATTGAAACTAGACAATCAATACCACAAAATTGGATTGCACACTTTACCTATGAGTTTCAATTAATTAATAATTATTTTTTTAGTTACGAATAATTATTAATTTCACGAAATGAGCACTTAACGGTACCTAACGACTGTTAGATGAAAGTTAAAGGACTAAGAGTGAAACAATAGCCAAGAAGGATCTAGAATTCCCTCCTTGGGCTATTGATCGGCCAAACCCAATCCTAAGGGGATTATGGTTGTTTTCTTTTGCTCCAAGTTTTGTGATAGTATAAGTACATGTCCTAATGTATTCATTCTCTCATTCCTTGGTTTATTAGCAATCCAATTTCTCTTCTTCCTCTCCTTTCTTGAGATACAGGCGATTTTATTAAATCAACTAGTAGTGCTTGCTCGTGAATTAAGAACCTAGCTTTTCTAATTGAAACGCTAATAGTACGTGTGTTCGAGAACGACACTAGTACAATAATCACAAACACTTCTTTGATTATGGATCTACTACCAGAAATTCAATGCGTAATCTCAGCATTCAGAAGCTTGGTCTAAAATTCCTGAAAGCCTTTCATTTGCTTCTCTTTGATGGAAGTTTGATTTTCCCAGAATGTATCCTAATTTTTGGCCTAGTTCTTCTTCTGATGATCGATTCAACCTCTGATCACCTTACAATAGATTTCATTTTATCTCTATTTATCCTACAAACATATCAAGAAAAATAAATAAGGACGGGTCCTTAGATTTATTTGTGACCTTTGAGGAGCCGTATGAGCTGAAAATCTCATGTACGGTTCTGCAATAGGGGTGGGAACAGTGATGTTATCATCCACTATGATTATCTAACAGTTCAAGTACCGTTGATATAGTGGAAGCACCACTCTACAGAACCGTACATGAGATTTTCACCTCATACGGCTCCTCGTTCAATTCTTTCGAAGTTATTGGATCCTTTTCCGCGTTCGAGAATCCCCTCCCCTCTTCCACTCCGTCCCGAAGAGTAACTAGGACCAATTTCGTCACGTTTTCATGTTCCAATTGAACACTTTCCGTTTTTGGTTATTCTCAAAGGAGAAGATTATTCTCTTTACCAAACATATGCGGATCCAATCACGATCTTATAATAAGAACAAGAGATCTTTCTCGATCAATCCCCTTGCCCCTCATTCTTCGAGAATCGGAAAGATCCTTTTCAAATTTGAATTTGTTCATTTGGAATCTGAGTTCTTCTACTTCATTTTTATTTAGTTATTTTATTTAATATGAATATTTTTCCCTCTTCACACATGATGTTTTTCAAACGGCCACACAGTAACTTTTTTATGTGACTAAATGTATCTGAATAAAATAAACAACCACACTTGATCCGACTTGTGTGACCATTTCAGAATTACATCTGAGGCTACAGCCACACATTTGAATATTTTCGTGACTAGAGGTATCTAGTAAAACTTGTTTTAATTATTTAGTGACTTATAATTTGGGACATGTGACGGATACAAATAAGTTTGAAACATTAGTCACACTATATATATACATATATGACAAATATATGTCACACAATTGAACATTGTGACCAAAATCCATATATGGTCACATGAAGTAATTGTGTATAAGGCTAAATCATATACTCAAGTTCGTCACACATTCACAAAACTCATTATATTTCTATCTTTTACCCCTCTCCCTCTCCCTCTGGCCACCTGTAACATCACCGACCACCAGCACCACCACCATCATTGGCCACCGTCACTCTAACTGGACACCATCAGTGGTCACCATCACCGTGTCATTGTTTAGTTGACTGTTGTTTGATTTTGTAATTATGTATTTTTATGTGCAGCTAAAGTGTTTGATAAAATACCTGAAAGATTGATTACTTTCGTTTTGTATTGTTTAGTTGACTGTTGTTTGATAGCTTATTGTGTAGTGCTTTTTTGTTGATTGGTTATTGCTTATCTTTTTTATTTCAAACCTGTTTCAAACTTAGTTGTTCTAGTTTTCATAAAAATCCTCAGTCTTGCTTTGATAAATCAACACTGCCACAAGTTAACGGTGTGTTTGGGATAGCAAAAAAAAAAAAAAAAAAAAAAAAAAAAAAAAAAAAAAAAAAAAAAAATCCATTTCCAAATGATTTTAAGTATTTAGATAGTTAACTGTTTGGTACAGGGCATTTAGGAATATTTTGATTTAGGCTTAGATAGTTGTTGTTCTTGTTAACATTTAGTTCAAAACAGGTTTTAGAAAGTGTCACAACCTTTCATTTGACTTTCCTGGTTCAAAATCTCTAAATTCACCCATTTTCAAAAAACTGCTAACAAGTAAAAAGGGTGCTCAAAACAGTTTGAAACTCCATTTTTAATTTCATCAATACTTCACCAAACCCTTTGAAATTCTGGATATAAGTACCTTGATTGCTTGTTTATTTAGTGATAATTTTATTTTATTTTTAGAATTTTTTCTTGATAAGCTTTTGATAGTCCTAAAGTAGCCCCAAACCTGCAGGCCTGCACATACACCTGACCAGAACTGTCCCCTAGCAACCCCCATATAAGCTTCATAAAAGCTTTTTATTTGCTCAAAAAATTACTCACTTGTTCCTTGTTAGCTTATGCTCATGTAACCTAGCTTATTTGTGCATTTGCTTATCTTATTCTAGCTTATTTTTGTGCTCAAAACAGCCCCATTGACCTGATTGAGATTTGGTTGTCTGCTAGCTTATTGTTCATTTTGTGCTTATTTGGTTGAAAAATTACTTGAACCCTGTCCCCCTTAGCTTATTTGGTTGAAAAATTACTATTTCCCGGTCAAAATAGTCTTGTACTATATATACTATATTGTGAGTATCATTGTTACCATTTGTCGTAGGCGGCCTCTCTTAGTTTAGGGGTCGGATCACTTGTTTGGGTGGAGGATCCAGTTTAGGCTTGGTTAAATGGGGAAGTTATTGAGGCAACTGGTGCATACATTAAAGTTCGTACTACTTCAGGGAAGACGGTGAGCGTTTTTCTCTATAAATTTATATTAGTTGTTGTCCATTGAGTTGTTATTCCCAAAATCCATCTAAATACTAGTTAAGTAAAGAATTTTTTTTCTTACTTATTTCATGCAATATTTTGTACCGTGCTATATTTAGTTTTAAAGTGAGGAGTCGAGGCCTTATGTTCAGCATTTTTATGTATATCTATTCTTCTAATGTCGATAACAGGTTGTTGCTAAGGCATCAAATGTATATCCCAAAGTTGGCTTATTTGCATGAACCAGCCGTAAATCCGTTCACATGATTACCACATTTGTATGATAGCCATATGATGGCACAATATAAAGGGGCACAATTTGGGGAATTAAGTCCCCACCCTTTTGCTGTTGCAGATGCTACATACCGGTACTATGCTACATTTATATGATTTGCATGTTAGTCTATGCATTACATAATCGTACTCAAAACGAGCAAAACTTTATTTTGGTGCAGAGTTATGATAAACGAAGGTATAAGTCAGTCGATATTGGTTAGTGGGGAGAGTGGAGCTGGTAAAACTAAAAGCACAAAACAGCTCATGCGCTATCTTGCTTACATGGGAGGGACAGTTGGAGTTGCTTCAGAAGGAATTGAAGGAGTGTCGAACAAAAAGTCCTGGAGGTAATAATTAAATCAAATCGATTTTAAATGAGGATATTAAGATTTCAGTGCTCTTGATTTTCATGGACCTCTTGCTGGTGTCGAGTTTCAGGTACTTGTCCATCATCAAGTTACCGATTAGGAGGCAGCAAACATTCATAAGTTGTTTCCCGTGCATATAACAGAAGCATTGCAGCATTCACTCTCAACGTTTAACCAAGAGGTTTCATTCTAGCTATCAGGATTCATCTCCCACAACGCCCTTCTACATGGAGTGGAGGTAATATTCCGTTCATTTATATCATTTTGCATCCACAGAAGTTAATATTTTTAGCTAATTGCATACCTTTTTGATCTTACTCCGGACTAGAACTAGTTCTCCGGTCCAAATTCCTAAGGTTACATGGAAATCAAAGCTCAAAGCCCAGGTAAAACATTCAAAGTTTAAACAACTGTTTAACAAGCGTTTTTGGTTACAAAATAAGTAAATAAGAAATACTATTTTAAAATGAGCATTAGACTTTGGGATATCTGTGTATAAAAGTCATTGGGGATGCAAACGAGTTGAAATTGAGCCAAGTTGATCACGTGATTAGCTCGTTTGCATCACTAGCTATAGATGCACAATCAGTCTTTGGCGCGAGATTAGCTCGTTTGCATCACCAGAGTTATATACTTTCAAAATTTTACTCGTAACACATGTTTTGGTATCTCAGTTTCCCAGCCCGAATGAATACTCCGCTTTATTACATCTTATATCATGTACATTTTGAGAAGACAATAGAAGTTATTTGACTTTATTATTTCCAGGCTGTGTAACATGGATATAATATCTCAAGTGCAGCAAGTGATTTGCTTTGCGTTCCACGACAGTAGACCGCTAATGGAGATGTGCCAAGAAGCAAAGAATATGAGGACGATCGTAACCCTCTTTTACTTAGATTGAAGTTAATACTGCTAGTGTTAGTTCCAACTGTCAGTTATAAGTTAATACTGCTAGTGTTTTGTTGAGTTATATACATTCTGATTTTATTGTATTTAAATTTGTTTTGATATATATATTTGAATTTCTTTTGATATATATTGATTTCTTAAAAGTGACTAAAAGATGCATATAGTCACACTTATTAATACTTTTGGTCACTGTTTGCTTAATTCGTTGTGTGACTAAATATTACAAAAGGTCATACAAAAAAAAATCACGTGGCAATTGAATGATCAATAGTCACACAAAATATATATTCCTTCACCTTAAACATCATATGGTCACACTTATTAACATTTTTTGTCACTTTTTGCTTAATTGTGTGTGACTAAATACCAAAAACAAACATACTTTGTGTGATTAAATATTACAAAAGGTCACACAAACTAAAAATTCATGTGACCATTGGATGAACAATAGTCACACAAAATACACATTTCTTTATTTTAAACAGCATATGGTCACACTTATTAACACTTTTAGCCACTTTTTGCTTAATTATATGCGACTAACTCCAAAAAAAAACACCCGTTGTGTGACTAAATCATCACAAACGTCACATTTATTATATATTCATGTGGCCATAGGACGGAAATAGTCACCCAAAATACATATTTACTTGAATAAATCATCTCAAATGTCACATACATTATATATTTATGTGGCCAAAGGACGAACAATAGTTACTCTAAAAAAACATTCGTGTGACTATAAAGTGTTTACGGTCACACATACTCATTAATCCAACAAAACTTGTGCATAATTTGTCGCACATATTCGGGTTTTGGTCACTCTTTTTCAATGACAATGGTCACGAACTCAACAATGTCACCATATGCCACCTACGGTGGCGGGACCTTTTGTCACACATGACGAAAAAAACGTGTGTGACTATATGCATATCGTCACACATTTTTGGCGTGACCAATAACACTTTTTGTACCAGTGCGAAGTGTTGGCATACTTTTGCTAACGTTGTGATTGCCCATTCAACTACACCATAGTCGATCCATCATAAACCCTAATTAGGGTTTATAAGTTCTTGTTCAATTGATTTCTTGTTCTTGCTAGAAATCACAAAAGAGGTACGCATTTCTTTTATATTCGGTTAATTTCAATTACATGTATTTGATCTATTTCCGCTGCGAGCTTGATGTGTTTTATGTTTATATACTTTGTTATGATTTACATATTCCAACAGTGGCATCAAGAGCCATTAATACGTTGTAATTAATTACCGAAACACATAAAATTGAATCGTTATGATTATTACATGCTTGGTGTTCTTATGTTTTTTAAATTTTTTCATAAACCCTATAATTTTTTTTATATATGTCTGGTGAGTGCTTATTCACTCACTTTTTCTGAGCCAAAATAAGACTTAATAATCCAAAAAACTAACCTAAAACGCTAAAGAAAACATGTTTTTGTGATTGTGAATGTGCAGGAACGGATATCTTGTAAATTGACGAAAATCAAACAAAATCCAGCAAAAACGAGCACGAGAGTGGAACGAGTCAGAAAGTCAAAGCTGGCAATCAAAGTTGAGCTTAAAAAGTCCTCAGAGTTTGTAGATGCACAAGGATGACCCTTGAAGAGAAAGATTGAAGAAATGTCAGAAATGGTCCCTGCACTTTGAAAGTTGATGTGGCGAAAAATGAACCATTTTTAGGGGGTCATTTAAGCCCGAATTCGAATTTATTTGATCAAATATTACCCTAAATCGTTCCTTTTGTCATTTTAGGTACTTTTGGAGTGAAATTCAGAAAAGGGAGCATTTTGGACGTTTTTGGAGCATAAAAGTGAAGAAAACGACAAAGTCTTAATTTTCCTTGTTGGGAACAGTACCTGACGGCGTCACAAAATTCTACATGACGGCGTCAAGAGTAAAACAAGAGATGGAAGAGGTGACGGCCCAGTGAAAACGTGACGGCGTCACCATAGGCCGTCACGGTTCAAGAGTTGGTGACGGCCCCAGAGCCAAAATACACATGACGGCGTCAAAACTAGATCTAGGCAATCCGATTTTATTATGGGCGGCGAGTTGACGGTGTCAGAATTTCCTTCTTGACGCCGTCACCTTGTATTATATATATATAGTTTTGCAATTTTCATTCATTAGTGTGTAACTTTGAGGGTGCAACTTTGAGAGAAACCCTAGGTCCGATTTTGACAGCTCTTTCAAGGGTTTTTACCCTTTGAAACCTTTTATGTTCAATTGAGATAAGTACTAGCTCTTTCAATTCAATCAATATGTCTATGTGTTGTTTGAATATATCTTACGCTTGTCTTCAATTTAACATGCTAGGCTAGATTTCTTTTGTGTTTGCTTAGATGTAGTGAAACCTAGATGTTAATTATGGGTTGATTGTTTGTTTATAGTTGTTACGGATGATTGTATTCGAAGTTAGGTTTAAGAAAACTGGCAGACTTCCATTGGTAACATACTTGAACGTCTTAAGAAACATGATCGGAGGTGTACTACGATTTTAGGTTGTATTTAATGCGTAGGAGAATTCTAATGATCCCATGTTAGGAGTTTTTAACGGCTCGACATGGAGTGAAGGAGGATCTTATAGAGTTAGGGAATATTGTACACGGCCCTACGATTAGTATTAAGGAATATGACCCGTCATCCATGCATTTTGTAACAAATGATTAACCTGTAAAAGATATCTAGGGAGTAATGAAATCTAAGTAAACACAACTTTACCTATCATTGTTCACACCAAATTAGTTTAATTAGATTTATTTTCATTTTTGTTATTTTATTTTGATCGCATCTTTAGTTATTGGGTTAGTTGACTAGCAACTAATTCCGCCCACTCTTCCAAAAACCGAGATTTCATTTGCTTTTATAAAACATAAAAATACAAAAAGAATCATCCCTCACCTCTAGACCTAGTTTTTAGGCTTTCTAATCCTAGCGACACTATTCCTGAGTTAAACGATCAATCCCCCGGTACTTGTCACTATACTATACTACAACGATCAGGTAAACTGCCTGGTGGGGGTTGTAAGCTTCTCGAGATTCCTCGAGAGGTAAAGCCTGGTGCGATTCCCACGTATCAAAAGTTCACATGTTTAGTCCCTCAATGAGTTATATGAAGAAAAGTTACTTTTTTGAAGTTTGGCATTTTCTGCCCTTGAAGTTTCAGCAAAATACATAATTGGTCCTTGATATAAAATCTAAAATTTCAAAGTGAAAATATCAAAAGCTTAGTTCATTTTAATAACCAAGCCCAACAATTTTTATCCAAAGACCCAATCCAACCCCAAAACCCGAGCCCAATACCCACATGGTCAACAAGTATTGCTACGGGTCAAAGTCAAGATGAGGTCAAACAACTAATAAAAAACCACAACCGCCCTTTTTACCCCCAATTTCCTTTAAACCCATAACCCCCAAATAATATATGAACCCTAATTGCATCAATTGGTTCAATTGGCTCATTTCTTTCCAAGTAACTATCATAAGCCAATAATTGGGTCTTCTAGAAGCACACCCCACGTGACAGGGGTGTGTCAGAGAGAATGTTTGAAGCTACAAGGACACTTGGCAGAAAGAGATTGGTGGGAACGCGTCATACCAAGCCTTGGATTCGCCTTCTAGAAGCGTGTCAGCACATGTCAGAGAGTATGCACATATTGAGATAGATGGCAGTATATCATTGGTCAAGCCACATCGATTTTAGTGATCCAAGGGTTGTAGATTGAGAGAAGAAACACAATTTTGATCTTACGGTTCTGAGGTGATGTAAACTAGCACAAGCTCACACGGATTGCCAGCTTGGCAATCCGTGACCCTCAACCCTCACCTCTCCTATATATAGTAGCTCTTGTAAGCTCATTTGGAGTAGTGTAGATCATAGCGAAGCTCTGTCAAAAGATAGATACTTTATTTAAATTATCCATCGAAGTTTTACCTTTTTAATCGTAAGTAAAAATATTAACTTTTGAAATATCGTTATATATATTATTAACGTTACGTTAACGATATTATATATATATATATATATATATATATATATATATATATATATATATATATATATATATATATATATATATATATATATATATATATATATAAACGAAAGTTTAAATGCAATACGGAATAAATTTACGAAAATAGAAAATAAATAAGAATGTCAAATAGATTATGTTTAGTCCTTGTCCTTTTCCCATTTTTACACTTTTTATACTAACGGCGTTAGCGTTACACCGTTAGTCTTTTTCATATTTAATTTACAATTATAGTCCACTACTTGTCCAAAATAACATTCTAAGCTTGGAATAATAATATCAAGTTTTATCCTATAGATTCTGTTTTTACAGTTTCAGTCCCTACTTTTCAGTCCTTGACAGTTTTAGTCCTCCTAAGTGTCGTCGCGTTACATTTTTAGTCCAAACGTGTAATAAAAAGTGGGAAAAATTATAGAAAAATTTCCATAGCTTACTTAAGTTTATTAAAGCTTATTTCAACTGCTTATTTGATAAAAGAGCTTATTTTCCAGCTTATGGGCCTTAACGAGCCAAACCAAAAGCCCATTTAGAAAATTCGGAGGCGAGGGCATGGAAATTGTTTTGGGCCTGAACTTGGGCTACTTTTATGATTCTAAAAATATTTCATATGGGCCCAGTGGGCTTATGGATCGTTATCTCTTGTTGGGCCTTGAATAAGCCCAATCAAAAAATATTAAGTTTTTATATGAAAATATCATTTTAAAACCTGGTAACTGTCGATCAAATTGAGTGAGTTTGAGTGTCGAATCGTGAGTATTTTTACAAGTTATATAAACGAAAATAATAGTTTTCTAGGTGGTCTATTGAGTCGTGTAAAAATATTGGGTGCTCGTCAAGTAATATTTCAATTTATACGTGTGTTTCTTGGGCTACATGGAACGTTTATATATATGAAATAGTTAAAAATATTTCTAAGTGTTTATGTGAATTTTCTTGCGATTGTGGATGGTTCGAAAATGATTTGGTTGATGCGTGTAAAGTGAAAATAAACGTGAAGTGTGTGTGTCTCATGATTCCTAGGCCTTCCACAAGGGAGGCTAATCACGTTGGTGTTCTATATGACAATATATACACGAAAACAATACGTAAAGTAATATACGATCGTACAATTATATATATGATGCATGAAGTGATTTTAACGTGTAGAATGAATGGAATTGAGCTTGAAATGACTTACAACACCTTCAAAGGTGGTAGAGAGTCGAGAGGGAGGAAGGAAATCACAAGAAATAATCAAGTTCGATTAATATCCCAAGTAATAATCGTATAACTTAATCCGATACTCCTTGTTTGCTTCCAAACGTACGAAGGTATTACTCCTGGACGTTCAGAGATTGTGTTTATGAAGAAAGGAACTTGTGAAAGTGAATGAGAGATGATGGAAACGGATGCATGCATGTAACGTGTATATATATATATATATATATATATATATATATATATATATATATATATATATATATATATATATATATATATATATAGGGAAGGGATCGGGTGCGTTTTTCCTTTTTAGTGCGGATGGTACGGATGAATGTGGACCACACGATCATTCGTCCATCTCAGATTCTGATAAAAAAAACGCGGTGGCATTATCGTAAATATCCTATTTTTTTTAAGATCGTTACTATCGTATTAGCTTTTTTCCTGAAAAAAATCTGAAAAAATTAAAAAAATAAAGAGGACAACAAATAATTAAGAATCGCTGAAAAAATTTTCAAAAAAAAAATCGTTTTCATCGTTAAAGGTATTGTGATATCAGAATCTGATTTTGACTTTTTTACAAAAGTCAAGATCTGAAGATCAGATCTTGACTTTTGTAAAAAAGTCAAAATCAGATTCTGAAAACTTTTTTTTTTAATAAAAAATTTAATATCACAATAACTTTTTTAATATCGTAAAAACTTTTTCTTAATAAAAATTGTTAATATCGCCGTAACTATCATGCTTTCACATAAACTTTTTTACTATCGTAATAAAAAAATCAAGATCAGGATCAGATTCTGATATCACATAAACTTTTTTACTATCGTAATAAAAAAAGTCAAGATCAGATTGTGATATCACATAAACTTTTTTACTATCGTAATAAAAAAAGTCAAGATTAAAATCAGATTCTGATATTACATAAACTTTTTTACTATCGTAATAAAAAAAAGTCAAAATCAGATTCATAATATTGTTAATATCACGGTAGAACTCATAATATGGTTAATATCATGGTAGCACTCATAATCAAAAAACAAAAAGTCTCTCAGAAAAATCTGAAAAAATAAAAAAATGAAAGAAGATAACAATATTAAGGATCGCTCAAAAGGAAAAAAATTAAAAAAATCGTTTGAATGGTGATTTGGTACCGTGATAGTTGCGTAGATCTTGACTTTTTTACAAAAAGTCAAGATCAGATCTGGATTGGACGGCCTAGATCTATCCGCACGTCCGCACTAAAACAAAACATCCGCACGTGATCCTCACTCTCTATATATATATATATATATATATATATATATATATATATATATATATATATATATATATATATATATATATATATATATCTATTTGATGATTCGTATGGTGTGAAATAACTCAAGGAAACAATAAGGACTATTCATTGTCAGTATAATGGACATATCGATCGACTTTTTATCATATTATATTTGGTTGTGAGTACATAAAACAAGGAATTTGGTTTGGTGATTCATATAGATGTCGACATGTATATATTTCACCACACGATTTGCATAATCTAGTACTACTTGATTATAGTTGATCATAGATGATATTTAAACATGAAAACATGTTAGAAATATTATTAAGAACACGTAGGAACAAACGGTTAAGTTTTGAGCAAATTATGAATCAATTGACATGAATATTCGTCAAACACTTTGCCACTTAAAAACGTATCAAACGTCGTCCAATGAACTTGGGATTTGACACACTAATAGTTGGCTAGGTGGTAAACGAGATAGTGTAAAAATATATATGTGTCGTGTGTAGAAATCGTGAATACGCGAGGCGTTTTGGAGCTAGATTAGTCGATTTTATGAAATGTTTAGAAATAAAAATGGGTTACAAATTTGGGCCGGTTGGGCTTAGGAAAGATCAAGGGCCCATTTGGTTTTGTAATTAATTTGTTAATTAGGATTAGTGAATTGTTAATATTTTGTTAATTGTGTCGAGAACTTGTTTTGTCGTTTGATGGATTTTGCAATATCGTAATCGTGACCATTTTAATATAATAAGAAAATTTTAAATTTTTCCGTAAAAATGGTGATTACAATAATGACAGAGATTTAATATATAATTAAACGTTTTTAATTATATGGATTTTTGCGAGGTTTTACAGTTGCTAATACCAGCTTGTGGTAAAACTTTAGATGCTTTATGTGTCCCACAAGCCGACAGCAGGAACGTAGTCTCGGCTTGGGTTCTCGACTTGGATTCTGCTGTATCAAAAAAAAATTAAAATAACAAAAATCGGAAAACACATATATCAAAAATTAACATATTGCAAAAATTAACAAATATAAAAAAAATTAACATATATAAAAAAAATAACAAAAATGAATAAAATGATACCTGGGTTTAGTGTGGTGCAAAAGAGAGTAAGAATTAGATGAGAGTAAGAGAGGAGAGTCGTGCACAGTGGTGATGATGAAGAAGTGTGTGAAAAAGAGTGAAAGAGATGTGGGTTATGTAGTTGGTTTTTCTGGCGAGGACATTTGGCAAAACCATTTTTTTTCTTTGCTTTTGGCGGGATAAAGTAAATACTTGAGGGGGTGTTTGGCTAAGCTTATATAGTGGGCTTATGGCTTATATAACATAAGCTTATAAGCCCATGCTTAGTGTTTGGATTAGCTCATGTTTTATAAGGTTATAAGCTCAAGGGTTTGGTTTGGCTTATGTTGGTAAATGACTAAAAATGACATGGTTTAATAAGCTTATAAGCTCAAGGAATCTTACTCTTATCTCCTGTATCCATAAATAAATGATCGAAATACAGTTTATACATCTCCAAATTTTGCCCCCTAAACTTTTCAAGGTCCTCATCCGCCTATAAGATATGAAAAAACCAGGATAAGAACGACACATATTTAGATATTAATCACTATTATATCATCAAAAAAGAATATAAACCATTACCTTTATTTTCTCATCCCACCATTCTGCAGATGCATCAATTGTCTTTCTGATGGGATCCCACCCAATCCCAGGCTCAAGTCTCATTAAACGATCATATAGCTTCCAATCCTTCTTCATGTTTTCCAAATGGTTTTTTATTTGCTTGTATGTCAAATCTTTTCCTGTCTTCTCTTTCAGATACCCAGTCTTATTAAAGTGAGTACTCGGTTTATTTCCAAGTCTTGCCTCGTTCAAGCATAACTCAACAAATACCAAATACGTTTTGTTATCCCAAAGGGTTGGTGATTTTAGTTTCTTTTTCCTTCCACTTGTAAGGGCAGTTTCATTGTCCATGAGTGAAGTAACAAGATCAAAATCTATACCACTAACTTACAAATATTTATTTTTTGGCTTACTAACAACAACAGAAAAACAGCTCGAAAAATAACATATGGCAGCAACACAGGCAACTCAAAATATGACTCAAAAAAGCAGCTTAAAGTGTCAATAGAACAGCTCAAAAAAACAACATATGGCGCAACATAAACAACTTATTATAAAGATTAGGGGTGGCAACTCGGGTCGGGTTCGAGTTAGCGGGTTTGGGTTAACAGGTTGGCGGGTCAGAAAACCCCAACCCGAACCTGACTCATTTAAATTATCAGGTCAACCCTAACACGGGTTTAATAGGTTAAACAGGTCTCGGGTTGACTCATTTAACCCCGTTTTATATACAAAAGTTAGCACAATACACGAGTAAAACAGGTTAAACGGGTTTGCGGGTCGACTCGTTTAACCCATTTAACCCGTATAATAAAATATAAATAATTTTTAATTTAATAAAAAAAATCTTAGGGTCCGCTTGGTTCAAAGTGGGGAAAGGGAAAGGGTAAGGGAAAGGAAATGCAAAGGAACGAGTGAGGCGAGTAATCAATCCCTTACCCTTCAATTTACTCTATAATGGTTGATTACCCACTACGAGGTAATCAATCCCTTTGCACTCACTAACCAAGCACAATATAATGAGTGAGGTGGACCCTAATTGAATACCTTACCCATTCCCAACCCCCTTAACCCCCTACAAAGCACCCCTTAAATTTTACGATAAGTGCATTGATTGTTTACATTTATGGTTGGTGGCCCTTGCTTTTCAATAATAAGTTGATGGATAGTACAAACGAGGATATATGCCCGCGCGTTGCCGCGGGATTTTCTCATACAAAGTTGTTATACATTTTGAGGATCAGACTGTCAAAAGTAATATAAGAACCAATTTAATGTTAGTTTCGTGACGGCAAATGCCAAATACATAATACATACTGAACAATACATGCATAGAACTACAATTGACTTATGTCACGGAATTTTTGGTTAATGTCATGATATGCTAGCAAGACCTGTTTATTGCTTCATTCGCTTCGTCAGTTACGTTCTTCAAATCCTTCATCCTTTGAACAGCCTGCACAAATTGAGATATATCAGCTTACTGAGGATATATGTAATTTTAAATCCATTGAAGAACTTTTTAAAACTTTTCTGTGTTTTAGCGTGACCACTATTATGGTAAATTAATCCAAAGCGGCTCATCATCAGACTACACAAAATATTACCCATTTTGACCCAATCCACTGTGACCCATTGCCCACCTCCAGATTAACTTATCACTTTAATAGGATGAATCTAACTGCTAGTCACCCTAGTGTACTACTAACATAGGATTACCTAAGGTTAATTCTGAGCTCCTTTCGCCCATTACATACATCGAAAGCAACTGCTCAATTTTCATATAACATAAATACAGTTTATTTTTATTATTATTTTTTTAATTTTTTATTATTATTATTATTATTATTATTATATTTTTTTTGTGCAAGTCCTAACGACAGAAATTCTAGTTAAGCTTTAATTGAAAAGCTGAAACCAAGAAATGCAAAGAACCTCATCGAGGATGTGAGCCTGCGCGTTGCGGCGGGGTTTTTGTACATGTAGGATACCTGAAAAGAAAGAGCAGCGAAGTTACTAATAGTTGTATGTGTGAAACATGGTGAACAAATTTTGTGTAGATTGTGTATAGTATGTGATTATTATGTAAAATTTAAATTAGGTGCTCTCAGTTTTGGCATGTCCTGCTTTAGCAAGCAAATTCAAAGTCATGCTTCAGCAAGCAAATTCAAAGTCTTCTAAACTCCATCAATAGCAGGAGTCAAGTCGGTCTTCACAACCTTTTCATCAGGTTCGAAATTCAATTTGGAGACAGGTGCTCTGTTTCTATCGGATTTTACATCACTGTACTCTGCATCACTTTTCTTAGGTGCACTCAGTTTTGGTCTTTTGTTCGAGCTATCACCTCTAAAGCTGCAAATATGACAGGGGGATTCAATTTCATGTGGGTAGCAGAAATTAACTTCGCTGTTGAAATTAGTTAGCTCAACTTTTACATGTGGCGAAAATGACTTTTCTTATTGAAATTAAATTTATTTTGTTCAGATATTAGAACTGAGTATGAAATTAAGGTGAAGGCTAATATTTATAACAGCTTTGAATGCAATTTTCTTTCACCACAAACATATCGGATAGATTTGATCAACGTTTGTTGGGTTCATTCATATTGTTGCTGCTTTACCAATACTTGCACAGAATTTTTAGGTATTTGTCATGTGCTCATGTCAAAGGATCTTTCTATTCTTAAATTTTTTTATATTGGATGTCAGTTAGGTTATTAACTAAGAAGAACAATTTCCTAACATCTCCTACACCATGTAGCATTTTCAACTTTTTTACTTAGAATTTCTACTAATCAGTAAGCCTGTTTTTTGTTCAATAAAGTAAAGCTTGTTTGTTGCTCAACACAACAAAGGCAACACTACATATAATTTACTGCTCTTCACTCATCTTTGAAAATTGAATGGTGCCCACAACAACCGAAAAAGTAAGGTGGTTCCTTGATTTAGTAAGAAATGAACTGGTCAACCAATCTGGGTCGATGTCTCGTGCCAATCAGGTCGTGACTAATATAAAAAAGTTGCAGTAATATAACAAAACATCAACCATATGTATTAACCAATACTTAGAGTAATTACAGTCGAGTCTTTCTAGCATTCACACTTTCATAGCTTCAAAAATATTGTTACTCACATGGTTGATCAGTAGTAGGCCTGTACTGTATCAGTTAGCATCTATTTAACCCCAAAATAAGCAAATAAACGGCAACATTTTAAATTACACAAACACTCTTATAGGGTGTTTGTTTAAGCTTATGTATAGGCTTATGAGCTAATTGGACTCACCTTATATATCTTAAGGCAGTTTTTTTGACTTATCTATGAGCTTATTCTCATGTTTATTGGGGTGTTTGTCATAGCTTATTTGGTTGGCTTATAATCTTGTTTGAGAGTTTGATAAGCTCATTAACTCATCATGTCCTGCTTTTGAGGTTATTGACTTGAGCTTAAGAACTATATAAGCTCGTACGTTCAAGTGGATAAACTCATAAGCGCACAAAAAACTGAGCGCATCAAATTTTCAATAAGGTTATAAGCCCTTAAAATAAGTTAGACAAACACCTCCTAAACTCTAAGTCAAACACCTCTTTTACTAAATCGTAACAGATATAGTTGAGATAAATTAGGCATTAATAACAAAAGTCACCTGGGCCTAAGAGCATGAAAGATATATTATGTTGCATTTTCTGGAAGCGTTTGCGATAACTTATATGGTCCACCCTTAGCAAGTTGCGTTTAGCTCGTTTGTTTCCTTCATGCGCGTGCCAATCAGCCTTCTTCATTACAGAAGTTCATCATATGTTTTTCCGACCTTTTCTTGAGTACCATTGTTGTTTGCTGAATTCTAAGAGTAGCTCTATCCAGACCATGGTGCGTTGTATTTGCGCGCCCATTACCTAATCATCATAATTTAATGCAACCAAATGAGTACCTTGAAGAAGCTGGTTCAGAAAATGCGAAGAGAATAATTTTTAAAGCTATAATGTACCATGATCAAAGTCCAGAGAATGGGTGAACTACAAATCATGTTGGTGATACGTGCTTATTTTAAACTTTTTACCTGTAATAGTTGTGCATCAAACATTCAAAACTGCTTATTTGCAAAATCAAAAGAAATATGTCAAATAAAGATAATCATTCTTATTTCAGTACCTTGGTAGCTTCAAAGAGTAGAGAAAATAGCAATAGCTGTTGGTGGGTGAATCGGCAACCAACCCAAGCACTTTTAACTTGTTGCAAACAATTACGATATACTTTGACGCGAGCTCATTTATATCTGACCTATTACCCAACCTACCCATTTTTCTGTAAATTTTTTTAAAACCTTTACTTCTTTGTTTTAGCGTCATTCACCAAACTCAGCTGTCGTTACAGGTTTGATGGTTGTAGTATGCAATCCATTGACATTATCAGTTTCTGTTTTAAGGAATCCCTAAAACCAGTAGGCTTTTACAGTTTTACCTTAGTCTCTTAACTACTGATTTTCCGTCAAAACTGCACAACAAAAAGAACCATTTAGAAAAGCATAAGAGATACTATTATATATAATGAGTAAGTGATATTAAGTAGGGACCTGACATTCATGAATATTGAGACGATGGAGCTGCTGTTGTTGCCATTTTGAGGAGGTGACAGTTACCGATTTAGATGCAACTTTCTTTAATAATCCTCTCATTTTCTTATTGTATCATCATTCCTCATCAGATCGCACAACTGGACCGAATTCCCAAACCCACTCGTAACAAATTCACTCCCTGACAGTCGCTCGACCTCATTATACCAGTAAACCTAATTTCTACCAGTGCGAGAATGTTGCTGCATTCTACGGCGAGCATCCTCATTTCCTGATGGATCACTCTATCTCCACATCTCCATAGAAATTTCAAGCGATCCAACATCTCCTCTCCATTCTAATGATTAACTACAATAATTATAAAAAAATAAAAAATAAAATAAAATAAATAATAATGTTCAAAACTATACACCTGCAAATTGTCAAACAACTACATTCAAAAATTTAGGAAGTTTTAAGCATACCTCTGAACACAGTGTCGAGAATTTTGGGTTCTACCTTAGGTGGTCTACCCGCTTTCCTTTTTGGAGCAAGAATCACGCCTGCATGTATGTTGCTCATATTGCCTGTAAGTAGCTTCTCGGAATTGTATTCATATTTGCTTCAGCTAGCTCAGTCTCAGATAAGCAATGTCAGACTGATTATTCTCCAATGTCGAAGTGAGTGGTATTTTAGTCATTCGACAAATAATCAAACCCTTTCTTGAAACTATAAATAGATTAAAATAACCTCATACCATAATGCACCTCTGTTTTGGTTCTAGACATCGAGTGGAATCGGCATCGCTAAGTCCCGTTATGATTCACGTAGACCTGTAAATAGACACAATGAAAGTACTGTGGAAAACTAGAAGGGGGGTTGAATAGTTTACCGCTTTTTCGATTCTTATTTAGCTTAAACCTCCTTTAAAAACTTTACGTTTACTTAAGGATATAAACACAACTTTCTATGTTTGATTCATTGAAAAGCTTTTCATGTAAATAACAATTCTAACTTTACTTGTTTCATACTTTGAAAAGCTTTGCTTATGGTGATCCTAACTTTGCATGTTTAGTACTTTGAAAAGCTTTTCATTTGTTTAAAGACATACATACAACTTTACTTGTTTTAATTCTTTTGAAAAGCTTTATATGTGATCAACAATTCTAACTAAACACAAACATGTAATAGGCAAAGATAAAGAAAGAAACGATCAAACCATAACACGATTGTTTATCGTGGTTCGGCTACAAGGACTCTTTTTCCTTGCCCTACATCCACGCCCCGAGTTTCCAACTCGAGAGTTATAAGCACTAATCAACAAGCTCCTTTCACCGGCGGAGAAAACCTTTACAACGTCGCTTACACTTTTACCGACACTAAGCTAGATGTCGAGTTCTTTTACAAGGGTACAACTACTCCCATTCGTCGCTTACACTTTTACCGACACAAAGCTAGATGTTGAGTTCTTTACCAAGGGTACAACCACTCCCGTTAGTTCTTTTACTAGGGTACAACAACTCCCGACACTCTTTGTATTTTGAGGCCTAAAATACTAACCTATAACTTCTACATACAAGACACACATGAAGTATAAACTACCAAAGCTTATACATGATCAAGCTACCAAGACTTGCAACTTTAGAGTTGAAGCTTGCAACTTCTTGAATGATCTTGTGAAGTCCCTTGCTACATAAGAGAATCACACAAATCAAAAGGTTACTGAGTTAGTTGAGAGAGTATGTGAAAATATGTCCTAAAGTGATGACCCAAAACTAACAAATGGTTTGGTATTTATAGCAAACCAAACTGTGTGCTCGGCGGATCAGGCGGAACCCTCAAATGGGTTCCGCCCGTGTACCCCCAGGGTACCGCCGGGTCTGCAGTAGGTTTTTGCAATAACTTCCCAAACCAAACAATGTCTTGTCTCATAACTTCTAGCAACCAAACAATGTCACATCACCTAAAGTTAGTCAAACATGAAACTTGTAAGCAACATGAAAGCAAGTCAAACACACAACTTGCCATAAATACATAATGACAAAACTTGCCATAAATATGATGTGACTTATTTCTAATTTAAGAAATAAACTTGTGTTATGTTTTATGAAATGTAAACTTTAGTTAAACAAGACTTAAACACTTCAAGTGATGATTTACTCTTAGCTAAATTTCATACTTTGTCATTAACAAAACTTAGCAAAGATCGTAAAATATAAATAACGTTTTTAGGCGATATTTGTATTAACAATCTCCCCCTTTTTGTTGATGACAAAACATAAACTTTATTTAAAAGTAAGCCATGAGATTTAGTGTTAAGTCTTATAAAGTTAGTAGTAAAACTTGTTTTTGCAAAGAGTTAGCGAAGCGGAAATATTAAAAGTAGAACAAGTTTACTCTAAATTCTCCCCCTTTTTGTCGAAACAAAAAGTCGAGTAGTGAAGCGGAATAATGGCCATGCTCCCCCTTGGTCGATACTCCCCCTACATGGAGTGCCAAGAGTGGAGACATGGATTTTGAACCTACAAAAGAAAAGTTAGTTTCCGCACAAGATATGTCATGAAAGCATTTCATGTTTAAAAACACAACTAAGAGTTGTGAAGCGGAATAAAGCAAGACTCATGCTCCCCCTTGAATGTTACTCCCCTAAATGGAGTTTTCAAGGAAGGAAAACATGAATAATGAACCTACAAAAAGAGAGGTTAGCACAAGATTTATGTATGGTACCATATCAAGGTATAGTTCACTCATTATACCTAAATGGTCAATCAAACCCTTCAAATCTTTGTTGTAGAATTAATTTCATTTAACTTGTAAAAATTTGACTCTTAGAGAGTCAAAGACACAAAATTAAGATGACAACATCCTACAAAGAAAAACTAAAAAATAAACTAAGAACATAAAATGCTACAAGGAAATCATCATTTTCCTTCATGAGAAACATTTTTCCAAAACAAAGATAAGGTTGTTTGAGAATAAGAGTAGGTGGTGGAGGATGTATCGGGTTTCATTGTGAATGTTGTGGGGATGACACGGTTTTGGTTTGTTTGTTTAAATGGTGAAACATTTTCCAAAAGAAACGGTTTTGTTTCATTTTGGAGACTCTAAACTTGAGGTGGTGTTGGTGCTCTAAACTTGGTTTGTTGGTTTTAATGAGCAACATTTTCCAAAAGAAACGGTTTTGTTTCATTTTGGAGACTCTAAACTTGAGATGGTGTTGGTGCTCTAAACTTGGTTTGTTGGTTTTAATGAGCAACATTTTCCAATAGAAACGGTTTTGTTTCATTTTGGAGACTCTAAACTTGAGACGTCCCACAATGTGGTTTAGGATAAACCTCATTTTATTGGATAGGGTGACACAACAATGGTCTTGGGTGATGATACTCTTGTTGTGGTGGTTGGTTGTGGTCGAAAGACTCATTTTGGTTAAGCAATGATCTTGGTTATTCATTTGTGAAAGGTGGTGGTTGTTGTTGGTCTTGGTGGAAGATCATTGAGATGCTTTTATTTTCTTATACGAAGAAAATAGATATTCAATAGTGTTGGGAAGGTTCTTGAGGTGGTGGTAGTTATTGTTGTTGTGGTGGTTGTTGTTTGAACAAAATGGTGTAGGCTTGGTTATTTGTAAATGGTTACCATGAAGGTTTTTGTGAATGGGGTAAAACACAAATGATTGTAGGTGTGTATGACCTTGATCATTTGGAAAAATTGAGGATTTAGCATAAAGGTAGGCCAAACTCTCAAGCAATGACGGTGGATGAGGTGCATCATCCAATGACTCGTTTGGTTGAAATATTGGTTGTTGATGGGTTTCCATTTGGTCAATGGTGTTAAAAGGTGAAAATGATGGAGGGCTTGATGGTTTAGGTGATAGGTTTTCAAAAGTTTCCAATAGTGGATGTAGTGATGTTGGTGGTGTATGGAAAAGTTCCATTGGTGTAAGTGTTGAAGTAGCAAGATTAAGCAAATCTTGAATAGTGATCACATTTGTATTGAAATGTGTTGAGGATGGTGTTGAGGTAGTGAGGTTAAGGAAATCTTGGATAGGTGAAGAAATATTAAGTGAAGCATCACTTGAAGATGATGAGCTTGACTTGACGGTTTTGTTGAAGCAACAAGGTTTGACATTAATCCTAGTGGTTTTTGAGAAGGATTTTGATGGTTATGGTGTGATTTGAATTGTTGCAAAACTTTCAAATTTATAAGGTTGAAAAGGTGTTGAAATGGGTGTTTGGATTTGATGTTGTACCATTCAAAGAATGAGGTTTCAAATGATTTTCATGACCTTGTCACATCATTTGATGTTAATTCAATGGAATAGGGTGGAGTGAAAGATCAACATATGCACTCAATGCTTTGTGATCATGGGATGTGATTTGGTTGAAAATGTTTCAATGGTTTGAAGGATCCTTTAAAAGGGTTCCTTTGGGTAGTTATGTTTTGAATTTGAATTTTGGCGGGAAGTGTCTTCCTAATTGTTTTAGTGAGTGAGGTTTGTTCCAATATAGTTGTTGGTGTTAATGAAAGATGTTTCTCACTTGGGATAATGATTTGACACTTTACAAGTTTTGGACTTAAGAAAAATGACAAAAAATTTCTGCAGGTGACTGGCGGAACCCTCACAATACACAGGCGGAACCCTATTTTGGGATCCGCCTGGTCCGTTGGGCCAATTCTGGAAAACCCAGAAAATACACTGGCGGAACCCAAATTTGGGATCCGCCGGATCCGCCAGTGCTGCAAAAGTAGACAGTCCGCGTTTTTGACCAGCGAGACGATTTTCAAAATTTTCGAAAAGTCCTAAAACCAAAAATATAATTCATACCTGGTTAGGAAATGCAAAAATTAGATATGTAAACACGCATATCATAAGACTTTGACCGGGGGCTAACGAAATTCACTATACTTAGTGAAAATTTGATAAGCATGAAAATTTGACAACTTGCCAAAAGTTGTATTCCTGCATCAATGTTAGTTCCTACAAGTATCAAATAGTACCAAATATCCTAAAAACACACAAATACATACCACATAATGTTTAAACGACCAAATTGTTCAAATAGCACCTAGTGCCAAACACTTCTACACACCCGCTCTCATAGACGGTCAATCTTCTTCTTGAGCACTTCAAGAAATTTCTTGATGTTTTTGAACATCCCCTTTGTTTGCTTGAACTCCGTCGACTCATTTGGAATATCCGAAAGTTGGAAAATGTATTCTAGAGGTGGGAGCCTAGAGTTGGGCAAAGCCTAGAGTTGGAAAATGTTTTCCTTGGGCTTTATAGACTCTCCTATCACTTATTGGGACACAGGTGTGTGGAATGATAGAGTAATCTAGGTGAAGACCTCTAGGAGTTGATGAACCTAAAGAGACGGGTCAAGAGCATTCCATACGGCTTAGCCGTTGTGCCTCACATGGGAATGTCGGCCATTCTCTTGGTCATGAAGTAGACAAGGTTGAAGGGTTGCCTAACGGAAAAAGGAGTAGATGCAAGTACCACGGTTTGGAACACCTAAGATTTGAGCAAACTCCTCGAGAGTGAAGGAGTATTGATGACTACTAGCTCTAAAGTTAATAGATATGCGACCATACTCATCCTTGGAGAGGGTGACGGATGCATAGAATTCTAAAATGAACCTAGAACAAATAGGCTCGTTGATTTCTAAGAGACACTCTAAAGTTGATTGTGGCAAATTCCGTATAGAGGTTTGTACCTTCTAAGAAGGATGGGTCAATGGTTCTACCCTTAGGGACATATCGTTTTTCTAAGGTTTTGAAGACAACGATTTGAGTTTGAGTGAGACCTTTGGTTTTGTGGAGTTTGGGTAGGTACTTGATGGTGTTCTTGTGGTCGTAGTGAGTTAGAGGAGGCATGATGATTCCTAGAAAATCAAAATTTCACATTTAAGTAAATGACTATTGTAATGTGTATGTTCTAGTGTGTGCCTATATGAAAACAATGTGGAGGTGCGGTTGACTTGACTCATTTTGATGCTTAAAAAGTTTTGTAATGCAAGTGATGTTTCAATGACGTTTTTCATTTGTTTTAACAATGTGGTGAACGGTGGTAAAGTATGGTTGACGACCGAGAGTGGATATGTGAAATGAGGTGGTGATTATTTGACAACACTTAAAGCTTGGATATCTTCTTTGTGTTCTTCACTTGCTAGAAAGTGGAAAAGACGCATTTCATAATGAAATTCACTTGACTTTTGACGACATAGACAAATATGTTAATGAGAGTATGGATATGACAATTGCCCTTTGTTTCAAAGAGCGACACAAAGGTGAACATAGGTTTATGTATCATGAAAGGTGGTTTAATCTTAATAGGTTAGGTTATAGTGGGGATGACACACTTGTTTGGTTACATTGTGGAATCTTCTTGTGAAGATGACTAGGTGGAGTTATTGGTGAAGATGATATTGACTCTTGGTTTCTTTGAGGGCATGGAAATGGTGGATGACTCGATATTGATAGGACAAAGGATAACTCGATATTTAAATGGTGGATGACTCGATATTGATAGGACAAAGGATAACTCGGTTTCTCATTTCACATTGGTTGTTTGAGGTTTGAGTGATGAAAGGTTATGAGGAAGATGCTTGAGGTTTTGTTCATTCTGTGAATCTTATGGGTTGATGGTAAGTTAGAGTTGTGAGTAAAGAGGTGTTTGGTTTTGAACTTAAATAAAACATTCTGTGGCTTTGGCGGACCAGGCGGAACCAAAAAGTGGGTTCCGCCCGTATGGTCTGAGGGTGCCGTGGGATCTACAGGAAAAACTCAAAAGGAATTGTCTTGATTTTTGTGGTTTTATCCTAATGTTCAAAACTAAGGTTTAAGGTCTTATGAGTCCTTGACTAAGCCTAGGGATGATGAATGCTTCTCATTCAAGAGGTTTTGTGAAAACGTTGATAGAATTGTTAACGTATAAGACTTTCTTAGTTAAGATGTTCCTCAATGAACATTTTTACCAAGACGATGATGATGGATCACAATATGTCAATTAAGAACATAATGGATTGAATTGTCGCTGAAGTCGATGCTTCCTTTGTTGAAGGTATAACAATGTTGATAAGATGAATTTCGTTGTTGATGCGAGTTTGCTTGTTCAAGTGGAGCTTGTTGATGTGCTTCTCCATCCGATACTAATTTGAGAATCTTACGCATTTTGGAGAATCATTGGGTAAGTAAGTATAAAAGTGCAAGTACCACTTGTGCTTTTCTTATCAACTTATTACCGACATAATTCCATTTGGCATACACTATGGTTTCTATTCCCATTCCTTTGGGAGACCATAATCCTAGTTGTGTAGTACCTTATGATGTATCCAAATAGGCTTCAACTAAAGAGTTGTTTTAGGATCTTCTTTAACACGAGCACATAGACAAAAACTAAACATAATGTTGAATCTAATTGTTATGAGAACAAGTAGTCTTCCAAACATTTCTCTACGTTTAGTTTTACCTACGGATTTACTAATCTCATTCTTGATAAGTCATCAATAACTTAACCATTGAGAACAAGAAAGTAACTAGGAATGTCTTTAAGTTAAAATCTCTTGCTTTTGGAGCTTGCTTTTATTATCAAAAAGACTTTCAAATATTGACACTTATAATCACACGATTACTTCGAAACATTTATTTTGTTTCACTAGTTGTTTTACTCTAAATTCCAAAAACCGTTTTTGTTGAATTTGTTTAGACACAACTATGACCTATAAATCAAGTTTTATAACTTATGTCAATTTTACTTGATTCAATGTTTGACTCATGATGAGAAGATGTTATTTTGTACTTTTACTCCATGCTTGTTTTGCCATCATTTGGACTTTCGACTAAGTCATCATCTACCAAAGATGATATCTTAGAAGGAGGAGATTACTCGTTAAATGTTATATTCAACGATTCCTCGACTCTTTGAGTTTTCTTACTTAAGACACTATGAACTCTATTCATTTTGAAAAAGTCCAAGAGGTACAACATCATGAGACTAAGTGTCACCTTTGATGTGTAAATCCTAGATGTTAAAAACTCATTTTCTTTCACACATCCTAATATATGCTAATGTGATTTATTTCACCTTGTGTGTTTTATGTGAGATTATCATAAAGGAGTGATTGAAGAAAAACACAATTAAAGACTCAAAGTATGGTGTTTGAGAAAATTGTTTAACAAAGGTTTGTTTTGCAAGCATCATAAAAGTGTTAGACATTTTAACACTTAGGAAATTCTTAGTTAGTACACTTGTAAGCAAGAGTTGAGTGAGACTCACTCAAGAGTTTTTCGTGTTTATCTCTTGATGGTTAAATAACCAAAACACCTTATATCTCCTACTAGTACTAAAGACTAAATTCCTCGTTGCATAGAATCTAATCTTAGTTATTTACAAATAGCAGGTAGACACTCTAGAGTATTACAAATAACACATATTTGAGCATATAATGCTAGAGACAAGATATAACCAAAGTCAAGTTTAAGTAATGCGTACCTTTTAAATTGCATAGAGATGCTATCAAGCGGATAAGCATTAAGCGTAAAAACTTGGTTTGACGACATGCTTTGAAACTCAATAACTCATGTATCCAAGAAGGTTAGATAAAAAGCATAGAGCATAATAATCTTAATCCTTTTATCATGAGTTTCCACTAGAGACTAAATTATCTCTAAATCTCTCTTCTAGGTTTGACAAATTTTACTTGTGTTACTTTACTAGTTGATGGTGCTTTTGAGTTAAATCCTAAATTGGTTTTATCTTTAAATAACCTTTGACTCCTCAACAATCTTTCAAGAGATTTTGAGCTTTCATCAAATTTAACTAATAATTTTTCCTTTCTCATTTTGCATTTTAATCTCATGTTTGTAATCTAGACATAATTTACATTCTAGATTAATTTCAACATTACTCTTAATTTTAGACATTTTATCTTCTAATAAGATTTCCTTTTCAAAGATATTCTTAAGAGATTTTGAAGACTCATTCTTGAAGATAGCTTTTAGGTCCATGTTGTACAAATGTTTAGACTCATTTTCTAGTTTAGAAAACCCTAGGATAAATTAATCAAGGCAAAAGAGTTTGATTTCAAAGTGTACCTTGCTTGATGTTATATCTAGTATAGAATCACAAACCGGATGATTGACTTCATCTTCATCCGAGTTATTCCATGAATCGCAAGCAAGACTACTACGAGCTTGACACGAGTAATCACCTTAACTAACACCTTGCTTGTTGTATCTATAAGTTGACAATAAACTACCGGATCATTTTCTTCGTCAACATCCATTACATTCCAAGATACGCAAGCAGGTTCATCAAAACACACGTACTCATCTTCACTTGTACCTTCATTTAAAACATTTAAACTAGTAGCACATGTATTAACTTCTACTAAGTGTCTATCAATTAGTTTTTCTAAAACTTCTAATTCATATGTAAGATCAAATTGATCATCTTTGACTTGACATATTCTTTGATGAAAGTTTAACATATTTTTCCAAATATCATTAGCCATTTGGCAAAAATACATTCTTTCATATTTGGTACTAAAGCTTTATAAATCATTGTTTTAGCTTTAGTATTTTTATCAAGTTTAAGATAGTTATCTTGGTTTTCTAAACCTTGTTTTCTTTGGTTTGAGATCACCAAAAGAATTAGTATGCCAAAGATCTTGATCAATTGATTTCACATATTTTTCAAAATTACTTTTCCACTCAAGTAAGTTTTCTTTTTCAAATAGCGGTGGGTTTTGAATAGGTTGCCCTTCTTTGAGATTTTCAAAATCCATGGATCGATCCAAGTTTTAAAATACATTCTATTTTAAAGATCTTGAGTAACGTAGCTCTTGATGCCAATTGTGGAAAACTAGAAGGGGGGTTGAATAGTTTACCGCTTTTTCGATTCTTATTTAGCTTAAACCTCCTTTAAAAACTTTACGTTTACTTAAGGATATAAACACAACTTTCTATGTTTGATTCATTGAAAAGCTTTTCATGTAAATAACAATTCTAACTTTACTTGTTTCATACTTTGAAAAGCTTTGCTTATGGTGATCCTAACTTTGCATGTTTAGTACTTTGAAAAGCTTTTCATTTGTTTAAAGACATACATACAACTTTACTTGTTTTAATTCTTTTGAAAAGCTTTATATGTGATCAACAATTCTAACTAAACACAAACATGTAATAGGCAAAGATAAAGAAAGAAACGATCAAACCATAACACGATTGTTTATCGTGGTTCGGCTACAAGGACTCTTTTTCCTTGCCCTACATCCACGCCCCGAGTTTCCAACTCGAGAGTTATAAGCACTAATCAACAAGCTCCTTTCACCGGCGGAGAAAACCTTTACAACGTCGCTTACACTTTTACCGACACTAAGCTAGATGTCGAGTTCTTTTACAAGGGTACAACTACTCCCATTCGTCGCTTACACTTTTACCGACACAAAGCTAGATGTCGAGTTCTTTACCAAGGGTACAACCACTCCCGTTAGTTCTTTTACTAGGGTACAACAACTCCCGACACTCTTTGTATTTTGAGGCCTAAAATACTAACCTATAACTTCTACATACAAGACACACATGAAGTATAAACTACCAAAGCTTATACATGATCAAGCTACCAAGACTTGCAACTTTAGAGTTGAAGCTTGCAACTTCTTGAATGATCTTGTGAAGTCCCTTGCTACATAAGAGAATCACACAAATCAAAAGGTTACTGAGTTAGTTGAGAGAGTATGTGAAAATATGTCCTAAAGTGATGACCCAAAACTAACAAATGGTTTGGTATTTATAGCAAACCAAACTGTGTGCTCGGCGGATCAGGCGGAACCCTCAAATGGGTTCCGCCCGTGTACCCCCAGGGTACCGCCGGGTCTGCAGTAGGTTTTTGCAATAACTTCCCAAACCAAACAATGTCTTGTCTCATAACTTCTAGCAACCAAACAATGTCACATCACCTAAAGTTAGTCAAACATGAAACTTGTAAGCAACATGAAAGCAAGTCAAACACACAACTTGCCATAAATACATAATGACAAAACTTGCCATAAATATGATGTGACTTATTTCTAATTTAAGAAATAAACTTGTGTTATGTTTTATGAAATGTAAACTTTAGTTAAACAAGACTTAAACACTTCAAGTGATGATTTACTCTTAGCTAAATTTCATACTTTGTCATTAACAAAACTTAGCAAAGATCGTAAAATATAAATAACGTTTTTAGGCGATATTTGTATTAACAAGTACTTTTATTTATTTTTTTGTGCAACATCCCTTATGTGGTATGTCTTGCTTCAAACAGCTTATATGCTTAAAAAAATAAGAATGCACAGGTGCGAAAAGGCAAAAAGCATGCTCAAAGGCAAAAAGCATGCTCAAAAACAACATATGTAAAGATGCTTCAATTGCTCAATGGAATGACCAAAATGTATCAAAAATAAAAACTGTTCAGGACAGGTATCATACACAAAGTGAGAAACCACCCGATTGTGACAAAATACAAACACCCACTTTATATAGCTTATTAGCCGTTAAAAAATGCCACACAAACTGACCTACCAAACTGATAACATAATATAGTCAGGAATTAAGGCTAACTCCTTTCCTAACATTATGAACGGGATTGCTTATTTTTCAGCTTATGCTTAAAAATAAGTAAATATTAGATACATAAAACTAAACGGCTCTATTAAAATAATGTTTAGATTTGCTACTTTTATAAAAAATCTGACAATTCTCATAAAAGTAATAACATCTTAGAATCCATTAACCAAATTTATTTATAATTTTTTTTTGTCTATGAGCAGCTTATTATGAGTTTAAAATAAAGAATAAGTTCATAAGCTCAAAAATAAAGCAAACTTGTAAAATATAAGCAGAGTCAAATAAGCTAATAAGCCCATGTAAACCAATCAAGCGTACCTTAATCTCTAGTATTTCATCATCCAAGTCTTAAAGTGCAACATCTCCAGTGATCCCAAACCTTCATCAAACCAATGTCATCCTGTCAAAAAGAAGTTCAAACAATTTTGAAGACCACCGTAATCAAGTTAGCAAATTTATCCTCTTTTTAACCCCATACATCATACAAAGAAAAAGTTACACATTTTTTACACTTGCCATTATAACAAAAAATAAATAAATAAAAAACCTTTTGTCACTTAAAAACTTCATAAGTAATGAAACAACCTACACATGATACATATTATTAAAGAAGCAACCTTAAAATAACAATTCACATAGCAATTATTGATCTTACTCACAAATTAACCATGACTAATAACTAAGCTGGGTTATGCATCAGAATAAGTTCAGGTAAAAAAGGTAACTTTTTTTTGGTATGGGTTTGGATACTCCAACTTTTCTAATTGTTCTACAACCACAATCAAGACCACCACACTCAACCTTTCTAAATTAAAACCTGATTTTAAGTCAATAACCACTCTTATATCAAAATTGTTTAGAGCAATTAGTAAATTAAAAAACTTAAATTGTTGGATAAAAATTAGGGTTAGCGCTTACCTGAAAATTAGAAATTCATTGTTGCAATTTTCTTGTGTTTGCAATTAGATCTTTCGGCTAGCAGCAACAGAACGACAACAACACCTTCTTATTAGGCGGATCAAAACCCAAAGAGAGATGAGATAAAGAGGTGGGTGAGATCTTTATGATCAGGTGTGTGTTTGTTAAGTTATCTGATGGGAAGAAGATGAGATAGAGAGAGAGAGAGAGAGAGAGAGAGAGAGAGATGAAATGGGTGTATGTTTAGAAGAAGAATCGAGAGAGACAGAGATGAAAACGATTGCGTTTTGACTGCTACAGTGGCCCAAAGTAAAAAAATATTATCACTGTTCATAGCACTGTAGCTCCCCTCACAAAATACTGTAGCTGTGCAAAGCTTGGGGTGGGGGAACATCCCACTCTTTAGTATATTTGTATAATAATTTACTCTATGAGAGGTGATTGGCACACTCATATTTTTTATTGGGACACTCAATTGTACAATCAGTTAAAGCACACAGTAAGTACTGTACAAGTATGTAATGCATATAGAAGAGTGTCTCAATCAAAATAGTGAGTGTGCAAATCATTTCCCTTTACTTTAGTGTATAGTACCAATAATTATTATATATACTAAAGGGGGAATCGTTCACTGTAGCAGCACTGTAGCAGCTACAGTGCTTGCTACAGTGGACGAAACAATGTTTTTTTTTTTTTTTTTTTTTTTTTTTTTTTGATGAGGTTAAATATTTAACAAAAATAATTTTTTTTCTTCTGCGGATATCGATCTTTTGCAAATTTAGTCGTTATTAACAAAAATAATTTTTTTCAATTGTTTTATTTCAAGTTTAGATTAACCACAACATTTCAGCAATAATTTTTTTCAAACGTTTTAATTCAAGTTTATATTAACCACAACATATCCGCAGCAACGCGCGGGTATCCACGCTCGTTTACTCTACATATAGTACCAATAATTTAGTCTTGCCAATAATTTAGTCTTTCACAGTACCAATAATTTACTCTATATATAGTACATTTAGTCTTTCATAGTACCAATAATTTACTCTATATATAGTACCAATAATTTAGGGGCAATTTCATATATACCCAAAATAAACATCATAATTTCATATTTTTCCAACACATGCTTTAAAAGCATTGTATTCATGCATTGAAAACTTGTCATTTGAGTAAATATGAAATTTTGAAGTTTCTTTTGAGTATATATATAATTATCCCAATAATTTACTCTTTCACCGTACCAATAATTTACTCTATGTATAGTACCAATAATTTTGTCTTTCAGAGTACCAATAATTTACTCTATAGTACCAATAATTTAGTCTTTCACAGTACCAATAATTTACTCTATAGTACCAATAAAATTTACTCTTTCATTAATGTGTCACCATCCACCAACAAATTATAGACACACACAATCAATAATGATTATAGGGGTGTTAAAAAACCGAGAACGACCCGAACTGCTCTATCCAAAACCAAAACAACCCGAAACACACTGGCTCCACACAAAAACTGGTAAAATACTCTTATATACTCGTAATAAGGTTCACTCTCAAACTTATTACATCCACACAAAAACCACCAACCCACAACATTATCTTCTTCAACACACTGTACTACACACACGCTTAACAAACACAACTCATTTAACTCGCAAAGAAAAAGAAAGAAAAGGTGCGTTGAACGCTGTTGCAACATCACATACTCCGGTATCGTAACGTCGTGGCAGGTAAACATAACGTTTCCATCACAATGCTTTGATTTCCTCCAACCCTGTAATCGATATATGTGACTTCTTGAAATTTTGGCTGATTTTTCTCAAGTGTTGAAATGGGTTAGTCAAAGGAAAACTTTTTGGGTGTTTGTGCAGTTATTTTATGGGTAGGTCTGGAATGATGAATTTTTAAAGGCTACTTACACTTATTAATAAAATCTGAAAAAAATTTAGTAACTACTTAACTTATGTGGGAAAAAATTGGGAGAGTCTCTAGAGTGAGTTCATTTGATGTGTCTTAAAATTCGTGAGAAACTGACTGAGATTGTAAAACAAACCTAAAATAAGTTATAACTATAAATATAAAGGGTAAAAGTCAAAAATGAATAATATACTTTTTAGTTTGTGCTAATATGAATAACATACTTTTTAACTATCCAATATGACTACTCTAGTTTCAAGTATTAACCAATATGACTAACCATTAGTCCCCAATACACTAAACAATTGCACCGTTAGTCCTTAATACATAACGTCTGTTAGTAGCAAATACAAAAACATTTGCATTGTTGGTCCTCAATACATAACCCCAGTTACACCCAAATACATCACCGCCACCTAACTGCCACCACCACCACCAGCCACCCACTGCCACCACCACCGCCACCACCCACCACCGCCACCCACTGCCACCACCACCACCAGCCACCACCACCCACCGCCACAACCACTTGCCACCACCCACCGCCACCACCCACCACCACAACCACTTGCCACCACCCACCGCCACCACCCACCACCACCACCAATCCCCACCTACCACCACCACCCACCGCCACCACCCCCGCCACCACCCACCCCCACCATCACCACCCACCCACCACTACGAGGCAAGTGGTTGTGGTGGTGGGTGGTGGCAAATGGTTGTGGTGGTGGGTGGTGGCGGTGGGTGGTGGTGGCGGTAGGTGGTGGTGGTGGTGGTGAGTCGTAGTGGTGGGTGGGTGGTGATGGTGGGGGTGGGTGGTGGCGGGGGTGGTGGCGGTGGGTGGTGGTGGTAGGTGGGGATTGGTGGTGGTGGTGGGTGGTGGTGGTGGGTGGTGGCAAGTGGTTGTGGTGGTGGGTGGTGGAGGCGGTGGGTGGTGGCGGTGGGTGGTGGCGGTGGGTGATGGCAAGTGGTTGTGGTGGTGGCAAGTGGTTGTGGCGGTGGGTGGTGGCGGTGGGTGGTGGTGGCTGGTGGTGGTGGTGGCGGTGGGTGGCGGTGGTGGTGGCTGGTGGTGGTGGTGGCAGTTAGGTGGCGGTGATGTATTTGGGTATAACTGGGGTTATGTATTGAGGACCAACAATGCAAATGTTTTTGTATTTGCTACTAACAGACGTTATGTATTAAGGACTAACGGTGCAATTGTTTAGTGTATTGGGGACTAATGGTTAGTCATATTGGTTAATACTTGAAACTAGAGTAGTCATATTGGATAGTTAAAAAGTATGTTATTCATATTAGCACAAACTAAAAAGTACATTATTCATTTTTGACTTTTACCCAAATATAAATCATTAAAAACCATTTGTAACTTATGAAATAAACATACAAGTAGTATTAAGTGATCCCTATTTCATGTAGTTCATTTAAAGAGGCGTCACGTTGTTTCCGTCCCTTTAAATAAACTTTGAATTGTGAGTTATATACTCCGGTATCGTAACGCTGTTGCAACCCCCCACTGGCTCCGTCCCTGTTAAACTGTCTACTAATTAAGCTCGATATATATACGTTTTCTTAAGTATTTTTCTTAAGTATTTTCCTTTTCTTAAGTATTTTTCTTTTCTATTCAGGTGCAACCAAAACATGGAAGCTGTTGTTCCTATTGTTGAACCTGTTGTTGAATCTGTCGTGGGACGCATCAAGAAGCAGGCAGGCTATATCATTTCCAGCACAAAGTATGTGGAGGATATGCGTACGGAAAAACAGAAGTTGAAGGATTTATATGATGGTGTTGAAGGCCGCGGGAAGCATAATACACTTAACAGCTTGGTGGTTCCACCTGAAGTCACAACTTGGTTGAAAAATGCAAAAGATATCATTGCCCAAGTGGATGGCAGTGATATTAAGGCTGGCAGCTGTTATAATTTTATGAATAGGCGTGCGGTTGGGAGTGAAGCCGACAAGATGACCATAGATATTAAAAAGCTCATTGATGAAGGCAAGAACTTGACATGGTTTGATTATCCAATTCCTCTTGGTATCGTCAATTCAACTGCGGCATCCACCTCTGCACCACCATCTAGTGATTACATTGAATTTCCCTCAAGAAATTTGACTTTTACGAGTGCACTTGAAGCTCTCGGACCAGACCACGACTCCAGCATGGTAGCCTTATTGGGAATGGGCGGAGTGGGAAAGAGCAAAATGGTGGAAAAGCTGATGGAGGTTGTGGTGAAAAGGGGATGGTTTCAGTTGATTGTTGATGTGGCTGTAGGGGAAAATATGAACATTATAACTCTTCAGGATAAGGTAGCAACACACGTTGGTATATCCTTGAAAGAAACAACAGGTGAAAAAGAAAGTGCTAAAAAGCTTCGTGCAAGTTTCGAGACCCATTCGAAAGATGAAAAAATAAAAAACATCCTAGTAATATTAGATAATGTTTGGGAGTATTTTGAACTGAAACATATTGGTTTAGATCCTTTGCCAAATGAAGGTGCTCGCATCAAGTTCTTGTTAACATCACGGGACAATGATGTTTGCAATAGGATGGGTTCGAATAAGAAGATTTCAATTTTTAAAGTGGAATGTTTAGAAAATTCAGAATCACAAGATTTATTCCACCAACTTGTAAGAGATCCTCTTGATTCTGAATTTCAGGAGATGGTAGATGGTATTGCGAATGGATGTCACGGTTTGCCTATCGCCATCAAAACCATTGTCCCTCTTATTAAAGGCAAGACAAAGAATGAATGGGGAGATTCACTTAATCGTTTAAAGAACCATGATCCTTCCATTGTAGCGAATGTTATTTTTGAATTGAGCTACGAAAAGCTCAAACATCCTGAGGCTAAAGATATTCTTTTGCTTTGTGGTGTGTTTCCCAAAGATACAGATATTCTTATACAAGAATTGATGATATATGGATGGGGTTTGAATTTGTTTAAAAGAGTGTATACCATAGAAGAAGCAAGAAAAAGGCTGTCCACTTGCATTAATAGACTTGAAGAGTTAAATTTTTTAAGTGTGAATCATCATTCTGGGCGTGTTAAAATGCATGATCTAGCGCGTGATTTTGTTTGGGGCATGCTTTCTGAAGGCAAGCATGCTTCGATTGTCAACCATGGTAATGTGTCACAGTGGCTTACAGATGCTACAAGCGACTTGTGCACAAGAATCTCAGTTACAAGCACAAATTGGTTTGAGTTTCCTACTGGAGTTAAGTTTCCTAACCTCTCTTTTTTGCAAGTTATGCAAGGAGATGGATCTTTCAAGTTTCCCAAAGACGTATATGAAGGAATGGTGAAACTTGAAGTCATAGGATTCAAAAGAATGGTGGATCCATTGCTTCCTACATTATCTCCATGCTCCAGCAACATTCGAGTGCTTTGCCTCCATCAATGCTCACTGAAGTTTGATTACTCTTCTATTGGAGATCTTACGAATTTGGAAGTGCTTAGCTTTACTGATTCTGGCATTGACAAGCTACCTTCCACGTTCGGAAATTTGACGAAGCTAAAGTTACTGTGTCTTAGCGGTTGCTTTGATATTCTTATAGATGACGACATCTTGAGAAAATTGGACAAACTTGAAGAGCTTTATATGATCCCTTCTGGCGGAAAGATCGTTAGCTTCACGGATGAAAGCTGTAACGGATTAGCAGATATTTCAAAGAACCTTAGTACGTTAGATATCGTGTTTCGTGGAAGGAATTCTCAACCGAAGAAGTTGTCAGTTGAGAAACTTGAACGATTCACTATCCATATGGGACATAATTACGATATCTTTCGTCCATATGGAAATACCTTGAAGCTGGTCACCTGCACAGATGATATACTGGAGTCTAGTATAAATGAGCTGTTTGGGAAAACAGAGACGCTTTATTTACAGGTGAATGATATGCATTCTCTTGAAGATATAAGAATCGACAATTCACACTTCTCCAACTTAAAAGTCCTCAAGGTTTCATACTGTAGAGAGTTGGGATACCTTTTCACATTTAATGTTGCAACAACTCTGTCAAAGCTCGAGCATCTAGATATCATTGCCTGCGATAAGATGGAAACAATCATACATGTTGATATTGGTGACAAACGTCCAATTCAATTTCCTCAGTTGAAGGTTTTGTCTTTATGCTGGCTACCAGAGCTATCAGGTTTGTGCAATAATGTCAATGTGATTGAGCTACCACAGCTCCTGGAGTTACAACTTAATTACCTTCCAAGATTCACAAGTATTTATTCCAATAATAAGTTGGCAACATCTTCTATGTTGAGTAGTATTTCTGCAACAGGACATTTATTGAATGAACAGGTAATTATGTTTTATGCTGATATTATATCGTTTGAACAAAATTTTCTACTAAAAGCATCAAAAAGGTCATCCTCAACGTAGTGTTCTAGTTTTGATAGCTGGTAAATTATGTCACGTCTATACTCTTTAGGCCTTTTTTTTTTTTTTTTCCAAAACATAATATTGTTTCTTATTGTTCGGATAAGGCTAGCAACGGGCCCACTAACAAACCTTAATCATTTTGCAGGTTGTGATTCCTATGTTGGAGAAATTGCATATTGAAGATATGGAGAATCTGAAGGAGATATGGCCTTGCCAATGTGCTGAAGAAATAGATGTTTCCATGTTGAGAAAAATTACGGTGAAGGATTGTACAAGTCTCAAGAATCTGTTTCCGGAGAACCCTATGACATTGCTACATCATTTAGAAGACCTTACAATCCTTCGTTGTAATTCGCTTCCAGTGCTATTCAACATCGACTTGGATTGTCTTGGTAAAACTGAGCAACTATGTAGCAGCTTGAGAAGCATTAAGGCGTGGAATTCAAGAAACTTAAGAGAGATTTGGAGCATAAAAGGTGAAAATGACGTTAGTTTCATTATCGGCGGCGGCGATCAAGTTCTAAAAATAGACATCTATTCTTGTGAGAACTTCAAAACAGTCGCATCTTCCACCTCCTTTTTTGATTTTAAGCCACTTATGGACCTTGAGGTAAATTTATTTGGAGGAAGAGTGAAGAGTAGCCAAGAGGAAGAGGTATGAATTTAGATTGTTATTTAAGGGGTGTTCGTCTAATCTTATGTCTATAAATAATACTAAGCTCATAAATGTTGGGTGTTTAAGTTAGCTTATTATAGTTAATGAGTTAATACAATTAAAAAGTACACGAACATTTAATATTTTAGTTGTTATATAAAAGGTTTTTGTTATGGATTTTGCTACATCCACATAAAATTCTCACAAAAAACTCTCACTCGCTGACGTGTTCGCGGGTGATTGGTTTTTAGTGGGATGTTGTGAGATCCACATCCCACTAAAAACCAATCACCCGCTAACACGTCAGCGAGGGAATTTTTTGTGAGGATTTTATGTGGATGTAGCATACCTCGTTTGTTATAGCATCACATCACAGCCCATCCAATAAGTCACAAAATTTTAGCTTCTCACAACATGTTCCTATAAGTTAATAAGCCCAATCATATTAACTTCTCCAAACACTTGATTGTGCTTATTTAAGATGTATAATCTAATAAGTTCTTAAACCCACTAAATAAGCTTAAACAAACACCCCTTATGTAGCTTTTGTTCAATTTTGAGTTATATATAGAACTACCCTTAGCCTTAACATTTCGACTTATATTTCAAAAGCCTATATATTCTGGGTTTTTTTTTTTTTTTTTTTTTTTTTTTTTTTTTTTTTTTTTTTTCTCTTTATCTTTTTCTTTTTCTTGTAAGCGTACTATATTTCAAAGATGAAAAATAGGTTATAAATTAAAAAATAAGAAAAAACAAGCTTATATAAAACATATATAAAGAAAATCATGCTCATAAATGATAAAACCACATATATATGATCTTAAACAAATTAATGTTCCCATTAGTTTGTTGCTTGCGTAGGGCAGGCCGCATACATGTTGTTAGGAACATGTATATTAATATATTATGTGTGGTAAGAAATATTAAGACATAATAATTTAATGTTTTCATTGTTGACCTTCGTTTTTTCTTGCCTATATTTATTCAACCCGTAATCACTTGGCTTCATTTAAAGCGGGGTGTTGCTAGGAGCATACTTTAATTCCCCTAAATTGTATAGTTATGACTCACTACTAAAACAATGTCATTTTGTTTTATTTTTTTACACATTTTCAAAACATGTGCATAATATGTTGAGTTTTTTGAAATTATAAATGTATAAAAATTTGTTACATTAATAAGTCTGAACAAGTTTAAACTAAAAAATATATAAACTAAAAAGATACATTTGCTTCAAGAAAAAAAGGTTTAGGTGTGAAATAAAATATACAATATGCCTAGGGCTGAGCAAACGACCCGAACAGACCGACCGTCTGGTCCTCAGTCTTGGCTTTTTGGCTAATTCGGTCCTCGGTCCGGTCCGGACCATAAACCGATTATTTGGCCTTGTTAACCGGACCGACTGAAACCGGACCGGACAAACTACATTCGGTCCGGTCCTCAGTCTTGTTTTTTTGGCTAATTCGGTCCTCGGTCCGGTCCGGTCCGATCCTGGACCGATGCTCACCCCTAAATATGCCCACATTTAAACTTGTCAAAAACAATTTTATCACCTAATTTCCTCACACAAGAATAAATGTGGAGATATTAGGTGTTACAAGTCAAATGCACACTTATAAATGTGGACTAATATTATACTTCTCCACACTTATAATTTTTTTAACATATACAAGTGTGAAAAATCTCTTTTAAAATAAATAAATAAATACTCACACTTATTAATGTAACTTATTTATTTTTATGAGTAACTTATTTATTTTTACACATTTATAATGTGTTAATAAACACAAGATCTTTTACAGACTTTCTACAAGTGTGTAGAGAAAAGTGTGTCAAAATGATATTTTGTTCGTAGCGAAGGTGCATTAGGAATTTTGTGTTTTTGTATAAGATTTCAAAACTCGTTCATTCTTTGGATTTTGAAAATGATGCAACTTCTCATACTTATGTAACTTTTAATTCTACAAAAATTCTACTACTCTGTAATTGTTTTGACTTTCCACTTGTGAACTTTGGTTGCATAAGAGTTTGGTTTTAAGTATTTAATCTAAATGTTGCATAATACACTTTAGATTTATTTTTGGACTTATTGACTAACCATGAAGTTCTTTGGTTTTCTTTTTGGGATTCATGTGTGCTAAGTTTCTTACCATAATATGCAGATCAATGTTAATGTGATGTTCCCGTCCTATCTCACACCGATCTCCGATCGCCTTGTTAACATTACGTTGGGAAGATCTGAAGAAGTGGATGTGGTGTTTGAGGTTAAGAGTCCAAGTAGTCAAAACTCTGTAAAAGCTCAGATTACAGAACAACCACTACTACCCATTTACCTCAAAAGATTGGAGTTAAGAGAAATGGAGAGGATGAGTCGCGTGTGGAAGTGCAATTGGACTGAATTCTTAATTCTTCAAAAACAACCGCAAGAATGCTCATTCCGCGATCTCACAACCATTGCCTTATTTTGGTGTAGGAACATGAAGTACTTGTTTTCACCTCTGATGGCCGAACTTCTCCCGAACTTGTCTGAAGTCAAAATCAACCGTTGTGATGGTATGGAAGAAGTTGTGTCAAGTAGAGATGATGGAAAAATGACAACATCTATGCACACAAGAAACCCCTTGTTCCCTCGTCTTAATAAACTTACTCTAAATTTCTTGGAGAGACTAGAGCGTATTGATGGGGGAGCTACTAGAGGTGCGAGCAATGAAATATCAGATAAGGTACGTTATTTCCTATGTAATTGTGTGTTTCTATTATACTAGGCACTTGAAAGGTTAGGAAAAAGAAAAAGAAAATTCATAATTTGATTTGGGTGGTTGTGTTTGGGTGAGTTTGGTATGGGTATATGGGAATGAGGTTATCAGTTTTATAGTGATTAAAGTTGTTTGTTTAGTGGGTCAAGAATGAAATGGGTATATCATAGTTATAGATTCATTACCCATTAATTTGGTATCTATAAAATCCATTCCGTGGGTCTCTCTTTTCCACTACAAAATTCAAATATCTATACACTTTTTTATAACATATTTTATCATCCAAACATTGTTATTCTAGCTCATACTAAATTCAATACTCATTGTGATTCCTAGCAACAAACCAAACACCCTTATCTTTTTTATGGGTTTATTGGCATATTTAGAAAAAGTAACTTTATACATAAACACAATTAACGAGGCATGTTTGACACCCTACATTATGAAAAGATTTGGGTCACTTGATTCATACACACTTATGACTTCAACCATACACACTTATAGGTCTAATAATTGTGTTTTATTGTTTTAATTAAATAAACTATAAACATTTCACTGCCAAAAGGCATCAATTTCTTTCTCTCTTCTAATTGGGCCCCACATCCTACAAACAAGCATTAAAACAAATAAAAATAAACACTTCACTACCTAGAGGCAGCGATTACCTTAACTTTTTTGAATATAAAATGAAAACTTACCAAAACCACCCCACACTTTTTAATATTTGCAACTTTTATATATAACAAACTTTTTTATAAAATCGTATGTACGTCAAAAGCATATCAATATTGGCTCGTTTTTTGTTTGTAATTTAGAGCTTTCGCAACGGTATTTTTTTTATTAACGAATTCACTATACACTTGCTAAGTATTTGAAGAATAAAGTTTGTTATATAAACAGTTGTAAATATTAAAAAAAAATTAGGGTAGTTTTGGCAAGTTTAATTATTTATTCAAAAAAAGTTGAAAAGTTGAAATCGTTTTGCCCGGATATCTTTGCCTTTTGGCAGCGGAATGGGTTTGTTTTTTTTTTTTTTTTTTTTTTTTTTTTTTTTTTAAATTTGCGATTAATTTGGACTCGACACGTTTGACTTCTCTCCTAATAAGCAGCTATCAATATGGCCTTATTGGATATGGAAAAAAAGTTGACCTTTGGCGGGACAAGTTGTTTCAAAATAGCCTATGCAGTAATTTTCGCTAACATGTGTTCTATTATAAAGTACAATATAAAAATGAAATAAAAGTAAATACATGTTTTCAAGCGTATGTTGTCTCATGTTACATATGAAAGTTAGAAATAGTGTCACTTTACTTTGGATTACACAAGTAAAAGAGAACAAAAATTTGAAAAGTAAAACATGATTACTTGATAAAAATAAATAATAATATACTAATAAATTGGTTTACGTAAAAGTTTTAGTGAAAAAAGTAAAAGACATGATGATTGAGGCATTAATTACAGTACATTTAGAACACTCTTTAATATTTTCAAGGGATAATTCTTGATTTGGCCCACAAGTACAAGTGTACTTACCCACCCCTACCACCACAATTTTTTTTTCTTTAAATGCCCCAGGGGAGAGGGTCGTTCAAATTTCTTGGGCGGATTTAATATTATAGTAACATGTGTCCCCTATTATGTCCCTACCAAGTACTAACATGGTACCACCCCAACAGGTACTTTCTTGGGCGGCTGAGACCACATTTTTTGGGCGACTTATCTTTTTTGTAAAAAAATTATTAACTACATTTTTTGTCCTTGTTTGCTTGGTATTTTATTTTTAATCACAGTCTTTCTTTCTTTTTAATAAATAAAAACTCATCTTCCTAACATACAAAATATTTAACCACACCATTATTATCTCACTCCTATCAAGATTTCAAAAACCCTTTTTTTTTTTTTTTTTTTTTTTTTTCATCTTCTTCAAGATAACCACAATACCACCATCCAGAAAACACAAATACAAAAATACCAGATAGGTTCAACTTCAAGTTGCCATATTTTTGTGTTACAAATTTTGAAACCTATTGAAACAACCATTGTAGGCCTAGAAATATCATCAGTATACTCTTAATCTTCATGATAAACCATTATATAATTTTTATACAAAACATGGTTACATCAGTTTCCTTTTATAAACCATCAGAAGTTTAGGAAAAGTTAGGATCAGTTGACTCCAACTTGAGTTTTTGTTGGACACTTGCAATTTATGAGAAAACCCAACAACCGAATATATATTTACATTCCAATAACTAATACCAGTTATGAGAAAACCCAACAACCGAAAAATGATCAACATTTTAAAAGAACTCAAGCTCATCCTCCTGTTAAGGCGAGCATACCTTTTGTCATTGTCGCCTACCTCTCCCAACACTCTACTTTCTTCCACCTTCTCACCTATGATATCTTGATTTTTGTTCAAAACCGAAACTTACTTGAGGAAAGCTTATTCCTAGTATCGGAGTCAACGTAGTGTCACGAAACGTCTCAATCAATAATCTTAACATAAATTCCATATATAAAAAAATAATAATTCAAATTTAAATTTCACAGAAACCCCATAATTCAAAACCACGGTTCAAAGTTTACAAATTCATAGCGAATAAATTTCAAATATTTTAAAAAATTATCAACTTTAAAGTAATGCGGGTTTTTAAAATATTTTCCTAAATTGCCAGTTGTCACAAGTATGACTTTAACTCAAAAAGTTTTCTGTGAAAATGGGTGAGTAAAAACTGGGAGAGAAAAACTAGCTGTTACAGAGGGGAAGACACCACTAAATTTAATGGTGCCGTCAGTCCTTTAAAGGTGGCTGTTTTTAGTGGGGAAGGATTATTTAGGAATGTTTTGAGCTTTTTTTTAGGGGAGGGGGGGGGGGGGGGGGGGGGGGAATAGATGTTGGGATTTTTAAACTTATTTTTTCAAATAAAACATTTTTTTAGTTCAAAAATAATTTGTAAAATGTACTTTTGAAAAAATATTTGTCATATTAAAAATGTGAAGTTTTAGACCAGATAAACGAAGTTACAATGTCTATCATTTAAGGCGAAAGACAATAGATTTTAACTAAATGATATTCATGTTAACCTTTGACATAATCATTCTCCTAACCTTGCAACTATGATTAGTAAAATGAGAAGAGGAGTCGTGAAAATAAAGATTCGTTTAATTTAATAATAATGTTTATCAAATATTATTAAAAAATAATTATCAAATTTAATTTAGAGCATCTACAATGGTAGAGCTTTTAAAAGTTATAAAAATTTATGAAATCACCTTGTTGCACTATTTATAAACATTTTCAAGCAAGGTTGTTTCATTGATTTGGATGGTCCGGTGCGAAACTACGAATTAGGCTCCGTAAATCACAAAAAATATAGCTATTATTGAAAATTCAAAACATAATATACTTAGACATGTATAAATACCGATGGACATATATTAAATCGGATGCCCCCTCACATAATATTTAGAAAGGGCGGTAAAAATTCAAGTTAGACATGCATAAATATACGTAGACATGTATAAATACAAATAGACATGTACTGAATCGAGGCCCTGTCACAAATGGTGGCCATGTGTGGCTGACCCACTTGCACATGTTAATCACCGCCACTGTAATTTCAAGTTTATAAAATTCTTAACAATTACACATGAGAAGTGATTTGCACACTTTTTAAATTTTATTGAGACACAGTCCAATGTATAAGCGGTTAAAGCATATTATATTTAAAGTACAACTGCTTAATGCATCAATTGGAGTGTGCCAATAAAATTAAAGAGTGTGTAAATAATTTCACATTACACATACATTTAATTATGAAAATGATCCAATATTTTAGACCTCTTTATTTCATATAGATGTAACACATCAACTCACTATTATTAAAACAAATTATAAACTTTTTCATATGTTTTAAACATTTTTTACGAAACTATTATAGTGGATGCTCTATAAACATTTTTTGATTATTTAAAATAGCATTTATAACCATTACGTTTTATATTTTAATACATCTTATATTTTAAAACTCGCATTGAAGTTTATTAATTAGTATAAAATAGCCCCAAAACATAGCTTTACATACTGACGTTTGGTAATATAAATAATTGACCCTAACCCGTTGAACTTTATATATTTACTACTCCCTCTGTCCTAAAATTATTGTCCTCCGACAAAAAACACACAGTTTAAGAAAAACATAATTAATACAGCTTTCTCTCTATTACTTTTTTGCCAAATGATAAATCTACCCTTAACCAATTAATTAACACTTCTTTAAAGTTTGTAATATTAATTTCAACTAAGGGTAATGTAGTAAACTTGACCAAACTCCCTTATCTATTTTTAGTATTGGACAATTATGCCAAAAGAACTAATAAATGTTAATAACAAGCTTAACTGTAACATTAACATTTCTAGCTTTTCAAAAAAAAAAAAAAAAAAAAAAAAAAAAAAACTGTAACATTTCTAAAACATTACGAGTGAAATAATGAAGTGTAAAATATTTAGATGTTTCTTGGTGTGTTAGAAGAATAGGATCACTATTTCACATTTAATGAAATAATGGTTAGAGAGCATGGTTCCCAGGTAGTTATAGCCTCCTTGCATCCTATCATGTCCTGCGCCATAGATATGTGCCACGCTATGAACAAAAGTATATTATTATTTTTTTTCTTTTCTTTTTGAACGTAACTTCCAATAAAAAGTGTGTTTTTTGTGTGTTAAAAGAAATGATATAGGACAAAAGTTGAAGTGACGAGACTAGTACGCCTATAACAAGTACTACACCTAGCGCTCATTTGATTTGCCACAATATATTCGGCTGAAATGGGTCTAAGACTAATGTTAATGTCAACACCATTTCTATAAAAGCAACTCCGTCACGTCAGCGTCATCTTAGCTTTCTCTCTCCACAACTTCACCTCAACCATCACTAGCTAGTAGTGACCACAAAAGCGACCCCGAAAACTACAACAAAAAACATACTCCATAAAACAAATAAAAAAAACTACACACAAATCTTGCAAATGTTTCGGTCGGCTGAGCAACCAAAACTTTGAAATGGTTGCTTGGTGACGCGTCGCTTTAGGGTGAGCTAATGGGGCAACACGTTGCTTTTATAGGGTTGTGGTTGGGAGGCAACTCCCATTAGCATTAGTCTAAAAGAAAAAGTAGATGCTTGAGTTGCCTAAATATAGATTTGTTTCGATATATGCGTGCCCCTACTAAAAAAAAGTTAAATATCTAGGCGATTTAGACACAGACAATTGGTTTATCTCATAATGTTTTAATTAATGAATTATATATATATATATATATATATATATATATATATATATATATATATATATATATATATATATATATATATATATATATAATTAGTTATATCATGACATACATTTAAATAATTTTTTAGTTTCTAGTTTCATCATGTCGAGCTCATTACTCATGTCGTTTAAAGGGAAACCAAATGCTAAACGCCTAAACCTAATCAACTTCTTGTATAAGAGTAGTGTATATGCGGGTAACAAGAGTTAAGGGTGGTTATACAATTGGCTTTGACAGTTACATAATTAATACTATAAATTTCGTTTTGACTATTCCTTACCTACTACAGAACACTCAAGCGGGCGCTGTTTCTTGGTCCTTATGCCAATACTCTAGACAAATACGTATACATTCTTGTGATGCATTGCCATATGTGGTTCCATTTTATGCATCTGCAAAAATGCACCAGCTTCAAGTGCTGCAAATATCTTCTTGTAAATCAATGATGGAGGTATTTGAAAGTCAAGGGATCAACAACAGTGGTGACGGTAGCACTACTTATGCTGATGAAAGACGTGACTGTGGTACTAGTGTAGCACTCGCTACTCCAAGAGTAAAAGATATTGAAGTGCCTCAACTCTCCAACCTAAAGGAAGTTGATATCTATTATTGTAACATTTTGCAGTATGTATTCACATTTTCCACACTTGAAAGCCTCTCACAACTCGCATCGTTAAAGATAAGAGAATGTGAAGAATTGAAAGTGATCGTGAAGGATGAAGATGCATCTAAAGCTGTGTTCTTTCCTCGTCTAAGGTCCATTGAACTAGACAGTCTCCCAAGCCTTGAAGGTTTCTTCTTGGGGAAGAATGATTTCCAGTGGCCAATATTAGATGATGTTACTATCAGGAATTGCCCAAAAATGACGATCTTCACATCTTGCCAGTCAACAGCTAAGAAGCTCAAGTTCGTACACACAAGCTTGGGCATACATAGTCTTGAAGGTGACCTCAAAGTAAAGGTATTAAACAGTTTGAAACTTTGTTCAAGTATAAGTTTAGGTAGATAATTAAAATATATACATAATACTTAAAAGGAATGATATATCCACAAAAAGTTTATAAAATAATACCAACCAATGGCGGAGCTAGAAAAAATTTCTTAAGAGGGCCGAAACAATTTTTTTTCGGGAAGAACATTAGATGGGAGGGGCAAGATGAAAAAAAATAAAATTTTAACACATGAAATCACGAAAAATACACTAACGAGCTTAGGCCTAGGGAGGTCGGGACCCTTCCCGGTCCCTTAATAGCTCTGCCCATGATACCAACACAATGACTTAACAAGTGTTGTGGTCCAATCATGCATGTTGGATCATAAATTCATAATTCATCTTTCTTCTTTTTTACCCTCAACATTTAGTCATTGTATGAATATAAATTTTTAAACTTTTTGTGGATTTATTATTTCTCAATACTTATTTCTCCTTTCCCAAAAAATTAAAATAAAAAAATAAAATGAAAAAATAAAAAACATTTCTCAATACTTAATTCCTTGATCGGTAGAAAAAATAGACACTGTTTTAAGTTTTTTTCTTTTAAAAAGATGCATTGTTAAATAGCTAAATGTGAATCTTGGTTTTCTAACTTCAAACAATTTTAAATGAACAATAATGCACTTTTAAAATTGGATATTATCAGTAATAAAAAAACATAGGATCTAATCAAAAGCATCTCCGATAATCATCTACTCTTTTAGGAATCTCATCTTCGACTCATCATGCACAATCATGGTCGACTGAATTGTAGAGTGAAAGCGTATGAACTCAACGGAATCTCTTCTTTGTTTGTCTCATTTAAAATAGGTCTAATATTTTTTTATAAATTTATTGACGAAATTCTATTTATCTAATAAATTTTACCTCCTTTTTTTGTTTATCCGCCAATTTTTAAAATATACGTATTTATTAATTATTAGATGAGAATTCATATTATAATAACAAATAAAATGCGTAATAACTCCAAAAAATGTTCTGATACATCTCGACCTTTAAATGTATTCGTCCATTTTTAAAACGGGCAACTGTTTTATAAAAGTATCATACTTGTTATAATTTCCTTTTCTGAGTATCGAACAAATTTTTTTTCTTTATATGGGTACTAATCTTTCAAATTCGGTCTCTTTAAGGTATTTTGTGTCATTTTTGCCATTCAAAATATTTAAACTCCTATTAGCTAAGAGGGGCAAAAATATAATAAGGTACCTCAAAGGAACCGAATTTGAAAAATTAGAACCCGTATAAGGAAAAATTATGTTCGATACAAAAAAAAAAAAAAAAAAAAAAAAAAAAAAAAAAAAAAAAGTGTGATACCTTTATAAAAAACATTTCCCCTTTTTAATACCATCAACTATGACGCTTCACCCGATTCTGAGCACACTGGTCACTAGTTTCAGCTCAAGACGCACACACCAAATATTTAATTGGCCGATGCATATAATTTTTATTTATTATTATTATTATTATTATTATTATTATTATTATTATTATTATTATTATTATCAACTAACCTATCTTCAACAGCATTAACATTTTTAGTAAATTTTCAACCCTCTCTCAATTCTCGATTTATTCTCAACCCACCATTAGAGATGCTTTTACAAAAGCCGACCTATATATATTTAACTTTTTACATCCAACACTAATAACCTTTTTAATAGTTTTTCTACAATATCTCAACATGTCTCCAAACACCTTTGGATTATGGATATAGAGTTTGGATCAAATGAGAAGAAAAATTAAAATGAGAAGAGTGAGAAGAAAGTACAACCACACATTTCAGATGCACCTACAAAAATAGATGCATCTCCCTTTAAAATTCTCCATCTTATTTGAAATGTGTGACTAGATATCCTTCTTATTATTCTCATTTTAGTTTTTCTTATCACCGGATGATATTGTTGAAAGCGTAGTAATTTGCTTTCCGGTGTAACTTTTTTGGAACAAATTATTAAAAATGAAACTAGCGGTGAGTAATATTTAGTGCAAAAGTTACTTTAGTCCAATTTAACTCTATGGCATTCAAATTTTATTTTTCTCAATATACTTTGGGTAAAAGGCATAAAATATCAACGTACTTTAAAAAAAGTACCAAGTTGAACCATTTACTTTTTTTATTGCTTACTTGACCAACGAACTTTCAAATTTAAATTCGACTTGAACCATTTTTTTATACTGTTAGTCATCATGTGGCAACGTTAGTCCTTTTAGTTAACGAACGTTTGCAAAGTTAGTCCTTTCATACTAACGACTGTTTTTAATTAACTAAAAATTTGGTTTTTCTTACGTTTCAATACTTATTCGCCCGGTTTTACACGTTTTGATCCGTTTTCATAAGTTTTCGCCCCATTTTACACGTATTCGTCCGTTTTTACACGTTTTCGCCCTGTTTTACACGTTTTCGTCTGGTTTTACACGTTTTCATCCGTTTTACATGTTTTCGTCCTGTTTTACACGTTTTCGTTCGTTTTTACACGTTTTCGTCCATATTTGGGATGAAAGTGGAAGGGACAAACTATTTAGTAGTAAAAAGACCAAATCGTCCTTACATATTTCTTTTATTTTTTCTTTTGTAAGGGCATGATTGTAAATGTATAACATTCTTTCATTTTCTTTCTTCTTATTTCATTGATACTCGAGAACACAAATAAATATCTATCTTTCTTTCATCTCGGCTCCATTTCTTTTCTTCACTTTCATTTTAAGTGAATTGAAGGATTCCAAGAAACATGTGTATTTCATCATGCAATGAAGTTAGCATAGCATATATGATAATATGACACTTCTAATATATGGTGTTGTGTTTATTTGGCCTGACAGACCAAATTCCCAGATACAGAGAGTACACGCTCCCACCCTACTGCGTTGGAACTATCAGCTTGGTCTTTCCATAATCTGAGTCAAATGATTGTGGAGTATGATCATTCAATGAGAAGAATTGTTCCATCCAACGAGTTGTTACAATTGCAAAAGCTTGTGAAGATTCTTGTAAGGAAATGTAGTCAACTAGAGGAGGTTTTTGAAGTAGTAGCATTGGAAGAGATAAATGACAGAATTGGTTTCAGTGAAGCACAAAAAGCTGTTGTTGAACTTCCAAACCTAACAGAAGTGAACTTAGAGTATCTACCTAGTCTCAAGTATATATGGAAGAGCAATCAGTGGACAGTAGTAAAATTTCCATACCTAACGCGACTGTCAGTTGTTGGATGTGAAAACTTAGAGTACGTATTTACTAGTTCTATGGTTGGTAGTGTACCGCAACTCCAAGAGCTACACGTAAGTCATGCTGATACAAAGGTAATTGTCAAGGAAGAGGAAGAATGTGAGGGTAAAGCGAATGAGCATGAGTTACGGAATCTAAAGTCCTTAGAACTTGAGAGTCTCCCTTATCTCAAGGGATTTTGCTTAGGAAAAGATGCTTTTTCTTGGCCATCTTTGGAAAGTCTAAGCATTCTTAAATGCCCCAAAATAGATGTGTTCACTAACGGACATTCAGATACTCCAAAGCTAAAAGCAATCACGACAAGCTTTGGGGAGTGTAACGTCGATAACGATCTCAACTCCTTCATCAAAACCAACCAACAATTGTTCCATCTGGAAGATGTAAAGTAGTTGTCAGAGAGTCCAATGCAGCTAAATGCTTTGGGGCGTGTAACGTCGATAAGATAGAACAATACCAGAAGCTTGGTATACTGGGGGTGAGTTTGATAGAGGGAGATCGATGCAAGTAAAAAAGTGAGATTAGGTAATTTCTGGATAAAACAATTTGTGTGTATTGTGATTTCCATCTCACTCGTATTGAAAATGTTGTTTGATGGTTTTGTATCCTTATGGTTCACTCATTGTGCTGGAGGTGGAGTTGGTGCAGGCGTATTTTTCTCTTTTGTTGGGTTCATTTTGCTCTTTTGCTGCTTCTATATGGCTCCAGTCATCTTATGGAAGCTTTTTAGGCGGTCGACCCGATTAATTTATTTCCAACCCGAACTTGACCCATTTAATAAACGGGTTAGATGGGTCAACCCAAACCCGACCCGAAATCTATTTAGAGTCAACCCGAACCTGTTAATTTTCGTGTTGGTTTCAGGTTGAAGTAATAAGTATAAGAGATGTGATAAGAAAGAATAATCATACCTGCTGATGAGATGGAGGCTATAGAGAAAAAAGATAAATGAACGTTAGGTTAATACGGAGTATCAGGTCAAAAATGTAAATGGCTAGGACATTTGCAAAACACCTATTTTGTCTTTTAGTTCGAGGAGGATTTTGTCCTCGTCAAAAAACAACCCTTTGTTTGTGTGTCGTGTCGTGTGTTTGCCGGGATAAGGAAAACACTTGAAACGAGTATTAAATTTGTCTTTGTCAAATGCTGCTATTTTTATATAGGGTTTTAAATTGTGTCTTACGGGCACCAGTTAATCACATCAAAAGTATATAGGGATTCACATAAAAGTACACTTGTGTGTATTTACTTTTTTGTGAGCCCCTGTGTGCTTATGTGTACTTAACTTGTGCCTAGGGGCATAAGATAGAAAAACGCTTTTATAAACAAACAAATTAAAAAGTGTTCTAAATCATTTAAAATCATTTTAATCATTTTTTTAATTAAGTTAAATCATATTTAATTAAGTTCATTTAAATTAATTATATTTAATTTAGATAATTTGTAACAAAACCCGACACTTTGCATCTTGAAACTTCAAAACAGCTTTGATACTGGGGTTGAAAAGCTTGATTTGTAAAAAAGAAAGAAATATTTCTTTTTCAATCAAGGAGTTGAAAAGCAGGTGGAAATTTTGAAGATAATCGAAATGTTGCAACAAATTAACATCTCATGTCACCCAAAATACTACTTAGGTCGTGTTTGTTTCGGCTCATATAACTGGCTTATGGATTATTTGGTTTTGGGTTTATGTTTCATAAGCTCACTATTTGTTTTTGAAACTTTTCGGCTTATATAAGTTTATTGTCTCACAGTCAACTTATATAAGCCAAAAAGTTTTAAAATAAGCCACAAAAAGTGTGCTAATGAAACATAATCTAAAAACCAAATAAGCCATATAAGCCGAAACAAACAACCCCACCAGTTGCATATACATAAAAATATCAACATCATTAACAAAAATCTATTGGCATCACAACTAACACATGGTTTATCTGGTACACCAACATTGGCCACCAAGATGAAATAATTGGACAAAACTACATGAAACCCAAACCAACACGATATCCGACTCCATTATCATTAAAATTTCAAATGGTAATCTTCAATAATTTGGTTTGTTCCAATGACATTTAACAAGCTTACAACAGAACAAATGTTGTTCATCTGAGTCTCTTCTTCTACAGCCACTTACAATTCAAACAACGTATCGGTAAGTGACATAACGACCAGCAGTCTCACTAGGTCGAATGATTTTCACGACCTGCCCACGCTTTAGCCCATAATATCGAGCAACCGGATCACTCACTTGAATTCGAGGCAGCTGCAAACAACAAATGTTGTACAGATTATTAACTTACGGCACATGTTTTAGAAAAATACGTAGCCAATACTAATAGAAAGGTAACATGAACTGACCTGAGTTTCTTTAACTGTGTATATCTCTAGTAGTGTCTTTTTCTCCTCGTGAGAACCTGATGCTCAGGCACTAGAACATGATTTTTTACGTTCACCAATAACTCTGCTTCCTGCATTATTACATAAAATGGCCTTAATTTTATGCAGAAATCATTAGCTTAGCACGACAGTCAAGTACTCTTCTATCGATAGAAAAATTTCAAGCATAATTTTTTATTGTCTTCATACGGGCGATATAATTTTTTATTGTCTTGACTCCAACTTTTGCTTCATCAGGGAAGAAGACATAGATCTGGTAGAAAAGCATACATTTTAAATAACACAAAGACAAATGCGAAAAAATGTTTGTTACTAAAAACATCCTTTATAGCCTAGGTCGCCAGATCTGTCACCAACAGCCACGCCAGTCTACTAATTTTGACGTGAGGCAGCTCTATAAGAGTGTGTACCTTAGTCACCACATGTGAGGCGTAATGTGGTTACCAAGTTCACTCAAAATGGGAAAAGCTTATCCTCTGTCTCCTCTGTCTTACACGACGCATAAATTTATACGCTAAACAACTCCTCTAAGGTGCCGTTAGCCACAAAATGACGATTATTTTTGGTTTGTTTATCAGTACGAACTATGGAGGTGAAGAATGCACATTTGTAGGTTCTGAGCTCTAGGCAAGCGAAAAGATGGGCAGGCAACTTTAGTCCACTTAAACCTCCCGACAAGATACCCGTCCTAACAGCCTCTTTTATTGGCAAGCACTCCCAAATGTGAGAGATCGCATTCTCTAGCATGTTGCTAATACCATCTTGTGGTGAAACTTTAGATGCTTATGTGTCCCATAAACCCGTTTCATTATACTAGAAAGAGGAAATGTGTAAGTAATAAAAAACAAATTATAACATTTAAAACTGTGATTTGACTTTGTCTCTAACTTTTTGAAAGCGCAATCACCGTCTATGTTAGAAAATTTTGAGTTACTAAAATACACAGTATATGCCCTCCCAAAAAGGTGCAATTTAGCAAATCAAAAGAAAGTTTTGTAGAATGTTGAATGTAACATTTGAACAAATACCAAGTTATTATAGCATCTCCTTCTTGGCAGTTTTTACTCCACCAGTCGATGTGGGACAACTATTTTGCTCTTTGTTTTTTTTACTTTGATTTTTTTCTTTTCTTTTCTTTTTCTTTTTCTTTTTGAGACACTAGTATTTTGTTCATTTACTTTTTTCTAAAAAGATTCACTCGTATTATTTTTCACACAGCATTACTACTGTGATTGGATTAATGAGTTGGTTCAAACCATCAAAAGCTATTAGCATATGTGTCCAACTCATTGAAAGGCGAAACTTTTTCATGAGCTTGATCTTGGCAATATGATTAAATTGCGGTTGAGTCTTGATGGTAAGGTGCTTCTTACTTCTTAGTAAGCCCAAAGAAAGGAATGCAAGAATCAAGATCACATCGTATTTGTGTATGCATCTCGACTCATATTTTTCTTGGTTTGTATCGGGGATCGTATTTACCATCCCCATCCCCGTTTCTCACTCTCATCCCTGCCCTCATCCTTATCGGGGAATCGTTTTGCATCCCCATCACCGTCCCCAACGGGGATCGGGGATCCCCACGGGGATTCGAGGATTTTCGTCGCATATGAATAAAACATAAAAATTATATAACTAATCGAAAATATAAAGAATTGGCCTATACAATGTCTTAAAAACCGTATATACGTAGTTGGATTAATTAAAAATGTCATTCAACTTTAAAGCATTGTATGTATTGAAACATCACATATAATATAAAAATAGAGTGCATCGAATGAGTGTATTCGGACAAAATATTAGTTGGATAATACGTACTTAGTGCTTAATATTTTAAAATATTTGATTATTTTGATTCATTAAATATCACGTATACATAAAAATATAATTCAAGTATAATAATTGTCAATATTGAGTAACATATATACATATACAAATACATTTAGTATTAATATACATAAAATTTATACATGTTTGTACGTTAAAAAGTTCATGGTCGGGTTCGGGGTCAGGGATTTATGCTATCCCTTACACGCCCCATCCCCGATTTCATAATTCGGGTATTCCCCGTCCTCATCCCCATCCCCCGATCAACTCGGGGATTACTCGATGTACATGTGATTAACATACAATCCTTACTAACTTTTGCTGCTATGTGAGAACAAGTGGTTCACCATTAAACTATCAGAGCTCATAAACATCTTGAACATTTTTGACTAATAATCTTGAACATTTTTTACTATTATATAGTTTATAACTATCAGCAGGATATATATATTAAGCTTACCTTCCTATCAGAATAACCCGATAACATTTATAACTATAAAGTTCTCCATTGCATTGATAGAAGAAACTAGATATTGAAATTGCTGAAGAGCGCCCCTTAACTTATTGCATCTCCTCCTTATCAATTTCTTCTCCACCAGTCGATGTGGGACAAACAACCATTCTACTCCTTTTTTGATTTTATAGAGATATTAATATCCATTTGTTAAAGATCATTGGATGTGAATAACATTTTATAAAATTGAGAAAAGCTGTATATCAATTCTTTATAAAATAAGTCACTAATGAACGTTCATAAGTATTATGGGTCGAACCAGCAAACTTATTTGCATACGTGTTCAATTAGTCGAAAAAAGTCAAAACCTTTCCGTGGGCTAACTTGCATATATTTTTTTTTCTATGTATACACTAATTATTTACTCTTCGAAATATGACATTACAATACAATGGCAGGTAGTCGGGCAAGAAGTTGCGCCGCTACCCCCTTTTGCATATATCAGTCAATTATCCTTGTAAAATGATTACTTTGGGGTTGAGTCTTAATGGCGAGGTGCTTTTTTATAAGCTTTAATTAAAGAAAGGTATACCTCATTATAAGAACGCCCAAAAATCAAGATTACATCATATTGTTTAAAGAAGCATATGTATCATCAAACTTATACGACACAACCCTTCACCTGCTCTAAGTATCAAATATTTTATACGAGCACCACACGACACTACCTACTGTAAATATCACCATCCTAAAATGGCCTCGAATCTTTTTGTTTTCTAGGTGAGTGTTTTTGTCGCATAGGCATTACACCTTAGTGGCATATCCAGGCGCAAAAAACTCTGCCTTACCTTGGCAGCTTCTTGTAATCAACAATGGTCACAAATTCCAACTAGTGATCATTTTTTGCTGTATTTATCATACTTGGGGTTGGCCACATATTTGTCATCTATCAAAGACTAAACAATATGCTATCGAGGAACAAATTTTTTGTCTAACTAGGCAATACAGGAAATTTCTAATGGCAAAACAAAATGTTGGCAAACCGAGCCCGGTTGGAATGGTAATGAAACCTACAACAGATTGGGAATTGGCATACTCATTCCATACCACTTTGCGATCAACACTAACATTACAAACAAGAAACCAATTATTATTTCGTACAAGGCTAATCATCGCATCTGCCCACTGAAAACAAAACAAGAGTACCAAACATAGTTTAGCCGAAATTTTGCATTAAAGCATTAATATGACCATAGATTAACACCATTACCAAAACCATAGGGAATAGTAGGCAAGTTCAAGTTTCTGAGCGAGACCAGCAGATCTTCACTTGAGCGATGGTTGAGGCTCGAGGGAGCTCTAACAACTTGGAAGCAAACAACTTCCCTTTTTCACCACCAAACGCTAGGAATCGGCCAGGAAAGATAGTAATCCTCTCTAGCGAAGGGGAGCAAGCAAGTATACACTTTATCAAGCATACTTCAGTCTCCGAACCTCTAAAGGATGAAAACACAACAGATTGTAGCTGCAGCATCCTCATTTTGGTATAGTGCACCTCCAAACATTTAAGTGAAGGTGGTGGAACCACATCTTTGTATGTAGCCTACAAGAACATATAAATAATGTTCATATGCAAAACAATGTGATTTGAGCAGCACAATAAGACAAAAATGCATTTACTCACTATTACGGTAAGGGTCTGCAAATTTGGCGATCCCCAAATCATACCAAAAGCACATGATAGCATTGCAGAACTTCCAAAATTTATCGTGTCTAATGTAAGAGTTTTGAGACAAGGAAATACAGTAGGGACCAGCTTCCTACCACCAGCTAACTGCAGTACAAAGCCATAAAGCTATATGTATTTAAGCATTCACAAAGCTATATGTAAACTGAATTTCAAAGAAGCAAGTTAGTGTACCTCGCAGTTTTCAAAATCCAGAAAAAGCTCTTGAAGTTTCGGAAGGAAACCAACAAGCTCAAAGATATCTGAACTTTTGATGGCTATATTTCCAAGGTAGTGTAATGGCCGCAACGATAACACTTTAAGATTCACAAGTTTTGTAATCTCAACTAGTTTCACTTTGCCTGAAGGACAGTTATACCTAAGTTTCAGAATCTCAAGTAAGGGACACCTACTTATGAATTCCCGAATATTTTCACTTTCAATTTCTACAAGAGTAAAGTCCAAGTTCAATAGATTTGGAAAACCACAAAAGCCAGATGACACATGGAAACAGCAATTATGAAGCTTCAAAAGTTTGAGCTCTAGGCAATGAAAAAGATGGGTAGGCAACTTTAGTGGTGTTGGGTACTTATTTATGACTGTGAACTCCCTAATTCCTTTTCGGGACAAGAACAAAACCCAATGATTAACTTCCTCAGCATCTAATACCTTGTGAGATGGTATAAAGAGGACAAACTTTGTTACGACACCTTTAAGATGGAGGAGAAGTCTACTTATCGTCCTCTCATTGCAGTTATTTCTGCCACTCAAACCTGGTTCAAAGAACTTCTCATCAAATACGAGTTGGCTAATATTAGTCCAGTTAAACCTCCAGTTTCTCGACAAGATACCCGTCCTAACAGCCTCTTTTATTGGCAAGCACTCCAAAATATGAGTGATCACATTCTCTGGCATGTCGCTAATACCAGCTTGTGGTGAAACTTTAGATGTCCCATAAGCCCGTTTCATGATACTAAAAAGAGGAAATGTGTAAGCAAGAATTAAGTAGAGTAGTATAATGGAATAAGAAATAAGCCATCAAACGCAAATATCATCTTCTAAACACGTAACTGAATCCACCACATTTTCCTAAATTTCATTTTTTAATTTACACTTATATATATTATAGTACTTGATAAAATCATCTACTATAAACCATAAAGAATCCAGATTAGCAATATATGATGTTATCCTAGTTCAACTATGGAAGGAAATCTTAACCCACCCTTTCAATGTTTCCTCTCGTATATGAACGCGTATAACCGATTTACTATTTGAGAAAATTTCGGCAGCATTAACTTCCGAAATATGTGCATTAAAGACATATTCGTAAGAGTAAAGGGGGAACACTGTCGAAATTTTCTCAAATAGTAAATCAGTTATACGCGTTCATATCCTAAATGAGACAAAACATTAAAAAAGAAGTCCCAAACAGGGGACTTTCCGAAATTAATTTCTAATAAATTAGAAATAATCACTAACAATCATATTCATGATACCATACTAAGCAAACGCATTTGCAAAAGTCTACCTATTATACACAAAGCCAAAAGTTCTTTATAGATCCAACTTTCATCATAGAACCCATCAAGCAATTTTAGCCACTCATTTTTTTATCAAAATAAAAAAAATAAACTTCCATCTTTTTTTTAAAACTTAAATATTTCGCAAACCGTAAATCGTCAAGCTACAAAAAAAATACCATCGCGACGAGAATTAAATTATCTTTCTATAGACATGCATTGTTATATACTTTCGACGAACTTTTTTTTCGATGAACTTTTTTTTTTCGCTCAGAAAAATCATATATGATTCGATTTTAACATATATGATTCGTAAGAATCATATATGATTTGTTAAAATCGAATCATATATGATTTTTTACGAATCATATATGATTTTTACGAATCATATATGATTCTTTCTGGTGGAAATTAAAAAAAAAAGTTCGTCGAAAGTATATAACAATGCATATGTATAGAAAGATCATTTAATTCTCGTCGCGATGGTATTTTTTTGTAGCTTGAAGATTTACCGTTTGCAAAATATGTTGTTTTGAAAAAAAATGTGAAAAATATAAATGGGTGGCTATGATTGGTTGATAGGTTCTATGACATGTATGGTTCTTTATTGATCTCAACTCTATACACAAAACGAGTAATATCCTAAAGTCAAATACACAAACTAAATATTACGATTCTAAACAAGTAATTAACCAAACAAGAAAACATACTAGCTGTGGTCACTTGGCTTGGGTTTAGCTGTAACAAAAAAATAAAAATAAATAAAATCAAATAAAAACATAACAAAAATCAAAAAACGCATAACATATTGCAAAAATTAACAAATAAAAAACAAATAACAAAAATCAATTAAAAATGATACCTGGGTTTAGTGTGCTGCAAAAGAGTGATGAAGAATATGGCAGATCTAAGGTTTTTTTTTTTTTTTTTTTTTTTTTTTTTTTTTTTTTTTTTTTTTTAATAAGAGTGAAACAGAAGTGTGGGATGTAGTTTGGTTTGTGTGGCTAGGGACATTTGCAAAACACCTATTTATTTTGTCTTTTATGAGGACGAAAATTATAAAGTTAAATTAGGGCTGAGCGGTTTAAACCCGAAACGAAAACTAAAAACCGGATGAAACCTAAACCGAGAACCGAATCAAAGTTACTCGATTTGGTTCGATTTTTGACGGTTCGATCGCTTTTAGTCGGGTTTTCTCGGTTTTCGACCCGAACCGAAAATCAAAAATTTGTAAAACATTGTTACACCTGAAACCTGTTTTTTAAACGGGTATGACTCTAGATGAAATTGACTAAGAATAATGTGTTTGACTAAGTGGATAAATGATACTTGAGTAAGTTTGACTATGACTTTTATAAGTTTACAACGCTTTACGTGATTGGCTAGTCAAACCGGTAGTCAAGCTATAAGTATTAAGAATATGTAGTGTGGTTTAGAAAGTATTATGTGTCATTAGTATAAAGGAAAAGAAGTTGAGGGACCTAAGTTGACAGAATCCAAAAATAATACTAGAACCAACTTGTTTTAATACTAGAACCAACTTGTTCTAGCCTACAAGGACTAATCTTTCCAATTCCTCAAACTAGCACTAGAACCAACTTGTTCAAGTACCAAGGATGAATTGTTATAGTACTAGAAGGGCTATTCTTGCCAAAACCTCAAAGTAGCACTAGAACCAACTTGTTCTAGTACCAAGGATGAATTGTTATAGTACTAGAGGGACTACTATTGCCAAATGACCAAACTTATAACTAATATTTCCTAGTATTTCCTGGATAATTCCACACATTTCCCATTTATTCAAGAGAATGTGTGTGTGTCGATATACAAAGAAAAAAGGAGGGAAGATGAAGCTTTGATGATCTAGTAATTGAAGAGTTAGTAATTCCATGTCAAGTTAAGCTTTAACAATGATTCCCACAAGTAACATTTCTTTAGTTGAATTTGATAATGATGACGTATAGCCTATATTTGGGCCGCAAGCCCAAATGATAGACATTACTTACACCTAAGCCCATCACGAATGGGCTACCATGACAATGGTATGGGCCGTAGTATCAACGCTTGGGCTCACGAAGCCCAAAGGCCCAATCTAACCCACCGGGTACCCGATAAGGATTATCTATTCAAGGAATAGATATCCTTACCTCGGATAAGCACCATGCGTGCGAAGAGTAAGGAGCAAGAAACACGGTTTCTTAGCCCCTATATATAGAATCATACGATTCTCATTCAAGGTACGATTCACACAATCCCTAAACTCTTCAACCAAAACCTAAATTCGATTACTTACTCTCACGCCGGAGTCTAATCGGGGGAGACAATCCCTCGATAAGCCTAACGGTGTTGTTCTATTTTTCTTAGTACGCAGGTAACAAAGTGCTAAGGAACGAATTGATATAAGAGCAAAGTCCAACAATCAGGTACGCCCAACTTTTGTATCAACAAGTGGCGCCATCCGTGGGACCCTACAACGAACTAGAATGACGAAACACAAGAATTCGAGCCAGCGGACTCCGCAGTCAGAAAAACGTGACCATCAAAAGAAGAATCGACAAGATTCGACCTCTAAACAGGTTGCTGGGACAACCAGCGCACCTGATCACCAAGGGGCAGGAACAACCCAGCCTATTCCAACAATGGAACTACCTATAATCTCTTCAGTGGTCCCAAGCGTTGAGGAACTCCAACGCACCCTCTTCACCACCCCTCATCAGGCTACACCTGTAGTGAACAACACTGCGCCGCCAGGCGCGCCTGAACGAAACCGGGCGTCCCATACTGAGGCAGAGATCCTTGCAACGACTGAGGACATACCCGATCTAACTTTGGGTAACTTTGTATCCCAAAATTATGAAACCCTAACCGCCCTCATGCAGGAAGAGGCGGCAAGAAGAGCAGGTGCGGACCTGCAAACCCGACTTAATTTTGGTCCAGAACGTGAATCATCACCACCACATCACCTACGAGGAAGACGTACAGAACGTACCAATGTCCATGACAGATTGGGTACGGTGTCTGACTCACAAAATTCTGGAGACAGCGGTAGGCGCACCAATGTCCATTCCAGACTTGGCAGTCGGGGAATACATGATCGATTAGGCCCTCAACATTCGCCAAGCCAAGGATCGTCCAAGCCCGGAAGTAGGCGGATCCAAGACAGGTTGGGGAGAAGAAGATCCCCAAGCAGAGATCCCTCAGGCTCCTCTTCTGAAAGGAGCAGGAGCAAACGCCGAAGGAGAGATTATCCTTCTTCCAGCGATTCCTCGGACAACGAGGATAAAGAAACAGGGCACTGGAAATCAAAAGGAAGACGTCGCGAGGAAGAGAACGAAGATATGTCTCTCCCATGGCGACGCCACAAAATTGATGCGTTTACACGTCGCATAAGTGATTACTCAGACGACAGGCGCAGGCGCATGCCCGCTAATGTGAAGACATATGATGGAACAGGTGACCCGGACGACCACCTAAAAATTTTCGAGTCAGCCGCAACTATCGAAAATTGGCCACAGCCTGTGTGGTGTCACATGTTTAATTCCACATTGGTAGGGAACGCACGCACATGGTTTAGCAAACTCCCACGTAGGAGTATAGGCGGCTTTGAGGAATTACGGAAAGCATTCCGCCACAACTTCACCCAGCGAAAGAAGTGCGCTAAAAATCCTGTGGAATTGGCAAGGGTGAAGCAACGTCAAGGGGAATCAACCAGCGCCTTTATGGAACGCTTCAAGGATGAGTGCATACAAGTCAAAGCATGTCCCGAAATACTAAAAATTTCAGGGTTCATGAATGGAATTAATAATCCAGAACTCATCCGGAAGCTCAATGATAGAGTTCCACAGTCTTTTGACGAACTAACAAAGCGCACCAGATCCTTTATACAAGGAGAAGCAGCTGCTGCGGACAGCAAGAAAGGATATTCAAATTATAGGCAACAAGAACAGCCGCGGAAACAATCCAATGATCAAAACAACCGCAGCAGGAATTACCGCAGTGGAAGAGACAATGACAAATATACTCCTCTAACTAAAACTCCAAGGGAGATATTTGCAACAGAAGGTGCGAACTTCCCAAGACCACCACCAATGCGCACGGCAGAAGAAAAGCGCCTAGGTGGTGGATATTGCGAGTACCACGGCCAGAAGGGCCATACAACCAACGAGTGCGTCCAACTGAAACAACTGATCGAAAAATTAGTCAGAGAAGGAAGGATGGACCACCTCGTAAAGAACATCAAAGAAGGGAAAGATAGACCTAAAAATGGGGGCAAGAAAGAACCCCCAAAGGAAAAGGCTGAGACTATATACATGATACAATCATGGCAGCGCAAGATAAAGCAGAAAGTCAGCCAAAAATTCTCTCCAGAAAAAGAGATATCCTTCCCTACAATAGCTTCGGACAACGCAGTCGTGGAACCTCTGACCATTGAAATACATGCAGAGGGACACGACATCCACCGTATGTATATTGATGGAGGAGCATCCGCAGATATCATGTATGATCACTGCTTCAAAAGGCTGCGACCTGAAATCCAAAGTCAGTTGATACCAGCTACAATGTCACTAACAGGATTTACAGGAGAAAAGATTTGGCCCATGGGGCAGTTACGCTTATTGGTGGTCGTAGGAGATGAGCAACACTCAACCGCGGCATGGATAAACTTTATGGTAATCAAGTCTCCTTCACCATACAATGGTATAATTGGAAGACCAGGAATATCATCCATGCGCGCAGTACCATCCACAGCACACGGAATGCTTAAATTCCCAGTTGAAGGAGGAGTGGTTACTCTCTATAACACAACGGTACCACCAAGAGAATGCATCGCAGTGACAACTGAAGCAGAGACTATTCCAGAACAGCGCACGGAAAAATTGCCAAATTTAAAGGTCGCTATTCACCCAGACTATCCGGAACAACAAGTTTCGATTGGAGGATCTTTATCTGACAAAGGTAAAGCAGCCGTATGCGCACTCTTGCAAAAGAACCTAGACATCTTTGCATGGGAACCAAAGCATATGACGGGAGTGCCTCGCTCTATCACAGAGCACAAGCTACAAATCCGACAAGGATACCCTCCAATACGACAAAAGAAGCGCGGCCAGGCCCCAGATCGTGCAAAAGCTATTTTGGAGGAACTACACAAGTTAGTAGATGCGGGCATCATGCGCGAAGTGTACTACCACGACTGGCTTTCTAACCCAGTTATGGTAAAGAAGAGCGATGGTAGTTGGAGGATGTGCGTGGACTTCACGGACCTCAACAAAGCATGCCCGCAAGACTGCTATCCATTGCCAGAGATAGATTGGAAGGTCGAATCCTTATGTGGATACCCCTTCAAGTGCTTCCTAGACGCATATAAAGGGTACCACCAGATCCAAATGGCAGTGGAAGATGAAGAAAAAACAACTTTCCACACCAGTCAAGAGGTATACTGCTACACAAAAATGCCTTTTGGCTTAAAGAACGCAGGCGCGACATACCAAAGGCTGGTGGACACAGCTTTCGAAAAACAAGTAGGCCGCAACTTGGAAGTTTATGTTGACGACCTTGTTATAAAAAGCCATACAGAGGACGAATTGGTGCGCGACATCGAGGAAACATTCCGAACGTTGGGGCGGATAAACATGAAACTGAATCCCAAAAAGTGCACCTTTGGCGCAACTGAAGGCATGTTCCTCGGATACTTAATAGAACCCGACGGAATCAAACCATGCCCAGAGAAGACAAAGGCCGTTATTGATCTCCCCTCCCCGCGCACACTCAAAGAAGTCCAGTCACTGAATGGAAAGCTGGCAGGACTGAATCGCTTCTTATCTAAGTCAGCAGACAAATCCCTTCCCCTTTTTAAAACACTCACGAAGTGCACAAAAAAGGGAGACTTTCGCTGGACCAACGAAGCAGAGGAAGCTTTCCAACAACTCAAACACCATCTGGCATCTCTTCCCAAACTAGTCGCACCGCGACCAGGGGAAGAACTAATCATGTACTTATCAGCAACCCATGGAGCAGTTAGCGCAGTACTATTGACAGACAGAGACTCCGTCCAGATACCCATATACTTTGTAAGCAAAGCCTTAAAGAAAACAGAGGTTAACTACAGTGCCATGGAAAAGCTGGTCTTGGCTTTAGTGTTCGCCGCAAAAAGACTGCGCAGATACTTTCAGGCGCATCCAATTGCGGTAATCACTGATCAGCCAATTAAACAAGTTATCTCTAAACCAGACGCATCAGGACGCTTACAAAAATGGAGTGTAATGCTAAGTGAGTACAACATCTCATATAGACCGCGCACTGCTATCAAAGGACAAGTCTTAGCTGATTTCATCGTGGAGAAGCCAGAGGGCGATAGCCCAACATCTGCAGTTAAAACGGATCTGCAAGAACCATGGACACTGTTCACCGATGGATCCTCATGCGCAGATGGATCAGGCGCACGACTTATTCTTACAAATCCAGAAGGTATGGAATTTACCTATGCGCTACGCTTCGAGTTCACAGCCACAAACAATGAGGCAGAATATGAAGCCCTACTAGCCGGACTACGCATCGCAATCCAAATGGGTGTACGCAATCTGGAAGCAAATGTAGATGCTCGGCTAGTCGCTAACCACGTGTTAGGAGAATACGAAGCCAAGGATGACCACATGATCCAATACCTGGATAAGACAAAATCTTTGATCAAAAACTTTGATAGGTTCACAATAAAGCAAGTACCTAGAGGAGATAACAGAAAGGCGGACGCACTCAGCAAGATCGCATCCACAAGCTTCGCACACCTTTCAAAACAGGTATTGGTGGAAACCCTAAAGAACAAGTCAATCCTTAATATGGAGATATCAACGGTGATAGAAGAACAAGATCCTACGTGGATGACACCTATCATCGAGTTTATTAGCAAGGGAATCCTACCCCAAGATAATAAAGACGCTCGAAGAATACGGCGCACAGCGCAACGATTCGAAGTACGCGACAACGTACTCTATCGGTGATCTTTCTTACAACCATGGCTCAGATGTGTTGGACCCCTCCAAGCAGACTATGTACTCCGCGAACTTCACGCTGGGTCATGTAGTATGCACTCAGGGCCATGATCCGTGGTGGCAAGCGCTTTAAGGTCAGGATACTATTGGCCAACAATGCACCGCGACGCACGCGACCTAATAAGAAAGTGCGGCAACTGCCAAGTACATAGACCTATTCCGCGCCGACCACAGCACGAGCTAACACCAATCACCTCACCATGGCCATTTTACAAATGGGGTATTGACATCGCAGGACCTTTCCCCGTCGCAGCGGGAGGAGTAAAATTCCTCATCGTAGCCATAGATTATTTTACAAAGTGGATCGAAGCAAAAGCTGTGGTGAACATTACGGGAAACCAAGTGAAACGCTTTGTCTGGGACAATATTGTCTGTCGCTTCGGCCTACCAGGCGAGATCGTATCAGACAACGGAAAACAATTCTGTGACAACCCATTCAAAGATTGGTGCACCAATTTGAACATAACACAACACTTTGCTTCAGTCAAACACCCACAAACCAATGGCCTAGTTGAGCGCGCCAATCGCAGTCTAGGCGAAGGAATAAAAGCGCGCCTAGACAGACACAAAGGAAGATGGGTAGATGAGCTCTCGCATGTCTTGTGGGCGCATCGCACGACAATCAAAACCAGTACTGGCGACACGCCATTTTCCTTAGTCTATGGAACAGAAGCCGTCATACCAGCTGAGATAGGAATGCCCACTATACGCACAGCAGAGGTCAACGTCACAACAAATGACGAGGAGCGGCGCATAGACTTAGATATACTGGAAGAAAGACGCGAACGTGCAGCTATACGGGAAGCAAAGGCTAAGGCAAAAATGAAGAAGTATTATGATGCAAAAGTCAAAAATACTTCATTTAGACCAGGGGACTTTGTTTACCGCGCCAATGACGCAAGCCATGCAGAAGACACAGGCAAACTCGGACCCAAATGGGAAGGACCCTACGAGGTCACAGACGCGCTCGACAACGGCGCATACAGGTTGCGCGATATGGAAGGTCATGACCTGGCGCGCACTTGGAACATCTGCAATCTCAAAAAATGTTACTTTTAGGCTACGACCCTTATACAAACACACAAACACCCTACGAGGTGCCCAATAAGTGTTTGTCTTTCTTTTATTTTTTAGGAATTTTATTTTCCATCTTTTCAATAAACTTGCAAGTATTAATAAAATGTTATGGTTTCTAGCTAACTCCATAGCGCACTTTTACTTTATTGCATATATGTCAATATTGTCTATCTTATATTTTTGCCTACATGGCGTGCATGCACCACTTAAAGACCCACGAAGGCATAAAGGATAAGTTAACCTACTAATTGACTTGTTGAATAAGAGGGTTGCAAACCCATCAACATTGGATCACGAATCCTTGCTAAGCGCCTTACTCTCGAGACGTCGAGGTAAGATTCGAATACGCACCCCACGACGGATGCGCATATACCAAGTACACCGTACGAGCTTAGCAACATAACGAGCCAAGACACTTGGTCAAATAATAAAACTTAGCAAACAATGCAAGTATATTTAAGTCACGCACTTAAAAGACTTAGTAAAAAATCAATACTTAGCAAACAATGCAAGCACATTTAAGTTACGAACTTATAACAAAATGTATCTTATTCTATATTTATTAAAATTACAAGGAAAATACATACATTTACAAAACAACCTATATACTATGGCGGTGATCATGGCTCTCTTCTGGTGCGGCGGAACTCCCCGCCTCCTTCAGCTTCCTCAAGGTTATAGCATCCTTAAGCGAAACGGTTGGAACACTCACAGCCACGCCATCAGATCGAGGAAGGTGCGCAGCACCGATGCCGCACATCACAACCTTGCCCTTAATACCCTTCTTTACGGCAACTCTTTGCTCGTGACGCTCCAGCACCTCCTTCAAAGGAATTTCCTTCTCCAGAGCAAAAGGCTTGAGAATATCACGGGGCCGCGCAAAAACTGGAACTTGAAGCTGCGAGAGATCAGGCTTTAGATAATAATCTAACTCCTCTTCTGCATTCTCCCCAAGATGACGCTGCAACGTCAGACCCGCCATGAGCACATCAATGGGGTCATCTTGGTCGCGCTCCAACTTCCCTATATGGGGCAGCTCAAGAACCTTCAACCCTGCCATCGCCTGCACCAGCTCATCGTACGCTGTCGCGCTATAACCAGGAATCTCCGCCAAGTCTTTCTCCAATAACTTGGCCTCACGGAGCTCCTCCATGGCCTGCGAACGGCCACGCGCCATCGCGCAGTGAACAACCTTCCCAAAGGCCTCCACCACCTCCGCAGACTCTAAAGTACTTAGAGCTGCCAGACGAAGCCCATGGCTGATCAACCACCTGCATTCACAAAGTGGTAACAAGATAAGATAAACAATGGAGTGAAGAAAGCAATTTTAAAAGACAAGGGTGTAAGAATACCTGCGCTCAGCTATCACAGACATAAGATGAGGGTACAGCTCCTCGTCGTACTCAATGCTAAGGGCGCGCAGCTTCTCCTCATACGCCACAAGCGTCTTCTCCATGCGCTCCTTGAATTCTTGAAGCCTAGCATAATGCTCAGATCTTTTTTCCTCAACGAACGACACAGACCACGACGTCTTGGCCTTTATCTGCTCGAGCTTCGCCCTCGCATATAGCAGATCAGCCAAGATGCTCATCTTGTCCTGGGCGATTTTCTCCCCATACGCCCTTGACTCCCCAAGCTCAACTTGCGCGCCCGCCAGTTGCGCGCGAAGTTTTTCCAGCTCCTCCTCCTTCTGGGCTAGAGCACGACTCTCCCCAGCACGCTTTCCCTTCAGCTGCGCCACCAGCTCAGCCTGACGGACAGTAGTCGCAGCCAACTCATCAAGCAGTTGCTGCGCCTCACCACCATCAGCAGCCAAGGTATCCCCCTCCTTGTTTTCATTCTGTGGAGAGGAGACTTCATCATCCTTGGCGCCATCATCCCTACGCAAAAAAACCAAGGATTACAACAAGTAATAACAATATAAACGGAAAAAGAGAGAGGACCACTAATTTACACTTACAAAAACGGGGAAGCGTCATCCACCTTCAACCGAGCGCCAGAGGTCGAAGTCTCCTCTGCGTTCGACTCCGCGTCTCCAATGACGTGGCGGCGCCTCTTCCTATTACCACTCCCACCAGCCTCAGCCTTGCGCTTCGAACTCTGCGCAACTTCCTCTCTCAGCACTTCCTCAGGCTTCAGAATCCGAATGCTATCAGATGACCCTGAGCGCGCCTCTTCGTGCGCCACCTCCAATTCAGGCACCGCCTTCTCAGTAGGCTCCGCCACTACCTCGGGAGCCACAGTCTGCACAGGCGTCACCACGAGTGGGGGTGTATCCTCAGGGGCGGCCGAGGGCAGAGCAGTCAAATGCCCCGCGGTCGCGTCAAGTAGGGGCGTCTCCCCTTCCCTCAACGGACGAACCCCTATAGTGACCTGCTTTGGCTTATCAAGCTTCACCACCGCGAACAAGTCCATCTCTGCACATATAAAAATAAAGCAAGCAAACAACGAAAGATTAGTTGGCAAATGCGCGAAGATAAAGAACGAAAAACTTACAAACAAATTACAAAGGATGAACACCCACCCCGACCATCCTCACTTAGGAAAGTGGGAACCTCATCTGCTACGACAAAATACGCGCGACTCAATCCTACATGAACCAAAAACTCCTCCGGATAAGGGTTAATGGCCATTCGATTGGCATCTAACGTCTGCGCGTCAGCAATCCTATATGAACCGGGTGCGGGACGCCCATCCCTTGGTAAGGACGCCTGAGTATAAAACTCAAAATCGGAGGGAAAGACCACGTCGTCTACCCAAAAGAAATATTCCCTCCAATTCTTGAGTGCGTCAACTTTTTCCGTGTAACACTGAAACGCCCCCGGGCGCTTCGCAAAGGATACGCAACCGTTTGACCACGTTGAGTGGTAAAAGGAGCGGAACAAGTCCACGGTGGGTTCTATCGCCAATAAACGGCAGTTTATCTCAAAATTCGACACCTTCGCCGCACCTATACAGTGCAGCTGAGAGATGTGAAGGCGATAGTGATTGAGCAAATCGCTCAGAAATACAGATATAGGTACGCGGTAGTTAGCGTACTCAAAAAATTTTGTGTATAAACCTATCTTCCCTTCGGGGAAGTCGGCTATACACGCATCGACACCTGGCGCCTCTGGATGTACATCCAAAGGCACGAAATAGTCGGAAGAAAAATGCATTACGTCCTCGACAGACATCGCAGAGCGAAACTCATCCAACTGAGCGACAATTTTCATCTTAAACCTAAGCAGACGCACACACAAATTACCTACGAGGGTTAAAAGGTTTTCTTGCAAAAAACGCTCTAGAAATGAAGAAGAAGGTGAATAGTAGTTATGTGTGTTTTTACTGTGTGTGTAAAAAAGGGAGGCGGTGACCCTTATATAGGGGTAGTAAAAACCCTAATCCCTATCCACGTGGAACCCACTCACAGTGAATGTGTGGCTAGAAGGTGAAGAGGTACATGCACTTTTTCCCGAATCCCAAGAGATACGTGGACACCACCCCCGATTTCCGAGGCAACTATTTTGAACCTATTAGGTGCATTGCACCTCCAAAAAGGCGGTAACAATTTGTTCAATCTCCCGCCACGCTTACCGCTGCTTACATTAAGTCTAGTACCCACGGCTACGCGCCGCGCATACTAGACTGGGGGGACATGATGACGTATAGCCTATATTTGGGCCGCAAGCCCAAATGATAGACATTACTTACACCTAAGCCCATCACGAATGGGCTACCATGACAATGGTATGGGCCGTAGTATCAACGCTTGGGCTCACGAAGCCCAAAGGCCCAATCTAACCCACCGGGTACCCGATAAGGATTATCTATTCAAGGAATAGATATCCTTACCTCGGATAAGCACCATGCGTGCGAAGAGTAAGGAGCAAGAAACACGGTTTCTTAGCCCCTATATATAGAATCATACGATTCTCATTCAAGGTACGATTCACACAATCCCTAAACTCTTCAACCAAAACCTAAATTCGATTACTTACTCTCACGCCGGAGTCTAATCGGGGGAGACAATCCCTCGATAAGCCTAACGGTGTTGTTCTATTTTTCTTAGTACGCAGGTAACAAAGTGCTAAGGAACGAATTGATATAAGAGCAAAGTCCAACAATCAGGTACGCCCAACTTTTGTATCAACAGATAATTTGAAGAGTTAGGGTTCATGTACCCTAATTTGGGGAAAGTGGATAAATGATGTTTTAAGTTAAATTAAAGAGTTCTAGTGATTATGAGATTATTTACATTAGGTTAAACTTAATAATTTGATGGGTTAATTATCATATGATCAATATATGATTATATGATAATTAGAGGTGAGCTATGGTTGTATAATCATTGTTATATTAGTTTGATTAAGTGTTTATGTTGATATGATTTTGACCTAGATTGCAAGCGTGAAGGATGATGATGATTATTGATATCATAGCTTGGATTCAAGGTAAGTAAAATGGTTATGACATGAGATTATATTGACTTAAATCATATATGTGTTATGTGGAAGATGATAGTGAAGGTTTATGAAACACTTGACTTAGTGAGCTTGGATTAAGAATAGACTAAGGCAAGTTTGGCAAGACTAACCAAAGTTGTGTTTAAGTCAATTGTGATTTGTGTAAGGTATGTAAGCATTATGTTTGATTGATGATATGTGTATTAAGAGTGATGTGCAAGCAGGGGCGAAGCTTCATAGGGGCCGCGGGGGGGGGGGGGGGGGGGGGGGGGGGGGGCGCCCGACCCCCCAAAAATTTTTTTGCGATGTAGGGTATATAGTTTTCGTGTAGAAAAATTTCGGTATATTCGGTTTCGACCCCCCAAAAATTTCGGTATACCTGAAATATAGCCTTAGGAAGAAAAAAAAATTAGATCCCGACCCCCTACTTACAAAATCCAAGCTTCGCCACTGTGTGCAAGTATTGATGAAAGTAGTCTTATGGACCAATGTGATGTGAATGATACTTATGTGATTAATGATGTATTATATCTTGTGATTATCCTTTTTACTTACTAAGCGTAATGCTTACGGTTTAGTTGTTTAACCGTTTTGTAGGTTTGTATTGATTTAAAGGATGGCGCGGATAGTAGCTCATGGCGCTAATAAGGTTGGAAGTGCTTGTTGATATTAGACAAGTAAATTATGATAGATACCGAGCGCGAGTCGAGGTTGAACCCCCAAGTGTCAAATGTTTTTGTAATGTTGATTTGTAGTGTCAGAGTCCAGTTTTTAAGTATGCATATGAGCTATGCTCAAGTTGTGTTTAAGTTAAGTTGAAAATGGGTCAAAAATGGGTGTTTGGCAAAACACCCGTCGCTTGGTAAAGTAGGTGTTCAATGGCCGTTTAGACCACAAATGTTTATGAAAATGATGTATTATGTTATGTTAAAGATCTATGGAAAGTTTCATTGATTGTCGAGTTATAGAAGTCGAGTTTTAGTTGTTTTAATTAAGTATGAAAACGGGACATCAAGTAGTGCAGAAAATGGGTCATGTTAGAAAAATCATATCTTTTAAACCATAAGTCGTTAGAGGTCGTGTCACCCATCGTTTCGAAGGTAATTGAGTCTAGTTTCTTCTAAAAATAGTCTTAGTGTATGGTTTGTGATAGATTTTAGTCAGTTTATAAAAGAGTCACAGGAGGTCAGTAATGGGTCAAAGCATTTCCGCGTAAAAGTTTTAAATTTTGGTCAAATCGGGCACGGGGTGTAACAAACATAAACCGAGAACCTAACCGAAGTTACTCGGTTCGTTTCGATTTTTCTCAGTTTTGTTGGATCGATTCGGTTCTTGGTCGGTTTTGCTCAGCCATATTAATATAAAGTGTTCTAAATCATTTTATTTAATTTAAATCATTTAAAATTATTTAAATTATTTTTTAATTAATAGCATATTTAATTAAATTCATTTAAAATTAATTATAGTTAATTTAGATAATTTGTAACAAAACCCGACACTTTGCATCTTGAAACTTCAAAGCAACATTGATCTAGATACTTGGGACCCATTTGGTATGAGGGTTCACTGGGTATGGTTTAAAAGAAATGTCAAATACATTGTTTAGTTCATTTTTATTTGTCTAACAATGGATATAGAATTAAAGATGTGAACCCAACACTAGTGGCTACTTTAAAAGATACCGACCAATGATATTTTATCTTTTATTTTCTTAAAATTATCAACCACATATTAATTCATTATTAATCTTATTTTTTATTTTCTTTTTATTTCAAAATAATGTATAATATATATAAACAAATATAGTAAATATTTTTTTCTCTTTCCTACATAAAATCCAAATCCTAATCCAAATTTAAATCAAAATCCCAAAACCGCCTGCAAACCAAACGGGCCCTTGGAGTTGAAAAGCTTGATTTGTAAAAAAGAAATATATTTCTTTTTCAATCAAGGTGAGTTGAAAAGCAGGTGGAAATTTTGAACAACAAATTAATATCTCATGTCACCATAGTCTGACCAGTTGCATATACATAAAAATATCAACATCATTAACAAAAATCTATTTGGCATCACAAACTAACACATTGTACACCAACACTGGCCACCAAGGTGAAATAATTGGACAACACAGTAATTACTACGAGTACTACAGTACTACATGAAACCCAAACCAACGCAATATCCGACTCCATTATCATTAGAGGTAATCTTCAGTAAATTGGTTAGTTTCAATGACATTTAACAAGCTTACAACAGAACAAATGTTAGTCTGAGTCTCTTGTACAGCCACTTATGATTCAAACAACGTATCTGTAAGTTACATAACGGCCAGCAGTCTCACTAGGTCGAATGATTTTCACCACCTGCCCACGCTTTAGCCCATAATATCGAGCAACCGGATCACTCACTTGAATTCGAGGTAGCTGCAAACAAATGTTGTACAGATTAAGTTACGGCGGCACATGTTTTAGAAAAATAGCCAAGGAAACATCAACTGACCTGAGTTTCTTTAACTGTGTATCTCTCTAGTAGTGTCTTTTTCTCCTCGTTTGTGAGAACCTGATGCTCAGGCACTAGAACATGATTTTTGACGTTCACCAATAACTCTGCTTCCTGCATAATTACATAAAATGGCCTTCATTTTATTGCATTGACCCCGTAACAAATGATCTTTTTTCTATTTTTAGTTATGCAGAAAGCCAGAAATCATTAGCTTAGCATGACAATCAAGTACTCTTCTATCGATAGAGAAATTTCAAGCAGCAATTCAGAGATGACCAAGTGGACATATCAATTCATCAAACAAAAAATGAGTTCTTTCAGATTATGTTAAAAAAACGATACCCAATATGCTAATGCTAATATATAGTAATTTACTTTACAAAATGAACAATTCCGTGATTCCATTTATACCGTTACACAATGAACATGGAAAAGCCTGCAGGTAGAATAAGTTATCTAATCCTAAACCCATCTACAAACCAAACGGGCCCTTAGTTCAATGAAGCAGTTAAGGACTACACCTTGGCAACAATATTAAGCAGCATAATCCTAGAATCTGCTTTCGGTGAATATATCACCCACAGCAGCCTTAACAAAATTGAATACAAAACGAGACGGACATAACTTCTAGATTGCAGTGCAGTAATCCTCCTAAAACTGCTCTAAATAGGTTTGCATGCATCTCCGTGATGTTTTGGCTGAAAAGCTTTTGTCAATTAATAGTACTAGGCTTCAAGAGGCATTTACTAGTGAACTCTATTCACATCCACAGGGCAACGAAAGAATGAAAGATTATAAATTGCCGGTTATGGTCAACTACTCTTCCCATATATATGCTAACAGGAATAAGCTTCACTCACCTGGAAAACCTCCAAGTGAAACTTCGTTGAGATCTCACTAATGCAAGTTCGGGCGAAGGGAGTTAGATTTTGCTGCACGACCAAGATTCCACGGGTAACATTCTCCGTCTTCATACTGGCGATATAATTTTTTATTGTCTTGACTCCAACTTTTGCTTCATCAGGGAAGAAGACATAGATCTGGTAGAAAAGCACACATTTTAAATAACACAAAGACAAATCGCCAGATCAGTCACCAACAGCCACGCCGGTCTACTAATATTAAACGTGAGGAGGCTCTATAAGACTATAAGAGTGTGTGCCTTAAACACTAACGTGCTCCACATGTGAGGCATAATGTGGTTACCAAGTTCAACTAAAAGACAATCATTTTATCTTCTTTTTATAAAAGACAGAATTCCCCTGGAGTTAGATGGTCATATTTAGGTTTTAAGTCCACTCAAAATGGGAAAAGCTTATCCTCTGTCTCCTCTGTCTTATTCGACGCATAAATTTATACGCTAAATAACTCCTCTAAGGTGCCGTTAGCCAAAAAATGACAATTATTGTTGCTCTTATTTACAATTCAACTTCAAATTTTGTCATATAAATAATTTCAAAACTTGAAGCTTTCCTTTTAACCAAGCCCTCACCGTTTTTCACCTCCCACCTAAAAGGATACACAGAATAAGTCACCTCATTTCGCCCTTCACCTTTAACCATTAAAACCATGATTCTTAACCAAAGATATTCCATAACCTACACTACTTCTCCATTCATACACACTCATGCTTCCTCACAGTTCAAGACAATATTCAAATATCCTGACATCTTATTTGTTCGCACATGGAAACAACTTCTATACATTATAACAGCTTTATCTTTATTTTTATTTTTTTTTATTATTTTTTTCTTTTTCTGCTTATGCTTCTAACTATAAATAAATACTTATAATCGCTTATTTTGTGAAAGCAATAATATCTTCAACCCTATCCATCTATAAAAGGTTCACGGTCAATTCCAAGTAAATAACATAATAATTTCCTCTTAAATAAACCCCTCAGCTTACTCATGGGGTGTTTGTTTAAGATTATTTTTGGGATTAAACGCTTACCGGGTAAAGCCCTCCCCTTTTCAATAGTTACTTAAGCTCCTTGCCACTAGGCCACCCCTAAGTGGTTATGTCATAATAAGCATTTCAAAAAAGCCGGAAAAATAGGCTTATGAACACAAGCCGTAATCACATAAGCTCATAAACCCAAAAATAGGGGGAGTCTTTGTTTCAGCTTATATAGCAGGCTTATGGCTTATTTGGTTTTGGGCTTATGTTTCATAAGCTCACTTTTTGTGGCTTATTTTAAAAATTTTCAGCTTATACAAGCTTATTATGACATGATATGCTTATATAATCCCATATGTCCCAAAATAAGCCAAAATGTTTGGGTTTATAAAACATAACCCGAAAACCAAATAAGCCATAAGCCTGCTATCTATTTATATCTATACTACTATATAATGTATTTGGGCCTATTCTATAATTAGAAAGGCTTAAAATTCAGACTTTTACTTGCTTATTATGGAAAGATTTCAAAATTAATTAGTTAGGAAGGATTGGTTAGGAAGTTTGTTAGGTAGCAGGTTGGTTGTTCAAACTAAAATTATTTGCCTTAACCATCTCTACCATCTCTATTACTAAATGTGTAACCGAATAACGCAAAATATAGTCACATGTACCCGCCGCAGCATTGCGCGGATACCGTTCTAGTATAAGCTTAAACAAACACCCCCTAAGATTAAACATAAGCAGATAAACAGCTAAGAAAACAAACCCTTTAACACATATAACCAATAAGCACAAACAAAATCAAAACTTTTTGAGAAGAAAAAGATGATAAGCACCTGTTCAGAGGAATCATTCTTCAAGGACTTACTAATAACAAGATCTTCACGTTTCATATTATCACCATACTTAGATATAAATTGTCTTTTATCCATCTCAATCTCAAACTCACCCACCAAATAATTCCTGTCTTTCAACATCTCCATCACTGATTTCCTTATTCTAAACAGCCTCTTTATTTCTTCCTCTGTTAATGATGTTGACATCTTTTTTTTTTTTCTTTCTTTTTTTTTTTTTTTTTTTTTTTTTTTTTTTTTTTTTTTACCCACCCACAAATTTGTTTTTGGGTTTTTGTGGGTTTTTGAGGAAGGTGAGGTAGGGTCGGCTTAAGTTTGACTCTCTCGGAACATTTAACTTGCAAGTACTATTGTGTTTGTGTTTTGTTGTTTTTGCAATGAGGTCCTTTGTAAAATTTAGAGTAGTTGTGATTATATTTAGTTTTTGCAATGAGGCCCTTTGTAAAATTTAGATAACCTGTTGAGCATCATAGATCGTGGACCGGACCGAATTGCACCAATCAGAGCGGACCGAATTATTTTGGTCTGACCCTCAGTCCATCTTTTAATCATTTTCGGTCCTCGATCTGATCTGGTCCAGTTCGGTCTAATGTATAACCAGACATTATGCTTTGTTGAACCGGACCGACCCAAACGTGGATCGAACATTTTGGTCTGGTCCTCGGTCTGGTGTTTTGGGCTGAATCGATTTTCAGATTGTGCTCAGCCCTATTTATCAATAAATGAATGAGATTTTTTTCTTGTCTGTGATATTTTGAACATTATTTCTGACCATCCTTTAAATAGTTGCTACCTAATAAGATTTGCATTGATATATTTATCCAACACCACGATTAAAATATTCTAGAATCTGTATGAAACGTCAGTGAATACAGCGTATTGCCAATATGGATATGTTGTATTGATGTACTTTACGACTTGCTTGATTTGATGAAGTCTTGAATGGACACGCCATATTGTCTAGGATGAATACTGCGTATTGAGTCTCTAAACAGTGGACTTTGTTTGATTTCTCCGTTTTAACTTCCATAAATTGCTCCGTTATTTACTGAGATTAACAAGAAGTAAACAATTAAGTACCAATTCTCATATAAATAACATAAAAAAAGCAATATAAAATGGAATAAATGATGCGTATATTGTCTTTATTTGATGTCATCACATAGCCATGAATTTATCCAACACTACGTTCCCAGGCTCTAGTCGACGCACAATATAGCCTTTTCAAGACTTATCTTTCAAAGTTGGAGAAGTCACACAAACGTGGGAATATAGGTTTGAGAGTAATACCGAGTTTTTTCATGACTGGTACTAGTACGAGGAAAAAGAGCCTTAAGGATTGTGTCATTAAACAGTTGAATGGCCGTGTTTTCAAACTTGAGACTATTATCCAGGTTGTGTTTTATTGTAAATCTTATATCAAGAATATTGAAAGTTAATCTTTTCACATCGGGGTTTGTAATATTAGTTCAAACATCGCAGATTCTTGCTCGTGAAAGAAATGTCGGAGTTGGGGTATAACTTTTAAGTCATTTGTTAAGTTTTGACATCCATTGTATTATTTTACAAAATTCACATTTCTTTCACAGGATAAACTGGAGTTTAATGAGCATCTTCCAATATATGTATATTCTTAAATTGATCGACTTGCCTCATTGTGATGAAGATCTTGCTCATGTAATTTACTATAATCGGCCGTTTTTTTTAAACCCATTATTTACCAAAATCTATTATAGCATCTCTAATTAACATTAAATTGTTACAGTATTATCTTCTTGAAAAGGAATTAAGATCGGCGTTAGAAGAGGAAGAAAGGTTGTAGTTGGAAGAGGAGAAGATGATGGAAGACGCCAACAAGTTGAGGCTGGAAGAGGTTAAGAGGTCGCGGTTGGAAGAAGAGAAGATGTTGCAGGTGGTGAAGGTGAAGAATAAAAAGCATCGCGAGTTTATAAATTCCTTTCATGTCAAAATTTTATTGGGCCAGTTAGCACCTAGGAAGAGGAATCAGCTTGAAGTTGTGACATCAAAAAGTAAAGCCAAAGAAACTTGGACAGAACAAAACAAACAAAAAAAAAAAAAAAAAAAAAAAAAAAAAAAAAAAAAACTGTGATTACGTTAATGATCCATCTATGGATGTCCTTCTACAAAATGTTAAAACTTGGGTTGAGGTATCGAAAAACTTATGATAATTTACATTTTATTGTAGACTGATATCATGCCTTAAAACTTAAACATTTACAATCTTTTGTAGGATCTATCACGATGGTTTGGTTGACTAATGATATTCATCTCTTTTTTAGTCAATCGGGGCTTGCTCAAATGTAAGTTTCCATGGTGCGATAATTTTACATGAGGGCATAAATTTCTATCACATTTTAGTGTACTTAGACCCTGCTAGAAGAGGTTGGCTAATTGAAGAGGTGAGTCTTTATAAAGACTATAATTCAAGTATTTGTAATACTCTATTTGTTGTTTATGATTCATTACAATAATTATTTGTTTATTGCAATAAATAGCACATAGACTTGTGGGTTGACTACATGTGCCATGTGAGACCCAAGAATGCTAATTGGTCCATGTTTAGTAGTTACTTTGTTTAGATCCTTCTTTAAAACGACATGCCCTTGTTTTATGCTAACGGGGATAGGTATGCTAGTTAATGGAGCGATGTTGATCAGGTAATACCTTTATTTAGAAAAACCAACTCAGTCTATTGGTTTACACTTTTTAAGAACTTACATCATTGTCAAAACACACTCTCTTTTTAGTCTATCAAAAAGCTTTTTGAAAAAGGAAGTTAGGAGGAAAATTATGTTGGTAATGCTAGTGTATTTGTGCAGGGTAATTAGTTGCCATCATTCCTGTTAGTGCAAGGTAATTATTTGGGCACGGTAATTACAAGTAATTGAATCACAAAAAACATATATAACATTCACATACCCACATACCTCTAATTCATTTTGATAAACCAATTTATACAATTTATAGACCTTTGAGGTGCATTAATTGATTAGCTAAATAACAAATACAACATACCAATTATGTTACATTCATTATGATAAATAACAATTAACTAACATTCTGCTGTGAAATACAACATAACATGACTTTTAGATGGTTCACTTGGTCAATGACTTATAGGTTGTTATTTGGGTCCTTCACTTGCATGTTGTTCACTTGGTCCATGAATGGCATGTGGTTCACTTTCTTCTTCACTACTGTCACTAGGTTGGAGAGACACACACTCATCAATTACCTCAGGTAGATACGACAAGTTCCGTGACCTATACCTACTGAACCACCACCTCTACCAAATGAATTTGTTCTTTGAACTCCCAGTCCTATTAAATAATCACCTCTAACAGGTATAGTCGTGTTTCCCCTTTTGAACGCTTCGACCACTACACCATCGACTGTACCAGCTGAGGGATCATAAAAAATAAATGTTTATTTTTTAATTGCATAAAGCTCTAAGAAATGTCATTAACTATACCAATTATATATCATTTTTATAATTAAATTTCAGATTTGATTGATTAAAACACAAAGTGTACATTTATTTTAGCACATCCCGAAACAAAAATATGGGCATTTATTTTAAAACGGATAAAGTACTGTATCAAATTTAAAAGAGTTTATATCAAGTCTATAAGAAGATCCATACAAAAATAAGGACGCACACCACAATGAGTGCTCTACCATGTGCATCACTGGTGTGACTTTGTGGTGTGCACATTACTTTGATGGTGTACATATTACCTCTACAAAAAAAAAAAAAAAAAAAAAAAAAAAAAAAAAAAAAAAAAAAACTCTTTTATTTAGTTGTTTGGAGATTAAGTTGCGCAACAGATGGTTTCAGTAATATAACCAAAATCTAAAGAATTATAATTATATAAGAATAAAATAGAATAAAGGATAATACCTTGAATCAAATTTGAAGAAACGGATAGAGAGAAAATTAGGGGACGTTTGGTACGAATGAATCGTAAAGAATAGAAATGATATTAAGAATGGAATAGCACAGAAAGAGAATGACTTAAAGAAAACGGAGAAAGGTACGTTGTTTGGTAGGTGCATAGAATTGAGTACCGGAATGAGTTAGAAAATTGAATCCTTTGTTTGGTATGAACAAAGAATCAAAGCAAAAATTGAATGAACATGTAATTAATTAATGGTTGCAATGTAAGGATACATTTACCAATACTAACAGTTGCAGGTCAACACCACCTCACATCTTCTTCTCTGACCAATTTCCGATCAAAAAATATTATTTTGTTTTTATCTTGATCAACTTTCCCAATACACAATCATTACTATGTCCTAAACACATAAATATTCTCATTTTTTAACTACTGGACGAAACTGTACAACAAATATTCCGGTCAAACCAAATCGTTTAACTACCATATCAAATAACAAAGACTTAGAAAAACAAAGTTGTTATAATAACAAAGACTTAGAAAAACAAACTTGTTATATTAGTATTTATATGTGTTTAAGAGATCAAGTCGGTGTGCGGGGGCCGGGGAATAACTTGATGAGAAAAAAACAAACTTGGTGGTTTGACCGGAGTTTAAGTTAAACGATTTGCATCTATTATAGTAATAGTTTTTTGATTTGGTTGATATTAAGTTTTTGGGGATTTTGTATATTTTGCTGAGATAATAAAACCCAGATTGGTCGTCAGAATATGAGCACAATCGAGGATGAAAATGACGTTTTAGAGGTGAAGATATAATGGAGTATAACATAAATGGGGACGAACAAATACATGAATGTTTATACCCCCACCTTTTTTTACTTTGCTAGTGATTCTTTATGGGAATGATAAAAGAGAAGGCCCTTCATAGATTATCAATTCTCATGATTCTTTACTTTTTTAAGAGAATCAAAATCGATTCATAAGAATGGAAACTAAATCTCGTATTTCCATTTTTTAGTGCAACAAACATGAGAATCAATTCATTTGACGATTCTTAGCTTTCCTTTCAATCCTACCAAACACCCCCTTAGGGTTTGTTTGATTGATGGTTGAATGAGTTTGTGAGAATCGATTTGGGAATAAAGAGTGGTGTGAGAGGGTCAAAGTGTTTTTGGAAGTGTTGTTTCAAATGGGTGGTTTTGTTAGTTTCAATTTTTATTTTAACCCTTAAGTTATTTGTATATTATCTTCGTCTTTTATAAAGCTTTTCTTATTATAATTTAGACACATACATTTCTTTTACATTTTTTCTGAAAAAAACATATAAGAACGAATTTTTATAGATTTTGAATAAAGAAATACTTAGGGTTTCTTAATTAAACATATTTGAAAAAATAAAATTAAATAAATAGATTATTACTACCTCCATCTCAAAATTATTATCCACGTTTCCATTTTAGGATGTCTCAAATTAATTGTCCACTTTCCTTTTTAAGTAAAAACTAGAGAATATAATAGAAGAATATTCTTTTTGAATGGTTAAAAACAAAAGTGACCCACTTTTATTAAAATTTGTAATTGTTGTCTTCTGAAAATAATTTTGAGACGGAGGGAGTACTTAATAAGGAAATAATATATTAAATTAAAATAGGAAAAGTTTTGTTTTGTCATATAAAAAATTACACAAATAATCTCGAGTTTTTAAGATGGGACCATCTATACCAATGTTTTAAAAACCAGGTTTTAAATCGACCCGGTCGAGTCACGGGACACTGGGTCAACCCAGGTTTTCATTTATTATTTTTTATTTTTTTCGACCGGGTCAACCGGTTCGACCGCAAGGTCAACCCAGTTTTTATTTTAAAAAAATGAAAAAAACCAAACCTGTCCGGGTTTCAAGACCTGGGTTGACCCGGGTCACTCAAAACCCGGCGGGTCTAACCAGTTAACCCGGTTTTAGAAACCTGAATTTTTTTTACCCATTTTTGTGGCAGGGCACCGGTCCGACCGGTTAAATCGGCCTGTTCCACCCATGTTTGAAAACATTGATCTATACAAGTATTTGAAAATTAGAGACTAGCTATGTACTAAGAAAAGCAATCAGGGATCATAATTGTTATTCTAAACATACGACAAGGACCATCCTTTTAATTTACTCTTGTTTAGAATTTTGGAGTCGGTCGCATATATACCGCCTTATTCCTCTATTTATACAGACTCGACCATTCATTCAAACTTATATTAAACCCTCAACGACCTAGAACCCTAACCAAACATACCTTCCAAACCGTCGGTTGCAATGGCAGAAGCGAGGTCGGAAGAGAAGGCAAGGAAGTGGTCACAGCTGAACTCGAAACGATACAGTGAAAAAAAGAAATTTGGATATGTCAAGACTGCGAAAGAAAACATGCCTCCTGAACATGTAAGGAAGATTATTCGCGATCAAGGCGACATGTCATCGAAGAAATATCGACGTGATAAACGTGTATATCTAGGTGCACTTAAGTACATTCCTCATGCAGTGTACAAGCTTCTAGAAAATATGCCAATGCCATGGGAGCAGGTTCGCAATGTTAAGGTGCTGTATCACATTACTGGGGCGATTACGTTCGTGAATGAGATTCCGTGGGTTGTTGAACCCATATTTACGGCGCAGTGGGGGACAATGTGGATTATGATGAGAAGGGAGAAAAGGGAACGAAGAAATTTCCAAAGAATGCGGTTTCCTCCTTTTGACGATGAAGAGCCTCCGTTGGACTATGTCGATAATCTTATGGATGTGGATCCTTTGGAGGCGATTCAATTAGAGCTGGACAAGGAGGAAGATTCCGCGGTTTTTGATTGGTTTTATGATCATAAGCCTCTGGTGAAGACGAGGCTCATTAATGGACCTAGTTACCGAAAATGGCATCTCTCACTACCTATCATGGCGACACTCCATCGATTAGCAGGACAGGTACTTTCTGACTTAGTCGATCGTAATTATTTTTACTTGTTTGATATGGAGTCATTTTTTACCGCCAAAGCTCTTAATATGTGCATACCAGGCGGTCCAAAATTTGAGCCAATGCATCGTGACATGGATACAGGTGACGAGGATTGGAATGAGTTTAACGATATAAATAAACTCATTATCCGTTCACCTTTGAGGAAAGTAAGGTTAGGTGTATATCATACACCAATGGTTATGTATATGAAACCGGAGGATCCTGATTCGCCTGCGTTTTATTATGATCGCCTGATACACGTTATAACCTCTGGTAACAAAGATCGGTGTGAGAATGACAAAGATGAGGACAGCTTCTATTTGCCAGATGGTGTTGAGCCCTTGCTTACTAGCACTCCCTTATACACGGACACTACTGCGGATGGTATTTCCTTGTTATTTGCACCTCGTCCCTTTAACATGAGATCTGGTCGGATGCGACGTGCTCAAGATGTTCCTCTTGTGTCCGAGTGGTACAAAGAACACTGCCCGCCTTCTTATCCAGTGAAAGTCAGGGTTAGCTATCAGAAGCTGTTGAAATGTTTTGCTTTGAACGAGCTGCATCATAGGCCCCCTAAAGCTCAAAAGAATAAGCACTTGTTCCGTTCTCTCCAGGCTACCAAATTTTTCCAAACCACAGAACTTGATTGGGTTGAAGCGGGTCTGCAAGTTTGTAAGCAGGGGTATAACATGCTGAATCTGTTGATTCATAGAAAGAATATAAATTACTTGCATCTTGATTACAATTTCAACTTGAAGCCCGTTAAAACACTTACTACTAAGGAGCGTAAGAAGTCACGGTTTGGCAATGCTTTCCATTTGTGTCGTGAAATCTTGCGGTTGACAAAGCTTGTGGTTGATGCACATGTTCAGTACCGTTTGGGGAACGTAGATGCATTCCAGTTGGCTGATGGTCTACAATATACTTTTTCACATGTTGGCCAGCTGACTGGTATGTATCGTTATAAGTACCGACTCATGAGGCAGATTCGCATGTGTAAAGATCTGAAGCATTTGATCTATTATCGGTTTAATACTGGGCCTGTTGGGAAAGGGCCTGGATGTGGTTTCTGGTTACCTATGTGGAGGGTGTGGCTGTTCTTCCTTCGTGGTATCGTGCCTTTGCTAGAGAGGTGGCTTGGAAATCTACTTGCTCGCCAGTTTGAGGGACGACAGTCTAAAGGCGTGGCTAAGACCGTGACAAAGCAACGTGTTGAAAGTCATTTTGACCTGGAGCTTCGTGCTGCTGTGATGCACGATGTTATGGATTCCATGCCAGAGGGTATAAAGAAAAATAAGGCTAGGCCGATTTTGCAACACTTGAGTGAAGCTTGGCGTTGTTGGAAGGCAAATATCCCGTGGAAGGTTCTTGGATTAGCTGCTCCAATCGAGAACATTATTCTTCGATACGTGAAGTCAAAAGCTGATTGGTGGACAAATGTTACTCACTATAACCGTGAGCGTATAAGGAGGGGTGCCACAGTTGATAAGACCGTCTCTAGGAAGAATTTAGGGAGGTTGACTCGTCTTTGGTTGAAGGCAGAGCAGGAGCGCCAACACAACTACTTGAAAGATGGTCCATATGTGACCCCAGAAGAAGCCGTGGCTATCTACACTACGACAGTGCATTGGTTGGAATCTAGAAAATTTTCACCCATACCATTTCCACCATTGTCTTACAAACATGATACAAAGCTTCTTATTCTTGCTCTTGAGAGGCTTAAGGAATCTTATAGTGTGGCTGTGAGGTTGAATCAGCTCCAAAGAGAAGAACTGGGCTTAATTGAACAAGCTTATGACAATCCACATGAGGCATTAACAAAGATAAAACGCCATCTTCTGACCCAACGTGCTTTTAAAGAAGTTAGGATTGAGTTCATGGATTTGTATAGCTATCTGATTCCGGTTTATGAGATTGAGCCTCTTGAGAAGATTACTGACGCCTATCTTGACCAGTATCTATGGTATGAAGGTGACAAGCGTCATCTGTTTCCCAATTGGATCAAGCCTGCAGATTCTGAGCCGCCACCACTTTTAGTTTATAAATGGTGCCAGGGTATAAACAATTTGCAGGGTGTATGGGACATTGGTGATGGTCAGTGTGTGGTGATGCTTCAAACAAAGTTTGAGAAGTTTTTTGAGAAGATTGATTTGACGATCCTTAATAGGCTTCTGCGATTGGTCCTTGACCACAATATTGCAGATTATGTCACAGCGAAGAACAATGTCGTGCTGTCTTACAAAGATATGAGCCACACAAACTCGTATGGAGTGATACGTGGCCTGCAGTTTGCGTCTTTTGTGGCACAATATTATGGATTGGTATTGGATCTTTTGATCCTTGGTTTGACTCATGCAAGTGAAATTGCTGGTCCACCACAGATGCCAAATGAGTTCATTACCTTCTGGGACACAAAAGTTGAAACCCGACATCCAATAAGGCTCTACTCTCGGTACATTGACAAGGTCCACATCCTATTCCGCTTTACACATGAGGAGGCTCGGGATCTTATTCAGCGTTATCTCACTGAGCATCCTGATCCTGACAACGAGAATATGGTCGGTTACAATAACAAGAAGTGCTGGTCGAGAGATGCAAGAATGAGGCTCATGAAACATGATGTGAATCTTGGAAGAAGTGTTTTCTGGGACATGAAGAATCGTCTTCCACGAAGTATCACAACCTTGGAGTGGGAGAACAGCTTTGTTTCTGTTTATAGCAAAGACAATCCGAACTTGCTGTTTAGCATGTGTGGGTTTGAGATTCGTATATTGCCAAAACTAAGAATGACTAAAGAGGCGTTTAGTAACACAAGAGACGGAGTTTGGAATTTGCAGAATGAACAGACAAAAGAGCGTACAGCACTTGCCTTCTTACGAGTTGATGATGAACACATGAAAATGTTTGAGAATCGTGTGAGGCAGATTCTTATGAGTTCAGGGTCTACAACATTCACAAAGATTGTTAACAAGTGGAATACAGCTTTGATAGGTCTAATGACATACTTCCGAGAAGCGACTGTGCATACACAAGAGCTTTTAGATCTATTGGTCAAATGTGAGAATAAAATCCAGACCCGTATCAAGATTGGATTAAATTCGAAAATGCCTAGCAGGTTCCCTCCTGTGATATTCTACACACCCAAGGAGATAGGAGGCCTTGGAATGTTATCAATGGGCCACATATTGATCCCACAGAGTGATCTTCGTTACAGTCAGCAAACAGATGTTGGGGTAACACACTTTAGGAGTGGTTTGAGCCATGAGGAAGATCAGCTAATCCCCAATCTATATCGTTATATACAGCCATGGGAGAGTGAGTTCATTGATTCACAACGTGTTTGGGCTGAATATGCTCTAAAGAGGCAAGAAGCCCAGTCACAAAACAGGCGTTTAACTCTGGAAGATTTGGAGGACTCATGGGATCGTGGAATACCAAGAATCAATACCTTGTTTCAGAAGGATCGGCATACACTAGCATATGACAAAGGATGGAGGGTGAGGACTGATTTCAAGCAATATCAGGTTTTAAAACAAAATCCATTTTGGTGGACACATCAGAGGCATGATGGTAAACTTTGGAACCTGAACAATTACCGAACTGATGTTATCCAAGCACTTGGTGGTGTTGAGGGGATTTTGGAGCATACGCTATTTAAGGGAACATATTTTCCAACATGGGAGGGTCTCTTTTGGGAGAAAGCTTCGGGTTTTGAGGAGTCGATGAAGTACAAGAAGCTAACAAATGCTCAGAGATCAGGGCTGAACCAGATTCCAAACCGTAGGTTCACTCTTTGGCGGTCACCTACCATTAACCGAGCCAATGTTTATGTCGGTTTCCAAGTGCAACTTGATTTGACTGGAATATTTATGCACGGGAAGATTCCTACCTTGAAGATCTCTCTTATTCAGATCTTCCGTGCTCACTTGTGGCAGAAGGTCCATGAGAGTGTGGTCATGGATCTTTGCCAGGTTCTAGATCAAGAGTTGGATGCATTGGAAATCGGAACTGTGCAGAAAGAAACAATCCATCCAAGAAAGAGCTACAAAATGAACAGCTCCTGTGCTGACATTCTTCTGTTTGCTGCACATAGATGGCCGATGTCAAAACCGAGCCTGGTGGCTGAGCCGAAGGATATCTTTGATCAGAAAGCAACTAATAAGTACTGGATTGATGTGCAGCTTCGCTGGGGTGATTATGATTCTCATGATATTGAGCGTTACACGAGAGCTAAGTTCATGGACTACACCACCGATAACATGTCTATCTATCCTTCACCAACAGGGGTGATGATTGGACTAGATCTTGCATACAACTTGCATTCTGCTTTTGGTAACTGGTTCCCTGGGTCAAAACCGCTGCTTGCCAAGGCTATGAACAAGATCATGAAGTCAAATCCAGCTTTATATGTTTTGAGGGAGCGAATAAGGAAAGGGTTGCAATTGTATTCTTCAGAGCCAACTGAACCTTACCTGTCGTCTCAGAACTATGAAGAAATCTTTAGCAATCAACTTATCTGGTTTGTTGATGATACAAATGTGTACCGTGTGACCATTCACAAGACCTTTGAAGGAAATCTTACAACAAAGCCAATTAATGGTGCTATATTTATTTTCAATCCCCGCACGGGACAACTGTTTTTAAAGGTTATTCACACAAGTGTGTGGGCAGGGCAAAAGCGTCTTGGTCAACTTGCCAAGTGGAAGACTGCAGAAGAAGTAGCTGCTCTTGTTCGATCGTTGCCTGTTGAGGAGCAGCCAAAACAGGTCATTGTCACACGTAAAGGAATGTTGGACCCTTTGGAAGTTCATTTGCTTGATTTCCCCAATATTGTTATCAAGGGAAGTGAGTTGCAGCTTCCATTCCAAGCATGTATGAAAATTGAGAAATTTGGTGATATGATTCTGAAGGCTACTGAACCGCAAATGGTGTTGTTCAATATATACGATGATTGGTTGGAGAGTATTTCATCATACACAGCATTTTCGAGGCTAATTTTGATTCTGCGAGCTCTAAATGTGAATTATGAGAAGGCAAAGATGTTACTTAAGCCTGATAAAACTATTGTTACGGAGCCCCATCACATTTGGCCATCACTTACGGGTGATCAATGGATGAAGGTTGAAGTTGCTTTAAAAGATCTTATATTGTCTGATTATGTAAAGAAGAATAATGTTAACACCTCAGCACTGACACAGTCCGAGATACGTGACATTATTCTTGGAGCTGAAATTACTCCACCTTCTCAGCAGCGCCAACAAATAGCTGAGATAGAGAAACAGGCAAAGGAAACTAGCCAATTGACCGCTGTAACCACCAGGACTACCAATGTTCATGGTGATGAGCTCATTGTTACCACCACGAGTCCCTACGAACAAGCTGCTTTTTCTTCCAAGACAGATTGGCGTGTGAGAGCAATGTCAGTTACAGACCTTTATTTCCGTGTGAACCATATATATGTAAACTCGGAGGACATAAAGGAAACTGGGTACACATACATTATGCCAAAGAATATCTTGAAGAAATTCATTTGCATTGCTGACTTAAGAACTCAGATTTCGGGCTATTTGTATGGTGTAAGTCCTCCTGACAATCCTCAAGTTAAAGAAATTCGTTGCATTGCCATGCCGCCACAATGGGGTACCCATCAACAAGTGCACCTTCCATCAGCTCTCCCTGAACATGACTTCCTTAATGATCTTGAACCACTGGGATGGATGCACACTCAACCAAACGAGCTCACTCAGTTATCACCACAGGACCTTACCTTCCATTCTCGGATGTTGGAATACAACAACAAATGGGATGGGGAGAAATCAATCATACTTACTTGCAGTTTCACTCCGGGTTCGTGTTCATTGACTGCATATAAGCTTACCCCAACGGGGTATGAATGGGGCCGTGCTAACAAAGATAATGGAAGCACTCCTCATGGGTATCTTCCAACTCACTATGAAAAGGTCCCGATGCTTCTAAGTGACCGTTTCCAGGGTTTCTATATGGTTCCTGATAACGGTCCTTGGAACTACAATTTCATGGGAGTTAGGCATTCGGAAGGCATGAAGTACGGTCTAAAGCTAGGAACTCCACGAGAATATTATCATGAAGATCACAGGCCAATACATTTCTTGGAGTTTAGCAATCTGGAGGACGATGATATGGCCTCAGGAGATCGGGAAGACACGTTTTCTTAAACATAAATGCTGTAGTTAAAACTAAAACTTGTGTATAAACTGCAACTTTTTATTCAGTGTACAAACTTTTTGATCTATTACCGGTACTTTTAAACCGGCCTTATCCTAAAAATTTTGTAGGCTTATGACTGTTGAGATTTTTTATCGATTGACTGCTTATTTTGATGTCAAACTTGCTTGATAAATTTACTGCTTCCCTCATCTTGAGAAAGTACGTATAATACCCCCAAAATAATACAGTGATAAGTTTATAAATTTTAGAGCTGTATTTGGAGGATGAGATATACGCCTATATAAAAGGCTTACCTCATCATCTAACATAATATCAACAGTTTAGAATTAAGGAAAAGTATGCATCAATGCTTACAAAAATAAGTCATTAGTACAACATTTGAACTTCTTTCACTGTTCTTAAGCTGAAAACTAAATGGACTAATCTCTAATCATTATGGGCATCCGGTAATTTTGTGTCTCCAGACTCACTTGATTATAACTATATAAATTCAGCTATGAAAAAAAAATGTTGCAAAATTGTAGCAGAAAGTACAATATGAAAGTGGAGGTCAAACTATGGTTTCAACAAAATGCATAGGTCAGTGCTCCCTTTGGTTCCAACAGCAACAAACTTTGTGACAAAAAAAAAGTACACAAAACATTCCATAAATACCTCACTAAAGCAATTTTTAGCTACTTATAGTACACAAATGGACCTGCACAGGAAATAAAAAAGGAGGCCGTCTTGTGGAAAGGCACCAACGTGTTAAGTTAAAGACATTTAGAAGTCATATCAAATAAGCTTTAGGACAGAAAAGTGTATTTTCAAGCATACAATCTCTAACGAAACAAACAACATCATATTAGCGTATCAAAACAGCCAAAATTCTACATGTTTTGGCCAACAAACAAGAAGAGGCTTTGACTTAATAGTCGATCATCCACTCTACTCATTTTGTCACCTCTAGCACTTGGAATAAGGCCACCAGTGTCTACTCTAAAACTTTCTAATTCATCACTTTGCCCTAATTCTGGAAATCAAAAGAAACTAAATAATTTCCATTGCCGTATTTGGCCTCTTCTCACCTTTGACCAAATCAAGACTACAAAGCAAGGAAAACAAACTCCTCAACTGCAGGAATCTCAACAATCTTGTCCAAAGTCTCTTTGCTCGGTTTCTCATCAACAGCAATCACCATGACCGCTTGTTTTCTTGGCGCAGCCCTATTGACACTCATAGAGCTAATATTCACATTCTCTTCACCCAATATACTTGTAACACGACTAATGGTATTAGGCTCAATAACTTGTCGACAAAGTAATATATGTCCGTCCAATCTCACATCCACCTCAAAAGCACCTACTTTCGTCAAATGTGGGACCCCATCTTTCACCCTCCCTTGCAATTTTATTTCCCCAAACTCGGATACTGCAATTGCAAAACGTGATTTGACTTGAGCAATTTGAACTATAATTTCGAGTGGCTTCTCAGATGACCCGTCTAAAATTAACCGTTCTTCATTCCGGATACCTTTGGCGACCAAATTCCGGACTAAAAGGGTGTCGAGATCATCTGTTGCTCTTGAGGATGTGTATGTTATATTTACAGATTCAGCACCACTTCCATCCGCTACCAATTGTACAGCTAACCTATGGAGTTTTTCAGCGAGGATAACATACAGTTCTGTAAGTACCTGCAACGAAGGTCATAACATTAAAATGAATAACGTCACTAGAAAGTTTTGAAAGAAAGAATTTCTCGGCAGATATTTTATTTTTTCTTTTGGGAAAAGAATGGCCAGAGAAGGATTTGAAAGCTTGAAGCCGACAGTTTTAAAGGACTGATTAGAAACCATCTTTGTGGTTTACTGAAAATTGACAATTTCTGAAATACCTTTGATAAAATAAACTACATATGTACATAACAGTTCCAACCAATTTACATAAAAATGGGTCATTTGAGTTGGGTTTTATCTCATACGGGTCAAATGTTTACGTAAAAAGCAAACAAAGTTGAACATCTTAGAACTATCCAAAAGTCTGTGTCTAATGGATACACCGTATCAAATCATATCTTGGAAATATTCAGACTATTCTTTAAAAAAAAACATTGTTTACTAATCCTAACTAACGGATAAATATCTAATAATGTATTTTAATAAATAGACAAAGAACCGGCATGTTTCGACCTGTTACTGACACCGACCAAACTATCCTTTATTACCTGATCAGTAGAAACCATTGGACGAGTGAGTACCAAAACATCAGCAGAACCATAATCGAGCCACACATACCTTAAAGATTGATTTATGTTAAACACAAAAGTGGCAATTGCTTGCTCGCTAAAGGGACAATCGCGGGGACAATCACACAATCTTAGCTTTCTTAATTTTTTGCACCCTTTTGATAACTCCAAAATTCCTACATCAGATACTTCTGTATTGCATAGAGAGAGACACCTCAAATTATGACCATACTCCCCAATGTATCCTAAACCCACATCCGTCAATCCACCAACACAAAGATCGATGTCTAGCCTTTCAAGTTTTCTGCAACCCATTAGCATAGCTCGAACCCCGTTGTCTAGCGGTAAATCTGTTATACCGTCTTCAGTACTTAAGCATATACGTAAATCACGCAGATTCTTCAACTGAGTTCCTACACACTCGAGAGCTTCATTTGAACTATCTAAGAGACGAACATCTAAATAATCGATATCAGGACATCCTTGTGCGAGAGCTATGAGTCCCATGTGAGTCACCTGGCCGCAATGGGTAAATTTGAGCAATTTCTTGCAAAACTGACCAATAACTTGCAATCCCTCGTCTCCACATATATCACGGGTAACTAGAACTTCCAAACTGGGACACCTCTCAAACAAGAAACATTGGCAACCTGCATGTTTAAGATAATAGAGATCCAATTCCCGTAGCTGATTGAGATAAGGGAGTAGAAAAGGGAATGAAGCTTCGCGCAACTCCTCAATATGTAAACCACGAATATTCGGGGGAAATTTAAAACCACTATAGTCCCAATCTTCATCAATGATCCCGTAACCAAAATGATCGAGCTTCTTAGCATGCTTAAACACTTTTCTGAAATCACTTAAAGATCGTGCAAAAATATTCAGGGATACTAAAGAGTTGCTACATTTCTTTGCAAGACCTGTAACATCTTTCATATCGTACGTAGCAAAGGGGTCATCAAAATTTAAAGACTCCATAACCGTGTTACACAAAGCCAACTCATGTAACCATTTCCCTTTTGGGATGTAATCACTTTGTATCCAATTAATTTCTAAACGCAAACTTCTCAAATCAATACAATACCTAGCGATATCAATTAAACCATCCTCTGAAAACATTATACACCCCAAAATATCTAAACTCCTTAAATTAGCACCTCGGGTTTTCGCCAAGTGTTTGAGATCAGAAGGAGACACAATCATGTTCCGAATACGTAGTGAATTCAAACGCGTAAACTTAACAGATATCTCTTGAATCCATTGGGTGACTGAAATACGAATTTTACATGAATGAGACTTAAGTGTTAAGGACTCGAGATTGGGGAATCTATGGCTTAAACGAGAGGGGTTAGGAAGGTAATGCACGTGGACAGTTACGTGTTTACGCGTTAATGAATCGATACCAAAATATTTCCGAGAGACTAATGAAACAGAATTAAGGTCATCATTGTCTTGTATGTAAGGCATTACACAATCTAACACTAACTGCATATTTTTTTAACTATATAAATACCTAATTCATAAACAACAAGAACGAGAGCCTTACCAACGCCGTGTTTCAGAATGTGTTCGCATTGGAAAAGTGTTCTCATCGATATATATATAGGGATAAGAATAAATTACACCTTTCGTCCTTGTGGTTTGGGTTGACCAACAAGGTTCAACCTTTGACCGAAACAAATGTACTTTCAACCTTAAACAAAAGGAAATCATATGAAGATAAGAGGTGAAAAAATAGATTAATAGAAGAAGCGAACATAGTTGATTATAGGTTAAAACATTATTTGTTTGTGTATTTTTGGATCAATTTATGTTAGGTTACATTATTTCACGAATACGCAATCATCATCTCCACAACCACAAGGATAAGAAAATATGCATACATATTGGTACTTTGGTACGAATTTTATATGGTGTGACTAAACAATTATGCTTGATTAACCTAGATGACAATTATATATACAAATGTTGTATAACTAAGACCAAAACATTTGATTTTGAAGTCCATCCATGTGATCGCAAATCTGGTAGTTGGGCCGAGAAGTTATTTGCATACGTGTTCAACTTGTCGAGAGTCAAAACCTTTTCGTGGGCTAACTTGCAATTATTAGTCAATGATCTTGGCAAAATGATTACTTTGGGGTCGAGTCTAATGGTGAGGTGCTTCTTTATAAGCCCAAAGAAATCGATACCTTGGAATGCTATTTGAAACATGCAAGAATAAAGAATACAGCTTATTATTTATCTTGGATTGTATCACAAACAAAGTGCATTCCTCTTTAAAGGAGGTTCACTTTCGTAAGAAAACATCTAAACTATGAAGCTTCAAGAAAAAGCTAAGTGTCTTGTGTTTTTTTCACATCTTTCTTGTACATATTGCAAACCAAAGAGTCTCCATTGGCAAGATTCATCCATATATATATGCATAAGACTTCTAAAATACACCACACGACTCTTTACATACTAGTAGTATCACGAATTTAATACGAGTAGCACATGACACTACCAACTATAAACATGATCACCATCCTAAAATGGCCTCGATTTTTTCTTTTCCTTTCCTAGGTGAGTGTTTCCGTGATAGGCGTTACGCCTTAGTGACATATTATATCTAAACGTACAAAACTTGGGCCAAATGTTCCGTGGCAGCTTCTTGTAATCCATGGTCATAGTTTGCAACTAGTATTTTTTATTTATTTATTTATTTATTTATTATTATTATTATTATTATTATTATTATTATTTATTTATTTTTTTTTTTTTGAATTTCTCATACTATCGCACTACTTTGGAATGGTAGTAGAATTTCATGTGCCAAAATGGTCATATATTGTGGGCTGTTCAATACTTTAATTAGATGTTATATAGCATTAGGTCATGTGTCAACATAAATGTGAGATGCCTTTTAAGTCAAAATTCCAAACTCAACAATCAAGTCCTTAATTTAATGGTTTTAAGCATCACATGCACTTAAAAAAGTATAATACCCTTCCACACTTGGAGAAAACATACTTATATTTTACGGTACTTGAACCCACAAACATTTAATATGGAATATAAATATCACATCATACACCGTTAAGCCAGAGGCCTATCGGTACTATGTAAGGTTTCTATCATAATTTAGTGGGTTGAGTCCTATTCAAAATGATTTGACATGGTATATTAATAGGAATGGTTCTAATCAAAATTAAGGTGAGCCAAAGTTAAGATGACTCAATTTGAAAGAGATACCATATATAGAATGCATGTTAATGCCCTCTTTAATGAATAAATGATTAAGTACGTAAACTCAACATTATATTTTCAAAACGATTTAATTAGTTAAATCGTGAAAAGGGATATTTATTTTGCGATAAGCTAAAACTGCAATGTAAAACTAACTTGAGATTGATGGAGTAGCAAATTATTACAGGGTAGTTGAGTAATAAGCAAGCGAAACATACCATTTCTAATATTTTGTCTCTATACGTGAAACTATTTAGTTTTTTTTCTTCTAATTTTTGATTTACAATTTTTTGTATTTTATTCCAATATGCACAAATACGTGGTGCGTACATACGTGTAATTTACCAAATTGTTTAAAAAAGTGCTTTACTTGCATGTGTAGTATAAAAGTTTATATTAAAAAAAAAAAAAAAAAAAAAAAAAAAAAAAAAAAAAAAAACATGTTTGTTTTGGTTAGAATATTTAAATGGACCTAACGTCCAAATAATACTTACTACTTAATTACATATAAAACAAAAAAATTATACTTAGTTACACTTTATTCAATAAATTTCTTCACCTTCCCTTGCACTATCTCTACTATTACTTATAAAATATATTGATTATTTTTTAAAACTTAAAATCTCTTAAAAATAAATAAAGTTAATTTATCAAAATATTGTTTAAAAAATTAACTTACATAAGTCTTAAATGTAACTGAGACATTTTATTAATGAAATATTTAGACATTTTTCATATCTCTTAAAATAAATAACTTAAATAAATCTTACCCTTTATTAATAGTAGTACTTTTGACAGTAAATTTAAACTTACAAACACATGATTGTTAACTTTTTTATCGACAAATAATTGAATTTTACAAAACAACAAAACTAAACCTTGCACCATAATATTAACATCATATATTTCTTTATGAGTTGATTTACAAAATGTTGTTTGTGCGGGTATTCGTTTAGGATCATAACGTTGCAAGCTGTTCAATCAATTTAAAAAAAAAATGAGAAAAAAAAAGTTGTTGCATCAGAGGTTAATAGGTTATACCAAAATTATAAGTTCGCAAGTACAATTATTTGCCATTATACACATCGTTTTTCACGAATACAAATACAAAAAGGCTGACATCGCCGCTATATGATGTTAGATTAATTAAGGGTTAGGTTATTTTGAACCCTTCTTTTTTACAAATGCTAAAGTTTAATAAGTTAAAAGTAGGGCTGAGCAAAACCGAAAAAATCCTGAAAACTGAGTAAAACCGACCGATACCGACTGTCACGAAACCAAACTGAACATACTCGGTTTGGTACTTGGTTTGGGTTTTCAAGGATTTTCGTTTCGGGTCTGTTCTTGCCGAAAACCAAGAAAACACAGCCAAAACCGAGAAAACCGACCGAAATCGACTCGTCCCGAGTAAAACCGAGTAATTTCGGTTTGGGATTCGGTTACGGTTTTACAGGATTTTGGTTTCGGGATGGATCAATTTCGAATCGGTTTCGGCCCGATGCTCACCCTTATTTTAAAGTATTAAACTGACCAAAACTGATAGTAAAAAATATAAAAAGAAGTAAGCCGGGGGCAGAAGATGTAAAAAGTATATATATAGAGATAGGGAGTTGGGCGATGGTACCTCTAACTAGTAGTTCCTTTATTTCTACTTTTTCTTTTGGTACAACCGACAATCATTCAGAAAAACCCCCAATTCTAATTGATGAAAATACTAATTTTAAATTTAAAAGTATTAAACTGATAAAAATACGGAACAAAAACTGAGTCGGGGCGAAAGATGTAAAAAGTATATATAGAGAGAGAGGGAGGCGGGCGATGGTACCTCTAACTAACATTACATTAATATTTAAAGTTCCTTTATTTCTACTTTTCCTTTTGGTACAACCGACAATCATTCAGAAGAGTCAATTCACTTCAAATATTAAAATTTCTTTCTTTCCCAAAATTAAAACCCCCCGATTCTAATTCTAATTCTAATCATAATAATTAAGCCCTAATTTCTACTTGTAATTCTTGATCCAACTAATCACAGGTATTTTCTTTTTTCATTTCATTCTGTTGAGATCATCTTATAGAATTATGTTAATTGTCTGATTATGGCTTATTTGGTTTATATAGCCGGCTTATGGCTTATTTGGTTTTCAGCTTATGTTCCATAAGCTCACTTTTTGTGGCTTATTTTGTAACTTATATAAGTTTATTGTGTTACAATAAACTTATATAAGCTGAGAAGTTTCAAAATAAGCCACATAAAGTGAGCTTATGAAACATAAGCCCAAAACCAAATAAGCCGTAAGCTGGATATATAAGCCGAAACAAACAACCCTGTATTCATGTTATTAGTTTGTGTTGATTGATTAGGTTGTAATTTGATGTTATGAATTGTAGGTTTAGGGGGGGTGGGGTTTGTTTCAGCTTATATAGCGGGTTTATGGCTTATTTGGTTTTCAGCTTATGTTTCATAACCTCACTTTTTGTGGCTTATTTTCAAACTTTTCGACACTTTTCGAATTATATATGGGATGTTTGGATCAGCTTATTTAGCTGGCTTATGGGATTATTTGACTTTGGAAAAGCCAATAAGCTCACTTATTGAAGCTTATCACCTTATCAACTTCACATTATTGGCTTAAGCCAATAATCTGAACTTAATAAGCTCTAAAAAGTGAGCTTATCAGCTTTTCCAAAGTCAAATAAGCCCATAAGCCAGCTAAATAAGCTGATCCAAACACCCCAAATATAAGCCGAAAAGCGTCGAAAAGTTTCGAAATAAGCCACAAAAAGTGGGCTTATGAAACATAAGCTGAAAACCAAATAAGCCGTAAGCCGGATATATAAGCCGAAAAATAAACACCCCTTAAATTTATGTTTTTTTTTTATTTTTATTATATTGGACTGAATTTGATGTTTATTTTGTTGTTGCGAAAACAGGTGGTTTGAGAAGGGGAGCAGCCTGCTGGACATTTCGACTCGCCGTGGAAATGGATCAGAGTAATAATTCATTCTTAGCGTTAGTTATAACTGTCTGCGATGTTGCTTAGCTTTTTTTTAATAGCGGCTATAGTTGTTAAAATGATAGACTATGGTATTGCAATATTGTATCATAAGTGTGGAGTTAGAGATAGTTTGGTTGATGCGCAATTGTTAGTCGCCCCTTAGATTAGTGATGCAAAGTTTTCAGGTTTTCCAAGTTGTAAAACTATTTATTTACATGCTAATGTGTCTTGCTAAACGAATGCGTTTTATACTATTATTAAGGCCAAAAACTACTATTACGTGATCGAAATTATAAAAAGATGAATTGAAGTATTGCACAAGGGTGATATGCATAAACTACTCAAGGGTGGCCTAGTGGCAAAAAAAAGCTTGTCACTATCACTCTAAAATGTGTGAGGTCTCAAGTTTAATTCCTGCTAGGTGCAAACAACCTTGAAGTGACCACGCCAACCTCCTGAAAAGGGATGGCTTCCTGGTTTGAGTGTCTGTGGCGGTGGGTTCAAACCCCGTGGATTAGTCGGCCAAAAAGGCCGGAAACTGGTTACCCCCCAAAAAAAGGGTGATATGCATACTTGAGGTATCTGTGGAACATGATTCAGTTCTTAGAAGTTTGGTTGATGCACAATAGTTGGTGGCCCCTTAGATTCTTAATGCAAAATTTTCACCTAATAAAGGTCTTTGGAGGTGAGAAAGTCGTGCTCATGTGTCTTGCTACAGGTCTTTGTTACTATTACTAAGACTAAAACAAATAATTTAGCCCAAACTAGTTAGGGTAGGAAAGATGAAACGTGATATTAGAAATTATATAGAGATGAATTGGAGTATTGCACAATGGTGACATGCATACTTGAAAACTTAGGGGATGTTTGTCTAAGCTTATTATGTGGGCTTAACCTTTTTTTAAATATTGTTTGTGTTAGCTTTATGCCTTTATCTACAAAAGTGATTACTTTCTGCAATCTTTTTATTGGTAGGTTTTTATGATTAGCTGGACTTTGTATTGTAATATTGTGTTATCATTGCTTATCGATGTGATATGGGTTAAGTGAGATGTGCTATGCGATTTTATTCAACTTGGTTTATAAGTGATTTAGTGCGTAAAAGTTCGGATGATAGGTTATAGTTCCGTTAGTAGCTCCCTAGATACGAAATATTGTATCGTAAGTGTGGCGTCAGAAATACGTGATTCAGTTCTTAGAAGAAATTTGGTTGATGCACAATTGTTAGTGGCCTTGTAGTTTCGTAATGCAAAGTTTTCAGGTCTTCCAAGTTGTATAACTACTTATTTACATGCTAATGTGTCTTGCTATACAAATGTGTTTTATACTATTACTAAGGCCAAAAACTACTATTACGTGATACTTGAAGTATCTGTGGAACATGATTCAGTTCTTAGAAGTTTGGTTGATGCGCAATAGTTAGTGCCCCCTTAGCTTCGTATTGCAAAATTTTCACCTAATAAAGCTCTTTGGAGGTGAGAAAGTCGTGCTCATGTGTCTTGCTACAAGTCTTTGTCTTGCTACAAGTCTTTGTTATTAGAAAACCACTATTACTAAGACTGAAACAAATAATTTAGCCCAAACTAGTTAGCGTACGAAAGAGTGAAAGACCAAATGTGATATTAGAAATTACTAGTATATAGAGATGAATTGAAGTATTGCACAATGGTGACATGCATACTTGAAAACTTAGGGGATGTTTGTCTAAGCTTATTATGCTGGCTTAACCTTTTTTTAAATATTGTTTGTGGTAGCTTTATCTACAAAAGTGATAGCTTTATTGTGTGGGTAGCTTTATCTATAAAAGTGATAGCTTTATATGATTAGTTGTATGGACTTTGTATTGTAATATTGTATTATCATTGTTTATTGATGTGATTTGGGTCAAGTGAGATGTGCTATGCGATTTTATTCAACTTGGTTTATGATAAGTGATTCAGTGCATAAAAGTTTGGATGATAGGTTACAGTTGTTACGTTATTAGCTCCCCCCTAGTTTCATGATACGAAATATTCATCTAATAGATGTCTTTGGAGGTGTGAAAGTGTATGCTCATGTCTCTTGCTATAGAACTTCATTATCAGAACACGTACTACTACAAGAGCAGTAAGAATTATTTAAGCCCAAACTAGTTGGGGTAGGAAAGACGAAACCTGATAGAGCTATAGAAACCTGATATGTAGACTTGAAAACTTAGGGGGTGTTTGTCTAAGCCTATATTGTGTGCTTAAGCTCATTGTTAATAAGCAGCTTATGGCTTATGATCAATAAGCTCATGCGGAGTGTTTGTATTATCTTATGATAAAAATGTGAGAATAAGTCACCATACGCCTTTATAAAGCTTATTAGCCCCAAAAAGCAGCTTATCAAACCCCCCTTAAATAAGCTTGTATGATGTGCCTCAGATTAAGCTTATCCAAACACTACGGTGAGCTTCTTTTTGCTAAAGAAGCTAATAAGCTCCCAAAATAAGCTAACACAAACACCCCTCTTACACTAGCGGAATAGAATCTAGTTTAGTACAAAAGAACCTGGGGATTTTGAACTTGCAACCAATTATTTTTTAAAATGAACCACTAAATCTAAATAAATGCTAATGTCTAAAAATTGGGACTTTCTCGTTTCTCAGATGCTGCTATGGAGGAGGGGAAGGTTTTGAAAAATGGAATTGAATTGGTGAAATCAGTTTCGGATAAGCATCTTGATCTTTTGAGGCCATCATCTCGCTTATTTTCAATCTTTAAAGGTAGATATCCTGTATGATGAACAAATATATCAACCATAGAAGCAAATGATGAAAAAATGTCCCGTTAATGCACTGTCAGTTAATATCAACGCACATTATATGATATACATGAGACCCGTGTATGAGAATATTGAATATGCCTATTTGGAGAGACGGTCTATTGTTTGCTCGTTCATATATACTGGATAAGAAGTTATGTGGAGTGGTTATACTTATGTAGGAGACACGTGTTGATGGCAGGGCATAACGATCGTGAGAAAGGGAAATATGCGCTTATCAAGGATAGTGATGACTTCCAACAAGGACTTTATGACAAACCGATGCCTTGTTTTGGCTGTGGAATTGGATGGTTCTCGTAAGTACTATTTATTCTCACCACCCACCCCGAATTAAAGAAACTATGATTAACGCTATTCTTTCAGTTTCTTAATAGGATTTGCATTCCCTGTGATGTGGTACTATGCCACGTTTCTCTATTTTGGAAACTATTATCGTAAAGATCCTAGGGAACGTGCAGGTCTTGCTGCCTCTGCAATTGCTGTAAGTCCTCTACTCTTCTGGCAGAATGTATGTGGCAAAATCGATGGCTTGGGCAGGTTGGGTAACAGTTTTAAACATGTTGGGTTGACTTGCCATATTTCATTGACAATATGCGTATCAAATCTGATTTACAAAATCTAGTACTGGAACAACAAACCATTTTTATTGAATCTGGTATAGCAATAAGCTGTTAATGCTTCGGAATGCGGTAGTTGGCTTCTGTAGCGTTTGACGTGCCCTTTTATAGCCAAAATTTCAAAATATATCCTATTTGACCTGTTATCTACTAATTTGACCTGCTACCCGCTCTCTGCAGAGTGTTTACTGATGTGACTGTGATTGTGATTGTTGCAGGCGATGGGATGTTCAGTTATCTTGTTCATTGTAGCAATGATCCTACTGTTCTAGCTGACGTTGGTGCAAAGATAATGTTTGAAATTTGTTTGCTCGATAGAGATTGAACTGGAACTGCAGCAGCTTGTAGATACAAATACAAGTCTTTATGAACATGAAAATAGTTTAAAATTGCATTACCTACACACATCTTGTATACCGACCCAAATATGTACAATCTTGAGAAATGTTTCCCCATAGTACTTTTGTGCAACTGAACTTGTACAAAAGTTTTCGTTACAGTGAATCGAAACGTCATGTCTCGTTGATCCCTAGTTAAGTGCTTTAAGGGTTTATTGTTGGCGTTGTCTTGTTACTCAATCCGTGCATGTGTTTATTGGTGTCTTGTTATATAACAGTCAAAATTGTGCGAGTATTGGTATGATTAATGACTCATTTACAATTAAAGATATAAAGTAACCCAGATTGATTCATTTATAGGCGAATGGGTTAAAACTGCACATGTGCTCTGCAGCACTTGTTTTCAAAACATAGTTGCTATGTTGAGGATCTAATCGCCTTAAAAAATGTATAAGACAGTATGAGAAGTTGAATCCTTGAATGACAAAGCTCGCTTGGGATGCTGCATTTGTCTCATACACGAGTTATTGTTACAAGATGAGCTATATCTGGCCATTTACTCACCATGAACCAGATAATGAGCGAATGTTCTTGCTGTCAGTAGATAGGTGGTTGTAATTATGTAAGAGTTTATTAAAACAAAAACTGGCCAAGACTTTCACCAAGTGATCATTTCAATTTAAATGATAACAGATCTCTTCATTTGTTTATAAATAAGGTTGCCTCTCAAAATTTTCATCTGCACGAGTCTATCACAAAATAAAAGCTTTGATTATAGAAGTAGCTGGAAATGTGGTCTAAAGTAGAATGTATTTGGTGAATTTCGGTGAATTTGTGATGCTGTTAAGCTTTCTATGCATCATTGTATCCTGTGAATGTATAGCATAGTTTGGGGTTGTCCAAAATAGCAGCTTGCAGTCTTGTTTTGTAAGTATCATTTGAAGATCGTAAGTTTTTGTTAGCAGCCACTTGCAGCATCAAAAATAATTGACTACACTGATTTGGGTCCACAGACTAATGTACTTTGTAATAGTTGAACTGAAGGCGACTTTTCACATGTGAACTAATAAGCAAACAGTTGGATACTTGGATGCATGTCCAGTCAAATGTTGCAGTTACCATTGGGCATTGGGGGACACTACAACAAAGGCTTTGTTGCGGTAGTTAGTTTAGTCTAAGTAGGCATACTAACAAAAACAAATGTTAATAATAGCACCTCACTGGCAACACTAGAGAAGCAATTGGAAATATACGGAATCGGCTTAAGTGTTATCATTTCAAACAAGCTGAGGCCTGAACACATGTTTCTATTAAAACAGAACATGAACTTAATTACACATCAGCGTAAAGTAATTCCTAGCAAGAGGTACAAGTGCACAACAGTAAGTAACAGCTACAAAATAAGGCCAGTAAAAGAATTATAAACCATTCAAAATAAGGCACAAAGTTGCTGTCTTAGACAAAATCAAAAGATATATAGTACATTAAAACTAAAGATATATAGAACATACCATTAAGAAATTCAGCAAGATTATAAATACAAGAGAAAAAGGATTACCAAATGAAGTGCGGTTTGCAAGATGGTCAACGAAGCTTTTTGGATTATCTTATCTGTGCTGGAGAACATACTAAACCAGAAGCATCTGATCCAACCACGGCAAGGTCACAAACAGTACAAAGCTGCCCTTCTTGGGAAAGAACAAAGTGTGAAGTGCAGTATGGGCATAATACATCCTTCTGGCCCCGGTATATAGGGACGTAAGTTGCCCCACAGACAACGAATGGGTTTCGGAAGTCATAATTCAGCTGCATTTTATCTTTCATGTTCTTCTCAGCGGCCTGCATAACTGAACGGGCTGTTTTCATTTGGTTTTCTGCAGTTGGGTTGGTCTCCAAGAGCCTCCTTGCAAAGTTTGATGCTGTGATTAGATTACTGGCCTTGTAGCACACAGTCATTGCATTCCACAAGACAAGTCTTAAATGCTTTAGCTCGAGGTTACAGTGAGTAAAGTAAGCCGCCAATTCCTGTTGCCGAACTGGGTCATCCTTCAGTTCTCTTCTTTTAAGCTCCATCCGTAAGCCCAAAACATACTCTTTCACGATAAAAATCAATTCTTTAACTTTATCCACCTCTGTTATTGACTCGACAACAATCAAGGGGATGGTATGGAGAATACTCAGAAAGAGCCGCAAGGCTTCAGTAAACTTCCCGATGGTGGTGGCTTTCTTACCAGCCTCGAGCTTTTCTTTCAACTGAGAGAAATTGAACACGAGTTCAGGAGGGGCACTCACATTCGGACTTGCTGTTTCACTCCAACCCCTCTCAATGCCCAATGTGATCAATGGAGTGGAAGAGAAAGCGCGCAAGTAAGTATGACTTCCCATGTGAAGATCAATAAACAATGATTTCAATGGTGCGAAGTTCTTAATTCCTAACTGACGGCTCAATAACCGCATGGCGGTGTCAAAGTTTCCAGCTGCTGCATGTTCAGCAGCAAGAGATGATCTCTGAACCGATATTTGACTCATAGGCATACGAGCAGCGGGGGCAACAAACACCGGAGGAAGTTCAACATCGGGAGGAAGTTCAAGATCCTCGAGATCCCAACCTCCCTCTTCATTTTCTTCATCATCGATTTCTCCATTCTGAATATTCTCTACATCCACAATATCCAAGTCCTCACCCCAATCAGCATCGTCATAATCTTCATTTGCACCTTTTTCAACATTGTCAAGGCCACCCGCAAATATCCCTTTCATGACCCTCAGTAGTGGCCAGTCTCCACCACATAACACCGGAGTTGGGGGCATTAGAAGAGAAGCAGACCTACCACTGGGCAAAGAAGGAACGTTACCTTCAAGTTTCTCAGCAAGGTCTTCAACGATATCATTCAACCCATGGGTCTTAGCAGTAGCATATGCTAGCGGTACATGACCTGCATTTACCAAAATCTTTATTCGCTCTCGGACATCACCTAGGTACAAAGCATTATGGAACTGCCCCATAACATCGTTTCTCACCTCATCAATTTTCATCATTTTGGACAATTTATCCAAATTTCCAGTTATCAGATACAGGAATGACAACCTCTCGAAGTTTTTCGTCCTCTGATATGCATATTCAACGATACCAGCATTGCCCTGACGAAGGGCCTCAACCCCTAACCTATACCAATGATCCTTCTCGTCAATCTCTTTTGCAGAAGCTACCGCTATCTCAATGTTTCCACTTTCAAGTGCTAGATTGAAGCGGGTCCTCTCAACTTTCACGAAATGGAGAGCAACCTCTGGGAATCCTTTTTGATGGAGATACGCAGTCATGGCTTGCCCGCATAGTCTCAAGTCCCTTATCATGCTCATAACATGATCATATCTTCTATTAAACAGAGACAGCTTAAAAATATATTCAGTTGAATCAATAACTATTGGCCGGTTTTTCCCATCTCGGTCTAAGCAAAATAACATATTTCCAATTATCTTTGTTATGTATACAGGAACATCAAGGGTCTTGATGATTCCACTGTCCCCGTTAGGTAGGCAGTACTTAATATGGGTTACGGTTGTGTATATGAACACACCATTGTCATCCCAGGAACCACTCTTGACTCGGATTCTCTCATGAAGGGTGCAACGATGAATAAGTTTCTTATCAGCTATGACTATTGAATGTTTGCTGAGTAACGCGACAGTCTCCATGTCATTTGACCAAACGACATACCTGACAAAAGAAGTTTGAAGGTCCGCAAGAACTAATTGCTGTTGAAGGTCAAAAATGAATACTCTATCCTCTGCCCTACACAGCAAGTTACCGTTACCAGCGTAGAATATAGCATCAGTCGCAACAGGAAGATTACTCTTCTTCACAATCTCGTTCTTTAAGTTCTTGACTAACACTTGATTTGTGCTCTTCTCAAGGACTGCAAATCTGTTCCGCGCCACAAACACTGCTGATGCCCCAACGCCCCGTTTGGCCTCTTGAACTGTATCATCTCTACCAAAACCGTCTTTAGGTATGATATAGAGTTCATAAGATCCCCCATCTACGTCTGAACAAATTAGAATCGCATTCTCTGTAGGGTTATAAGAGAGAGTTCTAGGGCCCTGGTTTAAGCCGGCAGAACCAGGCTTATGAACCGGAATAATCTGAGTGTCTTTCTGAGAAGAGTACTCGAATAACCGTAGAAAACAGTCTTTCACAAAGTACAGGGAGTCACCACTAACCGAGAAAGCTGGACGTTCTCTCTCCAACTTGAAAACAATCATACCACTATCATGTCCAGCCGCCAAAAGGTTCATCTCAGGATGACATCCGAGAATCCAGAACCTGTCATCCTCCCTGCGGAACGTTTGAAGGCAAGTCCTTTTTGTAGCATCCCAAACATGCATACTTTTATCCTCTGAGGTTGATACAATAATGTCCTGTCTCGAATGGAAAAGAACACATGATACATTATTTGTGTGACCTCTCAACGTGTCTACTTCGCATGCTTTTGTATCTGAAACACAAAGTTACCAAGTTTTATGTGAGATTTAAGTATGTCTATAAGCTCACGTAGCACAGTTAGGGACATACTGAATGACCAATAGAGAAGTATAGATAAGAAATATGTAGTACCATTCATACTCCATATCTTCACTTGGCGATCATCTGCTCCAGACACAATAAGAGGAAGAGTAGGATGGAATGATGCCCAATTGACTCCTTGATCATGTCCCTCCAAGACATACTTGACAATAGCATTTTTTTTCTTCTTGAGGGGAGAAATATCCCAAACACGAACCGTTTGATCTAATGATGCTGACACCACAAGATCCTCCTTGGGATGGAAGGTCGCACACATGACATAATGGCAGTGTCCACTCAAAATGGATATACATGTACGTGACTGCCAATTCCATATCCCAATAGTTTGATCATCACTAGCGCTAACAATCCATGGGTTCTCGTGGTGAAATTGAACAGTCCTAATATAATCGAGATGACCAAGCAGAGTAAACAAACAACGATGCAGTTTGTAGTTCCATACTTTGATCTTGTAATCATCTCCTGCACAGACAAATCGGAACTCAAAACAGCACTTGATCATAAACATAGCATCACATCTAATTAATGTACACATCCAGAAGACCAGTTGTTCATATCCTTTGCGAAAAAGAAAATACACCAACATATGCCAAGTTCCAATATCATTATACTTAAATGTTAATTCATATGAATCAATAAGTCCAATGAACACATAAGAAATAACTTGATCCAAATCATTCCGTATAGAAACATACCGTATATATGCCAGAGAAGAAGAATAGAATAAAACCGTTGTGACTTTACAAGATACCTTAAGTTTTACCACTATAAACCTATGTATTTGCATCACATCAAATATGCATCTACATATCCAGATCCTTTATATTTCACAATCCAAACATTGCAACAAAAACGATACTACTTTGCTAAATACATATATATATAACCACAAACATTAATCGCCCAAATGCCTCATCACCAGGGCCGACCCATGGATTTACGAAATTTTTGAGGGCCCTGAACGAAATCACATAATGAGGCCTTTCGAGAAGGAATGTTATACATAAATTTTTACTATTTTTAAGATATAACGCAATTAGTTATCTAACATATTACTCATTTAAGATATTTTCTCATCAAAATACTTTTTTCTTAGTGAAAAATATATGTACACATGCATATAATTATTAACGGGACAAATTTTGAGACCCCTAAAAATTTTTGGGCCCTGAGCGGTCGCTCACCTTGCACACACTCAAAGCCGGCCCTGCTCATCACTATCTAACATAACAAACCCTAAATATCTAAAGTAAGTATGTTAATTAACACGTCTAGACCGTACCCAACTCATTGAGATAATGTAACACAAACAAAACACGGCATTATAAACATAATTCAATTGAAATAATAAACCTAATAAGCTCCACCATTTCCTTGTTTTTCAAAACTCGAACATAACATACAAAAAACGATACATATATATCCTAATACTTACGCTACAAATTTGCTAAATACATATAACATCGCCCTATCACTAACAAACATATATAACATCCTAAAGCAAGTAAGTAACTAAGTAACTAACATAATAAACCCTAAACTCACAAGCATCATATAATATGTCACACAAATAAAACACGCGATCAGTATATATAAGCAGAATTGAGATAGACCTCCGGAGACGAAAAGAGGCTGCAAATGATGAAAATGAACGCCCCGAACAGGACCATCGTGTTCGTGGAAACTCTCAATAAGCATGGCCATACGATAATCCCATAGCTGAATAACTCCACTACGAAGAGAAGCTAAGATCCATGGCCTCTTGCTATGAAAACTTAAACCTTTAACTCGATCACTCTTAGTTTCCAACTTGGTTAACATCTCTTCTCTTTAATTCAGTTTCAGTTTTTATTGTAAGAAAAACAATTATATATCGATTACAGTGTGCATGGAATATATATCTATCTATATAATACCCGTGCACGCGCGGTTTTTTTTTAAAATTTTTTTTAATGATATATTTTTATTTCTTAAAAAACAAATAATTTAATCTTTTTGTTTGTTTGATTTATGATTTTTAATTATATTTGTTTATTATTAAAGATAATTATTTAAAAATTTAATCGCATCTTATCTATATTTTTTTATATATCTTCTACTTATGTAGTATTGCATCTTATCTAATTTTTTTGTATTTACCTTCTACTTGTGTAGTATATCAACAAAACAAATTTTTAAAATTTTAAATTAAAAAATAATAATTAAAATATTACCTAATAAGGGAATATTCTTTTTTCAAAGTACCCACTAGGGGTTTTGTTTTATTATATAAAAGATTAGGGTAAGGTTTTGATGAAGTCATTTTGCTGACGTGTCATTTTACTAGAGGCTGTAATACAATATGATGATGTCATATTATATATGTATAAGTTTTTTATATAGTATTTAAGTTAACAAAATCTTCTTCTCAAATTAGCTTATTTTTACTGGAGGGACTTGTTTGAGATGAAAGTTTGATAAAGGGGGGATTTTGGTTGTCATGAGAAAGATGGAGGGGTTTAAATGATAATTGTTTAATCTTAAAGTTTACATAATAACAATTATGAAGTCGGTATCTTTAGGATCTGTATAGGTTAAACTTGGGCCTCAAATTATTCGTACGAATAATATATAATGAAAATTTATCGACTCTTATTATCACATACGAGAAACAAAAACACAAAGCAAAAGAAGATCGACAATTAAGGTTAGTTTTTACGTCTATGTTTTTAATAAAACTCATGATGAAACATATGCATGTTCTTTAACTATCTCTTTGTTATCATTAAAGTTATCCCTAAGATTATATTATGTATCTGCACGATTTTATTGATAGAACTAATAGATGAATTTAAGCGTAAAAATTCATATATAAAGTAACTTAATGGACTTTCGATAGATTGTTATTACCTGTATAAATCAAAAGTATAAAGTACAATAATAACTTAGTTCATTCGTAGTTCGATCGTCAGTAAGGATCATAGTTTGCTTTATATTCATAAATATAACGAATATATTTACACTGTCGTGTGAAGCACAGGTAACTATCTTTAAAAACCCTACGGTTCCGCAGGTCTATAAGCTGCGATCTAGAAGAATCAGTCTTTATACACAAAATCTTGCTAAAAGATATGGAGCTAGATATTCCCATGCTTAAACCTAGTGAGTTTGAGATATGGAAGATGAGGATTAAAATATACATCAACATGATAGACTATTCACTATGGGAAGTCATAGAGAATGGTGCAACCTTGCCAAAAACAAGAATTGTGGAAGGTGTTGAGACAGTGTTACCTATTGCAACTGCTGAAGATAAGGCTCGGATAAGACTAGAGGAGAAAGCTAGATGTTTGTTAATGATGGGCATTCCCGATGAACATCTGTTTAAGTTTCACTCTATAAAAGATGCTAAGTCATTACTGGAAGCTTTGGAAAAGAGATTTGGTATGAATGAGTCTACAAAAAAGACTAAAAGGAATCTCTTAAAGCAGCAATATAAAAACTTCACTGCTCCAAGCACAGAGACGCTTGATCAAACTTTTGATAGGCTTCAAAAGCTTGTGAGTCAGTTGGAGCGTTTGGGTGAAAAGCTTTCAAAAGAAGATGTTAATAGAAAGTTATTAAGAAATTTGTCACCTGAGTGGAACACACACGCTATTGTGTGGAGTTGTAGAGATGATTTGGATACAATGAGCATGTATGATCTCTACCACAATCTCAAGGTGTATGAACCAGAAGTTAAAGGGATGTATAGCTCAAGTTCAAGCTCACAGAACATGGCTTTTGTGCCCACTTCTAATAGCAACACTAGAAGCACTAATGCTACTCATGGAGTTTCTACTGCTAGCACTCAAGTTAATACTGCATACTCTACAAATATTGATAACTTGAGTGATGCTGTTATTTGTGAATTATTTGCTATTCAACCTAATAGTCTTCAACTTTTACATGAGGACTTGGAACAAATTCATCCAGATGACATGGAAGAGATGGATTTGAAATGGCAAATGGCCATGTTGACTATTAGGGAAAGAAGGTTTTTGAAGAATACAGGAAGGAAGATTACTGTCAATGGTAATGAGACTGCAGGTCTTGATAAGTCCAAAGTGGAGTGTTACAACTGCCACAAGAGGGGACATTTTGCTAGGGAGTGCAGAGCTCCAAGAAATCAAGACAACAAGAACAAGGAAAGCTCAAGAGGAAGGGCCTAATTATGCACTCATGGCTTACTCATCTTCAAATTCTGACTCAGAGGTATCCAATGGTTCTATTTGTTCAAAATCTTGTTTGGAAACTGTTGAATCACTTAAATCTCAAAATGATCAACTATTAAAAGATTTAAAGAAATCTGAGTTAATGGTTCTAAATTATAAGACATATTTAGAGTGAAGAAAAACTTAAATTTTATAAAGCAAGTGAGTTTGTTTATGTACAAGATATTAAGCGCTTAAAAGTTGAAATTCAAGTAGGAGAAATAACTATTAGAGAGCTTCGAAATAGTTCAAAAAGAAAAAGATGACATTCAACTTAATGTAAATAAATTTGAACATGCATCTAAAAGTTTAAACAAGCTCATAGAGTGTCAGATAGGGAGGTGCAGTTGCATTACAATATGATGATGTCATATTATGTGTGTATAATTTTTATATCATGCAATTACTGGTTAAAACTATCATTGATGATGTCATCTTGGCGAATAATATTTTTATAGTATTTAATTAACTTAACAAAAACTTCTCAAATTAACTTCTCTTCTCAAAACACGTATATTTTTCTTAAATGACATGTTCTGAATAACTTACACTCTCCATGTTTTGAATAGTTGTTAATGGTAAAAGGGATTTTTCACCCTAGTAAAATATATTACTCCAAAAAACCGTTCAAAGTAGTGACTATATATACATATATATATTTTTCCACCTTTCTTATCACCCTCTGAATTTGTTAATCTTTATTCATTTTGAACAGCATATGTTAATCTTTAATGACATGTATAGGAAGGAGCAAGTTGAAAAGGAAGTCTCCAACAAGTGACGAAATATAAGAAGAAAATGAAATGTCTAAAATGAAGAGTAAGCACAAGAAATAAGATCGAGATTGAGATGATAGAAATGTTTAAACTTTGTTTGCCAAGACTGATATTAGCTTATTTCGCTGTAGGTTGTAGTCATTGAGGTTGTGACTTGTAAAATTACCTCCTGTTCCGTTTGTGGTTATCCATACGTGATTGCAAAAATATTTACATTGATGTGCTTGTTGAGTGGTTTATGGGTATGCAGATTTTATTTACTTTGCAGCATATTAGTGAATGATAAGATCAAAAAAGAGATTTTAAACGTATTATTAGATATTCGTCATTTATACGGTACACGTAGAGATACACACGTGTTTATGTGTCGATCTAACCCACTTTGACGTGTGCTAAAAAAACCTACCCATTGTTACCCAACAAGATAGGTAGCATAAGAAAATATAGTCTATGGTTGCAGAAGGAGAGTTTTTTAGTCTAACGTTTATTTTGCTGCTATTCTTGTTGCTGCAAGATGATTTGACTAAACATACAAAGATTAAAGATTATAGAATCAGGTAAGTAAGATATATATGACAACAACTAAAATGCAGAAAGTAAGAAAAGACTTTAACCAACGTACTGATTAAGGCCATAATACACAAATGAATCCAGTGTTCGGGGTCTAGAAATCACCCGCAAGAATGTATAGCGTTTAAATGTTAAGCAAAATAGAAAATGGAGCTACTTAAGCTACCTTAGTCTCGCATCACCGATTACGAGGTTCTTTTATGAAAGACAATACAATGGAAGCTAAGTCATCTCGATGCTCAGAGAACCTGTGGTCGGCACCTTATATGATTTGTAGCTTGTGGTTTGGTATAACCTTTGCAAAGCCCAATGCCTCTTCTACTTGGATGACTGAATCATCAGATCCGTGAACTGTCAACACTGCACCCTGTGTAAAAACAATACTTGATATGTTTCGAAACAACAACAAATGATTCTGGTTACGTTTGACTTTCAAGGGTCAAATGTTGTTTCTTAACTTGTGATTTGTAATGCGTAAGTTGTCAAAATGTATAAGATTTACAGCTACACTTAGTTAGATAAATGATGAATTACATTATAAACATTATCGAGGTTTAAATCTTTTTGAAAAATGTGTGCAAATTTGAAACTGAAAATCAAAAGGTTTGAAAGTATCCTATATGGCTCTTACTTGCAATCCTTGTCAATTTGCAGGCATGCTTCTTGCATATTTGTATCCAAACGATCCATCAAACTTTCTTCAGTCACACGATATAAGATCACTCCTACACACCAACTTTAAATCATTAGTATTTGCATTTTAAGCTTATTACATGATTGCACATTGGTATGCATGTTTCAAGAATTTATAAGTAAGAATACTTGTTCTGCATTTAACATCTATGAAACCATCTTCACTTTTTGCAAATAGCCTCTACCCAAACGCTCTTCCACGCCTCCTTCTGTCTTATAATGCCCAGACACGTCGATGACACAGTGTACATCATGATATTTAGACGCGTATAAGAGCACCACATTCCCACCTGTAAGAATATTTTTGGATTGCAAGTCAACATTTTTAGTGATCTGGGTTAAGTCTTGTCACGATTCATTTTAACAAACTCAATGACTAGTCAACGAAGATGACTATAATTTCGTTTCTAGCCTATTCAATCGCCAATCAATAGCTCACTTACGAAGTTAAGGGTGTTTGGCATTATGTTTGAAACTGATACTCGTATCAGTGTTTTGCACACTTTGACTACTGGGGTGTTTGGTATTGCTTTATGAAAACCGCTTATCAGTGACAAATCAACATAACTCTTTTACTCACAAATTATCACATAAGCAATTTAGATAATCAATATCAAACATCTTAAAACTGCTTGTCGGCCACATCAGATATCGATAATGACCCCTAAATAGGGGGTGTTTGGGATTGCATGCTAATATTCTTAAACTTCTTATATAAAATCAGGTACCAACCAGCTTATTTTAGGTGCTTATCTCAGTTTAAAAAACAGTTTTTTTTTTAAGCAGAACTCAAAAAAGATATGCCAAACACCCTCATATCTAAAATGCAATAACCATATAACACTTAAGCCCGCTTTTTTCGGGCTTATTTGAAATCGGAAGAACTCATAAGTCCACTCTTTTCGGCTTCTGAGCTTAAGAAGTCGAGCTAATTAATAAGCTCAACTTGATAAGCTCATAAGCCTAATGTGGGCAGCTTTTCAAAGTTCAAATTAGCTCATAGGCCCGATAAATAAGCTAATCCACACACCCAATAAGCTGAAAAACAATCTTTAAAAGCACTTAGGGGATGTTTGTGTAAGCTTATTTGAGGGACGTAAGAGCTTATTAAAATTTTGATAAGCTCAAAAGTTCATTTTTGTGGGCTTATGAGCTTATCCGACCTTATGAGCATATAAAGTTCATAAGCTTCTAAGCCCAAAAAATGCGCTTATAAGCTTATCAAATTTTCAATAAGCTCATAAGCCCTTCAAATAAGCTAACAAAAACACCCCTTTAGTAAACAACAGATCTTTGTTGACTGAAAACCATGACACAAAACAACAATCTCATTGGAACCAGTCTCATGCAACAGACCCACAAGCTTCTCACCATGCCTATTCACCACAACTCTTTTCTGCCCTAAAAGATGTAATAAAAATCCAATCTTCCTCAACTAACTTAACTGATTAATAACTAACTACTCGTAATAAAGATCACCAGAAACTGTACCTGGTGAAAATGTGGGCAGCTTTTGAAAGTTCAAATAAACTGATAAGCCTGACAAATAAGCTAATCCAAACACCCAATAAGCTGAAAAAGAATCTTAAAATAAGATATATATCCGGATATTTACATATACAGTAAATAAGTTTTGTACGTAAAAACAATCTCTTTTTAGTGGAGGGACTTGTTTGAGATGAAAGTTTGATAAATGGGGGATTTTGGTTGTGATGAGAAAGATGGAGGGGGTTAAATGATAATTCCTTAATCATAAAGTTTACATAACAATTATGAAGTCGGTATCTATACTTTAAACTTGGTCTGGGCCTCAAATTATAAGTAATATATAATGAAAATTTATCGACTCTTATTATCACATACGAAACAAAAAACACAAAGCAAAAGATCGGCTTCTTCTTTTAAGATAAACACATACAAGCTAGCAAAAAGCAAAGAGATCGATCGACTTGTCGTTTGAAGTAATAAGAAGGTTGGTACGTTTTTACGTGTATGTTTTTAATAAAACTCATGATGAGATATATGCATGTTCTTTTAATTTACTGTGTGTTTGTTATCGTTAAAGTGATTAGTGAATGTTTGTCCCTAAGATTATAATATTATATTATGTATCTGCATGATTATTTTATTGATAGAACTAATACTTGAATTTAAGAGTAAAAAATTCATATATAAAGTGACTTGATGGACTTTCTATAGATTATTCTCTATAACTACTAATTGCGTTGAGGCGCAAAAAAAAATATTAAATATTGTTATCCTTCCCTGGCTAACTTTCAGCCCATTAGCAATATAAACAATCACCTTACACTAGGTTCCAACTTCCAATCTCAAACCAGGCCAGCAATGAAGGTTCGTCCAATGACAAAAGGCCCATTTAGTACTTTATTGCAAAATATTCTTCTCAATGGATCATACAAATGAAGCAGACAAAAAGTCAAAAGTTATGTTTAAAAACTAAAAATATAAACATCGCATTTTAAAATTTTACCCATAACCGTTTTTTTAATTATTATTTTTTAATTTAACTAAATATGCTAAAATTAGTTGCAACTATCACACTATTTGAGAAAAAAAAAATGTGACATATAGATCCTGAAACTATTAAACTTTTCTTTTCCTTTCTTTTTATTTATTTTTTTAAAATGCAAACATTGGCATAAAGAAAGGTATCAATTATGTTACAGTCCTTTCGAGTCTCGAGTATATTGCTAGATTCATTTAACTATCAGTCTATCAATATGGTATATAAAAGAGAGATTAGAACATAATTATTTTCAAGAAAAAAATTGTATCACTATGGAGACCTTCTTCGCGTAGACTTGTATATACTAAAAGACATTGCGCCGAGCCGCCGACCACTCTTTTGAATAAAATATTATTTTATTTATTGCAGTATGGATGAGCTAATTTGACTCCAGTGTTTGTGGTTTTATTAGGCCGCCACACATTTTAAGTCCCTGGAGACATTTTTTATATACTCAGACACCCATCCACTATTCAACAAATGGAAATTACAAAATGTGTTACAAATGTTTATTACAAACATATACAAATTAATAACTTAGTGATATTGGCAAATTCAAGTTACACAAACATTCAACAAAATTTTGTAATCAATCTAAACAAATAAAACAAACAAAAAAAACTAAAACAAATAAACGGTTACTACTATTGAATTATATTCGACCGCAACGGAAACATAAAATGACAAACAAAACAAAATCCTATATCTTTTTGACAGTTACAATGCCACACATACGACAAAAAAAATGTCGTAAAAAGCCCCGCCGTAACGCGGTGGGCACTATATTCCTTGTATACTACTAATTGCGTTGAGACAACCAAATGCAATAAAATACTAATTTTTTTCAGCCCAATAAGCTCCAGTCTCTGGCCCAACTTGGTAGCCCAAATATTTGTTATTTTGGATCCGGTGCCTCCATCTTTTAATATTGATGTCTTTTTTGGCTTTTAGCCATCCCTTGCCGACAAAAAAGAATGAATTGCATATTCCAGGACACGTGCATTATCACGATTGGCTGAAAGTGAGAGTGGGTGGAGGGAAAAAGACGAGACGCACCATAGTGAATTATTTTGAGAGTTTGTAGTACACGCTCCTTGCCTTTCACTTGCAACTTTGAATATCCCTCATAAAACGTACAACTATATAAATTTATGTATAATTTTTTTTTTATATATAGCAAAGTTTATTTATCAAATATACAGCAAATATCTAACGATTTATACCGCTAGAAACGCCTCCGCATTATAAACAAAACAAATTTAATATTAATATACTTTTAACATACGTGCTTTATAAAAATAAGTTGAAATTAGCAACAAATTAGCCCCACCGCAACACACTGGTGTCCGACACAACATTTATTCCAAAAAATACGTCGTGCGACAATTACAAATATAGCTTAAACAAACCTAACATTGATATGCTTTTGGCGCACGTACCGTTTTATAAAAAATTTCAAAGTGTAATATATATATATAGTTTTTAAATAAAAGAAATTTCAAAATGCACCCTTAACCTATGAAATAAATTTAAAATTATTCTAAATTTTTTTAAACTATGACGGTCATAATTAGCTTTGCCACAACACACCGATGGCCGGACGTCGTACGACAACTACAGATATAGTTTCACACAATATTTGTTCCAAACAAATACAACACGTATCGACAAAAACCATACCACGATCTTACAACGAGAAGCCCCACCCAAACACCCAAACATTATTCGTAAATAATTATCACAAAAAAATGTATTTTTAAATGTATTTTTCTTTAGCCAATCGTATATCTCATTGTTTTATGAAAATTATTTTATATTGTCTTACGAAAGATAAAAGCTATAGCAAAAGAAATACTATGAGGAAGTGAATACTGGTGATTTGCCTCAAATTTGCTTAAAACACGAGCAAAGTCACACATCGTAAAAAAAATGCAAAAAATAGCCTCGCCGCAACGCGGCGGGCATTACATTCCTTGTTATTACCTGTATAAATCAAAGTATAAAGTTCAATATCTAACTTAGTTCATTCGTAGTTCGTCAGTAAGGATATTTACACGTACTCATGGACAGACACACATTGGTGCCGGGTGTGGCACGGGCTACACCCAATTTTAGGTCACAAAGTGCAAAAAAGTTTTAAAATTGTCGTTTTTTTTGTATGTGCAACCGCCAATAAATATTTTTGCTACTTTCATTTCTTACAGTATAACTTTCGTTAGCCCAACAATTCCTTTGTGCAACACCCTTTTGAAAATACTAAGTCCTTCCCTGCACGTACTATCGTGTGAAGCATACAGGTAACTATCTAGTTATATATCTCTTAGTGGTACATATAATATATCATGGGGCAATTACATATATACCCACTAAAACTTGCATATTTGCATATATACCCAAAACATGCTTAAACATCATTGTACATTGTGCATTAAAAACTTGTGTTTTTGGTAAATATGCAAATATTCATGTTTTAGTGGGTATATATGCAATTCCCCCATATATCAATGTAGAAGTTAAGTTAATGATCTATGGTTCATCGTTATTACTTGTTAGCAGGGATGGGACCAGGGGTTCCCGCGGGTGCCCGGTAAATCCCATGGATTTTTTTTCTATATGGTACGGTGTTAGTTTTTGAAAAAAAAACATCGACTTTTTTTAAATTTATCTTAGATGCACCCGGTCTAATAATGAATTCTTCGTTTTAATGAATTATTCGTTTTCATTCATTTTTTAACTTATTATATTACGGTACAAAATTTTTTGTGCACTCAGTCATATTTGGTCATGGTTTCGTCACTGCTTGTTAGATATATATGCTTCTACTTTATTACGTAGCACTCTCTCCGTCTCATATTAAGTGTCCACAATGGAATCTTGGGGTGTCCCAAATTAAGTGTCCATATTGTACATTCCAACCAATAAGATGAGACTTTAGTGGGTAAAAATAATATTTGATTGGTGGAAAGTTTAGTTAGTGGAATCTCCTAAAACTTTGTGCATATTGTAAGTGGACACTTAATATGGGACGGAGGGAGTATTAATTATGTTTAGATATGCAAGGCCGTTTCGAAGGCGATATCGAAAAGATTCGAAACCACATGGAAACAAGTATTCAGAAAAGAGAAGAGTCCTTAAGCCCAAAGTTTAAAAAACCAGGTTCGAAAAAGGTGGGAAAGAGTTTAAGTAGTCCTGCTGCGCCAATAGCAAAAAAGCGAAAGAGGCGATTTGTAGGGTTGGTGGATGAGGAGGCAGGTGGTGGGAAGAAGTGGCCTGTGAGGAAGCTTTCCGATGAGTTTGATCGAATTGCGACGAAAAAAAGAGGAAATGGGGGAGTTTTTGTATAGGATTTTGGATTAACAGCTTTATGTTTATTTATTATTGAAATGAAACTATGAATTTCTGTTTTTAAAAGATTGTTTTTGGTATAATTGCATTCTGGTAATATGAAGTTTGTGTGTTGAAATTTGTATTTACCATTTGATTTTGATTATTATGATGGAGTTGAAACAATTAAAATCACATGAAACTGAGTGTGATCAAAGTTTCTAGTGTTATTGTAGTTCTTAGAATTATAGTTGCAATTTCAAGATTTCCTCATCACAAAATGACTTTGATTGACCAAGTGGGTTTGCTCAATAGGTATCAGTCCTTCATCGCAAAACTCAGGCCGGTCAAAGAAGGCCTCTTAGAGAAAATGGTATGGGTTTAATCACAACTCCGGACTAATTAGGTCAATGAAAATAGGTGATCATTGCCTGGGACCGGGTCCTTGAGGAAGGATTCGTTTGGCATTTTGATGCATGGAATCGAGGTGTTCTCACCAATTTACACATTTTTTGAGACAAAATGACTTTGATTGCTTTTTAGCAACACTTCTGATTCTATTTCAAAAGCCTATTGCAGTAATAAAATCTTGAAGTTTACCCCTTAACAGTGTGTTCTCAAGTTTGTTCTCAAGTGTGTTTTGAAGAATGGAAGTGAAAGAGAGTGAAACAAAAAAAAAATTTCTTTGTTTTTAGAGTTTTTGAAAAAAAAAAAAAAAAAAAAAAAAAAAACTACCTAAATAATCCTTATAGCAAGTGGTTTTACCGAAGTGAACTTTTTTCAAAGAGTTTACATAAATGATCAAAATATGTCACTATCATACTTTTCATTTTCCACTCACTCGCCTAGCATTACTCTCGCCAAAAAAAAAAAATATATATATATATATATATATATATATATATATATATATATATATATATATTCGCCTAGTTATACATACTTGGCCAAATATAAATATGTACTCGCCTCACATATCACATATGTACTCGCCCACATATTGCTAAAATAAAAAATTAAAAACCATTTCCATACTTGAACAAGCTCTGAGCATTCATGTGGATACAACTTTTTGACACAAATCGTAAACAAATATATTCAAATACAGCTCACCCTTTAATACCTTATATTCTTATAAAACCATACTTCAATATAACCATTTTGCACATACTTTGACCTGTAGTCAACCAAATGACACAATTGACTTTACAAGAACAACCAAAATGAAGTCAAACAGAATCACATGAAAATTCCAATGACTACTCACCTATGTACTCGGCTACTCGCCAATGACGAATATGGTACTCGCCTAGACCAGTGGCGAAGCCAGGAAATACAAGTATGGGAGGCGAAAGTAATATGTTGAGATATGTTTTTTTTAGCATACCCCATAATGATTCGGGTAGGATTAAAGACAATAAATCTCTAACTAAAGTATTTAGAGCTTTTTGATTCGTTAAGTAACATGTTGAGAGTCTCAACTTGAGACATGTCATTTTTAGCATAACTCGTAACGTGTCAAGCCATGTTGGAGCGCTTAGTGTTTTTTACTGCGTAATTTGTTTCATTAACAGTTATGTGATCATTATATCAAAAACCAAACAAAGAAACAAACAAAAATTTAATGTGATAACCAAACTTTAATACTCTCTAGCTTGCAAACTAGAGTATTATAGTGGCGTCATCAAAGTTTATAGTCCACTGTTAGTAAATAAAAATATTTGTTTTGTTAAAAAAGATAAAAATAAGAATATGTGTTAGTAAATAAAAATATGGGCCGTAGATTGCAGAAGTTGTATGTGGTAGGTAGTAAAAGTGTAAAACTATCATATATTTCTATACTGCATAATTAAAAATTATAAAAGTGAAGTGTTATCTATATAATCATATGGTTGTAAACTCATTTTCTTTTCACTTCTCACTTAAATAATAAAATAGTATCATCTTCCTCATATTACTCTTTCACCATAGCTTAAAGAGAAACAAAGAAACTATAAACCCATCGATTCAATTGTCATCTTTTTTTTATTCAATTGTCATCTTCCCACCATTTTTATTTACTTGAGCAAATAAATTGTGTTGGGCTTGGAATCCGTTGAGGGCAATTTTGATTTTCGGTTGAGGGCAACATTGAAAAATGATCACTAATAATAAAAATTTACACTACATATCTATGGTTATTGGGCTCACCATAGAGGGCACTGCCCCCCTATAACATGTAAATGCCTCCGCCCCTGGCCTAGACACTTTGCTATGACACACTTGACTTTACCAGTGTTCATTCACGTTTAACTTGGGCGTTTAACCTAGACACTTTGCTAGACCCTTGCATAACTATTACTCGTCTATGTACTCTCGCCTAGTGTTCATTCGCCTATGTACTCGCCTAGTACCCGCCCAAAGGCCTTTATACTCGCCTATGTACTCGCCTAGAACCATGGTTTTCTTTGTGCATCATCGCCTATGTACTCGCCTAGACCCTTGCATCACCTATGTCCTCATAACTGTTGTGCATCCTTGCCTATGTACTTGCCCAGACACCTCGTCGATCGCCTAGAACCGTGGTTTTCTTTGTGCATCCTCGCCCTCGCCCACCACTCGCCTTGCTCAAGACTTACCCCAGGACTCGCCCAACACTCCTTTTATACACGTGCATTGTTAGAAACTAATCTATTAATCAATCTAACGGATAATATTTAAAAGTTGTAACACCCCCAAAATACCGCAGCGGAAGACTGTGTCATAGGGGTGCTACTTCATAATACAAAGTACAAGGTATAGAAAACGAACTCTAAATGAGACGTTTTGAAAAGTTACCATTCGATTAATAAATTCCGAATTACAAACTTGAGTTCCATAATACAATACATAAGAGTTTTAAGACATTTCGAATGGTAAAGATAAAAGCATAAGTCTTCAAAACATGCCAAGCGACTCTATGCTCCATGCAACAGCTATCACTTTATAGACCTGAGATAAACATGCTAAAGTGTCAACACAATGGTTGGTGAGTTCATAGAGTTTGTCTTAAAATAGTTGAAAAGCCTTAAAGAATGTTCACACAGCAAAGGCATTGAGAATCCACTCAGTTGCAAGTCCCGCCATAAGAGACTTGCAACCTGTGTGTTCACAACCCACTGCTAATATATATGGTATAATAAAGACATGTATAAGTTCATCAAAACAGTTTAGCAATTAGTCGTGAGTCTACACTTCATCTCCGAAGACCTCACGTTTATGATGTATCCAACATTCGCAAATGTTAGGATGTATCAATAGCCTCAATGGTCATCCAACAACATAATTTGGAGCCATCGGAAGTCTCAATGGTCACCCAGCAACTAAATCTGGAGCCACTGGAAGTCTCACAATTTAATATAACGCAATCATGTAGATATGAAATCAAGTATAATGCGATCAAGTATAAGACAATCAAGTGTAACACAATCAAGTATAAACAATCAAGTATAAATGTTTTGAGTATTTGTACAAGTAAGCAAGTAGTTGAGCATGTATCCCCCCCAAGAGTTAAAACAAGTATGAAAAGAGTAGGGGCTATGACTCACCTTAAACTTAAGTGATGTGAAATCAAAGTGGTAGTCGAATCGTGAAAGTCACTAAGAGCAGCCTATAATAGAACGTTGCGACTTAGGTTTGGAGTAACGTCTAAGAATGCGAAGAATTTCCTATATATGTCTTGCATAATGTTCATGATGTAGTACTTAGTATATAGCGTAAGTCGTTGAATATAAATGGTTTATGAAACATGTATAAGTTGTATATCTCTTACTACCGTTCGGGCCGACATAATTCAGAAGTCATGGAGTAAACGTTCGAGGAGCCAGGACACTTTAATTCGTAAATCCACAACTCATCTCGACGGCTTACTTAATGAACTCCTCACATGAGGCTCCCTACTATTGTAGTATTTGATAACAAATGTATAAGTTTTGATCCGAAAAGTTACATGTCCGATATTTGAATAAACTTAGGAAAGTTTACTTTTACATGAAGATTGTTATTAGGGTAAGTTTCTTATAACTTGTCTCTCATGATTCTTTAGGTGGAGTAGATCCAAATTGTTTGTTCAAGTTATCGTCAACTCCTTGTTTCATGTTTTCGCCTAAGTAAGTTTATATGGTCATTTAGTCATGGCTTCGCCGTGACCTTGGTCATTTTTCCATGGTCTTGAGACTCAACCTTGGCTTTAGCCATGGTTGTGGTCTTGGCTTTAGGTTATTAGACCTCTTGGTCTTAGTAAATCATAACTATAATATAGTGACTTTGGTCTAAAATGGGCTGTTAAGATTTTGAAGAAAATTATCACTCGGAAAGCATTTTCAGGGCTCGAGCTTCTTTATTCCTGAACGAAAACGTCGTTCCGGACAACTTTCGTGTTTTAACTTTTTGATGAATCGGACCAGAAGGGTGACTTTCAAAATCAAAATCTGATCAGAATGCTATTTAGGCAGTTTTGTCGTTTTGGTTTCGCTAATTCTTATGGCCATAACTTTTGACTCGGGTACTCGTTTTGGGTGATTCAAATTGCTATGTTTTCCTTGTTAAGTCCTCTTTAACAGTAAGTAAGTGTCAAATATCAAAGTTATACTATTTTGGTCGTGGTTCTCCATAAAAATCACTAGTTTGCTTGTTTACTTGTCATAAGTTAACATATGTATACCAATACTTGTTTTATCCATTTTTAAACATCATGAACACAATAACAAGAACATATATAGCATGAAAGGAACACAAAGAGCATGAAAATGATAATTAAGCAAGAAAGTATGTTAGGGTTTGCTTACAACTTGAGGCTTTCTAAAAGAAAGGTAAGTAACTTGTAAGGTACGGACTTTGATAGACTTAAGCTTCACCCTTGCAATCTATGATAAACCGAGGTTATTTGAAGATTATAACGACGCCTTCTTGAAGTCCAAAGCTATTTGAAGATTATAACGACGTCTTTTTGGAGACTTTAAAGTTATAACAACTTTTCTTAGAAAATTTCCAAGATTGAAGATCAAAAACTAGTTTTCTTTCAAAAACTAGTTAACTTTCTTACAAAATATAAGAAAAGTGCCTTAGGTTTTAGGACTTGAAGGTTATAAGAAGGTGTGGTGCAAGTTTTCTATGTGTTTTTAGCTTTGTATTTATAGGGTAGGAAAAATAGTTAACCATATATTGGGTTAGAATTTAACCATGGTTAGTTTAGACACTTGTAAACATCCTAGAGATCAATGGTTAAGATTTAACCACCCATGGTGACTCCCCCCCCATATTGGCGGTTCAAGGTGGATAAGGGTGACTAGATGATGAGTCTTGGTGTTATCTTGCTTAGTTTGTGCATTTTGACTCCGTAAAAAGCTAACCGTAAATGATTAAGCCTCAAAACGTAAAACCGGGTATCGTAAAAATATGAAACTTGAAAGTATTGTTAAACATGTCAATATAGTCCATAATAAAATATAAAATGAGTGGTAGGTTCTATCGGGTGCTAAAACCCTGCTAAAAACTGGAAACACGGGTCTAAAACGTGTAATTCGCGTAAAACGCTGAACTGAAAAACGTAAAATTCCAAAACTTTTGGAATTGTCATAAAATGATAGAAAATCATATTTCTATTGTTTATAATGTTTTATGGATATATCGGGATGCTGGAAGGACGTTTAAACCTAAAGGTAAATCTCGGACACGGCTTTGTGATTTTTGCAGAAATGATCCGACGAGCGTCAAACTCTCGGATTATCGTTAAAATAGTTTAACTTACGAGAATATGAAATAAAAATTTCTGAGATGAATAGTGAAAAGTGAATAGTAAAAAGTGAATAGTAAAATTTTCGGGAATAAAAGTTAACCTGAAATTGCGAATTGTTACAGTCTCTACCCCTTAAGGAAACTTCGTCCCGAAGTTTAGTGTGTCTAGGTCTCTTATCTTAATAACGGCATAAAAAGCTAGATTTTGAACTAGAATAGAATAATATGGTAGGATAAGGTACGTACCCGTTACGCATTGCGGGCTTCCTTAGCACCCAAATAGTATGCTCGACCCCGAGGTGGACTAACATTGTATTCACGGTTTGGGTTATTTTCTTCAAGCATTACGGCTAGAGTGGGGTTATCTAGCACTTGTCTCTGTGCCCTATTTAACTTAGGACAAGTATCTCGGAAGTGGTTTGGGCTGTTGCACTCAAAGCATGTCTTTTGGTTGTTTCTTATATTGCCCGCATTCACCGGTGTTACTTGCCTTGCCGTTGCTTTACACTGATTTGTAAAATGGCTCTTCTGATTGCAATTAGTACATATTCGACAGGGCTCAGACCTCTGATGATGATAAGCACATTTATTACACTTAGGATGTGGACCTTCATACTTTCCCTGATCATAAACTGTTGCCGCAAATCCTCTTGCTCTCTTATTATCAACCATTGTACCCTTTTGCTCGCCTAATTCACCTGCTCCCTTCCTTTTATCACTAATCTTCAAAGTTCCATTCCTAACCATCTCATCTGTTAGGGTCCCTGCTCTCAATATTGCACTCTGAATTATGGGAGGTTCGGTTGTTTTCACCATCCCACGAATCTCGGGAACAAGGCCATAGATGTACCTCTCAATCCTCTTGGATTCAGGGGTAACCAGATGAGGAACTAGTTTAGCTAGTTCATGAAACCGATCTGTGTAGGTTGCATGACCAGCCCCTACCATAGAGTGATGCCAAAACTCATCCTCTAGTTTTTGCATTTCATTAACCGGGCAGTACTCTTCCTTCAGTAGTCCCTTAAAGTCGTCCCATGTCATGCCTACAGCTGCTTCTCTAGTCCTTGCTTGAATCTGCATGTTCCACCATGTCAATGCCTTTTCTGATAGTAAGCATGCAGAATATTTCACTCTCTGGTGGATTGCACAGTTACTGATGTCAATCACTGACTCCATCTTCTCGACCCATCGTGTATATGCCAATGCACCTCCTTTACCATTAAACTCAATTGGTTTGCATGACGTAAATTCCTTATACGTACATCCAGTCCTATGGTGGTGGTTGTTGTTGTTGTTGTTGTTATTACCATTCCTTCCTCCATCATTTGTAGCGTCATTTATGCTTCCGTGGTTTCCCGAATTGTTCATGTGATTGCCAACTTGTGTGACTATGGTGGGAAGTAGGTTTTGTAGTTGTTGGGCAATAATGGTGGAGACATCTAGATTTCCACCAGCGTTACTAGGGTTACTAGTGTCGTGAGCATCTCCTCTACCTCCACGTCCACCAGTTCTTCCACTATCATTACTAGGGTTACTAGTGTCGTGAGCAGGTCCTCTACCTCCACGACCACCAGTTCTTCCACCTCTTGGTGTTGCACCACCTCGGCTAGTGCTACGAGTTACTCTCCTTAGTGCCATGATATCTACAAGGAGGGATATTTTGTCGACGTCAGATATGAGGTGATATTCCTAGACTACTTAGTCTTAAATCTTGTCAATTTGAGTCAATCGTTGATTAATGTAAGCATGGTCACATATGTCTATGTGAGTCGTGACGCATTTATAATTATGTTGGCCACCATAATTATAATTGCTTCCTTTCACACGTATACATATTTACCAGGCACACATAACTCAACAATTGGTACTACATAATTGGGTAGACTTTCTATCATCCGTTCTTAAGTTGTGAAAGGGTAACGTAGTGTAGGTATCTAGAGAAGGTGATATGACGAAATGGACTAGTCGCGCTTGTATAAAGGTTTGAGTGTCGTACTAGGACATATGAACCACTTCTAGGTATTAGAATCATATAAAGTAAGTATAAGGCAAATCATCAAATCTCTACAGGAAACTAATAACCTTTATTTAACTTAATCTTATGTCTTATCAAACAAGAACTGTCACAAGATTAAGTTAATTAAACAATTATTACTTAGCTCTAAATTTTTGATGACTTGACTATTGTCTGGGGTTTCTCCTAAACAAACAATTAGCAATAAGCATATGCGCATGAAGTGTGTGTAAGGCAAAATAAAGAGAAGTGTCTTAATGTTTATATCAGTTATAGTCTAGGCACTAAATGCAACCTAGTTCTCTATAACCAAGGCTCTGGTACCAATCTGTAACACCCCCAAAATACCGCAGCGGAAGACTGTGTCATAGGGGTGCTACTTCATAATACAAAGTACAAGGTATAGAAAACGAACTCTAAATGAGACGTTTTGAAAAGTTACCATTCGATTAATAAATTCCGAATTACAAACTTGAGTTCCATAATACAATACATAAGAGTTTTAAGACATTTCGAATGGTAAAGATAAAAGCATAAGTCTTCAAAACATGCCAAGCGACTCTATGCTCCATGCAACAGCTATCACTTTATAGACCTGAGATAAACATGCTAAAGTGTCAACACAATGGTTGGTGAGTTCATAGAGTTTGTCTTAAAATAGTTGAAAAGCCTTAAAGAATGTTCACACAGCAAAGGCATTGAGAATCCACTCAGTTGCAAGTCCCGCCATAAGAGACTTGCAACCTGTGTGTTCACAACCCACTGCTAATATATATGGTATAATAAAGACATGTATAAGTTCATCAAAACAGTTTAGCAATTAGTCGTGAGTCTACACTTCATCTCCGAAGACCTCACGTTTATGATGTATCCAACATTCGCAAATGTTAGGATGTATCAATAGCCTCAATGGTCATCCAACAACTTAATTTGGAGCCATCGGAAGTCTCAATGGTCACCCAGCAACTAAATCTGGAGCCACTGGAAGTCTCACAATTTAATATAACGCAATCATGTAGATATGAAATCAAGTATAATGCGATCAAGTATAAGACAATCAAGTGTAACACAATCAAGTATAAACAATCAAGTATAAATGTTTTGAGTATTTGTACAAGTAAGCAAGTAGTTGAGCATGTATCCCCCCCAAGAGTTAAAACAAGTATGAAAAGAGTAGGGGCTATGACTCACCTTAAACTTAAGTGATGTGAAATCAAAGTGGTAGTCGAATCGTGAAAGTCACTAAGAGCAGCCTATAATAGAACGTTGCGACTTAGGTTTGGAGTAACGTCTAAGAATGCGAAGAATTTCCTATATATGTCTTGCATAATGTTCATGATGTAGTACTTAGTATATAGCGTAAGTCGTTGAATATAAATGGTTTATGAAACATGTATAAGTTGTATATCTCTTACTACCGTTCGGGCCGACATAATTCAGAAGTCATGGAGTAAACGTTCGAGGAGCCAGGACACTTTAATTCGTAAATCCACAACTCATCTCGACGGCTTACTTAATGAACTCCTCACATGAGGCTCCCTACTATTGTAGTATTTGATAACAAATGTATAAGTTTTGATCCGAAAAGTTACATGTCCGATATTTGAATAAACTTAGGAAAGTTTACTTTTACATGAAGATTGTTATTAGGGTAAGTTTCTTATAACTTGTCTCTCATGATTCTTTAGGTGGAGTAGATCCAAATTGTTTGTTCAAGTTATCGTCAACTCCTTGTTTCATGTTTTCGCCTAAGTAAGTTTATATGGTCATTTAGTCATGGCTTCGCCGTGACCTTGGTCATTTTTCCATGGTCTTGAGACTCAACCTTGGCTTTAGCCATGGTTGTGTGTGACAAACGGTAATTTTACACCCCTTTATTTAATAATAAATATTAATTTATTATTGCTCAACTATATTAAATAAGCGTTTATAAGCTTACATAACTATATCGGGTAGCAAACCCGCATACTGTGACTCGTTACAACGACCATGTTATCAGAAAATGTGAAAATATTATTTTCTGACCTATACTGATATTTATTTACTGAACCGAGATTTTATCTCGCGCACAGCACGGCACGCGTACCGACAGTACTTTAGTTACGGCAACAAATCAATAATTAATAAACGATACTATAAATACGTTTTTTATAAAGACGCTCTCCGAAGGTATATGTTTCACACTCGCGTCAAACCAAAATATTGCGTTACAGCAAAACTCAGCGAAACACGGAGTACACAAAATACCTTCCTTAAATAAATTGCACAACAAATTAACATAAATCTCACCCACCCCTTTTAAATATATACGTTCAAAAAAAAAATAAATAAATAAAGAAACGATTAAAAGAAAAACAAATCCCACATCTCAAGGGATATACACGAAATTTCTTTTACTCCTTCACATAAAAAAAAAAAAAAAAAAAAAAAAAAAAAAAAAAAAAACGTTTCCTTCTCCCTCTCTCTTCAAGAAAAGCAGATATACTATCTACTCCCTAGAATCAGTTATCAAAAAAAAAAAAAAAAAAAAAAAGAGAAGAAAAATCAAGGAAATCATGTGGTTCAAAATCCATTCGAGCCTCGAATCCCCCTCCAAAGATAACCCTTGCACGCCAAGGGGATACTTTTGCACTGTAAACCTCTTTTCCAGCCAAGAAGGATCACGAGATAACATATGAAGATGGCCAAGATTTGTTTTTAGCCTATTTTTGGTTAAAACCGAACCCCAAAATCAAAGGTAGGATTAGGGTTTTCCATTTTTTTTTTCTTTTTATTTCTCCATCCAGACCATCTTGCACGACAACTCTTCTGGTGTGGTTAGCTTGCTTGGGCTCGGATTGGAACTTCCTTCTTGTAACCTCTTCAAGATTTGTAAGAAATCTCAAACCTTATATATAAATTCGATTATGTATTTGTTTGGTTATTTTTCTTTTTAAAATGTTAATGAATTAATTTTAATCTGAAGAAACCCTAATTTTTATGATTGATTTTTTGATGTTAAACTGTTAGGGCTTTTGTGATTAAGGATAAATTAAGTGTTATGGGCATGTTTAATTAAAGAAAAACTTAAGAATGAACCTGTTTTGATTTAATTATGAATCGAATTATTATTATTATTTTTTTTTGATATATAAAAACATAGGGCTTTTGAAATTGGTGATAAAAATTGTGTTGTGGTACAGTTTAATTGAAGAGAAACTTTGATCTTGAATTGATATGATTTAATTATGGTTCGACTTATAAAAATTTTCTTGCTATTCGAATGAGTTGAGATGTGTTGTAAAAGATTCTACTTGTGTTATTCATGTTAGATTCAAGAAAATATTGGTTGTGTTAATATATTTTTTTGGGGTCGATTTGGATTTAGTCCAAAACCAGTAGATGGTTACATTTTTCTTTTATATGTTGTTGTTGTTGCTAATAAGGTGTGGCCAAAACTAAATAATCTTACAAATAAAAACTTGAGGGTTGGCATAATCAAGGAGTGTTTAAGTATGCTACGTTTAAATAAGTTTAAGTTTTCTCGCGTCAAAACTGCTCCAACACCAAAGCCGATCTTGCGTTAAAATATATATGTGCCTCAAGAAGTTTTGTTTTGGTTGTGTTTGACTTAGAGTCTAGGCTGTGAAGCCAAAAATTATAAGGGTTTTTGTTTGTTTATCCTTGAGGGCTCTTGGTTTGGTTTTGAACTCACAGGCCCAACCCAAATGTTTAATGTAAGTGTGTGTGTAACAAGACTTGGCTGAAGCCCAGTAGTGTAGCAGGTCCGTTTGGTTCGTCACTGCCCACCAGGGCACTCGATTGGTCTTGTGACCAAAATTGTGTACGTTTAATTTTGGGTCGACTCGAGTAAAAACGTAAAAGATACGAGACTCACTTCCGGTTTATCATTTACTCGTCCATGAATGTTAACACACTTTCCCGTCATATACAATCGACACAACCCATACTATAAACATATATATATTTGATTTAGCTCAACTCAACCTTAATAGCGATACTTGCCATTTAAAACTATAAAATGGTAACCACCAAACAATACATGAAAGTATAATTTTTAGACTATTTGAAAGCATATATTTAAATTGAGATTTCGCTTATAAAATAAAATCGGACTTTTGCTTATTTACTTATAACTAAAACTCTATTTTTTTTTAACGAGGCATATAATTTAGTCATCGTTGCATATTAAGACCACTACGAAGAAATTTATATATAACTAACATTTTTTTTTTAGAAATGAACTTTTTGGCAAATTACATTATATAAATAGAAGTTTATTTTTTTTTTACCACTTCTTTCAATGGTTATTATTACATGACATATATATAAATATACTTAATAATCTCATCACGATAATGTTACATATTCCGTCAACACTTAAACTATTATTGAAGCTACTTGCTCGCACCTCGACGCCAACTATTATCGAACCAAGAGTTATATACTCCTATGTATCAATAATTATACACGTGGAAATTTGTTTACAAACATAAACCCAACCACACAAGCAACAACGATACGAACATTTCTTTGAGTTTCTTTTAACTTATTAAAACACCGTTGTGTCTTAATTGGTATTCTAAACTAAATTATTGCCGTACTATTCTAGGTCGTGTGTCGGTGCCGCTCACTATTACTATTTGACTTTTCGCTATCGCGACTATTAATCACTAAGGTGAGTTTATAGCCCCACTTTACTTATACTTGTTTACAAAACTATGGGGTGAGAAACATGCAAAACATTTTCTGGACCATACTATTATTTCTCAACACTATTGCGTAGTTAGCCTAAGCCCTGAACCCACTGTTATGCCCACTTTCATGAACCGTTAATTCCTGTTAGGAAGCGCGATTGATATAGATAGATCTATTGGGGGTAACTCCCCCGTTCGGTTGGCCAGACGGGTCGATGCGAACGTATACCAAGCCGGACTACGAGTGTATTGGGTTAAACACTCGCTATGGGCCCTCACTATTATTATATGTGCTACATTGTGGCATACTATGCTGTTTAGCTTCGGTTGCATGAACTTAGTGCTAGCGCGATAGATTATTTTTGTATGACATTATATGCGTTGTAATGTTTGTACACAAAACTATTGGTCCACATTACTTTACTGATAAACCTATAGACTCACCAGCTTTTTGCTGACTTTTAGCATGTTTTACTCAGGTGTTTGAGCTGCTTATTTTTCGTCAAGGCATGGCAAGGCGATGGTCATAATCTATTTACCTAAGTGTTTTTACACAACATTATGACTTGTTTTTATGGGACCATTTGACGTTGGGCTTACCTATTTATTTTAAAACTTGATGTAAACTTGAATGAATTTTAATGAAATGTATTTGTAACGGAGTATGTATTCCGTTCTTTATTATCTTGTGTTGTGATCTCCAATTTAGTAGCACCGCATGACCCGAATGCTTCCGCTGTACCGATTTTGGGGGTGTTACAGATTGGCATCAGAGCCAAGGTTATAGAGAACTAGGTACATATAAATCCTAAACTATAACCGCTTTTTACAAAAACAAGTCCTTATGACCACCACTTGCCTGCCTGCCTTACTTGCCACTTTACTTGCCTTAGTTATGCTTTACTATTTGATAATCTTACTTGACTATATGCACTATAAGTATCCTTATACGCACTAAACTTATATTATTTACTATGAGTATTCTACATATACTTACACACTTATACCGTATGTGTCACAGACTATGCCTTCCGTTGACACTCCGCCATTCCAGATCACACCAGACTCAGAGCATCCGTACATCATACTTCAGGATTTTCATGCTTCAGATCCTGACATCACTGAGTCTGTGCCTGCTCCATCATTTCCTACTCAGCCTGCATCCACTACTATTACTGATCATGCACCTACTCAACCCGCTACTGACATCACTACCACTCAGTCCATTCATACTCAGAACCCTACTATCAGACGTCGGGCTTCTTACAGGAGAGTCCGAGGGCGTAACATACACCTAACATCTGCTTTATCATCAGTGCCCCGTAGGAGGACTCGATCATCATATGAGCATACTCCTACTTCACCATTGCCTCACTCCCCTCCACATCAGAGATTGAGGAGAGCTATTGAGACTGATTCGGAGGAAGATCCCGAAGAGGAACCTCTACCAGCTGAGGTTACACCTGATGAGACTACACCGGTTGAGCACATCACTGAGCATACAGGTACAGATGGGAGTGTGAGACCACTGGAGATTATCCTTGAGGATGTGCCGATCACCTGTGAGATGGGACAGAGTTCGAGAGATGCACAGATTCAGGGAGGTGATACAGATGATGATATACCATCAGGTTTGGGTCAGGGAGCTGTTACACTCCATACTTTGGAGAAGGGTTTAGGGGTTGTTCCTTCCACTTTTGAGATTGGACAGGGATCGAGGAGAGTTCATGAGGAGGAGATTAATGGTGAGATATGGAGGGATGTTGAGTGTGTGTTTAGTGCCGCACCTCGTGCTGTGAGTCCAGATTATACACCTTCTTCACCTTCTTTTGTGCCACCATCACCATCTGTTCAGGTTTCCACACCTCCGGTTGCTTCACCAGTAGAGGATGGAGAGGTGACTGGTGTGGAGCAGATCTTTGTTTTACTGGGGTCACATGAGAGCTTACTTGAGGAGCATACTGAGCAGTTGGATAGGTTAGGAAGATTGGATGACAGTACTGGTATGTTAGGTAGTGAGCTTGAGGGTATGCGCCATTGTGTGGGGATGATGCGGAGTGAGTTGACATCAGTCTGGGATACTGCGTGGCGTCAGTGGCACCAGATGCATGATATGGAGTCTCAGATTGCTAGGTTGACTAGAGCTGGACAGGAGGACCGGTATGAGATCCTAGCTGCTAGGAGACGTATCTCAGATTTGGAGTTGACCAGAGACTTAGTACATGCACAGGAGCAGAGGATCGCATCATTGGAGAATAGGCTTGGAGCACACCTGACGATTATCCAGGACTCTAGTAGGCGGTTGGAGCAGTTGGAGAATACACAGGCAGAGCTGGTGTTAGGCATGGAGCGACTTCGCGTTGAGTAGTGTTGTTGTATTAGATGATGCAAGCTTAGTATTTGTTGTACTTTTCTTTTCTTTTATTCGAGACTTGTATTTCCGTTTATGTATTCGAGACTTGTACTTTTCTTTCGCTGCACCATGAGCTTGTAATTTTGTGAACGCATATCGATTTTAATCTATAACAAGCTTGGTTGGTTATTCTATTGTGCCATTCTCTCTATAATTGATTTTATCATTATACTCTACTTGTGATGACTATACTCTTGCATGATGACAAACTCTTGTTATGAAATCTTATTTACTCTCTCTATTTTATTTCGTAGCTATATGGCTCCCAAACGGAAATCAACTAGATCTACTCGTGCTAACCCAGTTTCCGCCAAGACGACTGCAACAACTCCACCTGTTGTAAATCAAGCCATGCTCGACCAACTAGTTGAAGAGCGAGTGGCAGCAGCACTGGCTGCTGCAAATGTGAACAATTCAACTACTGATGTCGGAACCTCTAGACCGGCAAACAACAATAACCGTGGCTGTAACTATCAGGAATTCAAAAAGCTCATGACAGATTATTTTGAGGGAAACGAAGGAGCTGTTGTTTTGGTCAGGTGGTTGGAAAGGTTGGAAACTGTATTCCGAATCTGCAGATGTGCGGATGAAGACAGGGTTAAATTTGCATCATTTACCTTCAAGAATGCTGCTTTGACCTGGTGGAACAACTATCTGAAGTCGGCTGGCCATGATGTCGCCTATGCAATGCCATGGGAAAATTTCAAGGAAATGATGCTCAGAAAGTATTGCCCTCGTAACGAGGTCATGAAGTTGGAGGCAGAATTTTGGAATCTCAAGGTGCAAGGCACCGACATGGCCACATATAAGCAACGTTTTCAGGAGTTAGTCTTACTATGTCCTGAAATGGTACCGACTGAAGCTCGCTTGCTGGAAAGGTACATTGGAGGGCTACACCCATATGTCAAGGGGAATGTCACTACCTCCAAGGCTGCTGATCTCCATGAGACTATGGAGTTGGCCAACAAACTGACTGACCAAATGATTGAAGACTCAGTCGGAGCAGTGGTGACAAACAAAAGAAAATGGGATGACCACTCCCGAAACAACCACACTCACCACCACTCAAACAAAAGGCAAGAAGTTGCTAAAGTTTACGCTGCTGGACCAACAGAAAAGAAAGCGTATGAAGGCAAATTGCCATTGTGTAACCGCTGCAAGTTGCACCACAATGGTCGGTGCACGGTCAAGTGTCACAAGAGCCAAAAGATAGGACACATGACCCGAGATTGCAAGGCAAGGCCCCTCGCTAATGCACAAGTTGCACCAACTAACAACCCGAAGGCTGAAATAACATGTTTTGGATGTGGTGAAAAAGGGCATTATCGGAATGAGTGCCAAAAGCCCAGGAATCAAGGAAATGGAGGTAACCGAGCTAACCAAGGTAACCATGGTAATCAGGGAAATCAGAGGAACCAAGGAAATGGTGGGAATCATGGAGCTGCTGGGCATCAAGGAAATCAAGGCAATGGAGGAGGAGCCCGTGGGAGGGTCTACGCTGTGGGCAAAGTAGAAGCCTAAGAGGACCCGAACGTTGTGACGGGTATGTTCCTTTTAAATAACCGCTATGCATCCATATTGTTTGATACTGGGGCAGATAGGAGTTTTGTTTCAACTGCATTTAGTCCACTTCTTGGTATTGCCCCGACCACTTTAGACATCATATACAATGTGGAGTTAGCTAATGGGAACATAGAAAGGGTAGACACTGTCATTAGAGGTTGTACCTTAAACCTATTAAACCACCCCTTCAATATCGACCTCATGCCCGTTGAACTAGGTAGTTTTGATGTAATTGTCGGCATGGATTGGTTATCGAAGTATCATGCCTCCATCATTTGCGACGAGAAGATCGTTCGCCTACTATATGGGGACGAAGTCCTAATCGTAGAAGGTGACAGAAGAGATAGAAGAAACGCGTCAAGACTAAACATCATCTCTTGCACCAAAGCCCAAAAATACATTGAAAAAGGATGTCATCTCTTTCTAGCACAAGTTGCCGAGAAGGAAGGGAATGAGTCAGAGGAAAAACGTTTGGAAGAGGTACCAATCATGAGAGACTTCCCAGAAGTCTTTCCTGAAGACTTACCTGGACTCCCGCCAACTCGACAGGTCGAATTTCGTATTGACTTAGTGCCTGGTGCTGCACCTGTGGCACGAGCGCCCTATCGATTAGCCCCAACGGAATTGCAAGAACTCTCAGACCAGTTGTCAGAACTTTCAGAAAAAGGGTTCATCAGGCCAAGTTCCTCGCCTTGGGGAGCTCCAGTCCTGTTTGTGAAAAAGAACGATGGGTCTTTCAGGATGTGTATTGACTACAGGGAACTAAACAAACTTACCATTAAAAACCGATACCCACTCCCAAGAATTGACGACCTATTCGATCAACTTCAAGGTTCGAGCGTCTACTCAAAAATCGACTTGAGATCAGGATACCATCAACTTAGAGTTCAGGAAGAAGATATCCCAAAAACCGCATTTAGAACTCGATACGGTCATTATGAATTCCAAGTTATGCCATTCGGTTTGACCAATGCCCCTGCAGTATTCATGGACCTCATGAATCGGGTATGCAAGCCGTACTTGGACAAATTTGTGATTGTCTTTATCGACGACATCCTGATTTACTCCAAAAGCAAAAAGGAGCACGAGGAACACCTTAGACAAATTTTAGAGTTGCTAAAGAAGGAGGAGTTGTATGCAAAATTTTCGAAGTGTGATTTTTGGATACCAAAAGTGCAATTTCTGGGTCACGTGATTGATAGTCAGGGCATTTACGTGGATCCTGCAAAGATCGAAGCAATAAAGGATTGGGCGACACCTACCACACCCACCGAAATACGCCAATTCTTAGGACTTGCTGGTTATTACCGTAGGTTCATTGAAGGTTTCTCCAAAGTAGCAAAACCTTTAACCAAGCTAACCCAGAAAAGTGAAAAGTTTGAATGGTGTGATAAACCAGAAGAAGCTTTTCAACTCCTTAAGCATAAATTGTGCAGTGCGCCTATATTGGCCCTACCTGAGGGCAGTGAAGATTTTGTGGTTTATTGCGACGCTTCGCATAGCGGCTTAGGAGCTATACTTATGCAACGGGAAAAGGTGATAGCGTATGCCTCACGCCAACTGAAGAAACACGAGAAGAATTACACAACACACGACTTAGAACTGGGAGCAGTGGTATTTGCACTCAGAATCTGGAGACACTACCTTTATGGTACCAAGTGTGTTGTGTATACAGATCACAAGAGCTTGCAATACATCCTTGACCAAAAGGAGCTCAACATGAGGCAACGCCGTTGGCTAGAATTGCTCAGCGACTATGATTGCGAGATCCGGTACCATCCTGGTAAAGCAAACGTGGTAGCGGATGCGCTTAGTCGAAAGGATAGACCAAAACCCCTGAGGGTGCGATCCTTAGGTATGACAATCGTTTCACCTCTCCCATCAAAAATCCTTGAGGCTCAGACTGAGGCACTCAAGGAAGAGAATAGACCCAACGAGAAAATCTATGGTATGCCTGAGAATGAAAATGGTTTTGTAAAGAGGTCTGATGGGACGCTGTGTTTCAAGGACAGAAGTTGGGTTCCACTTTACGGAGGGATGCGTGATCTCATCATGCACGAATCCCACAAGTCTAGATACTCTATACACCCTGGAGCCGACAAAATGTACCTTGACCTAAAGAAATTATACTGGTGGCCCAACATGAAGGCCGACATTGCGATGTATGTCAGTCAATGCTTGACTTGTTCCAAAGTCAAGGCTGAACATCAACGCCCATCAGGTTTATTGGTCCAACCAGAGATCCCCGAATGGAAGTGGGAACGCATAACTATGGACTTTATCACCAAGTTACCAAGGACATCCAGCGGTTACGACACTATCTGGGTAATCGTTGATCGTCTTACCAAGTCCGCCCACTTCCTACCAATCAAGGAAAACGAAAGCATGGATAAACTTGCACGGCTATACATAAAAGAAATTGTTGCACGACATGGTGTCCCAATTTCTATCATCTCTGATAGAGATAGCCGCTTCACGTCAAAATTCTGGAGACTTCAAGATGCAATGGGAAGTAATCTTGACATGAGCACTGCATATCATCCTCAAACAGACGGTCAAAGTGAGAGGACCATCCAAACTTTGGAGGATATGCTGCGAGCGTGCGTGATAGACTTTGGAAATGGTTGGGATAGGCATTTGCCACTAGCCGAGTTTTCTTACAATAACAGCTATCACACTAGCATCAAAGCTGCACCATATGAAGCACTTTACGGAAGGAAGTGCAGATCACCGATTTGCTGGGCTGAAGTCGGAGAAAGTCAGATTACTGGTCCTGATTTGGTACAAGAAACTACTGAAAAGATTGTACAAATTAAGAACCGGTTACAAGCTGCACGAGATCGCCAAAAGAGCTACGCGGACAAGAGACGAAAACCACTTGAGTTTCAAGTTGGAGATAGAGTCATGTTAAAAGTTTCACCTTGGAAAGGTGTGATCCGTTTTGGGAAACGTGGGAAACTAAATCTCCGTTACATTGGACCTTTCAAGATTCTAGCCAGAATCGGGCCGGTAGCCTATCGACTCGAACTACCACAAGAACTCAACTCTGTACACAACGTGTTTCATGTGTGCAACTTGAAGAAATGCCTCTCAAACGAAACTCTTGCTATTCCCTTGGAAGAAATCCAAATCGACGAAAGATTGAACTTTATTGAGGAACCGGTTGAAATTGTTGACCGAGAGGTCAAACAGCTTAAGCAAAGCCGCATTCCTATTATCAAGATCCGTTGGAACTCTCGTAGAGGTCCCGAATTCACGTGGGAGCGTGAAGACGAAATCAAGCGTAAATATCCTCATCTTTTCTCGACACCCGTGAGTAATTCTAAGTGAAACCGAGGGCGGTTTCATTCCAAGGCGGGAAGGATGTGACAAACGGTAATTTTACACCCCTTTATTTAATAATAAATATTAATTTATTATTGCTCAACTATATTAAATAAGCGTTTATAAGCTTACATAACTATATCGGGTAGCAAACCCGCATACTGTGACTCGTTACAACGACCATGTTATCAGAAAATGTGAAAATATTATTTTCTGACCTATACTGATATTTATTTACTGAACCGAGATTTTATCTCGAGCACAGCACGGCACGCGTACCGACAGTACTTTAGTTACGGCAACAAATCAATAATTAATAAACGATACTATAAATACGTTTTTTATAAAGACGCTCTCCGAAGGTATATGTTTCACACTCGCGTCAAACCAAAATATTGCGTTACAGCAAAACTCAGCGAAACACGGAGTACACAAAATACCTTCCTTAAATAAATTGCACAACAAATTAACATAAATCTCACCCACCCCTTTTAAATATATACGTTCAAAAAAAAAATAAAAAAAAAATAAATAAATAAAGAAACGATTAAAAGAAAAACAAATCCCACATCTCAAGGGATATACACGAAATTTCTTTTACTCCTTCACATAAAAAAAAAAAAAAAAAAAAAAAAAAAAAAAAAAAAAAAAAAAACGTTTCCTTCTCCCTCTCTCTTCAAGAAAAGCAGATATACTATCTACTCCCTAGAATCAGTTATCAAAAAAAAAAAAAAAAAAAAAAAAAAGAGAAGAAAAATCAAGGAAATCATGTGGTTCAAAATCCATTCGAGCCTCGAATCCCCCTCCAAAGATAACCCTTGCACGCCAAGGGGATACTTTTGCACTGTAAACCTCTTTTCCAGCCAAGAAGGATCACGAGATAACATATGAAGATGGCCAAGATTTGTTTTTAGCCTATTTTTGGTTAAAACCGAACCCCAAAATCAAAGGTAGGATTAGGGTTTTCCATTTTTTTTTTTCTTTTTATTTCTCCATCCAGACCATCTTGCACCACAACTCTTCTGGTGTGGTTAGCTTGCTTGGGCTCGGATTGGAACTTCCTTCTTGTAACCTCTTCAAGATTTGTAAGAAATCTCAAACCTTATATATAAATTCGATTATGTATTTGTTTGGTTATTTTTCTTTTTAAAATGTTAATGAATTAATTTTAATCTGAAGAAACCCTAATTTTTATGATTGATTTTTTGATGTTAAACTGTTAGGGCTTTTGTGATTAAGGATAAATTAAGTGTTATGGGCATGTTTAATTAAAGAAAAACTTAAGAATGAACCTGTTTTGATTTAATTATGAATCGAATTATTATTATTATTATTTTTTTGATATATAAAAACATAGGGCTTTTGAAATTGGTGATAAAAATTGTGTTGTGGTACAGTTTAATTGAAGAGAAACTTTGATCTTGAATTGATATGATTTAATTATGGTTCGACTTATAAAAATTTTCTTGCTATTCGAATGAGTTGAGATGTGTTGTAAAAGATTCTACTTGTGTTATTCATGTTAGATTCAAGAAAATATTGGTTGTGTTAATATATTTTTTTGGGGTCGATTTGGATTTAGTCCAAAACCAGTAGATGGTTACATTTTTCTTTTATATGTTGTTGTTGTTGCTAATAAGGTGTGGCCAAAACTAAATAATCTTACAAATAAAAACTTGAGGGTTGGCTTAATCAAGGAGTGTTTAAGTATGCTACGTTTAAATAAGTTTAAGTTTTCTCGCGTCAAAACTGCTCCAACACCAAAGCCGATCTTGCGTTAAAATATATATGTGCCTCAAGAAGTTTTGTTTTGGTTGTGTTTGACTTAGAGTCTAGGCTGTGAAGCCAAAAATTATAAGGGTTTTTGTTTGTTTATCCTTGAGGGCTCTTGGTTTGGTTTTGAACTCACAGGCCCAACCCAAATGTTTAATGTAAGTGTGTGTGTAACAAGACTTGGCTGAAGCCCAGTAGTGTAGCAGGTCCGTTTGGTTCGTCACTGCCCACCAGGGCACTCGATTGGTCTTGTGACCAAAATTGTGTACGTTTAATTTTGGGTCGACTCGAGTAAAAACGTAAAAGATACGAGACTCACTTCCGGTTTATCATTTACTCGTCCATGAATGTTAACACACTTTCCCGTCATATACAATCGACACAACCCATACTATAAACATATATATATTTGATTTAGCTCAACTCAACCTTAATAGCGATACTTGCCATTTAAAACTATAAAATGGTAACCACCAAACAATACATGAAAGTATAATTTTTAGACTATTTGAAAGCATATATTTAAATTGAGATTTCGCTTATAAAATAAAATCGGACTTTTGCTTATTTACTTATAACTAAAACTCTATTTTTTTTTAACGAGGCATATAATTTAGTCATCGTTGCATATTAAGACCACTACGAAGAAATTTATATATAACTAACATTTTTTTTTTAGAAATGAACTTTTTGGCAAATTACATTATATAAATAGAAGTTTATTTTTTTTTACCACTTCTTTCAATGGTTATTATTACATGACATATATATAAATATACTTAATAATCTCATCACGATAATGTTACATATTCCGTCAACACTTAAACTATTATTGAAGCTACTTGCTCGCACCTCGACGCCAACTATTATCGAACCAAGAGTTATATACTCCTATGTATCAATAATTATACACGTGGAAATTTGTTTACAAACATAAACCCAACCACACAAGCAACAACGATACGAACATTTCTTTGAGTTTCTTTTAACTTATTAAAACACCGTTGTGTCTTAATTGGTATTCTAAACTAAATTATTGCCGTACTATTCTAGGTCGCGTGTCGGTGCCGCTCACTATTACTATTTGACTTTTCGCTATCGCGACTATTAATCACTAAGGTGAGTTTATAGCCCCACTTTACTTATACTTGTTTACAAAACTATGGGGTGAGAAACATGCAAAACATTTTCTGGACCATACTATTATTTCTCAACACTATTGCGTAGTTAGCCTAAGCCCTGAACCCACTGTTATGCCCACTTTCATGAACCGTTAATTCCTGTTAGGAAGCGCGATTGATATAGATAGATCTATTGGGGGTAACTCCCCCGTTCGGTTGGCCAGACGGGTCGATGCGAACGTATACCAAGCCGGACTACGAGTGTATTGGGTTAAACACTCGCTATGGGCCCTCACTATTATTATATGTGCTACATTGTGGCATACTATGCTGTTTAGCTTCGGTTGCATGAACTTAGTGCTAGCGCGATAGATTATTTTTGTATGACATTATATGCGTTGTAATGTTTGTACACAAAACTATTGGTCCACATTACTTTACTGATAAACCTATAGACTCACCAGCTTTTTGCTGACTTTTAGCATGTTTTACTCAGGTGTTTGAGCTGCTTATTTTTCGTCAAGGCATGGCAAGGCGATGGTCATAATCTATTTACCTAAGTGTTTTTACACAACATTATGACTTGTTTTTATGGGACCATTTGACGTTGGGCTTACCTATTTATTTTAAAACTTGATGTAAACTTGAATGAATTTTAATGAAATGTATTTGTAACGGAGTATGTATTCCGTTCTTTATTATCTTGTGTTGTGATCTCCAATTTAGTAGCACCGCATGACCCGAATGCTTCCGCTGTACCGATTTTGGGGGTGTTACAGATTGGCATCAGAGCCAAGGTTATAGAGAACTAGGTACATATAAATCCTAAACTATAACCGCTTTTTACAAAAACAAGTCCTTATGACCACCACTTGCCTGCCTGCCTTACTTGCCACTTTACTTGCCTTAGTTATGCTTTACTATTTGATAATCTTACTTGACTATATGCACTATAAGTATCCTTATACGCACTAAACTTATATTATTTACTATGAGTATTCTACATATACTTACACACTTATACCGTATGTGTCACAGACTATGCCTTCCGTTGACACTCCGCCATTCCAGATCACACCAGACTCAAAGCATCCGTACATCATACTTCAGGATTTTCATGCTTCAGATCCTGACATCACTGAGTCTGTGCCTGCTCCATCATTTCCTACTCAGCCTGCATCCACTACTATTACTGATCATGCACCTACTCAACCCGCTACTGACATCACTACCACTCAGTCCATTCATACTCAGAACCCTACTATCAGACGTCGGGCTTCTTACAGGAGAGTCCGAGGGCGTAACATACACCTAACATCTGCTTTATCATCAGTGCCCCGTAGGAGGACTCGATCATCATATGAGCATACTCCTACTTCACCATTGCCTCACTCCCCTCCACATCAGAGATTGAGGAGAGCTATTGAGACTGATTCGGAGGAAGATCCCGAAGAGGAACCTCTACCAGCTGAGGTTACACCTGATGAGACTACACCGGTTGAGCACATCACTGAGCATACATGTACAGATGGGAGTGTGAGACCACTGGAGATTATCCTTGAGGATGTGCCGATCACCTGTGAGATGGGACAGAGTTCGAGAGATGCACAGATTCAGGGAGGTGATACAGATGATGATATATCATCAGGTTTGGGTCAGGGAGCTGTTACACTCCATACTTTGGAGAAGGGTTTAGGGGTTGTTCCTTCCACTTTTGAGATTGGACAGGGATCGAGGAGAGTTCATGAGGAGGAGATTAATGGTGAGATATGGAGGGATGTTGAGTGTGTGTTTAGTGCCGCACCTCGTGCTGTGAGTCCAGATTATACACCTTCTTCACCTTCTTTTGTGCCACCATCACCATCTGTTCAGGTTTCCACACCTCCGGTTGCTTCACCAGTAGAGGATGGAGAGGTGACTGGTGTGGAGCAGATCTTTGTTTTACTGGGGTCACATGAGAGCTTACTTGAGGAGCATACTGAGCAGTTGGATAGGTTAGGAAGATTGGATGACAGTACTGGTATGTTAGGTAGTGAGCTTGAGGGTATGCGCCATTGTGTGGGGATGATGCGGAGTGAGTTGACATCAGTCTGGGATACTGCGTGGCGTCAGTGGCACCAGATGCATGATATGGAGTCTCAGATTGCTAGGTTGACTAGAGCTGGACAGGAGGACCGGTATGAGATCCTAGCTGCTAGGAGACGTATCTCAGATTTGGAGTTGACCAGAGACTTAGTACATGCACAGGAGCAGAGGATCGCATCATTGGAGAATAGGCTTGGAGCACACCTGACGATTATCCAGGACTCTAGTAGGCGGTTGGAGCAGTTGGAGAACACACAGGCAGAGCTGGTGTTAGGCATGGAGCGACTTCGCGTTGAGTAGTGTTGTTGCATTAGATGATGCAAGCTTAGTATTTGTTGTACTTTTCTTTTCTTTTATTCGAGACTTGTATTTCCGTTTATGTATTCGAGACTTGTACTTTTCTTTCGCTGCACCATGAGCTTGTAATTTTGTGAACGCATATCGATTTTAATCTATAACAAGCTTGGTTGGTTATTCTATTGTGCCATTCTCTCTATAATTGATTTTATCATTATACTCTACTTGTGATGACTATACTCTTGCATGATGACAAACTCTTGTTATGAAATCTTATTTACTCTCTCTATTTTATTTCGTAGCTATATGGCTCCCAAACGGAAATCAACTAGATCTACTCGTGCTAACCCAGTTTCCGCCAAGACGACTGCAACAACTCCACCTGTTGTAAATCAAGCCATGCTCGACCAACTAGTTGAAGAGCGAGTGGCAGCAGCACTGGCTGCTGCAAATGTGAACAATTCAACTACTGATGTCGGAACCTCTAGACCGGCAAACAACAATAACCGTGGCTGTAACTATCAGGAATTCAAAAAGCTCATGACAGATTATTTTGAGGGAAACGAAGGAGCTGTTGTTTTGGTCAGGTGGTTGGAAAGGTTGGAAACTGTATTCCGAATCTGCAGATGTGCGGATGAAGACAGGGTTAAATTTGCATCATTTACCTTCAAGAATGCTGCTTTGACCTGGTGGAACAACTATCTGAAGTCGGCTGGCCATGATGCCGCCTATGCAATGCCATGCGAAAATTTCAAGGAAATGATGCTCATAAAGTATTGCCCTCGTAACGAGGTCATGAAGTTGGAGGCAGAATTTTGGAATCTCAAGGTGCAAGGCACCGACATGGCCACATATAAGCAACGTTTTCAGGAGTTAGTCTTACTATGTCCTGAAATGGTACCGACTGAAGCTCGCTTGCTGGAAAGGTACATTGGAGGGCTACACCCATATGTCAAGGGGAATGTCACTACCTCCAAGGCTGCTGATCTCCATGAGACTATGGAGTTGGCCAACAAACTGACTGACCAAATGATTGACGACTCAGTCGGAGGAGTGGTGACAAACAAAAGAAAATGGGATGACCACTCCCGAAACAACCACACTCACCACCACTCAAACAAAAGGCAAGAAGTTGCTAAAGTTTACGCTGCTGGACCAACAGAAAAGAAAGCGTATGAAGGCAAATTGCCATTGTGTAACCGCTGCAAGTTGCACCACAATGGTCGGTGCACGGTCAAGTGTCACAAGAGCCAAAAGATAGGACACATGACCCGAGATTGCAAGGCAAGGCCCCTCGCTAATGCACAAGTTGCACCAACTAACAACCCGAAGGCTGAAATAACATGTTTTGGATGTGGTGAAAAAGGGCATTATCGGAATGAGTGCCAAAAGCCCAGGAATCAAGGAAATGGAGGTAACCGAGCTAACCAAGGTAACCATGGTAATCAGGGAAATCAGAGGAACCAAGGAAATGGTGGGAATCATGGAGCTGCTGGGCATCAAGGAAATCAAGGCAATGGAGGAGGAGCCCGTGGGAGGGTCTACGCTGTGGGCAAAGTAGAAGCCCAAGAGGACCCGAACGTTGTGACGGGTATGTTCCTTTTAAATAACCGCTATGCATCCATATTGTTTGATACTGGGGCAGATAGGAGTTTTGTTTCAACTGCATTTAGTCCACTTCTTGGTATTGCCCCGACCACTTTAGACATCATATACAATGTGGAGTTAGCTAATGGGAACATAGAAAGGGTAGACACTGTCATTAGAGGTTGTACCTTAAACCTATTAAACCACCCCTTCAATATCGACCTCATGCCCGTTGAACTAGGTAGTTTTGATGTAATTGTCGGCATGGATTGGTTATCGAAGTATCATGCCTCCATCATTTGCGACGAGAAGATCGTTCGCCTACTATATGGGGACGAAGTCCTAATCGTAGAAGGTGACAGAAGAGATAGAAGAAACGCGTCAAGACTAAACATCATCTCTTGCACCAAAGCCCAAAAATACATTGAAAAAGGATGTCATCTCTTTCTAGCACAAGTTGCCGAGAAGGAAGGGAATGAGTCAGAGGAAAAACGTTTGGAAGAGGTACCAATCATGAGAGACTTCCCAGAAGTCTTTCCTGAAGACTTACCTGGACTCCCGCCAACTCGACAGGTCGAATTCCGTATTGACTTAGTGCCTGGTGCTGCACCTGTGGCACGAGCGCCCTATCGATTAGCCCCAACGGAATTGCAAGAACTCTCAGACCAGTTGTCAGAACTTTCAGAAAAAGGGTTCATCAGGCCAAGTTCCTCGCCTTGGGGAGCTCCAGTCCTGTTTGTGAAAAAGAACGATGGGTCTTTCAGGATGTGTATTGACTACAGGGAACTAAACAAACTTACCATTAAAAACCGATACCCACTCCCAAGAATTGACGACCTATTCGATCAACTTCAAGGTTCGAGCGTCTACTCAAAAATCGACTTGAGATCAGGATACCATCAACTTAGAGTTCGGGAAGAAGATATCCCAAAAACCGCATTTAGAACTCGATACGGTCATTATGAATTCCAAGTTATGCCATTCGGTTTGACCAATGCCCCTGCAGTATTCATGGACCTCATGAATCGGGTATGCAAGCCGTACTTGGACAAATTTGTGATTGTCTTTATCGACGACATCCTGATTTACTCCAAAAGCAAAAAGGAGCACGAGGAACACCTTAGACAAATTTTAGAGTTGCTAAAGAAGGAGGAGTTGTATGCAAAATTTTCGAAGTGTGATTTTTGGATACCAAAAGTGCAATTTCTGGGTCACGTGATTGATAGTCAGGGCATTCACGTGGATCCTGCAAAGATCGAAGCAATAAAGGATTGGGCGACACCTACCACACCCACCGAAATACGCCAATTCTTAGGACTTGCTGGTTATTACCGTAGGTTCATTGAAGGTTTCTCCAAAGTAGCAAAACCTTTAACCAAGCTAACCCAGAAAAGTGAAAAGTTTGAATGGTGTGATAAAGCAGAAGAAGCTTTTCAACTCCTTAAGCATAAATTGTGCAGTGCGCCTATATTGGCCCTACCTGAGGGCAGTGAAGATTTTGTGGTTTATTGCGACGCTTCGCATAGCGGCTTAGGAGCTATACTTATGCAACGGGAAAAGGTGATAGCGTATGCCTCATGCCAACTGAAGAAACACGAGAAGAATTACACAACACACGACTTAGAACTGGGAGCAGTGGTATTTGCACTCAGAATCTGGAGACACTACCTTTATGGTACCAAGTGTGTTGTGTATACAGATCACAAGAGCTTGCAATACATCCTTGACCAAAAGGAGCTCAACATGAGGCAACGCCGTTGGCTAGAATTGCTCAGCGACTATGATTGCGAGATCCGGTACCATCCTGGTAAAGCAAACGTGGTAGCGGATGCGCTTAGTCGAAAGGATAGACCAAAACCCCTGAGGGTGCGATCCTTAGGTATGACAATCGTTTCACCTCTCCCATCAAAAATCCTTGAGGCTCAGACTGAGGCACTCAAGGAAGAGAATAGACCCAACGAGAAAATCTATGGTATGCCTGAGAATGAAAATGGTTTTGTAAAGAGGTCTGATGGGACGCTGTGTTTCAAGGACAGAAGTTGGGTTCCACTTTACGGAGGGATGCGTGATCTCATCATGCATGAATCCCACAAGTCTAGATACTCTATACACCCTGGAGCCGACAAAATGTACCTTGACCTAAAGAAATTATACTGGTGGCCCAACATGAAGGCCGACATTGCGATGTATGTCAGTCAATGCTTGACTTGTTCCAAAGTCAAGGCTGAACATCAACGCCCATCAGGTTTATTGGTCCAACCAGAGATCCCCGAATGGAAGTGGGAACGCATAACTATGGACTTTATCACCAAGTTACCAAGGACATCCAGCGGTTACGACACTATCTGGGTAATCGTTGATCGTCTTACCAAGTCCGCCCACTTCCTACCAATCAAGGAAAACGAAAGCATGGATAAACTTGCACGGCTATACATAAAAGAAATTGTTGCACGACATGGTGTCCCAATTTCTATCATCTCTGATAGAGATAGCCGCTTCACGTCAAAATTCTGGAGACTTCAAGATGCAATGGGAAGTAATCTTGACATGAGCACTGCATATCATCCTCAAACAGACGGTCAAAGTGAGAGGACCATCCAAACTTTGGAGGATATGCTGCGAGCGTGCGTGATAGACTTTGGAAATGGTTGGGATAGGCATTTGCCACTAGCCGAGTTTTCTTACAATAACAGCTATCACACTAGCATCAAAGCTGCACCATATGAAGCACTTTACGGAAGGAAGTGCAGATCACCGATTTGCTGGGCTGAAGTCGGAGAAAGTCAGATTACTGGTCCTGATTTGGTACAAGAAACTACTGAAAAGATTGTACAAATTAAGAACCGGTTACAAGCTGCACGAGATCGCCAAAAGAGCTACGCGGACAAGAGACGAAAACCACTTGAGTTTCAAGTTGGAGATAGAGTCATGTTAAAAGTTTCACCTTGGAAAGGTGTGATCCGTTTTGGGAAACGTGGGAAACTAAATCTCCGTTACATTGGACCTTTCAAGATTCTAGCCAGAATCGGGCCGGTAGCCTATCGACTCGAACTACCACAAGAACTCAACTCTGTACACAACGTGTTTCATGTGTGCAACTTGAAGAAATGCCTCTCAAACGAAACTCTTGCTATTCCCTTGGAAGAAATCCAAATCGACGAAAGATTGAACTTTATTGAGGAACCGGTTGAAATTGTTGACCGAGAGGTCAAACAGCTTAAGCAAAGCCGCATTCCTATTATCAAGATCCGTTGGAACTCTCGTAGAGGTCCCGAATTCACGTGGGAGCGTGAAGACGAAATCAAGCGTAAATATCCTCATCTTTTCTCGACACCCGTGAGTAATTCTAAGTGAAACCGAGGGCGGTTTCATTCCAAGGCGGGAAGGATGTGACAAACGGTAATTTTACACCCCTTTATTTAATAATAAATATTAATTTATTATTGCTCAACTATATTAAATAAGCGTTTATAAGCTTACATAACTATATCGGGTAGCAAACCCGCATACTGTGACTCGTTACAACGACCATGTTATCAGAAAATGTGAAAATATTATTTTCTGACCTATACTGATATTTATTTACTGAACCGAGATTTTATCTCGAGCACAGCACGGCACGCGTACCGACAGTACTTTAGTTACGGCAACAAATCAATAATTAATAAACGATACTATAAATACGTTTTTTATAAAGACGCTCTCCGAAGGTATATGTTTCACACTCGCGTCAAACCAAAATATTGCGTTACAGCAAAACTCAGCGAAACACGGAGTACACAAAATACCTTCCTTAAATAAATTGCACAACAAATTAACATAAATCTCACCCACCCCTTTTAAATATATACGTTCAAAAAATAAATAAAAAAAAAATAAATAAATAAAGAAACGATTAAAAGAAAAACAAATCCCACATCTCAAGGGATATACACGAAATTTCTTTTACTCCTTCACATAAAAAAAAAAAAAAAAAAAAAAAAAAAACGTTTCCTTCTCCCTCTCTCTTCAAGAAAAGCAGATATACTATCTACTCCCTAGAATCAGTTATCAAAAAAAAAAAAAAAAAAAAAAAGAGAAGAAAAATCAAGGAAATCATGTGGTTCAAAATCCATTCGAGCCTCGAATCCCCCTCCAAAGATAACCCTTGCACGCCAAGGGGATACTTTTGCACTGTAAACCTCTTTTCCAGCCAAGAAGGATCACGAGATAACATATGAAGATGGCCAAGATTTGTTTTTAGCCTATTTTTGGTTAAAACCGAACCCCAAAATCAAAGGTAGGATTAGGGTTTTCCATTTTTTTTTTCTTTTTATTTCTCCATCCAGACCATCTTGCACCACAACTCTTCTGGTGTGGTTAGCTTGCTTGGGCTCGGATTGGAACTTCCTTCTTGTAACCTCTTCAAGATTTGTAAGAAATCTCAAACCTTATATATAAATTCGATTATGTATTTGTTTGGTTATTTTTCTTTTTAAAATGTTAATGAATTAATTTTAATCTGAAGAAACCCTAATTTTTATGATTGATTTTTTGATGTTAAACTGTTAGGGCTTTTGTGATTAAGGATAAATTAAGTGTTATGGGCATGTTTAATTAAAGAAAAACTTAAGAATGAACCTGTTTTGATTTAATTATGAATCGAATTATTATTATTATTTTTTTTTGATATATAAAAACATAGGGCTTTTGAAATTGGTGATAAAAATTGTGTTGTGGTACAGTTTAATTGAAGAGAAACTTTGATCTTGAATTGATATGATTTAATTATGGTTCGACTTATAAAAATTTTCTTGCTATTCGAATGAGTTGAGATGTGTTGTAAAAGATTCTACTTGTGTTATTCATGTTAGATTCAAGAAAATATTGGTTGTGTTAATATATTTTTTTGGGGTCGATTTGGATTTAGTCCAAAACCAGTAGATGGTTACATTTTTCTTTTATATGTTGTTGTTGTTGCTAATAAGGTGTGGCCAAAACTAAATAATCTTACAAATAAAAACTTGAGGGTTGGCTTAATCAAGGAGTGTTTAAGTATGCTACGTTTAAATAAGTTTAAGTTTTCTCGCGTCAAAACTGCTCCAACACCAAAGCCGATCTTGCGTTAAAATATATATGTGCCTCAAGAAGTTTTGTTTTGGTTGTGTTTGACTTAGAGTCTAGGCTGTGAAGCCAAAAATTATAAGGGTTTTTGTTTGTTTATCCTTGAGGGCTCTTGGTTTGGTTTTGAACTCACAGGCCCAACCCAAATGTTTAATGTAAGTGTGTGTGTAACAAGACTTGGCTGAAGCCCAGTAGTGTAGCAGGTCCGTTTGGTTCGTCACTGCCCACCAGGGCACTCGATTGGTCTTGTGACCAAAATTGTGTACGTTTAATTTTGGGTCGACTCGAGTAAAAACGTAAAAGATACGAGACTCACTTCCGGTTTATCATTTACTCGTCCATGAATGTTAACACACTTTCCCGTCATATACAATCGACACAACCCATACTATAAACATATATATATTTGATTTAGCTCAACTCAACCTTAATAGCGATACTTGCCATTTAAAACTATAAAATGGTAACCACCAAACAATACATGAAAGTATAATTTTTAGACTATTTGAAAGCATATATTTAAATTGAGATTTCGCTTATAAAATAAAATCGGACTTTTGCTTATTTACTTATAACTAAAACTCTATTTTTTTTTTAACGAGGCATATAATTTAGTCATCGTTGCATATTAAGACCACTACGAAGAAATTTATATATAACTAACATTTTTTTTTTAGAAATGAACTTTTTGGCAAATTACATTATATAAATAGAAGTTTATTTTTTTTTACCACTTCTTTCAATGGTTATTATTACATGACATATATATAAATATACTTAATAATCTCATCACGATAATGTTACATATTCCGTCAACACTTAAACTATTATTGAAGCTACTTGCTCGCACCTCGACGCCAACTATTATCGAACCAAGAGTTATATACTCCTATGTATCAATAATTATACACGTGGAAATTTGTTTACAAACATAAACCCAACCACACAAGCAACAACGATACGAACATTTCTTTGAGTTTCTTTTAACTTATTAAAACACCGTTGTGTCTTAATTGGTATTCTAAACTAAATTATTGCCGTACTATTCTAGGTCGCGTGTCGGTGCCGCTCACTATTACTATTTGACTTTTCGCTATCGCGACTATTAATCACTAAGGTGAGTTTATAGCCCCACTTTACTTATACTTGTTTACAAAACTATGGGGTGAGAAACATGCAAAACATTTTCTGGACCATACTATTATTTCTCAACACTATTGCGTAGTTAGCCTAAGCCCTGAACCCACTGTTATGCCCACTTTCATGAACCGTTAATTCCTGTTAGGAAGCGCGATTGATATAGATAGATCTATTGGGGGTAACTCCCCCGTTCGGTTGGCCAGACGGGTCGATGCGAACGTATACTAAGCCGGACTACGAGTGTATTGGGTTAAACACTCGCTATGGGCCCTCACTATTATTATATGTGCTACATTGTGGCATACTATGCTGTTTAGCTTCGGTTGCATGAACTTAGTGCTAGCGCGATAGATTATTTTTGTATGACATTATATGCGTTGTAATGTTTGTACACAAAACTATTGGTCCACATTACTTTACTGATAAACCTATAGACTCACCAGCTTTTTGCTGACTTTTAGCATGTTTTACTCAGGTGTTTGAGCTGCTTATTTTTCGTCAAGGCATGGCAAGGCGATGGTCATAATCTATTTACCTAAGTGTTTTTACACAACATTATGACTTGTTTTTATGGGACCATTTGACGTTGGGCTTACCTATTTATTTTAAAACTTGATGTAAACTTGAATGAATTTTAATGAAATGTATTTGTAACGGAGTATGTATTCCGTTCTTTATTATCTTGTGTTGTGATCTCCAATTTAGTAGCACCGCATGACCCGAATGCTTCCGCTGTACCGATTTTGGGGGTGTTACAGATTGGCATCAGAGCCAAGGTTATAGAGAACTAGGTACATATAAATCCTAAACTATAATCGCTTTTTACAAAAACAAGTCCTTATGACCACCACTTGCCTGCCTGCCTTACTTGCCACTTTACTTGCCTTAGTTATGCTTTACTATTTGATAATCTTACTTGACTATATGCACTATAAGTATCCTTATACGCACTAAACTTATATTATTTACTATGAGTATTCTACATATACTTACACACTTATACCGTATGTGTCACAGACTATGCCTTCCGTTGACACTCCGCCATTCCAGATCACACCAGACTCAGAGCATCCGTACATCATACTTCAGGATTTTCATGCTTCAGATCCTGACATCACTGAGTCTGTGCCTGCTCCATCATTTCCTACTCAGCCTGCATCCACTACTATTACTGATCATGCACCTACTCAACCCGCTACTGACATCACTACCACTCAGTCCATTCATACTCAGAACCCTACTATCAGACGTCGGGCTTCTTACAGGAGAGTCCGAGGGCGTAACATACACCTAACATCTGCTTTATCATCAGTGCCCCGTAGGAGGACTCGATCATCATATGAGCATACTCCTACTTCACCATTGCCTCACTCCCCTCCACATCAGAGATTGAGGAGAGCTATTGAGACTGATTCGGAGGAAGATCCCGAAGAGGAACCTCTACCAGCTGAGGTTACACCTGATGAGACTACACCGGTTGAGCACATCACTGAGCATACAGGTACAGATGGGAGTGTGAGACCACTGGAGATTATCCTTGAGGATGTGCCGATCACCTGTGAGATGGGACAGAGTTCGAGAGATGCACAGATTCAGGGAGGTGATACAGATGATGATATACCATCAGGTTTGGGTCAGGGAGCTGTTACACTCCATACTTTGGAGAAGGGTTTAGGGGTTGTTCCTTCCACTTTTGAGATTGGACAGGGATCGAGGAGAGTTCATGAGGAGGAGATTAATGGTGAGATATGGAGGGATGTTGAGTGTGTGTTTAGTGCCGCACCTCGTGCTGTGAGTCCAGATTATACACCTTCTTCACCTTCTTTTGTGCCACCATCACCATCTGTTCAGGTTTCCACACCTTCGGTTGCTTCACCAGTAGAGGATGGAGAGGTGACTGGTGTGGAGCAGATCTTTGTTTTACTGGGGTCACATGAGAGCTTACTTGAGGAGCATACTGAGCAGTTGGATAGGTTAGGAAGATTGGATGACAGTACTGGTATGTTAGGTAGTGAGCTTGAGGGTATGCGCCATTGTGTGGGGATGATGCGGAGTGAGTTGACATCAGTCTGGGATACTGCGTGGCGTCAGTGGCACCAGATGCATGATATGGAGTCTCAGATTGCTAGGTTGACTAGAGCTGGACAGGAGGACCGGTATGAGATCCTAGCTGCTAGGAGACGTATCTCAGATTTGGAGTTGACCAGAGACTTAGTACATGCACAGGAGCAGAGGATCGCATCATTGGAGAATAGGCTTGGAGCACACCTGACGATTATCCAGGACTCTAGTAGGCGGTTGGAGCAGTTGGAGAACACACAGGCAGAGCTGGTGTTAGGCATGGAGCGACTTCGCGTTGAGTAGTGTTGTTGCATTAGATGATGCAAGCTTAGTATTTGTTGTACTTTTCTTTTCTTTTATTCGAGACTTGTATTTCCGTTTATGTATTCGAGACTTGTACTTTTCTTTCGCTGCACCATGAGCTTGTAATTTTGTGAACGCATATCGATTTTAATCTATAACAAGCTTGGTTGGTTATTCTATTGTGCCATTCTCTCTATAATTGATTTTATCATTATACTCCACTTGTGATGACTATACTCTTGCATGATGACAAACTCTTGTTATGAAATCTTATTTACTCTCTCTATTTTATTTCGTAGCTATATGGCTCCCAAACAGAAATCAACTAGATCTACTCGTGCTAACCCAGTTTCCGCCAAGACGACTGCAACAACTCCACCTGTTGTAAATCAAGCCATGCTCGACCAACTAGTTGAAGAGCGAGTGGCAGCAGCACTGGCTGCTGCAAATGTGAACAATTCAACTACTGATGTCGGAACCTCTAGACCGGCAAACAACAATAACCGTGGCTGTAACTATCAGGAATTCAAAAAGCTCATGACAGATTATTTTGAGGGAAACGAAGGAGCTGTTGTTTTGGTCAGGTGGTTGGAAAGGTTGGAAACTGTATTCTGAATCTGCAGATGTGCGGATGAAGACAGGGTTAAATTTGCATCATTTACCTTCAAGAATGCTGCTTTGACCTGGTGGAACAACTATCTGAAGTCGGCTGGCCATGATGCCGCCTATGCAATGCCATGGGAAAATTTCAAGGAAATGATGCTCAGAAAGTATTGCCCTCGTAACGAGGTCTTGAAGTTGGAGGCAGAATTTTGGAATCTCAAGGTGCAAGGCACCGACATGGCCACATATAAGCAACGTTTTCAGGAGTTAGTCTTACTATGTCCTGAAATGGTACCGACTGAAGCTCGCTTGCTGGAAAGGTACATTGGAGGGCTACACCCATATGTCAAGGGGAATGTCACTACCTCCAAGGCTGCTGATCTCCATGAGACTATGGAGTTGGCCAACAAACTGACTGACCAAATGATTGACGACTCAGTCGGAGGAGTGGTGACAAACAAAAGAAAATGGGATGACCACTCCCGAAACAACCACACTCACCACCACTCAAACAAAAGGCAAGAAGTTGCTAAAGTTTACGCTGCTGGACCAACAGAAAAGAAAGCGTATGAAGGCAAATTGCCATTGTGTAACCGCTGCAAGTTGCACCACAATGGTCGGTGCACGGTCAAGTGTCACAAGAGCCAAAAGATAGGACACATGACCCGAGATTGCAAGGCAAGGCCCCTCGCTAATGCACAAGTTGCACCAACTAACAACCCGAAGGCTGAAATAACATGTTTTGGATGTGGTGAAAAAGGGCATTATCGGAATGAGTGCCAAAAGCCCAGGAATCAAGGAAATGGAGGTAACCGAGCTAACCAAGGTAACCATGGTAATCAGGGAAATCAGAGGAACCAAGGAAATGGTGGGAATCATGGAGCTGCTGGGCATCAAGGAAATCAAGGCAATGGAGGAGGAGCCCGTGGGAGGGTCTACGCTGTGGGCAAAGTAGAAGCCCAAGAGGACCCGAACGTTGTGACGGGTATGTTCCTTTTAAATAACCGCTATGCATCCATATTGTTTGATACTGGGGCAGATAGGAGTTTTGTTTCAACTGCATTTAGTCCACTTCTTGGTATTGCCCCGACCACTTTAGACATCATATACAATGTGGAGTTAGCTAATGGGAACATAGAAAGGGTAGACACTGTCATTAGAGGTTGTACCTTAAACCTATTAAACCACCCCTTCAATATCGACCTCATGCCCGTTGAACTAGGTAGTTTTGATGTAATTGTCGGCATGGATTGGTTATCGAAGTATCATGCCTCCATCATTTGCGACGAGAAGATCGTTCGCCTACTATATGGGGACGAAGTCCTAATCGTAGAAGGTGACAGAAGAGATAGAAGAAACGCGTCAAGACTAAACATCATCTCTTGCACCAAAGCCCAAAAATACATTGAAAAAGGATGTCATCTCTTTCTAGCACAAGTTGCCGAGAAGGAAGGGAATGAGTCAGAGGAAAAACGTTTGGAAGAGGTACCAATCATGAGAGACTTCCCAGAAGTCTTTCCTGAAGACTTACCTGGACTCCCGCCAACTCGACAGGTCGAATTCCGTATTGACTTAGTGCCTGGTGCTGCACCTGTGGCACGAGCGCCCTATCGATTAGCCCCAACGGAATTGCAAGAACTCTCAGACCAGTTGTCAGAACTTTCAGAAAAAGGGTTCATCAGGCCAAGTTCCTCGCCTTGGGGAGCTCCAGTCCTGTTTGTGAAAAAGAACGATGGGTCTTTCAGGATGTGTATTGACTACAGGGAACTAAACAAACTTACCATTAAAAACCGATACCCACTCCCAAGAATTGACGACCTATTCGATCAACTTCAAGGTTCGAGCGTCTACTCAAAAATCGACTTGAGATCAGGATACCATCAACTTAGAGTTCAGGAAGAAGATATCCCAAAAACCGCATTTAGAACTCGATACGGTCATTATGAATTCCAAGTTATGCCATTCGGTTTGACCAATGCCCCTACAGTATTCATGGACCTCATGAATCGGGTATGCAAGCCGTACTTGGACAAATTTGTGATTGTCTTTATCGACGACATCCTGATTTACTCCAAAAGCAAAAAGGAGCACGAGGAACACCTTAGACAAATTTTAGAGTTGCTAAAGAAGGAGGAGTTGTATGCAAAATTTTCGAAGTGTGATTTTTGGATACCAAAAGTGCAATTTCTGGGTCACGTGATTGATAGTCAGGGCATTCACGTGGATCCTGCAAAGATCGAAGCAATAAAGGATTGGGCGACACCTACCACACCCACCGAAATACGCCAATTCTTAGGACTTGCTGGTTATTACCGTAGGTTCATTGAAGGTTTCTCCAAAGTAGCAAAACCTTTAACCAAGCTAACCCAGAAAAGTGAAAAGTTTGAATGGTGTGATAAAGCAGAAGAAGCTTTTCAACTCCTTAAGCATAAATTGTGCAGTGCGCCTATATTGGCCCTACCTGAGGGCAGTGAAGATTTTGTGGTTTATTGCGACGCTTCGCATAGCGGCTTAGGAGCTATACTTATGCAACGGGAAAAGGTGATAGCGTATGCCTCACGCCAACTGAAGAAACACGAGAAGAATTACACAACACACGACTTAGAACTGGGAGCAGTGGTATTTGCACTCAGAATCTGGAGACACTACCTTTATGGTACCAAGTGTGTTGTGTATACAGATCACAAGAGCTTGCAATACATCCTTGACCAAAAGGAGCTCAACATGAGGCAACGCCGTTGGCTAGAATTGCTCAGCGACTATGATTGCGAGATCCGGTACCATCCTGGTAAAGCAAACGTGGTAGCGGATGCGCTTAGTCAAAAGGATAGACCAAAACCCCTGAGGGTGCGATCCTTAGGTATGACAATCGTTTCACCTCTCCCATCAAAAATCCTTGAGGCTCAGACTGAGGCACTCAATGAAGAGAATAGACCCAACGAGAAAATCTATGGTATGCCTGAGAATGAAAATGGTTTTGTAAAGAGGTCTGATGGGACGCTGTGTTTCAAGGACAGAAGTTGGGTTCCACTTTACGGAGGGATGCGTGATCTCATCATGCACGAATCCCACAAGTCTAGATACTCTATACACCCTGGAGCCGACAAAATGTACCTTGACCTAAAGAAATTATACTGGTGGCCCAACATGAAGGCCGACATTGCGATGTATGTCAGTCAATGCTTGACTTGTTCCAAAGTCAAGGCTGAACATCAACGCCCATCAGGTTTATTGGTCCAACCAGAGATCCCCGAATGGAAGTGGGAACGCATAACTATGGACTTTATCACCAAGTTACCAAGGACATCCAGCGGTTACGACACTATCTGGGTAATCGTTGATCGTCTTACCAAGTCCGCCCACTTCCTACCAATCAAAGAAAACGAAAGCATGGATAAACTTGCACGGCTATACATAAAAGAAATTGTTGCACGACATGGTGTCCCAATTTCTATCATCTCTGATAGAGATAGCCGCTTCACGTCAAAATTCTGGAGACTTCAAGATGCAATGGGAAGTAATCTTGACATGAGCACTGCATATCATCCTCAAACAGACGGTCAAAGTGAGAGGACCATCCAAACTTTGGAGGATATGCTGCGAGCGTGCGTGATAGACTTTGGAAATGGTTGGGATAGGCATTTGCCACTAGCCGAGTTTTCTTACAATAACAGCTATCACACTAGCATCAAAGCTGCACCATATGAAGCACTTTACGGAAGGAAGTGCAGATCACCGATTTGCTGGGCTGAAGTCGGAGAAAGTCAGATTACTGGTCCTGATTTGGTACAAGAAACTACTGAAAAGATTGTACAAATTAAGAACCGGTTACAAGCTGCACGAGATCGCCAAAAGAGCTACGCGGACAAGAGACGAAAACCACTTGAGTTTCAAGTTGGAGATAGAGTCATGTTAAAAGTTTCACCTTGGAAAGGTGTGATCCGTTTTGGGAAACGTGGGAAACTAAATCTCCGTTACATTGGACCTTTCAAGATTCTAGCCAGAATCGGGCCGGTAGCCTATCGACTCGAACTACCACAAGAACTCAACTCTGTACACAACGTGTTTCATGTGTGCAACTTGAAGAAATGCCTCTCAAACGAAACTCTTGCTATTCCCTTGGAAGAAATCCAAATCGACGAAAGATTGAACTTTATTGAGGAACCGGTTGAAATTGTTGACCGAGAGGTCAAACAGCTTAAGCAAAGCCGCATTCCTATTATCAAGATCCGTTGGAACTCTCGTAGAGGTCCCGAATTCACGTGGGAGCGTGAAGACGAAATCAAGCGTAAATATCCTCATCTTTTCTCGACACCCGTGAGTAATTCTAAGTGAAACCGAGGGCGGTTTCATTCCAAGGCGGGAAGGATGTGACAAACGGTAATTTTACACCCCTTTATTTAATAATAAATATTAATTTATTATTGCTCAACTATATTAAATAAGCGTTTATAAGCTTACATAACTATATCGGGTAGCAAACCCGCATACTGTGACTCGTTACAACGACCATGTTATCAGAAAATGTGAAAATATTATTTTCTGACCTATACTGATATTTATTTACTGAACCGAGATTTTATCTCGAGCACAGCACGGCACGCGTACCGACAGTACTTTAGTTACGGCAACAAATCAATAATTAATAAACGATACTATAAATACGTTTTTTATAAAGACGCTCTCCGAAGGTATATGTTTCACACTCGCGTCAAACCAAAATATTGCGTTACAGCAAAACTCAGCGAAACACGGAGTACACAAAATACCTTCCTTAAATAAATTGCACAACAAATTAACATAAATCTCACCCACCCCTTTTAAATATATACGTTCAAAAAAAAAAATAAATAAATAAATAAATAAAGAAACGATTAAAAGAAAAACAAATCCCACATCTCAAGGGATATACACGAAATTTCTTTTACTCCTTCACATAAAAAAAAAAAAAGCGTTTCCTTCTCCCTCTCTCTTCAAGAAAAGCAGATATACTATCTACTCCCTAGAATCAGTTATCAAAAAAAAAAAAAAAAAAAAAGAGAGAGAGAAGAAAAATCAAGGAAATCATGTGGTTCAAAATCCATTCGAGCCTCGAATCCCCCTCCAAAGATAACCCTTGCACGCCAAGGGGATACTTTTGCACTGTAAACCTCTTTTCCAGCCAAGAAGGATCACGAGATAACATATGAAGATGGCCAAGATTTGTTTTTAGCCTATTTTTGGTTAAAACCGAACCCCAAAATCAAAGGTAGGATTAGGGTTTTCCATTTTTTTTTTCTTTTTATTTCTCCATCCAGACCATCTTGCACCACAACTCTTCTTGTGTGGTTAGCTTGCTTGGGCTCGGATTGGAACTTCCTTCTTGTAACCTCTTCAAGATTTGTAAGAAATCTCAAACCTTATATATAAATTCGATTATGTATTTGTTTGGTTATTTTTCTTTTTAAAATGTTAATGAATTGATTTTAATCTGAAGAAACCCTAATTTTTATGATTGATTTTTTGATGTTAAACTGTTAGGGCTTTTGTGATTAAGGATAAATTAAGTGTTATGGGCATGTTTAATTAAAGAAAAACTTAAGAATGAACCTGTTTTGATTTAATTATGAATCGAATTATTATTATTATTTTTTTTTGATATATAAAAACATAGGGCTTTTGAAATTGGTGATAAAAATTGTGTTGTGGTACAGTTTAATTGAAGAGAAACTTTGATCTTGAATTGATATGATTTAATTATGGTTCGACTTATAAAAATTTTCTTGCTATTCGAATGAGTTGAGATGTGTTGTAAAAGATTCTACTTGTGTTATTCATGTTAGATTCAAGAAAATATTGGTTGTGTTAATATATTTTTTTGGGGTCGATTTGGATTTAGTCCAAAACCAGTAGATGGTTACATTTTTCTTTTATATGTTGTTGTTGTTGCTAATAAGGTGTGGCCAAAACTAAATAATCTTACAAATAAAAACTTGAGGGTTGGCTTAATCAAGGAGTGTTTAAGTATGCTACGTTTAAATAAGTTTAAGTTTTCTCGCGTCAAAACTGCTCCAACACCAAAGCCGATCTTGCGTTAAAATATATATGTGCCTCAAGAAGTTTTGTTTTGGTTGTGTTTGACTTAGAGTCTAGGCTGTGAAGCCAAAAATTATAAGGGTTTTTGTTTGTTTATCCTTGAGGGCTCTTGGTTTGGTTTTGAACTCACAGGCCCAACCCAAATGTTTAATGTAAGTGTGTGTGTAACAAGACTTGGCTGAAGCCCAGTAGTGTAGCAGGTCCGTTTGGTTCGTCACTGCCCACCAGGGCACTCGATTGGTCTTGTGACCAAAATTGTGTACGTTTAATTTTGGGTCGACTCGAGTAAAAACGTAAAAGATACGAGACTCACTTCCGGTTTATCATTTACTCGTCCATGAATGTTAACACACTTTCCCGTCATATACAATCGACACAACCCATACTATAAACATATATATATTTGATTTAGCTCAACTCAACCTTAATAGCGATACTTGCCATTTAAAACTATAAAATGGTAACCACCAAACAATACATGAAAGTATAATTTTTAGACTATTTGAAAGCATATATTTAAATTGAGATTTCGCTTATAAAATAAAATCGGACTTTTGCTTATTTACTTATAACTAAAACTCTATTTTTTTTTAACGAGGCATATAATTTAGTCATCGTTGCATATTAAGACCACTACGAAGAAATTTATATATAACTAACATTTTTTTTTTAGAAATGAACTTTTTGGCAAATTACATTATATAAATAGAAGTTTATTTTTTTTTACCACTTCTTTCAATGGTTATTATTACATGACATATATATAAATATACTTAATAATCTCATCACGATAATGTTACATATTCCGTCAACACTTAAACTATTATTGAAGCTACTTGCTCGCACCTCGACGCCAACTATTATCGAACCAAGAGTTATATACTCCTATGTATCAATAATTATACACGTGGAAATTTGTTTACAAACATAAACCCAACCACACAAGCAACAACGATACGAACATTTCTTTGAGTTTCTTTTAACTTATTAAAACACCGTTGTGTCTTAATTGGTATTCTAAACTAAATTATTGCCGTACTATTCTAGGTCGCGTGTCGGTGCCGCTCACTATTACTATTTGACTTTTCGCTATCGTGACTATTAATCACTAAGGTGAGTTTATAGCCCCACTTTACTTATACTTGTTTACAAAACTATGGGGTGAGAAACATGCAAAACATTTTCTGGACCATACTATTATTTCTCAACACTATTGCGTAGTTAGCCTAAGCCCTGAACCCACTGTTATGCCCACTTTCATGAACCGTTAATTCCTGTTAGGAAGCGCGATTGATATAGATAGATCTATTGGGGGTAACTCCCCCGTTCGGTTGGCCAGACGGGTCGATGCGAACGTATACCAAGCCGGACTACGAGTGTATTGGGTTAAACACTCGCTATGGGCCCTCACTATTATTATATGTGCTACATTGTGGCATACTATGCTGTTTAGCTTCGGTTGCATGAACTTAGTGCTAGCGCGATAGATTATTTTTGTATGACATTATATGCGTTGTAATGTTTGTACACAAAACTATTGGTCCACATTACTTTACTGATAAACCTATAGACTCACCAGCTTTTTGCTGACTTTTAGCATGTTTTACTCAGGTGTTTGAGCTGCTTATTTTTCGTCAAGGCATGGCAAGGCGATGGTCATAATCTATTTACCTAAGTGTTTTTACACAACATTATGACTTGTTTTTATGGGACCATTTGACGTTGGGCTTACCTATTTATTTTAAAACTTGATGTAAACTTGAATGAATTTTAATGAAATGTATTTGTAACGGAGTATGTATTCCGTTCTTTATTATCTTGTGTTGTGATCTCCAATTTAGTAGCACCCCATGACCCGAATGCTTCCGCTGTACCGATTTTGGGGGTGTTACATTGTGCTCTTGGCTTTAGGTCATTAGACCTCTTGGTCTTAGTAAATCATAACTATAATATAGTGACTTTGGTCTAAAATGGGCTGTTAAGATTTTGAAGAAAATTATCACTCGGAAAGCGTTTTCAGGGCTCGAGCTTCTTTGTTCCTGAACGAAAACGTCGTTCCGGACAACTTTCGTGTTTTAACTTTTTGATGAATCGGACCAGAAGGGTGACTTTCAAAATCAAAATCTGATCAGAATGCTATTTAGGCAGTTTTGCCGTTTTGGTTTCGCTAATTCTTATGGCCATAACTTTTGACTCGGGTACTCGTTTTGGGTGATTCAAATTGCTATGTTTTCCTTGTTAAGTCCTCTTTAACAGTAAGTAAGTGTCAAATATCAAAGTTATACTATTTTGGTCGTGGTTCTCCATAAAAATCACTAGTTTGCTTGTTTACTTGTCATAAGTTAACATATGTATACCAATACTTGTTTTATCCATTTTTAAACATCATGAACACAATAACAAGAACATATATAGCATGAAAGGAACACAAAGAGCATGAAAATGATAATTAAGCAAGAAAGTATGTTAGGGTTTGCTTACAACTTGAGGCTTTCTAAAAGAAAGGTAAGTAACTTGTAAGGTACGGACTTTGATAGACTTAAGCTTCACCCTTGCAATCTATGATAAACCGAGGTTATTTGAAGATTATAACGACGCCTTCTTGAAGTCCAAAGCTATTTGAAGATTATAACGACGTCTTTTTGGAGACTTTAAAGTTATAACAACTTTTCTTAGAAAATTTCCAAGATTGAAGATCAAACACTAGTTTTCTTTCAAAAACTAGTTAACTTTCTTACAAAATATAAGAAAAGTGCCTTAGGTTTTAGGACTTGAAGGTTATAAGAAGGTGTGGTGCAAGTTTTCTATGTGTTTTTAGCTTTGTATTTATAGGGTAGGAAAAATAGTTAACCATATATTGGGTTAGAATTTAACCATGGTTAGTTTAGACACTTGTAAACATCCTAGAGATCAATGGTTAAGATTTAACCACCCATGGTGACTCCCCCCCATATTGGCGGTTCAAGGTGGATAAGGGTGACTAGATGATGAGTCTTGGTGTTATCTTGCTTAGTTTGTGCATTTTGACTCCGTAAAAAGCTAACTGTAAATGATTAAGCCTCAAAACGTAAAACCGGGTATCGTAAAAATATGAAACTTGAAAGTATTGTTAAACATGTCAATATAGTCCATAATAAAATATAAAATGAGTGGTAGGTTCTATCGGGTGCTAAAACCCTGCTAAAAACTGGAAACACGGGTCTAAAACGTGTAATTCGCGTAAAACGCTGAACTGAAAAACGTAAAATTTCAAAACTTTTGGAATTGTCATAAAATGATAGAAAATCATATTTCTATTGTTTATAATGTTTTATGGATATATCGGGATGCTGGAAGGACGTTTAAACCTAAAGGTAAATCTCAGACACGGCTTTGTGATTTTTGCAGAAATGATCCGACGAGCGTCAAACTCTCGGATTATCGTTAAAATAGTTTAACTTACGAGAATATGAAATAAAAATTTCTGGGATGAATAGTGAAAAGTGAATAGTAAAAAGTGAATAGTAAAATTTTCGGGAATAAAAGTTAACCTGAAATTGCGAATTGTTACAAAAGTTCATTTTGAAAAATTTTATGTGCGAGGTTTATATAGTATGGACAGTGCATTTAAAAAAAATTCTAAAAAAAAAAAAAAAAGAAAAAAAGAAAAAAGAATAAAAGTATATTTTGTCCTTTTCAATAAAACTTTCACCTCATATTCGGGTGAAACATGAGTAAATAGAAAAAGACAAAAGTTAAAGATGATTAATGATAAAAATATTTTTTTTTTCTTATAAAGTACAACTTGTTAAAAATACTATAATAGTAAATTCACAAATATAAATAATATACCGTAACAAGCTATAGTCTTCTTTCACTTTCTTTGATTAGGTTTAAACTTTAGAACTCAAAATACATATCAACTTTGTTTCCTCTCTTCCACCTTTTTTTTGAACGGCGATAGTTTTATTGAGACACTAGCAAAAAGCTAGAAAAAATTACAAAGTAATACAATTAGGGTTTTTTAACCAAGAGATCCAATTGATCTTTGGCTTAAAACGACTACTCAACCATAAATATGACATATGGACAACATCATCAAAAAAATTATCCTGATTGCGGGGAGGATGATTGAAAATCAAATAATTTCATTTTTTTATTTTACCTTTACATTTGCTTTATTTATTTTACATTCATCTTTAAAAAAACTCGAAAACAGAGTCTAAGTGTAATTCTTCCACAATATAATCAACTTAATGTCATTTCTTTTTAGATATTATTATTATTGCTTCATGTTCTATGATTGGACCTTGAGCTTTTGGCCAACTATTATCTTTAAGATAGCTTTAGTATGAAGTTGAGTGGATCATTTTCTCTGTGGGTGAGTTTGACGGATGTAGAAATACATCGAAAAATATGTTGTCAAGTTGTAATAATTATTGTATTTTCGATTTGGGTTTTATGTGAGTTCTGGTATAGTCTATTTGAATAACTAGAAACACATTCGACTCGGGTTAAAAGTGATTGTTTGTTACGAGTTTAATTATTGTGCAAGATGTATAGTTTTGCGATCCTAAGCAAATAAGCAATAACTAGATAATTAGTGAAAATTGATTTGTACACTCTCAATTTTTATTGACACCCTTATTTGTATATCTTATAGTTGTACATTATTTATAACATGCTTTAACTATTTGTACAATGGAATGTAAAAAACAAAAATAAATTTGTGCAATTCACCTCCCATAATTAATAGTTTAACAATATTTCCCAAAATATACGTATACTTTTGTCCTCACAAAATTCCAATATGTTAATTTAATCTCAACATTTTTGGCCGAGCATGTTTGTAAATATTTTGAGTAGAACTCATATATCCTTAATCTTTAAAAGAAACTAATTTGTCAACTTAACCCGAATAAATATAAGCTGAACCCGTTTGTATATATTTTGACCCGTCCTCACATGTACTAAATAAAAGTGAGTTCTTGACATAAGCAAGACTTTATATATATTTATGAGAAACTAGATCATGCATCGCACGAGTTAAAATGCCTAGTAAAATTTAAAATCTTGTGAAAGAAATAAAAGATTAATGACTCATTACCTCGGATCAATTAAAATTGCACATGCACTTTGCATCACTTATTTGCAAAACATGGTAACTCTGTTGAGGATATAATCTCCTACCAAATGTACTTGACAGTACGTACGAGAAGTTGTATCTTTGAATAACTGAGTTTGGCTAGGATGCTCCATTGGTTACAAGCACGAGAAATTTTTACAAAACATGCAAAAATCGAGTAATTTACTACACCATTATAACCAAGTAATGAGCAAATGTTCTTGCTGTCAGTAGATAGGTGCTTGCAATTATATCAGAGTTTGGCAGAAATAAAAACTGGCCAAGACTTTCATTAAACAACCATTTCAATTTAAATAATAACATATCTCGCTCTTTAGTTTCTCGCTCATTTACCCATTAAGAAAACAACAACGATGCCGATTCTTACTAGATACGAAATATGTAAAAAGGTCAAATATAAGCGATTATATGTCTTTCGATAGAGAAACTACTTTTAGAAAGACCCGACTTAACTTTTTCCTCACCAACTATCATTGTTTTATATTGGCAAATCATTTGTAAATGTATCTAGCTAGTCACCATTTCAAACTATGGTATTAAACATTTTGTTTTTAAATGTGGGCACTTATCATTCAAATTCAATCTTTTTGTGTCAGTGATGACCATTTTACCCTCTTAAGGTAAATTAAATAAATGGTCCATGTGATTGGCAATTGTTGCATCAACCGTCCTGAAATTTTAAATTTCCATCAATCGTCCTTATATTTGCAAAAAATAACACACAGTCCTTTTTTTAACTTATTGTCTATTTTATCGTTAATTTCACCCACATTTTTATCTGCTTTTCTATCTACGTTTTTATATACGTTTTAATATATGTTTTTATATACATTCTTATAAACGTTTTTATATACTTTGAAAATTGATCGAATTCTTATAAACCATATTTAACTGTTGTAAAATGTAACTAATCATAGAATAGAGTTTGAGCTTTACAAAAGTCAATTACCCGTAATCATGTTGGAGTCGTTGTAGAAAACGTATATAATACCGTAGATTAAGCCGTAGATACAAGCGTATATAAAAACGTAACGGGTCAAAATCATAAAGAATGGATCCAAAAAAAGTTAAGTTTAGGTACGGTGGATGCAAATTTTACCAAACCACAAGGACCATTTATATAATTTACCCTATGGACGGTGGATGCAATTTTTGCAAGACCATAAGGATCATTTATGTTATTTGAAGGGTAAAATGGTCATCATTACCCCCAAGAAGACCAAATTTGAAAGATAAATACCCATTTGAAAGATAAGTACCCACATTTATAAAAGAAAAAATCGATACCCAGAAAAAGTAATGGTAACAAGTTAGATACCTTTACAAATGATTTGCCCTTTTATATATAACACTGTCACGTCTTGCAATGGTTAGAGAAAAATTCAAAAACATATAAAGCATTGACGGTTATCTCACGTACATCATAAATAACCGTACTTAAAATTTGAGTCGGCTTTATTATTGTTAGAAAAAATTACATGTTTGGTCCTTGTGGCTCACCTCAAATAACAGGTTTAGTCCCTAAGTCGTTTTCATTACACAATACATACCTATTTTTGAAAGGAAAATGATTTGCATGACTAAAATTCATGCCTAAAGATATGCCTAACTTTAAGATTATAACACATGACAAGATTAATGGTGAGGATTATGAAAGAGAAAATATGCATTCCACATGTCAGATGATGAATTATTTAGGCATGAATTTAGTCATATGAATTAGGTCTCCCTATCATTAATCTTTTTGAAACCTATTGCCCATACAGTCCCTATTTTGGATGGGACGTTAGTTTCTCCGTTAAGTGTTTAAATCTCTTACCGTTAGTCCTTTCGTTAATATTTTTGCACCGTTAGTCCTCATTTTTTGAAATAAATTAAAAAGGGGCAGGGATCGAACTTGGGTGATACGACCCTGTTAAGGGTTATATCGGGATAAAACATCACTTTTAGCGTGTGCGAGCTCCTTAAGAAAATAGAGAGAAGAACTTGAGATTTGTTTATCTTAAACTTTGATTGATTCAATCATAATAATAATTCGGTATATATTTAACCAAATAACTCTAGCTTGTAAAACAAGCCAAACATAAAGACATATCTAAACAATGACACTTTTCTAATATGGCACAAAGACATATTCTAAATAAATATAACATAACATAAAGCCCGGGGAGTATCATTCCCCACTCCTTCGAAATTACCTTGTCCTCAAGGTGTGGTCTTGAAAAATTTCTCTTGATTCCGGGATCCCATATCCTAATCCTAATCCTAGTCCTATCTTCCACTCTCATAGTTCTCCTGCCTTCCGCTACCACAACCAATACCATTTTCCGCTTCCGCCTTCCACTACCTTTTACATAACACAACACCATTCTTCCGCCTTCCGCTACCCACGCCGTAACACTGGGTCTTTTGTTACACAAAGTAATGCCCCAACCACTGACCTAAACGGACAAAAACGTAAGAGAACATATAAAAATAGACATAAAAAAGGTTAAAACAAATGTGAAATTGTATATTTACACCAGTGGACGCTTAGTCCAGTGGTTGGGGCTTTACTTTGTGAAGCAAAAGACCCAATTTCGATCTCTGCCCCTTTTTAATTTATTTAAAAAAATGAGGACTAGCTGTGCAAAAAATATTAATAGAGGGACTAACGGTGAAAATATGATTTAAACACTTAACGGAGAAACTAACGTCCCATCCAAATTAGGGACCGTATGGGCAACTTTTAAAGATAGGTATGTATGGTGTAATTAAAACAGCTTAGGGACTAAACCTATTATTTGGGGTAAATCACAAGGACCAAACGTGTAATATTTTCTTATTACTATAAATGCATAACCCAGCATACTATGGACTAACACTTTGTTTCACTGGTACCTCAAGATTTCAATCAGAATATAAGTCTTACCATTTCTTTAAAAAAGAAAGGAAATCACACCACAACATTCATGTGTTGGTCATAAAACTATATACGAAGAGATTAATCCTTAGCGTAGCAAGTATAAAAGAATCAAATGACTATCCGCCAAGATCGAAAAGTAGTAAACACACTTCCACCCTTTATCATCCTCCCTTCATTTCTTATTTTAGGTTTGCTCAATACTGTTCTTGTTGCGCACTTTACTTTGGTTAGTAACCAGCAACAGAAATTTCTTACTTGAAGACGTAAGATACATAAGTGAATTATATTATGCTAAAAAAAGGGTAACTTGTATGGAATTATGTAATTCTCTAAGACTAGAAGCAAAGAAGTAAATAGCAATCCATCTGCAACCGATTCTTAACTGGGCTCAGAAGAGTTCAACAAATTTCTGCATTAAGAAGGAACCAAATTGTTCAAGTAAACATATTAGGCCATTTGTTTTGTTTACATTGTTCAGGCCATTTCGTCTTCTGCTAAACAAACCAAACCTTAAGTAATGGACATATGCAAGTTTAACCGGCTAAAACTGTAACACCCCAACCCGACATGGGTCCGGAGCGCTACAGTATGGTGACATATCAAAGCATACAACGCAAGCGGAAGACTTAAAACAAAAGTTTACAAGGGAAAAATCTAAAGAAATACTAAAACTATAAAAGAAAGGAAAATACAAACTAAACAAAGTCTAATCTAATCCAAGTCCAAACTAGTCCAGATGTAATGGGCTTCTAGTCCATGGGGTAGTCCACTAAAGCTTCTATGCTCTCTCTTCACCCAACCCCAGCTTCCAACCTATAACCTGCCGCAGGAAAGGAAATGCGGCTGAGCTTAAAAAGCCCAGTGAACAGATATATAACAAAGCAAACGAATAAACAAAACGTATATGAGTATGAGAAATGAAATCAGAAGCTCCTCCTGAAATGAATATCATCTGTCAAGTGCATAAGAGATTAACGATAACTGAACAAATATCATAAGTCAAATGAATAATGAGTATGAAGAGTCAAGTGATAATATGAATCATATAATAACCAGGATTAAAGAGCACGTATCAACAAAGGCGTGTCTACCAGAGCCACTCGAATAGACACAACGAAACATAGGAAAGCCACGAGCCGACCTACCAGAGCCACTCGAATAGGTCTCAAATCACATAATCACATATCCGTCAATTCATAAGTTGTACAAGGAGCTGCAGACTCCATTGTACCAGAAGTGAAAGGGGTACAAGGCACGTACAGCCAGTCACTGTCTTCTCAAAACAAAACAGAACCTAAGATGCATCCATACACTCCCTGAATCAAACAAAATACACATGCCAGCTCATGACTGGACACATATATAACTAATTGGCCATAGTGCACATATATCAAATAGAAGGGAATGCCAGGGATCAATCACACCTCCCCAGAAAGTGTCATGCCAGTGGTGCCATCACTGACACGCCCATGGTACCTCCATGAGTAGAATAAAAACTCGGGCATAAGAACGAAACGAATCATATCAAACAAAGCATATCCATAACAAATGAATCATATCATAATCAAACAGAATCTCAACCAGGAGATAGTAATAAGGTAATCAAACAAAATGGATAGCAACGAATCATATCAAAGTTCTAACAAAGGGAACATAGCAATGGCAAAGGATCATATCATAGCAAACGAATCAAAGTCAAGGATCGAAAAGTCATGAGATCAGAACCCTCAATGAGAAAGGGTAAGAATATCTGTACCTTAATCGCCAATGAAATCATAACATACGTAAGCATAGGGAGACACTTCTTCTTCAACGAATCTACACGAATAATGATCGGTTTATTATTAACTTGTTTTAAACCAAATTACTCATTTTAGTCGGCTTTCCATTTTTAGTAACTTTCCATTTTAAGTAGATTTCCCGTAATAGCAAGTTTTCCATGTCTAGTAAGTTTTCCAAAATGGTAATTTAATTCTTTAAGGCTACACTTGACAATTAATAATATTTAAGGGTTAGAATGACTAATATAATGGTTTAGGGTTAATCTTGTTAATTTAGTGAAGTTTAAGGTTGAATGTGTAAATTAATTTCATAATAACCGATTTAGGACTCCGTCGTTTCACAAGTTATATTAACGTATTCCCAACTTCATTTTGACCAAGACTAAGTTACTACGTTTTATACTTCTATCGACCACACCATAAACACACCCACGACACACAAAATATATAGGTACTCACGCATGCATGGTAAAAGCCATGACACGCAAATATATATTTGTTTCACATGTATACAAATCTTCATCATATAAATACTTACAAGACTCACATGAATATTCAAACTCTTATATACACGACACATATTCTCTTTAAACTCATATGCATGATCGATCCACACGTTACATATTAAAATACCAATTAATAAACCCGATATATTATGAAGTACAAATAATTTAGGCCTTAACCCACCAGGTATTTAACATGTATCTCCCATCTTTATTCGAGTACATATTTTACCAGGTTCTTATTCGTATTCTTAGTTAGGTATCATATAAAACGTTCCAATGACCATTATCAAAACGTATATCAAACGTATCTCGACTGATCTAAAACAGAAATGAATGATCGACACATATAAGTTATGATCTCATGTTGCGTATATTATATGTTGTACGTATGTTTATGCTTAAAGAAACTACGATTAGTTTTTCCTGGTTATAAGCGTATATACATGTCACATGTATGTTGACTGAAAGAACAAAGAGATCGCTATACCTTGGGTTAACACGACAGATCAAAACGAAACCGAACACCAATACTTGAATTTAACGAGGAACAACCGAACCCAAACTCAGAAGTACACGAACAGTTAACACAAACACGAACCTAAACTTGCACCAGATTACTGCCGATGTGAACCCAACTGTACCCAGCACCACGAACCAAACAGGTCATTCCCCTACAAGCGTTCACCCCGATCGGCCAAGCCATGCGTATTACCATCGTTACTAGGCACACGAATAACCGATATCCCTCGAACTAACCCAACGATCGAAACCTTCCTGTCGTGCCTTAGATATCAAGGTGGATCATATTGGTTAACTTTTGTTGTTATTGTTGTGTTGTTTTGTTCAAAAAAAAAATAAAAAATAAAAAATAAAGATGGGAGAAGATGGTGTATAGGCGCACGCATGGGAAAAATGTGAGACAATTGTTTTGGTTTTCACAGTATGCGTTTGTATGGGAGAGGATGAGGGTGACATGGAAGGTAATTATAAGGATGGAGCGTGAAACAGATCACTCGAACATTACGGGATTTGGAATGATTATCTTGTATTGTAACACATATGGTATTTTGTCATTTGTTATCTCGAATATTACGGAAATTAGATGAAGCGTTAAACATGCATGTTCTACTAATTCCATGCATGAGAACGTGTGGTTTGATAAAATCAGTTGACTATAATAACATCTCCAATTATGTTGTGTATGAAATACCAAAATACATTAGGCCCATTTGCTTCTATACGTGTAATATGTATTACCATATTGGTTTGTGTAAATTTCCTATATAGCCTAAGTAATAGGATTTACTAACTTAGGTTATAATTGTTTAGTTTAGGATTTTATTTAGATGTGTATATTAATTATAATGTACAGTTAAAATGACATATTAGATTTCCTAAGTTATTAAGTTCAAATTTAGGTTTAGCTCATGAAACTTATGAAAATTCGAATTATATGGGAAATTTAGAAAAATGAATTTTTGGGTTTTACAATTCTTCCCCTCTAAAAAGAAAATTTCGTCCGCGAAATTGAAGTCTCAAAAGTTAGACAAAGACGTAGCCAATCATAAAAGAACATCACAATTTACCTCACGCTCGGGGAGGTCCTTCCAACAAAATCTCCACCAACAGAATATTTCTCATGACTCGATCCTGATAAACTTGGATAACCCTAGGCTCTCCACAGAACACAAATCGAAACAAATCTAATCCAACGAATGCGAAACAAATGCGTAGCAGATGGCAGATGACAGATGATAGTTGAAATCTCACAGGGAGATACATGCAACACATATATCGACGAAGCTGATATGGAGATAGTACTAAGCGATAAAACTTCATCAACTCCAACCAAATTCTGAACGAACAAAGGAACTTGCCAAAGTCAAAGGAGCACAAATCGAATCATCAAATGTAAGAGTCTCATAACGAGATGGGTAATATTTTCGTATCGACGATCAACTAAGCACATATCGGAATATCAAAACGTATCAAAAGGCATAACAGAATAGGTAGAACAATGTACATATAAGAATGAATCCAAGATCTAACGCGTCGCGAACCAAAACTTCCTCAAATGCCAAGACGTCTAACTATTTTATACTTCTTCTGGAAGGGTGAACCAAAATGCGATTCTCTATCACGATTACTGCAGGTGCGCCATGTAGCTTGAATAATCTTCTGCCAAAAGAAATCTTCGCCGATCTTCTAAGCAAGCCATCCAAGTCAATGCTCCACTGCAACTCCACTTGTGTTGTCTCTCCTCTTGTGTGTAGAAATCTTTGATGTAGTCACCATCGTCTTCATACCATCCCGTTCAGCTCCTGCTTTAAGTCTCTATTCATCATAGTACTACTAAGATGAATAAAGTCGATTAAACTGTGTGTTTCACTTCAAAACTGCTTCCTTCCATCGTAGAAATTCAACACCGAAAACGAAGATGAGTCTCGTGTTTCTCTTTCGTCTCTGAACACCCTAATATGTCATACTATGACAATTTGTCCAAGTATTCATGAAAGACACGATTTATCAATTTCATAGGAATAGTCGTAGTGGTAGCCAATACAATTAACATTACGACGTTCATAGAGATCACAACGAATACGAAAAGAAATTTCTAAGAATATCCCGTTCTTTTCACAAAATAAGACACGATTCAGCTTCCAACAATAAATACCAACATCATTCTCCTTCACGAATAAAACAAAAACACACAAAGATACACAACGAACGTTCCCAACAAATCGAATAACTCTCGAGGCGAGTTTCATCAGAGAAGTATCTTCACAGCAGTGGGGAAATCAACGCACGAGTTTTAGAACAAGGTGGTCATAAACGATTATTAGGTTAAGAATCATGGTGTAGAATATGAACTTCACAGAACGTCAAAGGTGACAAACATAAAATGACAATACTCAGGCAAAAATCAAAATCCAGAATAACATCGAATTGAACATCTCCAATGTAAACAGATTAGCACAACAAAATCGTCTCCAAATATCTCGAGAACGCATCGGACAATCGAATATACACGATGATAAATCGCAAAACGTTCATAAGGGTGGAATAGGTAAGGTCAAAAATCAACAATGAAGAAAGAATCAAAAGCAGGGAGAAGTCATAGAATGTGTCGAACACGTAGGATTCATACATACGCGAATCTCTGAACGAAGAAAAAGCATCTAAACGAATGTCAAACGAATCAAGAATCGAAATTCAAAAGAAGTGATAACTTCAGGAAATGAAACCTATAAGGCATACTACAAAGTCTAAAGGCATCCTAAACACATGTCGTGAATCCTGATAAGTCTTCTAAGTCTCCGAAACGAATGATCTAGTAAGAGCTTAACGAAAAGCAAGGCATAAATCAGAGTAAAGCGGAAGCAAGAAAACCAAAGTCTGATCATATATCTACCCAATCCTCACCGGTCATACTAAAGCTCTTAAAAGGAGAAACTTAAGGCAAAACCTTCCAAAGTTATTCCTAAAGCTTCTAAGGTGCAAACCTAAGGGTCCAAAACTCACAGGCCATAACTTAGGTACTACAAGTCGCAGCCTTAGCTCTGATACCATAATTGTAACACCCCAACCCGACATGGGTCCGGAGCGCTACAGTATGGTGACATATCAAAGCATACAACGCAAGCGGAAGACTTAAAACAAAAGTTTACAAGGGAAAAATCTAAAGAAATACTAAAACTATAAAAGAAAGGAAAATACAAACTAAACAAAGTCTAATCTAATCCAAGTCCAAACTAGTCCAGATATAATGGGCTTCTAGTCCATGGGGTAGTCCACTAAAGCTTCTATGCTCTCTCTTCACCCAACCCCAGCTTCCAACCTATAACCTGCCGCAGGAAAGGAAATGCGGCTGAGCTTAAAAAGCCCAGTGAACAGATATATAACAAAGCAAACGAATAAACAAAACGTATATGAGTATGAGAAATGAAATCAGAAGCTCCTCCTGAAATGAATATCATCTGTCAAGTGTATAAGAGATTAACGATAACTGAACAAATATCATAAGTCAAATGAATAATGAGTATGAAGAGTCAAGTGATAATATGAATCATATAATAACCAGAATTAAAGAGCACGTATCAACAAAGGCGTGTCTACCAGAGCCACTCGAATAGACACAACGAAACATAGGAAAGTCACGAGCCAACCTACCAGAGCCACTCGAATAGGTCTCAAATCACATAATCACATATCCGTCAATTCATAAGTTGTACAAGGAGCTGCAGACTCCATTGTACCAGAAGTGAAAGGGGTACAAGGCACGTACAGCCAGTCACTGTCTTCTCAAAACAAAACAGAACCTAGGATGCATCCATACACTCCCTGAATCAAACAAAATACACATGCCAGCTCATGACTGGACACATATATAACTAATTGGCCATAGTGCACATATATCAAACTGAAGGGAATGCCAGGGATCAATCACACCTCCCCAGAAAGTGTCATGCCAGTGGTGCCATCACTGACATGCCCATGGTACCTCCATGAGTAGAATAAAAACTCGGGCATAAGAACGAAACGAATCATATCAAACAAAGCATATCCATAACAAATGAATCATATCATAATCAAACAGAATCTCAACCAGGAGATAGTAATAAGGTAATCAAACAAAATGGATAGCAACGAATCATATCAAAGTTCAAACAAAGGGAACATAGCAATGGCAAAGGATCATATCATAGCAAACGAATCAAAGTCAAGGATCGAAAAGTCATGAGATCAGAACCCTCAATGAGAAAGGGTAAGAATATCTGTACCTTAATCGCCAATGAAATCATAACATACGTAAGCATAGGGAGACACTTCTTCTTCAACGAATCTACACGAATAATGATCGGTTTTTTATTAACTTGTTTTAAACCAAATTACTCATTTTAGTCAGCTTTCCATTTTTAGTAACTTTCCATTTTAAGTAGATTTCCCGTAATAGCAAGTTTTCCATGTCTAGTAAGTTTTCCGAAATGGTAATTTAATTCTTTAAGGCTACACTTGACAATTAATAATATTTAAGGGTTAGAATGACTAATATAATGGTTTAGGGTTAATCTTGTTAATTTAGTGAAGTTTAAGGTTGAATGTGTAAATTAATTTCATAATAACCGATTTAGGACTCCGTCGTTTCACAAGTTATATTAACGTATTCCCAACTTCATTTTGACCAAGACTAAGTTACTACGTTTTATACTTCTATCGACCACACCATAAACACACCCACGACACACAAAATATATAGGTACTCACGCATGCATGGTAAAAGCCATGACACGCAAATATATATTTGTTTCACACGTATACAAATCTTCATCATATAAATACTTACAAGACTCACATGAATATTCAAACTCTTATATACACGACACATATTCTCTTTAAACTCATATGCATGATCGATCCACACGTTACATATTAAAATACCAATTAATAAACCCGATATATTATGAAGTACAAATAATTTAGGCCTTAACCCACCACGTATTTAACATGTATCTCCCATCTTTATTCGAGTACGTATTTTACCAGGTTCTTATTCGTATTCTTAGTTAGGTATCATATAAAACGTTCCAATGACCATTATCAAAACGTATATCAAACGTATCTCGACTGATCCAAAACAGAAATGAATGATCGACACATATAAGTTATGATCTCATGTTGCGTATATTATATGTTGTACGTATGTTTATGCTTAAAGAAACTACGATTAGTTTTTCCTGGTTATAAGCGTATATACATGTCACATGTATGTTGACTGAAAGAACAAAGAGATCGCTATACCTTGGGTTAACACGACAGATCAAAACGAAACCGAACACCAATACTTGAATTTAATGAGGAACAACCGAACCCAAACTCAGAAGTACACGAACAGTTAACACAATCACGAACCTAAACTTGCACCAGATTACAGCCGATGTGAACCCAACTGTACCCAGCACCACGAACCAAACAGGTCATTCCCCTACAAGCGTTCACCCCGATCGGCCAAGCCATGCGTATTACCATCGTTACTAGGCACACGAATAACCGATATCCCTCGAACTAACCCAACGATCGAAACCTTCCTGTCGTGCCTTAGATATCAAGGTGGATCATATTGGTTAACTTTTGTTGTTATTGTTGTGTTGTTTTGTTCAAAAAAAAAATAAAAATAAAAAAAATAAAGATGGGAGAAGATGGTGTATAGGCGCACGCATGGGAAAAATGTGAGACAATTGTTTTGGTTTTCACAGTATGCGTTTGTATGGGAGAGGATGAGGGTGACATGGAAGGTAATTATAAGGATGGAGCGTGAAACAGATCACTCGAACATTACGGGATTTGGAATGATTATCTTGTATTGTACGGTAACACATATGGTATTTTGTTATTTGTTATCTCGAATATTACGGAAATTAGATGAAGCGTTAAACATGCATGTTCTACTAATTCCATGCATGAGAACGTGTGGTTTGATAAAATCAGTTGACTATAATAACATCTCCAATTATGTTGTGTATGAAATACCAAAATACATTAGGCCCATTTGCTTCTATACGTGTAATATGTATTACCATATTGGTTTGTGTAAATTTCCTATATAGCCTAAGTAATAGGATTTACTAACTTAGGTTATAATTGTTTAGTTTAGGATTTTATTTAGATGTGTATATTAATTATAATGTACAGTTAAAATGACATATTAGATTTCCTAAGTTATTAAGTTCAAATTTAGGTTTAGCTCATGAAACTTATGAAAATTCGAATTATATGGGAAATTTAGAAAAATGAATTTTTGGGTTTTACAAAAACCCTGCACAAAACAAGGTACAGAGTCCTGGAAAGTGATTACATTCATATTTACTGGATATATAGTGGCCTGATAAAGAAAATGTTAAATTTTATACAACAATTCTCATAGGCCTTCTCAAACTATAAGAGACTTATAAAAGAAGTAACAAGTAGTCATCTGATAAACAAACTTTTGGACAAACCAAACCTTAATTAAGTAATGGACAAGGCATTATATATACAAGTTTAACCAGCTAAGATCCTGCACAAAAGAGGGGACAGAGTCCTGGAGAGTAATTACATTCAAATTTACAAGATATATTAGTGACCTGCTAAAAATCATTGTTGTTTTTGGTCAGCACCTCCTAATGTGCTTATGGAAGATTCTTAAATGGATTTCTACATGGAAAACCATTTCAAAGTATGTTTCATGTGTTTTATGCTATTTAAATTTCACCGGCGAACCATTTTTTTAGGCCACGTGGAAAACGGATATCCAATCTTGATTGATTTTTTTCTTTTGTCGTGATTAGAAGTGCCGTGTAGCTAAGTTCAACCTGTAGTTTTTGGATTAGGCCTACTTTTCTATAATATGTAGTTAGCTACAAACTACAGCTTGACAGCACATAAAATGTATAATGAATGCAAGTTGAAGTTTTTTTTTCCCTAATGAGGCATTTGTTTGATTAGGCAATCAAGGCTTCTGGAATGGCTGTGAATGATGAATGCAAGCTGAAGGTTCTGGAGTTGAAATCAAAAAGGTATTACTGATCATTACCTACAAAATTGAAAATCAGCATGTGATTGATAATATTAGTGGTCCTAATGAGACCTGTGAGGATTTAGCTAACTCACTTCCTACTCTACCTCAATTTACCTCTACGCAACATAAGAAGATGAAAAGTTAGATAAAGTATTGAAATACAAGGTGCAGGACAACAACGGTTAGATACAAAATGTTAGGAGTGCCTCTTGCTGCCATTAGGCAGGTTTTGAGTTTTGTTTTTATTATATAGGAACTATAATGAGTTGTGTCAAATGATGATGGATTTGCATTAAGAGGTATAATAATGTGCTTCAGATACTCAATCGGTAGCTTATGCATATGGTATGTTGCAATCATGATTTATGCTTTATATTCGAGATTTCTAATATCAAATTTCTCCCTTAGTTTATTTGTCCTTATAGCACAAATGGTTTTGAGTTGTTTAAAAGTTCGTGAATATTTTGTGATGGATTTACATTAGCTACTTTTAAACCATTCAAGAACATTTGTGCTTGAAGTAATCTAAAAGTCAAGAACTTTGTTAAAAAAAAAAGTCTTGGAAATATGACATAGAGTTCTTTTTGGTGATTTTTTTGTGCTTGCAGCAACAACTAAATTAGAAATCATTATTTGGAGATTTTTTTATTTTAGAAACTATTATGTTTTTTTTTTTTTTTTTTTTTTTTTTTTTGGAGGGGGGAGGTTTAAGATGTGGGATCTATGTATACAATGGTAGCGCTTCATTTTTAGTCAAGTTTAGTCAATTGATTAGGCAATTTGTTATGAAATCTCGGTTAACAGTCAATTTGTTATGAAATCTTTTGAAGTGATTAGGTCAAAGTTATGTCTTCAATGTGTTCATACATTCAGATTCTTCATGTACATACTTTTCATTGTAAACTATATGCTATTTTATATAATATAATTTTAATGTTAATATTTGTATCAGGTGTATAGCATGCTTCAAGCTAAAAGAGATGTATAAACAATCAACCCTTGACAAAAAAAAAAGTTTAATAATTCATAGAATCCAACATTAATATTTAACTTTTACATTCATATAGATATTGTTAGCATATTAGCTCTACATAGGGATGAGCATTTCGACCTGAATCACGGAACCGAACCGGAACCATACCGGTACCGTACTGAAACGGTACCGTTTTCGATATACGATACGGTACCGGGACCACGAAATAAGGTGAAAAAAAAATCAGGACCACTAATTCGGTACGGGACGGGTACCAAATCGGGAAATTCCCGAATAAAAACGGGAAAAACCCGATTTCCCGGTACCGGTACCGATATCCGAATCCCGTTCGGTACAGTACCGGTACCACTATTTATGCTCGGGAAAAAATGGGTACCATTAATTCGGTACGGGACCGGTACCGTGCGCATCCCTAGCTCTACATATTTCTTTTAGTTTTTTTGGGTATTTACAAGATTGTAATCACTTTTGATGCTGAGTTATATTTGTTTTGCCTCAATAAGTCATACAGTCTTCTTTTAACACTTTCTTGCTAATGCATTCAAACAATTGCTTTCTATTCAAGAGTGTAGGAACGCATTCTGAGTTAAGGGAAACAGGAATCCTAGGACCTGTTACTCTCGACGGACTTTACCATGAAACAGTTTACTTATCAAGGGCGCAATGGAGTTACAAGGTGAGTCAATAGTTGAACATAAAACCATAGATGCTGGTACAAGCTACGAAACTAATAGAAATATGTCTTTATAATAGGTCGGAGTGAACTGGGAAACAAAACATTTGATATCACCAAATGGAATCTCCTCTGTTGAGTGAATTCATGTTTCATTGGCCAACCATGTTCAACAGCCACTTAAATGATGCAAGGCTTATTTTGATGCATATGGTTAGGTGTCAAGTATGGATCAATGTTATAGAAGTGTTGCAAATGAAAGCTTTGCATTAATGTTGGAACTATAGGTCTAAACTTTGAATTTGGTTTCATACAACAACAAATGTTGCAACGAATAGCGCGTAATAATTATACTTATAAGCGAAAATACACCGGGTTTGTGTCCTTGAGTTATTTCAAGGGAATGAACAAATTTTATTCGAGAATTGGTACTAAAGCAACAAATGTGTTTCTGTGTCAGTTTCAATTTGTAAAGTTTCTAGCCTAAGTGTGTGCTATATCATTATCTCATTGTCTAAGAATACATGAAGGTACTTAGTTATGGATGACAGTGGATCGGATCGCTGAAATATTGCATCGACCGGAAGTAATACTCTTGCAAGAGCCAAACAACGTATTTCGACTCAATATAAACATATCAATAAAACGCTCACACCGCAGCATCGCGCGGGCTAATTTGCTCGTAATATAATAGAAGTGAAAGAAAAAGTTATCACGTGTTATGTCGCTGAATGATTTTGTATGGATCTGGTGGAGAATCGGTCAGCACAATATTTATTATTCAGAGGTGGTTTTTTTCTCTCAATCAAACATACTTAATGCTGCCCGATTCAGCATTCAGTGCCGAATCATCCCATTAAGCACTAATGAAACAACCCCGATCTTTCATGAACAAAGAAATACAAGCTTCATCCTTCTAGTTTATAGCAATCGCACATTTGTCCTTTTTCAAATTGACAAAAAAGACTGCCTTAATTAATTGCTAACTAATCCTTGATGGTTACTCCTTTTGATTGTCATATGTAATTAGATGTTGTCGTTACGTCACTCACGTGCTATAAAAGTGAGAGCGTGTTGGTTAGTTTACACGTATTCGTATTGAACCTAGTGTTCTTAAAACATATTTAAGGAAGGGCGAAAAAGAATAGGTTTAACATATAAAAATCGCCTAACCTTTTCCGCATGTGAGAGATCTATTGACATATTTCAATAGACGCTAGTCAAATTGCTTAAACATGAAAAATTTGTCAATAATTGTGACAGTCTTTGTAACTAATAGGAGAAACGAAAAAAATGTGATTGTGTGTAAGACACTAAAACAAAATTGGTAATTAACTCTTAGTTCAATGTTGTCGTGGGTGCAATCACATCTAAGTTATTGTCATTTTGCCTCCCACATTTATCAAAAGCAATCTGAGGGTGCGTTTGGTTCTCTGTTGTAAAAATTGGTCCAGGCGTCCGATTAATCCCCTCATAATCGCTGATCGCTCATTAAGCGCCTTGATTTATCATAATCGGTCTATTTAATCGTTTTGGTCAAAGATCGCTTAAAAATCGGTCAAAAAACCGATTAATCGGACAAAATCGGTCTAATCAGATTAATTGGGCAAAATTGCTTAAAAATAGGTCAACAAAATGGCTTAAAAATCAGTCAAAATCGCTTAAAAATTGGTCCACAAACTGATTAATCGGACAAAATCAGTCAAAGATCGCTTAAAAATAGTCAACAAACCGAGTAATATCTATGTTTGACTTTAAACTTTGAAGAATTATATATTATGTTTATATTTGAACACTTGAAATATTTGAACTTTGATGCATTATGTTTATTGCATACATATAATATAATATAATATCTAAAATTATAATTTTGTGGATAAAAATTCTAATCCGATTGATCCCCGATTAATCCCTGCCTAGCCGATTAATCGCTAGGCCCTACCCGACCGCCTCACTAGCGCCTAGCGATTTTTACAACCTTGGTTTGGTTTATAAAGGGGTTTGGATTTAGATTTAGATTTGATTTAAGATTTGGGCTTGAATTTGGTTTCGGTTTTGGAGAAGGATAAATTATATTTATTTAATAAATTTATACTAATATTAAAAGTAAAAGTATTACTTAAAAATAAAAGTCCGTATATATATGTGAGAGAGAAATAGTGAAAATGCTAAAATAAATGTGTGAAAGAAAGAAAATCCATCAAATTGATCTTCTTTTCATTTTGTGAGCAATGGATATATTTTTAAATCATAACCCATTAACCAAACATTAAACTTGGACTCAGTCCAAACTTGATGTTCAAGGAACCCACCCAAACGCACCCTCAATCTATACTACATATAAAAGCAAAGCAAAATGATCAATATGCAAAAGTGAAAAAGTCAATATGTGAAATGTTGAAAAATCTATATTAGGTAAGAAAAACTTAAAACATCACAATAAAAGAAATGTTAAAACTAAAAAAGGAAATGCTGAAACATATGTTTAAAGAAAACCTATTAATATACATCGAAAACCGGGTTGAACCGGGACACTTCAAACGCGGCGAGTTGACTCGGTTTAATTTGACCGGTTTTTTCGACTCAACCCGTTGGGTTGACCCTGTTTAAATTGACCCATTTTTTTACCGAAACGGTTCAACTGGTCGAACCATCCGGGTCGAACCGGGTTTCAAAACTTTATGTTCAATCCCCAAATTCTCAAACATTTATAATTTTTCGTTTATAACCTATAAATTAATTTTTATAATTAAAGCAACTTGTCGCTATAAAATTTCGTTACGGTTCTACAAAAAGGAGATTTGTGGTAGGTAATAGAGCCCAATCAACAATTTTAAGGAAGAAAATGGTAATAGGGCCCGGTCATCCGATACTCTATCAATTGCGATTTCAAAATGGAGAAAAAAAAAGGTAACTATTACAATATGACGTGAATCGTGGCAATACTCCTCATTATCGTTATTTACGTCCCAATTTTTAGAAACTATATGAAACATGAGTTGAGATCAATATATATCATATATTTGTCATAAATCAAATAAACCAGTATTAACCATTTATTTTTTATCAAAATTAATAAAACTGTTTTTCACTTTTTTTTAAATAAAGAAACAGATCTTACAAACGTTAAATTTTCAAGCTACGAAAAAAATACTTCATCGCGACAAGAATTAAATTATCTTTCGATAGATATGCACTTTTATATACTTTCGACATTTTTATTTTCAAAATTACCGACGATAAAAATCACATGTTTTTTCAGAATCACACGTGATTTTTTTAGGCATATATTTTGGGAAAAAAAAAGTTAAAAGTATATATAAAAGTGCATATCTATAAAAAAGAATAATTTAATTCTCGTCATGATTGTATGATTTTTTTTACGTAACGATTAACAGTTTGCGAAATATTTAATGAAAAAAACACAAAAGAAAAAAGAAAAAAAATGTGAAAGTTTATTTGACTTTACAAGTATATATTATATTAAAAACCTATCTACAAGACTAAGGGCCCATTTTGTACAACTTTTTTTGAAAAAGGTTTGGATTAGCGAAAAGGTTTGGATTTGGCGCAACTTTTTCTTTATTAGCGCAACCTTTTCAATTCACACTATTTTGGTATCTTTTGGGTGTTTATGAAAAAAAGGAATTATTTGATGGTGTATTTTTTAGCCACAAATTTTGATATTTTATTTTTCATATTTTATTTTTTTATTTTAAAAAATATATAAAATAAATTTATCCTTCATTTATTTTTCTCTCTTCTTATTTAATTAAAACCTATATTTAAATATAATTTCTTTCAAACATTTCCCAAATCCAAATCTAATTTCAATCCCACTTACAAACCAAACGGGTAATAAAAACATAAACACAGACATTCGCATTTCTATCAAGGGCATAATGGTCTTTACAAGTATATATTATATTAAAAACCTATATAGTGATCCCCACCAAGAGTCCAAGACCAAGACTAAAAACCTATAAATGCAAATTGCAATAGTCCCCTTATACATTATAAATAGCAGGCAAATTGCAATAGTCCCCTTATACATTATAAATAGCAGATTCTCAGACATTTTTATCTCTCACTCATAATCTCTCATTCAAAAGTTTTGACAAACATGCCTTCAGAGTCTTCACAAACCATTGTCATCCAGGTGGTAGAACCCCCGCAAACCAACCATAACATACTCCACAAAATCAAACAAGCTGCCATTGTTATTTGCACAATAGTTGTAGCTGTGGTGCAAAAGGTTGAAGCAGTGGCGCAACAGGTTGTAGCAGTGGTGCGAAAGGTTGTAGCAGTGGTGCAGAAGGTTGTAGCAGGGGTGCATGGTATAGTTGCACCTCTTCGTCGTGCTTGGTTGGCATTTGAGGAAGAACAAGCTGCAAACCCTCCCCCACTTGGAATTGACTTTATTGTCACTTGTTTAATTGGTTTTGCAGCTATCAAAGCCCAAGGAGATCAGGGATTTCCTTCCCACACCCACCCTGAATTGTTTAAGGTATCGGTTATCAGCCTACTTCTTTACGGATTTGCTTCTGCTGCTGAACGATTGATGGTATCTATTAGGCATCGTAATCCAACTCATCGTGCTATTGCCCTTCTTGGAAGAAGTGTATCTCTGGGCATTCTAATAGGATCGTTGGCGTCTTTCTTCTTTATTTGATTTCTTTTGTTAAATAACTAGGCTCTTAATTACTTAATTGTGCGTATGCTATTGTACACGTGCCGTCTTGTGATGCTGAGCTAATATGTTAAGTATGTCCCATCGTATGTTTGTTGTGTCAGCTACTAGATTAGCTATGTTCCATCCTGTTGCTACAGTCAATCCATTTGTATTGTGTTTGTTGTTTCATGTTAATTGTTAGAGTTGATTACTTAAATGGTTCACGTGGTTTGTCTGGTATAACAAAATTGGTCCTTAACCAACCAATTATTCTGTTAATTTGATTGTTAAATCAAGGGCATAATGGTCTTTACAAGTATATATCTTATATTCTATAAAACTTAAGTAGCCTTATAAATGTAAAAGGGGTCATAATAAATGTCCTACGAATTGATTCTATCATATAAAGCCTTCAACATTGATTCAAAGCAACTCAAACATCTCAATTAGTATGTGTACATTGATTTCAAGCAACTCAAACATCTCAATTAATAGTGGTTAGTCTTTTTACATTCCCGTCCATGAGTTACAAATATTTTATCAACTATATAATGTGTCAAAAACCACACACAACAAACCACAACTTCCTCCATACCGCGTGCACATTGGGCTACAAGTTATTATGGTGGTAAAGTAAGCATCATATCGTCTTACTTATTTAGCATATTGATTTATATTGTTTTATGTAAATTTCACGTGTGTTTTGTGTATGTATAAATGTAAGACATAAAGATGGTGCTTAGGAGGTTTGGTAGTAACATCATCTTCTCTAATGATTTTTTATATCAAAATATAGGGATGTTACAATTTTGAGAATAAATACAAAATCTAAACTTTATAAATAACTACTAATATCTCATAAAAAATTTAAATATAATGTTACAATCTTGAGAATAAATACAAAATATAAACTTTATAAATAACTACTAATATGTCATAAAAAGTTTAAATATAAAATTTACTGATCAACTAAGGCCATACTTACAAAAGTCTACACTATGACCAATTAAATCATAAAAAAAATTATAATTTAGCTTTAGTTTTATATCAAAATATAGGGATGTTACAATTTTGAGAATAAATACAAAATCTAAACTTTATTAATAACTATTAATACGTCATAAAAAGTTTAAATATAATGTTACAATCTTTAAAATAGATACAAAATATAAACTTTAAAAACAAGTACTAATATGTCATAAAAAGTTTAAATATAAAATTTACCGATCAACTAAGGCCATACTTATAAAAGTCTAATAATGAAAAAAATTACTGCACATTACACTATGACCAATTAGATAAAGCCCGTGTACAACGCACGGGTCTGAATTACTCGTTCTATTAAAAACCTATATAGTGATCCCCACCAAGACCAAGACTAAAAACAGAAACACAGACATTCGCATTTCTATCTATCAACAAATCTAAGCTCCCTCACCTCCTCTTCAAAACCACCATGAATCACCACCATCACCACCAAGTTTTACAATAACCCTACCACCATCGAAACCCATCACATCATCTGAACATTAACTGATCCACCACACATGACCACTTCAACGACTGTCACCCTTCCCCCAACGGGACAGACCTGGGTTTGTTGGTGCGGCGTATCAATGTAAGTGTCTAGGTGACACTACTACACAAAAAATGCATTAGGTACGGTTTTTAAGGGCTTTTGGTACAGTTTTTAAACCGTACTAGATAATAGCGTACCAAAAAATAAAACATTTTTTGAACAGTTTTTTAGTACGGTTTTCTAAACAACCGCACCAAATAGTTTCAAAGGTATTTTGTTTTGTTGATACGGTTTGTTTGTAAACCGCACCAAAATCCTTTCTTTTTTTTAAAAAAAAATTGAATTTCATTTTGTTTTAAAGCTGTGTAAGCAAAGAATCCAACTAGAGTATGAGCTAAACCATTTACAGGTCACAGCAAACCAAACAATGCCATTTAACACCAAATCTAGACAATAATTAACAAACTTAATATGTAATACATAAATCTACGAACACAACAATCTAAAGAGAAATAAATTGTATACATTAAACAAAACTGTTAAACAAAAATGTGATATATAACAATAAGACTATAAACATTTTCATGAAAATAACTATTAAGAGTCTCATGTATCTACAGGAGCAACCACATCTCTTAAAAACCCTCACTCAACATCAAAAGGCGCCACTTGGTCGATCTCGAGTTATTTTAGACAGCGTATATCAACCCACAACTACAAAACAGAAATAAAAAATATAAGTTACAATATTTTGCGATAAAATACAGATAGTATACAAGAATTGTATGTGGGTCGACCCAGCCTGAAGCGGTCCATCTCAACATGTATTAAAAAGTCACCTATTTGACCAAACCTTGTTTTGACCCATTAGTCCATTACCCAATCTCCTAAGCCACCCATTTACTGTTGGCAATTTTTATTTGACATATATAAATCTGAAGAACAAAGAAAGAGGTTAAGCTCGATAACAGAAAACGATGAAAGCTAAAGACTACATGAAAATCGAGAAATTATCCCTATTCATATACCTGAAGACGAAAAAAAAAAACAAATGAGACAAATCGGTGGCATGTAGTGAGATTTGTTGAGGCTTTGTGGTGAAGGTGATTTTGGTTAGCCAAGATAGATGGAGAGTGATGATATGTATGATGGTGATGAGGTGAAGTTATGAAGGTGTAATGGTGACGGCTGCTAGTGAAGAGGGAGAAAAATAAGGATTAGGGTTTAAATTAATTGGGTGTTGCAGCCTTTAAATAAAAGGAATTTTGGGGAGGGGGAAAAGATTTGGTGAAATTTGAATTAGGGGGGAAATCCTAAGTAAAAATCCATAGTGTCGCCTAAATTTTATTTCGTAAGGTTTATAAATAAGTATTGGGTTTACTTGGTACGGTTTTTAAACAACTGTTGCAAGAAAGCAAAATTTATTTGGTACGGTTCTTAAATTAACCGTAGCAAATTATGTTTATTTGCTACGGTTTTATAAATAACCGTAGCAAATTATGTTTATTTGCTACGGTTTTATAAATAACCGTACCAAATAATGCCTTTTGCCACGGTTATTTAAAGAACCGTATTAAATGACTCTTTTTTCATCTTTAGGTACGGTTTTTCCTATAACCGTATTAAAATGACGTACCAAACAATACTTTATGTAGTAGTGATTGTCGTGTGAAGCACAGGTAACTATCTTTAAAAACCCAGCGGTCCGCAGGTCTATAAGCTGCGATCTAGAAGAATCTGTATTTATACACAAAATCTTGCTAAAAGATATGGATGAAGATTACGTGGATCCGTACCAAGTTCCCATGCTCAAACCTAGTGAGTTTGAGATATGGAGGATGAGGATTGAACAATACATCAAGATGATAGACTATTCACTATGGGAAGTAATAGAGAATGGTGCAACCTTGCCAAAAACAAGATTTGTGGAAGGTGTTGAGACAATGTTGCCTATTGAAACTGCTGAAGATAAGGCTCAGAGAATACTGGAGGTGAAAGCTAAATATTTTTTAATGATGGGCATTCCTGATGAACATCTGTTAGAGTTTAAATCTATAAAAGATGCTAAGTCGTTGCTGGAAGCTGTAGAAAAGAAATTCGGTATGAATGACGCTACAAGAAAGATTAAAAGGAATCTCTTAAAGCAGCAATATAAAAACTTCACTGCTCCAAGCTCAGAGATGCTTGATCAAACTTTTGATAGGCTTCAAAAGCTTGTGAGTCAGTTGGAGCGTTTGGGTGAAAAGCTTCCAAAAGAAGATGTTAATCAAAAGTTATTAAGAAATTTGTCACCTGAGTGGAACACACACGCTATTGTGTGGAGTTATAAAGTTGATTTGGATACAATGAGTATGTATGATCTCTACCACAATCTCAAGGTGTATGAACCAGAAGTTAAAGGGATGTATAGCTCAAGTTCAAGCTCACAGAACATGGCTTTTGTGCCCTCTTCTAATAGCAACACTAGCAGCACTAATGCTGCTCATGGAGTTTCTACTGCTAGCACTCAAGTTAATACTGCATACTCTACAAATATTGATAACTTGAGTGATGCTGTTATTTGTGAATTATTTGCTATTCAACCTAATAGTCTTCAACTTTTACATGAGGACTTGCAACAAATTCATCCAGATGATATGGAAGAGATGGATTTGAAATGGCAAATGGCCATGTTGACTATTAGGGAAAGAAGGTTCTTGAAGAATACAGGAAGGAAGATTACTGTCAATGGTAATGAGACTGTAGGTATTGATAAGTCTAAAGTGGAGTGTTATAACTGCCATAAGAGGGGACATTTTGCTAGAGAGTGCAGAGCTCCAAGAAATCAAGACAACAAGAACAAGGAAAGCTCAAGAGGAAGGGCCTAATTATGCACTCATGGCTTACTCATCTTCAAATTCTGACGCAGAGGTATCCAATGGTTCTATTTGTTCAAAATCTAGTTTGGAAACCGTTGAATCATTTAAATCTCAAAATGATCAACTATTAAAAGATTTAAAGAAATCTGAGTTAATGGTTCTAGGTTATAAGACATGTTTAGAGTGAAGAAAAACTTGAATTTTATAAAGCAAGTGAGTTTGTTTATGTACAAGATATTAAGCGCTTAAAAGTTGAAATTCAAGTAGGAGAAATAACTATTAGAGAGGTGCAGTTCAAAAAGAAAAAGATGACATTCAACTTAATGTAAATAAATTTGAACATGCATCTAAAAGTTTAAACAAGCTCATAGAGTGTCAGATAGGGAGGTGCAGTTGCATTACAATATGATGATGTCATATTATGTGTGTATAATTTTTATATCATGCAATTACTGGTTAAAACTATCATTGATGATGTCATCTTGGCGAATAATATTTTTATAGTATTTAATTAACTTAACAAAAACTTCTCAAATTAACTTCTCTTCTCAAAACACGTATATTTTTCTTGAATGACATGTTCTGAATAACTTACACTCTCCATGTTTTTGAATAGTTGTTAATGGTAAAAGGGATTTTTCACCCTAGTAAAATATATTACTCCAAAAAACCGTTCAAAGTAGTGACTATATATATATATTTTTCCACCTTTCTTATCACCATCTGAATTTGTTAATCTTTATTCATTTTGAACAGCATATGTTAATCTTTAATGACATGTATAGGAAGGAGCAAGTTGAAAAGGAAGTCTCCAACAAGTGACGAAATATAAGAAGAAAATGAAATGTCTAAAATGAAGAGTAAGCACAAGAAATAAGATCGAGATTGAGATGATAGAAATGTTTAAACTTTGTTTGCCAAGACTGATATTAGCTTATTTCGCTGTAGGTTGTAGTCATTGAGGTTGTGACTTGTAAAATTACCTCCTGTTCCGTTTGTGGTTATCCATACGTGATTGCAAAAATATTTACATTGATGTGCTTGTTGAGTGGTTTATGGGTATGCAGATTTTATTTACTTTGCAGCATATTAGTGAATGATAAGATCGAAAAAGAGATTTTAAACGTATTATTAGATATTCGTCATTTATACGGTACACGTAGAGATACACACGTGTTTATGTGTCGATCTAACCCACTTTGACGTGTGCTAAAAAAACCTACCCATTGTTACCCAACAAGATAGGTAGCATAAGAAAATATAGTCTATGGTTGCAGAAGGAGAGTTGGATTTTTTAGTCTAACGTTTATTTTGCTGCTATTCTTGTTGCTGCAAGATGATTTGACTAAACATACAAAGATTAAAGATTATAGAATCTGGTAAGTAAGATATATATGACAACAACTAAAATGCAGAAAGTAAGAAAAGGCTTTAACCAACGTACTGATTAAGGCCATAATACACAACTGAAATCGGGGTCTAGAAAATCACCCCCCAAGAATGTATAGCTTTTAAAATGTTAAGCAAAATTTAGAAAATAGAGCTACTTCAGCTACCTTAGTGTTGCATCACCGGTTACGAGGTTCTTTTATGAAAGACAATACAATGGAAGCTAAGTCATCTCGATGCTCAGAGAACCTGTGGTCGGCACCTTATATGATTTGTAGCTTGTGGTTTTGTATAACCTTTGCAAAGCTCAATGCCTCTTCTACTTGGACGACTGAATCATCGGATCTGTGAACCGTCAACACCCTGTGTAAAAACAATACTTGATATGTTTCGAAACAACAACAAATGATTCTGGTTACGTTTGACTTTCAAGGGTCAAATATTGTTTCTTAACTTGTGGTTTGTGATGCGTAAGTTGTCCAAATGTATAAGATTTACAGCTACACTTAGTTATAAACATTATCGAGGTTTAAATCTTTTTGAAAAATGTGTGCAAATTTGAAACTGAAAATCAAAGGTTTAAAAGTATCCTATATGGTTCTTACTTGCAATCATTGTCAATTTGCAGGCATGCTTCTTGCATATTTGTATCCAAACGATCCATCAAACTTTCTTCAGTCACACGATATAAGATCACTCCTACACACCAACTTTAAATCGTTAGTATTTGCATTTTAAGCTTATTACATGATTGCACATTTGGTATGAATGTTTCAAGAATTTATAAGTAAGAACCTGTTCTGCCTTTAACATCTATGAAACCATCTTCACTTTTTGCAAATAGCCTCGACCCAAACGCTCTTCCACGCCTCCTTCTGTCTTATAATGCCCAGACATGTCGATGACACAGTGTACATCATGATATTTAGACGCGTATAAGAGCACCACATTCCCTCCTGTAAGAATATAAGAGAATAGAGCAACCATAAAACATAACTGATAAAATGCCATCAGTAAAAAGTCAACAAGACCTATGGTAGGATACCTTTACTATGTCCGAGGATTCAACGTGTAACACGATTAGCTTCTTAAAAGTGTTGAATTACAGAATGCCAGTCGTCAGCCTCTCTACAATAATTAGTTAATTACCATACTGAAATGTTCCTTCACTTTCCCTAATAAAAAGTTGTCTCGATGAAATCATTACTATTACAGATAGGGGGTGATTGGATATGCAGTTTTAATACGATTTTTGCAACTTGAAGAATCAGAAGCAGATAATTGGTTACTTGAAACTATGGATATTTATTGAAATCCCAGTCTGCATAAGTTGTCTCCATGAAATCATTACTACCTGTACAATATTAAAACTTACCCGTTTCCAGCAAAATCAATACGAAATTCAGTGATCCCTTCCTTTTCTAGTGCATATGCAACGCTCGTTATAGTACTGCTTTCCTACATGCATACAAATCAAGAAAATAAGTCATCGTTATTTGTATCACAACTCACGAGTTAACAACATATTTTTGGATTGCAAGTCAACAACATTTTGTGATCTGGGTCAAGTCTTGGCACAACTCATTTTAACAAACTCAATGATTAGTCAACGAAGTCGACTTTAATTTCGTTTCCAGCCTATTCAATCGCCAATCAATAGCTCACTTACGGAGTTAAGGGGTGTTTGGCATTATGTTTGAAACTGATACTTGTATCAGTGTTTTGCACACTTTGTCTACTGGGGTGTTTGGTATTGCTTTATGAAAACCGTTTATCAGTGACAAATCAACATAACTCTTTTACTCACAAATTATCACATAAGCAATTTAGATAATCAATATCAAACATCTTAAAACTGCTTATCGGCCACATCAGATATCGATAATGACCCCTAAATAGGGGGTGTTTGGGATTGCATGCTAATATTCTTAAACTTCTTATATATAAGCTGGTATCAACCAGCTTATTTTAGGTGCTTATCTCAGTTTAAAAAACATTTTTTTTAAGCAGGACTCAAAAAAGCAATGCCAAACACCCTCATATCTAAAACCATATAAGTTGAAAAACAATCTTAAAATAGGTTATATATCCAGATATTTACACATACAGTAAATAAGATTTATAGAAACCATTTTTTAAACGGATATATAAACCAGCAACAGGAATATCATCATCTCTTACTTGAAGACACAAGAAACATAAGTGAATTATATTATGCTAGAAATAAGGGTAATTTGTTTGTCATTATGTAATTCTCTAAGACTAGAAGCAAAGAAGTAAATAGCAATCCATCTGCAACAGATTCTTAACTGGGCTCAGAAGAGTTCAACAAATTTCTGCATTAAGAAGGAACCAAATTGTTCAAGTAAACAGATTAGGCCATTTTTTTTGTTTACATTATATTGTTTAGGCCATTTCGTCTTCTACTAAACAAACCAAACCTTAAGTAATGGACATATGCAAGTTTAACCGGCTAAAACCCTGCACAAAACAAGGTACAGAGTCCTGGAAAGTGATTACATTCATATTTACTGGATATATAGTGGCCTGATAAAGAAAATGTTAAATTTTATACAACAATTCTCATAGGCCTTCTCAAACTATCAGAGACTTATAAAAGAAGTAACAAGCAGTCATCTGATAAACAAACTTTTAGACAAACCAAACCTTAATTAAGTAATGAACAAGGCATTATATATACAAGTTTAACCAGCTAAGATCCTGCACAAAAGAGGGGACAGAGTCCTGGAGAGTAATTACATTCAAATTTACAAGATATATTAGTGACCTGCTAAAAATCATTGTTGTTTTTGGTCTATTTCCAAAACTGAAGTCTCTATATGGCTGAAAATAAAGAAAATGTAAAATTTTATATAATAATTCACATAGGCCATCTTAAAACCTATAAGGGACTTATGAAAGAAGGAACAAGTAGTCATCTGATAAAGTATATTTAACTTGAAATCTTGAAGCATCTTATAATGAAAATATGGAATTTTTCATGGAGGTGAAATTCTATGAATGTAAGGAAACTTGTAGCAAGGAAGAAACCCCTCAATAAAAGACACCATATATAGCTGTCTCATAACTAATTTCCCAATTTTAGGCGATTAAGTAATCTTAATATCCAATTAATTTATGTGTGTATTAGAAGTTTTATTCAAAAATGTCATATTCCCTATTGTCCGCTTGACGTGAAATATCAGTGGTTGAATACGAAACTCTCTACACTATGTAACCCCCCCTCGGTCCCTCTCAAAGAACTATATATATAAGCATCAGGATGAACCCATAAGACATATCCACCAAACTCTTCGATTATCTTAACTAGTGATAGATACAAAATGTTGCAAACAACGATTGGTTTTGTGTTAATTCTCACCTGCACCACCATTTTTAATATATATCCTACCCAAGCCAAAGAACTCAAAACCTACATTGTTCATTTACATTCACCCGAAGGCAAAGAGTTTTCTGAGCCACACAAGCTTGAGGAATGGTATAACTCGTACTTGTCAAAAGTAGCTACCGGCACTAACGAGAAACCAAAATTGGTTTATGCGTACCGTCGGGTGATTACAGGATTTGCTGCAAAAATGTCGGCTGAGCAAGCAAAGGAGATGGAGAATTTGGGTGGAGTATTATATGTAAGGCCTGAAAGTAGCTATGAACTGCATACAACTCGTTCACCTCACTTTTTGGGCTTGCGCCAAAATACTGGTTGTTGGAAAGATTCAAACTACGGAAGGGGAATCATTATTGGGCTTCTAGACAGCGGAATTACTCCTAGACATCCTTCGTTTAACGATAAAGGAGTGCCACCTCCACCAGCAAGATGGAAAGGCAAATGTGAAGTGGTAAGATGTAACAACAAACTGATCGGATCAAGAAACTTTGTTAGCAACGATTCTGTAATTGATTTGGATGGCCATGGGACACACACTTCAGGTACTGCAGCTGGGAATTATGTAGACAATGTGAGTATATTTGGACAAGCGAATGGAACTGCAAGTGGGATGGCGCCGCTTGCACACTTGGCAATGTATAAAGTATGTGTTGGGGGTTTTTGTTTAACTACCGACATCTTAGCGGGCATGGATGCAGCTATCGAAGAAGGTGTTGATGTGCTTTCGATTTCGCTAGGTGGACCTCCCGAAAAGTTTTATGATGATACTCTGGCAGTAGCTGCCTATACTGCCACAAAGTCAGGGATATTTGTGAGTTGTGCAGCCGGTAATTCTGGGCCTAGGAGTGGATCGGTATCGAACGATGCCCCATGGATGCTTACAGTTGGAGCTAGTACCACTGATAGAAGCATAAGGACATCAGTTCATCTCGGAAATAACAAGATACTTAATGGTGAAGCCTTATACCAACCAAAGAATTACAAGCCAAAGATTCGTCCCCTTGTTTACCCAGCTGAAAAGGGTTATTCATGCACAAGTGGGTCGCTGAACAACATTAATGTCAAGGGGAAGATAGTATTGTGTGATGCAAACTTTATTATCGTGGGCACTGAAATGGGTCGGGCAGTTAAAGAGGCTGGAGGAGCGGCTATGATTCTCGCAAACAACAATATTACTGGCCGGAGTGTAGCAGCAGAATATCAAGTGCTTCCTTCATCACATGTCGGCTACAAAGAAGGAGTTGCCATAAAAAAGTATCTGAAATCTACTTCATCCCCTGTAGCGACTATCATCCAACATGGAACTGTACTTGGCGTAAAATCAGCTCCAGAGGTAATTTCCTTCACTTCAAGAGGACCTAGCATTATAACTCCTGGAATAATGAAACCAGACATAATTGGGCCTGGTGTTGACATTCTTGCCGCATGGAAAGAGTCCGTGGATAACAAGACACGAAGCAAACCGGTTAATATGATACATGGTACATCAATGTCTTGTCCTCATCTCGCGGGCATAGCAGCCCTTTTAAAAAGCTCACACCCTGAATGGTCTCCCGCTGCAATTAAGTCTGCAATGATGACCACAGCAAGCCATGTAAGCCTAAATGGACATGCCATAATTGATGAAAGAGATCTTCCTGCAGACGTGTTTGCCATGGGCTCTGGTCATGTGAAACCCACAAAAGCCATTGATCCTGGACTTATTTTTGACATCCAACCTGACGATTACATTCCGTATTTGTGTGGATTAGGCTATACACCCAAGCAAGTTCAAATAATCGTTAAAAAGAAAGTATCCTGCTCAAAAACCATAACAGAGGCGCAACTCAACTATCCTTCTTTTGTGGTTGAATTAGAAAGAGGTGAGAGCAAAACATACTCTAGGACGGTGACTAATGTCGGCAAAGAAGACTTAGATTACGAAATCGGGGATATTTCATTACCAAAAGGTGTAACTATCGATGTCGGCCCTGATTTTCAACAGCTCAGTTTCACAGCGTTGGACCAAAAAGTGTCATACAAAGTAACATTTACCCGATCTAGTAAGGGGCATGTTGATGCTGCATATGGCGGAGGATATATGACTTGGATATCGGTATCTGGTAAATATTCCGTCCGGACCCCATTCGCGATCATCTTTAAATGAAGCAGGCCAATGTGATCTATTCATAGCGGTTGATATTAAGCCTATTGTGTAAAACATCTACGCTCTTTTATGTAACTTATATTATGGGAAACAATAATGAATGCCAGAACATTTAAAGTTCAATCACAAACTTGTTCGGTTCAATATATATTGTATCTGGAAGTTATTACATATTTTCAGAATATAGAGGATATAAACGTGTTGCATGTGACAAAAGAGAGTCGGTTACGAAAAATAACATCAAAGGTACGTATATTTAAGGTATGTTACCAAAATAAATATAATACACGATTGACGGTGGCTTATACACACGCCTATAAATATATCTCGTTATTGCTTCCTAGTTATCGATCGAGCTAGATTATAACTTTTTTTCTCGATCTTTCTCCATTAATTAACAACAAGTTCTTCTTCTGCGTTTCGATGATGAAAAGGTCAATGAGAGCTCGCGTTACCGGTACGTATAACTAGTTAATCGTATAGCACTAGCACATATATAATGTAAAATCAATAAATCATGTTTGGTATCTATATATACACATTAATGTTTTGTAATTTGTAATATGAAAAATATCTTATATATGCGTGCATGCATGCAGCCGCACTTGTCGGGTTTTTTTCAATGGTTTTAGAAGTTAAAGAGTAGCATGATTTCTAAGAATTTGGGGAGTTTTGCTATGCTTGGTCGCAGTTCATAATTAACTTATTATGATCGAACGGAGATATAAGGATATAATTAGTGCATAATTCGAAGGATTTGATACTAGTAATAAAACGTGATTAGTAATTAGAGTATGTCTTATTAGTGTTACACATAATATTTCAATGTAGAAGTTAAAGTTAATGATCGATCTATGGTTCATCGTTGTTACTTGTTAGATATGCTTCTAGCTACTTTATTATTAATTAATTATGTTTAGATGATTTGATATTCATGTCGTTAAGTGTCTAATGATTTGAAAACGTACATGCATGCAGGCTTGCAAGGCCGTTTGGAAGGCGATATCGAAAAGATTCGAAACCACAACGAAACAAGTGTTAAGAAAAGAGAAGAGTCCTTAAGCCCAAAGTTTCAAAAAACAGGTTCGAGAACGGCGGGAAAGAGTAGTTTAAGTAGTCCGCAAGCTCCGATAGCGAAAAAGCGAAAGAGGCGATTTGTGGGGTTGGTTGATGAGGAGGCAGGTGGTGGGAAGAAGTGGCCTGTGAGGAAGCTTTCGGATGAGTTTGATGGTGTTGCGACGAAATGACGACCAAGCTAGCTAGTTCGTGCAGTATTTGAGCATATGCTGTTTTTGTATTGGATTTTGGATTAACAGCTTTATGTTTATTATTGAAATGAAACTACGGGTATATGAATATGAGTCTATGAATTTCTGTTTTCAAAAGATTGTTTTGGTATTCTGGTAATTAATATGAAGTTAGTGTGTTGAAATTTGTCTTTACCTTTTGATTTTGATTATTATGATCGAGTTGAAACAAGTAAAATCACATGAAACTGAGTGTGATCAAAGTTTATAGTGTTATTGTAGTTCTTAGAATTATAGTTGCTATTTCAAGATTTCTTCATCACAAAATGACTTTGATTGCTTTTTAGCAACACTTCTATTCTATTTCAAAATCCTATTGCAGTAATAAGATCTTGAAGACTACCCTTTAATAGTGTGTTGTCAAGTGTGTTTTGAAGAATGAAAGTGAAAAAAAAAGTGAGTAAAAAAAAAAAAAAAAAAAAAAAAAAAAAAAAAATCTAGTTTTTAGAGTTTTAGAAAGGAGTAAAAGAGAAAAAGTGAAATGAATGAATGAAGGTATCGTTTGTTTTTCTCAATAAAACTTTCACCCCATATTTGGGTGAAACATAATGTATTTGACGGATGTAGAAAGACATGAAAACTATGTTGTCAAGTTGTAATAATTACTTGTTTTTCCGATTTTGGGTTTTATGCGAGTTGTGCTATAGCCTTGGTGTGTATTAATTTACACACCTTTTATAAGACCAAAAACCGACCCAAAATGCCAAATATATGTTGTTTTTATGTTTTTACATGTGCAGGTATGGATATGAAAGAAATGGACAAAAACTGAACCAAAAACGACAAACACGAGCATGAGATATGTAAAGGAGTATAAAGTCGGAGCCGGGGAAGCTATTGATCAAAGTTTGAGCTAAAAAAAAATCAAAAGTCAACCTTGAAGAATATCAAAACGACAAGAATGATCCTTGGATTAAATTTTCATAGTTGACAGAAGTGACCCTTGGAAATTCAGAAGTTACAAGATTAGTCCTTGTATTTTTACTACTAATCTTACACAACTAAACCCAATCCACAAAACAAACTCTACCAAATCCATATTTAATACAAACCCAAGCCCATTCCCAAAACCCTTTGAGCCCAGTCCATACTCGGTCAATAATTAATTCCAGGGGCAAAGATAAAAACAATAAAAAAATTACCCTTTTTATTCAATAGTTATTCAATAAGTTTACAAGCTTTCTTCTACTGTTTCTCAAGCTCATATAAGCTTTGCAATAGCTTGTGGTGAGTTTCTGTTGTCCTCATTTCCGTTTTAATAAAATTCTCTAAAAAAGTCAATATTAGTCACAGTGCTTATTCGCTTTTAGAATTGCTTCTATATGCTTATTATTGTTAATTACTGCATTTCATAGCTTATTTATAGTTTAGATATCCTTTTACCTTTAAATTCTCATAAAACCTTAAAAAATTCAAAATAATAGCATAATCTTGTTAGCTTTTCTTATGTGCTTAATTTCTGTTACAATTTGCTTTTCAGTTCTTATTATATCTAGTTGATCATTGTTTAGTTCAAATCTTAGCTTAAATCTGTCCCATAATCTTTAACCACAAAACTGTTTCATCATAAGGGAGTGTTTAGGATAAGGGTGATTTTTAAGGATAAATCTGTTTTGACCCATTTTTCAATTTTGATTTTGCTTTAATATAATAGTAAAAGTGATTTTAAGTAGTTTTTAAGCATTTGCATCAAGTATTACATGATTTGCATCGACATTTTTTGTTTCATGGACTTTAACAGCTTTGATCATTAGATTTAGACTAATTTAGATTTAGTTAGTTTTAGGTGTTAAAATATACTCAATGTAGTTTATTTAAGTTGTTCTATATCTGATATTAGGTTGTCTGTAGACAGAATGTAGTTTTCAATCTGTTTCATAACTGCACATTACCACAACCCCAAAAGTCACTTTCATTAATATGATTAGATTAGGTTCAGTAGGTTTTAGCTTGTAATATTGTTTGCACAAGTTGTTTACAGGTTAGATTTAGTTAGCTCAAGCTTATTTAGGATTTTGAAGTTTGATAGGGCAACTAGTTATAGCCTGTAAGTGTGTGTGGACTGCACTCAGTTGGCACGCCCATAACTGTCCAAAATTCACTTTGAATCAGCTTCATCTCTCCTTCAATTTAGCTATTTAGGATTTAATTTTTGGTTTATAAGAAGTTAGTAATTCCAGCTTGTCTTGATTTCATTTTTGTAGGTTAGTTTGTAGTCTTGAATAGCTTTTAGATAGCTTGAATATGCCCCTGTAGGACTGTTTTGGTTTTAGCTTGTGGATTATTTTGTTTATTCCTTTTGCTTATCTGTCTATTAGACTAGATTAAAACAGCCCTACACCAAATCTGATTGAGATCTCAATATAGGTTGGAAACTCTTATAATTTGGATTTCTATGGAGATTGGTTGCTAGAATTTCAGTTTCATCAGCTTGTTCACATAAGAAGTCTAGTTTGATTGTTTAAAAACAGCCTTGAATCGCCCTCAGTGTTCCAATAGTGCCCCTTTTAGTTTAGCTCTTTTGCCTTTTTAGTCGTTTCTATTATTGTAGCCTTCATGCTCAATTTCCTGTTTATTTTTTGAGTTTTGAAATAAATATTTTTTACAAAAAGCTTTTCATTTCAGCTTAACTAGAAGATTTTCAAAAGAAAACATAAAAATAAAATGATTTTGCAAAAAAATTAGGTCCAGGGGTCGAACCTGAGACCTCTTGCACACCACCACCTCACATCCCCAACACTTAACCAATTTGCCCGTAGGTCTTTTTCATCCATTCTTTGCAATTTTAATTAGTTAAATACCTTTAGGCTTTTAATTGTGAATCAGCTTTTAGAACTGCTTTTTACTGCTTATTCCCAACTGCTTTTTCAAAGTTTTTTTTCTTTTCTTTTTTTTTTTTTTTTCTTAAACTTGGATTACTTTAAAGTAGTTATAACAAGAATTTCAGATTTTTTTTAAGTTGTTTTACTATTTTTAAGTATTTAATTTCTTTTAAAATTGTTTTAAATCAAATTAAATAAATAGAAAGTCACAAAAATATTATTCTATTTACTGAAATTTTCTTTTATCATTTAGAATGTAGAAAAATCATTTTCATACCCATAAGATTAGTATAGCTCTAATTTCACTTTTAATTTCGCGCACTTACGTTTATTTTAGCATAACTCGCGTTTTTAGTTTTATTTGCGTTTTAGATATCTGTTACTAGTTCCCTTAGCTTTAATACTTATTTTTACTTGTTATTTCATATCCGTAACTTAGAAATCTCAAATTATCACTTTTATCACTATTCACTTCACGATTTACAAACCGAAATCACGATTCCATTCAACCTTTGTTGGGAAACGACTCGGGTAATCCGTATTTCTTGCAGATTTCCTCGATACTTAATATATATACTATAATTGAGCAATCAAGCCTATTTGAATTAACTAGAAACACATTTGACTCGGGTTAAAAGTGATTGTTTGTCACGAGTTTAATTATTGTGCAAGACGTATATCTTATAGTTAATGAGAATTGATTTGTACACTCTTAATTTTTATTTGCACCCTTATTTGTATATCTTATAGTTGTACATTATTTGTAACATATTTTAATTATTTGTACAATAGAGTGTAAAAAACAAAAACAAATATGTGTAAATCACTTCCCATAATTAATGGTTTAACCATGTTTCACCAAAATATACGTATACTTTTATCCTCACAAAATTGCAATATGTTAATTTAATCTCAACATTTTTGGTTGAGCCTGTTTGTAACTATTTGGAGTAGAACTCATATATAAACGAGCATGAAGAAATTAACGATTCACACGGGATTCCACGTGCCCCATGCTACTCGGGTCAGAGCGTAAGCTAGTGATGCTTTCGGCTACTGGACGACAAAACTAATTTGTCAACTTAACCCGAATAAATATAAGCCGAACCCGTTTGTATATATTTTGACCCGTCCTCACATTTACTCTCTCCGTCTCAAAATAATTGTCCTCTTTTGACTTTTTGACATCTTATTTTTTTTAACTTTGGTCTTAAATATATTGGTTTGAAGTCTTATTTTTTTAACGTATATAATACCGTAGATAAAGCCATAGATACAAGCATATATAAAAACGTAACGGGTCAAAACCATAAAGAGTGGATCCACACAAAGTTAAGTTTAGGTATGGTGGATGCAATTTTCGCCAAACCACAGGGATCATTTATGTAATTTACCCTAAGGACGGTGGATGTAATTTTTGCAAAACCACAGGAACCAGTTATGTTATTTGAAGGGTAAAATGGTCATCATAACTCAAAGATGACCGAATTTGAAAGATAAGTACACACATTTGAAAATAAAAAAATCGATACAAAAAAAAAAGCAATTGTGACAAGTTAGATACCTTTACAAATGATTTGCTCTTTTATATATAACATCGTCACGTCTTGCAATGGTTGGAGAAATTCAAAAACATATAAAGCATTGACGGTCACGTACATCATAAATAACTGTACTTAAAATTTGAGTTGGCTTTATTATTATTAGAAAAAATTACACGTTTGGTCTTTGTTGTTTACCCAAATAACAGGTTTAGTCACTATGTCGTTTTAGTAACACCACACATACTTATTTTTTAAACATGTTGCCCATACAGTCCCTATTTTGGATGGGACGTTAGTTTCTCAGTTAATTGTTTAAATCATATTTTTAGTCCCCCATTAATATTTTTTGCAATGTTCGTCCTCATTTTTTGAAATAAATTAAAAAGGGGCGGGGATCAAACTTGGGTCTTTTGCTTCAAAAAGTAACACCCCAACAACTAGACTATGCGTCCAGTGGTGTCAATATTCCATTTCATATTTATTTTACCCTTTTTTTCGTGGATTTAGTATCCGTTTTATACGTAGAAAACGTATAAAATGAACAAAATGTATAAAAATGGATATTAAATCCAACGAAAAAAAGGTTAAAACAAATTTGAAATGGTATATTTGCACCACTTGACGCTTAGTCTAGTGATTGGGGCGTTACTTTGTGAAGCAAAAGACCCAAGTTCGATCCATGCCCTTTTTTAATTTATTTTAAAAAATGAGGACTAACGGTGCACGGTGAAAATATGATTTAAACACTTAACGGAGAAACTAACGTCCCATCCAAAATAAGACTGTATGGGCAACGGGCTTCAAAAATAGGCATATGTGATGTAATTAAAACGACTTAGAGACTAAACCTATTATTTGCTGTAAACCACAAGGACCAAACGTGTATTTTTTTCTTATTATTATAAACGCATAACCCATTATATAAACGTGTTAGCATGTGACAAAAGAGATTCGGTTACGAAAAATGCAACCCAAACTTCAAAATGGGATCTATCGTTGCACTTTCAAAGTTTTGGGGACCAAACATGCAATTTGACAATACCAAAGGGACCAAAAATGCAATTAACTCTAAATATAATACACGATTGACGGTGGATTATACGCACAGCTATAAATATATCTTGTTATTGCTTCCTAGTTATCGATCGAGCTATAGATTATAACTTTTTTTTCTCGATCGTTCTCCATTAACAACAAGTTCTTCTTCTGCGTTCCGATGATGCAAAGTTCAATCAGAGCTCGCGTATCCGGTATGTATAACTAGTTAATCACTCAATCGTATAGCACTAGCACATATATAATGTAAATCAATAAATCATGTTTTATATGCATGCATGCAGCACTTATCGGGTTTTTTCAATGGTTTTAGAAGTTACAGAACATATATAGCATGATTTCTAAGAATTTGGGGAGTTTTGTTATGCTTGGTCGCAGTTCATAATTAACTTAATATGATCGAACGCAGATATAAGGATATTCATGCATAATTCGAAGGATTTAGTACTAGTAATAAAACGTGATTAGTTAGTTAATGATCTATGTATGGTTCATCGTTGTTACTTGTTAGATAGGCTTCTAGCTACTTTATTGTTAATTATGCTTAGATGATTTGATATTCATGTTGTTAAGTGTCTAACAAAGCGCGCGTTAACTAATTATATCTTTGGATCGAATACGTAGAAATTGTCAAGAATGGATTTTTCTTCAAGAAGGCTAAAGTTGAATGCAGTGAATACACACACAAGTTCGATCCCAAGATAGGATTCATAGAGATAAATACAATCAATAACAAAACTCCTTTCCACGTCGCACATGTTATCAAAACAACACATCCTGGGCTCTATAACATAACACCAGATACATTTATCACCAAACCACACACGGAAGGCGTAGTGATTATCATTCGAAAGGTTCAAGATGTAGAGCTATTTGATGCTGAGGAGAAAATATATATAGAATCAATTTGTGTCCCTGAATATAAAGATGATATGGTAAATAAGCCAAAACTGTGTCTGGATTTTATACCCGACATTCAGGAGGAGATGCAGTCGGAAGTAGAAGAAAGGGATTTAAGAACAGTGACTATAGTTCAAAGAGTCTTTGAGTAGAATTATTACTACCTATTGGTAGATTGTTTATGTTTTGCCCAAAAAAAAAAAAAAAAAAAAAAAAAAAAAAAAAAAAAAAAAAAAAAAAAAAAAAAACCTCAAGGTTTTATCCTCTGATTTCCCCAGACTCATATCGTCTTTATTCTTGTGTATTCGTGTTGTTACACACACGTCTTGTTATTGACGAGTACTAAATATTCGGCCATTTGTTTGATCACTTAAATCGTTTAATTACTTTACTTTTTTTGCACTAATAGTATTGCATATTTCTATACTAGTTTTAGATCCTCTTACGTAACTGCTTAAGATCCGGTTTGCTGTAAAACCGGATAACGAGCAAATGTTCTTGCTGTCAGTAGATAGGTGCTTGCAATTATATCAGAGTTTGGCACAAATAAAAACTAGCCGAGACTATCATTAAACAACCATTTCAATTCAAATAATAACAGATCTCGTCATTTGTTTATAAATAAGGATGCCTCTCAAAATTTTCATCTACACGAGTCTATCACAAAACAATTGCTTTGATGCCCGGAAACTAGGCAAGGTTGCTCTCACATTATGCGATCAGATGAGCTTCGGTCTCTAACTTTTTGCAACGAGTTGTACATGCTTCCCATTAACAGAAAATTTGGAGCTTGAATTGACCTGCACAAAAATGACATTTTGTTAAGACTGCAAATTGCAAAGGGTAAGGAGTAGGACGTTGTTATTGTTTGACATCACAAGGTAGAAAAAAAAATATTGTTTCGAACTAACCTTATGCTCAAAGGTTGATACGAGTTGGTCCTCGGCTATTGTTGAGCCAGATTCCCTAACAATCTTCAAAACTTCTTTTTGTAGCTTTCTCATCTTCAAAGTGCCATCAGCCTTGTATCACACACATCAAATACATCTTAAAATATATATAGAAAGAAAAAAACTAAGAACACGCATGACTAGCTTATGGAACAAGTTTCATACACATACCGATTTTAATGCTGCGGTTATTATCTTCTTCCACTTTACTTCCTTCTCACCGTCTTTTTTGTTTCCTTTGACTTTCTTCGTTTTCTCTGATTTGGCATTTTCATTCTGAATCACTTCCCCACTGTTTTCAACTGTTTCAATCTTTCTCTTCTTGCTTTCAGATGCATCCGATTCCTTAACATCCTCGTTCACTGGTAAATCATTATTTTGTACGCTTTCAGATTTAACTTCGGTATTAGGTGTGGGTTCCTCCGCCTCCTTGGGTGGCTGGTTTGCTGCATGGAATGCTCGTGCTTTTGCTCTGTGCTTCTTCCCATCAGCATGTGAAAGCAATGTTTGTTGACTAGTAGCGCTAGTATTGCATAGACTGCAAGTTGAAAGAACATGAAAGAACATTTCCGTTTAAAATTATTATGAAATCATTTCAAAAGCTTTTTATTGTTGGAGTAAAACGAGTTGCTGGCTAAGCAAACCTGCAGAACCATGGAGGACGTTGTGATAATCCGACATTGATATCGACCTCTGGTTTCGGCTTTGAGGCACTGTTTGGTTTTCCTGGTGTGCCGTTTGAAGGTTTATTTATACCCTTTGGACCATACTTCTCCTGGAAACCAAACAGATAAATCAATAAGTCCAACGGATAGTGCTCAGAATACAATATTGCAAAAAAAAAAAATCACAAGCAAATCCGATCCTGCTTTGGAACTGTTAGCCATTAGGTTTGAAATACTAAATCTCCAAAACTATGATTATCCTCAAACCATAAGCTGAAAGATATCCCCACTTTGGAACATGAGGTGGCGTTCGGTTTGCATGGGCTTAATAACAAGGAGGAATGGGAATAATAACCAAGTTCTAAACTAATCCTCTAATGTAGGTATAGAAATTCCCCATTTTTGTAGATATGATTCCTAATTTTGAAACTCATACCCTCAAACCGAACACATATAATTTCCATTTAGGAAGAGTGTTGCACAATTCGGTGTTCCTAGACTTCGCATTTCGCAAGCCCCTCGTTAGACTCAAACAAGTAACCAAACGGACAAACAAAATAGCACTCAAGAATTCATAAACCAGGAATCATAGCCAATCTAGCATGTATGAAAGTGTGGAAACATGATCACACATTCACACATGTCATATCCTAAAATATATCGGCACTTGAAAAAACATCTAATATCATCATTTTTGCAGTTACAAGCGGGTCTAACTGTCAAACTAAGTACATACCAGATGACACTTTCCAAACGACCACATGTCTAGCAAAATTAATTATCGCAAATGTGACAGTCCAACGGATAGTACTCAGAATACAAATCATCAGAAAAACATTTCCCGCGTTTGTGGTACTATTAGCTATTAGGTCCGAAATGCTAGATCTTCAAAACTACAACTATCCTCAAACCATAAGCAGAAAGGTAGGCTCAATCTGACGGTGGACAAATAAATTAAAAGTGTTGGGCAAGTAAATGTACAAATGATCAGTGCAGCATATTAGCATACATTGAGGTGTGTGCAAGGTCACTGAACAACTAACAAAACTTGAGAAGAATTCGGGTACAACAACATAAAAAAGGTTTCCACAAAAAATTGTAAACTAATACTCTGCGGCAAGAGGTATTAGGAGATGTAAATGTGAGTGGTTCAGTACACCAAAGGAGCAGTGTGTATAAGAGCTTATCGGTGGTTTTCATATCTAGCATCAGGATACTTTGAGGACAATGACTTTGCCATTTGTTTGGACTCATTGTAGCAAATCCCGACTACTTTGAAATATGAGCTGGCGTTTGGTTTTCAGTCATAAATTTACTATGGGTATGGGCTTGATAGAAGGTGTAATTATAACGATAACCATACCCTTAAACGTCACACCTTCTGACCTTCTATGATTTCCATTTAGGAAGACTGTTGTAGTGCGGTCTTGATAGACTTTGCAAACCACTTGTTAGCATATAGAGCGCTTAGAATTCGCAAACCAACATGTGAAAGTCCGACTTACACGATAAATAAAAGCAACACGACTCTAGAAAGTTAATGCTCAAATCTCAATCCATCAATTACATTGCTTGTTAAGGGGGTGTTTGTCTTAGCTTATATGTCCGAATTATGGGCTTATTTGAATTTTGAAAAGCTCAAAAGCCTGCTTTCCTTGGCTTTTGAGCTTATCAATTTAAGCTTATGAAGTAAAGTATGCTATAAGCTCAAGTTGGTACACTTATGAGCCAAAAAAAAGTGAGCCTGTAAGCTAATCAAATTTCAAGTAAGCCCATAAGCCTAAAAATAAGCTAATCCTATGAGCTTATAAAGTCCATAAGCTTAAGTGTACAAACATATAAGCCCAAACAAATGAGTTTATGAGCTTATCAAACACTTTAATAAGCTCATAAGCACATCAAATAAGCTAACACAAACACCCTAAAACTACTTGCCTTTTATAAAATAATCAAATAAACAACCCATAAACTACTTATTCAAAACAGCTTACATTCACATTCACATAACCAAACAATCCGTTTGCATAAGCAATCACATATTTCCTAGTTCCTAATAAATACTAATCTAAAAAGCAGGTGTGAAGGTGTGGAAACATGATCACACATGTCATATCCTAAAATCTATTGGCACTAAAAATTAACCTAATATAATCATTATTCAGCCTACGATGAAGGCAGATGACACTTTACAAATGATTAGTCGAGCACAACTGAAGCAACAATTAACACTCAATTATCACACATGTGAAAGGCCAACTCACATGTAAGCTTAAGCAACACGTCCTTTTTCACCACTCTAGAAAGTTAAAGCTCAATCCATCAATCTACTGGTGTCTTACATTGCTTATTAGGCGTGTTTGTCTTAGATTATTTGATGGTCTTATTTATGATGAGCATATTAAAAGGTTGATTATCTCATTTTTAAGAAGTACTTTGATTAGCTTATTTTTCGGGCTTTTGAGCCTATTTTAAGTTACAAAATCTCATAAGTTCAATTTTCATGGCTTATGAGCTTATCATGTTGAGCTTGTGGACTTAAATAAGCTAAGAACTCAAGTTGATAAGCATATAAGCCCAAAAAAGAACTCCTATGAGCTTAACTTAAGATGTAACTTATACAAATTTGTAAGCTTATAAGCCATAAAAATGAGCTAATGAGCTTATCAAACTCTCAATAAGCTCATAAATAAGGTAAAACAAACACCCTAAAACTACTTGTCTTTTATAAAATAATCAAATAACTAGCCCCTAAACTATTTTATTCAAAACAACTTATTTCACTGAAAATCAAACAATCACATATTTTTTTATAAATTAAAAAAAAAAAAAAAAAAAAAAAAAAAAAAAAAAAAAAGGACATACTGTTTCGGAGATGCACTGAGTGTGAGACTGAACAGTCTGCTGCCCAAACATTTGTCCACAGTCTATACATGATAACTACACCAACAATAAACACATATGTTAACATACAAAATAACACATATATAAAAATGAATGAAATTTATATAAAAAAAATAATAATAAAAAAAAAAAGAGGACCTTGGTAGCAGAGCAAGATCTGAAGTGATTAGGAAGCTTTGGTTTCTTGAGATTGTCTCCACAATCTTCACACTGAAACCAAACCATGTCTGGCTGCTGCTGCTCTTTCAAACACAAATGTTGTTGTTAGATGAAAAAAAACACAAAACAAAACAGGGTTTAAGGTTAGGGCTTTGACAATGAAACCAAAGTAATGTTTTGGGGTTTTAGATTCGTTGGGCTTGGTTCTTGGGCTTTTCTTAACAATCAAATTGGGCTGTTTGAATTAGCTTATGAGTTATGAATGGTCATTGAGGTTTGCCATGGTTTCTTTTATATAAATGGTCGCTAGGGGTGGCAAATCTTGCTCATCTTGTTATTTTCGGGCGCTTTTTGACACATTTTAAAAGTCATGGGCGTTTTTTGCCCTTTTTTTTTTCGCACTAAAAAAAAAAAAAAAAAAAAAAAAAAAAGATGTAACTGGGCTAATGGGCGGATGGATTGCATGATCGGGCGTTCTTTTGTCCGCTTTCTTTCTTTCTTTAACTGAATAGCCAAATAGAGCATATTGTGTTAAAGTATTTTGTCCCCTTTTCTTTCTACATAAGTATCTTTTTAAATTTTATACATAATGCTATTTATTTATTTGTTCCCAACAGATATTGTCAAATTTGTAGTCAAATTTTATCAAATTAATTTTTTTAATTAATAAATAATTAAATAAATATTCAATAATATGTAATCATATTTTATCAAATTAATTTTACAAATTTTATCCATTTTGACTCGTGCCCTTTTTGAACCGTGCTCTTTTGATCCGAATTATAATTTGCCCGTTTTCGCCCGTGCCCGTTTGGCCCGTGCTCATTTTACTCGTGCCTGTTTGAGCCCATTTATAATTTGCCCGTTTTAGCCCGTGCCCGCCCGGCCCGCCCGTTTTGCCACCTCTAATGGTTGCTATGGTTTATTGGTTTTTGCAGATTTAGTTGCTGAACTTATTTTTATTGGATTTAGTTATTGAGGTTTTAAATGGCTATGGATCTAGTCTAAATTCGTTGCATAAATAGTCACTGGGGTTTTTCCAAAAATACATAAATGGTCATTGAGGCTTGTCAAAATTGGACTAGATTTGTAATCATTTGAAACCTTAATGAATGGATTCGGTGAAAAAATAAATCTGTGAATAAATTTAAAAAAAATGGCAAATCATAGTGACCATTTATGTAATTAACTTTTCCTTGATTTCTAATATTTTGGTCAACTAATCCATGTGGTTTAATCTACTATCATATAGACTCAAATCGAATAAAACTCCTTTTCTAAGAAGTTAGTGTTGTCATATCAAGACTGTTTGCACATGGTAGAAATTGAATTTGAAATCTCTTAGTGGCTAATGATTTTTTTTTCAGCTTGCAATAAGTTTATTGACTCGAAAACGTGTTTAAATCAAAACTTTATTTAATAGATATCTAAAAGTACCGGATAGATATGTACATAGTAAAATATTGAAGTGTATTCACCTTGATTCTTGATGAGCTATCACGAGGGATCCAAGAGGGCATCCCTTGGAGCATGATATTTGCAGACGATATTGTGCTGGTGGCAGAGTCTGCGGACGGGTTAAACAACAGGCTTGAGCACTGGAGGGAGGCCCTTGAAGCCAATGGCCTTCGAGTAAGCAGGGAGAAGACGGAATATATGAGATGTGTTTTTGGTAGGAGCGAGATCGGGCACAACGAAGAAACGAAAGTTTGTATCGGAGACCAGATTCTCTCACCTAAGGAGTCTTTTAGATATTTGGATTCGGTGATCCACAACTCAGGGAGGATAGACGACGACGTAACCCACCGTATTGGAAGAGGCTGGGCGAAATGGAGAGCAGCGTCAGGAGTTCTATGTGACAGGAAAGTACCCTTTAAGTTAAAGGGAAAATTTTATAGGGTGGCTATTAGACCTGTTATGTTGTACGGGTCAGAGTGCTGGCCTATCACAAAAGCTCAAGCAAACAGGGTGGAAGTAGCGGAACTGAGAATGATGAGGTGGACCTGTGGTAAAACTATGTCTGACATGATTCCGAACGGGATGTTTAGATCTGTACTGGAAGTAGAATCTATTATTTCGAAGATGAGAGAAGGAAGGTTGAGGTGGTTCGGTCATGTCAAGAGAAGACCACAAACTGCGCCAGTAAGGAGAGTAGAATCGCTTATAGTCGACGGGCGGAGAAGGAGGGGTAGACCTAAACTTAGATGGGAGGATAGACTTAAGCTCGACTTAGAGGAGCTTCACTTGTCCGAGGACATGATCTCAGATAGGAAGGCGTGGAGAGATAGGATTAGTATGTGTGGCTAGACTTGGGTTTGCCGTGGTGTTTTTGGCTTTTTAGTGCCTCTTTCTTGCCTTGCCTTTTACTTTCTGTTTTTAGGGTCACTTTGCTCGTTCCCTCTTTAGGCGCTAGGATCTTTTTTGTGCCAACTACTTGTCTTTGGTTTTGCTTTTGCTTTGTCTTTCGGCTTTAAGCCCCTATGCTTTTCCCTTTACTTGCCCTGTTTGCTTTGCCTTAGCTCTAGGCCCTTTGCGTGGCTTTCTATGGTCTTTGCTGCTTTGTTGGCCTTGCCCTTGTTCATGTGTCTTTTTAGCGCTTCTTCTTTTACTTGCATGTCCGCTTTGTTGGCTTGTTGGCTCGCTTTTTCTTTTTCTTTTCTGGTCCCTCTTTTGGTGTGGTTTTTGGGGTGTGTGGTTTGTCTTTTGCTTTGTTTGCTTTCTTGTTTATGCTTGTTGTCTCGCTTTTGCGTGTTTGCTTATTATTATTATTATTATTATTATTATTATTATTATTATTATTATTATTATTATTATTATTTTTATTTATTTTTTTTAATTCGTTTATATATATATATATATATATATATATATATATATATATATATATATATATATATATATATATATATATATATTATTTATTTCATTCCTTTGGGCTCCTTATGCACACACCAGCCGGAGGTCTTCCTAGAAGCAGTCTCTTTATCTTCAGGTGTATCCTGAGGTAGGGGTAGGATCTGTCTACATCTCACCTCCCCCATACCCAACCCCGGCGGGATTAGGTATGTTGTTGTTGTTGTAAATAGAGTAGCGGGTTCTTGATTTTTACTCAAAAGCTTTTAGTTATGTTGTTACGCGATTTATATTTCACATGTTAACAGTTAACATGAAGATTGGTCGGTGGCCCGTAAAGAGGTCTGTTGCAATTTTTTGTGTTTGTATTACTAGTGCTTTACAATCAGTTGCCGCTGCCACAGGGGCGCAGCTTCAGGGGGGGGGGGGGGGGGGGGGGGGGGCGGCCGACCCAATTTAATTCGGTTTCGACCCCCCATAGTGTTAGGAAAAAAAAAATTTAGATCCCGAACCCCACTCGAAATTTCCAAGCTTCGCCCCTGCGTGGCCATATGTATTACAGGTAATGTCGCACCCCATAATGATACTCGACTTCCTTGTTTTTTCGTATAAAAGTCAACTTGATAATTGCAAATTTTCCTTAAGGTTCACATTATTGCCAAATTATAAGGAGGAAAAAAGGGACAAGTTGTATTGCAAGTGTGTTGGGTGCATAACAACTCTATATTTGTCAAATACGCTACTCTCATTTTAAAACTTTGTACTACATGTTAACTATGTAACTTATGTTTCTTCCTTGATCGATAATGCATAACTCGTTGTTTAGATTAATGAATCCCGTCCGCGATATCACATAATGTGTTTGGGTTTCATTGCACTAACATCCAATCTTCACAAGCAAAAACTTGGAATCATTTAGGGTGTTCATCGATTCGATTTGGTTGTTCGGTTTATACGATTATATTAGTTTGGTTAGTAATTTTTTTTTTGAGTAAAATCAAAAACTGAACTGAACTAAATTTAAATTAAATTAAATTAAATAATCTAAAATCAAACGAAATAATCCGAATTACATAATTTTAATTAATTATTTATTTAATTATATAGATATTTTGAAAAAAAAATTCAAGCTTAAAAAAATATAAAAGAGTTTTATTGTTTTTCCTTTAATATAAACATATAAAGGTATATATTTATGTGAATTCGGTGTTCGGTTCAGTTCGGTTTTTATTTTGACAAAACCATAACCGAATCGAAAACCGAATATTTAATTCGATTCGGTTCGGTTTTAGTACATTCGGTTCAGTTACAAATTTGGTTTTTTTTAGTTCGATTCAATTCGGTTTCGATTTGCGATCTTTGCTGGTAAAACCAAATTCTGCACACCCTTTTTACCAAATTCTGCACACCCTAGAATCATTATTCTATGGTCGATTTTATTTCCAAACATGAAGAGATATTGCGAATATATGAAATGCAAGTAGCTTTGCAATCAAACAAATCAAGATGAATAAAATCATTTTAACTTTTGTTAAAAAAAAGTTTATAGATTCTCTTTATAATTGAACCTTATGGGCCCAGCCCAATATATGGAGCATTTTAATCCAAGCAATCTTTTTATTTTTATCGTTATTGTTGTAGTACTTGTTGGATACGGAACCCATTATTAATAGCTCTATTTTATTTTATTTTTTTATCTCGTTTTTGTATTTTATTTCTTTCAAATCAATATGCAAAGATGAAGACGACAAATAATAATATTGCTCTAACTATTTAAAGTAAATCAAAACGATTCTCGAACCCTCGTGTTTGTCTTTTTCTCATTCTAAAAGACGCAAAAGATGCTATTTTCTTGGAAATGATATGCCAAATATGATGAATAATGGTAGACAATATTTTTATTCTTATATATTGGGTTATTCACTTGTTCTCATTATTTTGTATTTCCAATCTTGAAAACTCAAAAATTTAAAGTCATTTTTATTAATGTAGGTTACTTAAAATCTATCATATTCCACCTGTACTTGCACTTAGGGACGGAACTAAGGGATTTCGTGATATCAGAGAATATTGATGATATTTTGTTTCGTAGTGTTGATTTTCTTAAGAAAGTTTACTGTTTTTGTTTCTCTTAATTGCGCCCGGTCGATTTTTTTGTATTAATCATGGTTTAGTTATTTCAGTAATAAATGAAAAGCAAACTCACTTTTTAAATAAAACTATTTTATATTACAGTTCAATAATTTTTGTGTTCCGTTGCTGCTCCGTTACTATAGTGACAATCATTTAAAGGCATTTTTGTTACCAAAGCTTATCTTGGTTTTGTCATTTAAATGTAGGTTACTTAAAATCCATCATATTTCACCTGTACTTGCACTTACGGACGGAACTAAGTGATTTCGTGATATCAGAGAATATCGATGAAATTTTGTTTCATAATGTTGATTTTCGTAAGTAGGCATTTTTTCTTCCAAATTACAAGCTTGTTTATTTTTTATTCTAAATAACTTGTTTTGATTTAGATGAAAAAGACGTTATGTTATCATTATTGGACAAAAATACCAATGATTGAAGGCTGATGTGGAAGATGAAGTGGTGTGAAGGTTGAGACTAGCCTTAGGGATGCAACTAAGTGATTTCGTGATATCAGAAAATACCGATGAAATTTTATTTCGTAACGTTAAGTTTTTATAAAGGCATTTTTTTCCCTTTCAAATTACAAAGCTTGTTTATTTTATATTCTAAGTAAATCGTTTTGATTTAGATGAAAAAGACGTTATGTTATAATTATTGGGCAAAAATACCAATGATTGAAGTAAGTAAATCCAAGACGTTATGTATCATTGGACGACAGTCGGACAAAAATACCTATGACTTGGAACTAGACGTGTAATGCCACTTATTAATTTGGTTATTAAATGGTAGACTATATTCATGGTGCATGAGGTTTGTTTGATTATTTAAGTGATGACTTGGAACTACAAGTGGCATAACTTGCCAAACAATATTATTACACAATTGAAAAAACCGAATTTTACTCAATCTTGTCTTTGTTTTTTTATAAACATAAATAAATTGTAGTGATAGAAACATACTCAATGCGTAACATGTTGTATGCAAAAGTAGACTTACGAAAATCAACTTTAGTTTAGAGATACGTTAGTGATATGCGTATCGATGTATCGGTGACCAGATCCTTCAGCCAACGGAGTCATTTAGATATTAAGGTTTAGTGATGCACAGATCACGGAGGATAGACGATGACATAACCCACCGTATTATAGCCGATTTAGTGAAATGAAAGACGGCGTCAGGCGTACTACTCTATTTCCATCTTCCCCATATTTCGTCCTGACGATATTGGGCATGTTTTTGTTGTTGTGAGTTTATCCTGGTTAGGGTATGCAACATTAGCTAGCTAGGGGTAGGGTTGTTAAAAATATATGAACCTGTAAAACCTAACCTTACCTGAACTAAAACAGACTTGTTAGTCAGATTTTCCGGGTGTATGTATTTTAATCTAGTTATTTCAGTTAACTTGATTAACTCGAATGGTTAATAGGATCGGGTTTTTGGGTTTTCAAGCTTAACAGATTTGAGTTTTGGGTTACCATAATGTCGAATCTTTTAGTTGTATTTCTATGTTTCCAATTTTGTTATTCTTTTTTCTGTAGGTCTTATGCGGTGAACTCGAAACCCGCAAAACCCGTATTGAATAACTCAAATAACTCAAACTCTTATTAGGGTCACTTACATATAAAGTACTCGTATCTAATATATCAATTTTAAAACCTTAGTAACCACTATGCAGGTGGGATTAAATCGGTCTTATAACGCGTTAATTAGTGTTTAGATAGTCTAATGTCCAAAAAATGGTAATTTACACGTCAATTAATTGTTTGATTGTTTCGGTCAACTTAATGTTTAGCTTTGTTTTAGTTGATTAATCCTTTTAGCACGACAATTTGCTTATTGTGCTTAAAAAAAATGTTTTCACTTACATTCAAATAAACAATTATAACTAAATTCTAGGTTTCATATATTATATTGTGGCTGCAAATACTTTACTTTTTTTAATGAGTTTCATTAATATAATAAACTAATAAAGTTATATAGGCTTTGACTTATCACGTTTCCTTAGCTAGTAATATCAACATGTTTCAATAATTAAAATTTCTTAATAATTGCCTAATCATATTAAACATTTTTATAAATGCTAAATTACACGTTAGAGGTACAATTAGCATTGACAATTAGCATTTGTTGATCGTTTCGTGTTCGTATTTTATAACTCTTTACACGTTTTTACGTTTTTCAAATTAAAGATATATAATTGAAGATGTATTTTACGTCCTAATATATATAACAAATGACTTATTAGTTATCGAATAATCTTATAAAAACTAATTTGGTTTTATAATCCATTGACCATTATAGTTGCCCTAACTTGATATTCATATAATCTTGTTTGTGTTCGCCAATATGTTATTACTAAGAAATTTGATATCAAATGTGAGAATGTGGCATTGATTTAACATGTGATTACTGGAAAACAAATTTATACAAATATAAAATGAAAATGAAAACAATTTCATTGTAAATGATTGGGGAAATTAATGGGCACCAAAATTCTATGATTGAAATGAAAATGAAAATGAAAACGATGTCATTGTAAATGATTGGGGAAATTAATGGGCACTAAAATTCTATGATTGAATGTAATAAAAGCTAATTTGCGTGTAATGCTACACAACATGACAACGTGTTACCTAGATGACTAAGCAACCTCATGTTGGCGTAGATGCTCCTTCGGGGTCACTCGAAAGATGCCTATCTACGGTGGAGGTATCTTCCGTACCTAGGAAGTATGTTTGCAACGGAGGTATTCATCATCCCTAGAAAGTATGTCTGCAACAGAGGTACCATCCATCCCTGAGAAGTATGTCTACAACAAAGGTATCCCCCATCATTGGGAAGTATGCCTGCAACAAAGGTATCCTTCATCCTTGGAAAGTATGTCTGCAACATGGGCATCCTCAATCCATGGGAAGTATGTCTGCAATAGACGTATCCTCAATCCCTGTGAAATATGTATGCATGGAGGTATCCATGATGAAGTACTCCTCACGATACTTCGGAGGAGATAATCGTAATCAGTGCCCAATATTTCTAAGACAAGCTAGAAGAAAATCACTTCAAGTCCGGAGGCAATGACGATAGAGCAGGGCCTAAATCGGAACTAGTGCGGCAATAGCTAACATACGTTGTACGATGAGGTACGAATAGCGCAAGGGTTGGTCCACAACTAGTACTTAGAGTGTGGTGACAACCTAAACCCTAAAAGCCAAGTCCGGTGCTCATCAGCGACTTACACGCTGCACCTAAATGACAACCATGTATCCACAGTACCTGTGTCGTGCATCACACTTGAGGTAGTAAAATAGAGTTATCCACCTCAGTAGATGAGGGAGATTCACACACACTCTGCTACGACTATCTATCTCTCTTTACTTTCTCTCACTATAATCTATACCGAGCAGATACTTACTCTCACGTCAGAGCTTGGTCCCTGATTAAAAACCCCGGGCAAGCTAATGGTGTTCTTTCTTATTTCAGCCTAAGAGACAAAGAAGCAGCATCAAGACCCTCCTAAACTCAGGGCTAAACAACATCTACCAAAATTTGCTCCCAAATGTTAATTGAGCTTTTATTTTTATACAAGTAAATCAAAAGCGTAGCTAAAAGTAATATTCAAAGGATGAATTTTGATAACTTAAAAAGAATGGATTACAAATCTTGTTACGAATTAAAAAATTAAAAAAACAACCATACATTTTAGACAAGTTACACTACAAAATTTTGTTAAGTTACACCACAAAAACGGGTTATTCGAGTCAACTCGATTAACTCGGATAGTTAATAGGATCGGATTTTGGGTTTGCAAGCTTAGCTTATTTGAGTTTCGGGTTAATAAGAATAAGTGAAATTATAATTGTGTTTTTATGATTCCACTTTTGTCATTTTTTCCCCTTATAATAGTGCTTATTCGGTGAATCTGCATAACCCATATCCGGATAACCCAAATAACTCGAACTTTTATTAGGGTTAGTTATATGTAAAGTACTCATATTTAAATGTATCAAATTTTGAAACTCATTAATTAACCACTATGTGGGTCGAATTAACTCGAATAACAACCTTACTATGCATTATTTAGTGTTTGGATAATCTGTTTTTTCAGAGAAATGATAATTTACATGTCAATTACACACTCAACTTCTTTGTAGTTGATTAATCCTTTTAGCAGGACGTACAATCTGCTTTATTGAGCTTAAAACTCAAATAAAAATTTTGTTTACATTTACATTCATATAAATTAGTTCTCTGTATAACTAAATTCTAGGTTTCATATTATATCATGGCCGGAAATATTTTTAATTTTTTGTGAGTTGTTCAGTAATATAATAAACTTATTTAGGTTTTGACTTTATCAGGTTTCCTTAGCTAGTAATGTCAACATGTTTCAATCACTAAAATTTCATAATAATTGATTGATTATCATAAACCAATATTATAAAAAGCTACGAAAACGAGTTTCAGCTCATTGCATTGATATAATATTGTAAGCCATTGACAATTAGCATTTATCGGTCGTTCCGTGTTTGTATTTTGTACCTCTTTACTCGTTTTGTACGTTTTTCAAATTAAAGATATACTATATATTTGTAGATAGATTTCACGTCCTAATAACAAATGACGTATTAGTTATCGAATAATCTTATAAAAACTAATATGGTTTTATAATCCATTGACCATTAATCCTGTTTGTGTTAGCCAATATGTTATTAATAAGAAATTTGATATTCAAATGTGAGTATGTGTCATTGATTTAACATGTGATTATTGGAAAACAAGTTTATATAAAATATAAAATAAGAAAATGAAAACGACTTCATTGTAAATGATTGGAGAAATTAATGGACACTAAGATACTATATGATTGATTGTAATAAAAGATTATTCACGTGTAATATTATACTACGTGTTACCTAGATGACTAAGCAACCTAGCTTGTGCCGTTATATTCAAGGATAAATTTTGGTAATTTTAAAAAACTAGATTACAAATTAAAAAATTACAAAAACAACAATACATTTTAGACAAGTTACACTACAATATTCATTTGTTAAAGGGGCCGGGTGTCCGCCCTCAGCTCCGCTCTTCGATATCTACCCTTGTAAGCATAGGCGGAGATAAAAGGTTGCACAAAGCGCAGGTGCTCCTAGCGAAAAAGATTGTAGTGTCAAAGTTTAAAAATATCTAGCTTTTTCGTAATTTGCTTATGCTAAATACCAATTTATAATGTTGTTTCTAAAATTTATCAAAGTGTGACCCATCGACACTTTTTGGCTCCCCCCCCCCCCCCCCCCCCCTGTAAGCATCTATTTTACGAACAAGAGAAAACATTACTGTTAAACGGAATCCGTAAGAGAACACTACGTTATGTTTAAATACTTAGAGGTAGAAACAGAGACCGAACTTGAACACTGTTGGTGAGGAGGGCAACTTGAAAAGTATTTATATTAGGAGGGCGATATACACTACATTGCAATTTTTGTATTAAACAAACCATATATAAAAAGGTATAAAATGTACATAGGGTCAAAAATTTTGAAAGGGCCGCAGCCTCTCTGAATCTCTTCTAAATTCCGTTCATGGGTAGAAAAATACATTGTTATTGTTTGGATGTACATCAATGATATGGTTAACACTTAAGACAAGCCCATAATTTAATTGTTATACAATGGTACCACATAAAAAAAACAAGCAAGAGACTTTGATTTGGGACGTGATGATCTGGAAAGACAGGTGTCAAGGTAACTTGGAAAACAATATTTCCATGTCATTTTCATATTTCGAGTTGTCAATTCATCAAATTAAATTATTCATTCAATGTTTACATTAGTTTAAGGCATATCTTTGTTTAATATTTTACGTAATTGCCATGAAAACTTCCCATATAAAATTTGGATTTTATATGTTGGATTTTGCAGGTTTTGTCAAGGAAATTGTATCATGTTGGTGCTTTTAATGTTAGCAATTATTTTAATTAATTGTGATTTATTAGAAATCAATGTGATTTCATGTTTAGTATGGATATGAGTAAGAGAAGTGTTCGTTTGAGTTAATATGTATTCCACCACGACAAGACACAAGGGTTAAGGGGCTGCACTTCCTTGCACGGTCAGGGGCCCTTTGTTGGAGTCCAACTCTATCTGTTGCTTCAAATGAGTTACCTGCTTTTTCCACTAAAACCAACCGACGTAACTATTGGCCAACAATCATGACTGCTGGAATCCAACCATTTCTAACTGTCATCTGTTTAATATAAGATGTTTTAGTGTCATTTGACATTCACGAAAAACACACAATTTTCTTTGTTTTACTCTCTATTCTGTGTCTAGAAATACAGTGTTTTGATTGTCTTATCCCAATAAAGATTTCGTGTAACCTAGACAATAAATGTCAAAATATTTCGTTTCCGTTATTTACGTTACTATTTGTATTTGTCTGAAAAAGTTTGGTTATCCTTAACGTTTACATATAAGTTAAATATAAGAGTAAAGAAGTTGATTTCCTATTACCAATTCATAGTCGGTTGGATTTATGTTACTAATTGGATGAAAACTAGCGGGGTTACCCGCGCGTTGCGGCGGGTGTGTTTTGTGTTTTGTATTTTGTTGGTTGTACGGTAGAATTAATAATTTTGTTATCTGAAGTATGCATATATTTACTTGGAAGCATAATTTGTTTATATTTACGGTTTTTTTTTTTTGGCGTTGCAGCTGAAATTTTTTTTGGTTGTTTGTTTTCTCGGTATGTTTTTTTTTTTTTTTTTAAATAAACAAATTTGTATAAGAATTTTTTTGTAAGTGTATTATTTTTTGTATTTTTTTATTTTTATTTTTTGTATTTTTTTTAAAAAACAAATTTTCTTAAAGAAATTTATGTTAAAAAAAAAATCTGTCCCGACCGAGCACTGTAGCGACGAAAAAAAAATGTATTATTTTTTGTATTTTTTTATTTTTATTTTTTTTTTAAAAAAACAAATTTTCTTAAGGAAAAAAAAATGTACCGAGTACTGTAGCAACATAAAAAAATATATATATTTAAAAAAAAAAACAAATTTTCTTAAGAAGAAAAAAAAAAAATACCGAGCACTGTAGCAACGCAAAAAAAAGTTACTGTAGCAAACCACTGTAACACTGTAGCTGCTACAGTGGTTTGCCACGTGTCGGATTGTGGGAGAGCGCCTGGGGTTTATAAGATATATATAATAATTCCGCTCTTGACAAAGACATTTTTTTTAGTGAGATGCATCACTTGTTTGTTTATTTAGTGCACTATTTGGTTCACATATACATTTTTTAATTTTGAGCAAGTAAAGATGAATCAATGAACATGAGATAATAGTTTTTTTTTTTTTTTTTTTTTTTTTTTTTTTTTTTTAATTTTTTTTTTAATTTTTATTATTATTATTATTATTTAATTCAAGAACAATTACATGAAGAAGAATCTGACGGAAGAGAGTATTAAGATGTTGTCATGATCCGACGAAACAAAACAGAGTATTATGCTATTGTAGACAGGGGCGGATGCATGTAGTGAGTATGAGCGGCGGTGCCTTCCATAGCTAGCCAAAAAATGAGATTTTAGTTTATTTTTATTTTTTTTTGAAAGTGCTTTTCACCCAAAAGTCAAATTGCCCCACCCACATACTAAGCTCAACATTCAACACTATAAACTGTAACAATATTCGATTTATCATTATGATACTATTTTTTTTTTTAATTTTTAATTTTTTTTACGCATTTTGTTGCTATCGTAAAAAATAAATGTTTTTTGCACCCCACAACCTGTTTTCCTAGTTCTGTCACTGATTATAAATAAGGGTGTACTTAACAATTTATTATAAAATTATATTAATCATGTATTTGAAGTTTTAAATATATGTAAAATAATTATTTGGATATATATGACATTTTCAAGGTTAATGATTGACATATAAACAATTATTGACTAAGTTGAATTTATACGTAATTATAAGACTTTGAAAAGATATATATGCAATTGCCCCAAACATATTTGGGTAAATAAGGCATTATACTACGTAAATCTTTCATTACTACAATTTTTTTTTTCAATTAAAGTAGAACGAATAGAGTACTTGTTAGTTTCGTAACATATATTTGTCTAGTTTTAAAAGAATTATTGTAATGCTTAAACTAAATACTCGTTTCCTAAAATGATACTCATCCTTTTCAAATGAAACATTTTAATAATGTGCTTAATATATCCACTTATGAAAAAATACTCATCATTTATTGACAACTGCATTATAGTTGTCATTTTAGGTTTATTGCAAATGGGGTTTTTATGTTGATAAAGTTTGATAAATAAATACACTAAGCTATAGAAATACACAAATTAAAGTATATGGTGATCATGACATAAAAGAAAATGCTATGGTTGTTAGTAACGCAAAATATTTGAACTTAAAATTAAAAGAAAGGGATTTCGACTTTTCGCCGATAAAAAGCGAGGGGGCGGTGGACGTGGACCCTCGCATTGGTGTCTAACAGGGACCGGAGGTCGTTACTCGTTAGCAAAGCATAGCGGAAAGGACTTGGAAGTTATTAGTTAAAAATATCTAACGCGTCTATCTTTTCAAGTTCAAAATTTTCTTTTTTATTAACACGTATATTGAAGTGTATAATGGTTTCTCCTAAAAATAAGGGATCGATAGGGGTCCGGGGGATGGCCTATAGCATATCAAAGGGGTCGTAGAAAAGAACCCGGCCACCTATTTCATTTGATATTTTGCGCGAGGGTCCAACCAATTTGACCGACTTTTGCTTTTGGATAACAAGAATGCGACTTCCCTGAACTTTACATAATGGATTAAAAAGTTAGATAAACCATGTAGACATTTTCATAATTCATAGTAGAGTGATATGTTTGAATTGCTTATGACATATACCTCAAATTTATAGATTTAATCATCAAGAAGTTTAATATACAAGACTATTAAGTATGGAAAAGAAAATAGTGCACGGTGCACTTCATTAAAGGAAGTTGCTTTTTGATTGTTAATATCAATGGAAATTTCGAAAGAACTAAAAAGGTAAAAAGAAATGAAAAGGTAAGTTTATGGTAATCTTAAATACAACATGCAATTTGCTTTTAGATTGCTAGTTGTTTTCGACGAGGCCACCAAAAGGACCACCATTTAAAACTGTTATAATCATTTCAAATCTACTTATATTGTAATTTAGCTACTAGTAACTGTTATAATCATTTCAAATCTACCAACCAAAACCGGATCGGAACAAAACCGATTTGACTCAAAACACCGGACCGTAATATTCGGTTTAGGTCCAAGTCAGTTCGGTCCAGTCCGGTCTGAGTCGTCGGTCGATCCGGTCCAACAAAGCACAAGGGTCGGTTGTGCATAAAACAAAATCAGACCAAAGACTGATTATAAGAAAAATGGTGGACCAAGGCCGGACCAAAATATGTTCGGTCCAGCCAGTCGGGTCCGACACGGTTTCTTGGTTCGGTTCGATCCACAGTCTATTATTTTCAGCCTTAGCTAGCATAGGCAGGGCTGTTTTTGGATTTTTGGAGTCCATACTAAAAATTGGGTCTCAAAGTTAAGTAAAATGTCATACCGTAAGCATTATTGAATATATAATGTTAGTCACAACTAAAATCTAAACGTATAAAAGAACAAGTTCTATGTATACAAAGCCTATAGTGTTGTGGTCAAATAATACTATATATAGATTAATTGTACTTCAATCAAGGTCACGAAATGAAGGAAATCATGAAAGCTAGGAAGAGTAAACCCTAGACTTCGAATTAAAGCAAAGAAGATATATTATTTAAACACAAAACGTACAATATAACTTAGAGTACCAACAATCATCCTATTTTTTTTGAAAGAATGTTGTCGTTTTGTTTTTAGGGTTTTTTCTAGTGAAAGTGAAAGTTTGTGTAGAAAGTTGGTGAATGGAAAGAGGCACATGAAAATGGCATTATATTGTGTTTCAATGATTACAACCCACGCTCCAACATTTCAATCTATAATAGTACTATGTCTATATCTTTCCTTAAAAGTATTTAATTTAATTTAACCCGGTTGCCGGAGTTAGGAGGTATCCAAAATCAGTCTCTTTATCATCGGGTAAAGTTATGTCTGTTAAAATTATGTCTCTCCCGTATTTCGATCTGACCAGGACTCGGTATTCTTGTATTGTTGTTGTTAAAATATTTTGACCTAATTCTTACACTAAAACATTTTACTTGATCTTTCACATGCCAAGTTCGTGAGACCGAAGTGATCCCTCGTACATTTGAATCATATAAAACTTAGAACTATAGAAATATCAAAGATGATCTCTTTAGCAAATCAATAGTACAAAACCTAAAATTTAAAATTTTCTTTAGTTAAGCAAATGATGATCTAAAAAACACATTAACTTATGTCGGGTTTTGTAGACCTGTTTGACTACCTTTTTCATAAATTTGGACCATCTTAAAAGTAGCTTTTGCCTTAAAACTGGGTTTGGCTTTTTGGTCATGTAAAATGACATTTTCCTCCTTAAGATCTGGATATACATAATTACAGTTTAAAGTTTAAACTTTAAAGATTACTTCTGATTATATATTTATATTGCGTACCCACGTAAGTGTTTCGTTTTGGAGTTAATGAAAGAACATATATACTGATGAACGAAAATGATAAGTAGCCATTATGTGAGATTTCGGTTGCATGTAACCAATAGTCATGCATTTGCTTTTGGAGAAAATATATTTGATTTTTTCATGTCTTATTTCTTCAATCAAAGTCTTGGTTTTTCTACTTTGGCTTATTGCTAGAAGAGACATTCGTGTCTTCTAATTAAAAGTCTTAAAGGTCGGTACCGTACAATTATTGAATCATATATGACATGTTAACAAAATTCAACCACAAAGCGGTCACATTTATGTGCAGGGACGGAGCCAGACTTTCGAGTGGCTTCCAAATATTAGTTAACGATTGTATTCAAAACGAAAAACTAATGTTCAATTGTACTAAACTTGCACTAAAAAATATAAAAATTTCTTATACAGTGGGTTTAGTTGAACCCGTTCGACTCTATGTAGATCACATCCATATCTCATAAGAGCTTGTCTATGGAAAATAAAACTAAAATATTAATGGCAACAAACCAAGTACAGTTGTGACATAGAGTTGAAAATTTCAAATCATTGGAGAGTGGTTGCTAGTGTTACATCTCAAAATTTATGTGGTATAGTCATCATCTTCACATTAACATATGACACGATTTTCTTTAGCAATAAATGCAATTTTGTGCATGGGCAGCATGTTAACAACATGCACACATGTGTTTCTAACTTTCAAGCTTACATAAGTTACATTTGTAAGCTCTATAATGAATGATTTGTAAATCTGTCTAGATATGTTTAGACCCGTGCTTCAAAGGCTCATTTTTACCATGTTATTTGTCTCGTCCATTTTGCCACGCTATTACGAAACAGCCGAAACTATTCAGCTTATATTCTAAAAAACACATTGTAAACAATGATGTCACCTACATCCACTACGGAGATAGGAGGGGTAGGGTGGGCACGTGTCCTCCTAGCGAAAAAGTTTGTAATGTAATTTTTTAAAAATATCTAGCTATTTTTTTTGTAATTTGTCTTTCTACCGAATCGATTTGTAGTGTAGTTTTTAAAATTATACTCCGTAAAAGTTTGTCTCATCAACCATAACTTTCTAGCTCCGCCCCTACTTATATCATATGTAAATTTAATAAGTTAGTAAATGTGTTTCATGCTCCATACGTAAAACTCATAAGTCATAACAGATAAATTACTACAGTACATCTTTACAAAAAAGTATTTAATTATAGTTTTCCAGCATTATTTGAAAACGATGGTCATGGACATATATACACATTATAGTAAGCAAACACCATTCAAATTTGCCATGTGTTATTGCTTCAAATCTTTAATATAATCAATATCAATATTATTATATACACATCACCTCTATATATACCTTTGCCTCCAATCTTTTTTGTTTACACAACTCACACCAATGGAGCAAGACCCCGACTCACCACCAAACATATGGTTCCAACCACCACTAGCCATCCCTCGACGTCGAAAACCGCCTATCGACCCGGTCGTTCTCATAATACTAATCCCAATCCTAGCACTTGCTTTCTTGTTCTTTTTCCTGCCACCTTTTTTAACACATACGTCACACATGCTCAAACCAGGTTCTGTAAAGTCCACATGGGATTCCTTAAATATTTTCCTTGTTATTTTCGCTATTCTTTGCGGCGTTTTAGCTCGTAAAAACGACGAGGTTTCGGGAGCTAGTGAAGGTGTAAATGAGGCTACCAGTTTTGTAGTAGATAGTGTTAGAGTTTGACAATCAAAGTACACATATTGCGGAAGCTAGGATCAAGTAATAACACGTATAAAGATTAACTAAAACATAAATAGAAAACATACCCGATGCACTTCAAATAAACCTTGATTCTTGTACAATTAGATCAATGATAAACCCCTTACCGTTTTGTTTATCGATCTCTTGATAATTACTAAAGTAAGTAATTACCTCGTTCTTGTACACACAAACTACCAACGAATAAAGGTTTGATGCAAGTAAACAAAACACTTAATTTGCTTATGAAAATTTCGATCCTAAAACCCTTATGGGAGTGAGGATCGATCGACCAAGAGAAGAAACAAGGAGAAGAAAACTTTAGGGTTTTGTGTGTGTGCACAAGAGATGTGAAACCCTAATCCTTGGCCTTGTATATATACTAGGTGATTCCTTGGAGCACAAGCAAGGGTGGATCGACCCATGGTGTGGGCTTCGACCGGCCTAGGCACCCTTGGGGTGTTTCTAGATCCTTCTTGACTCCCAAGTTACACTCTAGTCCTCGTTCTCTTATCCCTTAATAATAATTAATACTTACGTTTAATATTAATGATTATTTAGTCCCTTAAGTGTTTATAAATATATATATACGATACATTTAACATATATATATTTATTTACATTATTCTTGTTTGTAAAGTGTGCAATCCCGAGGTCTCGGGTTCGATACTAGACATTTACTAATTAATATTTATACGTAACTTTTAACAGCTCCCACTCGTATATCTATTAATAGTAAAATGACAATGGTTAGCGTCTTGCAACACTCCAATGCCCCTAGTTCGACCTGAGCTAGGTTTCCTGGAAAACCTTTAATGATTCATCATTATTATTATCCTTTCGCCTCTAATACTACATTAATAAAGATGTGAGGTTCTTTATTAAATTCTGTTTCTCGTCTCTTTATGATTGAACAAAATTACCAAAACATCTGAACGTATTCCAGATAGACTTTGGGCGTGGCCACGCAAACATTTTGTCAACCCTACGAGGGGCCCAGCAGTATTAAACTTCTGAACAAATCAGAAGGAGCGAATTCTCTCTTGACTACAAGAATAACCCATGAACTTTGCAACATTCTGAAAACAACCCTTATGACTTCCAATTACGGTAAGCGGTAGATTGCTCCACAAAATGCACTACATCCATGACACTTATCTGGTATCTCAAGTCTGAGGATAACTATTAAATATGATTCTCACAATAAATTTAAATCATATTGTTGGGATAAGTCCAATACTCAATTCATTGAATATCATGTGAAATTGGTATGACTACGCATCAATATACTTTCAAGTATATCCTAAACCAATACTCAAAATTGTCTTAGTTTAATGATATTCCCATATCATTAATCGACAACGGACTATTTAGAATAATAAATTATTCACGGATCTTAAACATGCAAATATAGGATATATTATTAATAAGACAATGAATAAATAAACATAACCAATATTTTATTTCAGTAAATATTAATAATTGTACATTACATCCTTTATCCAAATACTAATCACAAATGGGCATGAAACTATCAGCTAATTTAAGTCCTATTCCTTCAGCATGCTTGTAAAGCTTGGTGCCAGGTAAAGGCTTTGTAAATTGATCAGCTAAGTTTTCATCTGTGTGAACTTTGAGCATTTCGATTTCACCTATCTCAACTTGTTCTCTGACATAGTGGTGCTTAATCGGGAAATGTCTGGTGCCTCTCATGATTCCAGGTTCATTGGCAAATGTAATTGCGGCTGAGTTGTCACAATACATTTTTATAGGTCGCTGAATCGAAGGCATAACCCCAAGCCCTGAAACAAACTTCCTAATCCAAACAGCTTCCATTGCAGCTTCTGAAGCAGCTATATACTCACTTTCTGTAGCAGACATCGCCAGTACACTCTGCTTTTTGCTCCTCCAATCAACAGCTCCTCCATTAATGACAAAGACATAACCCGTCTGAGACTTCGTATCATCTTTATCACCTTTCCAAGAAGCATCGCAGTAACCTGTTACATCAAGCTCTGCAGATGGAGTACCCCCATATACTAAGAACATCTCTTTAGTAGCCCTAAGGTACTTAAGAATATTCTTAACAGCAGTCCAGTGTTTTTCACCTGGGTTCTGCTGATATCGACTGGTTAAATTCTGAGCAAACGCAACATCAGGCCTTGTGCTTTTTACCGCATACATTATAGATCCCACAGCCGAAGCATAAGGGACTCTCTTCATGCGTTGCACCTCTTCGGGTGTTGAAGCACAAACTTTGTTGCTCAAGCCATGTTGCTCTTGCATCGGCAAATATCCTTTCTTGGAATTTTGCATACTGAATCTCTTCAATATTTTATCAATGTAAGCACTTTGGCTTAATCCAATTAATCGCTGAGATCTATCTCTATATATCTTGATTCCCAGAATAAATGCAGCTTCCCCTAGATCTTTCATAGAAAAACAACTTCCAAGATATTCCTTAACCTTTTGTAAACTTGGAATGTCATTCCCCATGATCAATATGTCATCGACATATAATATAAGGAAAATTACATTACTCCCACTAGCTTTGTGATATACACATGGCTCATCAAGATTTTGAGTGAATCCATACTTCTTAATTTCACTATCAAATCTTTTATTCCATTGTCGTGATGCTTGCTTTAATCCATAAATGGATCTCTTAAGCTTGCATACACGATCTGGGAATTCTGGATTTACAAACCCCTCAGGCTGCGCCATATAGATGTCTTCATCTAGGCGACCATTTAAGAAGGCGGTTTTGACATCCATTGCCAAATCTCATAGTCATAGTAAGCGGCTATGGCTATAAGAATCCTAATTGCCCTTATGTCAGCTACAGGAGAAAAGGTCTCCTCATAGTCAACACCTAAAGTTTGAGTATAGCCTTTAGCTACCAAACGGGCCTTATAGGTGTGTACAATGCCATCCATATCAGTCTTCTTCTTGTAGAGCCATTTACTCCCAACTAGCTTGGCACCCGGAGGTAGGTCTACTTCTTCCCAGACTTCATTATCTTTCATGGATTGCATTTCCCCATTCATAGCTCCCTGCCATTTTTCCTTTTCTGGACTATTCATAGCAGCTTTATAACTTGTAGGTTCATCAAGATCCCCTATCAAGTTGTCATCACACTCCATGTTTAAACATAGACGTGTAGGAGCCTTCACAGATCTTGAAGATCTGCGAACGGGAATCACTTCAACTTCTGGTGGAGGACCTAAACTTTCAGGTTCTTCAGGAAGTTGGCTAGTGTTTTCAGAAGGTGTCACATCTTCATGATCGTCTTCCAGATCATATACTCTCCCACTGAATTCTTGAGATATGAGCTCCTTTTCTAAGAAGTCTCCATACCTTGCAACAAAAACCTTGTTTTCAGCTGGGTAATAAAAGTAGTAACCCATAGTTTCCTTAGGGTAACCTACGAAGATGCACTTTACAGATCTTTGTTGGAGTTTGTCTGCTGAGTCACGTTTAACATACGCCTCACAACCCCAGACCTTTAGATAAGACAAGTTAGGAACTTTCCCAGTCCATACTTCATATGGAGTCTTATCAACCTTCTTTGTTGGAACCATATTTAAAATGCGAACTGCAGATTCCAAGGCATAATCCCAAAACGAGTAAGGAAGAGTTGTTAGATTAAACATAGATCGTATCATATCTTGCAATGTACGATTCCTTCTTTCAGATACACCATTTTGTTGTGGAGTATATGGAGAAGTAAGGTGCTGGACAATTCCCTCCTTTGCTAAGTAATCTATAAACTCTTGACTCAGGTATTCACCACCTCTATCGGATCGAAGAGCTTTAATCTTCTTTCCTAGTTGCAACTCTACTTCTGCTTTAAACACTTTGAATGTCTCAAACACCTCATGTTTATGTTTAAGTAAATAAACATAACCATAACGGCTGTAGTCATCCGTAAATGTTAAGAAGTAGCTAGCACCTCTCCTTGACACATGTCTAAGTGGTCCACACACATCTGTGTGAATAAGACCAAGTAGATCATTCGCCCTTTCAATCCTATTTTTAAAGGGTTTCTTAGTCATTTTCCCAGCAATGCAAGATTCGCATTTATCAAATGATTCATCATTGATCTTTTCTAAAAGCCCATCATGTTGCAGCTTTTTCATGCGATCTTTGCCAATGTGAGCAAGTCGACAATGCCAAAGATAAGATGAATCCAGACCTTTCTTGATTCTCTTATTGTTGATGCTATACATTGAATTATTTTTAACAAAAGCTTTATCATTATCATTCATATCAATTTCAAAGACACCATTCACAGCAATAGCATTAAAATAAAAAACACCATTTAAAGAAACCGAAATTCCATTGCTAGAAATAGTATGCTCAAAACCAAGGTTCAACAAACATGAAAATGAAATTACACCTCTAACAATTGACGGTGCATAATGACAATTATTTAAAGATAGTACTAAGCCCGAAGGCAACACTAAATCATAAACTCCTATAGCTTCAACTCCTGCATGCGCTCCGTTACCAACGTGCAAGAATTGTTGTCCATAGGCCAGCTTTCTCTCAACTCTAAACCCCTGCAAGGTATTGCAAATATGAATGCCACATCCCGTATCATATACCCATGAATTCAATTTAGGAGTAAGAGTGAATAATTCAATCATAAAGAACACACCTGATGAACTGGGGTTACCAGCTTCATTCCCCTGCTTCTTGAGTCGCAAGTCATGAATATAGAGAGGACAATTGCGCTTCCAATGGCCCTTTTCATGACAATGGTGACATGCCTGATCCTTCTTGTTTGGTGGATTCACCTTTTTCTGCTTAGGCTGATGTTGCTTCATCTTGGGTTCAGGTTGATAGGCCATGACCTGCTTGCCTTTGTTAACCTTCCCTTTGCCTTTGTTCACATGCGATTTCTTCTGGATTCTCCCACCATGAATTGCCAACACTTGCGGGGTAGGATTCTTGACCTTGGCTGGTAGACTTTTCTCATACTCAATAAGCAATGCGAGTAATTCAGATACTGTCTTCCCCGAGCAGTGCATATTGAAGTTCTGCACAAAACCAGCAAAGTCCTTGTTAAGGGACCTGTTGATCAAGTGCACTTGCACATTGTCAGGGTAACCAAATCCAATTCTGTGAAGCTGATCAAAAGATTCCTTCATCTCAGTCACATAATCTTCAACTGGTTTACCATCACCATGCTTGCAGTTATGTAGCTTGTCCAATTCATCATACAATTCAACTGCTGGTGGTTTCTCATAAGATTGCCTAAGAACATCAAGCATATCTTTTGGGAAAAAGTACTCAAACTTCTTTTGCAATTGAGCACTCATGCTAGTGAGCATTAAACAAGCAACCTCATTAAACTTAGCATGTTCCACCCTCCATGCCGCCTTGACTGCTTCTGGTTCAGAAGCAGCAGGCTCAGCTGGGCATTCTTCGGTCAAATAGTCCATTTTACCGGTCGACCTCAAGACAATTCTAAGTGAGCGGTACCAATCATTGAAATTCTTTCCAGTCAGTTTCTCTCTCTCAAGATGACTCTTGAAAGCAGAAATCACAGATGGGGTATCGGGTTGAGCCATATCTACAGATAAAAGTTCAAACATTAGTATTTTCGATAATAAATATCTTCAAGAAAATAAAATACCCATTAGTTATATTCATATAACCACCAAAATTTTCTTGAAAACCTAGGATCTAACTTTACATAGTTCCACCACATCAGTTGATCTGCTAGTGGTGAAAGTACAAAAGATAGTAATCTGTCGAACAATAATTGGCAAACAAGATTTCCAATTCCTAGATCATTATGGGAATTACATCAAATTGATTCATCAATTTGCCTTGTAAGCATGTTTCATCCCATCTCATGCCTTAAGTTCTAGGTCTCACGCACAACTTAATTAAGTCGTCTACCTTAGAAACTGTAAAATTACAATTATGGTCTCACGCGTTAAAAGAATTTTACCTTGTTATAGTAATTTAGCCTAGGTCTCACGTTTACTAAATTAAAATTCCAAGTGTTTCTTATAGGTAGATGGCATGTAACTTAAATTATAAAGGGTATTTATTTTTGATATGTCAATCAAAATATGTACAAAGATGCATGCACTCATCTTTATAACATAAGTTTTCATAAAAACTTTTTATATCCAATTCGTGAAATTAATACACAAAGTTTTACTTGAGGTTTATGCCAAAACCCTAAGATGACTTTCTACAACATATGATTTTAAAAGTAATTCGTTTAAGACATATTCAAGATTGTGATAACCAAGGCAGACTCTAAGGCTCTTTTCTAAGCCTTCAAATCACGGTTATGAATATCATCTTAAAAGACTTAATTTTAAAAACATATTTGCACAAAACATCATTCAAGCAAAAGTTTATGGATTCAATCTCAAAATAGTAATGAAGTTTGAATTTTGCTAGTCTCGACTGGGAGCTGATTACCGTGCGAATCGGACCACGATTGTCAATAAGACCTTGCAAGATTCTTACTTTATCACTTTAGGGTTTCAAAATTATTAGTCCATATTATTTTCTTTTATGAAAATCACCCTTTTTATTGCTTACATCAAGTCAAACAATTAAGAAAACAATAAAACAAGTAATTTAAAGAAAATAAACAACTAATAATAAAACCTGAAACAATTAGCCACATGCAAACCATATTAAAAGATCCTAATAAAATCAATTCTAGGTATAATTATGCATGTAATCACCTAAGGCCTTCCCTTCTTAATGGAAGTGGAGCCACATACATTGACGAATCAATTGCGTAGGCCAAAGATAATATACACACCACATAGCATATAAATTGATTTTAATATATATGGAGTCTTCCCCAATTTTAGATCTATTTAAAACATGTGACATAAATAAACAAACAAGATCCATGACTAACATGCATGTTTCGTCACGGATTAACCTAACAATTAGCACATAGGTCACAAGTATGTCCACAAAAACCGGTTTAGACCTAGGGTTTCTATATGATTATTATATAATCAAGAAAACCACAAACCCTAATTAGGGTTTTATAGTGGAAATCGACCCCCCCCTTAAAATTAGGGTTAGGGTTACAAAAATTTTTAAAAAAAATCTAAAGAAAACCCTAGAAAAACATGTATCTAAAACAATTAAAGATCCGATTTTTATTACGTTTTAGTAATCAATTACATGTTATCCATGGCTCGTGATGCCACTGTTAGAGTTTGACAATCAAAGTACACATATTGCGGAAGCTAGGATCAAGTAATAACACGTATAAAGATTAACTAAAACATAAATAGAAAACATACCCGATGCACTTCAAATAAACCTTGATTCTTGTACAATTAGATCAATGATAAACCCCTTACCGTTTTGTTTATCGATCTCTTGATAATTACTAAAGTAAGTAATTACCTCGTTCTTGTACACACAAACTACCAACGAATAAAGGTTTGATGCAAGTAAACAAAACACTTAATTTGCTTATGAAAATTTCGATCCTAAAACCCTTATGGGAGTGAGGATCGATCGACCAAGAGAAGAAACAAGGAGAAGAAAACTTTAGGGTTTTGTGTGTGTGCACAAGAGATGTGAAACCCTAATCCTTGGCCTTGTATATATACTAGGTGATTCCTTGGAGCACAAGCAAGGGTGGATCGACCCATGGTGTGGGCTTCGACCGGCCTAGGCACCCTTGGGGTGTTTCTAGATCCTTCTTGACTCCCAAGTTACACTCTAGTCCTCGTTCTCTTATCCCTTAATAATAATTAATACTTACGTTTAATATTAATGATTATTTAGTCCCTTAAGTGTTTATAAATATATATATACGATACATTTAACATATATATATTTATTTACATTATTCTTGTTTGTAAAGTGTGCAATCCCGAGGTCTCGGGTTCGATACTAGACATTTACTAATTAATATTTATACGTAACTTTTAACAGATAGTAGTAGTGTTAATAGTACTAGGGTGGATAGTTCGGGTCAAGATTTCGGGTATTCGTATACGAAAGTGGTGTCGGGTGGGTTGAGAAGGAGTAGCAGCTCGTACCCGGATTTGAGAAATGAGTCTGTTTGGGAAAATAACCGTGAAAATGTCCGAAACCGATTTTACGACGATTTCGACGTGTATAATTCGTCTCCGATGACTAGATATTATGGGAGATCACGTCGGAATGAACTTGATCCGGTTGAGTATTCAGATGTTAAAGAGATTGTTGTTGATACGGTGGTTCCGGTGGCGGAGGTGGCGGCGCCTCCGCCACCTCCGCCGCCACCCGCCGCCACCGCGGCGGGAGAGTTCGAAGAGGCATTCGTTTCAAAGTGTTGGAAGGAATGTTAAATCTGAAGAGTTTGATGAAGTGAGAACTGATGTGTCTCCACCGGCGCCTCCGCCACCGCCGCCAGTGGTGGCGGTGACGGCGGTGAAGGTGCACCGACCGCGTCACAAGAATAACAAGCTTGAGCGGAAAGTTAGCGACGCAACAAAGGAAATAGCTACGGCTATTTCGAATATATCTTCGATGTACTACAACAAACAAAAGAAAAGAAAAAACAAAAGGAAGAAAAAAAGCGAATCCAGTGCGGATTCATCTCCACCGTCCGTTCATTCTACTCATTCAGTAGAATTAACGGACGTGGAAGAGCCACGTCACTCATTTATACCAACACCTTCACCTCCACCACCGCCTCCACCCCCACCGCCTCCTTTTAAATTTCAAAACCTTTTCAAAAAAGGCGCGAAACATAAAAAAATACACTCAATTTCACCCACAATTTATCCCCCACTACCGCCGCCACTACCGCCACCACCAAACTCTATTTTCAACAACATATTCAAAGGCAACAAAAGCAAGCGCTTTAATTCCAATTCAAATCCGTCCTCAATTATGAACAATATGTTCAAAACCGGAACGAAAAGTAAACGGTTCATTTCAACGCCGCCGCCACCACCTCCACCGCCGCCACCAATGACTCCGCCACGATACACAACACCTATAAGATCAAAGAAATTATCCGCGCGTGAAAGTCACGCGCCACTGGAGTATCATAACCGTAAGTCAACGAGCAAAGGCAAACCGCCGTTACCGGCGAAAACAAGCTATTACGAAAGAGAAGACTTTTTACCGAGCGGTTCACAGTCTCCGTTGATACCAATGCCACCACCTCCACCACCGCCGTTTAGGATGCCGGCGATGAAGTTTGAGCTCCGTGGTGATTATGTTAGGATACGGAGTACACATAGTTCGGTGTGTAGTTCACCTGACCGAGATGACGTGGCGTCGATTATATCGGACAGTGGAGATTCAGTGGGGCCTAATTTAGGGTCCGGTGGGCCCATTTCGTTTCCTAGCCCGGATGTTAATGCTAAGGCCGATAGTTTTATATCTAGGCTTAAAGATGAGTGGAGGATGGAAATGAATAAAAAATTGGGCTAAAAAGCCCATTAAGAAGCCCAAACGAGGAACGGTCGACCTCGATTTGAACTCGTTCTAAACAAATGCGATCTTAGACATGTGACACGCCTACTTTTTACTAGAAATCGTAGATATATGAGTTTGTACATGGGACACGTCTACTGTTTACTGAAAATCGTAGATATGTGAGATTGTACATTAGGCGATCGTAGATATATTACACGACTTGGATATGCACTCGGGTAGACTGTAGAACATGCATGACGGTTTGGATTTGATAGGTGGTATGGTTCATGCTGTTGATGTGTTAGCTGACACGAGCTTTTGAAGTACAGTATTTGGCTAAAGTTTTTGTGTTAATGATGTGACTTAATATAATAAAATACCATTAAGTTGGTTATACAATCACACGTCTGTCTTAATGAAGTGCTACCCACACTTGTTGATTTTGTTGATTAGATTTAGGTACAGGTTAAGTAAATGATTAGGTTTTGAACATTAAATTCTCTAGTAGAGTTGTTATCATGGAGTGAATGGTTGAGATGTCAATTTCAAAAGGGATTTCAACTTTGAGACATAAGTATAAAAATATCACATTCGCATGGATTTGGTTCATAGACAAAGCCCATAACCAAAATCTACCATAAAACATGGTTAAAGTACACGTTAGGCTGTTCATAAATCGAAAACCGAAACGGAGCCGAATCAAATAAAATCGAACCAAATTTGTATTTGATCTGAATTTATCAAAGGGAAAAATATTTGATAATGTACCATACTTGTCACAAAAATTACTTTCGTGTAGCGAACAAAAAAAAAATAGCTTTTTGATGTACTGAACTTTCATTTTTTGGCCTTTTTTATGTACTATTGACATTTTTGCCCCTCAAAATATTGAAAATCCAAGGACATTTTTGTCACGAAAATACATCAAAAAGGACAAAAATGAAAGTTCAGTACATCAAAAAGTTTTTTTTTGTACGCTACACGAAAGTAATTTTTGTGACAAGTATGATACATTATTAAATATTTTTCCTTTTATCAAAACCAAACCGAACCGAATTAAATATTCAATTTTTGGTTTGGATATGATTTTGATACAATGAAAATCGAACCGAACATAATACCGAATTCACATAAATACCTGTATTTTTTTTTTATATATTTATATAAAAGAAATCACTAAAACTTTTTTCCTAGTATAAATATAACAATTTTAAGGGATTTATTTATTTATTTAATTTTTTTGCGGTAAAAAATATACTCTATAATTAACTGAAAAAAAAAATACTCTCTCCGTCCCAAAATTATTGTCCAGTTTGAATTTTCAAAGTAAAACTGGTTCAACTTTGAACATAAATATATTTTTTTTATTATATAATATTTGATGAAAAATTATACTATTGAAAAGTTCACTTAAATCCCAATCCATTTTGTATATATTTTGCATCAAATATTATATAACACCCACAAAAATATTTAAGGTCAAAGTTGAAGAATAAAGACTAAAAAAAGTCAGTAGTGGACAATAAATTTGAGACGGAGAGAATATAAATTATATAACTCGGGTTTTCGGTTCAATCCAAAAGCCAAACAGAATTCAATTTTGGTTTTCGGTTCGATTTAATCTGATTTGAATTCGATTTGGTTCATTTTCGATTTTACCTAAAAAAAATTAACCGAACAACTCAATAACCATGCCAATAAACACCCTAGTACACGTTGATTGTGTATAGATTTGCTTAATTGCTTTACAGATTTAGAAAGTAAACTTGATGTTACATAAAGAATGATCAAAATATGATCAAAAGCAAACAACATTTTAGTTGTCATTTTCCGGATACAATACAAACGATAGGTTAGGCCACTAAAGTTTTTATAGATGTAAAGGGAGAAAGTGAATCCAAAGGAAACTTAAAAAATCATTCATCCAAAAAATGAAGTCATTACATACAAAGAGCAACAATGCCTTGTTGGGAAGATTGCTTTTTATCACTTTTGAACCATTTAGAAGTAAAGCATTATAATGCTATGGCCCTCTCCAACCTAACATGCTTTTAAAGTGGTCATATTTTATGTTCCAAATTTTTTGTGATCATTGGCGTTTAATTATGTGTGTTGGAGAGAATAGATATTGTTGACATGACTCTTTGTGATTTTCGCGGAAAAAGTTCATCATGAATACAAATATCTTAACTTTTATAAAGGATGATAATTCGATATTTGAGGTGTTTTTGGTGCTTTTGAGGTAAATAACATTATATCGTAGCTTTTTTATGAAACACTGATGAGTGTCTAAATACTCATCATTTTATACCAATCTGAGCTGCCAAAACATCCAAAAACACTCAAATATGCATCATAATACTTAAAATATCTTAGAAGTGTGTTTTATATGTTTCAAATGCAAAATATGCAAAAACAGATGAAAAACGTACAAAGTTTGCATAATTGGCAGTTTCAGTCCCTCAAGTTTCATAAATTGGCAAAACTAGTCCCTGGTTATTCTAAAAACATGAAAAAGTCACCAAAGGTCCTTTTTAATCATAAAGTTACATATTTAGTCCTTTGGTGCAAAGTTTCACAAAATTACAAGTTTGGTCCCTGTACTTTGGAAATTGACAGAAATGGTCCCTGGGATGTTAAAAACTTTGAGAAAAGCAATTTTGGTCCTTGTGCTATTAATCTTTTGCAGGAATGGTCCTTAGATGTGAAGTTTGGTAAAATTACATAAATAGTCCCTGAAGTTTCACAGTTTGGCAAAAATAGTCCCGGTATTTAAAAAAATGAAAAACATCAAAAATACCCTTGTACTATTCACCCTTGTCAAGCTTGGTCCCTATGAGAACTTTGATAAACTTACAAAACCAAACCCTTAACTTTCACCAAACTACAAAAATGGTCCTTGTTAGTTAATATACAAACGAACCCTTATTATTATAAAACCAAACCAACAATCAAATCCATTACCTAATCCAACCCACTCCCTTTATTTTTCCCAAGCCCAAATGAAATCCAGCCCAGTCCACACCTTAAATAAAACCGGGTCAAACATCCCGGTCAAACACCACCCAGTCATCCCTTTTCCCTTTCCAATACCACCCCTCACCACAGACCACCAAAACCACTTCCAGCTCTCTGGTTTCACCACTACTTGCTCCCCACTCATTCCACCTCACCCTCCACCTCACACATACTCCCAAAACCCCTTAATTACCTCAAAACCTTCACCACGCAATCCACAGTTGTCCCTTGGACTTTTGGCGCGAAAAAGTTTTTTAAACGGCCATGATCCATCAGACCTTATCAACGGCTCACAGATGGTGGGAAATGTCAAGGTGGGTCCCAATAACCCTGGAAATCTCTACAAAAGGAAAAGGAAGCAGAAGATGAAGATTATTAGTGTAGCTTTAGTTAAAATTAATCGTAGGTAGTGTAATTTCCAATTCAAGTGTAATTCTCAGTTATACTAAGTTGTTTTCAGTTACTTTAATGTGTTATGAACATTGTTGATCATTAATTTCAAAGTCTTGTTAAGAAAATCAGTTTTGGCATTTTTAAGTTAAATTGACACTTTAACTTAAATATTGTTGAATGTTGTTTCAGTGATCCCATTGAGTTTTTATAAGTTATTGTTAAGTTTTTATAAGTTTTCTTTGGCAGTCTAATTAGTTTATCTTTAATAATCAAAAATCATCAAAAATTCAAGGAAAATGGAAAATAATTAAAAAATAGAGTTTACAAAGAGTGAAGCATGAAGAATGGTGGATTATGGATGTACTTGGTTTAGTGGCTTTGTGGAAAGCTGTTAGGGTGGTTTACAGTTCTTGGTTGTTGGTTCTTTGGTTTTCTCAGCTTGAACTCCTTTGTAAGTCATAAGTGTAATTTTTGCTTTCTATTAAATATAGCTTGTAATCTGTTTTATATATATTCAATTAAGTTTATTTAACATTAATATATAGATAAAAAGTCATTTCATAATCTTAAGTAACCAATTGCTTAAGAAATCATCAAAACAATCTGTTAAGGGGGTGTTTGGCTTTGCTTGTTTCAGTAGGAATTAGGGTGTTTAAGTTGTTACTCTTAATTCAGTTAACTTGCATCAGGTCTAGGTAGGTTAAGTCAAGTCTAAAAACCATGCCTTAATCAACAAAAAGTCAAAATCAATTTCCAAATTCCTTGACAGTTAACTGTCAAGGATTTAAGGTCCACAAACCCTCACATTAGCTTATATCTATTAGTTCTAGCTTAATTTAGGTTAGTCATAGATTAATATAGCTTATTAAATCAGTAGTAGTGATTAGAAGTTCAATAAAGTCAAATCTTAGATTATTATCAAAAGTCAAATTTTCATCATCTCAGATTTTCTCAAATCTTCAAGGATTTGTTTAGAATTTAGGAATTGGATCTAGGACTTGAAATTTGTTTTAGTAATAGACTACCACCTTATCTTTGAATTCCCATACAGCTTATATTTTTAGGATTTTTACCCTGGTCTCCACTCACCATCAAACTCACTTGCAGGGAAGACTCTTCCCCTGCACCAGCAGATTCAGTCTATCACCACCACTTTGGTGGTGATTTGTGACCACCTCAGTGGGCCCCATTAGTCATACTTAGTTCCATAGAAACCCCCTCCTACCAGGGAGTAAGGATTGACCTTTTGTTTGACCTGAATCTCAGTGGACCCCACCTAGAAATACCCATGAACTTTGTCCCCATTCTGAGTTCAAACTAAGTTTTGGAATTGCTTATTTTGGCTTATCAGCTTATCTACTGAGCTTATTTGACCAAATTGAGTTTTGACTAGTCCAACTAACTTATTTAGATCAGAATAAACCAAGGTGGGTCCCACATAAGCTCATTTGAGCTTATTTGCCTTTTCAGTCAACAAAAGTCAACTGTGGTAGCAATAAGCTTCCACAGTGCTTAATATTAGCTTATAAAATATTTTTTTTTACAAAAGTTATCTATTTTTAAGTATATTATAGATTGGTAAAAGAAAAATCAAGAAAAAACAATATAAAGATAAGTGATAGTTTCTATTTAATTCAATTTAATTTTAATTTTCATTTTTATATTTTTATTAAGTAATTTGTAATTTTATATTTTTGTTAATTTCCTTTTATATTAAATTATTTTAAATAATTTTCTCAGATTTTTATTTTGTAATTTAGTATTTATTAGAATTAAAAATAGTTTTATTAGTAATTAATCAATAATTAAGTTTTAAATAGCATAATTAATTTTTATAAAGTAATACCTAATTTTTATATTTTTCCTAGCTTTTATAAGTTATAAAATAGTTTTATAAATTTTTTCATAATTTTCTAAGTTGATTTAGTATTATTTGTAATTTAAAATAGTTTAATTAGTATAATTAATATAAATAGTTTTTAATTAATAAAAAGCTCATAAAAAGACAAAAACATTTATTTTTATTTTTTATACTTTCTTCAAGTTCATTTTAAGTTTTAGAAATTATTTTTATAAATTTTTAGTTTAATTTGTAGTGTTTATTATTTTTAGTTTTAATTAAGTTAGTTTTAATTAAATAGTTAAATAAGTTTTTAATTAAATAATTAATAATAAATAATAAAATAATCTTAAAAATATAGTTTTCTTTTTAGTTTAATTTTATTTTAAGTTTAAGTTTGTAGGATTTTCATTTTTAACCCTTGTAGTTTATTTTTCTTAAAACTCACCTTTTTCTCAGTACGCAGTCGCGTCTGATTTTAAATTGGTGTACGTTTTAACGTTTTAGATATCTAGGTTTCACGTAATCGTTAATTTAGTTTTCCTAAGTTATTTTAAGTTATAAAACCCTAATTTAAATCACTCACACACACTTTATACCTTTCTTGTTCACATTCACTGATCACAGATTCGTTTTTAATACCATCACAACCTCGTTGGGACATTACGACCCGGGAAAACACTGTATTTCACGGAAGCATTTGCCTCAGCTGTTTGACTATTATAATTGACCATTCACAAGTGGTTGACCAATAATTATCTGACCGTTTGAGGCAAATCAAAATTTGGCGCCGCTGCCGGGGAGGTTGTGCGCTTATTTTAAACGATTTTGCGTATTTGTGATTCTGGATATACATCCATTGTGTATTTTACCATCTTTTATCCATATTTCTATAAAACAAAACCCAAAAATATTCACCTTTATACCCTTTATCCATTTGATTCTACTTTCTTACACCCATCTCATACATAATTCTTATGGCGTCTCTCGGCTACAAGTGTTTTCACTGTAAAAACCCGATTGAGAATGGCTTTCGTTGTCTCCGGTGTATTTGTGAGAAATGTGGCAATAATTGTAGTAACAGATGTTGTACTGTGTGCAATCTGTTCATAAGTCCAAATTCTCTCAATGATTCACCAAATTCTTCCAACTACCCTTCACAGCCCGAGATACGTGCTATTAATGACAAACCTTCAAAAATTGATCATAACCTTTTATGGTTTACGGTTAAAAGTTTGTCAAGCAAACGTACAGAGCTTAGGGTAGTGACTGAAAAGAACGACTTACCCAATCTTCACGTTTATCAAGAACCAAAACCCGAGACCATAACGGAAGTGGTGAAAATTTCTAGCTCTAAGAGCACACCACTTGTCCCACCTCCAGATTTTGTTCCTTGTGACGGTTGTGGTGAGCCGCTTTTCGGTTTTCCGTGTCGTTGGTGTACATGTGAACAATGTGGTAATGATATTCAAAACGGGAGTTGTTTGTTTTGTGGATCGAGTAATTCATTTGCTTATGATCCTAATCAAAACTCATTCAACGACTCCTCAAATTTTTCCAACTACCCATCACATTCATACGAGCAAGAATCATATTATCCAAATCTCAATGATGCTTCGTATCAAAATACACCAAGCCAGACTCAGCAGTTTAACTGTTGTGAGTACTGTGGAGGTCCACACTTTAGCTCTGATTGTCAAACAAGGAATCCATTTCCTTGTAACAATTACGACTATTCATTTCAATACCCACCTCTACAATACCAAATGAACCAAACAACTCCTCAAAACCAGCAAGACCCTTGTCTAGAGGTTCTTGAAAAACTTAAAAACATTATAGAGGAGTTGGTTAATATGTCGTCTCGCAATGCACCAAGTTTTTCTTGTGCATATTGTGGGGGTCCTCATAATGATGATCAATGTCAACCTTCCGGTTTTGACACATTCACACCCCCACAGTTTCCACTCATTCCATATTCTCATGATAAAACTATCGTGGAATTACTTGCTGAAAAACATGCAGCTAGAGACGTAAAAAGCATGGAAGAATTATTAGTCTTAGAACACGCAGCTATAACACGTACCAAATTTCAAAATGTTGTTCTTCTCTATGAAGATGATGAAAGTGATGATACCTCATCATGTTCATCAGTTGAGACTCCTTCCATGGATATACAGGGGGAAAAGAATATAACTGAATCACCAGCAGTAGAAATAATGAAACTTGTAGACTCCATTACTGCTAGTCCTTCTCAGCTCCCTCTGTATGCTGTTATCACACCCGAGGTTCCCACTCACTCTCTGAACATGGGGGACGAGCATCTTGACACAATTCCTGCAAAGGAATCTGACGAATTCATAAAGTTTAGTGTTGAGAACCTTGTCTCAATCCCAAGTGAGTCACAGGGAATTCTTGATCATATGTGTGATATCCCTCCCCCTCTTGTCTCTCCAAATGATCATATTGAGATGTTCTCTGATTCTGGTGAGAACTATTCTTTATCTTGTGGAGACATAAGTTATGTGGGGGAATTACCTTCTGAGCTTGTCAACTCAGAAGAAGAGAATGAGGAAGAAATTGTCCAAGACGAATCTCTTTGTCTTACGTTATTAAATGCTAATCTTCTCATTTCTAGAATCGAGGCTTTTAATGAAAAGCCTATTTCATCTCCTATCCCCGTCAAGGATAGTGAGATTTTGACCAGTGATTCTATTCCGGAATTGCAAACGTTCCATTTTGATCAAACGGGAGAGAAGATAAGTGGTATCACCACTTCTCATTCTTATAATTCTCTTCCCGTTTATGAATCATTTACTATTGAGGAGTTCCCCAATGAACTCACTCAATTCAATTCCGAATTCGAATCATTCACCTTTGAGGAGTTCTCCGGTGAACTCACTCATATCATATCTCCACCGGAGTATGATAGTTTCTATTTTGATCTAGACATACCCATAATATGTCTTGATCAAACGAGCTTAAATGAGGAGATTCATGAAACAATGAATTCTCCTATTGAAGATGAGGAGTTAGTTATGATTTTCATCATGACTTTCTTCCTTTTCTTCATATATCCTGTTCCCTACCCTGTTCTTCACTCCTTCGGGAGTGAGGACATTATCTTTGACCCCGGCATTCTCATTTATAAATTATGAGCCGGGTAATTATCTCATCGGTGTGGAACTTTCACGTGCTTCAAATGTTTATCCAAACGTCTTGAATGAAATTCCGATTGAGATTGTCTCTTCCACTTGCTTCCCCATGGACAAATGAATTCGGGGTCGAGTCAAGTTAGCGACTCGGTAATCAAAAACAGTAGCATGTATATAGGGTTTTCACCCGTATGTACCACCCTAGTGTGGGGGAGATGCCCCACATGTTGTATATATATATATATATATATATATATATATATATATATATATATATATATATATATTCTCAAAAAAAATGTAAATATAGTGATAGCTTCTATTTAAGAAGTTTTATCTAAAAAAATAATTGTATGTATATACATCTTAAATAAAGGCTATAGAGTATTTTCTTCTTACATTCTAAGTGTCGGTTTAACACCCGGTATTTTGAATATTGAGGACAATATTCAGTTCTAAGTGTGGGGGGAGATTCGTTATTCTAACGAATTTAAACACATGTTCCATCAAGAACCCCTATTTTAGCCAAAATTTTAAAATTTTTTCTCACTTAGAACGCAATAAATGGTTATCAATCCGCCATGTCTAACCCACATAAGGATTGGCTAATCCAGGAGCAAACGGTTCTTGGTAAAGATATCTCAAACCCGTTGATGGCTTGCAATTTGCCCAAAATTGTATGGTTCCTCAACTCCCCATCATCCTCAAAAGATAATGAGTTGGCTAGCCCGCAAGATTATGGCTTGTGGTAAAGGCCGTGGAAAAACCATAATTGGTAATCAGCTCACCAAGATGTTGACTATTCCATCAAGAGTTGGCTAGTCCAGAAGCAAACGGCTTTTGGTAAAGACTAATCAAATCCGTTGAAAGCTAGTTATTTGCTCAAAATCACAAGGTTATCAGGTGTGCCACAGTTCTTACACCTGGCTACTCCAGAAGTGATGGATTTTGGTAAAGAGTTTTTCAAATCCATTAAGTTTTTCTCAAAAGATTGTTAGGGACTAGCAATAGTTTAGTGTGGGGATTGATGAGTGTCTAAATACTCATCATTTTATACCAATCTGAGCTGCCAAAACATCCAAAAACACTCAAATATGTATCATAATACTTAAAATATCTTAGAAGTGTGTTTTATATGTTTCAAATGCAAAATATGCAAAAACAGATGAAAAACGTACAAAGTTTGCATAATTGGCAGTTTCAGTCCCTCAAGTTTCATAAATTGGCAAAACTAGTCCCTGGTTATTCTAAAAACATGAAAAAGTCACCAAAGGTCCTTTTTAATCATAAAGTTACATATTTAGTCCTTTGGTGCAAAGTTTCACAAAATTACAAGTTTGGTCCCTGTACTTTGGAAATTGACAGAAATGGTCCCTGGGATGTTAAAAACTTTGAGAAAAGCAATTTTGGTCCTTGTGCTATTAATCTTTTGCAGGAATGGTCCTTGGATGTGAAGTTTGGTAAAATTACATAAATAGTCCCTGAAGTTTCACAGTTTGGCAAAAATAGTCCCCGGTATTTAAAAAAATGAAAAACATCAAAAATACCCTTGTACTATTCACCCTTGTCAAGTTTGGTCCCTATGAGAACTTTGATAAACTTACAAAACCAAACCCTTAACTTTCACCAAACTAAAAAAATGGTCCTTGTTAGTTAATATACAAACGGACCCTTATTATTATAAAACCAAACCAACAATCCAATCCATTACCTAATCCAACCCACTCCCTTTATTTTTCCCAAGCCCAAATGAAATCCAGCCCAGTCCACACCTTAAATAAAACTGGGTCAAATATCCCGGTCAAACACCACCCAGTCATCCCTTTTCCCTCTCCAATACCACCCCTCACCACAGACCACCAAAACCACTTCCAGCTCTCTGGTTTCACCACTACTTGCTCCCCACTCATTCCACCTCACCCTCCACCTCACACATACTCCCAAAACCCCTTAATTGCCTCAAAACCTTCACCACGCAATCCACAGTTGTCCCTTAGACTTTTGGCGCGAAAAAGTTTTTTAAACGGCCATGATCCATCAGACCTTATCAACGGCTCACAGATGGTGGGAAATGTCAAGGTGGGTCCCAATAACCCTGGAAATCTCTACAAAAGGAAAAGGAAGCAGAAGATGAAGATTATTAGTGTAGCTTTAGTTAAAATTAATCGTAGGTAGTGTAATTTCCAATTCAAGTGTAATTCTCAGTTATACTAAGTTGTTTTCAGTTACTTTAATGTGTTATGAACATTGTTGATCATTAATTTCAAAGTCTTGTTAAGAAAATCAGTTTTGGCATTTTTAAGTTAAATTGACACTTTAACTTAAATATTGTTGAATGTTGTTTCAGTGATCCCATTGAGTTTTTATAAGTTATTGTTAAGTTTTTATAAGTTTTCTTTGGCAGTCTAATTAGTTTATCTTTAATAATCAAAAATCATCAAAAATTCAAGGAAAATAGAAAATAATTAAAAAAAATAGAGTTTACAAAGAGTGAAGCATGAAGAATGGTGGATTATGGATGTACTTGGTTTAGTGGCTTTGTGGAAAGCTGTTAGGGTGGTTTACAGTTCTTGGTTGTTGGTTCTTTGGTTTTCTCAGCTTGAACTCCTTTGTAAGTCATAAGTGTAATTTTTGCTTTCTATTAAATATAGCTTGTAATCTGTTTTATATATATTCAATTAAGTTTATTTAACATTAATATATAGATAAAAAGTCATTTCATAATCTTAAGTAACCAATTGCTTAAGAAATCATCAAAACAATCTGTTAAGGGGGTGTTTGGCTTTGCTTGTTTCAGTAGGAATTAGGGTGTTTAAGTTGTTACTCTTAATTCAGTTAACTTGCATCAGGTCTAGGTAGGTTAAGTCAAGTCTAAAAACCATGCCTTAATCAACAAAAAGTCAAAATCAATTTCCAAATTCCTTGACAGTTAACTGTCAAGGATTTAAGGTCCCTAAACCCTCACATTAGCTTATATCTATTAGTTCTAGCTTAATTTAGGTTAGTCATAGCTTAATATAGCTTATTAAATCAGTAGTAGTGATTAGAAGTTCAATAAAGTCAAATCTTAGATTATTATCAAAAGTCAAATTTTCATCATCTCAGATTTTCTCAAATCTTCAAGGATTTGTTTAGAATTTAGGAATTGGATCTAGGACTTGAAATTTGTTTTAGTAATAGACTACCACCTTATCTTTGAATTCCCATACAGCTTATATTTTTAGGATTTTTACCCTGGTCTCCACTCACCATCAAACTCACTTGCAGGGAAGACTCTTCCCCTGCACCAGCAGATTCAGTCTATCACCACCACTTTGGTGGTGATTTGTGACCACCTCAGTGGGCCCCATTAGTCATACTTAGTTCCATAGAAACCCCCTCCTACCAGGGAGTAAGGATTGACCTTTTGTTTGACCTGAATCTCAGTGGACCCCACCTAGAAATACCCATGAACTTTGTCCCCATTCTGAGTTCAAACTAAGTTTTGGAATTGCTTATTTTGGCTTATCAGCTTATCTACTGAGCTTATTTGACCAAATTGAGTTTTGACTAGTCCAACTAACTTATTTAGATCAGAATAAACCAAGGTGGGTCCCACATAAGCTCATTTGAGCTTATTTGCCTTTTCAGTCAACAAAAGTCAACTGTGGTAGCAATAAGCTTCCACAGTGCTTAATATTAGCTTATAAAATATTTTTTTTTACAAAAGTTATCTATTTTTAAGTATATTATAGATTGGTAAAAGAAAAATCAAGAAAAAACAATATAAAGATAAGTGATAGTTTCTATTTAATTCAATTTAATTTTAATTTTCATTTTTATATTTTTATTAAGTAATTTGTAATTTTATATTTTTTTTAATTTCCTTTTATATTAAAGTATTTTAAATAATTTTCTCAGATTTTTATTTTGTAATTTAGTATTTATTAGAATTAAAAATAGTTTTATTAGTAATTAATCAATAATTAAGTTTTAAATAGCATAATTAATTTTTATAAAGTAATACCTAATTTTCATATTTTTCCTAGCTTTTATAAGTTATAAAATAGTTTTATAAATTTTTTCATAATTTTCTAAGTTGATTTAGTATTATTTGTAATTTAAAATAGTTTAATTAGTATAATTAATATAAATAGTTTTTAATTAATAAAAAGCTCATAAAAAGACAAAAACATTTATTTTTATTTTTTATACTTTCTTCAAGTTCATTTTAAGTTTTAGAAATTATTTTTATAAATTTTTAGTTTAATTTGTAGTGTTTATTATTTTTAGTTTTAATTAAGTTAGTTTTAATTAAATAGTTAAATAAGTTTTTAATTAAATAATTAATAATAAATAATAAAATAATCTTAAAAATATAGTTTTCTTTTTAGTTTAATTTTATTTTAAGTTTAAGTTTGTAGGATTTTCATTTTTAACCCTTGTAGTTTATTTTTCTTAAAACTCACCTTTTTCTCAGTACGCAGTCGCGTCTGATTTTAAATTGGTGTACGTTTTAACGTTTTAGATATCTAGGTTTCACGTAATCGTTAATTTAGTTTTCCTAAGTTATTTTAAGTTATAAAACCCTAATTTAAATCACTCACACACACTTTATACCTTTCCTGTTCACATTCACTGATCACAGATTCGTTTTTAATACCATCACAATCTCGTTGGGACATTACGACCCGGGAAAACACTGTATTTCACGGAAGCATTTGCCTCAGCTGTTTGACTATTATAATTGACCATTCACAAGTGGTTGACCAATAATTATCTGACCATTTGAGGCGAATCAAACACGAAATAACTACTCTCAGCTTTGGCTGATCAAATGATTCGATTGATGAAGTTGCGAGAACGGATATTGTGAACACCCTTTAGATTGTGATGTACTAGAAGTGGCAAAATAAGAACGTCGTAGCGATATAAAATTATAAACCATGTCGATTGAAATTGACCATCCTAACATTTTTTGTACACCTATTTTTTGGGTCCATAACATAAAAGTGCCATTTGGACAAGGCCCAACCGGCTAATTCTACATTGTTGCTACTGCCATTGTTTTGAATGGACCACTAGATTGTGCATGTAATAACTTAGACTTTGGAGTTTGGATAACGAGCTTGAAGTTGTAAGACCCAAAATGAAGGTTGCTAATTTGGATTGGTTCGGTTTTGAACCGAAAACCATTTAATAAAATTAGTTCGGTTCGGATTTTGGTTTATGTGGTAAAAATTGAACTGTGAACACATGTAAAATGATTGGTTTTTTTGCATAGCTGTTAAAATCGTGATATATCTCTTAAGATCGTACGAGTTGATGATTCAACTAAGCGAAAATGAGTCAATCATCTGTAAGATTTTTGAAGACAGAGGATCTTATATAGGGTCTCGATCTTACCATAGGATCGTAAGATCTAGATCCGATCCAACCTACTTCCTTTGGATTTTTTAAATAAAGAAACTATAAATGAATTTATTTTGTTAAAGTTGAATAATAAAACAAGCCACTAGTGGGCCACTACAAGAGGATAGACGTTTAGTGACAGAAGTTGTAATGACACAAAAAAGTGTCACTAAATCTAACCTTTTTAGTGACACTTTTTAAAAAGTTTGGGTAAAAACCTTTTGTGATTGACACTTTTTATAAGCAAAATGTGTCACAAAAGGCAAAAAAAATTGTACTCACACTTTTTTTTTGTCACTATAAATAAACTATTACCTATTGAACTTCTACCTATAATTGGGACAAGCACGTAAATTTTTTAGCGACACATCTTTTATACTTTTGGTGACACTTTTTTATTTTTAGTGACACTTTTTTTTAACTTTTGTTCGCACTTTTTTTATGTGTCACTAGATAGACTATCTTTTATAGTGAGCATAAGCAACCATAAGTGTAATATATGTGTAAATATAAAGATTTTAGACTAAAGAATTAATCGTTTTGAATCATCGATTAGATGCATTAGTATTCTAAACCCATGTGAGCTTCATTTCCATTATGTTTAACCTTTTGAACTCTTATTTCTTTATAAATCTGTTAAACTATCAGTGTTAACTACGAAAACATTTAAGTAGGACCTTTCGAACTCGATCTGATCTTGTGATTTCAATTTTGCAAAATTAAAAACGATCCATAATAAAATATCAATCTTAACGGCCATATTTTTTTTATCGGTTCTAACCTTGTATAGGGATCCAAATTTTGGACTAGTTATCTTGCAATATGTGACACAAGTGACGAAATGAACAATAAGGTTAAATACTCTCATACTATAAGGTCTAAACACTTCAACTTCTCAAACTAAATATTACAAAAAGAATCAAGCAAATATTTAACAAGTTGGTTTTCGTTTATTTGCATTTTTTTTCTACTCGTTTTGACCTAGAAAACGCAGACTAAGATTTATTTGGTCGTGTGATCTTCATTATTTCAATGTAAGTTTATTACTCCGTATTATTGTTGATGCAGTTTTTATATATTTTCGAAATTCTATAGGTTGTTTTGTTATGTAGATATATAAATTAAAATGTATGTAGTAACTCGATTAGGTTATTAAAAATTTGACATTATGTAAATTTCCCATTTGTAGGAAAAGGTTGTGTCCGGTTGTTGTTGGGGACAATGTCGTAGCTGAGATTTCAGAAGTCTTGAATATAACGGTAATTTAGCTTCAATTTTAACAAATATATAGAACATAAAATCATATATCATCACATTTTTCGTAAACACTATTAAGAGTTAAGACGATAATTTGTGTTCATAGAACATAAAATCATATAACATTACATATGCATAGATTTGTTTCTGTAAATAGTTAAAACTTAAGAGTTAAGACGATAATATTGTGTTCATGCACCTTATCATATGATAATTTCTAATAACATTGTATTTATGCTACCTACTTGTAGAAAAAATGTCGGAATATGAAAGGAAGTTCAAAGGAAGAATCAGTGAACTCAAACTCGTGTTTCAACATCTATGCAGAGGAAGAATATACTAACTCAAATTCTTGCTTCAACATCGATGACAGAGTAAGACTATCGTGTTGTTGAAACTGACTATATTTTCTGCCGGTTTGTGATTGCAAATTTGTTTTAACTTTGGCATTAGGCTATAAACTTTGTGTTAATCATAATAGTTTCTAATAAATGGACGTTTATTTTTTAAGTTTTGTGGAATTTTGATTAATACTCGTATATCAAATAAGAGTACGTAATTTGAACTTAAACTTGTGATAAATGAGTACATATAGTTTGAATTCGGGACGATTAAATTGTTTGTGGAAATTTTGATAATGTGCCTATGGCTTAAGATTTCAGGTGTAATGTTATAGAATAATGAAGTCAAATTTGCTTTGGATGTTAAAATTTAACATGCTTTTAAGGGAATTTTGGTAACTATTTTGAATTAGTTACACCATAGTGTTATCGTATGTTGGAAAATACCTCGACAACAATCCGAAGTTCGATCGCGGAAACGTTAGATCGCGAGTAGTATCGAACACAAGTAGCAACACGAGATACTACAAAGAACCGACAAGAATATGCACACGATATACTCTCAACGAACCCTTTATTAAAACCAATAAAGCCTTTACAATTGAGGAAGAAGAATGAATAACTAGCATCACCCCTCATCTCTATTTATAGAGATGAGGGGGTAGAAACCTATCCTAAGTCAAATAGGAAACATCCTTACCTTGCAAGGCAAGCTAAACAATTCCTAGTTCAAGTCTACTACCTAATCTAATTACAAAGTACACTTAAGTCCCTAATGTTTAAGTTACTACTAATATATAAAAATTTCCACCTTAGGAGTAACACTTAAACATAACCGATACTCAGCACTTTTTCCTTGTGCTAGAACTTCGAACTGGGAACCACCTTTTCGACCAGGCATTGTACTTCAGTAATGTTCCAAGATTAGTTTTCATAGACTCCTTTACTTTCTTCTTTTCAGCAACATTACCCTCTGCACCCTCTTGACCAGGTACTCCGGTTACCGTAATGTCCACCCCCACATTTATACCAAGGTGTACCTTTTACTGCTCCTTTACCAAGCAGTCTGTGTTTGTCTTTTCTTCATGTTGCTTGTCCTCTAACTTTCTTTGAGCCACTGCAGCATCATCGTTACTATCATGAACAACCTCAGCTTCACAATGTTCCTGAGCTCCCAGCAGTTCCACCTCAAACCAAACACGTTCATCAACCTGTACTCCATGGACTTCTGCTTTAATACCAGAACCAAGTTGTTTGAACCCAACTTGTTTATTACCAAGTTGTTTGAACCCAACTTGCTTAAGACCAAGTTGTTTGAACCCAACTTGTTTATGACCAAGTTGTTTAAATCCAACTTGTTTTGAACCTCCATGATTTTGTACACCAAAAGTTGTCACTTTTGCTTCAAGAGTATACACACAGTTCTCTTTCCTGATCCCAGTCATCATAACCCGACAACCTTTGATCACCTTGACTCTACCCAGGTATTTTCACAGTATAACCCTCTTTTTCAAGAGTACCCAATGAAATCAAGCTTTTTCTTAACCCTGGAACATACCTGACATCTTCCAGTATAAAGTTTGATCCATTATGCAACTGTATCTTCACTTTTCCTGTCCCTCTGATAGTGCATGTCCTTTTATCACCTAACTGAACCGAACCACCATCAACATCCTTGAAGTCATACAAGAAGTCCCTCCTAGGTGTCATATGATAAGACCCACCTGAATCCATTACCAATTCAATAATCTCATCATTCCCAACCACCACCAAGGCTTCTCCAAAGTAGGCGTTACCGTCGTCATCAGAAGAATCAGAATCCTGATTATGCTTACCCTTCCTGACGAACCCAGTTGACTTCTTCTTTGGACAGTCTCTATTCAGATGATCCTCTGAATGACACATGAAACACTTGAGTTTACCAGTTCCACCCCTTGACTTAAACCGCGAACTTCCACCAGAATGAGCTTTCCTTGAATGATCTGACCATCCCCTTACATATAACCCGTCACCAGCTTCTTCCTTTGTGCCTTCGGTTTTTTTCTTCAACTCCTTTGAATTTAAAGTTGCCAGAACATCCTCCATTGTCAAGGATTCCCTCCCATACAACAATGTCTCCACAAAGTTTTCATAAGACGATGGCAACGACGTAAGTAGCATAAGTGCCTGATCTTCATCCTCAATCTCGATATCAATATTCACCAAATCAAGTATCAACTTATTAAACTCATCTATATGATCACCCAGTTTCGTATCTGGACTCATATAGAACGTGTACAGCTTCTTCTTTAGATACAGTCTGTTTGCTAAGGACTTAGTCATATAAAGACTAGTCAACTTCGTCCAAATTCCTGCCGCAGATGTTTCCTTGGTAACTTCCCATAAAACCCGGTCTCCCAAGCATAGAATCAAGGTATTGTATGCCTTCTTCATCAAAGCAGCCTTTTCACCTGCTTCCATGTCCACGGGTAATGTCTCCAATGCAGCATCACATCCCAGCTGTACCATTAAAGCACGCATCTTTATTTGCCATAACCCGAAGTCATTCTTCCCATCGAATTTTTCAATGTCAAACCTAGTTATAGAACTAGCCATTCTTCTTATACCTTGCTACAAACCTTGTCAAGTTGTTTCTTAACCAACTTTACCGAAAAGTCTCACAAGCCGTTTGCAATATTCCCATTGTTGCTATAAACCCTTCTTGCGAATCGAATTAATTAGAATAACCCTAAATCCTCGATTTCGAACAAGCAAACCCTGATCGTTAACTTGAAACCCAACCAAACCACGATCAAACTTGAACCACAATAAATTGGTTATAGGACAACAAAATATTCCTTGTCAACTTTGTATGATTCTTTATCACGTGCTATGAACCTTTGTCTTCTTCGATTGAACCTGCTGCTCCAAAAAATACGATTTGAAAACCGAACCTCGAAAACCTCGAATAAACTCGGAACCTTGATCTAATGCGGAACTTCAATGACCACAATAACCCCGGCTCTGATACCACTTGTTGGGAAATACCTCGACAACAATCCGAAGTTCGATTGCGGAAATGCTAGATCGCAAGTAGTATCGAACACAAGTAGCAACACGAGAGACTACAGAAAACCGACAAGAATATGCACACGATATACCCTCAACGAACCTTTTATTAAAACCAATAAAGCCTTTACAATTGAGGAAAAAGAATGAATAACTAGCATCCCCCCTCATCTCTATTTATAGAGATGAGGGGGTAGAAACCTATCCTAAGTCAAATAGGAAACATCCTTGCCTTGCAAGGCAAGCTAAACAATTCCTAGTTCAAGTCTACTACCTAATCTAATTACAAAGTACACTTAAGTCCCTAATGTTTAAGTTACTACTAATATATAACATCGTAAGAAAGTCGTATCGAGATTGAATATCAGATAGACGTGGTACATCTTTGTTGCTATGTGGAAGTTAACTCGGATCATCAAAGCAACATTTATATCTTCTTTGTTGTCCATAATACTACGTGACTCTTATTTTTAAGACTTGTTGTTTGTTGTCTTTCTTTCCGTAACAAAAGAAGAAGTTCCAGGCTAGCTGTACCTATAAATTAGAAATCAAGAAGATGTGCGAGAAAATCTCAAAAGACAGCATATATGATAAAGAAATGAAAGATTTTTCAGTAGACCTAAAGGATAGTCCCATGGCAAGCCTTGCTTATCTTGATGATCAAGATGTTCTGAAAAGGTATCGAGACTTCAAGAAGTTTGATGTAGTCGAAGACTATTCAGATCATCTTATTGGAGCTCAGATGAGGCAGGCAAGTTCGTGTGTTTATATATTTGATATAATAACAACGTTAGTAACTATTATGATTATTATTATTGTTAAGAATACAATGTATTAATTAATTGACATGTTTTGTTCAGGAATATATAAGCGTTAAAAAGATAGAAAAAGAATGGAAGATTCTTAAGGAAAATTTGCATGGTACATTCTTTATTATAATTTGTATTAGTATTATTGTTTCCTTGTTTCATGAAGAAACAAAGACATTCGACTTTCCCTTTATTTTGTGACAAAGAAAATATTTGTGAGGGCTTACAAATTGATGAGGGAATTATTAAGAGCTGTAATCATTGGAGCAGAAGGGACTCCATATCATGACGGTCTTTTCTTCTTTGACGTGTGTATGCAAGGAGGTTATGTTACTTCTTCTAGACCAAAACTTGTATATCATCTCATCTTATTGTTTCTATGTCATCGTACTTATACTTAGGATTTCCCAGTAATGCGCATTATTTACATGTAGTAACGTGCTCAGTCAATTCAACTATTTTTTGTTTCAGCGGGTGCGGAATCACTGGCATCACTCTGACCGCCTTTCTATCAATCCACACATCTACGCATCGGGTGAACTTTCCTTGAGCCTTTCGAGGAGATATCGTAATGGAAAAATAGAATTTATCCAATGTGAAGCCAGTTTATGAAACAATGTCACATTCAATTCCAAATATCCTTGAAGTGGACGAAACAATATGTGATGATTTTGATTTCTTTTTTAATTTATCGTTGAATCTTGAGTAGTAGTAGAAAAGAGAAGCATAAGAGGCTCGACCGAACTTGTGATGATCCAACTTGGGGGTGTACTACTTCTTGTTGTACTAACTCAGTAACTCTCTATCTATTCCATTGCTAGCTAGCTTCTTGCAATCTTGCTAGCTAGCTAGTATGTTAATTCAAATCACCATTCAAAACATATATACCTGTATTTAATTTTTCAGAGGTTAGATTTTATTTTGTGGGTAAATGCCAGGAGGATCTAAGTATATATACAAGTGTATAGTCCTTACGATATATTTGTACGTTAGTAAATAATGAAAATAAATGATGAATTTCTAGATGCCCATGTTTCACATCAAAGACATATAATTGACAAGATTTATACCAAATTAAAGAAGATTAAATTTTAGAAATTATAGTGAAATCGGTTTTTTTTTGTAAAAGTTTGTATTTTGAAAGTTATTTGCAGTTGAAATTTAAGGTGGAATTAAACAAAAAAAAAGGGTCAAATAACCAAAACACCCTCTAACCGAAAATATTAAAGAAAAAAGTGAGGGAGTGGGTGGTGGACACATGACACTAGCTTAATGGTTTTCTAGATTTAATTTTTTTTTCCCTTTTCACTTGATCACAACTTTATATGAATATAATGGATCTATATGTTTCGGGGCGGGGCGGGATGTTGTGCCCCGCTCTCCATCCCGAACCCGACCCGCCCGCACCAAATACTTTGGGTTTGCCATCGGCAATTTAAACTTGATTCAGCCCAAAAGTATTTTCACAAATCCAACCCAACTTAGAACACTTTAGTAGAATGTCAGCCCGAGATAACACTCGGCCCAATCTCAACCTGATGATTAAGCTTCTTGAATTACTCAACCCGAGATAACACTTTCTATTCTATATATCCGGAGCCTTTAAGGTTAGAGGTTAGCGTGTTTCTAAATGGTTTTAACAAGGAGGAGTATCGATGAAACATCATCATCATCATCATCATCATCATCATCTTCTGTAAGTTTATCGTATATTTTATACATATCGCTGTTTTGGATTAATTTATTTGTCGCTTACTTTAAAAAGTTAGATGGTATTGGTGCTAATAAAGGTGAATTAAGAGGCTGTTGATGTCAAACATTAGCCTTATCAGATGTAGTTTTCTGTTTGTCAGAATTCTGATGTATGTCTTTTATTTGTTAACTGATCTAAGGGCATGTCTTGTTTTTCCATGTACCCTTTCTTGGAAATTAATATATTGTTTACCTTGGCACAAAAAAAAATTATTGAAAAAGTTAGTATATCACTGTAAAACAGTCAGTGGTTTTGGGGCTTATTTGAATTTGAATTTGAACTTGATAGATCATGTTGAAGTTTTTGTGAATAGGAGGATATTGAATAAAGTTAAAACAAAAACTTGAATTCTGAGATGTTGAGAGGACCCATCTTTGTGTGTATTGTGTTATGTTAGTTTTGAGGTTTCAGTGTTTTGAGAATTCTGAGATGTTATGTAATCTGTACCATTATGTTGAGTAATAGATTTGCTGTTTCTAAAAAAAAAAAAAATAAAAAAAAAAAAAATAAATAACCTTGAACATGATCTATCAATTTGAATTCTATTGATAGTGTTATTATTATATAGGCATTCATTCAAACAAATGATATTGTTTTCAATAATTTTCTTGATGTGCTTGGATTATTGATCAATATTCACTATATATATATATATATATATATATATATATATATATATATATATATATATATATATATATATATATATATATATATATATATATATATAAAACAGGAGGCGTTACACGCGTATTGCCACCTCATTGTCCAGTCATTGCCATGTAATTCAATTTCTGCCATGTCATCACAATACATACATGTAAACCTAATCAATTTTTTTTCGTACTAAAATTTAAAAAATGGCACCTGCATGATTCGAACCATGGTTGTTTTAATGAATAACATGTATGTTAACCACTGAGACAACATGGTTTTTGGAATACATGTTGCAACTCCTAATATATAAACTCCTGCAGTTAATTATTACTCCAAATCTAAATACAAATCTTTGTAATCTGATTGCTCGATTCATTCATTATAGTTGCACAATCAGTCGGCTTTTAATTATGCCTTTTTCTATATGAGAAACTGTAACCCTAAAACACACAAACGATCCATGAATCAGTGTAGTTTATTTTCTTATAAACTTGATGATGGCGTGCATGGATGCTATGTCCCAATAAAATATATCTGATTCTCATTCTTTTGTTTCCCTTTCATAAACCCTATGCAGCCATATCTCCACTGCATCAAAACAATGGTAGAAAAAACCTAAAAACTTTATCATATGATGTTTTTGTTAAATTAATGATGTTTGTTTTAATGTTTGCTTTCAGGCATCATAAAGGAAACAAGCGAACCTAAAGAGGGAGATCAATCCCTAACTTTGCTTTATATCTGTTATTCTTTTGAGTCTGTAGGATCCTTTTACAATCTCATTCTAAAGCATGAGTAATCACCATAATTCTACAGATATATGTTGTTCATTACTGCAATAACTTTATTTTATTGATTGATTTTGACAATGACATTTTTTATGTTTTTTTGCAGTCAATATGTACAAGTAGGATCACGTCGGTATTTAACAAACAAAATCATACAAAACATCACTATTCAGTCTCAAATAATCACTAAATCACAACCATTTACCAGCACTCTGGAAATCACCAGGTTTATCACTTTTAAAGCATGTAGTAGTGAATAAGTTTTTCTTTTTGTATTTGTTCAATCATGGAATAATGGTTCTTTTATTCATCTATCATGTGCCCGATCTGCAGAGGTAATATATACTGTGGAGAGCTTCCGTGTGATCTTTCAAATATGTAGGCAATCGTGGTTAATCTTGCGCCGACTGACATGATAGAAAAATACTCCATAGGTGGTCCTGGCTTCATCAATGTTATATTATCAAGGTAATGGATAGCTGGTATCTGTCGTATATTTCTTTTAAATATCCATTCAGATGTAGCTTATTTTTTTCCATTCTTAATGTTGTCGATTTCGTCTCTGAATCGGTGAATCTTGATTCTATTCTTTCCTCTGTGCAGACCCTGAAGCTGCCACAAACCCACATGTAAAAAAATTAAACTTAATTCAATACAAAGAATTTAAGTACCATGGAGTATTTAGACACATATCTTTGATATTAGCTTTGTTGGTTTGATTTAATTAGGTGACTCGATTTCTTTCAGTTGCTACAGGGACTAAGTGTAACCAGGAGATAGAACGAGTTCTCAACACAAAACATTCACACATTCTTAGAGTCTCATTTAGGACAGAAAAAGGCATTCTTCTTAAATAGGTTTCTCGGTTTGATATTTATCCATACCATGAGAAGTTCACTCAGGTACGTTCCCTTTATTTTGCTTCGTGTTTGTGCTCATTTGATAGGATATTAATCACTTGATATAAATTATTCAATAGGATGCAAGTGAAAAAATCATTGAAATAATGGAAGGCAAACCAGATATTATCATTGGAAACTATACGGATGGAAATTTGGCAGCATCTCTTATGGCTAACAAACATGGAACCACATTGGTACCTTCTATGTCCATCGTACTAAAATTGCTCAATCCTAGAAAATTTGTATGAATAAATTATCAGACACTACCACTGGGGTTACGATGCTTGATTTTGTTAGAGGTATTCTTCGTGTGGAACCACTGGAGTATGATATATCTCTATTACATAACATCAGAGACACGTCTGTGGAACGCGCTTAGACTGTCACCATCGTGATTCCTTCAGTCGCCTTTCACAAATTCCCAATGGGTTGGTAGTTTTCATTTACCATCTGTTAGTCTTCAATATTTGTACGCTAAATTCCTATTTTGTATATCTTTTGCAGGAACTGAATGTAGCATCGATGCGGTGGATTCTGAAAATGCGAGCTTGGAAATCATGATGCTTTTACTACTGAGATGGCTGCTCGCTCTGTTGTTTGCGATGCAGCTTTGCAGGAGCCAGCACGAACTACGTGTGATACTTTTGCATTGCTAGAGTCACAAAGGCGTAGGGACATTGCTAGAGGCAAGTGTGTGCTGGAACAAGATGTTAATTCATTGCATTCTAATATACCTATGCACCAGCGGCTACGTGTGATTGAAGGAATCATTCATTCAAACTCACACGGGGAACTCCCATTCATGGGTACATTACCTGCAGATGGTAACCACCATGAAAGCGCCACGAAATATGCTAGGTACTATTGTTCGGCTTTGTTTCATGGTTTTTGACATTATATACACACCATACAACATTCTCCCCTTTGATTCCGCTGAGGAGTCACAATGCATTATGTAGTTTGACGAGGTAGTCTTTCTAATGATATTTTTTCCTATCGCATTTACTAATGAAAAATGGAATTGTACTTGGTTTTTTATCTTTACAAAATTACTGATGGCAGCTCTCCGAAACACAGATTACTTAAATTGGCCCACCTCAGTTGACATAGAACGACATCTTCGAGATATACTTCATTATGGTCGGGGTAGTCTACTTGGGCTGAAAGAGGCATGTTTGAAGATTCAAGATTGACATTGTCGACTCATTCTGTAACTGTTGTATCGAATCTCTGCACTATTTATTTGAAACCTCTTATTAAATGTGGAATTATTAATGGTTTAAGTTTCTTTTATACGTATTTATTCATTTTAAATTTCTTATGAAAATATAACCGTGTCTTTCAACATGTCCACCCTAGCCATTCTTCACTAACCTTCTTTCTTTGTAGAAAAATATGTCAACGATCATTATAAGACATGTCCAACCACTCACCCTCACGACACTTTTGCTCACAACAAAACTTATAATTACAATTACATCCACATTCATCTTTTTTCTGTGCTCAAGAGATTTTATATTGTAATGATTGTTTTTTACACCGCTTTTTGAAGTTTGTTATATTATGGCCAGAGGCTGTGATATCGGTCAACCACTTGACGTGCATGGCGACAGTTGTTGGCGACTTGCGTCATGACACTTTTGAGAAGAAGGTTATCGAGATGAAAACAGAATAAAGCATCAAACAACCAACAAAGGTTAGCTTTAATTCTTTATTAGCAACTTTTATTCTATTTTTTTTATAAATGATGAAATTTGAAGCTTTTTAGATATAATCAATCGAATCATCAGTTCATTAATTTTTATAAAAATTATGTAGATGAGCAATTTGTTAGATCGTAATTTCATTGATTTTCGTAAGGGTTTTTTTTTTTTTTTTTTTTTTTTTTTTTTTTTTTTTAAATTAATTGTAATTAGTTTTTTGTTGTTTTTATAGTTTTGACTAAAAGATTGACTTTTTAAGTATACGTCTGAGCCAAGAGGATTGTGAAATTCATCACTGATGTGAGTGTCACTGTAAACCATGATCCTGATGTTTGTTATATTTTGAAGGTATATATTGAATGACTCCTTAATCAACTCCATTTTAAGTAACTAATATCCATTTTTTAACACTTAACTGTGAACATCATGTTATTTAAGTATAGAGCTAATATGCCATGTACAATTATGCAGGTGGTAAAGTGGTTACGTTTTGCACTATGTCTTACAAGATAATAAGCCCATCCGACAAGAAGATGTTTTTGAGCTTAAACGAAAGTCAATGTCAAATTTTGTCAACAGTGGCACTATATTTGCAGTGGCCAACTTTCTCACATGAACAACTATATGTATCATGTAGTTATTCATAGGTAAAAATTAAGAAAGGTCGAAAAGTGGTATGTTGTGACAAAGATGACAACTACATCAATTTCACAAACAATGTTGTCTACAAAAGAATTCCTTCATAGATTTTATGTTTTATTCTCCACAATCGCATATATGTAGTTTTCCCACGGATATTAAAATACATCAATATATATATATATATATATATATATATATATATATATATATATATATTAAACTTTTTTTATGTGATTATATCAAGCTTTTTACATATATACTACATGAACACTAAAGACGAAAATTTTTTGTTTTATATTATCGATGACTTGTCAAGAAGGGAGCGTTTCATTTTTGTTGGCTGGTCTGGCCTATTACTCTTTCCTTGTGCCTATTATGTTGCAGTGGTTGGTTCACGGGTACAACTTAAATATAGAATTTTTAAAAAATATTAACCTATTGTTCTACATTATAAATTTGTAGATAAGAAAACTAACATCGAATAATTAACGTAATTGCACTTTTGAAAACCTTTTCTTAAAAAAATTTAAACGTAAACTAATACCATAAAAAAGTTAAATAAAATCGACTGACACCATAAAAATTATAATTATAAGTAAAACCATCCAAACTATCATTACAAGTCATGCCCGCCTATCGGGCGGGCTTAGAGGTCTAGTATATATATATATATATATATATATATATATATATATATATATATATATATATATATATATATATATATATATATATATATATATATAGACTGGATCGATTGAGAAGGTTTTTATTTTGAGAAGATTGAGAAGGTTTTCAAAAACGATTGATTTGTAACTTTGATTCATGTTTTTCAAGCTTAAAACTCAATTTAATGTGATTAAAATTCAAAATGTGTAAAAAAAAATTTGAATCAATGTTAAAAATCTCTCGATTTTGCGATATATGTAGAATACTGAATCATCTATACAAATTTAATGAATCATCATCATAACTCGATTTTAGCAATGATTTGTGAATCAAATTTGTGATTTATAGATTCGATTCACCATAAAATGATGTTTACCTTTGAATCATATAAAAAACATGAATCAATTTGATCAAACAAAGATTTCTCAATCTTCTCAATATAAAAACCTTCTCAATGGAACCGGAGCCTATATATATATATATATATATATATATATATATATATATATATATATATATATATATATATATATATTACTTATCAGCTTCTTTGTTTGTTTAACATCAAAGACATATAATTGACAAGATTTATAGCAAATTAAAGAAGATTAAATTTTAGAAATTATAGTGAAATCGGTTTTTTTTTTGTAAAAGTTTGTATTTTGAAAGTTATTTGCAGTTGAAATTTAAGGTGGAATTAAACAAAAAAAAATGGTCAAATGACCAAAACACCATCTAACCGAAAATATTAAAGAAAAAAGTGAGGGAGTGGGTGGTGGACACATGACACTAGCTTAATGGTTTTCTAGATTTTTTTTTTCCTTTTCACTTGATCACAACTTTATATGAATATAATGGATCTATATGTTTCGGGGCGGGGCGCGATGTTGTGCCCCGCTCTCCATCCCGAACCCGACCCGCCCGCACCAAATACTTTGGGTTTGCCATCGGCAATTTAAACTTGATTCAGCCCAAAAGTATTTTCACAAATCCAACCCAACTTAGAACACTTTTGTAGAATGTCAGCCCGAGATAACACTCGGCCCAATCTCAACCTGATGATCAAGCTTCTTTAATTACTCAACCCGAGATAACACTTTCTATTCTATATATCCGGAGCCTTTAAGGTTAGAGGTTAGCGTGTTTTTAAATGGTTTTAACAAGGAGGAGTATCGATGAAACATCATCATCATCATCTTCTGTAAGTTTATCGTATATTTTATACATATCGCTGTTTTGGATTAATTTATTTGTCGCTTACTTGAAAAAGTTAGATGGTCTTGGTGCTAATAAAGGTGAATTAAGAGGCTGTTGATGTCAAACATTAGCCTTATCAGATGTAGTTTTCTGTTTGTCAGAATTCTGATGTATGTCTTTTATTTGTTAACTGATCTAAGGGCATGTCTTGTTTTTCCATGTACCCTTTCTTGGAAATTAATATATTGTTCACCTTGGCACAAAAAAAAATTATTGAAAAAGTTAGTATATCACTGTAAAACAGTCAGTGGTTTTGGGGCTTATTTGAATTTGAACTTGGTAGATCATGTTGAAGTTTTTGTGAATAGGAGGATATTGAATAAAGTTAAAACAAAAACTTGAATTCTGAGATGTTGAGAGGACCCATCTTTGTGTGTATTGTGTTATGTTAGTTTTTATGTTTCAGTGTTTTGAGAATTCTGAGATGTTATGTAATCTGTACCATTATGTTGAGTAATAGATTTGCTGTTTCTAAAAAAAAAAAAAAAAAAAAAAAAAAAAAAAAAAAAAAAAACTTGAACATGATCTATCAATTTGAATTGTGTTGATAGTGTTATTATTATATAGGCATTCATTCAAACAAATGATATTGTTTTCAATAATTTTCTTGATGTGGTTGGATTATTGATCAATATTCTATATATATATATATATATATATATATATATATATATATACTTATCAGCTTCTTTGTTTGTTTAACATCAAAGACATATAATTGACAAGATTTATACCAAATTAAAGAAGATTAAATTTTAGAAATTATAGTGAAATCGGTTTTTTTTTGTAAAAGTTTGTATTTTGAAAGTTATTTGCAGTTGAAATTTAAGGTGGAATTAAACAAAAAAAAGGGTCAAATGACCAAAACACCCTCTAACCGAAAATATTAAAGAAAAAAGTGAGGGAGTGGGTGGTGGACACATGACACTAGCTTAATGGTTTTCTAGATTTAATTTTTTTTCCTTTTCACTTGATCACAACTTTATATGAATATAATGGATCTATATGTTTCGGGGCGGGATGTTGTGCCCCGCTCTCCATCCCGAACCCGACCCGCCCGCACCAAATACTTTGGGTTTGCCATCGGCAATTTAAACTTGATTCAGCCCAAAAGTATTGATGTGTGGGAATCGCACCTTGCTTTACCTCTCGAGGGATCTCGAGAAGCTTACAACCCCCACTAGGCAGTGTACCTGATCGTTGTAGTATAGTATAGTGACAAGTACCGGGGGATTGATCGTTCAGCTTAGGAATAGTGTCGCTAGGATTAGAAAACCTAATTAATAGTTCTAAAGATGAGGGGTGATTATTTTTGTATTTTTATATTTTTATGAAAGCAAGTAAAATCTCGGGTTTTGGAAGAGTGGGCGGAATTAGTTGCTATTCAACTAACCCAAAGCTAATATATAATTAAAATAAAATACTAAAAATGAAATTAAACTAATTTAAACTAAGGTTGTGAGCAGTGGTTGGAGAAATTGTGTTTACTTAGACTTCAGTACTCCCTAGATATCTTTTACACGTTAATTACTTGTTACACTTGTATGGATGACGGATTGTATTCCTTAATACCATTCGTGGGGTGGCATACATAACTCCCCAACTCTATGAGCTCTTATCTCCTCCTACACCATGACCCAGCACAACTATAGGGATTGTAAACAGTGGCTCATGCATTAAATACAACCAATAAAGACCTAGGACGCCTCGGTTCATGTTTCTTAAGACGTTCAAGCATGTTACCATTTGGAGATCTGCCAGTTTTCTTAAGCCTAACATATAATATCATTCATCCAAAACAAGAATAGACAAGTAATCAACACATAATCAACATCTAGGTTTCATTAGATCTAAGCAAACACAAAAGAGATCTAGCCTAGCATAGTAGAATTGAGACAAGAACAAGATATAAACAACCAACACATAGACATATTGATTGAATTGAAAGAACACTTATCTCAATTACAATGCAAGGTCTCAAGGGTTTGGAACCCTTGAAAAACCTGTAAAAGATGCACCAAAATCGTCTTTAGTGTTTCACCAAAACTTCTCTATTTTTAATGAAAAAACTAGAAAACTATATATAGGAAAAGCTGGCTGACGGCGTCAAGAGTAACATGTGACGCCGTCACCTCACCGCCAAATACTTCCTCGGACGGCCTTGATCTACTTATGATGGCCTATGTGACGCCGTCACCAACCACGGTATTTTATTCTTGCCACTTTGACGCCGTCATGAAGGCTTCTGACGCCGTCACCACCTTCGGTAATTAATTCCTCATGTCTGACGCCGTCAAGACTTTACTCTTGACGCCGTCACCTTGTATCTTCATTATGGAAATTAGGTACTTAGCCGTTTTCTTCACTTTTATGCTCCAAAAACGTCCAAAATGGCTTCTTTTCCAGAATTCACTCTCCAAACACCTAAAATCACAAAAGGAACGATTTAGGGCAATATTTGATCAAATAAATTCGGATTCGGGTTTAAATGACCCCCTAAAAACGGATCATTTTTCGCCTCATCATATACCCTTACACTTGAGATTTGCTTGTCCTCAAGCAAATGAGCTTTTATTCTACTCAAAAGACAAGTTAGGGGTCATTTAACACTAATATAAAAGTAATTACAACAAATAATCGTTCCACTAAAGACCAATAGACAAGCACGGAGGTCATACACAAGCACCTCACAAATAGTGTTTAGATACTCACATCTCTCGGGTGTAATAAAGTAATATAACATTATGGAAATGGAAGATATCTCTCACTACCTGTCATAGCAAAATAGATTACCATAGGCTTGGGAAAGGATCAAACCTCCACCACATGGCGTAAGCACCTAGGATAAACTATCAAAGAGGTCTTTTAAAGAGTTGTAACGTTAGGTATAGGGATATGAATTACACGGTTTTGTTGGATAAAGGAATTACACGGTATAGGGATATGAATTACATGTACAAGATGGCGTTGCTAAGCCAAGACTAGACTCGACTTAAGCTAACAAATGAGAAATAACAAAAATATAAAATGAACATAGAATGAAAACGGGATGGTAGTCCGTATGTTTTTTTTTTCTCTCTTTTTCCTTTTTTCTATTTTTTTTTCTTTTTCTTAATTTTTTCGATTTTTTTTTTTCTATATATATTTTTTTTTTTTTTTTTTTTTTGCATACACTCTTACCCTACCATCCAAAATAATACATCATAGGGGTTTGAACATTCCCCTTACACTTTAATCTTTACATACTTTACATTAAACTATTCTAATGACTCGAATTAAGAAAATCAAAACACTTGGAGCACTTTTAAGATTAACGCACATATGGGGGTAATAATATGATGTTCTTCCCCATTACTCCATAAAATAAGTACTTACCCATGAGTCCCAATCGTCCCAAAACAATATGTACAAGGATATGACTCGACTTAGCAACCATGTAATCAATTAGAAAGTTAACTTAGGGTTTAACAAATAACAATAATGCACTAAAAATGAGCGCATACACGGAAGGCTAAGGCGATTTGGGTGTACATTTAAGTGGGGTGTAACAAATTCTTCCTTTAAGTAAGATGCTTAAAGTTAGAAACGAAAAGATAGGCTCGGAGGGGTGTACTAGGGGTATCGTGTACTAAAAATGAGTACAACGCAAAGGGTGTGGGAAAAATTAGTTGACTTAACTAGCCAAGTAATATGACTTAAACGGTCAAGTAATTATAATACGGGTTTAACACAAGGGTGATCCTAATGCCTCTTATCATGTAGTAAATCCTACCACACGAATGTAGTCTCACTAGCGGTCTCGGGATGCATCACTAACACAAGTTCTAGAATCTAAATGCTACCGGTACACTCATAAGCACCAATAATAAATGCTTTTCCTATCAAATCTAAAGGCGAACCTCACATATTTTGGTGGAAAATTTTTCTGAATATACGGTTATGTGCTAGTCATACAACCTCCTATCCATGAGACGCTTGCTATGGCTAAAGTTTCACTCCTAAATGTTGTAAAAAAATTTAAATTTGGCGCTAAAATTACACTAACAAGTATTTCTCATAGTTTTATTACACATCTACTATCAAACAAAACAAACTCAAGCGAAAGTGCATATGTAAGGTATCATCTTTTTTACCCTCCCCTTACACTTAGGATGAACATTGTCCCCAATGTTTAAGTAAAGAATGTAAAAGTTAAGAAGTAAAGAGAATGAAATCAAATACTCCCCTGATTCGCTCGGTATGGATTATAGGTTGGCCAGGTTAAATCTTCCTCCAAGAAAATGAACAATCAAAGCTTCCCTTCCAGAATATAAATCATCTTCTTGTCATAAAAAACCTGTAAATCCTGACAACAATAGACAAGGCAACCTTGCGTAAAATCGGCGGCATCCTATATAAGTTACTAAATCCTAGAAAACAAAGTAAGATATAATGCTTGTGGAATGAAGTTTGCAGATTTCCTGGAGATTATAAAACTTAATAATTCACAAAAACCATAAGACTCCGTTAGAAAAACAAAACCGGTAAAATTTCCAGATTTTAACTCCTGACGCCGTCAAGAGTAATACCCTGACGCCGTCAGAATGGACCTGTAGAAATTCTTATGTTAAGTTTCCGGAAAATTTCTGAAAAAAACTTGTCCTACTTCCTGGAAAATCCTGCAAAACTTCATTATGACTCAATACAAGCATTTGACTCTAACAAATACGAATATACATGTTCATTTAAATATTGTGGAGAATCATGATTGGTTTGTTTCTTAAAAACATATTTGGGGTTTCCCCTTACACTTATCTTTTGCAAAAATACCTTTAGGTTGAAGTTAAGACTAGGCCAAACAACATAATAAAGTATTTCCACATTTTAGTAGAGAAACATGATCAACCAACAATAAAAATAAAACATGCATACGGAAGCAAATAACAATCAAACAAATAAAATCACACAAAACATGGGTTGCAAAGATAAACCATCAATAAAAATTAAAAGCTAATCATGCATAATACTAATTAAAAGAACATAAATGAAAATTGTTCAAAGCCAACAAAGGCCGAATCCTAAACTATTACAAACCAAATGTTTCAAATCGTACAACCAAAAATAAATTGTTCAAGAATCACAGATATCAAAATGGATCACTGAGGGGGAGGACCAAAACGATAATCATAGCCTGGTGGGAGATGTCCAGTGTACCCGTAGGGAGGGTAGTCAGTCTCTCGGCCTGGGAAGGGGTCAATCTGTAGGTGAGGCTCAAGCTGATCTCGGGTGGAGAGGTGCTGCATCTGGCGGACGGTATGATCATACATCCAGTCAAAGCGCTGGTCGGTAGCAGCTCGCCACGTATCCATCTGACCCATCCAGGCACCCTGGTGTGCCTGCCAGTCTCCCCGACTCATGTGTCGGTAGTAATCAGCCGTCCCCTCCTCATACCCGGCAAACTGATGCTGCTGGGGCACTCCCTCATCATCACCGTCATCATCCTCATCATCAGCCCCTACGTACCATGTGTAGGCACCATCCCCCATCTGCATCACAATGCTCATCTGCCTAAGGGATTTCGCCCTCACTACCCTGCAGTTCCCACAGTCGCTCAAGTACCCTATGATCTGAGGAGTAAGAAGACCATAGGAACGAGCCAACCGTGTGACGAACATCCCCCCATAAACCTTGTCGATATCCCTCTCACCCACACTGGTCCTCAAGTAACTGGCCACCCAAAACGGGATGTTGCAGTAGACATCCTCAGAAAAGATGGTGTACAAGTAGAATAAGTCCGAAGCAGTGATACGGTGAGTGGTGCCATGACGTGCAGACAAGCTGTATGTGATGCACCTGTGAACTAGCCTAACAATGGGGTCCCTGATCGATGCAGCCCCAGTAGTCGAGGTGTAAGCCCCATTCCCTATGGTTGGCCAAAAGGTAACACACCTCATCTCACTCCGCTGAGTCTCTCCATGTAACAAATTCAGCAGAAAAGCCCCATCAACCTCCTCACTAGTATATAGCCCAAGCCTCCAACCAAACTCAGCCACAGAACAAGACCTCAACTCTCCCCCTAGCCTAAAATATATCGTGGTGCCCCCCATATCTCCCCTAGCCTCAGCTTGATCAAAACGGAAGGTCGCAAAGAACTCCCGTACTAACTCACTATATACCGTCTCTCTCAACCTAAACAATCTTTCTCACTGCGGACCCGCAAACCCATCTGTGCGGAACCTCCCTACAAATGCAGCCTCTAACCCACTGGCTCTCAGAAAATCCCAGTCAACCACCGCCCCAACATCGATATGGTGGTTGCACAACTCCTCATACTTGGTACTAGTACCCACATCATTGAACTCGCCCCAACTGTGCACTAATTCCCCATAGTTGATCCCTTGAGATCTAGAAGAACTACCCTTTTGTTGGCGAGACCTTTTGCTCATTTTCCTGGAAAAAGGTGGAGTGAATGGAAACGATTAGAACGCGAAATTTATACGAACTTTATGCAGTCAGACACATCTGACGCCGTCAAGAGTAATTTTTGACGCCGTCAGATGGATCAGAATTATAGCCATGCAAATGCGAGGGAAAAATCAATTTTCAAACTCTTAACCCATTACCCAAACGCTCCTTAAATCAGGAAACAGGGGTGGGGGGTCAAAGAATCTGAGGCATGATGGGGTTTTTCCTAAATTAATGCATGATTTGGGTGAGAAAACATCATCAAATGGTAACCCCACGATTACAAATCACCAATTGGATGGCATTACGATTTGCTAATGGTGGGTCAAGAATGGGGTTTCGGGCGAAAGGGGTTTTTCAAATTGACGGGTCCTAAGGATAATTAACCGAGAAAAGATGAAGAAAACTTACTTACAAAGTAGAGATCGGAGGCGGAAGATGTCGAATTGGGGGTTTGAGAATCGGAGTAGCAGCAACACTTGGGTGAGATTTGTGGGGTATGGTTTGAAAGTGATTGGTTTTGGGTTAATATTGCTGATCCGTCGAGCTGACGGCATCAAGGGTTAAATCTGACGCCGTCAGATGCCCGTGTGGGGTGAGGTTTGGAGTAGTTTCAAGTTTAGTCCCTGCTCTTTGCGTGAATAACTAAACACAAGTAAAACCCATGAGTAGCTATTCCGTTAACGAGGTCCACCAGGGTCGAACGTCTCATTACTGTCGCGGAAAGAGGTGGGGTAGCAGCGGGGGTCGGGTAATGTTTTGGCCAAGTTGACCCTTATGCACGGGTCATTGGCGCGAGAAGAAAGATGTTGTTCAATAGGAGGTTTCAAATCAATGGTATTTATGAGGTGTGACCTCTTTACACCGGGTTTAAAACCAAAAGAACGTTTTTTGGATGAGATCGGGAATGTAGTTCGCAAGCATCCAACGAAAATGCTATTTATTTGCGAGCTTTTCTCCGCATGGGGGTGTTTATGAGAACGGGGGGTAGTTAATGGTAAAGCTTTTGAGGAGAATCTCCCGCTGTCCTCTTGGTCAAATACCAAAGAGGTTGACACCTCGAAGACTTTTTCAATTTTTTTAGGTATAGAATTTTCTTTGATCTTTTCTTTGACCCTTGATATGAATTGGTCTGCGAAATTCATAAAGGCTTTATGAGTGCTTTCCATGCGTGCCTCAAGGTGTTGGATTTGCTTTTCCTGATTATCCATGAAGGTTACCATTATTCCTTCGAATTCCTCTTGCCGTGAGCGTTCAGGAAAATTTTGGCTGATAACCGTATTCCTATGTGGATTAGGGTTCCACACGGGTTCAGCGGCCAGTTTCTCAATGCTCATCAGTTCTTTTACCTGTTTCTCGATGCTCCCCAACAATTGTTCTTGGGTGGCACATGCGTAATCAAGCTTTGCTTTGCTCGGGAGCATCGGGTCCTCCCATCCTTCCTCTTCGTATTGTGCCAACTCCTCAAGAACTTTCCAGCATTCGTCAATGCTAAGTCTATCTAGCCTACCCTTGGCTGCGTAATCAATGGCTTTCCTTGTTTGATAGTCAACCTTACCATAAAAGATTTGGATCTGCAGCCATGGTTCGATCCCATGATGAGGAACTTTTCGGAGTAGGTCTTTATATCGACTCCATGCTTCATAAAAGGTTTCATTTTGACGCTGTTGGAACATCAAAATGTCATTTCTAAGCTTAGTAGTTCTCCCCGGTGGGAAAAATTGAGCAAGGAAACGAGTGGTGAGATCATCCCATGTGGTGATGGATCCCGCGAGTAAACGCTCAAGCCATTGACTAGCTTGATCCCGTAGAGAGAATGGGAATAGGCGTAATCGGGTTGTCTCTCTAGTCTCAACACCTAGGTCTATGGAATCTACGATTTTGAGGAAGTCCTTAAGGTGTTGGTTTGGATATTCGGAACGAAGTCCATGGAATGCACATCCGCTTTGCACCAACCGGATGGTGTCGGATCGCAAGGGGGTCACATTGTCTCCGGTGAGCTCAATGGTGTTTCGGTAGCCTTGGTGGCTATGTCGGGAATACTCTCCTAAGGTTCGGGGCCTAAGGGGTTCTAATGGTGGGTTTTGTTGTGGTGGGATGATGGGTTCAAAGATGTTACCACCTTCCATGATGTCGGATGGTAAAGAGTTACGAACAAAGGCACGAAGAAATAAGATAGACTAAAGAAGACCTAAAAAAAATAAAAAATAAAAATCTTACTAGAAAGGAATCTAGCAAGTAGACCTAATAAAAAGAAATCCTACCCTAGACAATAACTATTCCCGGCAGCGGCGCCAAAAACTTGATGCGTGGGAATCGCACCTTGCTTTACCTCTCGAGGGATCTCGAGAAGCTTACAACCCCCACCAGGCAGTGTACCTGATCGTTGTAGTATAGTATAGTGACAAGTACTGGGGGATTGATCGTTCAGCTTAGGAATAGTGTCGCTAGGATTAGAAAACCTAATTAATAGTTCTAAAGATGAGGGATGATTATTTTTGTATTTTTATATTTTTATGAAAGCAAGTAAAATCTCGGGTTTTGGAAGAGTGGGCGGAATTAGTTGCTATTCAACTAACCCAAAGCTAATATATAATTAAAATAAAATACTAAAAATGAAATTAAACTAATTTAAACTAAGGTTGTGAGCAGTGGTTGGAGAAATTGTGTTTACTTAGACTTCACTACTCCCTAGATATCTTTTACACGTTAATTACTTGTTACACTTGTATGGATGACGGATTGTATTCCTTAATACCATTCGTGGGGTGGCATACATAACTCCCCAACTCTATGAGCTCTTATCTCCTCCTACACCATGACCCAGCACAACTATAGGGATTGTAAACAGTGACTCATGCATTAAATACAACCAATAAAGACCTAGTACGCCTCGGTTCATGTTTCTTAAGACGTTCAAGCATGTTACCATTTGGAGATCTGCCAGTTTTCTTAAGCCTAACATATAATATCATTCATCCAAAACAAGAATAGACAAGTAATCAACACATAATCAACATCTAGGTTTCATTAGATCTAAGCAAACACAAAAGAGATCTAGCCTAGCATAGTAGAATTGAGACAAGAACAAGATATAAACAACCAACACATAGACATATTGATTGAATTGAAAGAACACTTATCTCAATTACAATGCAAGGTCTCAAGGGTTTGGAACCCTTGAAAAACCTGTAAAAGATGCACCAAAATCGTCTTTAGGGTTTCACCAAAACTTCTCTCTTTTTAATGAAAAAACTAGAAAACTATATATAGGAAAAGCTGGCTGACGGCGTCAAGAGTAACATGTGACGCCGTCACCTCGCCGCCAAATACTTCCTCGGACGGCTTTGATCTACTTATGACGGCCTATGTGACGCCGTCACCAACCACGGTATTTTATTCTTGCCACTTTGACGCCGTCATGAAGGCTTCTGACGCCGTCACCACCTTCGGTAATTAATTCCTCATGTCTGATGCCGTCAAGACTTTACTCTTGACGCCGTCACCTTGTATCTTCAGCATGAAAATTAGGTACTTAGCCGTTTTCTTCACTTTTATGCTCCAAAAACGTCCAAAATGGCTTCTTTTCCAGAATTCACTCTCCAAACACCTAAAATCACAAAAGGAACGATTTATGGCAATATTTGATCAAATAAATTCGGATTCGGGCTTAAATGACCCCCAAAAAACGGATCATTTTTCGCCTCATCAAGTATTTTCACAAATCCAACCCAACTTAGAACACTTTTGTAGAATGTCAGCCCGAGATAACACTCGGCCCAATCTCAACCTGATGATCAAGCTTCTTGAATTACTCAACCCGAGATAACACTTTCTATTCTATATATCCGGAGCCTTTAAGGTTAGAGGTTAGCGTGTTTTTAAATGGTTTTAACAAGGAGGAGTATCGATGAAACATCATCATCATCATCTTCTATAAGTTTATCGTATATTTTATACATATCACTGTTTTGGATTAATTTATTTGTCGCTTACTTGAAAAAGTTAGATGGTCTTGGTGCTAATAAAGGTGAATTAAGAGGCTGTTGATGTCAAACATTAGCCTTATCAGATGTAGTTTTCTGTTTGTCAGAATTCTGATGTATGTCTTTTATTTGTTAACTGATCTAAGGGCATGTCTTGTTTTTCCATATACCCTTTCTTGGAAATTAATATATTGTTCACCTTGGCACAAAAAAAAATTATTGAAAAAGTGAGTATATCACTGTAAAACAGTCAGTGGTTTTGGGGCTTATTTGAATTTGAACTTGATAGATCATGTTGAAGTTTTTGTGAATAGGAGGATATTGAATAAAGTTAAAACAAAAACTTGAATTCTGAGATGTTGAGAGGACCCATCTTTGTGTGTATTGTGTTATGTTAGTTTTGAGGTTTCAGTGTTTTGAGAATTCTGAGATGTTATGTAATCTGTACCATTATGTTGAGCAATAGATTTGCTGTTTCTAAAAAAAAAAAAAAAAAAAAAAAAAAAAAAAAAAAAAAAAAAAACTTGAACATGATCTATCAACTTGAATTCTGTTGATAGTGTTATTATTATATAGGCATTCATTCAAACAAATGATATTGTTTTCAATAATTTTCTTGATGTGCTTGGATTATTGATCAATATTCACTATATATATATATATATATATATATATATATATATATATATATATATATATATATATATATATATATATATATATATATATATATATTTACTTATCAGCTTCTTTGTTTATTTAACATCAAAGACATATAAATTATAGTGAAATCGGTTTTTTTTGTAAAAGTTTGTATTTTGAAAGTTATTTGCAGTTGAAATTTAAGGTGGAATTAAACAAAAAAAAGGGTCAAATGACCAAAACACCCTCTAACCGAAAATATTAAAGAAAAAAGTGAGGGAGTGGGTGGTGGACACATGACACCAGCTTAATGGTTTTCTAGATTTATTTTTTTTTTCCTTTTCACTTGATCACAACTTTATATGAATATAATGGATCTATATGTTTCGGGGCGGGGCGGGATGTTGTGCCCCGCTCTCCATCCCGAACCCGACCTGCCCGCACCAAATACTTTGGGTTTGCCATCGGCAATTTAAACTTGATTCAGCCCAAAAGTATTTTCACAAATCCAACCCAACTTAGAACACTTTTGTAGAATGTCAGCCCGAGATAACACTCGGCCCAATCTCAACCTGATGATCAAGCTTCTTGAATTACTCAACCCGAGATAACACTTTCTATTCTATATATCCGGAGCCTTTAAGGTTAGAGGTTAGCGTGTTTCTAAATGGTTTTAACAAGGAGGAGTATCGATGAAACATCATCATCATCATCTTCTGTAAGTTTATCGTATATTTTATACATATCGCTGTTTTGGATTAATTTATTTGTCGCTTACTTGAAAAAGTTAGATGGTCTTGGTGCTAATAAAGGTGAATTAAGAGGTTGTTGATGTCAAACATTAGCCTTATCAGATGTAGTTTTCTGTTTGTCAGAATTCTGATGTATGTCTTTTATTTGTTAACTGATCTAAGGGCATGTCTTGTTTTTCCATGTACCCTTTCTTGGAAATTAATATATTGTTCACCTTGGCACAAAAAAAAAATTATTGAAAAAGTGAGTATATCACTGTAAAACAGTCAGTGGTTTTGGGGCTTATTTGAATTTGAACTTGATAGATCATGTTGAAGTTTTTGCGAATAGGAGGATATTGAATAAAGTTAAAACAAAAACTTGAATTCTGAGATGTTGAGAGGACCCATCTTTGTGTGTATTGTGTTATGTTAGTTTTGAGGTTTCAGTGTTTTGAGAATTCTGAGATGTTATGTAATCTGTACCATTATGTTGAGTAACATGATCTATCAATTTGAATTCTGTTGATAGTGTTATTATTATATAGGCATTCATTCAAACAAATGATATTGTTTTCAATAATTTTCTTGATGTGCTTGGTTTATTGATCAATATTCACTATATATATATATACTTATCAGCTTCTTTGTTTGTTTAACATCAAAGACATATAATTGACAAGATTTATACCAAATTAGAGAAGATTAAATTTTAGAAATTATAGTGAAATCGGTTTTTTTTTGTAAAAGTTTGTATTTTAAAAGTTATTTGCAGTTGAAATTTAAGGTGGAATTAAACAAAAAAAAAGGGTCAAATGACCAAAACACCCTCTAACCGAAAATATTAAAGAAAAAAGTGAGGGAGTGGGTGGTGGACACATGACACTAGCTTAATGGTTTTCTAGATTTAGAATTTTTTTTTTCCTTTTCACTTGATCACAACTTTATATGAATATAATGGATCTATATGTTTCGGGGCGGGGCGGGATGTTGTGCCCCGCTCTCCATCCCGAACCCGACCCGCCCGCACCAAATACTTTGGGTTTGCCATCGGCAATTTAAACTTGATTCAGCCCAAAAGTATGTTCACAAATCCAATCCAACTTAGAACACTTTTGTAGAATGTCAGCCCGAGATAACACTCGGCCCAATCTCAACCTGATGATCAAGCTTCTTGAATTACTCAACCCGAGATAACACTTTCTATTCTATATATCCGGAGCCATTAAGGTTAGAGGTTAGCGTGTTTATAAATGGTTTTAACAAGGAGGAGTATCGATGAAACATCATCATCATCATCATCTTCTGTAAGTTTATCGTATATTTTATACATATCGCTGTTTTGGATTAATTTATTTGTCGCTTACTTGAAAATTTTAGATGGTCGTGGTGCTAATAAAGGTGAATTAAGAGGCTGTTGATGTCAAACATTAGCCTTATCAGATGTAGTTTTCTGTTTGTCAGAATTCTGATGTATGTCTTTTATTTGTTAACTGATCTAAGGGCATGTCTTGTTTTTCCATGTACCCTTTCTTGGAAATTAATATATTGTTCACCTTGGCACCAAAAAAAAAATTATTGAAAAAGTTAGTATATCACTGTAAAACAGTCAGTGGTTTTGGGGCTTATTTGAATTTGAACTTGATAGATCATGTTGAAGTTTTTGTGAATAGGAGGATATTGAATAAAGTTAAAACAAAAACTTGAATTCTGAGATGTTGAGAGGACCCATCTTTGTGTGTATTGTGTTATGTTAGTTTTGAGGTTTCAGTGTTTTGAGAATTCTGAGATGTTTTGTAATCTGTACCATTATGTTGAGTAATAGATTTGCTGTATCTAAAAAAAAAAAAAAAAACTTGAACATGATCTATCAATTTGAATTCTGTTGATAGTGTTATTATTATATAGGCATTCATTCAAACAAATGATATTGTTTTCAATAATTTTCTTGATGTGCTTGGATTATTGATCAATATTCACTATATATATATATATATATATATATATATATATATATATATATATATATATATATATATATATATATATATATATATATATATATATATATTTACTTATCAGCTTCTTTGTTTGTTTAACATCAAAGACATATAATTGACAAGATTTATACCAAATTAAAGAAGATTAAATTTTAGAAATTATAGTGAAATCAGTTTTTTTTGTAAAAGTTTGTATTTTGAAAGTTATTTGCAGTTGAAATTTAAGGTGGAATTAAACAAAAAAAAAGGGTCAAATGCAAAAACACCCCCTAACCGAAAATATTAAAGAAAAAAGTGAGGGAGAGGGTGGTGGACACATGACACTAGCTTAATGGTTTTCTAGATTAAATTTTTTTTTCCTTTTCACTTGATCACAACTTTATATGAATATAATGGATCTATATGTTTCGGGGCGGGGCGGGATGTTGTGCCCCGCTCTCCATCCCGAACCCGACCCGCCCGCACCAAATACTTTGGGTTTGCCATCGGCAATTTAAACTTGATTCAGCCCAAAAGTATTTTCACAAATCCAACCCAACTTAGAACACTTTTTTAGAATGTCAGCCCGAGATAACACTCGGCCCAATCTCAACCTGATGATCAAGCTTCTTGAATTACTCAACCCGAGATAACACTTTCTATTCTATATATCCGGAGCCTTTAAGGTTAGAGGTTAGCGTGTTTCTAAATGGTTTTAACAAGGAGGAGTATCGATGAAACATCATCATCATCTTATGTAAGTTTATCGTATATTTTATACATATCACTGTTTTGGATTAATTTATTTGTCGCTTACTTGAAAAAGTTAGATGGTCTTGGTGCTAATAAAGGTGAATTAAGAGGCTGTTGATGTCAAACATTAGCCTTATCAGATGTAGTTTTCTGTTTGTCAGAATTCTGATGTATGTCTTTTATTTGTTAACTGATCTAAGGGCATGTCTTGTTTTTCCATGTACCCTTTCTTGGAAATTAATATATTGTTCACCTTGGCGCAAAAAAAAAAAAAAAAAAAAAAAAAAAAAAAAAAATTGAAAAAGTTAGTATATCACTGTAAAACAGTCAGTGGTTTTGGGGCTTATTTGAATTTGAACTTGATGGATCATGTTGAAGTTTTTGTGAATAGGAGGATATTGAACAAAGTTAAAACAAAAACTTGAATTCTGAGATGTTGAGAGGACCCATCTTTGAGTGTATTGTGTTATGTTAGTTTTGAGGTTTCAGTGTTTTGAGAATTCTGAGATGTTATGTAATCTGTACCATTATTTTAAGTAATATATTTGCTGTATCTAAAAAAAAAAAAAAAAAAAAAAAAAAAAAAAAAAAAAAAAACTTGAACATGATCTATCAATTTGAATTTTGTTGATAGTGTTATTATTATATAGGCATTCATTCAAACAAATGATATTGTTTTCAATAATTTTCTTGATGTGCTTGGATTATTGATCAATATTCATTATATATATATATATATATATATATATATATATATATATATATATATATATATATATATATATATATATATATATATATATATATTTACTTATCAGCTTCTTTGTTTGTTAAACATCAAAGACATATAATTGACAAGATTTATACCAAATTAAAGAAGATTAAATTTTAGAAATTATAGTGAAATCGATTTTTTTTTGTAAAAGTTTGTATTTTAAAAGTTATTTGCAGTTGAAATTTAAGGTGGAATTAAACAAAAAAAAAAGGGTCAAATGACCAAAACACCCTCTAACCGAAAATATTAAAGAAAAAAGTGAGGGAGTGGGTGGTGGACACATGACACTAGCTTAATGGTTTTCTAGATTTTTTTTTTTCCTTTTCACTTGATCACAACTTTATATGAATATAATGGATCTATATGTTTCGGGGCGGGGCGGGATGTTGTACCCCGCTCTCCATCCCGAACCCTACCCGCCCGCCCCAAATTCTTTGGGTTTGCCATCGGCAATTTAAACTTGATTCCGCCCAAAAGTATTTTCACAAATCCAACCCAACTTTGAACACTTTTGTAGAATGTCAGCCCGAGATAACACTCGGCCCAATCTCAACCTGATGATCAAGCTTCTTGAATTACTCAACCCGAGATAACACTTTCTATTCTATATATCCGGAGCCTTTAAGGTTAGAGGTTAGCGTGTTTCTAAATGGTTTTAACAAGCAGGAGTATCGATGAAACATTATCATCATCATCTTCTGTAAGTTTATCGTATATTTTATACATATCGCTGTTTTGGATTAATTTATTTGTCGCTTACTTGAAAAAGTTAGATGGTCTTGGTGCTAATAAAGGTGAATTAAGAGGCTGTTGATGTCAAACATTAGCCTTATCAGATGTAGTTTTCTGTTTGTCAGAATTCTGATGTATGTCTTTTATTTGTTAACTGATCTAAGGGCATGTCTTGTTTTTCCATGTACCCTTTCTTGGAAATTAATATATTGTTCACCTTGGCACAAAAAAAAAAATTATTGAAAAAGTTAGTATAGCACTGTAAAACAGTCAGTGGTTTTGGGGCTTATTTGAATTTGAACTTGATAGATCATGTTGAAGTTTTTGTGAATAGGAGGATATTGAACAAAGTTAAAACAAAAACTTGAATTCTGAGATGTTGAGAGGACCCATCTTTGTGTGTATTGTGTTATGTTAGTTTTGAGGTTTCAGTGTTTTGAGAATTCTGAGATGTTATGTAATCTGTATCATTATGTTGAGTAATATATTTGCTGTTTCTAAAAAAAAAAAAAAAAAACTTGAACATGATCTAACAATTTGAATTATGTTGATAGTGTTATTATTATATAGGCATTCATTCAAACAAATGATATTGTTTTCAATAATTTTCTTGATGTGCTTGGATTATTGATCAATATATATATATATATATATATATATATATATATATATATATATATATATATATATATATATATATATATATATATATATATATATTTACTTATCAGCTTCTTTGTTTGTTAAACATCAAAGACATATAGTTGACAAGATTTATACCAAATTAAAGAAGATTAAATTTTAGAAATTATAGTGAAATCGATTTTTTTTTGTAAAAGTTTGTATTTTGAAAGTTATTTGCAGTTGAAATTTATGGTGGAATTAAACAAAGAAAAAAGGGTCAAATGACCAAAACACCCTCTAACCGAAAATATTAAAGAAAAAAGTGAGGGAGTGGGTGGTGGACACATGACACTAGCTTAATGGTTTTCTAGATTTTTTTTTTCCTTTTCACTTGATCACAACTTTATATGAATATAATGGATCTATATGTTTCGGGGCGGGGCGGGATGTTGTACCCCGCTCTCCATCCCGAACCCGACCCGCCCGCACCAAATACTTTGGGTTTGCCATCGGCAATTTAAACTTGATTCCGCCCAAAAGTATTTTCACAAATCCAACCCAACTTAGAACACTTTTGTAGAATGTCAGCCCGAGATAACACTCGGCCCAATCTCAACCTGATTATCAAGCTTCTTGAATTACTCAACCCGAGATAACACTTTCTATTCTATATATCCGGAGCCTTTAATGTTAGAGGTTAGCGTGTTTCTAAATGGTTTTAACAAGGAGGAGTATCGATGAAACATCATCATCATCATCTTCTGTAAGTTTATCGTATATTTTATACATATCGCTGTTTTGGATTAATTTATTTGTCGCTTACTTGAAAAAGTTAGATGGTCTTGGTGCTAATAAAGGTGAATTAAGAGGCTGTTGATGTCAAACATTAGCCTTATCAGATGTAGTTTTCTGTTTGTCAGAATTCTGATGTATGTCTTTTATTTGTTAACTGATCTAAGGGCATGTCTTGTTTTTCCATGTACCCTTTCTTGGAAATTAATATATTGTTCACCTTGGCACAAAAAAAAATTATTGAAAAAGTTAGTATATCACTGTAAAACAGTCAGTGGTTTTGGGGCTTATTTGAATTTGAACTTGATAGATCATGTTGAAGTTTTTGTGAATAGGAGGATATTGAACAAAGTTAAAACAAAAACTTGAATTCTGAGATGTTGAGAGGACCCATCTTTGTGTGTATTGTGTTATGTTAGTTTTGAGGTTTCAGTGTTTTGAGAATTCTGAGATGTTTTGTAATCTGTACCATTATGTTGAGTAATATATTTGCCGTTTCTAAAAAAAAAAAAAAAAAAAAAAAAAAACTTGAACATGATCTATCAATTTTAATTCTGTTGATAGTGTTATTATTATATAGGCATTCATTCAAACAAATGATATTGTTTTCAATAATTTTCTTGATGTGCTTGGATTATTGATCAATATTCACTATATATATATATATATATATATATATATATATATATATATATAATTGTGTATATATATATATATATATATATATATATATATATATATATATATATATATATATATATATATATATATATATATATATATATATATATATATATTTACTTATCGGCTTCTTTGTTTGTTTAACATCAAAGACATATAATTGACAAGATTTATACCAAATTAAAGAAGATTAAATTTTAGAAATTATAGTGAAATCGATTTTTTTTGTAAAAGTTTGTATTTTGAAAGTTATTTGCAGTTGAAATTTAAGGTGGAATTAAACAAAAAAAGGGTCAAATGACCAAAACACCCTCTAACCGAAAATATTAAAGAAAAAAGTGAGGGAGTGGGTGGTGGACACATGACACTAGCTTAACGGTTTTCTAGATTTTTTTTTCCTTTTCACTTGATCACAACTTTATATGAATATAATGGATCTATATGTTTCGGGGCGGGGCGGGATGTTGTGCCCCGCTCTCCATCCCGAACCCGACCCGCCCGCACTAAATACTTTGGGTTTGCCATCGGCAATTTAAACTTGATTCGGCCCAAAAGTATTTTCACAAATCCAACCCAACTTAGAACACTTTTGTAGAATGTCAGCCCGAGATAACACTCGGCCCAATCTCAACCTGATGATCAAGCTTCTTGAATTACTCAACCCAAGATAACACTTTCTATTCTATATATCCGGAGCCTTTAAGGTTTGAGGTTAGCGTGTTTCTAAATGGTTTTAACAAGGAGGAGTATCGATGAAACATCATCATCATTATCTTCTGTAAGTTTATCGTATATTTTATACATATCGCTGTTTTGGATTAATTTATTTGTCGCTTACTTGAAAAAGTTAGATGGTCTTGGTGCTAATAAAGGTGAATTAAGAGGCCGTTGATGTCAAACATTAGCCTTATCAGATGTAGTTTTCTGTTTGTCAGAATTCTGATGTATGTCTTTTATTTGTTAACTGATCTAAGGGCATGTCTTGTTTTTCCATGTACCCTTTCTTGGAAATTAATATATTGTTCACCTTGGCACAAATATATATATATATATATATATATATATATATATATATATATATATATATATATATATATATATATATATATATATATATATATATATATATTTATATATATATATATATATATATATATATATATATATATAGATATATTGAAAAAGTTAGTATATCACTGTAAAACAGTCAGTGGTTTTGGGGGCTTATTTGAATTTGAACTTGATAGATCATGTTGAAGTTTTTGTGAATAGGAGGATATTGAACAAAGTTAAAACAAAAACTTGAATTCTGAGATGTTGAGAGGACCCATCTTTGTGTGTATTGTGTTATGTTAGTTTTGAGGTTTCAGAGTTTTGAGAATTCTGAGATGTTATGTAATCTGTACCATTATGTTGAGTAATATATTTGCTGTTTCTAAAAAAAAAAAAAAAAAACTTGATCATGATCTATCAATTTGAATTCTGTTGATAGTGTTATTATTATATAGGCATTCATTCAAACAAATGATATTGTTTTCAATAATTTTCTTGATGTGCTTGGATTATTGATCAATATTCACTATATATATATATATATATATATATATATATATATATATATATATATATATATATATATATATATATATATATATATATATATATATATATATATATGTATTTACTTATCAGCTTCTTTGTTTGTTAAACATCAAAGACATATAGTTGACAAGATTTATACCAAATTAAAGAAGATTAAATTTTAGAAATTATAGTGAAATCGATTTTTTTTTGTAAAAGTTTGTATTTTGAAAGTTATTTGCAGTTGAAATTTAAGGTGGAATTAAACAAAAAAAATGGTCAAATGACCAAAACACCCTCTAACCGAAAATATTAAAGAAAAAAGTGAGGGAGTGGGTGGTGGACACATGACACTAGCTTAATGGTTTTCTAGATTTTTTTTTTTTTCCTTTTCACTTGATCACAACTTTATATGAATATAATGGATCTATATGTTTCGGGGCGGGGCGGGATGTTGTGCCCCGCTCTCCATCCCGAACCCGACCCGCCCGCACTAAATACTTTGGGTTTGCCATCGGCAATTTAAACTTGATTCAGCCCAAAAGTATTTTCACAAATCCAACCCAACTTAGAACACTTTTGTAGAATGTCAGCCCGAGATAACACTCGGCCCAATCTCAACCTGATGATCAAGCTTCTTGAATTACTCAACCCGAGATAACACTTTCTATTCTATATATCCGGAGCCTTTAAGGTTAGAGGTTAGCGTGTTTCTAAATGGTTTTAACAAGGAGGAGTATCGATGAAACATCATCATCATCATCTTCTGTAAGTTTATCGTATATTTTATACATATCGCTGTTTTGGATTAATTTATTTGTCGCTTACTTGAAAAAGTTAGATGGTCTTGGTGCTAATAAAGGTGAATTAAGAGGCTGTTGATGTCAAACATTAGCCTTATCAGATGTAATTTTCTGTTTGTCAGAATTCTGATGTATGTCTTTTATTTGTTAACTGATCTAAGGGCATGTCTTGTTTTTCCATGTACCCTTTCTTGGAAATTAATATATTGTTCACCTTGGCACAAAAAAAAAAAAAAAAAAAAAAAAAAAAAAAAAATTATTGAAAAAGTTAGTATATCACTGTAAAACAGTCAGTGGTTTTGGGGCTTATTTGAATTTGAACTTGATAGATCATGTTGAAGTTTTTGTGAATAGGAGGATATTGAACAAAGTTAAAACAAAAACTTGAATTCTGAGATGTTGAGAGGACCCATCTTTGTGTGTATTGTGTTATGTTAGTTTTGAGGTTTCAGTGTTTTGAGAATTCTGAGATGTTATGTAATCTGTACCATTATGTTGAGTAATATATTTGCTGTTTGTAAAAAAAAAAAAAAAAAAAAAAAAAAAAAAACTTGAACATGATCTATCAATTTGAATTCTGTTGATAGTGTTATTATTATATAGGCATTCATTCAAACAAATGATATTGTTTTCAATAATTTTCTTGATGTGCTTGGATTATTGATCAATATTCACTATATATATATATATATATATATATATATATATATATATATATATATATATATATATATATGTATATATATATATATATATATATATATATATATGTATATGTATATATATATATATGTATATATATATATATATATATATATATATATATATATATATATATATATATATATATATATATATATATATATATATTTACTTATCAGCTTCTTTGTTTGTTTAACATTAAAGACATATAATTGACAAGATTTATACCAAATTAAAGAAGATTAAATTTTAGAAATTATAGTGAAATCGATTTTTTTTTTGTAAAAGTTTGTATTTTGAAAGTTATTTGCAGTTGAAATTTAAGGTGGAATTAAACAAAAAAAGGGTCAAATGACCAAAACACCCTCTAACCGAAAATATTAAAGAAAAAAGTGAGGGAGTGGGTGGTGGACACATGACACTAGCTTAATGGTTTTCTAGATTTATTTTTTTTTCCTTTTCACTTGATCACAACTTTATATGAATATAATGGATCTATATGTTTCGGGGCGGGGCGGGATGTTGTGCTCCGCTCTCCATCCCGAACCCGACCCGCCCGCACTAAATACTTTGGGTTTGCCATCGGCAATTTAAACTTGATTCAGCCCAAAAGTATTTTCACAAATCCAACCCAACTTAGAACACTTTTGTAGAATGTCAGCCCGAGATAACACTCGGCCCAATCTCAACCTGATGATCAAGCTTCTTGAATTACTCAACCCGAGATAACACTTTCTATTCTATATATCCGGAGCCTTTAAGGTTAGAGGTTAGCGTGTTTCTAAATGGTTTTAACAAGGAGGAGTATCGATGAAACATCATCATCATCATCTTCTGTAAGTTTATCGTATATTTTATACATATCGCTGTTTTGGATTAATTTATTTGTCGCTTACTTGAAAAAGTTAGATGGTCTTGGTGCTAATAAAGGTGAATTAAGAGGCTGTTGATGTCAAACATTAGCCTTATCAGATGTAGTTTTCTGTTTGTCAGAATTCTGATGTATGTCTTTTATTTGTTAACTGATCTAAGGGCATGTCTTGTTTTTCCATGTACCCTTTCTTGGAAATTAATATATTGTTCACCTTGGCACAAAAAAAAAAAAATTATTGAAAAAGTTAGTATATCACTGTAAAACAGTCAGTGGTTTTGGGGCTTATTTGAATTTGAACTTGATAGATCATGTTGAAGTTTTTGTGAATAGGAGGATATTGAATAAAGTTAAAACAAAAACTTGAATTCTGAGATGTTTAGAGGACCCATCTTTGTGTGTATTGTGTTATGTTAGTTTTGAGGTTTCAGTGTTTTGAGAATTCTGAGATGTTATGTAATCTGTACCATTATGTTGTGACATGATCAGATATGACTTACCAGAACGTGCAGTTGCGCCAGTATTGATATGTGTAGTAGAAAATCTAGGGGGCATTTGATTGACAGCTTCTGAATCTGAAGCACCAAAAACCTTTTCAAGTAAGCATCGGCCACAGGTGTATGCATAGTATATGTTAAGAACACGACAACAAACTATTGAAACTACCTTCACGCGTATAACGGCGCCGCTTGTTGCCTCTGTTTGGAGAGTGTTCGTAATCGTTTTGGACCATGTAAGTACGAGGATCCGCATGGCGCGCTTTTTAAGTTGTTGCAAATGGGGACGGTGGCACAATATAAAAGCGAGTTTGAGAAGCTTATGAATCGGGTCACGGGAATCTCAGACCACTTATTGATTTCTTTTTATATCTTCGGCCTTAGTATGCAAATACTCATCATTTTTGTCGTATCTGAACTGTCAAAACAATAAAAAAAACACTCAAATATGCATCAAAATACTAAAAATATCCCAGGATTGTGTTTTATATGTTTCAGATGCAAAATGATTGAAAACTGATGAAAAAGGAGCAAAATTTACATAATTGGCAGTTTCAGTCCATGAACTTTCAAAAAAATGACAAAAATGGTCCCTGGAGTTTTAAAAGTGGAAAATTACATTTATGGTCCTTGGGTTATTCACACTTGACATTTCTGGTCCTTGGAGTATAAATTTCATGAATTGGCGGAAATGACCCCTCAACTTTGGATTTTGGCAATTTTGGTCCTCGGATATTCATTTTCGGGAAATTATCATTTATTGGTCCCTGGGTTATGGAAGATTGGCAATATTGGTCCTCGTAGCAACTTTGGGAAGTTTGCATTTTGAGTCCCTCATTTTCTAAAAATTACACAAGTGGTCCTTGTGATTTACTTAACTACAAAACAAATGGACCCTTGTTGTTATGTCAACCCAACACACAAGCTCCATTAAACTAAAACCCTTAACCCACTAAGCCCCACACTCCCCCTTGGCCCAATTTCTATCCCAAGCCCAAATCCAACAAACCCAGCTAAAAACCATAACACCTTGTTTATTAATAAAACCACCCCAGTCAAACCCCCTCGTTCACCCAACCACTTGCCTGCAAATACCCCTGCACACTCCACCTCCTCCATCTCCTCTGCTCACTAAACCCATTCCATGTCCCCTCCACCTCACACTAAACCCCAAACACCAATTAATGCTCCTAAATATCTTCAAGAAACCCTCCCAGTTACAAAACAAGATTTCCCGCCAAAAATCAATTGAACGACCAAGATCAACTCAAGCCTATCCAAGGGTCCAAAAAGAAGTGGGAATGAGAGAGAGTACTGCCTCAATCCTTATAAGTCAAGAAATTCAGAGAGAAGAAAAAGTAGTAGCTTAGTGTAGTGTAATTTTAGTTTTTAATGTCGTAGTTAATGTAATTTCAATTTCCAGTGTTTAATTTGGCTTCTAAGTTGTAATTTTTATGTTATCAGTGTACTCAGAGCATCTTGCATCCATTAATTTCAATCCCTAACGTTAAATTCAGTTTTCACTCATTTTCACTCAAAATCTCAATTTCACTTTAAATTATTAAAAGTTGTTATTTCTTGTTCCATTAAGCTTATGTAGGTTCCCTTATTAGCATTTAAAGGTTTAGAAAGAATTTAAATCAGTGTTAGCTTAAATTCTCTAAAATCTCAAAAATAGTTGAAAAATAACTCTTGAATAAAAAATCAGAAGAAAGAGAAGGAAAAGATGGAGAATGGTGGAATTTGGATTGCTTTGGGATTTAGAACTCCATGGGGAGTGGAGGTTGTTATTTACAGTCCTCGATTCATGTTCCTTGCTCAGAATCCTTTGTACACTTTTTTTTTTTTTTTTTTTTTTTTTTTTTTTTTTTTTTACATTTTCTAGTGATTTACTGTTCAAATGCTTTTTAGCTTATCATACATGTGTTTTTGTGTTTCCTTGGTTTATTTTAGTGATATTAATGCTTAATATTACTTGTTTGTTCACTAGATTTACGTGTGCTCACTTTTTACTCATGACTTCCTAGATTATCTTGATTTGCATCTCCTTGTTTTGTTGATATTTGTGATAGATTAGTGATCACTTAGCCTCTATTTAGTGTAATTAATCTGTTTGTAGCTTAAAATCCAGTAGTTACAGTTTAAAATATTAAAGTTGTAGTTCAAAGTTTGATTTGAGGGGTGTTTGGTAATTGCTAGCTCAGAGCACACTGAGGTGTTTTTGTTGTTACTTTCAGCTGAGATATGTAACATTAGGTCTAGTTAGGATATTCAAGCAACAAAATCTAATGTCTTTTCAGTAAAAAAAGTCAAATGCATGTTTAATCTCCATATTTCATTAACTGATAAGGAATTTGGTACCCCAATCATTCACACAAGCTCATTAGTTGTTTAGATTTCTTCTTTTACTCTCAAAATAGCTTATTATTTCTTATTAAGTCCATTAGATCCAATCAAAGTTCAAAAAAGTCAAATATCAAGTTTTTCTTAAAAAGTCAAATTCTTAGTAAATCAGTTTTTGATTAAACTTGTTAATTTTCCCTAGGTCTTAATATTAGATCTCAAGTCTTGTGCTTTTGGGATAATAATATTTTGCTGCTAATCTTCATTCGGTTATTTTTAGTTATTTTTTTAACTTAGTTAAACTGCTTATTTTTAGCTTTCTTTTAGCCCATTTTCTTAAAATATCCCCTGCTTCACCACCACAGTCCCCAAGCCACCACCTTCTGTGGGACCCACAGGCCACCTCAGTGGGCCCCAGTAGTTGAGCTTTGGCTTTTTGGACTCACAAGCTAGCTGTCTTTCTAGTGCTAGCAAGCTTTTGACCTTGAGTTCCCTTGCCCTCACCTTTTTCTTGGCTTGAAAGTTGTCCCATTTTTCAGTTTTTGAAATTGCTTATTGTAGCTTATTTGCTTATTCAATGGTCTAGTTTGGTTGTTTCAGTTTCCTTTCCACCCACTTAACTTGTTTGCACCCTTTTCCACCCTGTGGACCCCACATAAGCCCATTTAAGCTTATTTCTAGCTGTGGTCAAACAAAGTCAACTGTCTAAGGGTTTTAGTTTTGCAGCATTGTTAAAATCTTATTGTTTGTCAACCAAAATCTATTTACAGATCTGAGGCCAACTATTTACTTCAGTCCTTGCAGCCAACGTTGGCATTTGATGTTGGTTCTGTATTTGCAGACTTGAGCTTCTTTGTAATGTTGGTTTCTTTTGTTTTATTATGAGGTACATATACTCGGGAATTATTACTGACCACGGTGTATTGGCGAGGAAACTGCACCTGCATTTAGACCGCGAAGAACTCAAAGAAGAAGTGTTGGACCCTTATACTTAGTGAATTTAACTAAAGAGTTAATCAGCTAAGTTTCATGGCATGAATAATGACAAAAGAAAGATTAACAAAAGCTAAGACATAACGTAAAAGAAAGACACAAGAGTTTTTTCAACGTTTAATTCTTATTAGAAGTTAATCAAAGAATTATACCCAAGTGTTTGCGGAATAACACTTGGGATTGAATGACAATGTATGGTAATCTCCTCACTAAACTTAAGCAAACTTAAGTAACAACGTCACAGTCCACACTGAGCTATCTCAGGGGCAAGTTGCTATTTGGAGGAGAGAAATTGGCTTGTGAATGTCTAAGCATTTAGTGCACAAGCTTTATTTCTCTCCTCGTTATGATCCTATTTATATACAAGGAAAACTCAACCTTTTCCTAAAAGACAAGGACTGACACTGTCCAGTAGATGACAAAATGCCTGAGCATTTTGTCTCTATTACAAATGACTATAAGTAGTAAAAGACAAGGATGCTTTCCATGTTTCAGTGCTGCTACACTTTTGGTCTTTTATCCATTCAGGGTAAGTTGACTTCGAGTGATAAGGACCCTGTCTTATCTGATTCAAACTTATCCCACCTTATCCCGCCTTTACTTCAGTCTCTAGTGTCTTCAGTCTTTTATTCTTTCAGGCTGTTGGTTGGTGAGGAGATATTTGGGATTCAGTGAGCTATTGTCATTACTCACTGAATCCATCGTCTCCTTCTTTGGCTCAGGTGTCATTCACTGAGTTCCGCCTCATCCTTTCTTTGTAGGATCTCCCTGAGCATCCTGAAGACGACTCACTGAAGGACTATGCATTCAGTGACTTGTTTAGTGTTCTTGATTGATTAACACTTAGCTATTTTATGTTCAAATCCTTGTACTTAGGAAGTTTGGGCATTCATTGACCCAACAGTCTCCCCCTATTTGGATATAGAAATAGCCTAAGTGTTTTGTGATTCAGTGTGAGTGAGCAAGGGTCTTCTTCTCACACTGAATATTTGTACAAAGCAGTAAGGGACTGAGTGTAATATAAAATACCTCGTTTATTCATAATGATTACATAAGTCCTACACTACAAAATACAAAGTTAGGATAGTTGATGCAGTTCAGTTCAAATGATATCCAAGAGACTCCAGCTTATGTCTTTTGGATTCCAGCAGATGTTGGTCAGGATGCTCTCTGATTTTTATCTTCAGCTCATGATAGAATCTTACATTTTCAGGGTTCCTCATGGGAGCAGCCAACATGAGGAAGCCAACCATGGACTTGATTCCAGCTTTATCAATGTCAGTCCATCTTTGGAAGGCTTGGTCTCCAAAGCTATCAATAAAGAAGAGGCCTCTTTCAGGCTGCTCTATAACCAGGTTGTTCACAAATTTCACTCCTTCTGGGAGGGCTCTGTTGCAATCAAGGCCAGGTACCTTGATCTCTGGTTCTTTTTCAATCTTCTTCCTCTTCTTAGAAGATTGAGCAGCTTCTGATTTTACTGGTTGTGAAGGGCCAGTGAGAAGAGGTTGTATCCCAAGTTCCTGAGGTAGGTTGGCAAGACCTTGGTATCTCTGACTCATGGATGTCAGCAGTTGGGATTTAACCACGTTCTTCTTCTTCTCTATGAGAGGCTAAAGTTCATCTAGTTCACTGATGCCGAACACGTTGAACTTAAAAGGAGAGTGGACCTCAAAGTGTCTTTTGTCTGGACCTCTGTAGACACTGACAATGGCTGGCTTGGTATTGGGGTGGATGTAGATATCAGTGATGGGTTCAGGCTTATACCTACTGGTCATCACCCAGTTGTACCTATCGATCTTCTTCTGCCTGATCTCAGCGGCCCTTTTTCTTTGAGCTTCCCTTGCCTGGTTCAGGGCCCTGAGTTCTTCATCCTGAGCCTTTTTGAATATCTCACCCCCTGCTCCACTCTGGAGGACTTGAGGTTTTAACCAAAGTGCTTGACCCTCTTCATCTACAACCTTAGCCAGTTCTAGCTTACTTATCCTTTCTTCCTCAGCCACCTTCTTTAACATTTCCTCATTATCCATGTAGTCCTGAATCTGTGCTGTTGTGAGCAAATAAATTACTCCGTTGATTTCATAAGGGATTTTCACATCTTCAGGATCAGGCCTCACTTCTTTTGAAGCTTGTACAAGTGAGGGCTTGGACTCAGGCTCTGGTGTTGTTAAAATGCCTTTGCCTTTGCTGGTGCCTGCCAAAGTTGAGTCCGGATAGGAGGAGATAGGATCAGCATTGATGGGCTTCTCCCCCTCAGTGTGAGAGGTAGAAGGCTGTTGTTGTTGAGGCTGATCAGTGGATGATGAAGGTGGTTGACCAGAGGCTGCTTCAGCTTGCTTCTCCCCCTCAACTGTTGCTGGAATGAGAGTGAGAGCAAGAGTTGGTGTAGTAGCTGGAGCAGGCTCAGCAGGGTGACCCTTGAAAGCCTGAAATATTTCAGTGACCATAGATTTGATGGCAGAGGTGTCACTGAGAATGCTTGAGTATTTGGCTTCAAGGGCTGCCTGAGAAGATTCCAAGGCAGACATCCTGGACCCCAATGTCCAGGCCAGAGAAGATGAGGACTTGGCCATTTCAGCAGAACTAGTGGCCATGGTTGAGAGTGAATCCCTGATGGTGGTGATGGAAGAGCTGAGTTCATTTATCTTTGAAGCCCTGAGCAGTGAGAGCAATTCATAGAGCAGGGCATCCTGAAAATCAGCCAGAGACTGGAACTGCAAAAGGTTAGCCGGCTCCTCTTCATACGAAGACTTGCCTTGGGTTTTTGGCACCATATCAGTGGGTTGTAGTATGCCCCCTGAGTCTTGGGCGCCCTGTGTTCCTTCAGTGACTGGAGGGGTTACCCCAGTACCTTCATTAGGAACGGTAAGTTGTTGATCCCTATCAGCGGGTTGTGGTTTTCCATCTGAGTCTTTGGGATTGTTTTGCCCTTCAAGCCCTGAGGTGTGTTTCTCAGTGCTATCACTAGGGTCAGTGGAAGGCACTCCCCTACCAGCGGGTTGTTTGTTTCCCTCTGGATCTTGGGGAGTAGTCTGTGGGACCAAGGGCACTGACTGTGATGTATCAGTGTCCTTCGTTGTCACCGGGGGTGTTTGCTTGTCAGGCTTGGGTGGCTTACCAGTCAGGGTCGTGTGTCCTTTGGACTGTGCTCCTGAAGCCCCAGGGCCCTGTGACTTTTGTTTTGGCTTTGTCACAGTCTGGGACTTCCCTTTCTTCCTAGAAAGAGAATGTGGAGTCACTGAATCCCTATGGTTGTTTACAGCAACCATATGGGCCGTCAATACAATAGGGGTGACAACAGATGGATCCTTTGAAAAATTTGTAGAACTCAGGACAGCGGGCAAAGAGCCAAATTTAAAGTCCTGGGTATAATTGCAACCCAGTAACCTTTGTATTGAAGAAGAAAGACACCGAGGATATGAGACATAATTCAGTCTGTTCTTCTTCAATAACTTGGTTACGAGATCACTGTAAATGATCTCTCCTATGTTGACCTTGGTCCCTGTCATCAAGCAGTGAGCCATCATCAACTGAATAGAATTAATCTGTTCAGTGGATGAGTGGTTCTCGCCGAGGACCTGAATCACAAAAGTGAACAGGATCCTCTAAGCCACGGGGAAAGAGTTCTTAGTGACAGGGGTTTTCTCCAGGTGCCTGGTATCCAAAACAATTTTACCCAACCCAGCCTTAACATCAGCTGAGTCAGGGTGTTCCACATAAACCCCATTGTTATAATCCAACCCAGTGGATGAGCAAAAGGTTTTGTAATCCAAAGTTAGTTTTCTTTGCCCATCCAACGCAGAAAAATTGATGAGAAACTCCTTGAGGGGCCTGAGCTCTTTCTCATCAGTGGAGGGTGTCGGGTCATAGGCCACTGCAGTACCCCAAAACTCCCTGAGGTAGTTGTGGTACTGGATGTATGGTGTGCTGGTAAAAGCTGTTTTCAAAGGACAGTTATATAAAAACTTCATAATTTCTTTGTAGGCTGGGCAAGTGTTGGGGTAGTTGAAATTGCCTACAACATTATTTGTTTTAAACTGAACATCTATAAGTGTTAATTTTGCCCATTGAGGTGCAAGATCAAGACTTTGGTCTGTAGCCATTTTTGGTCAGAAAAAGGTTTTAAAAAGCTTTTGAAATGGCTTATATTGCTTTACCAGATGGTCACAAGTTGAATCCAACTTGATCGCTGCCGTGTATAAAGTAATATGTTATCAAGAAATGGAATACAAGAAAGATGGATATCTATCAAGTGATTTCTTGATCAAGAAAACAGTTTTAGAAAACTTGGTTTGGTTTGAATACACACAACTTTGCAAGGAAAATGATTTTTGCAGGGTTTAGACAAGAAAATCTTTTTTTGTTGTGTGTTTTTGTTTGTGAAAATGAAGGAGTATTTATAGGGTGAGAAGTAGGGTTTTGAGGGATTTCAAAGGTTTTTATTTTTGAAAAATTCAAAGAATAAAAACGGTTTGAAGTCCGCATTTAAAACCACTATTCCACCTTCCCTCCTTTTGCGCAACTGTCGAGGTGAACAGTGCGCCGTACTGCAAAATGCTCTTTTGCAGAGTCCACCTCATCATATAATATCTTAGGATATTATTTGTGAGGGGAGGCATTTAATTCCAAATGGTGTTTGTGATCATGAGAAGGTCAAGTTGTGGTTGCCAGAAGGATAAAGAGACATATATTCTAAGAATTAAATATATATCCAGTTACCAACCTAGGACATTTACTAACTAAAGACTTAGAGCATTTAGTTGTGTTTTCAGTGACAGCTTGAACCTTTCTCAGTGAGAATGGGTTGATGATTCAGTGAGAATATGAGAAGTTCATATCATACTGATGAGAAAAAGTGTCAGGGACCAAGAATATACACTCAGTGGACATGATTAATTATCAATGTCCAACATGCCCAATTCAGCCTTCAGTCTGGTGAAGGTGGGCTCATCCAGGGGTTTTGTGAAGATATCAGCTAGCTGATACTCTGTAGGGATGAAGTGCAATTCTATTTCACCATTCATGATGTGGTCTCTGATGAAATGATATCTAATATCAATGTGTTTGGTTCTTTGATGAAGGACAGGGTTGTTGGAGATGGCAATAGCACTTGTGTTATCACAAAAGATGGGTACCATCTTGTAGTGTATACCATAGTCACTGAGTTGACTTTTCATCCAAAGCACATTTGCACAACAACCAGTTGCGGCAACATATTTAGCCTCAGCTGATGACATTGCCACTGATTGTTGTTTCTTGGTACTCCAACAAACAAGTTTTCCTCCAAGGAATTGGCAGGACCCTGATGTACTTTTTCTATCCATATTGCAGCCAGCATAGTCTGAGTCAGTGTAACCCTTGAGATTAAACCCTGAACACTTGGGGTAGTAGAGCCCAAGGTTGAGAGTACCTTTTAGGTACCTGATAATTCTCTTCACAGCAGTGAGATGAGATTCTCTAGGGTCAGACTGATATCTGGCACATAGACACACTAAGAATTGTATGTCAGGCCTTGTGGCTAATAGGTACATCAGGGATCCTATCATACCTCTGTAGAGGGTTTGGGTTACTGGTTTACCAGTTAGGTCAGGGCCAAGGTTGTTAGGTGGAGTCATAGGAGTCTTTACTGAAGAACAGTCACTGAGTTCATATTTCTTCAGCAGGTTCCTAGTGTACTTTTCTTGGCTGATGGTGATTCCTTTGTCAGTCTGTTTGATTTGTAGTCCAAGGAAATAAGTGAGTTCACCCATCATACCCATCTCAAACTTCTTTGTCATCAGTTTTTCAAACTGTTTACAGAGTTTGAAGCTTGTTGAGCCAAATATGATGTCATCCACATATACTTGGACTAAAATCACATCTTCCTTAGTTCTATAGATAAAGAATGTGTTGTCTATCCTTCCTCTGACAAACTTGTTTTGGATCAGGAAGGCAGAGAGAGTTTCATACCATGCCCTAGGAGCCTGTTTAAGTCCATAAAGGGCCTTGTCAAGCTTGCAAACATGGTGAGGAAATTCACTACTCTCAAAGCCTGGGGGCTGTTGAACATAAACATCTTCTTTGAGTTTACCATTCAGGAATGCACTTTTGACATCCATTTGGTAAACTTTGAAGTTCATGTATGTGGCATAGGCAAGGAAGATCCTGATGGCTTCCATTCTAGCCACTGGTGCAAATGTTTCTTCATAATCAATTCCTTCTTGTTGATTTTATCCTTTGGCAACAAGTCTTGCTTTATTCTTGATAACTGTGCCATTTTCACCAGTCTTGTTTTTGAACACCCATTTCATTCCTATAACAATGACTCCCTGAGGACATTCAACCAAGGTCATGACCTTGTTTCTGTCAAATTGTTCAAGCTCATCTTGCATGGCTTGAACCCAGCTAGGGTGATTCATTGCTTCTTTGACACTCTTGGGCTCAATAACTGAGATAAAATCAACAAAGAGACACTCATTGGCTGAGGCTGCTTTAAGTTTTGCAGCCATGCTCCTTGTGAGCATTCCTTCAGTAGGTTCACCAATGATGTTCACAAGTTCAATATTTTTGGACTTGGTCCAGCTATCCTGAGGTCTAGGATAGGTGTTAGAACTTGTGGAGGCTTGATTAGCAGGTGGAGTTGGTTCAGTGGGAATGATGAATTCATCATCAGTGTGACCAACATTTTCACTGATATGATCAGTGTTCTGATTTGTTGTATCAGTGGGAGTTGAAACTTCAGGACTGTTCTGAGGTTCAACAAACTCAATGATAGTTGGAAAAGGTAGGTCATGGGGACTGATATAGTATGAGAAGTCTGCATCAGCCTGATAATTAGTGGAAGGATTATGTTCAGGGTGATACTCATCAGATGGATATCTTGAGGAGTCATCAATCCCAATTTCTTCCACTGAATTATTGGAATAGCTGATTGCTTCAGTACTCTCATCGAAGGTGACATGATAGGTTTCCTCAGTCTGTTGCCTTCTAGTATTAAATACTCTGAAGGCTTTTGAGACAAGTGAGTATCCTAGGAAGTATCCATCATCAGCTTTGGCATCAAATTTCCCAAGGTGATCCTTGTGATTATGAATAAACACAGGACACCCAAAGACATGAAAATAGCTAATGTCAGGGACTCTGCCCTTGAAAACTTCATAAGGAGTTTTGTTGTGTCTTTTCACAACAATGAATCTGTTCTGAGTGAAGCAAGCAGTCCTTACTGCTTCAGTCTAAAAATGTTTGGAGAGAGCTGAACCATTTAACATAGTTCTGGCAGCTTCAAATAGTGTCCTGTTTCTTCTCTCAGCAACCCCATTTTGTTCAGGGGTATAGGGTGAAGAGAAGTTTTGTGAAATTCCTTTTTCATCACAAAAGGACTCAAGATCTTGGTTTTTGAATTCAGTCCCATTGTCAGTTCTAATCTGTTTGACTTTTACATCATTCTGGTTTTCAACATTCCTGACAAAGGACATTATGGTTTCAGCTGCCTGGTTTTTCTTGGTGAGGAAATAAACCCAAGTGTATCTTGAGTATTCATCCACAATTACCAGTGTGTACTTCTCATGTTGGATTGACATAGGACTGATAGGTTCAAATAAGTCCATGTGAAGTAGATGAAGGCAGCTTTTGATTGAGAAGTTTTGTTTAGTCCTGAAGGATGCTCTGTGATGTTTTCCCTTTTCACAGGCAGACCATGGTTTATCCTTGGAGTAAACAAGAGATGGTAATCCAAGCACTTTGTTTTGCTTGGCAAGGTTGTTGATGTTTTTGAAATTGAGATGAGAGAGTCTTTTATGCCATAGCCAGTTCAATGATTCACTTGCCTTTGTGAAAAGACAAGTCCCATTCTTTGTCAGGGTTGACATGTCTAGAATATAGACATCATCCCTTCTTGGGGCAATCAGTACGACTTCTTTGTTGGCATTAAAAATTGTTCCTCTCTTATCATCAAACTGAACTATGTATTTGGCATCACATAGTTGACTCACACTGATCAAGTTATATTTCAGTCCATTCACATAAGCTATCCTAGTAAAAACTATCCCATTGCAGTTCACTGAACCATAACCTTCAGTAGCACAAGATGAATTATCAGCAAATACTACCTTGGGTCCTGGTTCCTCAACATATTTGTGCAGATATTCTTTTACACCAGTCATGCTCCTTGAACATCCACTGTCAAGATGCCAGATAGGTTCCCTGGCATGTCTCTGCACAAGTATGGTACACTGGGTTAGTTCTTTCTAGGACCCCACTTCTTTGTGGGCTTAGTCTTAATGGACTGCTTAAACTTGTTGATAGAAGAGTGATCAGATGTGGAGTGTATGGTGCTACCACAAACTTTACATTTGTTTGTAGTGGAGGATTCAGTGGACTGTGAGGTACTTGGTGTCCCTCTCCTCTTTTGGATGACTGCTTCATGTCCTGAGACATCATGGGTGGGGTCCCCACAGATGTCACAACAGGGATACATCATGCAGTCATCAGGGTGATGGTCATTGAAACCACAGTGAGGACAGGGTTGAAATGGCATGGCCTTAGGCCTTGATGCCTGTTTTGAGGATGAGGCCTTCTTGTTGGGCGGTGGTATGAAGTTGGTGCTTTGTGAAGCCAGGTAAGCTTTGTGATCAGATGTTCTATGATCCTCTTGTTTGCATATCATGCAAAATAGGATTCTATAGCAGTCATCAGTGGTGTGTGTTGTATAATGACAAAGCTCACATCTTTGTTTAGATTTGGCTGTGGATTTTTGTTTTGGCACATTTGAGGATACTGACCCTTGTTCCCTTGCCAGAGCATTCTTCTCTGAGGACTCAATTTTCTCTGTCAGTTTCCTCACTAACTCAGCTAACTGCTCAACCTTTGAGTCAGTGTTGTCTGAGTGTGTGTGCTTTGGTACTGATGAAGTTGATGCTTCATTTGGGTCAGACACTTCAGTGTTGGGTGAAGGTCTTTTCAAGATGGTTCTTCCCAATCCTGATTTTTCTTTGGGTGAGTGTGGTTGAAAGGCAAGAGGTGCAAGGTCTGAAGTTGGGGCAGCTCCCTGAAGATTTTTCAGAGGAGGAAGTGGGACTTGTGCTTCTGACTTAGAAACTTTTTCAGTCTCAGTACTATTTGGTAAGTCTGAGACATCAAGCATATCCTTTATTGCCTGACTTTCAGGGAGTAGAACTCTCCCTGTGTCATAATTTGGCAATAGACTGTCAGGATTATGCCTTTCAATAAAGTCAGAGGTATTTGGCCTAAGTTCTTTATTTGACAAAATGCCAGCAGATATGAAAGCTGTTTGTTTTTGACACTCACTGGGGTTCTCAGGGAGTTGATCTTCCCCAAGAATTTTCCTTTTGGAACTAGGAACCAGACTGATTGTGTCAAAAACCTTAGGGTTCTTTTGGGTCCAGCTTTCAATGATTGCTTTTTCTTTCTTAAGTTCTTCTTGAAGAGCATGATTGATCTTAACAAGTTCAGTTTTCTGAATTTGTAAGGTAACAGATTCAATTTTAGCTTGTTTAAGTGCAAGGAGTTCATCTCTACACTTGTTAAGTTCAAAACTTAGTTTGTTAAATTTTGAAAACAGATTTAATCTTTGCTCTTCAACAAACTTAAGGTCGACATTTATGTAATTCAAATAAGACTGCCAATCAGATTTATCATCCATAGAGAGTAGAATGTTTACCTTTCTCATGGTGATGTTGACCCATTCTCCATTTCTGGCATGGCTTTTTCCCACTGCCAGTTTGCTATCTTCTGAAAGTGCCATCAGGGCACTAACTCTAACTTCTTCATCATCAGATGACAATGGCTCCTCATCCCAATCAAAGGTCTCAGCTACAAGGCCTTTGTTTTTACCCTGAGTGGGTTTAGCAGCTGGTTGGGACTGAGGGTTTGAAGGAGTAGCTTCAAGGAGTGCAAGCTTTGCCTTGGCCATTCTGTACTTAGCCTCAAAGTCAACAATTTTAGTTTTCTCATTATTAGAAAAATGCTGAGAGGACTGAAGTGATTTGGGTTGAAATTTTGTAGTTCTCGAGGAACTATTGCCAGAAAACTTAATGGCCCTTTTTGCCACATTTAAAACATTCAGTGCTCTCAGTAGCTTTTGCACTAGAAAAAGTTTTGTTTCTCTTTATAAACCTTCTGGAGTTAGCAAGGAGTGCCCTCTCTTGGAATTCAACTTGTAAATCCCTGAGGTACTCCTCACTACTCCTCTCATCAACTTCATCATCAGAGTTTTCTTGAAAATCCTGCACAATACCATTAGAGTAAAACGCAGTTGATATGGGTGGACTGGTCAATGTCAGGGGCTTCTTGGTCTCTTGAGCTTTCTTAGAATCAGGGTATCTCCTAGAGATAAGATTGTCTTCATAGACAAACTTCCCATAGATCTGAGGAAGCTCAAGATTTTGAATGTGATTAGCATTCCTTAGTCCCTGAGAGAAGTTTAACCACTTCTCAGGGAGACTGTTGACAAAGCCAACATTGATTTCATGCTTAGACAGGACAACACCATCATTAGACAGCTCATTCATGAGGGTCTTATACCGGGTATAGGTCTCTGAGAGACTTTCAGAGTCTTTGGCCCTGAAAGTGTTATACTCAAGTTTCAGGTCCATGACCCTATTTTCCTTGGTATCTGAGGGACCCACAAAGCTATGAATCAAGTCATTCCACGTTTGCATAGCAGTGGTGCAATTTATGACTGATTCCATTACATCGTCAGGAAGACAGGATATAATGATGCTTTTTAGGCGTTGGTCCTGATTGACCACCCTCCTCTCATCTGGAGTCCACTGAGCTTCTGGTTTAACTAAACCCTCAGCTGTTTTTGGGACAAATGGACCCTCATTTATCAATTTGATATAGTAGGGCTCCATTCCAATTAAGTAGCAAAGCATACGCTTTTTCCACTTATTGAATTTTCCAGCTTCTAGTCTAGGGGCAGTAGCAGTATACGCACCTCCCTTTTTGTCTACAAGCTGGGGCACATTATCAGCCATGGTGGGATCTTGGTTTTAAAAACTTTTGAGCACTAGTTAATTTTTGAAAGTTTTACAAACCAGAGGCTCTGATACCACTTGTTGGACCCTTATACTTAGTGAATTTAACTAAAGAGTTAATCAGCTAAGTTCCATGGCATGAATAATGACAAAAGAAAGATTAACAAAAGCTAAGACATAATGTAAAAGAAAGACACAAGAGTTTTTTCAACGTTTAATTCTTATTAGAAGTTAATCAAAGAATTATACCCAAGTGTTTGCGGAATAACACTTGGGATTGAATGACAATGTATGGTAATCTCCTCACTAAACTTAAGTAAACTTAAGTAACAACGTCACAGTCCACACTGAGCTATCTCAGGGGCAAGTTGCTATTTGGAGGAGAGAAATTGGCTTGTGAACTAAATCTTTCAGGTCCTGTAGAACTAAATCTTTCAACATCTTGGGCTTTTGTAAGCGTCTTTCTTTCCCGCTCAAACAACATACGAATTGTTGTTGACTTTATACTATAATATATTGACAGCTGTTGTTGTTTTACGCATGAACGTAGGAATACTACTATAAGTGGATCATATGAGATCGTTCGCCTGACGGTTCCAATCAGTGAATTTGCCTGCATAGCGTTTCTGATCATACAACCTAAGCTTCTTATACAAATGGCCTTACTCACAGGTTAGTTGTAGTTTACAGTTGGGGATGAGTTTGGTCAAATATTTCTAGGCCTTTCGTAGGAGCATCTTCTATTCTATTAACTAGGAACGTGTAATTTTATAGTTTTCCTTTTTTCATGTTGCATATATAGTTATTTCTACTTTAAATGTTGGGTTTGAAACTGCTGCTAAGTGAAACTGCTGCTAGTAGTAATGATTCTGCTGCTAATGTCAAAGTGCTGCTGAGGATAAATGCTGCTGACAGAATCTGCTGCTAATGGGATAAGGATGTATACGGTTTAGATAAATATAGAATAGATTGTGTAAATATTATATTTATCTAGAATATACTTATCTTGTAGAGAAAGGTATTGTAAACCTAGTAGGACTCCTTGGCCTATAAAAGGAGGATCCTAGGGTTAGTTTATGTACGTGTTATTATTCACTTCAAGGTTGTAAAACCCTAGCATTGTTGAGTGCTCGTATTAATAATATTGAAGTGTTGAAAGAGAATCATAATTCTTCTTAAGTTAAGCTTTTATATTCCGCGTATTAGCTTAAGTATTCATTTAAGTTAACTTCTATATAAGATCGTTTAAGCTCAACTGGGATCAACAAGTGGTATCAGAGCTTGTGATCTAGAAGTTATTAACAAGAAGATTTTGTTTCTTAAAAGTTTGCTATTCCAAATTCACTGCTACGATGGGTGATGAGACACATATGGTGACTGCTTCAAGGGTACCCATGCTGAATCCTGCTGAGTATGAGCTTTGGAAGAGAAGGATCAGACAATACATTCGCATGATTGATTTCAATATGTGGAATGTTATTGTTAATGGTGATTCTGTGCATGAGAAGAGTGTTGATGGTAAGGAGATACCAATCAAGTCTGCTGAAGCTAATGCAGCAAGGAAGATGGAAATCAAAGCACATAGTATTATCTTAATGGGAATACCTAATGAATTTCAAATGGACTTCGATGACTGTGAATCAGGAAAAGAATTGATGGATGTTGTTGAATTCAGGTTTGGAGGGAATGATGCTACTAAGAAGTCAAGGAAAAACATGCTGAAGCATCAGTTTGAGAATTTTACTTCTGAAAGTGGGGAGAAGATTATTGGGACATACAACAGGCTGAACCAACTTGTTAGCCATCTAAAGCTTGTTGGTTATGTGGTTCCACAAGAAGATGTAAATCTAAAATTTCTTAGAAGTCTTGCACCTGAATGGAGTATGCACACAGTTGTTTGGAGGAATAAGCCTGATTTTGAAACTATGAAGTTGGAGAGTCTTTACAACAACTTGAGAGTTTATGAAGCAGAATTGTCTACCTCTTCTACTTCATCCTCTAGTACTCAAAATCTTGCCTTTGTATCCTCTAAAGGAAAAGAACCTCACTCTGCTGCTCACTCTACTGCTTATAGAGTCTCTGCTGCTGATGGATCTGCTGCCAGTTCAAATGATAAGATCTCTACTAGTGATATTGCTTTGTGTGCATTCTTGGCTGAGCTCACAACTACTATAAGATCACATGTTTTAAATCAAGATTTGGATTACATTGATCCTGATGATCTTGAAGAAATTGATCTTAAATGGCAAATGGCTATGTTAACTTTGAGGGCAAGAAAATTCTTGAAAAAGACTGGAAAAGAAGTCAAGTATAAAGCTAAAGATAGTCCAGGCTTTGACAAATCAAAGATAGAATGCTACAACTGCAACAGGAAGGGACATTTTGCTAGAGAATGTAGAGCTCCAAAGAAGAATGCTGATGCTGCTAAGAAGGTTACTAAAGAATCAAAGACTACTGCACTGGTGTCTTGTGATGGACTGGGAGATTATGATTGGAGTGATATGGCTGAAGAAGAACCAAACTTCTCTTTGGTAGTTGTTGATCAACCCAAGGTGCAAAACTTTGCACTCATGGCCTATGGTTCATCATCAGGCTCTGACTCTGAGGTATCTAATGATTCAGACTTATCTATGTGTTCTTTTAAATCTTGTGCTGACACTATAGAAGAACTTAAGTCTAGGAATGAGAGCTTAAATAAAGAAATTGAACACCTAAAACTTGATAACTTAGGTTATAAAGTAGGTATTCAAAATGTTGAAAGAACATTAGAATATCTTAAAGAGTGTGAGAAGGAATATGTAGATCAACTTAATCTCAGAGATATAGAAATTTTTAAGAAAAACAGTGAAGTAGAAGTTCTTAAAAATAAGTTGGTAGAGGCAGAAAAATAAAAAGAGGAAGCTCTTGCTGAAAAAGATAAACATGTAGTAAGAGTTCAAAAACAAAAATTTGCTTCTGATATGGTTCATAAATCTATTGAGAATAATTTGATGAGAAAAGGTAGTGGAATTGGGTATAATGAAGTGGCTCCTCCAGCCAAAAGTGCTTTTGCTCCACCAGGAAAAGAACTATCCTTCATTAGTGAGCTAAGTATTGAAAACCCTGTAGGTGAATGCAGTACAAGTAAAATTGAAACACCTAAGGTTGAGGATAGAAAATTTCCAGAAGCACCAATTATTGAGGATTGGTATTCTGATACTGACAATGATGAGGAACAGGTTAAACAACCAAAAACTGTGAAAAAGGAAGAAATTCCTACCAAGGTTAAACCTACAATTGAACAGGTTAAGTTTGTCAAACCTGTGTTAGGAAATAACTTCTCTAGGAAAATGGTAGAATACAATGAGATATCTAGAGAACAGATGGAAAGGTTCAATAATAAGCCTAGGGGTAACCAGAGAAACTTCATTAACCTAGTTTCAAACAGATTAGGTAATCAGTTTCAATTACAAAAGAAGGCTTGTTATAAGTGTGGTAGCTTTGACCACTTAATTGTTAGATGTCCTGAACACCAAAAGCCTGTTTGGAATCAATACACTAGGGTGAATCATAAATATGTAACTAAACAAACTCACCCACATCCTAATAGAAACATGGTTCCAAGAGCTGTTTTGTTGAGATCTGGTGCTACTAGATCTATTTATGCTACTAAATCAAATGGTGTTTTCAAATCAACAACTAGTTCTTCTACTGGCTCTACTGCTAGTAAGCATTCTGCTGCCAGTATGCACTCTGCTGCTAGCAAGCAATCTGCTGCTAGTACAAAACTTTCTACTTCTGGGACAAAAGTTTTAACAAATACAGTTGTTGGTAATCACTTTTATGCTGTAAGGCCTCAGCTTGCTGGACTTGGAAACCAAAAACAAATGGTTCAAATTCTGTTTCCAAGGATAGTAGTGCATCAAGTGATTTAAAGAAATTTGATTATGTTGATGCACAGGGCAGATCCAAGTCAGTAATGGCTTGGGTCGTCAAGAGGAACTAATGTCTCTATTTTTCATGTGCAGGTCAATCTACTGGATGAGCTTAAGGATATGGTTATTGTTGACAGTGGATGTTCTGGTCACATGACAAGAGATGAGTCTCAACTTGAAGATTTTGAGGCTTTTGATGGTGGTTATGTTGCTTTTGGGAATGATCCAAAAGGTGGAAAGATTGTTGGAATAGGAACTCTAAAGACTGGAAATTTGGACTTTGAGAAGGTGTTTCTTGTGAAAGGACTTAAGTTTAATCTTTTTAGTGTCTCACAGATGTGTGACAAAAAGAACTTTGTTCTTTTTACCGACACTGAGTGTATGATCCTTTCTCCTGACTATCAATTGCCAGATGACAAATCTGTACTTTTGAAGGTCCCTAGAAAAGAGAATATATACAGTGACCACATTAAGAACATTGTTCCTAAGAGGACTTTGACTTGTCTAATTGCAAAAGCCACTGTTGATGAGTCCAAATTATGGCACAGAAGATTGGGACATCTGAACTACAAGACCATGAACAAATTGGTAAAAGGAAATCTGGTCAGAGGAATGCCTACAAAGACTTTTGAAAATTGTGAAATTTGTGTTGCATGTCAAAAGGGTAAACAACACAGAGTTTCATTCAAGTCTAAGACTGTGAATACAAATACTGAGCCACTACATCTATTGCATATGGACTTATTTGGGTCTGTATTTGTCAAAAGCTTGAACAAGAAGTCATATTGTCTTGTTGTCACTGATGACTTTAGCAGGTTTACTTGGGTATTCTTTCTTGCTACAAAAGATGAAACTCCAGAAATACTCAAGGCATTTATTACAAGAGTTGAAAACCTGTACAATCACAAGGTGAAGATTATCAGATGTGACAATGGTACTGAGTTCAAGAATAGTGTGATGAATCAATTCTGTGACAAACGGTAAATTTTCAACCTATACTTTAATAATAAATGCTAATTTATTATTACATAACTATTTTAACAAGCATTCATGTGCTTGCATAACTATTTCGGGAAAACAGACCCGCACACTGTAGCTTACAGTAACTCACCTCACTGATTATTTTATTAAAAACATATGATTTATGCATATCCCAACTACTATTGATTATTAACGAGAGGTTATCTCGCATTAAACGCCACACGCGTACCGACACAACCCTAGTAATGGCATGAATCCAATAATTTCTTCCGGAATGAACAACTCATGTTTTTTATAATATTACTCTAAAAACGTTCCCGCCAATAATATTTTAGCACTCCCGATAACCTTGAAAACTCGAAGTTTACCGGAGCTCAACGGGACACGGGGTACACTTAATACCCCAAGAATATCAACAACTAACAAAAATCCTATCCACTACCTTCTCTACTACCAAACCAACTCACTTTTAAATTATAAAAGTGTTACAAGTTACAAAATAAGTAAATAAATAACTTTTACTTTAAAACAAAAAATAAAAATAAAAATAAAAGGAGTAAACTACAAATCGTCCTTGTGTATATCACTTCCCCACAAAACCGACCCACCTTCATCCCCTCATTTGGAGAAAAGATAAAACCACACCAGGTCCTGCTTCTCTCTCACTACCCAAAATGGGTTTCGATACAACCAAGGCTCACATAAAACAAATCATCCACAAAAGATTAAAAACCAGATCCGAAACAAGTGTGTTTGATACCACTCAGAGGTGGTCACACTTCATGAAGCCAAGCGGAGCAGTCGGTGTGAAGGGGGGGACGATTACCCCTTTTGACTACTAAGCTCTTTGTACTAAGGATGAAAGGCATCAAACCCACCCATGTTTTGTTTTTAAAACCCACTCGGTTCACAGGTACTCCACACACACTCAAAGAAAACTACCAAGGTGAAAATACAAGTTGGGTGCTGGAAGAGATCGAGTTCAAGAGTCTTTGTGGTGTGTGGATTGCTTGCTGGATCGGAGTTGGGGTCTTCTTTTCGCGTCCTTTATAACTCACTCAAAATTGTTGTAAGAGCCCTATGTCCTTTTCCCTTTTGATTCAAAACTGTTTTTGTGTTAGTGTTAACGATTTTAATTTCCATTCGAATAATGAGATTTTGGTTAATTGAAAATAGTCTTGTTGAATATTGATTGTTTCCTTGTGTTTTGGTATGATTAAAGTCTTTTGTTAATTAGAATGATGAAATATTTATGATGAGAACCTAAATCGACCCAATATTTTGGAAAACGATCTGCTGATTTGGTATTAAGAATGGGTTTAGTGATTTTGGTAATAAATTTTTGGTACTAAACTGGATGTGTGGCATAAGTATTCTTCTCACAATAAAAACCTGCTTATTGGCTCTTGAGTTGAGTGTTTATTTTGTAACTTATTCCTTAGCTTATTAGATCATGATATCAATCTTGGTTATGCTTGCGTTGTGTCGAACCCAACAGCAGGGTGCTTGCGGGAAAGTCATAAAACTTTGACTATGTTTGGTTGTTCCTGGGTAGACATCAAAAGGACTGATGGTTTCCACACTTAAAGTTGAACTAGTCCTCTTTGTTTTTAAACCCGAATCTTTGGTCCTCAGCTTGTAGTCGAAATGCTCAAAACAAAGAAAAAGAATGCTTAGTCTCTTGTTGCTATTGTTGTCGAAAACCCACTAAGGTTGAACCACAGTGGTGTATAGTTTTGCGTTGACAAGTTAAAATTTGTTACTTATGGTTTGGCTAGTCTCGCGTCCGGTGTAACTGAGTCAAAAACTGATTTGAGTGATACTTTAGCTAGTGACTGGTCTTGTTATATTTGGTTATGGCAAGTGAGTTCTGGCTTGGTTTTAGCCAAACACCTGGATAGTATTCGGGTGGCGTGTGGCTGCGGTATCGATCACAACCAACAGCCTTAATGCGAGGCCAACCCAAGTCATAGGATGAGCCCAATTCCGAGGTCGTAAGTGTTCATGTCTTACTTCGCTTTGGGGTCAAAAGGCATGTAACTGTCAAATTTCTTTTTTTCCTCTCGCTAGCTGATTAACGTCTTTCTCTTTGTTTCCTACCTGGATATTACAACTATTACTTGGCATTTGGACTTGTGTGTGTGTGACTGGGCCAATTGCCCAACAGGCCCACTCCATTTTATTTTCAAAAACTGATATCATGATGCGTGTGTTTAACTTGCAACATCTCGACTTACCTTACATTTACATATTCGACTTCAGTCAATTCAACTTATTAATGCTCCTCGACTTAGTTCCCGACTCGTTCACTTCACTCGACCACGAGATCGCGACATAATCTATACTGAGCTCGTAAAACTTATTATAAGCCAAACTATATATACACATGCATTTAAACTTATGAAAATTAGACTAAATGAAATCTTAAGTTTTGAGCTTACTAATACTACAAATGGTTCACACTCTTTTGTAATTAACACATTTCGGCTTATAAAAACTACTTGAGTTTTTATAAAATACAATGGCTTATTTATTTAAATGTAAATTCAAGTCACGCTCAACTTTTATTAAAATCCTACACATTTTTAACAACGCTAATAAACGGACATAAGCATTTTAAACAAACGTACATTTTTAGGGTATAAAGTTACTAATTATTTTAAAAATAAATACTTTAAATAAAACCACCATTTTATTATATATTTTTATAAATACACTAAGTAAATACGTATATATGCACATATATACTTCTAACGTTAAAGTCATTATTTACCGCCAACGTCTAACAACCATTGAAACTATTTTCCCGTACTTCGTCTTTCGGTCATCGTTGAGTCAAAGGTTTATTCATCCTTAATATTTTATTGTTTATTTATATGCACTTCCAAGAGCCAATACACGCAAACGTTTAGAAAACCGTTTTCAAACTTACATGATGCCACACAAGCAACGATAACACAACACTTTAAAACTTTTGAGTTTATTTAAACTTCGTTGAGTTTTCAACTTAAACTATGAACTAAATCATGCCATACTAAACTAGGTCGCGTGTTGGTGCTGAACACTACCTGATTTATTTGCACTATCATACTGCTGAACTACTGAGGTGAGTTTATAGCCCCACTCTTTTATAGATGTTTTTATTGGGGTGAGAAACATGCAAAACTATTTTATGGACCAAACTCTATTATCTATGCTATTACGTGGATTAGCCTAAGCCCTGTTATGTCCCGATTATGCCCACCTCATGAACCGTTAATTCCTGCTGGGAAGCGCGAATGTTATAAATAGATCTATTGGGGGTAACTCCCCCGTTCGGTTTGACCGGATAGGCAAACGCGAACGTATACCATGTCGAAACACAAGTGTCTGGGATAAACACTTGCCGGGCCCAAATTATGATTACATACTCTTTGAGTATGCACACTGTTATAGCTTCGGTTGCATGAACTTAGTGCTAACGTAATAGGCTATTTTTGTATGACATTATATGCGTTGTAATGCTCATATGCTAAACTCTTGGTCCAAACTATTGATCTTATTACTCTAAACCTATAGACTCACCAGCTTTTTGCTGACTTTTAGCATGTTTTTCTCAGGTGTTTGAGTCGTTTATTATTCGGCATGGCATGGCATGGCAATGGTCGTAACTTTTCCCCGAAGTGTTTTCACACATAGACTTGACTTGTTTTATTGGGACCACTAGATTTGGGCTTATTTATTTATCTTGGAAAACGTTGTTGTAAACTCGACTTTATTCAACTTAATGTATTTAACGGAATATGTATTCCGTTCTTTATTACCTTATGTTGTGATTCCAATTTAGTAGCACCCCAGTGACATGTATGCTTCCGCTGGACCCGATTTTGGGGGTGTTACAGATTGGTATCAGAGCCAAGGTTATAGAGAACTAGGTACATATAATCCCTAAACTATAACCGCTTTTTACAAAAACAAGTCCCTATGACCGCCATTTGCCTGCCTGCCTTGCTTGCCACTTTACTTACTGAGTACTTGTCTTAACTATATGTTATGCCTTGATATTATATATATACATATACTATAAGTATTTCTATATATACTTACACACTTATACCGTACTTGTCACAGACTATGCCTTCCTCTGACAACACTAAGGACACCTTACCCACTCGCACTTCTCCGTCACCTTTGATCGCACCAAGTCCCATTACTGATCATGCCATACATTCCACCCAGACTCCTACTACCAGGCGCCGGGCCTCTTACACTAGGGTCCGAGGGCGTCGCCTCCAGTCACCATCCGTTTTCTCACCCGTACCCCGTAGGAGGACCCGAGCTGCTTATGAGGGTGCCTCTACTCCACCTCACTCACCCATTCCATCCCCTGACCGTACACCACTTCGTCAAAGGCTCAGGAGATCCGATGACTCCTATTCTGCTGAGGAGGAGACTGAGCCTGAGGAGGATCCCGAGGAAGAACCGAAGGAAGAGGTACCGAGCACTTTTGAGACAGGTGAGAGCTCGAGGGATGCACAGGTGCAGGGAGTGGATACGGATGTTGATGTACCTCTAGGTTTGGGTCAGAGAGCTGCCATGCTCCGTGCCAGGGAGGAGGGTTTGGATGTTGTCCCTGCTACATTTGAGATTGGGCAGAGCTCTAGGGGAGCTCATCAGGAGGAGACTGATGGCGAGATATGGAGGGACATTGAGTGCGTGATCAGTACCGCACCTCGTGTTGCGAGTCCCGAGTACACACCTTCTTCTCCATCTTTTGTGCCACCTTCCCCATCTCCACCATCATTTTTCTTGCCATCTCCATCTCTACCACCTTCCCCACTTCCGGTTTCCTCATCACCTGAGGAGGGGGAGGTGACTGGTACTGAGCAGATTCTCATTCAGTTAGGGGCACATGCTACCCTGCTAGATGTTCACACAGATCAGCTGGAGAGACTTGGGAGAGTTGATGAGCGGACAGATAGGATGGACAGAGAGCTTACAGATGTGCGTCGCCAGGTGATGGATATTGGGAGAGATCAGGATAGAGCTTGGGATGCGGAGTGGACCGCTTGGCATAGGATGCATGAGATGGAGTCAGTGATTGCTGGGGTGACGAGGGCGGAGCAAGAGGACCGTTGGGAGGTCCTAGCGTCCAGGAGACGCATTGCTCAGTTGGAGTCCACTGTGGGACTATTGGAGTTTGCTGTGGAGTGATTGACAGGAGAGATGGAGCGATTACGCCTCGAGCGTACTCGAGACTAGTGTTATTGTACTAGATGATGATAGCTTAGTGTTGTTGTACTTTTCTTTCGTTCGAACCATGTATTTCCATTATGTATCCGAAAACTTGTACTTTCCTTCGATGCACCATGAGCTTGTAATTTTGCGAACACATATTGATCTTAATCTATAACAAGCTTGGTTATTTATTCTATTGTGCCATTCATTCTTTGAATAATCTTATTCATGTACTCAACCTGTGGTGACTATATTCTTGTGTGATAACAAACTCTCCATGTGGAATCTCATTTATCTCTATCTTTGGTTGTGTTGTAGCAAAATGCCTCCTAGAAAGAAGTCAAACAGAACCACACGAGCCAATCCAGGCCCAGCTAGGGCTACAGCCACTGTTCCACCTACTGCTAACCAAGCGATGCTAGACCAACTGGTGGGCGAGAGAGTAGCTGCAGCTTTAGCCGCAGCCAATGCTAACACCTCAACCACCGATGTTGGCACTTCAAGGCCAAATCACGGTAATGGTCGAGGCTGCAACTATCAAGATTTTCGCAAGATTATGACTGGGGGTTTCGGAGGATCAGAAGGAGCGGTGGTGCTAGTCAGATGGATTGAGAAGTTGGAAACTGTGTTTAGGATAAGTAGTTGTGCGAATGAGGATAGGGTAAAGTATGCATCCTTTACTTTCACAGATGCTGCTTTGACCTGGTGGAATAACTACCTGAAGTCTGCCGGGTATGACAACGCTTACTCAATGTCATGGGAGAACTTTAAGGAAATGGTGCTTAAGAAGTATTGCCCTCGCAATGAGGTCATGAAGCTGGAGGTTGAATTTTGGAACCTCAAAGTTCAAGGTACCAACATGGCTGCTTACAACCAGCGTTTTCAGGAACTAGCTTTGTTGTGTCCTGAAATGGTCCCGACCGAGACTCGTTTACTGGAGAGGTACATCAGAGGATTGCCCCAGTCAATCAAAGGTAATGTTACTACCTCCAAAGCTGCTAATCTCCATGAAGCGATGGAAGTGGCCAACCAGTTAATGGATCAAATTGTGGAGGATACACCAAATGAGGTGACTGATAACAAAAGGAAATGGGATGACCGTTCTGGCAACCACAACAATTCCAACACCACTTCCTCGAACAAGAAACAAAAGGGGGCCAAAGTGTATGCAGCAGGAACCACCGAGAAGAAAGCTTATGCTGGGAAGCATCCACTGTGCAACCGTTGTAAGCTTCACCACAGCGGACCGTGCACAGTGAAGTGCAACAACTGTCAGAAGGTGGGGCATATGACCAGAGACTGTAGGTCGAGGAACCTTGCTACTGTACAGACAGCACCCGGACAGAACCCGAAAGCTAATGTGACTTGTTTTGGATGTGGAAAGAAAGGGCACTACAAGAATGAATGCCGTGAACCGAAGAACCAGGGTGCTGGGGGTAATCAAGCCAACAATGGGTACAAGGGAAATCAGAAGATTGGTGGGAATCAGGTCTACCCAGTGAAAGAAGAAGGCGCCCGAGGAAGGGTCTATGCTGTGGGCAAGGTGGAAGCCCAGGAGGACCCAAACGTTGTGACGGGTACGTTTCTTCTAAATAACCGCTATGCATCCATATTATTTGATACTGGGGCAGATAGGAGTTTTGTTTCAACTGCATTTAGCCCACTACTAAATATAGCCCCGACCACCTTAGGCAATGTATACGATGTGGAACTAGCTAATGGGAACATAGAAAGGGTAGATACCATCATAAGGGGTTGCACCTTAAACCTACTAAACCATCCTTTCAACATCGACCTTATGCCAGTAGAATTGGGTAGTTTCGATGTCATTATTGGCATGGACTGGTTGTCGAAATACCGTGCCGCCATTATTTGTGACGAGAAAATCGTTCGACTGCCTTACGGAGACGAAGTCCTGATTGTTGAAGGCGACCGGAGAGATAGGAGAAGCGCATCCCGGTTAAACATAATCTCTTGTACGAAGGTTCAGAAGTACATCGAGAAGGGATGCCATCTTTTCCTAGCACAAGTAAACATGAAGGAAGAAACGGAGTCAGAAGGAAAACGTTTGGAAGATGTACCAATCGTGAGAGACTTTCCGGAGGTCTTCCCCGAAGAACTACCTGGACTCCCGCCAACCCGACAAGTCGAGTTTCAAATCGATTTAGTGCCTGGTGCTGCACCCGTGGCACGAGCACCTTATCGATTAGCCCCGACGGAACTACAAGAACTATCGAACCAATTGTCGGAACTTTCGGAGAAAGGATTCATCAGGCCGAGTTCTTCACCTTGGGGAGCTCCGGTCTTGTTTGTCAAAAAGAAGGATGGGTCTTTCAGGATGTGCATCGACTACCGGGAGCTGAACAAACTAACCATCAAAAACCGATACCCACTCCCGAGAATTGATGACCTATTCGACCAACTCCAAGGCTCGTGCGTTTACTCAAAAATTGACTTGAGATCCGGATACCATCAACTCAGAGTTCGGGAAGAGGATATCCCGAAAACGGCATTCAGAACTCGTTACGGCCACTACGAGTTCCAAGTTATGCCGTTTGGCTTAACCAACGCACCGGCAGTATTCATGGACCTTATGAATCGGGTGTGCAAGCCGTATCTGGACAAGTTCGTAATCGTTTTCATTGACGACATCTTAATTTACTCCAAGAGCGAAGAGGAACACAAGGAACACCTTAAACTGATTCTAGAACTGCTGAAGAAAGAGGAACTGTATGCCAAATTTTCAAAATGTGAGTTTTGGATACCAACGGTTCAATTTCTGGGTCACGTGATTGATAGTCAAGGTATTCACGTTGATCCTGCAAAGATGGAGGCAATAAAGGATTGGGCGACACCCACAACACCCACCGAAATACGCCAATTCTTAGGACTTGCTGGTTACTACAGGAGGTTTATCGAAGGGTTTTCAAAGATAGCAAAGCCTTTAACTAAACTGACCCAGAAAAATGTGAAGTTTGACTGGGGAGACAAAGAAGAAGGAGCCTTCCAACTCCTTAAGGATAAGTTGTGCAGTGCACCTATCTTGGCCTTACCTGAAGGCAGTGAAGATTTTGTAGTTTACTGCGATGCTTCGCACAAAGGGTTGGGAGCCGTCCTAATGCAACGAGAGAAGGTGATAGCATATGCCTCTCGACAACTGAAAAAGCATGAGAAGAATTATACTACACACGACTTGGAATTGGGGTCAGTAGTGTTCGCACTCAGAATCTGGAGACACTACCTCTATGGCACCAAGTGTGTAGTTTACACCGACCACAAGAGCTTACAACATATCCTTGACCAAAAGGAGCTTAACATGAGACAACGTCGATGGTTAGAATTGCTCAGCGACTACGATTGCGAGATTCGATACCATCCAGGCAAGGCAAACGTGGTAGCAGATGCTCTTAGTCGGAAGGAACGACCAAAACCCTTGAGAGTTCGATCAGTGGGTATGACGATTGTTTCACCCCTTCCATCAAGAATCATTGAGGCTCAGGCTGAGGCACTCAAGGAAGAAAATAGACCTAATGAGAAAATCTACGGTATGCCAGAAAATGAAAATGGTTTCGTGAAGAGATCAGATGGGATGTTGTGTTTCAAGGACAGATGTTGGGTCCCACTCTACGGAGGGATGCGTGACTTCATCATGCACGAATCCCACAAGTCTAAATACTCCATTCATCCAGGAGCCGACAAAATGTACCTCGATCTGAAGAAATTATACTGGTGGCCAAACATGAGAGCTGACATTGCCAATTATGTCAATCATTGCTTGACTTGTTCCAAAGTTAAAGCGGAACACCAACGGCCATCAGGTTTACTTGTACAACCAGAGATTCCCGAGTGGAAGTGGGAACGCATAACCATGGACTTCATTACCAAACTACCAAGGACATCTAGCGGTTACGACACCATTTGGGTAATCGTTGATCGTCTCACCAAGTCTGCTCACTTCTTACCGATTAAAGAGAATGACAGCATGGATAAGCTTGCACGGTTATACATAAAAGAGATAGTGGCACGACACGGAGTCCCGATTTCTATCATCTCCGACAGAGATAGCCGTTTCACATCAAACTTTTGGAGATCATTACAGGATGCCTTGGGTAGCAACCTTGATATGAGCACCGCCTACCATCCCCAAACAGATGGTCAAAGTGAAAGGACCATTCAAACCCTGGAAGACATGCTGCGAGCGTGTGCGATAGATTTTGGAAACGGTTGGGATAGGCATCTGCCATTAGCTGAGTTCTCCTACAATAACAGCTATCACACAAGCATCAAGGCTGCCCCTTACGAGGCACTTTATGGTCGAAAGTGCCGATCACCTATATGCTGGGCTGAAGTCGGAGAAAGTCAACTTACCGGTCCTGAACTAGTGCAAGAAACCACGGAAAAGATCGTGCAAATCAAGAGCCGAATGCAAGCGGCTCGGGACCGTCAGAAAAGCTATGCAGACAAGAGACGAAGGCCACTTGAGTTCCAAGTAGGAGACCGAGTTATGTTGAAGGTTTCGCCATGGAAAGGCGTGATTCGCTTTGGAAAACGTGGGAAACTGAATCCCCGATACATTGGACCTTTCACAATCCTCGACAGAATTGGGCCAGTAGCCTACCGACTCGACTTACCACAAGAGCTTAATTCTGTGCACAACGTGTTCCACGTGAGCAACCTTAAGAAATGTCTCTCAGATGAAACGCTTGCCATTCCTCTAGAGGAGATCCAAATTGATGAGAGACTAAACTTCGTTGAAGAACCTGTTGAAATAATGGACAAAGAAATCAAACGGCTTAAGCAGAGCCGCATTCCTATTGTTAAGGTCCGTTGGAACTCTCGAAGAGGTCCCGAGTACACATGGGAGCGCGAGGACGAGATCAAGCGTAAATACCCACACCTTTTCTCAAACCCATCGAGAATTTCTAAGTGAAAGCCGAGGACGGCTTTCCTTCTAAGGCAGGGAGGATGTGACAAACGGTAAATTTTCAACCTATACTTTAATAATAAATGCTAATTTATTATTACATAACTATTTTAACAAGCATTCATGTGCTTGCATAACTATTTCGGGAAAACAGACCCGCACATTGTAGCTTACAGTAACTCACCTCACTGATTATTTTATTAAAAACATATGATTTATGCATATCCCAACTACTATTGATTATTAACGAGAGGTTATCTCGCATTAAACGCCACACGCGTACCGACACAACCCTAGTAATGGCATGAATCCAATAATTTCTTCCGGAATGAACAACTCATGTTTTTTATAATATTACTCTAAAAACGTTCCCGCCAATAATATTTTAGCACTCCCGCTAACCTTGAAAACTCGAAGTTTACCGGAGCTCAACGGGACACGGGGTACACTTAATACCCCAAGAATATCAACAACTAACAAAAATCCTATCCACTACCTTCTCTACTACCAAACCAACTCACTTTTAAATTATAAAAGTGTTACAAGTTACAAAATAAGTAAATAAATAACTTTTACTTTAAAACAAAAAATAAAAATAAAAATAAAAGGAGTAAACTACAAATCGTCCTTGTGTATATCACTTCCCCACAAAACCGACCCACCTTCATCCCCTCATTTGGAGAAAAGATAAAACCACACCAGGTCCTGCTTCTCTCTCACTACCCAAAATGGGTTTCGATACAACCAAGGCTCACATAAAACAAATCATCCACAAAAGATTAAAAACCAGATCCGAAACAAGTGTGTTTGATACCACTCAGAGGTGGTCACACTTCATGAAGCCAAGCGGAGCAGTCGGTGTGAAGGGGGGGACGATTACCCCTTTTGACTACTAAGCTCTTTGTACTAAGGATGAAAGGCATCAAACCCACCCATGTTTTGTTTTTAAAACCCACTCGGTTCACAGGTACTCCACACACACTCAAAGAAAACTACCAAGGTGAAAATACAAGTTGGGTGCTGGAAGAGATCGAGTTCAAGAGTCTTTGTGGTGTGTGGATTGCTTGCTGGATCGGAGTTGGGGTCTTCTTTTCGCGTCCTTTATAACTCACTCAAAATTGTTGTAAGAGCCCTATGTCCTTTTCCCTTTTGATTCAAAACTGTTTTTGTGTTAGTGTTAACGATTTTAATTTCCATTCGAATAATGAGATTTTGGTTAATTGAAAATAGTCTTGTTGAATATTGATTGTTTCCTTGTGTTTTGGTATGATTAAAGTCTTTTGTTAATTAGAATGATGAAATATTTATGATGAGAACCTAAATCGACCCAATATTTTGGAAAACGATCTGCTGATTTGGTATTAAGAATGGGTTTAGTGATTTTGGTAATAAATTTTTGGTACTAAACTGGATGTGTGGCATAAGTATTCTTCTCACAATAAAAACCTGCTTATTGGCTCTTGAGTTGAGTGTTTATTTTGTAACTTATTCCTTAGCTTATTAGATCATGATATCAATCTTGGTTATGCTTGCGTTGTGTCGAACCCAACAGCAGGGTGCTTGCGGGAAAGTCATAAAACTTTGACTATGTTTGGTTGTTCCTGGGTAGACATCAAAAGGACTGATGGTTTCCACACTTAAAGTTGAACTAGTCCTCTTTGTTTTTAAACCCGAATCTTTGGTCCTCAGCTTGTAGTCGAAATGCTCAAAACAAAGAAAAAGAATGCTTAGTCTCTTGTTGCTATTGTTGTCGAAAACCCACTAAGGTTGAACCACAGTGGTGTATAGTTTTGCGTTGACAAGTTAAAATTTGTTACTTATGGTTTGGCTAGTCTCGCGTCCGGTGTAACTGAGTCAAAAACTGATTTGAGTGATACTTTAGCTAGTGACTGGTCTTGTTATATTTGGTTATGGCAAGTGAGTTCTGGCTTGGTTTTAGCCAAACACCTGGATAGTATTCGGGTGGCGTGTTGCTGCGGTATCGATCACAACCAACAGCCTTAATGCGAGGCCAACCCAAGTCATAGGATGAGCCCAATTCCGAGGTCGTAAGTGTTCATGTCTTACTTCGCTTTGGGGTCAAAAGGCATGTAACTGTCAAATTTCTTTTTTTCCTCTCGCTAGCTGATTAACGTCTTTCTCTTTGTTTCCTACCTGGATATTACAACTATTACTTGGCATTTGGACTTGTGTGTGTGTGACTGGGCCAATTGCCCAACAGGCCCACTCCATTTTATTTTCAAAAACTGATATCATGATGCGTGTGTTTAACTTGCAACATCTCGACTTACCTTACATTTACATATTCGACTTCAGTCAATTCAACTTATTAATGCTCCTCGACTTAGTTCCCGACTCGTTCACTTCACTCGACCACGAGATCGCGACATAATCTATACTGAGCTCGTAAAACTTATTATAAGCCAAACTATATATACACATGCATTTAAACTTATGAAAATTAGACTAAATGAAATCTTAAGTTTTGAGCTTACTAATACTACAAATGGTTCACACTCTTTTGTAATTAACACATTTCGGCTTATAAAAACTACTTGAGTTTTTATAAAATACAATGGCTTATTTATTTAAATGTAAATTCAAGTCACGCTCAACTTTTATTAAAATCCTACACATTTTTAACAACGCTAATAAACGGACATAAGCATTTTAAACAAACGTACATTTTTAGGGTATAAAGTTACTAATTATTTTAAAAATAAATACTTTAAATAAAACCACCATTTTATTATATATTTTTATAAATACACTAAGTAAATACGTATATATGCACATATATACTTCTAACGTTAAAGTCATTATTTACCGCCAACGTCTAACAACCATTGAAACTATTTTCCCGTACTTCGTCTTTCGGTCATCGTTGAGTCAAAGGTTTATTCATCCTTAATATTTTATTGTTTATTTATATGCACTTCCAAGAGCCAATACACGCAAACGTTTAGAAAACCGTTTTCAAACTTACATGATGCCACACAAGCAACGATAACACAACACTTTAAAACTTTTGAGTTTATTTAAACTTCGTTGAGTTTTCAACTTAAACTATGAACTAAATCATGCCATACTAAACTAGGTCGCGTGTTGGTGCTGAACACTACCTGATTTATTTGCACTATCATACTGCTGAACTACTGAGGTGAGTTTATAGCCCCACTCTTTTATAGATGTTTTTATTGGGGTGAGAAACATGCAAAACTATTTTATGGACCAAACTCTATTATCTATGCTATTACGTGGATTAGCCTAAGCCCTGTTATGTCCCGATTATGCCCACCTCATGAACCGTTAATTCCTGCTGGGAAGCGCGAATGTTATAAATAGATCTATTGGGGGTAACTCCCCCGTTCGGTTTGACCGGATAGGCAAACGCGAACGTATACCATGTCGAAACACAAGTGTCTGGGATAAACACTTGCCGGGCCCAAATTATGATTACATACTCTTTGAGTATGCACACTGTTATAGCTTCGGTTGCATGAACTTAGTGCTAACGTAATAGGCTATTTTTGTATGACATTATATGCGTTGTAATGCTCATATGCTAAACTCTTGGTCCAAACTATTGATCTTATTACTCTAAACCTATAGACTCACCAGCTTTTTGCTGACTTTTAGCATGTTTTTCTCAGGTGTTTGAGTCGTTTATTATTCGGCATGGCATGGCATGGCAATGGTCGTAACTTTTCCCCGAAGTGTTTTCACACATAGACTTGACTTGTTTTATTGGGACCACTAGATTTGGGCTTATTTATTTATCTTGGAAAACGTTGTTGTAAACTCGACTTTATTCAACTTAATGTATTTAACGGAATATGTATTCCGTTCTTTATTACCTTATGTTGTGATTCCAATTTAGTAGCACCCCAGTGACATGTATGCTTCCGCTGGACCCGATTTTGGGGGTGTTACAAATTCTGTGTGGGGAAAGGAATTCTAAGACAGTACAGTGTAGCAAGAACTCCACAACAGAATGGTGTTGCAGAAAGAAGAAACATGACACTTATTGAGGCTGCAAGAACAATGTTATCTGATTCAAAACTACCAATTCCTTTTTGGGCTGAAGCTGTGAACACTGCATGCTTTGTGCAGAACAGAAGTAAGGTAGTCAAGCCTCATAATAAGACTCCATATGAGTTATTTCATGGAAAGAAGCCACTGATTGATTTTCTCAAACCATTTGGATGTCCTGTTACTATTTTGAACACTAAGGATCAGCTAGGCAAATTTGATGAAAAAGCTGATGAAGGAAATTTGGTTGGTTACTCTGTGATTAGTAAAGCTTTCAGAGTATACAATAAGAGGACCAAACATGTAGAGGAGACTTTGCATATTAAGTTTTCTGAGAATACATCAAATCCTGATGGAAAAGGACCAGAATGGCTGTTTAATGTGGATATGCTTACCAAGACAATGAACTATGTACCAGTTATTGCTAGTGTTGACAAGCCACAAGAAGAGTTTGTCTTGTATGAGAAACTTAAGGTTGGTCCTACAATATTACCCTCTCAGACTAATCTAGGTCCTAAAGATGATGTGGTTACTCAAGAGAAAACTAAGGAAACTGAAGAAGATATTGAAATTCCTATTGAAGCAGAAAAAGAAACAAGTGTGGATCCCAAAATAGTTGTTGATGTCTCTCCATCAAAGCCAGAAGACTCTGCTGCTGACTCACCAGACTCTACTGCTAGGCCAAAAGTTACAACTACTGCTCCACCACATTCTGCTTCCAAGCCTACTAACTCTACTGCTACTTCAGTGTTTCCTCATTTGGACTCTCAGGGCAGACCCATTGTTGATTCATTCTACCCTGATGGTCCAAATATGCCTCCTCTTGAGAATATTTACTATGACACAGATGATGATGTTCTTGATGGTCAGTTATTTGGAGCTTCTGCAGATTTTACTAACTTGGAACTCAATATTCCTGTTAGTCCTACAACTACCACAAGAATACACAAGGATCATCCCAAAGATCAAATTCTAAGTGATCCACAATCATCTATCCAAACTAGGCAGATGACTAAAGCTTTGAAAGATCTTCAACATCAAAGTTTCTTTGCCAGATCACTGCATCAAAGAAATAGTCATAAAGATCTTCAAAATTGCCTGTTTGCATGTTTTCTTTCTCAAATTGAACCCAAAAACACTTACAAAGCTTTACAAGAAGCAAGTTGGGTGGAAGCAATGCAAGATGAGCTTCTACAATTTAAGCTGCAAGAGGTTTGGACTTTGGTTGAACTGCCAAATGGAAAAAGAGTAATTGGCACAAAATGGGTTTTCAGATGCAAAAGAGATGAGAGAGGAATTGTCATAAGGAATAAAGCAAGGTTAGTAGCACAGGGATACACACAACAAGAAGGCCTTGATTATGATGAGGTATTTGCTCCAGTGGCAAGAATAGAAGCAATCAGAATATTCTTGGCTTATGCTTCATACAAAGACTTTGTAGTGTATCAGATGGATGTAAAAAGTGCCTTTCTGTATGGGACCATTACAGAAGAGGTGTATGTGTCTCAACCACCAGGCTTTGAAGACCCTGATCACCCTGACAAAGTTTACAAAGTGAATAGAGCAATGTATGGCTTACATCAAGCTCCTAGAGCTTGGTATGATACTTTTTCCACATATCTGCTAGAATCTGGGTTTACTAGAGGAAAGATTGGTAAAACTCTGTTCCTTAAAAGACAAAAGGATGATATTTTGCTGGTTCAAATTTATGTTGATGACATCATCTTTGGGTCTACAAACAAAGCCATGTGTGTTGGTTTTGAGAAGCTTACGAAGGACAAGTTTGCTATGAGTTCAATGGGTGAACTCACTTTCTTTTTAGGTCTTCAAGTTACACAGAAAGAAAATGGCATATTTATTAGTCAGGATAAGTATGTCAATGACATTTTGAAGAAATTTGGTTTTGAAGATGCTAAACCTGCCAAGACTACCATGGACTCTAATAAGCCATTGTTGAAGGATGAATATGGAAAGGAGGTGGATATACACTTGTACAGGTCCATGATTGGCTCATTGATGTATCTTACAACATCAAGGCCTGATATCATGTTTGCTGTGTGTGCCTGTGCAAGATTTCAAGTGTGTCCCAAAGAATCACATCTCAATGCAGTGAAGAGAATTTTTAGATATCTGAGGCATCAACCAAAATTGGGCCTTTGGTATCCTAAGGATTCACCATTTGATTTGGTCTCCTACTCAGATAGTGACTATGCTGGAGCTTCTTTGGATAGAAAGTCTACAACAGGGGGTTGTCAATTTCTAGGAAGCAGATTGGTGTCATGGCAATGTAAGAAGCAAACTGTGGTGGCTAATTCTACAACTGAGGCTGAGTATGTGGCTGCTTCAAGTTGCTGTGGACAAGTTCTCTGGATGCAGAATCAATTATTGGATTATGGGTACAATTTCATGAATACCAAAATTCATATTGATAACAACAGCACACTTTGCATAATTAAAAATCCTGTTTTTCATTCTAAAACAAAACACATTGAGATAAGGCATCACTTTATTAGGGATTGCTATGAAAAGAAGTTGATTCAAATTGTTAAAGTTCATACTGATAACAATGTTGCTGATCTTCTCACTAAACATTTTGATGTGGGGAGATTTCAATTCTTGATTGCAAATATTGGTATGATCAATCTTTGAAAAACTTATCTCTTTGTTTTTGTATAAGTGTGTAAAGACATTGTGCTGCTTGTTACTCTGCTGCTTATCATAAAGCATATATCTGTATTGCAATGTACTATGCTGCTAACTCTACTGCTAGTACATATGTTTGTTTGCTTTGTGGTGTTTTGTCTAATATTGTGCAGGAATAAGTCTTGATGCTGATTTGCAAAGAACAATATTAAGATAACAAAAGGAAGCACACTTATTATTCATTAAAGTCAGAAGTCTTTACATCAAAAGAGATTACAAAACAAACTTCTGAAACTATTAAAGTGTGCAAGAACATCAGATGACTACAACCTACAATCACTACTTCCTAGGGCATGGCAATCCAAGAACAATCTTTCTTTCTTTTGGAAGAGGAGAGTTTGTCTTTCTTGTCCTCTTTGCCTTGGTGGATTTCTTTGGTCGAGGCCTTGATGACTGAGGCCTCTCAGGAGTGGAAGGTGGTTGATTTGGAGGCTCATCCTCATCTGAAGAAGTGCAGATAAATGGGGAAACAAGCTCTCTTGGGGATGGTTGTCTGACAGGTATCCAAGCTGTATCCTCCGATGACTCTGAAGATGATGGAGATTGTGGGGACATCACAGCTTTACCCCTGGAAGTGTTGGGGGTTTGATTCAAGTTGAGGAGATCTTTGAACACCGGAAGATCACGTTTTCTCTTCTTTGCTTGCTCTTTGGTTCTACAACCATCATGAGGAGGACGGAATGGTGGTACATAAGTTTCGAATGGGTTCTCATCTTCGGATGATGAATCAGAAGAGATGTTGATAATTTCGGGGGTTGATTTCATGATTATTTGATTTGATTGGGGATAAGTGAAGATTTGATTTGGTTGATTGGCGTTTTGATTACGATTAGGGTTTGATTGTGATAAATTAGGGAAAAGATTTGGTCCGTTTTTATAGGGATTACGGTTTATCATCACATTAAATGCTGAGGATCTTTGACTTTTTGACCAAGCTTGTTTAGTCAACTCTGCTGCTGGATTATTTCACTCTGCTGCTAGTTTTATGACTCTGCTACTGGTGTTATTGTGCTGCTACGGTTGAAAGTGTGAGGGTGGGATGTGTAACTTCCTAAATCAGTTTAAAACCTAATTGCTCTTTCAAATTGGTTTTCTCACATCACAAATTGAAGTTATCACAAACCCTAATACTTTATTTCTCTCAAAGTCAATAATTCCCAATTTCCCTAAACCCTAATTCATGGAGTGCGTTCGTACCTGGGCAAAGCAACACAACAGTGTAGTGGTTCTTGATGCTGAATCAATTAATGAAGAACTCACAGACATGGTAAAATTTTTGAATGCTACTTCTCTTAAGTATGCACTCACTGTGAATCCTACTATATTTGTTTCCCACATCAAACAGTTTTGGCTTACTGCACGTATCAAAACTTTCAATGGGGAAAAACATGTCAGTGCTTTAGTAGATGGGCAAAAGGTTCGTGTAACTGAATCATCCATAAGAGAAACTCTTCTCTTAAATGATGAAACAGAGACCACTTGCCTTGCTAATTCTGCTATTTTTTCTGGGCTAAAATATTTGGGATATGAGGGGAATCATACAAATTTAAAATTTCAAAAATCTCTCCTCTGTCCTCAATACAAGTTTTTGATACATCTTCTTCTTCATTGTTTGAGTCCTAAAACTTCTGGATGGCATGAGTTTAGTACTACTATTGCATCTGCAATGGTATGTTTAAGCAAAGGTCACCCATTTAATTTTTCAAGAATGATTTTGGAAGGGATGTTTCAAACTATTAAAGAGTCTGGTTCATATTTGCTTTATCCAAGGTTTATCCAATTCTTTGTTCTAAAACAGCTTACAAAGTTTAGAGGCCATGTTTCTACCTATGATGCACCAAAATTGGTTTCTAAAACTTTTACTTTCTTGGTTAAACATGGAAAAGGTTTTTCAGGCAAAAACACAAATCTTACACCTTCCATGGTGCAACTTATGCAAAATAATCAGGGTGAAGGATCAGGAAATCCCACTGCATCCCATCACACACCCAACTTTTCTGCATCTGCTACACAACCAAAAATACTCTATACCCGTAGGAACACCAAAAAGAGCACTGATCTTCCTCAGGATAGTGTTAGTATGGCTGTACCAGATGAGGCTGTCCTAGGTGCTGAAGAGGACATGTTGGCAAGGGCTGTCATTACTGCTTCTAGCTTAGCAGCAGAGCAGGATAGTGATAACATAAATAAGACCCAAACCAAGGCAACATCTAGAGATGATGATTCTCATGAATCAAATTCTCAGTATGGTAACCCTAGCCAAATGGCAAAAACAGGGGGCTCAGATGATCAAACTAGGTTTGATACTGAGTTTATGTCCCAAGATTCACCTCTCGGACCAGGTTACACAGGTCGAAGTGATGAGGACAGACCAGTGACCAATGAATTGACGAAAAATCTTGTACATGATGACAATGTCCATGATTCACCTCTCGGACCAGGTAATACAGGTCGAAGTGATGAGACTATTATGAAACTAATTCAGGAATTGACGGTTACTTGTACCAAATTGGGGCTGAAATGTACTACCTTGGAGGACAAGGTTATTACTCTTTCATTTGTTGTTGCTGATCAAGACAAGACCATCATCAGGCTGCAAAAACAGATAAAGACCTTAAAAGGATCAAGACCTTCAGCCTCATTGAAAAGATTGAAGAAAATGGGCACTTCTCAAGTTGTTAGTTCTCCTGAAGTCTCTACTCACATGGAAGATGATGCTTCCAAACAGGGGAGGAATGAAGAGGCAATGGGTTCAGGGGAGGAAAATGTTGAAAATGCTGATAGGGCTCTGGGTTTTAATGATGGATTGGTTTTAGGGGAGGCTCAAGTAATTGTTGATATGGATATTGAAAGTCCTCAGGATGCTGGAGATTTTGTTGTTGCTGATAAATCAGGGAATGAGGTTGTTATGGAAGAGGTGGTTGCTACATAAGAAAAGGTGGTAGAACAACTCACAACTTTGGAGCCTGAGCAATTAGTAAAGGCAACTGGGTTGATGGGTGAAACATTGATGAAGTTGGGAGATAGTCTTGATTCTGCTGCTCAAGAATCTACTGCTAAGGAAATAACTAATTCTGCTGCTAGTGGATCTGCTGATGCACAAGACTCTGCTGCTGGGTCTGGTGACAATGCTGCTGCTGAAGCTATGGTTCTGCTGAGCAAGAAGACTATCCCAATACCAACTCCTTCATTATCACAACTCACAACAACAACAATCAAATCATCAGCTTCTAGAAAACCTGAAAAAAGGGATTGTGATTAAAGAACCTGCTGCTCAACAAAAGAAGACTATTATTGCATCTTCTACTGATAAAGGAAAGGGCAAGCAAATTGAAACCCCAAGGATAATGTATAAGGGGATTGATTTTACTGATGTACCTTTTGATTCTTGGCCTAAGCCATTGCAAGTTGAACATGATGAAGCTGCTGCTATTAAAGCACAAGAGTTGATTAATTTGGAAGATAAACAGCTGGCTGAGAAGGAGGCTGAAGACTTAAGAAGGTATGATGAATGGGTTGATGAAAAGATCAGAATTGCTGCTGATATTGAACTAAACAAGCTGATCAAGATTGAAGATAATGAAGTTCCAACTTTTAATGTGCAATCTTGGTATAGTGACTTTACTTCTAAGAAGAGAAAAGAGAATGCTGCTGCTAGAAGAAAGATTAAGATATTCAAAGGTCCAACTGTTAAACAGCAAAGGAAAGAATATGAAAGGTATCTAAAGAATATGGGTGGATGGACATTGGTGCAGTTGAAAGCTTATTTTGATAAAGAAGTTTTTGATTTGTATCAACAAACAAAGAAGAGAACAGATACTTTTTATGCTATGGGCTGTGCTGAGGATTTGGAACAAATTGCTCAGATGAACAAGAAGTTGATGCCTGAAAACATAGCTGAAGCAGAGCAAAATCAAAAAGCTAATGTTGTTGAAAAGCTTGAAAGTGATGCAGCAAAGACTACTTCTTCTGTGCAAGGTGATAAGAGAAAAGGGGTTATTTATAAATCAGTTGCAAAGAAGAAAAGAAAGATTGGAGAAGGAAGCAGTTCTATGCCTGAAGGAGATATGTTTCAACATGATCTTGATCATATTCCTTCTGAGCATCTTAAAGAAAAATTGAAGGAGTATACTGTGGTTGGCAAGATGGAAGATCCTGAAGTTGTTAATGCTAAACCATTAGGAGTCAAATATCCTATTGTCAAAGTAACTACAGGATATGATACTAATATTGGAACATTTCATGATGTCCAGAGATCTAATGGTAAGTCTCACAGATTTCTCAGATTTCAACAGATGCTACATTACTTTGATAGAGAGGATGTTGAAGACTTGTGGAAGTTATACAAAGCAAAGTTTGGAGCTAAGAAATTTGATGGTAAAAAGTATGAGATAGATCAAATTGATCATATCTTAACTTCTTCTGATAATATTTTGTGGAGAGCTCTTAAACTTATGTTTGAACCTTCAATGGAGGATTCTGAATGGACAGAGATAGCTGATTACAAGGTAAAAAGATGGAGACTCTTTCAAGATTCTGGAGTTCATATGTTAACTATTGGACCAGTTACCTTGTATATGCTAGCTGAAATGGATTATCTAGTGGTAAGATACTGGAATATTGTCAATCAGATGGTTAATAATGATAGACCACTTAAGCTGCAGAAAGACTATGATTCTGATAATCAAGCATTCAATTTGCTGACAAAGTATAAGAAGATATTTGATCAAATGAATTCTAAAGGTTTGAAGTGTTTGGAAGCATCCTCCAAGTGAATCATTGAGCTTAGAAGAAACTTACTTATTTAGAAATAAATAATAAGTTTAGGGGAGGATTGTTGGGTTTGAAACTGCTGCTAAGTGAAACTGCTGCTAGTAGTAATGATTCTGCTGCTAATGTCAAAGTGCTGCTGAGGATAAATGCTGCTGACAGAATCTGCTGCTAATGGGATAAGGATGTATACGGTTTAGATAAATATAGAATAGATTGTGTAAATATTATATTTATCTAGAATATACTTATCTTGTAGAGAAATGTATTGTAAACCTAGTAGGACTCCTTGGCCTATAAAAGGAGGATCCTAGGGTTAGTTTATGTACGTGTTATTATTCACTTCAAGGTTGTAAAACCCTAGCATTGTTGAGTGCTCGTATTAATAATATTGAAGTGTTGAAAGAGAATCATAATTCTTCTTAAGTTAAGCTTTTATATTCCGCGTATTAGCTTAAGTATTCATTTAAGTTAACTTCTATATAAGATCGTTTAAGCTCAACTGGGATCAACATTAAAGTGTAATGATACGCTGGGAAAATCAACCAAATGAGTCAAATATGATAACTGTGCTAAAGATTATCGGGTTAAAAGTTACGTAAATTGTATTCTAGATATTAGAGCTACTTAATTAATGTATAAATGTGCGGAATCTCTCTTAGGGCTAATCTATGTCTATTGAGTAATGCGTTATGAAATTTCTATTGCTAAAGTGACAGTGCTTTATTTTTAAAGTTGTAACTATCTTAAATATTACTGTTATGTTATGGTTAATTGATTATGCCAAATATATGAATTTCTTATGGAGCCCTAAAACATACATTCATGAAATTGTGAAACTATAGGGGTACTTATATTTACTGATATAAAACATGGTGGAGGAAATAGTTATAAGTTGTATTTTCTATTTTATCCCCTACTTTGTCTACGTGAGGTCCAAAACAATGTTTTCGTGACTTTAGGTTTGAGGCAGTTCGTTTAGTTGAGGTAAGATGCAAGTATATAAACGGTGACTATATGACTACTTGAGTTAGTGGTTATAACAGTACTTGCTTATGTGACATTTAAAACCATGATAACTTGGTACTTAAATCTGCCTTCTCTTTTTGCAGTTGAATTACGCTCACTTGCAGAATTGTCTTCATTCTTATTAATTTAGGAGTCGTCTGAATGGGTTCGCTTATGGTCGCAACATCTGCATATTGGGAGGCCTTTAAGGTAACACTAAATATGCTTACTACAAACAGTTTTTCATTTAGCTGATTTACTGTGAGATCCAGTGGCACGTATTTTTCTAATACCAGGTTGCAGACATGTTAATTTTATCTATTGAACATGATTCCATATTAAGTTTCATATGCTTTAAACTCATATAGTGATTTACTCATCAGTTATGGTGTCATTTGAATTCGAGAAATTGGACTTGGTTATGAAGCTGTGATACTAATTTTCTTGTTATATTGACTTTTTAAAGATCAATGATGGATTATTGTTACTTAAATGATGGATTATTGTTAATGCATATGATGTGTAAGCGGGCAATGCGTGTGGCTACTTATTTGTTCCGTCCCTACAGATACACCATCTGGGATTCAGCTTCCCACGCTTTCTATGAACATGTGCACCATGGTTTCTTCAGCGTCATATCAGAACATCAAAGGCATACGTGTAACCCCACAAGGTTGTTCACCTGAAGACCGCGACAACTTTCTATCATTTGATGATCCTTTTCGAGGTCAATACCCTTCTATTTCATGTGGCCTAAAAACATGTCATTTGTATTCAGTTGTTACATCATATGAGTTCAAGATTCATCTTTTTTGGCAATATGTACTCTGTTTTTACTTAATGGAAACTACATGTCATTCTAAAAGTTTGGTGTATTTGGAATTCTCATTTTTTAGCCGTTTTTTTTGTTTCTGTCATTAAATAATCTGCATTGAACCTGGTATTGTCGCTTTAAGGAGTTACATGCCTTCGAGTTTATGTTATTAAGTGTATAGCTTAATTATCCAAAAAAAAAAAAACAAATGCAACAGCAAAAAAAAAACAATTCTGCTTTATTTATGGAAAACCACCTCCGCTAAAAAACAGGCCCGCCGGCACCTTTAGTAGTTTTGCAAAAAAATGTCTTTTTAACTTTTGGGTTGCGTGTAAATTCTTCGGTTGTAACTTTCTTTTATTTATAGGTTTCTCGGCCAATTTAATTCTTTCTACAATCTAAATTAGACGAGTTTCCTCATGTGAAAATTATGAAGGTACAGGATGCTAAGGAGGTACCAAGCTTTATTTATTTGAATATTCTTATAATTTTGACTAACTTTCTATGGTATTAATGTCGGTGGCTGACCATCACGGTGTCAAAGAAGGTGGAAACAGCGCGGGAACATTGGGCGGGTTGGAATTGAAGGCCCCGTAGAATTTAGTGTACCATGCTATTTTAGACAAAAAGAAATGTGAAGGCTATAATTAACGACAAACGAAACAACTCTCGGTTAAACATTGTACTTTACTTATGCTACCATAAAACTCTTAAAAAAACTCTAATAAAAGAAAAACAGATTTTGTGTAAAGGTATAGTAAACAGAAAATGTAACGTAACTACCGAAATTTAACACTATAACCGACAAACTAAACGGGTCCGTATCCGGCTAAACAATAATTTGTCTTTACAACTCTTAAAAAAATCCACTAAAAGAAAAAAAAAAAAACCTTATTGTATAAGCTATGAAACAAAATAAGTGTAACGTAAATACCACACAAACAATAATGTGCCCCGCACCAAATACTTTGGGTTTGCCATGGGCAATTTAAACTTGATTCAGCCCAAAAGTATTTTCACAAATCCAACCCAAGTAAGAAGAGTTTTGTTGTACAATGTAAGCCCAATCTCAACCTGATGATAATAACCGGGCGGGCCACAAGCTTCTTTTGATACATACACTCAACCGACCAAACAACACCTACTTTACCAACTTGGTTGGTTGGTGTAATCCCAAAAAGTTACCACCTCGTATTCCAATCACACACACTACTTTACCCTTTAGGTTAGAGGTTAGCTTGTTTCTAAATGGTTTTAACAAGGAGGAGTATCGATGAAACATCATCTTCTGTAAGTTTATCCTATATTTTATACATATCGCTGTTTTGGATTAATTTATTTGTCGCTTACTTGAAAAAGTTAGATGGTCTTGGTGCTAATAAAGGTGAATTAAGATGTCAAACATTAGCCTTATCAGATGTAGTTTTCTGTTTGTCAGAATTCTGATGTATGTCTTTTATTTGTTAACTGATCTAAGGGCATGTCTTGTTTTTCCATGTACCCGAAATTAATATATTGTTCACCTTGGCGCAAAAAAATATATATATATATTGAAAAAGTTAGTATATCACTGTAAAACAGTCAGTGGTTTTGGGGCTTATTTGAATTTGAACTTGATAGATCATGTTGAAGTTTTTGTGAATAGGAGGATATTGAATAAAGTTAAAACAAAAACTTGAATTCTGAGATGTTGAGAGGACCCATCTTTGTGTGTATTGTGTTATGTTAGTTTTGAGGTTTCAGTGTTTTGAGAATTCTGACATGTTATGTAATCTGTACCATTATGTTGAGTAATAGATTTGCTGTTTCTAAAAAAAAAAAAAAAAAAAAAAAAAAACTTGAACATGATCTATCAATTTGAATTCTGTTGATAGTGTTATTATTATATAGGCATTCATTCAAACAAATGATATTGTTTTCAATAATTTTCTTGATGTGCTTGGATTATTGATCAATATTCACTATATATATATATTTTTACTTATCAGCTTCTTTGTTTGTTTAACATATATGTGTACGTGTTTCAATAATTTGATCATTATTGTTGTTTCTTTATTTGCTCATTGCTGCAGGTCAAACCTCCTAACAAAAAACTTAAAGTATCAACTTTTAGCACAAGTATGCATGAATTCCTTTTCTTTTAGCCGCCATTGGTGCTAATTAAGTAACAACAACTTCCTTAACTATTGTTATTTTTGTGCATGGCAGCGCCATCTGAAATTCCAAAGCCGCTGTATGATCTGCTTCAGAAAATAGCAAGATTTAGGGAGTCTTTAAAGCAGAACCCCAACAACCGTCATGCAAAAACCAAATTGGAATATCATGAGCCCTTGATTCACTGTGCTGTTGCTTACCACCTAGCGGTCGATGAGTTGCCACTTAACTGGGAATAGTATGTTCTCTAGCTAGCTACCTTTATTTTTTTCTTTATCTTGTAAACAATTAAAGATAATTAATAATTTACTCTCATAAGTTTCTTATCTCCTTTTGCTCTCAATACCCTTTTCTTGCAGCGACCCCGAAACCTCCTATGTTCCGAAGCCTCCTGCACCACCCAAACCCAAAACGAAGAAGAAGATCAAGAAGAAGATCAAGAAGAAGATCAAGATAACCTGTATGTATTCCCATTCCTTATTAATGTTACTTGTATAAGAATTTCTATTTATTTTTATTGCACTCTGATCATTAATAAGTTAGGTCAATACAATTTCACATGTATTATGATGAAAACAGATATTTAAGTTTCTAATCTACGATAATGTGGACATGTGTGTGTGTTTCTTATTTAGGGAGCTCGTATAATTACCACGGCCCTTATCAGTTGAACGACTATGAGAAGAAAGTCTGGAATTCGTTTTTAATGAACGATAAAGCTGTATGTATCAGTTGTTCGTCCCTCTTTTTCTCTTTCTCTTTTATACAAACCTACATCCACGATTCTAGCGCATAAATATTTTGTCACGTATTTGGTTTGTGTGGCAGTGTGCAAATAAGTATGTGATGTATCCGGTGGAGGAACATTTACATACGGTTGATGATGTTAGGGTTGTTGATTTACTTGGAAAATTTGCGGTTAACACCTTTAACAAATCTTGTAAAATGGTATGGTTACATTTCTCCACCTGCTTTCAAGTTTTGAGGCCATCTCCCTTGCCAGCTGTTTTGCTTACATAAATTAATTCTATGTTGTTAGTATGTTAACAAAGACGAAGACAACCAGGTCAGTGGGGCTGAATTCATGGAGTGCAAATTCTATAAATTGACATGGAAGTATATCTTCTACATGACCATAGAGGCCATTGAACAAGGGATACCTGGAGTGTATGAGACCAGAGTCGAATGTGTTCCTGAAAACGGTGGTGCAATGACACTGCTGAACTTTGTGCTAACGGATCATGAACCAGAGTGTATGTGAATATGGAGCGATGCAGTTATCACTTTCTTTTTAGAACCCATTGACATACTCTCTATAATTAATGAATATGACGTATTAGCTCTAGTTTTTCCTTTTTCCTCTTATATTGTTGAAACAGTTAAGAGGTGATAAATTTTGACCCATTTGTATGAAAATGGGTTGGTTTGGGTTACATATCTCATCTTCAACGGGCCAAGGGGGCCATTTTTAAAACCTAGCCAAAGCTGAAACAGGTCGAAGGGATTGAAAGTCATATTTTTATTCTAAATATGAAGTGCTTGTCACCTCTAACTAGCCCAATAAACTACATAGCACTTTATTAGATTAAGTAAGCTGCATAAATTAAAAATTTTCTTTTGGAGTCTTGTTCCTTGATGCCTTATCTTTCATGCAGGGAAACGACCATGGGTCAAACCCCGCGTGGAATCCCAATTCGAGTATGAAACTGTGGAAGGTTAGTCTTCCTTTTATTTCTTGCTGTTTGGACTTTAGGATTTGGCTCTTTTTGGTTCCCCGTTGATGTAACTTGCAAAATTTGAAATCCAAATTGCTAAACATGTAATAGATCTTCTTGTCATAATTGATCCCTTAAGCGTTGTATGTCTATATCAAATGACTTGTATGTAACATATTGAGGTTTGAGTTTCGATTAATGATTTTAGATAACTTTGTAGATGGTTCCTCTGATCCTGAAGACTTCTACAAGCTTACTGGAATGGTGCATAGGTTGACTGCGAGTGGTGGTTTTAACTATCATAACCCAGCATATTCTCCTCACATGCTTAATTACTGTCGTCATAAAGATAAAAAAGCTTTGTCTTTTGAGGTTAATGTAAGCAAGCCGTAGTCAGCAACAAAAACTATCATGATGGATCGTTGATTTAGCCTAAATATGTCACAAAACTAGAAAGCTTACGACTTTCGGACCATAAAGTCCTGCATTTCTTTTTGATAACATATGTGTTGTGGCGTGCGACATGCACTTTCAGTTGTACTTTATGCATGATGCATTTTTGGTTGCACTATATTCTCATCAGGGGATTATTAGACTTATAAGTTATAATATATCTTTTAGCTTTTGGCATGAATGTCTTGTGTGTCTATAAAGTGAAATAAGATTGTTCAAATGATGCATTCGTTTTTGTTTTTGAAATGTATTTGCTTACTAAAATTCGCATTTGAGTAATAATAACCTCCAGTGGACCTCTCAATTAAGGGGTCTAAGAGTCTTTCATCACATAACATTGTTGCCAACGTTGTTAGGGGGTCAAGGTTGTCTCAAGGTGCCTTGGGTATGATGGGGAGTGATAAAGGATGTCTGTCACATGGAACATCAAGGCTCAAAGTCTACGACTTGGATTTCGGGTGGGAGAAACATGGAAAGTATTAGGTTATATCTATTTATTACAATGGTTTTGATATCTGTTAATGCAAGCAAAGAGTCACCCAGAAATCTTTGAAATCGGCCAATCCCTTCCTGCGAAGCAGATGGACGTCTTTATTATTATCTTTGAAAACGGATTAGAGGCTTTTTTGAATGAGTTTTGGCTTTGATCACTTCCAATATATGAATTGTCCATCATCATGTACCATGTTCCTTGTATATATTTCTTTCCCTAAGGCCATTCTTGCAGTGTGTTAAATTTGATATGAATAAAGTTGATCAACTTTTCTTATTAATTTATGTGGAAGTTATAATTACAAACATAAATGAGTTAAGATACCAACTATTTGACGACCCCGTTGAAATACGTATGCAAAATTCTGAAGTGGAACACCTAAAAAAACTCTTAGAGCCCAAGAAAAATCACATTTCGTATCCAAATAATTGTTCAACAACATTTGAGGTCAACAAACCTTATACAAGTATTGAGACTTGATAGCAACTCATTTACCACTAGCCGCTAGGCCAAAGGCCCTTTGGTATCAATTACAAACCTCGTCTCTCTCTCAAGGTTTCCTGATGACTCATTTTAGGAGACACGATTTTGTGAGTTGTATATGTGTCTCATTCAGCTGCCATTTCTTGATGAAATATCTTCGTCGCTTTTTTTTTTAATAAGAAAATATACGGTGGTACGAGTAACAAATCCTCCTTGCCTATTCTATTCGCAAATGAGAAGACTTGCGTATTAAATCTTAGTTTAATTAAAATGTTTGAATGTGGATTTCACCTTCCATTCTGCCATTCAACAGGTTATGCCCAAAAGATCACAGCACGCGAGGATATTGAAGTAATAGTGGATATCGATAATGAAGAACCACCTTAAATCAAGTATAATGTAAAGCTTGTATAAGAAATGGAGATACTTTGAGATGGTGAAGTAAACCCAGTCATAGAAGATGCTGATATACAATTAGGGCATGTATTTTTTTTGAAGTGCAAATAAAGATTAATTTGTAGGTTTTTCATCCTGTTGTATGTTGTTTGTTAGAGGTGCAGTTAGGTGTCTCGACTAGTCCAGAAAGATTTGTCATTTGTTATGTATTTATTCCTATTTAGAACTAAAACTTGTACTGCCAACAATGGTTTCAGTTTATAACATCTTTGATATTTCCGTTTTCATTTATGTGCACAAAATAACACATCACAAAAAAAAAAAAAAAAAAAAAAAACAAAAAAAACACTAAACTAGACCATAAGATCAAACTATGCAGCTAAAGGAGTTTACACGTTTAGTTAAAATTTAGCGTTTAACCTAACTTCAAGCATGTGGCTTGATTGTCGCAAACTTGCCTTGTATGTACATGCATACCCTTCCAAAAAATCTTGCAATGTAAACAAAATCTATTTTGCCTCCAAAGTAATAACAAATACACTAAAACCCGAACAAAAGAAACCCGACCCGAGAAAACCGTACCTATCATTAACTTAACAAAAATCTCAACACTATTCATCTCCAACAAAGTTAATCTTCCATTTTTCCCCCCCCAAAATATCTTTCATTGACTTTGTTAGTAATGTTCTAGCTTCCATCCTTCCAGCCGATGTTCTGAATCTCAACTTGGCCTTCCTGCATAATTAAACTTTCATTATAAATATTTTGCATACACAAAAAAATAAATATACTTGTTAAAAATATGCTAAAATAACATTATACATACCCACTGAACTTTTCTAAACATCCTGCTTTTTTGACTATCTCGATGTCGGAACAATCACAAGAATTCAAGAGGCTCCTTAGATAAGCAAAAGCCTACATACATAAAAATCAAACAATAAATAGTAACCAATAGTGTAACACAATTTCAGACATTGATTCCTCGTGCGTATTTCTTGATAAACAATAGTGTAACACAATTTCAGCATCTATATAACTAATAACAAAAAAAAAAAAAAAAAAAAAAAAAGTCATTTTATTCAATAAGCAAATCCCAAACTGCCTATACAGATTGAAACTGGTTATAATGTCGTATATTCATTTAAAATACTTTCTGATGCAAACTTAGATTCGAGTAGATGCAAAAGTAGATAATCATAAAGTTCAAAACCACACACTAGTACACCATAATAAGATGGATCAACATGAAAGTAATTAACAACTATCACATTCCTTGAAGGGCTACATATATTTCACCATACGGAATTGATATGATATGGCTACGATAAGGTAAGCTTTTAATTGGAAAAGAACCAATAACACAGCAAAAACTAGACTATAGAGCAACAAATCGTGACTCAAAATGGCAGCAACTGAATGTCCGAAATAGCAGCAAATGGCACACCAAACAAGCACATAAAACCGGAACTTGGGATTGCTTATTAATTAAGAAACTGTTGCTTATAAAGGTGCAGCCTTTTCCGTTGTAATAGTTAGTTGAATAAACTTTCATATTAACTTTACCTTAGGACCGTACGGGAACTTGTTATCCATGCCTCTTATCTTCATTTTGAAAGGTCCCTTCTGCAACACATATTCCTGAAAATATGTCACCCTCACCCTAGTGTTATTAATCAAATAAGTTCCCCTCTCCAATACCTACACAAAAATAATAATAATAATAATAATAATAATAATAATCTTTCTTATATACTAAAAGATTGAGTAGTGTTATAAATGTAAAGTGGTAATGATTAATGTGGCACGACATTTATGGAGGAAGATGAATAGGAACCGTAGACGAAGATGAAAAGAAACCATTCATTACAACCAAAGAAAATACCAAGCATCCTTCAAGCAGTTACAAATTCTTCTTCCCGAATCTTCTTTCATTAAACCCGTTGCACAGATAATTCACATCACACACATAATCCACCCACCAACTAATATCAAGAGATTGATTTAATTGACGGTGCCCCAAATATTCGAGAATGATTCTTGCTGTAGTTTCAGTATACAAACCATCCTCATTTACAACAAAAAAGAATGCAATCCTCCCTGGTTAGGATTTTGACAAATCTCTTCACATCAGTTTCAATAGGTATAAAAAGTATTCTATCTTTTTTGTTATTTTATTGATTTGACTAAAGTGTTGTTAATTTACTTAGATTTGACTGAAGTGTTGTTAATTATATATGTGTTATGAGATTTTACATTTCTTTACTGTCTCATGAAGTTATTGCATTTGATGATTTTTCAATTTCTGGGTTTTCATGTTCATGTGTATTTGATGTAGATGATGCTAAATTGACTATTATGTGATGAGTTGAATGATGCTCATAATGTGTTTGATGAAACTTTAGTAGATCAAGAAGCAAGAAAACTGGACCTCATAAAATCTTTGGTCAACTAAAGGGTAATAAATTGCTCAAGAACATTAATGTTGGTTTCTTTCTTCGTAAATAGTCAAATTCTGATGAAAGGTAATTTTGTTGTATGTTTTTGGGTCCTATTATTGATTATACAACTATCAGTTACATCATCGAGTTCATATGTTTATAATGACCACATAAGATACTTTCTGTACTTTGCACTTCAGGAACGAAAATGGTTTATAAAAGATTGCATTTTTGGAGTAAAAAAAGGACAGGCGTGAGGTGAGGATTCCTAAGAAGTTGGAAGAACTTAGCAACGACTTAACGGGGTATCTAGGGGAATTAATAGAAGCATCGCTTAAAGAACAAGGTTTTTTAGCCATTGCTTTATAGGACCTTTAACTGCAATGCCAAACACCTACTTACAGCTTTAAAAAATTGCTAAATAATAATGATCATCCAACTCCGTTACTAAATACAACTTCCTAAAATGGTTAATTTAACGTGCGTGTTTTTTATATAGATAATTGTTCTAATTTCAGTGAGTGAGGCAAAGGATGACAATGAAAGTATTCACAGTGAGGCATGTGTTGATTTGAAGACCAAAGATGCAACAGTCGAACATATTCAGACCGCAAAAAACGCGCACCGGTCTCAAGGTTAGTTTATATATATGGTAAATAATTAAGTTAAATCCGCTTTATAAAAATCACGTGGTGAATTAACTTTGATTGGAACTCTTTAGGAACAGAAGCATGCACTCCAAAACTACCGGTGGCCTCTCAAAATAACAAGAATATGTTACAAACTGAATCCAAGACCTGGTGCTGAGCAGGTATTACTATTTTAAGTTTTGTGTAATACTCCATAGAATTAATAAAAAAGCACAACAGTTTAGTATACATCTACAACAAAAGCTTCTAGCTGTATAATTCTTACTTTATAGAACTTAAGAGGTATATGCTGCCAGTAATAAGTCAAAACTGGTCACCCAACTTGACATGCCAACACTTTAGTTATTACTTTTTTTGAAATACAGCAAGTGTTGATACATTAATATGCATAAAACTAATCATCGGAATGATTGAAGCAATTCACTGGGTCATAAGTCATAACTACACGGATCTACATTGGATCAAATGGGCGAAGTTGAGGTAAAAGGGGAAGATTTAATGGGCTGAAAATTGAAATGTGACACCTCCTAAATCATTTAATTCAGATATTTATATTATTTATTGTAGCAATATTATTCTGTATATATCAACGCGAGAACATTATATGTATTTTTAAAAGAAGAAACAGCGGACATAGAAGTGTTTCAGGTCAAGGCAAATCAACCAGACCCATCTCCACTAGCACTAAAGGAACCCGTCCAACCCACTATTTAGCCTAACCCGTCCTACCCACTATTTATCCTTCTTATTTGTAAGATATTAGGATTTGCTAAACATAACACTAATGTCCTCCTAAACTAATTCATCTTATGACATTGAGTTTTAAACCACTCAACCATTTCACCTTCTTTTACCTTGCTGTTTAGCTTTTCAGAGTTTAGACTTAGTTATTATTGGATTGATCCTAAATTGACCTGTTTTTAAATAAGTTTGTTGAGCGTCTGCATATTTTAGATTTGGGTAACAAGTGTTTTTATTATAATCTCTTTACTACCTTAGATCGCTAATCATTTTATGGGCCAAGTGTTGTATATAAGGGAGATTTTTTAGTATGATTATGATGGTGTGGTTTTACATTTTGCAGGTAAACACATGGACGAGTCTTTGCTTACATTCAAAAGGTTTTTGGTGCCACGAATAAGAGGGATATGATAGAAGGTCGTGGTGCTTACTGCAGATGTAGTTAAAAACTGAAGGTTACAATGCATGGTGAAAACGATGCTCCTTTTTATAATATATGTCAAAAATGGTGTTGGCCAGATTTGTATCCTAAAGCATTATGTTTATGTTTTTACAAATAACTAATGTATCATGTGTCTTCAAAATATATATTTTCAGAATATTGAATACTTGGTTTCAACAAATAAATTCTGTAGCTCAAGAATTTTTTAGGAATATATTTGGCTATTATGTTCAACCAATAAAGACTTTATGTGTGGATTTGGAATTATAATGTCTGAGTGTGCAGTTTGTTATTACTGTGTGAGTGTGCTAATTCGTATTCTGCCTTTCTTTTCAAGCCTCTTTGTGCTGTTGTCACTGGACAATTCAAGTGAGGATGTAATACCATTTTTATGTACATGAATCACAAAAAATTATGAGACGTGATTTGCACAGCACTTCACTTTTTATTTACTATAATTTCATTCACTATAATTTTGTCATAAACATTTAAATCAAACAAAAGTTCAATAGTTTATCGAAAATAAATATAGCGCATCCCACTGGTCCGAAATGAACAATTAGATACAACCTGCTTACAAAAGTTGTGACACCATCACAACTTAGATACACAATGACGAAAATAAGTGTCGATTTTTTAAAAAGTATCACCAATTACCTACGCAAGTTATTTTCAACATAAAATACACGTACATAAACAAAGCTCAAAACATATACATAAAATTTAATATTCATCTTAATAGCCTACACTTCTTATTCACGAACAACATCTTGCAAAAATATATAAGACAAGAATTACTGCATAATAATACATTATAAAAATTACATTCCATCGCACGGGTCTTCTTTACTAGTAATAATAATAATAATAATAATAATAATAATAATAATAATAATAATAATAATAATAATAATGATAATAATAATGGATACAATTACTGTGTAATAAACTTGTTCCAACGATTCAATTTCCCCAAATAAGTAAAGCATACCTGATTAGCTTCGTCTTCCGAAGCCATTTCGAGTCTACAGCAGAATGTATACGATGTCGTGAAATTCTTGAGAGCAAAGAACCAAAAAGAAACCGGACGAGGCAGTTGAGAATCATCAAAAATCTTTAATCTGTACCAATTCAACCATTATAATTAGTTCAAAGCAAAAACTTCTACAATAATTCAAAAAAAAGTAATAACTTACATATCATCATCAGTTGTGTGGAGCATGAGATCCCACATCATCAATGTCGTCATTTTCTGTTATCTATCTTTTAGGCCGCCGTAATATTTTTATAAACCCTACTATTTGTAAAAGATAAAGCAAGAAGATACTCCGTAATTTATTTTGTTATATGATAGTAATTTGCTTTAGCCCAACAAATAATCATGGGCTTATATAATAAATGGGCTCAACCTTGAAGCTAGTTTATTTTCTCCATGGTTTTTTGAGATTCTTTTTTTTTTTTTTTTTAGCATAAGTAAAGTACAATGTTTAACCGAGAGTTGTTTCATTCATATTCACAACCTGATCACATAAAAATGAGAATGGAAATTATGTATTAACATGTTACGCCAATGGTTAGGATATGTGTCATAGTTTATTACGAGATTGGCAACGTTCCGCCGCGTTGCGGGCGGGCCTGTTATTCGGCCGAGATGATTATGTAAAAATAAAGTAGAATAATTTGGCCGTTGTAATTATCTATTGGTTGCATTTTAAACGTTTTTTTTTTTCCTTCTATTTTTTATTTTTATTGGTAACATTGCGTAAATTTTTTTTATAACGTCGTTTATATTTAACAGAATGAGTTAGGATGATATTTGCATTAAAAATACAGTTTTGGGGACGAGATGCAAACAAATGTGGCATTCCATTTTAAATTTTGAAAATAGTACTTAACATTTTATCGTCAATCTCAGGAAACATATTATTTTCCAGACATCAGGCAAGACAACATATATATAGAGAGAGAGAGAAGAAAAAAAAAAAAAAAAAAAAAAAAAAAAAAAAAAAAAACTCTAGGAAGGGTTTTTCCCTTGCGTTGCGGCGGATTTTTGTACCAAAATCGCTCACCATAAGAACCTGCTTATACAACCACATAAGCGAAATCCTTGAACTTCACATAATGACTAACGATAATGACTAACTGTTACATCTACTGAACCTTGGAACTCATTTTGACAAAATATAAGATATTCAACGCATTACAACAATATTATGATGACTAACAAAACCAATTCACCAACAGTTGCTAACATCATATTATATTTTGTCAAATTCATCATAGTATTGTTTGGTACGGGTCGCTAACTGATCATAATTACAATAAGCAATCATATTTGTAAGAACTACACCATACCTACTTCTTTACACCATGTATGTGGTTGTTGACATGAGACACTAAGCGTTGTGTATCAGCCCTTGTTTTAGTACCTAAACACCACGATTTCAGGCCCCAAAGCCACCTATTTCAGCCTTGAAACGCACCCCCATTTGAGCCCCCTCCCAAGTCACTCATTTCAGACTCCAAACCCACCATTTCAGCCCCTAAACTGACACGTATTAGCCCTTATTTCAACACCCAAACGCATCGATTTAAGCCCCCGTTTTAGCACCCAAAACCCACCAATTTAAGCCCATTAACCGCACCCATTTCAGCATCCAAACTCACCCACTTCAACCACCACTTGATCATCTACATCCACCCTTTTCAACCCGCGTTGTAGCACCTAAACACCACGATTCCAGCCCCGTAAAATGGACCTGTAAGTAGGCAGCAATAGATTATGAGTTAGAAGCATTCCATAAAATCTTTAAAGTTGCATGTAAAATTGAATCGAGAACTAATATATATTATGGGTTAAAGATTTAAGGTATATTATATATGGACCTAACACTATTAACAGAACATGTAACTACGCATTTGAGATATCCTACAATTAAGGTATACTAAATTAAGAAAACAAACCTGAAATAATCTTTTGTGTCATCCTTTTAAAAACTGAAGATTTAGATCTTTGTAAACTTTTTTTATCCAAAATCCGATGCACCGCATCACTATGATGAATTAGCATTAAAAAAAGAAAAAAAGAAAAAAGAAAAAAACTGTAATCAATTGATTGTTACAAACCATGACCGTCTTTCTTTCGGCATTCTCAGTTAATGACCAAAAAATGATATTCTTACGTGTACGTATACCGCCTTTACTATCAAGAACGGGAGAATCCTCCCTAAACCCGACTAATGGAGCAAGCCCGAGTTGACGAAACAACAAGCCTTTCTTGAAATAAAAAAAGAGCATGACAACGGGAGCATACTTGGTCACAACAACTTAAGTATTTGTACTCTGAAGGAGGACTTATAAGAGTGCATTGGATCGTTACATAAGTAAACCCAAAACTTATTAAATGAATAGGTGGCCGAAAAGAAAAGACATGATCAGATATGACTTACCAGAACGTGCAGTTGCGACATGATCAGATATGACTTACCAGAACGTGCAGTTGCGCCAGTATTGATATGTGTAGTAGAAAATCTAGGGGGCATTTGATTGACAGCTTCTGAATCTGAAGCACCAAAAACCTTTTCAAGTAAGCATCGGCCACAGGTGTATGCATAGTATATGTTAAGAACACGACAACAAACTATTGAAACTACCTTCACGCGTATAACGGCGCCGCTTGTTGCCTCTGTATGGAGCAGGTTCACGTGTCTGTACCCAGGAAGCTGTAAAGAAAACACACGATGGTCAAATATGTGGGCATATATGTATTAGTATAATGAATATACGTAACAATACTGAAGGAAAGCGTAACAAAATATTACATTCATTATTTGCATGTCGAGTCCCGGAAGATATATCCATTGCTGGTAAGGATACTGCAAAGTAGAACATGACAGAATTTCAATTCTCAATATCATTGTTTGTAAAAACTTTTTTGGAAAGACAACTGTCCTGAAATGCAAGACTAGCACATCACCTGTAGCTTTTCGTTTGCTTCCAGTATCAATTGGCATTTGTTGACGCACTAAAACAGTCGGTGGCATCTGGTTATTACAAACGTTGTCAGCACCACAAAGTTGGTGTACAGAAGAAATAGCCGCATCTGAAGAAGCAAGTTGTTTTTCAAGACCTAAACCATTATACCTATATCAGATACCAACAGTTATGTTAATCTAAAGTGCCCATTACATTGGCATCCTGTTCAATAAAGTTAATCGCAACTATCAAATTAACCAACCATATTGTTAAGCCTGTTACTCAGTTTCCTCCAAAAGAGTAAACAACCTGGAAATTACTATAATTCCACCAAAAAATAAGTATTCAACATATGACCAATATCCCAGAATTTAAACGGAATTAAATGACGAAATAAAAAACTATTCTTTTAACATAAAACCATCAACAAAACTAAAATTAAGATGGTACTAATAAGCATACCAATTCAAGATATTCAACTTGATGCTTATATTCTTGATTATGTTGCACAGTTGAATAAATAAGCCCACGACACCCACAAAATGAACTTAAAAGAAAAAGCGTTCTAAACACTTTTATACCCCATTCAGTTCCCGCCTATTATAAAAACCGTGATTTTAGAACTACAAACCAAACATTGCCTTAAATAACCCTAAACTTTTTGTAATCATAACATGTCCGCCACAACATATATAAATCACTACTTACTACCTAAAAAGGAAAAAAATAATTTGAAGCATCAGTCGTTTAATCTAACAACATTAATAATTGCCAAAATACGCAAACTCAACCTAACCTCCACTATTCACTAGTCAAAAACAGGACCCGATAAAGTGTTTAGAAAACACGTAAAATTATATTAACTAGTCAAAAGCAGGTTTCATTAACAACAGGTTAAATTCACATGTGGTTTCGTAAAATTATATTGTTAAACAAAATAACTAAACTTTGCAAACAGTGTATACTTTCCATGTATAAAAAAAGCGTGTATGTTTTCAAGAAAGATTATATCACCTCGATCTGGAAAGCTAGAAGAGAGCAAAAGGTTTTGGAAAAGAGAAACGTGTTTTATGTGAATGTTGAGCAATGGAGAAGTGTTGGGACAAAATGGAACACATGTGGTTTATATATAGAGAAAAGTGAAGGGGAAGGGGGTCATTACGTCACGTGGATGATGGGTCCAAAGTAAGGGTGTTTTGGGTATACTATTCATGATATAAAAGTTGATACCATTTATGTTTGAAGATAAAAAAAGAGAAACTATTGTAACTAAGAAATATCACTTCAGCTAAAAAAGAGAAACTATTGTAACTAAGAAATATCACTTCAGCTAGGGTTGAGCACCGAAGGTTCATAATCGAACCGCATCGACAAAAACAACTGAACCGACAAAAACTAAACCGGGCCGATGGCCGGTCGATTCGGTTTCGGTTTCAAGTTTTACATAATTTCGGTTTTGGATCGGGTCGGTTCGGTCCGGTTCGGACCAAAACCGACAAAAAGATATCAAAATACACTTAGACCGACAAACCGAACCAACCCGACGGCCCATTTCGGTTCTGATTTTTCATGAATTTTTCATTAATTTCGGTTTCGGTTCGGTTTGGTTCTGATTTTTCATTAATTTCGGTCCTCGGTTTTTTCGGTCCAGGTCGGTTCCGACCCAATGCTCAGCCGTAACTTCAGCTGGTTAGAGTGCATGGTGTGGTTACGTAAAATTACGTTTAATAAGTTTCTAATCAAGAAACTCGTCTTCCACTACAACATCACTTAAGATATGAACAAATAATCTACCAACTTAGTTATGTGATCAAAGAATTTATTTTTCTCAAAACCTCAAAATTTTATGTGACAAAACATTTTTACAAAAGTATTTTTGCAATTAAAAAAAAATGTTTTATTAAAGAAAATAAATTTGAATTTCAAATATTCCATCATGCTTTCCATTTGTGGTTAGTTATACAAAAGAAGTTGAAGACGCAAGATAGGCTTAGACAATGGGATGCTAGTCCAATGACTGACTTAACCCTGTCTAGATGCCCGCTATGTGAATTAGTTCCCGATTCTCACGACCATTTGTTTTTTCAATGTGTGTTCTCATCTGAGGTATGGTCTCAAGTGAAGTTAAAGGCTGATATGCATAATAAACGATTAATAACAATTGTTACCCATGCGTGTTAAATATCAAGCATGTGATGTTTATAACCTTCATTGTCCACGCTTTACGAAATCATCGCCTTATGCTTGCTAGTCCTGTAGGATAAAACTTGAAAGCGTTTTGCTTCCTTCGGTTAGATATGACGAATATGATATCACCAACATCAATACAAAACCGGATCATAATCAACTGTGACATAAACGACGGAGGTATCATGCCGCTATAGTCTCCCCAGTTCGATGGTACTAAATCTTTTTAGTAATGTTGAACTCGAATACCATGGACGCTAAATAACATAATCAACACATAATAACCAAGTGTTTCATGGATGCTAAATATAAAACATTTAGCTTTCTTATACCTTACGGCCGGTGCCAACTACCTTAAATTCAATGCAATTTCCTCATATTGTAATACTCTGGTCAAACATTTTTTGTAATAGTAAATAATAGTGGCTCAAAACATTATTCTTTTTGTTGATTTTCATGCAACCGAAGACTCATAGGTGCACGTTGTTCCAAAGACGAGAGATCGATAAATGATTGGTTAGTTCCGAACATTGTTTCTCCGAGACTGTGTTTCATGCGATGACAAGAAAATTATTTACCGGATGTCTTGGTTTTCAAGAGAATTGAGAACTTGAGCAGATAAAATTATATTTAGTTACGAGTGGATTATTATAACGTCTAACTTTGAGGGATTACTTTAAAATTTAGACTAATCTCATAGGCGCAATGAACCCTTTCGAGTGTTATGAACTAATATATAAAGCAGGTTATGAGACCGGGAAGAAACCGAGTACGGAAGATAAGCACCGGGTTATAAACTTGCAAATTTAGGATCAGCAACCGGAGCGTAGGTCCTATACGGAGCATAGGTACTTATCATTGGCTTGTATTTTTGTGTTGAAAACGAACTGATAAGTGGGTTCAAGGCTAGTATTTTGGAGCCCGACATTAAATAGCCACTTGTATGTACATCCAGAGATAACGAAAATAATTGACGGTGGAAAAAGAAGAACTTTATCAAACGTCTAATAAAATAGTTATAACGCGTCCGGATAAGTTAAGTATAAAGATAGATAAGTTAAGTATGCTTGAGAAACTGCAAAAAGTTACTAAAGAAGTATGGAGTCCCCATGAATCGCGTGATTCCATTTTTTTTTTCACCACGGGTAAATAAGTTTACATGAAAAACAATTTTATTTAGGAATACAATTTGTTTCTCTTCTTGTGAATTTCACATAGGTCAAAGCGAAACCCTTTATAAATCACATAAAATAGATGTGCCTTTAACAGCATAAGTTTTTAGTCGATATAGATATAGGCACCTAACATGCTCTCTTTTTTTTTACGAGACTGGACACCCCAAAAGTAATGATATATTTAAATAAATTTAAATGATTTCTTCCTTAAATATAAATACGACAATCAAAGTAAAACATGAAATAAATTACTTTAACCGGGCCTAGCTTATAGGGCCTAGACAGATGAGACTTATGGAACACAGTACTACTCTTATTTTCAAAAGCTAACATTGACCACACCTATCATGAATTGGTGGGCATAAGACTACGAATGAATTCTGTACAAGTCAAAGGATTCAATATTTTATTATCGTCATTCGTCAGCAATCTACTTCAAAAAGGTTGTAAATGGTACGTAAAGCAAAAGTTATAAAACAGTGTTTTGGCTACCAACCATCTTCCACCATGTATCCGCTAGGTAATACACCTTAGTTTTTGCCTAACTTCTCGGGTATGCATTTTCAAAGTTATTTTTAAGTTTCATAACAAGGACGCTAGCAAATAAATCACCCACGTACGATCGTGCTAAAAAATAAATACTGTGGGATATAGACACCATCATGAAAGCATAATCATTCCGATAATAACATGTCGTAAAAAATATAAGCCTTCTCCCATGCTTGCAAAAAGTATATTGGAATTTCATGTTATCCCCAGCTACATCTCATAGCTCAAATAATAAAGTTATATGAAAGTTTAACCATAGGGAAAAGTGTGTATCAGCCGATGCAAGCATATACGATACAAGTATATACTACATAGTTTCTGTGAGTTAGGTGTGACATAGTACATAATATCTTTTTCACAATCTAAATATTTTGTCTTTCTCTTGCATCTTGTCACATCTTTTCAATAGTGAAAAGCACATGCTAGAGTGCTAGAGTTAACATAGTTTTTCTTAAACCCTTGCCAGCTAGCATATCTTTTGCACTTTTATCATATCTTTTCAATACTTTTCAGTAAGCCTATAGCCAATTACAACCGAACAGCCAAACTATTGGCTACTTCCTAAAGCATGCAATCTTACCGTCAAATGTGTATTTGCCTTTTCAGAAAACTACTCGGTATAACATCAATCATGCGTGAGTATTACTACGTATAGTGTTGTTATTGATTTTTGCAACATTGTTGAAGTAAAACCTTGTAAGTGGGTCCTACCTTTAAGCTTGCCGTCCGGCCTCAGATAATGCCCTGCACAAGAGTAGCACACGTTAGGCTCGCCTCGGGTTTTATCCCAAAACCAACCTCAGGTGTGAGGATGAGTATGTGTAAGGATGAAGGGTTTATAATAAATGCTCGTAAGAGTATAGTGTGTGTGTTAGTTGAATCATAAATGAAGTGAAGGGTATTTATACTACTCATCTTATTACCTACTCTGCCTTGGGAAGGAGCAAGGCCATACCTGGTTGTTGGATGTCAGAGCAAGTGGGCGACACGATCCCTGAAATCCTGGGATTGTGTTATGTCCTCGGTTCATACCCGTTGAGACTTTTCCTTCGGTATGTGCTCTTCGGCTCGACCTATATGAGCCGAATGGTTTCCAGCCATTCGGCTACATACGTCAACATGTCCCCCCCTAGTATTGGAGTATCGGTTCCGACCGATGCTCCAATTCCGTTATGCGTGTGAGTGTCGTTGGTCCCTTGCCGTTTGTGGTGGAAATGCTACGCGTTTTTGTACGAAGTTTATTCACTGCGTCAAAATTACCCTTATGCCCCCCTTTGACAGCTGGTTACCACTTAGGTTTTGCGCAGACATCAAACGGTCCCAGCTTAGCTACGTGTCGAGGGTGGTACACGATACGACGTTTCACACATCCCCATATCGACTATATATATACCACTTCTTTACTCTTCATTTTTACTTTTTACTGTGTTTTTCTTCAAATCTCTTCGGTTGCTTCTTGTTATTTTGCAAAGCTCTTCCGAGGTGCGTTTCCACCCTTCTTATTTTTGCTACTTCGTATTGTTTTTTACCATGGCCGTAAGTGAACCTGGGGAGATGAACGTTCCGGTTGACCCACCTTTGTTACTGACATCCAAACCTCCCGGTAAGTTTGATATGCATATGCACCCATCTAGGCTTTCCCAGAGAGAGCTAGACGATATGATAATAGAATTCGGAATCCCGCTAGACCTTCATCCCATACTTCCCCCCCCCCCCCCAGATCTCACCATGAACGAATTGCCGGGAGACAAAATAGGGGTGTACGTTCAACTCATGAGATTAGGAGGCGTTAGGATACCTTTCTCGGCTTTCCTTTTAAGCGTCATAGACCATTTTAACGTGCATCTGTCTCAGTTAGTTCCGCTGGGTGTAAATAGGGTGATGTTGTTTGAGGTTCGGTGTTATAGTTTAGCGGTTGTGCCTACAGTCTCCTTGTTCCGAGTGTTCTACCGATTATGTAAGCAGGGACACTGGTTCTCATTTGAACATCGGACGGGTAAACATGCCAAAACGTGTTTTATTGAGATTTTGACAAGTTTGAAACGGTGGAAAGATTTTTTCTTTTTGATTGACCGGAGGGCTATACCGAACGCTATGCCGTGGAGGCATAGGGATTCGCAGATAACGGATCGTTTCCCAACCGGTTATTCCCAGCGAGATGCCAACACACTGGCTCTTCGACCTATAGTACTTCAGAAACCACCGAACAGTCTTCTTTGGGTGTATGGGCTTACCAACACCTTCCGGATATCAGGCTTCTCCAAAGTAGGCGTTACCGTCGTCATCAGAAGAATCAGAATCCTGATCATGCTTACCCTTCCTGACGAACCCAGTTGACTTCTTCTTTGGACAGCCTCTATTCAGATGATCCTCTGAATGACACATGAAACACTTGAGTTTACCAGTTCCACCCCTTGACTTAAACCGCGAACTTCCACCAGAATGAGCTTTCCTTGAATGATTTGACCATCCCCTTACATATAACCCGTCACCAGCTTCTTCCTTTGTGCCTTCGGTTTTTTTCTTCAACTCCTTTGAATTTAGAGTTGCCAGAACATCCTCCATTGTCAAGGATTCCCTCCCATACAACAATGTCTCCATAAAGTTTTCATAAGACGATGGCAACGACGTAAGTAGCATAAGTGCCTGATCTTCATCCTCAATCTCGATATCAATATTCACCATATCAAGTATCAACTTATTAAACTCATCTATATGATCACCCAGTTTCGTATCTGGACTCATATAGAACGTGTACAACTTCTTCTTTAGATACAGTCTGTTTGCTAAGGACTTAGTCATATAAAGACTAGTCAACTTCGTCCAAATTCCTGCCGCAGATGTTTCCTTGGTAACTTCCCGTAAAACCCGGTCTCCCAAGCATAGAATCAAGGTATTGTATGCCTTCTTCATCAAAGCAGCCTTTTCACCTGCTTCCATGTCCACGGGTAATGTCTCCAATGCAGCATCACATCCCAGCTGTACCATTAAAGCACGCATCTTTATTTGCCATAACCCGAAGTCATTCTTCCCATCGAATTTTTCGATGTCAAACCTAGTTATAGAACTAGCCATTCTTCTTATACCTTGCTACAAACCTTGTCAAGTTGTTTCTTAACCAACTTTACCGACAAGTCTCACAAGCCGTGTGCAATATTCCCATTGTTGCTATAAACCCTTCTTGTGAATCGAATTAATTAGAATAACCCTAAACCCTCGATTTCGAACAAGCAAACCTTGATCGTTAACTTGAAACCCAAGCAAACCACGATCAAACTTGAACCACAAGAAATTGGTTATAGGACAACAAAATATTCCTTGTCAACTTTGTATGATTCTTTATCACGTGCTATGAACCTTTGTCTTCTTCGATTGAACCTGCTGCTCCAAAAAATACGATTTGAAAACCGAACCTCGAAAACCTCGAATAAACTCGGAACCTTGATCTAATGCGGAACTTCGATGACCACAATAACCCCGGCTCTGATACCACTTGTTGGGAAATACCTCGACAACAATCTGAAGTTCGATTGCGGAAACGCTAGATCGCAAGTAGTATCGAACACAAGTAGCAACACGAGAGACTACAAAAAACCGACAAGAATATGCACACGATATACCCTCAACGAACCTTTTATTAAAACCAATAAAGCCTTTACAATTGAGGAAAAAGAATGAATAACTAGCATCCCCCCTCATCTCTATTTATAGAGATGAGGGGGTAGAAACCTATCCTAAGTCAAATAGGAAACATCCTTGCCTTGCAAGGCAAGCTAAACAATTCCTAGTTCAAGTCTACTACCTAATCTAATTACAAAGTACACTTAAGTACCTAATGTTTAAGTTACTACTAATATATAACATCGTAAGAAAGTCATATCGAGATTGAATATCAGATAGACGTGGTACATCTTTGTTGCTATGTGGAAGTTAACTCGGATCATCAAAGCAACATTTATATCTTCTTTGTTGTCCATAATACTATGTGACTCTTATTTTTAAGACTTGTTGTTTGTTGTCTTTCTTTCCGTAACAAAAGAAGAAGTTCCAGGCTAGTTGTACCTATAAATTAGAAATCAAGAAGATGTGCGAGAAAATCTCAAAAGACAGCATATATGATAAAGAAATGAAAGATTTTTCAGTAGACCTAAAGGATAGTCCCATGGCAAGCCTTGCTTATCTTGATGATCAAGATGTTCTGAAAAGGTATCGAGACTTCAAGAAGTTTGATGTAGTCGAAGACTATTCAGATCATCTTATTGGAGCTCAGATGAGGCAGGCAAGTTCGTGTGTTTATACATTTGATATAATAACAACGTTAGTAACTATTATGATTATTATTATTGTTAAGAATACAATGTATTAATTAATTGACATGTTTTGTTCAGGAATATATAAGCGTTAAAAAGATAGAAAAAGAATGGAAGATTCTTAAGGAAAATTTGCATGGTACATTCATTATTATAATTCGTATTAGTATTATTGTTTCCTTGTTTCATGAAGAAACAAAGACATTCGACTTTCCCTTTATTTTGTGACAAAGAAAATATTTGTGAGGGCTTACAAACCGATGAGGGAATTATTAAGAGCTGTAATCATTGGAGCAAAAGGGACTCCATATCATGACGGTCTTTTCTTCTTTGACATGTGTATGCGAGGAGGTTATGTTACTTCTTCTAGCCCAGAACTTGTATCATCTCATCTTATTGTTTCTATGTCATCGTACTTATACTTAGGATTTCCCAGTAATGCGCATTATTTACATGTAGTAACGTGCTCAGTCAGTTCAACTATTTTTTGTTTCAGCGGGTGCGGAATCACTGGCATCACTCTGACCGCCTTTCTATCAATCCACACATCTACGCATCGGGTGAAGTTTCCTTGAGCCTTTCGAGGAGATATCGTAATGGAAAAATAGAATTTATCCAATGTGAAGCCAGTTTATGAAACAATGTCACATTCAATTCCAAATATCCTTGAAGTGGACGAAACAATATGTGATGATTTTGATTTCTTTTTTAATTTATCGTTGAATCTTGAGTAGTAGTAGAAAAGAGAAGCATAAGAGGCTCGACCGAACTTGTGATGATCCAACTTGGGGGTGTACTACTTCTTGTTGTACTAACTCAGTAACTCTCTATCTATTCCATTGCTAGCTAGCTTCTTGCAATCTTGCTAGCTAGCTAGTATGTTAATTCAAATCACCATTCAAAACATATAATCTATATCTTTGAACTGCAGAAGGATCACTCGGAAAGGAGACTGGATGCTTATCGCTTAGATTCTAATGGAGGCACTGGTATAGTTCTCACATTGTCATTGGTTGATCTGGAAAAAATTATTTATTCCTTTGTATGCTTTCCCAATCACATCACACATACGTTCTATGAAGGTTTATGCATTCAACGCAACACGAAAAAGCTGAAGATAAGAGAATTATCCGATAACTCATTTGGAGACTTCACTCCCTTGCCTCGTTCAATTCCTTCTCCAGTGACTCCTCAGATGGGTGACATGGCCAATCGAAAGAAATTCATGGACTTACTTGTACCTGATCGTGGTAAAAGATCAAAAACTCTTAAGGTACTAATATCTTGATGTATCATGGATCATTAGCATGATGATTCTTCACTCTATGTTAACATGCTGGTTCCTATTACCTCCCCAGATCCCCATTGGGCAGCCAGGTTCAGGAAGCCCGTGGCCTTTATTTGAAGATCAGGTTAAGCTCTCACTTCGTGTTCATTACTTTCTTCCAGTGGAGGTTTGATGTTGTTTGGAAAATGTCACTTATGTTACTCTTGTTGCACCTCAGTCCCTTGTTGTGCTGGTCCATGATATTGGTCCCAACTGGGGGCTAATAAGTGATGCCTTCAACAGCAGTTTGCGATTCAAGGTAGATACTGTAATTGTGTTTCTTTAGGTTATTTTATTTTATCTTATTTATTATTATTAGGTCTTAATGTTAGCACTGAATGCCTCCACCCTTTCTTAGTGATTCTTATCTTGTTATTTAAATAGTTATTGATATATTGAATGTTAGGACTCACTTATGTATTATGTGCCTTCTCTTTATTGTTTACTAGTAGCTGTTACGCCCTTTTGCCTTACATTATTGTTTACTGTGCTTGAATGTGCAGCGTATCTTCCGGAGTTCCAAAGAATGCAAAGAGCGTCACAAAATCTCTCATAAATTAAACTTGATTTATGAGGAATATATAAGCGTTAAAAGTATTTAAACTTTGGGTTTGCCATCGGCAATTTAAACTTGATTCAGCCCAAAAGTATTTTCACAAATCCAACCCAACTTAGAACACTTTTGTAGAATGTCAGCCCGAGATAACACTCGGCCCAATCTCAATCTGATGATCAAGCTTCTTGAATTACTCAAACCGAGATAACACTTTCTATTCTATATATCCGGAGCCTTTAAGGTTAGAGGTTAGCGTGTTTCTAAATGGTTTTAACAAGGAGGAGTATCGATGAAACATCATCTTCTGTAAGTTTATCGTATATTTTATACATATCGCTGTTTTGGATTAATTTATTTGTCGCTTACTTGAAAAAGTTAGATGGTCTTGGTGCTAATAAAGGTGAATTAAGATGTCAAACATTAGCCTTATCAGATGTAGTTTTCTGTTTGTCAGAATTCTGATGTATGTCTTTTATTTGTTAACTGATCTAAGGGCATGTCTTGTTTTTCCATGTACCCTTTCTTGGAAATTAATATATTGTTCACCTTGGCACAAAAAAAAAAAAAAAAAAAAAAAAAAAAAAAAAAAAAAAAAAAAAAAAATTATTGTTGTTTAACATATATGTGTACGTGTTTCAATAATTTGATCATTATTGTTGTTTCTTTATTTGCTCATTGCTGCAGGTCAAACCTCCTAACAAAAAACTTAAAGTATCAACTTTAAGCACAAGTATGCATGAATTCCTTTTCTTTTAGCCGCCATTGGTGCTAATTAAGTAACAACAACTTCGTTAACTATTGTTATTTTTGTGCATGACAGCGCCATCTGAAATTCCAAAGCCGCTGTATGAGACTATGATCTGCTTCAGAAAATAGCAAGATTTAGGGAGTCTTTAAAGCAGAACCCCAACAACCGTCATGCAAAAACCAAATTGGAATATCATGAGCCCTTGATTCACTGTGCTGTTGCTTACCACCTAGCGGTCGATGAGTTGCCACCTGACTGGGAATAGTATGTTCTCTAGCTACCTTTATTTTTTTCTTTATCTTGTAAACAATTAAAGATAATTAATAATTTACTCTCATAAGTTTCTTATCTCCTTTTGCTCTCAATACCCTTTTCTTGCAGCGACCCGAAACCTCCTATGTTCCGAAGCCTCCTGCACCACCCAAACCCAAAACGAAGAAGAAGAAGAAGATCAAGATAACCTGTATGTATTCCCATTCCTTATTAATGTTACTTGTATAAGAATTTCTATTTATTTTTATTGCACTCTGATCATTAATAAGTTAGGTCAATACAATTTCACATGTATTATGATGAAAACAGATATTTAAGTTTCTAATCTACGATAATGTGGACATGTGTGTGTGTGTGTGTGTGTTTCTTATTTAGGGAGCTCGTATAATTACCACGGCCCTTCTCAGTTGAACGACTATGAGAAGAAAGTCTGGAATTCGTTTTTAATGAAAGATAAAGCTGTATGTATCAGTTGTTCGTCCCTCTTTTTCTCTTTCTCTTTTATACAAACCTACATCCACGATTCTAGCGCATAAATATTTTGTCACGTATTTGGTTTGTGTGGCAGTGTGCAAATAAGTATGTGATGTATCCGGTGGAGGAACATTTACATACGGTTGATGATGTTAGGGTTGTTGATTTACTTGGAAAATTTGCGGTTAACACCTTTAACAAATCTTGTAAAATGGTATGGTTACATTTCTCCACCTGCTTTCAAGTTTTGAGGCCATCTCCCTTGCCAGCTGTTTTGCTTACATAAATTAATTCTATGTTGTTAGTATGTTAACAAAGACGAAGACAACCAGGTCAGTGGGGCTGAATTCATGGAGTGCAAATTCTATAAATTGACATGGAAGTATATCTTCTACATGACCATAGAGGCCATTGAACAAGGGATACCTGGAGTGTATGAGACCAGAGTCGAATGTATTCCTGAAAACGGTGGTGCAATGACACTGCTGAACTTTGTGCTAACGGATCATGAACCAGAGTGTATGTGAATATGGAGCGATGCAGTTATCAGTTTCTTTTTAGAACCCATTGACATACTCTCTATAATTAATGAATATGACGTATTAGCTCTAGTTTTTCCTTTTTCCTCTTATATTGTTGAAACAGTTAAGAGGTGATAAATTTTGACCCATTTGTATGAAAATGGGTTGGTTTGGGTTACATATCTCATCTTCAACGGGCCAAGGGGGCCATTTTTAAAACCTAGCCAAAGCTGAAACAGGTCGAAGGGATTGAAAGTCATATTTTTATTCTAAATATGAAGTGCTTGTCACCTCTAACTAGCCCAATAAACTACATAGCACTTTATTAGATTAAGTAAGCTGCATAAATTAAAAATTTTCTTTTGGAGTCTTGTTCCTTGATGCCTTATCTTTCATGCAGGGAAACGACCATGGGTCAAACCCCGCGTGGAATCCCAATTCGAGTATGAAACTGTGGAAGGTTAGTCTTCCTTTTATTTCTTGCTGTTTGGACACTAGGATTTGGCTCTTTTTGGTTCCCCGTTGATGTAACTTGCAAAATTTGAAATCCAAATTGCTAAACATGTAATAGATCTTCTTGTCATAATTGATCCCTTAAGCGTTGTATGTCTATATCAAATGACTTGTATGTAACATATTGAGGTTTGAGTTTCGATTAATGATTTTAGATAACTTTGTAGATGGTTCCTCTGATCCTGAAGACTTCTACAAGCTTACTGGAATGGTGCATAGGTTGACTGCGAGTGGTGGTTTTAACTATCATAACCCAGCATATTCTCCTCACATGCTTAATTACTGTCGTCATAAAGATAAAAAAGCTTTGTCTTTTGAGGTTAATGTAAGCAAGCCGTAGTCAGCAACAAAAACTATCATGATGGATCGTTGATTTAGCCTAAATATGTCACAAAACTAGAAAGCTTACGACTTTCGGACCATAAAGTCCTGCATTTCTTTTTGATAACATATGTGTTGTGGCGTGCGACATGCACTTTCAGTTGTACTTTATGCATGATGCATTTTTGGTTGCACTATATTCTCATCAGGGGATTATTAGACTTATAAGTTATAATATATCTTTTAGCTTTTGGCATGAATGTCTTGTGTGTCTATAAAGTGAAATAAGATTGTTCAAATGATGCATTCGTTTTTGTTTTTGAAATGTATTTGCTTACTAAAATTCGCATTTGAGTAATAATAACCTCCAGTGGACCTCTCAATTAAGGGGTCTAAGAGTCTTTCATCACATAACATTGTTGCCAACGTTGTTAGGGGGTCAAGGTTGTCTCAAGGTGCCTTGGGTATGATGGGGAGTGATAAAGGATGTCTGTCACATGGAACATCAAGGCTCAAAGTCTACGACTTGGATTTCGGGTGGGAGAAACATGGAAAGTATTAGGTTATATCTATTTATTACAATGGTTTTGATATCTGTTAATGCAAGCAAAGAGTCACCCAGAAATCTTTGAAATCGGCCAATCCCTTCCTGCGAAGCAGATGGACGTCTTTATTATTATCTTTGAAAACGGATTAGAGGCTTTTTTGAATGAGTTTTGGCTTTGATCACTTCCAATATATGAATTGTCCATCATCATGTACCATGTTCCTTGTATATATTTCTTTCCCTAAGGCCATTCTTGCAGTGTGTTAAATTTGATATGAATAAAGTTGATCAACTTTTCTTATTAATTTATGTGGAAGTTATAATTACAAACATAAATGAGTTAAGATACCAACTATTTGACGACCCCGTTGAAATACGTATGCAAAATTCTGAAGTGGAACACCTAAAAAAACTCTTAGAGCCCAAGAAAAATCACATTTCGTATCCAAATAATTGTTCAACAACATTTGAGGTCAACAAACCTTATACAAGTACTGAGACTTGAACTCACAATCACTTGATTGATAGCAACTCATTTACCACTAGCCGCTAGGCCAAAGGCCCTTTGGTATCAATTACAAACCTCGTCTCTCTCTCAAGGTTTCCTGATGACTCATTTTAGGATACACGATTTTGTGAGTTGTATATGTGTCTCATTCAGCTGCCATTTCTTGATGAAATATCTTCGTCGCTTTTTTTTTTTAATAAGAAAATATACGGTGGTACGAGTAACAAATCCTCCTTGCCTATTCTATTCGCAAATGAGAAGACTTGCGTATTAAATCTTAGTTTAATTAAAATGTTTGAATGTGGATTTCACCTTCCATTCTGCCATTCAACAGGTTATGCCCAAAAGATCACAGCACACGAGGATATTGAAGTAATAGTGGATATCGATAATGAAGAACCACCTTAAATCAAGTATAATGTAAAGCTTGTATAAGAAATGGAGATACTTTGAGATGGTGAAGTAAACCCAGTCATAGAAGATGCTGATATACAATTAAGTCATTTTATTCAATAAGCAAATCCCAAACTGCCTATACAGATTGAAACAGGTTATAATGTCGTATATTCATTTAAAATACTTTCTGATGCAAACTTAGATTCGAGTAGATGCAAAAGTAGATAATCATAAAGTTCAAAACCACACACTAGTACACCATAATAAGATGGATCAACATGAAAGTAATTAACAACTCTCACATTCCTTGAAGGGCTACATATATTTCACCATACGGAATTGATATGATATGGCTACGATAAGCTAAGCTTTTAATTGGAAAAGAACCAATAACACGTCAACACAGCAAAAACTAGACTAAAGAGCAACAAATCATGACTCAAAATGGCAGCAACTGAATGTCCAAAATAGCAGCAAATGGCACACCAAACAAGCACATAAAACTGGAACTTATAAAACCTGAAACAACAAAAATTCTTTTTTTTTTTTTTTTTTTTTTTTTTCTTTTTTTTTTTTTGTTAAGTTGGACCGCGTGGGATTGCTTATGAATTAAGAGACTGTTGCTTATAAAGGTTCAGCCTTTTCCTTAAGCAATCCCAAACAGTCTCTTTCTAAGCTCCGCGGATTTAATAAGCAATCCGAAACAGTCCCTTTAAAAGCAGATTCAATAAGAAATCCCAGATAACCCTTATAAGCTACAGTTTCAGTAAGCAATCCATAAACAGGTTCTAAGTAGATTTGGTATCTATATGTCATGACTCAATCATGTCACAAACCTGTTAAATGGAGTATGTTAAGCACGAAAGTTAGATCTTACTTACTCGATTTATTTTTATTTGCTATATAGACATGACCAAATTTCACCTCCAGAACCAAACAGACAGTTGATATAACATACCTTAGCAAACAGATAACTGAGCATTGTGACATAAATTTTCATATAATCAGTTTCTATATATACGCGCACACACATCACTCCTGAGCCACGGGATCTCCAGCTCAAAAGTTGATGTGTACACAGGTTTTTGCATAAGGCCAGAACAAATTTCTAACTGCGTACACCACATGTGTTTGTGTTTTGTAAAAAAAAAGGGACAATCAACGGACACTAGAAAGTTTTAGTAACACCCTTTAAGTTGCAGAACCGTAAAATTGCAGGTGCAGCTTCAAGATATGAAAAAGATATTAGCATGTAAATAAGAAAGAATAGTGTAACAAAATTTCAGCATCTATATAACTAATAACCAAATAAATGCAGAGAAACAGTTGATGGGTACCAATAGTGTAACACAGTTTCAGACATTGATTCCTTGTTCGTATTTCTTGATAAAAAAAAATAGTGTAACACAATTTCAGCATCTATATAAATAATAAACAAAAAAAGTCATTTTATTGAATAAGCAAATCCCAAACAGACTATACAGATTGAAACTGGTTATAATGTCGTATATTCATTTAAAATACTTTCTGATGCAAACTAAGATTCGAGTAGATGCAAAAGTAGATAATCATAAAGTTCAAAACCACACACTAGTACACCATAATAAGATGGATCAACATGAAAGTAATTAACAACTATCACATTCCTTGAAGGGCTACATATATTTCACCATACGGAATTGATATGATATGGCTACGATAAGCTAAGCTTTTAATTGGAAACGAACCAATAACACGTCAACACAGCAAAAACTAGACTAAAGAGCAACAAATCATGACTCAAAATGGCAGCAACTGAATGTCCAAAATAGCAGCAAATGGCACACCAAACAAGCACATAAAACCGGAACTTATAAAACCTGAAACAACAAAAATTCATTTTTTTTTTTTGAAATATACTTGCTCAATTCCCATATAGAAACAGTAGAGATAGACCAATCTTGGTCAAAGTTGCTACTCCACAATTAGCATTATACTACAGATTATAAGACGGACTCACTTATTTTTCAGAAGGAGAATGCTCTAGTGAAGAATCTAGATATTTTTTATTAGATTACGTCAATGCATAAGCTTCTGACTCGTGAAATATGATATCTAAAAAACATAAAAAAGAAAATTAAAACAAATATATAGAACAAAGTTAGTTGAGTAGAAGAGGAAGATTAAAGAAGAAATCACTCTTCTTTACCATTGAAATTGCTTTCTGACTAAGTGTTTGCAACCAAGGTTCAAAATCTTTAAAGCATTTGAAGTTTTTACCATAAATCGAATTTCACAAATTTAAGTTTCTTACTTAAGATTGAGAGTCTTCAAGTATTCATCATTATCTAAAAGAAAATTTGAAAGGAATAATTTCATAAACATTGCATAGAGGAATGAAGCTACCATTCATTCATTCAAAAAACAACGACAATATCACTCCTTACATATAGGTCGAAGATCTGTCTCAACTCATGTTCCATAAGTGCACTCTCTCTCCCCTTCCGACCATCAATTTCATGTAATTTTTCACCATAATATCCACAATTTATAAAATCGCAATTGTCAAAGATAATTTATATAAAGTAGAAGAGAATTATAAATGATCTTACTCTCCCGAAGCTTTTGACACTTCGTGACGTTAATTATATGAACTTGTGCTTCCTCCTAATTTATGACAACAATTGAAGCTCAAAGTGTGTGTGTGTGTCACGTGATTTGTAATGACAAGACTTGAAGCGTCACATGAAGTGTAGAAACAACTTTAGAAAAAGTTCAAAGATAGAGTTAAAATTCTTAACACATAATTTCCTATTTAAATTACATTCCTCTAATTAACCAAAATTCGGCAATAGATTCTAGTATTACATAACATAACAAATACGATACAAATTAAACTACGCCTACTCGTCGTCATCGTCGTCGTCGTCCTCCTCGTCCTCGTCCTCGTCCTCGTCCTCGTCCTCGTCGTCATCCTCCTCCTCCCCCTCCTCCTCCTCCTCCTCGTCGTCCTCGTCCTCCTCCTCGTCGTCATCCTCCTCCTCCCCCTCCTCCTCACCACCACTAGCAACATGAACACTTGTTCCGAACCACTCACCTTTATCGTTTGCGGCCGGTAACCATATCTTATTCAACACTTCAAAACCAACTCTCGTAAACCCTTGATCCCCATAACCCACACCCCAAGAATTTTTTATTAGAACATAGTGCTGGTCAACGTTTCCTGCAACATTGATCCCCACAACAAGCACTGTATGATTTGAATTAAATCCATACGCTCTTCTATTTGCATGACGAAAAATCCCACCGTTTGCGGCACGCTCTGCTGCTGCAGCCCTATCAATTAGCTTACCAATATAAATGTCTGCAGCAACTGGAAATCTTCGATTTTCCGGATTCCCTAGAAAGTGATGCACTAGTGTCGGTTTTATCTTTTTAGATTCGTGACAAATTCGAGTAAGATAATACCGAATGTGGCCTCTTTCCCTATAGCGCTGGTCATTCCATGCATTGTAATGGCGTGATTGACGCTCGTATGGATAGTCATCTCTTGTTTCAAGACCGAGATCACTGTTGGTAACAAAGTTAGATATACGTACTCGTTTTCTGTTAAATGTCTGTCAACCAATGGCATTGGAGACAGGAATGGTTCGTTAGGTGTTCCCCTGATCATCCGGATTGTAGTGCCAGCCATGTCCGTAAATACGATATAGACGCAATGCGACTCCGACTTTTGTTTTTCGGCTAGCGGTGTGTGAATTCTGCATGAAACTTCTCCATGTGCCATATCTGTCACTGCCACAAGGTAAAACGTTAAAATTAAAACAATAAACATAAATAAGAGCAATTATAAATTCACAAAATAAACTCTTAAAATCACAAAATAAACTTAAAAGAAAAAGCGTTCTAAACACTTTTATACCCCATTCAGTTCCCGCCTATTATAAAAACCGTGATTTTAGAACTACAAACCAAACATTGCCTTAAATAACCCTCAAACTTTTTGTAATCATAACATGTCCGCCACAACATATATAAATCACTACTTACTACCTAAAAAGGAAAAAAATAATTTGAAGCATCAGTCGTTTAATCTAACAACATTAATAATTGCCAAAATACGCAAACTCAACCTAACCTCCACTATTCACTAGTCAAAAACAGGACCCGATAAAGTGTTTAGAAAACACGTAAAATTATATTAACTAGTCAAAAGCAGGTTTCATTAACAACAGGTTAAATTCACATGTGGTTTCGTAAAATTATATTGTTAAACAAAATAACTAAACTTTGCAAACAGTGTATACTTTCCATGTATAAAAAAAGCGTGTATGTTTTCAAGAAAGATTATATCACCTCGATCTGGAAAGCTAGAAGAGAGCAAAAGGTTTTGGAAAAGAGAAACGTGTTTTATGTGAATGTTGAGCAATGGAGAAGTGTTGGGACAAAATGGAACACATGTGGTTTATATATAGAGAAAAGTGAAGGGGAAGGGGGTCATTACGTCACGTGGATGATGGGTCCAAAGTAAGGGTGTTTTGGGTATACTATTCATGATATAAAAGTTGATACCATTTATGTTTGAAGATAAAAAAAGAGAAACTATTGTAACTAAGAAATATCACTTCAGCTAGGGTTGAGCACCGAAGGTTCATAATCGAACCGCATCGACAAAAACAACTGAACCGACAAAAACTAAACCGGGCCGATGGTCGGTCGATTCGGTTTCGGTTTCAAGTTTTACATAATTTAGGTTTTGGATTGGGTCGGTTCGGTCCGGTTCGGACCAAAATCGACAAAAAGATATCAAAATACACTTAGACCGACAAACCGAACCGACCCGACGGTCCGTTTCGGTTCTGATTTTTCATGATTTTTTCATAAATTTCGGTTTCGGTTCGGTTCGGTTTCGGTTCGGTTCGGTTTGGTTCTGATTTTTCATGAATTTCGGTCCTCGGTTTTTTCGGTTCAGGTCGGTTCCGACCCAATGCTCAACCGTAACTTCAGCTGGTTAGAGTGCATGGTGTGGTTACGTAAAATTACGTTTAATAAGTTTCTAATCAAGAAACTCGTCTTCCACTACAACATCACTTAAGATATGAACAAATAATCTACCAAATTAGTTATGTGATCAAAGAATTTATTTTTCTCAAAACCTCAAAATTTTATGTGACAAAACATTTTTACAAAAGTATTTTTGCAATTAAAAAAAAATGTTTTATTAAAGAAAATAAATTTGAATTTCAAATATTCCATCATGCTTTCCATTTGTGGTTAGTTATACAAAAGAAGTTGAAGACGCAAGATAGGCTTAGACAATGGGATGCTAGTCCAATGACTGACTTAACCCTGTCTAGATGCCCGCTATGTGAATTAGTTCCCGATTCTCACGACCATTTGTTTTTTCAATGTGTGTTCTCATCTGAGGTATGGTCTCAAGTGAAGTTAAAGGCTGATATGCATAATAAACGATTAATAACAATTGTTACCCATGCGTGTTAAATATCAAGCATGTGATGTTTATAACCTTCATTGTCCACGCTTTACGAAATCATCGCCTTATGCTTGCTAGTCCTATAGGATAAAACTTGAAAGCGTTTTGCTTCCTTCGGTTAGATATGACGAATATGATATCACCAACATCAATACAAAACCGGATCATAATCAACTGTGACATAAACGACGGAGGTATCATGCCGCTATAGTCTCCCCAGTTCGATGGTACTAAATCTTTTTAGTAATGTTGAACTCGAATACCATGGACGCTAAATAACATAATCAACACATAATAACCAAGTGTTTCATGGATGCTAAATATAAAACATTTAGCTTTCTTATACCTTACGGCCGGTGCCAACTACCTTAAATTCAATGCAATTTCCTCATATTGTAATACTCTGGTCAAACATTTTTTGTAATAGTAAATAATAGTGGCTCAAAACATTATTCTTTTTGTTGATTTTCATGCAACCGAAGACTCATAGGTGCACGTTGTTCCAAAGACGAGAGATCGATAAATGATTGGTTAGTTCCGAACATTGTTTCTTCGAGACTGTGTTTCATACGATGACAAGAAAATTATTTACCGGATGTCTTGGTTTTCAAGAGAATTGTGAACTTGAGCAGATAAAATTATATTTAGTTACGAGTGGATTATTATAACGTCTAACTTTGAGGGATTACTTTAAAATTTAGACTAATCTCATAGGCGCAATGAACCCTTTCGAGTGTTATGAACTAATATATAAAGCAGGTTATGAGACCGGGAAGAAACCGAGTACGGAAGATAAGCACCGGGTTATAAACTTGCAAATTTAGGATCAGCAACCGGAGCGTAGGTCCTATACGGAGCATAGGTACTTATCATTGGCTTGTATTTTTGTGTTGAAAACGAACTGATAAGTGGGTTCAAGGCTAGTATTTTGGAGCCCGACATTAAATAGCCACTTGTATGTACATCCAGAGATAACGAAAATAATTGACGGTGGAAAAAGAAGAACTTTATCAAACGTCTAATAAAATAGTTATAACGCGTCCGGATAAGTTAAGTATAAAGATAGATAAGTTAAGTATGCTTGAGAAACTGCAAAAAGTTACTAAAGAAGTATGGAGTCCCCATGAATCGCGTGATTCCATTTTTTTTTTTCACCACGGGTAAATAAGTTTACATGAAAAACAATTTTATTTAGGAATACAATTTGTTTCTCTTCTTGTGAATTTCACATAGGTCAAAGCGAAACCCTTTATAAATCACATAAAATAGATGTGCCTTTAACAGCATAAGTTTTTAGTCGATATAGATATAGGCACCTAACATGCTCTCTTTTTTTTTACGAGACTGGACACCCCAAAAGTAATGATATATTTAAATAAATTTAAATGATTTCTTCCTTAAATATAAATACGACAATCAAAGTAAAACATGAAATAAATTACTTTAACCGGGCCTAGCTTATAGGGCCTAGACAGATGAGACTTATGGAACACAGTACTACTCTTATTTTCAAAAGCTAACATTGACCACACCTATCATGAATTGGTGGGAATTAGACTACGAATGAATTCTGTACAAGTCAAAGGATTCAATATTTTATTATCGTCATTCGTCAGCAATCTACTTCAAAAAGGTTGTAAATGGTACGTAAAGCAAAAGTTATAAAACAGTGTTTTGGCTACCAACCATCTTCCACCATGTATCCGCTAGGTAATACACCTTAGTTTTTGCCTAACTTCTCGGGTATGCATTTTCAAAGTTATTTTTAAGTTTCATAACAAGGACGCTAGCAAATAAATCACCCACGTACGATCGTGCTAAAAAATAAATACTGTGGGATATAGACACCATCATGAAAGCATAATCATTCCGATAATAACATGTCGTAAAAAATATAAGCCTTCTCCCATGCTTGCAAAAAGTATATTGGAATTTCATGTTATCCCCAGCTACATCTCATAGCTCAAATAATAAAGTTATATGAAAGTTTAACCATAGGGAAAAGTGTGTATCAGCCGATGCAAGCATATACGATACAAGTATATACTACATACTTTCTGTGAGTTAGGTGTGACATAGTACATAATATCTTTTTCACAATCTAAATATTTTGTCTTTCTCTTGCATCTTGTCACATCTTTTCAATAGTGAAAAGCACATGCTAGAGTGCTAGAGTTAACATAGTTTTTCTTAAACCCTTGCCAGCTAGCATATCTTTTGCACTTTTATCATATCTTTTCAATACTTTTCAGTAAGCCTATAGCCAATTACAACCGAACAGCCAAACTATTGGCTACTTCCTAAAGCATGCAATCTTACCGTCAAATGTGTATTTGCCTTTTCAGAAAACTACTCGGTATAACATCAATCATGCGTGAGTATTACTACGTATAGTGTTGTTATTGATTTTTGCAACATTGTTGAAGTAAAACCTTGTAAGTGGGTTCTACCTTTAAGCTTGCCGTCCGGCCTCAGATAATGCCCTGCACAAGAGTAGCACACGTTAGGCTCGCCTTGGGTTTTATCCCAAAACCAACCTCAGGTGTGAGGATGAGTATGTGTAAGGATGAAGGGTTTATAATAAATGCTCGTAAGAGTATAGTGTGTGTGTTAGTTGAATCATAAATGAAGTGAAGGGTATTTATACTACTCATCTTATTACCTACTCTGCCTTGGGAAGGAGCAAGGCCATACCTGGTTGTTGGATGTCAGAGCAAGTGGGCGACACGATCCCTGAAATCCTGGGATTGTGTTATGTCCTCGGTTCATACCCGTTGAGACTTTTCCTTCGGTATGTGCTCTTCGGCTCGACCTATATGAGCCGAATGGTTTCCAGCCATTTGGCTACATACGTCAACATGTCCCCCCCCCCCCCCAGTATTGGAGTATCGGTTCCGACCGATGCTCCAATTCCGTTATGCGTGTGAGTGTCGTTGGTCCCTTGCCGTTTGTGGTGGAAATGCTACGCGTTTTTGTACGAAGTTTATTCACTGCGTCAAAATTACCCTTATGCCCCCCTTTGACAGCTGGTTACCACTTAGGTTTTGCGCAGACATCAAACGGTCCCAGCTTAGCTACGTGTCGAGGGTGGTACACGATACGACGTTTCACACATCCCCATATCGACTATATATATACCACTTCTTTACTCTTCATTTTTACTTTTTACTGTGTTTTTCTTCAAATCTCTTCGGTTGCTTCTTGTTATTTTGCAAAGCTATTCCGAGGTGCGTTTCCACCCTTCTTATTTTTGCTACTTCGTATTGTTTTTTACCATGGCCGTAAGTGAACCTGGGGAGATGAACGTTCCGGTTGACCCACCTTTGTTACTGACATCCAAACCTCCCGGTAAGTTTGATATGCATATGCACCCATCTAGGCTTTCCCAGAGAGATCTAGACGATATGATAATAGAATTCGGAATCCCGCTAGACCTTCATCCCATACTTCCCCCCCCCCCCCAGATCTCACCATGAACGAATTGCCGGGAGACAAAATAGGGGTGTACGTTCAACTCATGAGATTAGGAGGCGTTAGGATACCTTTCTCGGCTTTCCTTTTAAGCGTCATAGACCATTTTAACGTGCATCTGTCTCAGTTAGTTCCGCTGGGTGTAAATAGGGTGATGTTGTTTGAGGTTCGGTGTTATAGTTTAGCGGTTGTGCCCACAGTCTCCTTGTTCCGAGTGTTCTACCGATTATGTAAGCAGGGACACTGGTTCTCATTTGAACATCGGACGGGTAAACATGCCAAAACGTGTTTTTATGAGATTTTGACAAGTTTGAAACGGTGGAAAGATTTTTTCTTTTTGATTGACCGGAGGGCTATACCGAACGCTATGCCGTGGAGGCATAGGGATTCGCAGATAACGGATCGTTTCCCAACCGGTTATTCCCAGCGAGATGCCAACACACTGGCTCTTCGACCTATAGTACTTCGGAAACCACCGAACAGTCTTCTTTGGGTGTATGGGCTTACCAACACCTTCCGGATATCAGGCTTTTCCAAAGTAGGCGTTACCGTCGTCATCAGAAGAATCAGAATCCTGATCATGCTTACCCTTCCTGACGAACCCAGTTGACTTCTTCTTTGGACAGCCTCTATTCAGATGATCCTCTGAATGACACATGAAACACTTGAGTTTACCAGTTCCACCCCTTGACTTAAACCGCGAACTTCCACCAGAATGAGCTTTCCTTGAATGATTTGACCATCCCCTTACATATAACCCGTCACCAGCTTCTTCCTTTGTGCCTTCGGTTTTTTTCTTCAACTCCTTTGAATTTAGAGTTGCCAGAACATCCTCCATTGTCAAGGATTCCCTCCCATACAACAATGTCTCCATAAAGTTTTCATAAGACGATGGCAACGACGTAAGTAGCATAAGTGCCTGATCTTCATCCTCAATCTCGATATCAATATTCACCATATCAAGTATCAACTTATTAAACTCATCTATATGATCACCCAGTTTCGTATCTGGACTCATATAGAACGTGTACAACTTCTTCTTTAGATACAGTCTGTTTGCTAAGGACTTAGTCATATAAAGACTAGTCAACTTCGTCCAAATTCCTGCCGCAGATGTTTCCTTGGAAACTTCCCGTAAAACCCGGTCTCCCAAGCATAGAATCAAGGTATTGTATGCCTTCTTCATCAAAGCAGCCTTTTCACCTGCTTCCATGTCCACGGGTAATGTCTCCAATGCAGCATCACATCCCAGCTGTACCATTAAAGCACGCATCTTTATTTGCCATAACCCGAAGTCATTCTTCCCATCGAATTTTTCGATGTCAAACCTAGTTATAGAACTAGCCATTCTTCTTATACCTTGCTACAAACCTTGTCAAGTTGTTTCTTAACCAACTTTACCGACAAGTCTCACAAGCCGTGTGCAATATTCCCATTGTTGCTATAAACCCTTCTTGTGAATCGAATTAATTAGAATAACCCTAAACCCTCGATTTCGAACAAGCAAACCCTGATCGTTAACTTGAAACCCAAGCAAACCACGATCAAACTTGAACCACAAGAAATTGGTTATAGGACAACAAAATATTCCTTGTCAACTTTGTATGATTCTTTATCACGTGCTATGAACCTTTGTCTTCTTCGATTGAACCTGCTGCTCCAAAAAATACGATTTGAAAACCGAACCTCGAAAACCTCGAATAAACTCGGAACCTTGATCTAATGCGGAACTTCGATGACCACAATAACCCCGGCTCTGATACCACTTGTTGGGAAATACCTCGACAACAATCTGAAGTTCGATTGCGGAAACGCTAGATCGCAAGTAGTATCGAACACAAGTAGCAACACGAGAGACTACAAAAAACCGACAAGAATATGCACACGATATACCCTCAACGAACCTTTTATTAAAACCAATAAAGCCTTTACAATTGAGGAAAAAGAATGAATAACTAGCATCCCCCCTCATCTCTATTTATAGAGATGAGGGGGTAGAAACCTATCCTAAGTCAAATAGGAAACATCCTTGCCTTGCAAGGCAAGCTAAACAATTCCTAGTTCAAGTCTACTACCTAATCTAATTACAAAGTACACTTAAGTACCTAATGTTTAAGTTACTACTAATATATAACATCGTAAGAAAGTCATATCGAGATTGAATATCAGATAGACGTGGTACATCTTTGTTGCTATGTGGAAGTTAACTCGGATCATCAAAGCAACATTTATATCTTCTTTGTTGTCCATAATACTATGTGACTCTTATTTTTAAGACTTGTTGTTTGTTGTCTTTCTTTCCGTAACAAAAGAAGAAGTTCCAGGCTAGTTGTACCTATAAATTAGAAATCAAGAAGATGTGCGAGAAAATCTCAAAAGACAGCATATATGATAAAGAAATGAAAGATTTTTCAGTAGACCTAAAGGATAGTCCCATGGCAAGCCTTGCTTATCTTGATGATCAAGATGTTCTGAAAAGGTATCGAGACTTCAAGAAGTTTGATGTAGTCGAAGACTATTCAAATCATCTTATTGGAGCTCAGATGAGGCAGGCAAGTTCGTGTGTTTATACATTTGATATAATAACAACGTTAGTAACTATTATGATTATTATTATTGTTAAGAATACAATGTATTAATTAATTGACATGTTTTGTTCAGGAATATATAAGCGTTAAAAAGATAGAAAAAGAATGGAAGATTCTTAAGGAAAATTTGCATGGTACATTCATTATTATAATTCGTATTAGTATTATTGTTTCCTTGTTTCATGAAGAAACAAAGACATTCGACTTTCCCTTTATTTTGTGACAAAGAAAATATTTGTGAGGGCTTACAAACCGATGAGGGAATTATTAAGAGCTGTAATCATTGGAGCAAAAGGGACTCCATATCATGACGGTCTTTTCTTCTTTGACGTGTGTATGCGAGGAGGTTATGTTACTTCTTCTAGCCCAGAACTTGTATCATCTCATCTTATTGTTTCTATGTCATCGTACTTATACTTAGGATTTCCCAGTAATGCGCATTATTTACATGTAGTAACGTGCTCAGTCAGTTCAACTATTTTTTGTTTCAGCGGGTGCGGAATCACTGGCATCACTCTGACCGCCTTTCTATCAATCCACACATCTACGCATCGGGTGAAGTTTCCTTGAGCCTTTCGAGGAGATATCGTAATGGAAAAATAGAATTTATCCAATGTGAAGCCAGTTTATGAAACAATGTCACATTCAATTCCAAATATCCTTGAAGTGGACGAAACAATATGTGATGATTTTGATTTCTTTTTTAATTTATCGTTGAATCTTGAGTAGTAGTAGAAAAGAGAAGCATAAGAGGCTCGACCGAACTTGTGATGATCCAACTTGGGGGTGTACTACTTCTTGTTGTACTAACTCAGTAACTCTCTATCTATTCCATTGCTAGCTAGCTTCTTGCAATCTTGCTAGCTAGCTAGTATGTTAATTCAAATCACCATTCAAAACATATAATCTATATCTTTGAACTGCAGAAGGATCACTCGGAAAGGAGACTGGATGCTTATCGCTTAGATTCTAATGGAGGCACTGGTATAGTTCTCACATTGTCATTGGTTGATCTGGAAAAAATTATTTATTCCTTTGTATGCTTTCCCAATCACATCACACATACGTTCTATGAAGGTTTATGCATTCAACGCAACACGAAAAAGCTGAAGATAAGAGAATTATCCGATAACTCATTTGGAGACTTCACTCCCTTGCCTCGTTCAATTCCTTCTCCAGTGACTCCTCAGATGGGTGACATGGCCAATCGAAAGAAATTCATGGACTTACTTGTACCTGATCGTGGTAAAAGATCAAAAACTCTTAAGGTACTAATATCTTGATGTATCATGGATCATTAGCATGATGATTCTTCACTCTATGTTAACATGCTGGTTCCTATTACCTCCCCAGATCCCCGTTGGGCAGCCAGGTTCAGGAAGCCCGTGGCCTTTATTTGAAGATCAGGTTAAGCTCTCACTTCGTGTTCATTACTTTCTTCTAGTGGAGGTTTGATGTTGTTTGGAAAATGTCACTTATGTTACTCTTGTTGCACCTCAGTCCCTTGTTGTGCTGGTCCATGATATTGGTCCCAACTGGGGGCTAATAAGTGATGCCTTCAACAGCAGTTTGCGATTCAAGGTAGATACTGTAATTGTGTTTCTTTAGGTTATTTTATTTTATCTTATTTATTATTATTAGGTCTTAATGTTAGCACTGAATGCCTCCACCCTTTCTTAGTGATTCTTATCTTGTTATTTAAATAGTTATTGATTTATTGAATGTTAGGACTCACTTATGTATTATGTGCCTTCTCTTTATTGTTTACTAGTAGCTGTTACGCCCTTTTGCCTTACATTATTGTTTACTGTGCTTGAATGTGCAGCGTATCTTCCGGAGTTCCAAAGAATGCAAAGAGCGTCACAAAATCTCTCATAAATTAAACTTGATTTATGAGGAATATATAAGCGTTAAAAGTATTTAAACTTTGGGTTTGCCATCGGCAATTTAAACTTGATTCAGCCCAAAAGTATTTTCACAAATCCAACCCAACTTAGAACACTTTTGTAGAATGTCAACCCGAGATAACACTCGGCCCAATCTCAATCTGATGATCAAGCTTCTTGAATTACTCAACCCGAGATAACACTTTCTATTCTATATATCCGGAGCCTTTAAGGTTAGAGGTTAGCGTGTTTCTAAATGGTTTTAACAAGGAGGAGTATCGATGAAACATCATCTTCTGTAAGTTTATCGTATATTTTATACATATCGCTGTTTTGGATTAATTTATTTGTCGCTTACTTGAAAAAGTTAGATGGTCTTGGTGCTAATAAAGGTGAATTAAGATGTCAAACATTAGCCTTATCAGATGTAGTTTTCTGTTTGTCAGAATTCTGATGTATGTCTTTTATTTGTTAACTGATCTAAGGGCATGTCTTGTTTTTCCATGTACCCTTTCTTGGAAATTAATATATTGTTCACCTTGGCGCAAAAAAAAAAAAAAAAAAAAAAAAAAAAAGAAAAAAAAAAAAAAAAAAATTATTGTTGTTTAACATATATGTGTACGTGTTTCAATAATTTGATCATTATTGTTGTTTCTTTTTAGTGTAAAATTAATATATTGTTTCAATAAGTTGATGAAACAGTGATAAAAGCTAATCTATGAGATGTATACTTCAATAAGCAGAAATGATTTAAACATAAAACTGAATTGCATTAAAGATCAAACAATTACAATAGAAAGATAAATTTTACACTAAAAAGCTGAGATGAAAAATTGGCAGAGTTTGGCTACTCCAAACTCCACACTAATACAAGCTATCATATCTCCTATTTATAGCTACACTGAGAGTTGGGGGTCACGGATTGCCAAGCTGGCAATCCGTGTGCTTGTGCTTCTTCAAAGTAATTCTGAGCCCTTTGATCAATTTCCAATCATTGCCCCTTGATAAGAGCCCTTGGATTACAAGCTATGACGTGGTAGAGCCAATGAGATGATGCCACGTTGCTTATTTTGTGCTTGTTACGCTCTGACATACCTCTGACATGCTTCTAGAAACATAATGAGATTACCTAATTACCCTTAATTGTGGTAATTTTGATGCTTGGTGATTTAGGGTTCTTAGGGAACAGTAGTTTCTGGGATTGGGGTTAATTTGGGTGGAGGGAAAAAGGGTACGGGTAATTTTGTTTATTTATTTTGTGTTTGTTGACCCTTTGACCGATTGACCAAAAGGGTGGTGTTGGGCTCGGGTAAGGATTTGGTTTTTTATATTTTTGGGCTTGGGGTGATAGTTTAGGATTGGGCTTTGGTTAATGATGGATGGGATTGGTATTTGGCTGTTGGACCAGGTTTTGTAATATGGATTTAAGGTTTAGTAAAAATGAACATCAAGGACCAATATTGTAGATTTTGAAATTCCAAGGACCACTTCTGTCATTATTGAGAAATATTATCCAAGGGCTATTCTTGACAAAATGATGATTCTTCAAGGTAGAATGAAACTTTAAGCTCAAATAATTATCCGGTCTTGAAAAATGCTTCCCGGCATCGGCTTTTTAATCCTTTTCCACTCTCGTGCTCGGTTTTCCGGGTTTTTGCTTGATTTCTTAAAATATCCGTACCTGCATATCACAAACACAAAAACATCGTATATTTGGCATTATTCGATTAGTTTTTGGTCTTTTGAGTCCGGTTTTGGTCTTATAAAAGGTGTGTAAATTAATACACACCAAGCCCTAAAACATACATTCATGAAATTGTGAAACTATAGGGGTACTTATATTTATTGATATAAAACATGGTGGAGGAAATAGTTATAAGTTGTATTTTCTATTTTATCCCCTACTTTGTCTACGTGAGGTCCAAAACAATGTTTTCGTGACTTTAGGTTCGAGGCAGTTCGTTTAGTTGAGGTAAGATGCAAGTATATAAACGGTGACTATATGACTACTTGAGTTAGTGGTTATAACAGTACTTGCTTATGTGACATTTAAAACCATGATAACTTGGTACTTAAATCTGCCTTCTCTTTTTGCAGTTGAATTACGCTCACTTGCAGAATTGTCTTCATTCTTATTAATTTAGGAGTCGTCTGAATGGGTTCGCTTATGGTCGCAACATCTGCATATTGGGAGGCCTTTAAGGTAAAACTAAATATGCTTACTACAAACAGTTTTTCATTTAGCTGATTTACTGTGAGATCCAGTGGCACGTATTTTTCTAATACCAGGTTGCAGACATGTTGATTTTATCTATTGAACATGATTCCATATTAAGTTTCATATGCTTTAAACTCATATAGTGATTTACTCATCAGTTATGGTGTCATTTGAATTCGAGAAATTGGACTTGGTTATGAAGCTGTGATACTAATTTTCTTGTTATATTGACTTTTTAAAGATCAATGATGGATTATTGTTACTTAAATGATGGATTATTGTTAATGCATATGATGTGTAAGCGGGCAATGCGTGTGGCTACTTATTTGTTTCGTCCCTACAGATACACCATCTGGGATTCAGCTTCCCACGCTTTCTATGAACGTGTGCACCATGGTTTCTTCAGCGTCATATCAGAACATCAAAGGCATACGTGTAACCCCACAAGGTTGTTCACCTGAAGACCGCGACAACTTTCTATCATTTGATGATCCTTTTCGAGGTCAATACCCTTCTATTTCATGTGGCCTAAAAACATGTCATTTGTATTCAGTTGTTACATCATATGAGTTCAAGATTCATCTTTTTTGGCAATATGTACTCTGTTTTTACTTAATGGAAACTACATGTCATTCTAAAAGTTTGGTGTATTTGGAATTCTCATCTTTTAGCCGTTTTTTTTGTTTCTGTCATTAAATAATCTGCATTGAACCTGGTATTGTCGCTTTAAGGAGTTACATGCCTTCGAGTTTATGTTATTAAGTGTATAGCTTAATTATCCAAAAAAAAAAAAACAAATGCAACAGCAAAAAAAAACAATTCTGCTTTATTTATGGAAAACCACCTCCGCTAAAAAACAGGCCCGCCGGCACCTTTAGTAGTTTTGCAAAAAAATGTCTTTTTAACTTTTGGGTTGCGTGTAAATTCTTCGGTTGTAACTTTCTTTTATTTATAGGTTTCTCGGCCAATTTAATTCTTTCTACAAGCTAAATTAGACGAGTTTCCTCATGTGAAAATTATGAAGGTACAGGATGCTAAGGAGGTACCAAGCTTTATTTATTTGAATATTCTTATAATTTTGACTAACTTTCTATGGTATTAATGTCGGTGGCTGACCATCACGGTGTCAAAGAAGGTGGAAACAGCGCGGGAACATTGGGCGGGTTGGAATTGAAGGCCCCGTAGAATTTAGTGTACCATGCTATTTTAGACAAAAAGAAATGTGAAGGCTATAATTAACGACAAACGAAACAACTCTCGGTTAAACATTGTACTTTACTTATGCTACCATAAAACTCTTAAAAAAACTCTAATAAAAGAAAAACAGATTTTGTGTAAAGGTATAGTAAACAGAAAATGTAACGTAACTACCGAAATTTAACACTATAACCGACAAACTAAACGGGTCCGTATCCGGCTAAACAATAATTTGTCTTTACAACTCTTAAAAAAATCCACTAAAAGAAAAAAAAAAAACCCTTATTGTATAAGCTATGAAACAAAATAAGTGTAACGTAAATACCACACAAACAATAATGTGCCCCGCACCAAATACTTTGGGTTTGCCATGGGCAATTTAAACTTGATTCAGCCCAAAAGTATTTTCACAAATCCAACCCAAGTAAGAAGAGTTTTGTTGTACAATGTAAGCCCAATCTCAACCTGATGATAATAACCGGGCGGGCCACAAGCTTCTTTTGATACATACACTCAACCGACCAAACAACACCTACTTTACCAACTTGGTTGGTTGGTGTAATCCCAAAAAGTTACCACCTCGTATTCCAATCACACACACTACTTTACCCTTTAGGTTAGAGGTTAGCTTGTTTCTAAATGGTTTTAACAAGGAGGAGTATCGATGAAACATCATCTTCTGTAAGTTTATCCTATATTTTATACATATCGCTGTTTTGGATTAATTTATTTGTCGCTTACTTGAAAAAGTTAGATGGTCTTGGTGCTAATAAAGGTGAATTAAGATGTCAAACATTAGCCTTATCAGATGTAGTTTTCTGTTTGTCAGAATTCTGATGTATGTCTTTTATTTGTTAACTGATCTAAGGGCATGTCTTGTTTTTCCATGTACCCGAAATTAATATATTGTTCACCTTGGCGCAAAAAAATATATATATATATTGAAAAAGTTAGTATATCACTGTAAAACAGTCAGTGGTTTTGGGGCTTATTTGAATTTGAACTTGATAGATCATGTTGAAGTTTTTGTGAATAGGAGGATATTGAATAAAGTTAAAACAAAAACTTGAATTCTGAGATGTTGAGAGGACCCATCTTTGTGTGTATTGTGTTATGTTAGTTTTGAGGTTTCAGTGTTTTGAGAATTCTGACATGTTATGTAATCTGTACCATTATGTTGAGTAATAGATTTGCTGTTTCTAAAAAAAAAAAAAAAAAAAAAAAAAAACTTGAACATGATCTATCAATTTGAATTCTGTTGATAGTGTTATTATTATATAGGCATTCATTCAAACAAATGATATTGTTTTCAATAATTTTCTTGATGTGCTTGGATTATTGATCAATATTCACTATATATATATATTTTTACTTATCAGCTTCTTTGTTTGTTTAACATATATGTGTACGTGTTTCAATAATTTGATCATTATTGTTGTTTCTTTATTTGCTCATTGCTGCAGGTCAAACCTCCTAACAAAAAACTTAAAGTATCAACTTTTAGCACAAGTATGCATGAATTCCTTTTCTTTTAGCCGCCATTGGTGCTAATTAAGTAACAACAACTTCCTTAACTATTGTTATTTTTGTGCATGGCAGCGCCATCTGAAATTCCAAAGCCGCTGTATGATCTGCTTCAGAAAATAGCAAGATTTAGGGAGTCTTTAAAGCAGAACCCCAACAACCGTCATGCAAAAACCAAATTGGAATATCATGAGCCCTTGATTCACTGTGCTGTTGCTTACCACCTAGCGGTCGATGAGTTGCCACTTAACTGGGAATAGTATGTTCTCTAGCTAGCTACCTTTATTTTTTTCTTTATCTTGTAAACAATTAAAGATAATTAATAATTTACTCTCATAAGTTTCTTATCTCCTTTTGCTCTCAATACCCTTTTCTTGCAGCGACCCCGAAACCTCCTATGTTCCGAAGCCTCCTGCACCACCCAAACCCAAAACGAAGAAGAAGATCAAGAAGAAGATCAAGAAGAAGATCAAGATAACCTGTATGTATTCCCATTCCTTATTAATGTTACTTGTATAAGAATTTCTATTTATTTTTATTGCACTCTGATCATTAATAAGTTAGGTCAATACAATTTCACATGTATTATGATGAAAACAGATATTTAAGTTTCTAATCTACGATAATGTGGACATGTGTGTGTGTTTCTTATTTAGGGAGCTCGTATAATTACCACGGCCCTTATCAGTTGAACGACTATGAGAAGAAAGTCTGGAATTCGTTTTTAATGAACGATAAAGCTGTATGTATCAGTTGTTCGTCCCTCTTTTTCTCTTTCTCTTTTATACAAACCTACATCCACGATTCTAGCGCATAAATATTTTGTCACGTATTTGGTTTGTGTGGCAGTGTGCAAATAAGTATGTGATGTATCCGGTGGAGGAACATTTACATACGGTTGATGATGTTAGGGTTGTTGATTTACTTGGAAAATTTGCGGTTAACACCTTTAACAAATCTTGTAAAATGGTATGGTTACATTTCTCCACCTGCTTTCAAGTTTTGAGGCCATCTCCCTTGCCAGCTGTTTTGCTTACATAAATTAATTCTATGTTGTTAGTATGTTAACAAAGACGAAGACAACCAGGTCAGTGGGGCTGAATTCATGGAGTGCAAATTCTATAAATTGACATGGAAGTATATCTTCTACATGACCATAGAGGCCATTGAACAAGGGATACCTGGAGTGTATGAGACCAGAGTCGAATGTGTTCCTGAAAACGGTGGTGCAATGACACTGCTGAACTTTGTGCTAACGGATCATGAACCAGAGTGTATGTGAATATGGAGCGATGCAGTTATCACTTTCTTTTTAGAACCCATTGACATACTCTCTATAATTAATGAATATGACGTATTAGCTCTAGTTTTTCCTTTTTCCTCTTATATTGTTGAAACAGTTAAGAGGTGATAAATTTTGACCCATTTGTATGAAAATGGGTTGGTTTGGGTTACATATCTCATCTTCAACGGGCCAAGGGGGCCATTTTTAAAACCTAGCCAAAGCTGAAACAGGTCGAAGGGATTGAAAGTCATATTTTTATTCTAAATATGAAGTGCTTGTCACCTCTAACTAGCCCAATAAACTACATAGCACTTTATTAGATTAAGTAAGCTGCATAAATTAAAAATTTTCTTTTGGAGTCTTGTTCCTTGATGCCTTATCTTTCATGCAGGGAAACGACCATGGGTCAAACCCCGCGTGGAATCCCAATTCGAGTATGAAACTGTGGAAGGTTAGTCTTCCTTTTATTTCTTGCTGTTTGGACATTAGGATTTGGCTCTTTTTGGTTCCCCGTTGATGTAACTTGCAAAATTTGAAATCCAAATTGCTAAACATGTAATAGATCTTCTTGTCATAATTGATCCCTTAAGCGTTGTATGTCTATATCAAATGACTTGTATGTAACATATTGAGGTTTGAGTTTCGATTAATGATTTTAGATAACTTTGTAGATGGTTCCTCTGATCCTGAAGACTTCTACAAGCTTACTGGAATGGTGCATAGGTTGACTGCGAGTGGTGGTTTTAACTATCATAACCCAGCATATTCTCCTCACATGCTTAATTACTGTCGTCATAAAGATAAAAAAGCTTTGTCTTTTGAGGTTAATGTAAGCAAGCCGTAGTCAGCAACAAAAACTATCATGATGGATCGTTGATTTAGCCTAAATATGTCACAAAACTAGAAAGCTTACGACTTTCGGACCATAAAGTCCTGCATTTCTTTTTGATAACATATGTGTTGTGGCGTGCGACATGCACTTTCAGTTGTACTTTATGCATGATGCATTTTTGGTTGCACTATATTCTCATCAGGGGATTATTAGACTTATAAGTTATAATATATCTTTTAGCTTTTGGCATGAATGTCTTGTGTGTCTATAAAGTGAAATAAGATTGTTCAAATGATGCATTCGTTTTTGTTTTTGAAATGTATTTGCTTACTAAAATTCGCATTTGAGTAATAATAACCTCCAGTGGACCTCTCAATTAAGGGGTCTAAGAGTCTTTCATCACATAACATTGTTGCCAACGTTGTTAGGGGGTCAAGGTTGTCTCAAGGTGCCTTGGGTATGATGGGGAGTGATATAGGATGTCTGTCACATGGAACATCAAGGCTCAAAGTCTACGACTTGGATTTCGGGTGGGAGAAACATGGAAAGTATTAGGTTATATCTATTTATTACAATGGTTTTGATATCTGTTAATGCAAGCAAAGAGTCACCCAGAAATCTTTGAAATCGGCCAATCCCTTCCTGCGAAGCAGATGGACGTCTTTATTATTATCTTTGAAAACGGATTAGAGGCTTTTTTGAATGAGTTTTGGCTTTGATCACTTCCAATATATGAATTGTCCATCATCATGTACCATGTTCCTTGTATATATTTCTTTCCCTAAGGCCATTCTTGCAGTGTGTTAAATTTGATATGAATAAAGTTGATCAACTTTTCTTATTAATTTATGTGGAAGTTATAATTACAAACATAAATGAGTTAAGATACCAACTATTTGACGACCCCGTTGAAATACGTATGCAAAATTCTGAAGTGGAACACCTAAAAAAACTCTTAGAGCCCAAGAAAAATCACATTTCGTATCCAAATAATTGTTCAACAACATTTGAGGTCAACAAACCTTATACAAGTATTGAGACTTGATAGCAACTCATTTACCACTAGCCGCTAGGCCAAAGGCCCTTTGGTATCAATTACAAACCTCGTCTCTCTCTCAAGGTTTCCTGATGACTCATTTTAGGAGACACGATTTTGTGAGTTGTATATGTGTCTCATTCAGCTGCCATTTCTTGATGAAATATCTTCGTCGCTTTTTTTTTTAATAAGAAAATATACGGTGGTACGAGTAACAAATCCTCCTTGCCTATTCTATTCGCAAATGAGAAGACTTGCGTATTAAATCTTAGTTTAATTAAAATGTTTGAATGTGGATTTCACCTTCCATTCTGCCATTCAACAGGTTATGCCCAAAAGATCACAGCACGCGAGGATATTGAAGTAATAGTGGATATCGATAATGAAGAACCACCTTAAATCAAGTATAATGTAAAGCTTGTATAAGAAATGGAGATACTTTGAGATGGTGAAGTAAACCCAGTCATAGAAGATGCTGATATACAATTAGGGCATGTATTTTTTTTGAAGTGCAAATAAAGATTAATTTGTAGGTTTTTCATCCTGTTGTATGTTGTTTGTTAGAGGTGCAGTTAGGTGTCTCGACTAGTCCAGAAAGATTTGTCATTTGTTATGTATTTATTCCTATTTAGAACTAAAACTTGTACTGCCAACAATGGTTTCAGTTTATAACATCTTTGATATTTCCGTTTTCATTTATGTGCACAAAATAACACATCACAAAAAAAAAAAAAAAAAAAAAAAAAACAAAAAAAAACAAAAAAAACACTAAACTAGACCATAAGATCAAACTATGCAGCTAAAGGAGTTTACACGTTTAGTTAAAATTTAGCGTTTAACCTAACTTCAAGCATGTGGCTTGATTGTCGCAAACTTGCCTTGTATGTACATGCATACCCTTCCAAAAAATCTTGCAATGTAAACAAAATCTATTTTGCCTCCAAAGTAATAACAAATACACTAAAACCCGAACAAAAGAAACCCGACCCGAGAAAACCGTACCTATCATTAACTTAACAAAAATCTCAACACTATTCATCTCCAACAAAGTTAATCTTCCATTTTTCCCCCCCCAAAATATCTTTCATTGACTTTGTTAGTAATGTTCTAGCTTCCATCCTTCCAGCCGATGTTCTGAATCTCAACTTGGCCTTCCTGCATAATTAAACTTTCATTATAAATATTTTGCATACACAAAAAAATAAATATACTTGTTAAAAATATGCTAAAATAACATTATACATACCCACTGAACTTTTCTAAACATCCTGCTTTTTTGACTATCTCGATGTCGGAACAATCACAAGAATTCAAGAGGCTCCTTAGATAAGCAAAAGCCTACATACATAAAAATCAAACAATAAATAGTAACCAATAGTGTAACACAATTTCAGACATTGATTCCTCGTGCGTATTTCTTGATAAACAATAGTGTAACACAATTTCAGCATCTATATAACTAATAACAAAAAAAAAAAAAAAAAAAAAAAAAGTCATTTTATTCAATAAGCAAATCCCAAACTGCCTATACAGATTGAAACTGGTTATAATGTCGTATATTCATTTAAAATACTTTCTGATGCAAACTTAGATTCGAGTAGATGCAAAAGTAGATAATCATAAAGTTCAAAACCACACACTAGTACACCATAATAAGATGGATCAACATGAAAGTAATTAACAACTATCACATTCCTTGAAGGGCTACATATATTTCACCATACGGAATTGATATGATATGGCTACGATAAGGTAAGCTTTTAATTGGAAAAGAACCAATAACACAGCAAAAACTAGACTATAGAGCAACAAATCGTGACTCAAAATGGCAGCAACTGAATGTCCGAAATAGCAGCAAATGGCACACCAAACAAGCACATAAAACCGGAACTTGGGATTGCTTATTAATTAAGAAACTGTTGCTTATAAAGGTGCAGCCTTTTCCGTTGTAATAGTTAGTTGAATAAACTTTCATATTAACTTTACCTTAGGACCGTACGGGAACTTGTTATCCATGCCTCTTATCTTCATTTTGAAAGGTCCCTTCTGCAACACATATTCCTGAAAATATGTCACCCTCACCCTAGTGTTATTAATCAAATAAGTTCCCCTCTCCAATACCTACACAAAAATAATAATAATAATAATAATAATAATCTTTCTTATATACTAAAAGATTGAGTAGTGTTATAAATGTAAAGTGGTAATGATTAATGTGGCACGACATTTATGGAGGAAGATGAATAGGAACCGTAGACGAAGATGAAAAGAAACCATTCATTACAACCAAAGAAAATACCAAGCATCCTTCAAGCAGTTACAAATTCTTCTTCCCGAATCTTCTTTCATTAAACCCGTTGCACAGATAATTCACATCACACACATAATCCACCCACCAACTAATATCAAGAGATTGATTTAATTGACGGTGCCCCAAATATTCGAGAATGATTCTTGCTGTAGTTTCAGTATACAAACCATCCTCATTTACAACAAAAAAGAATGCAATCCTCCCTGGTTAGGATTTTGACAAATCTCTTCACATCAGTTTCAATAGGTATAAAAAGTATTCTATCTTTTTTGTTATTTTATTGATTTGATTAGATTTGACTAAAGTGTTGTTAATTTACTTAGATTTGACTGAAGTGTTGTTAATTATATATGTGTTATGAGATTTTACATTTCTTTACTGTCTCATGAAGTTATTGCATTTGATGATTTTTCAATTTCTGGGTTTTCATGTTCATGTGTATTTGATGTAGATGATGCTAAATTGACTATTATGTGATGAGTTGAATGATGCTCATAATGTGTTTGATGAAACTTTAGTAGATCAAGAAGCAAGAAAACTGGACCTCATAAAATCTTTGGTCAACTAAAGGGTAATAAATTGCTCAAGAACATTAATGTTGGTTTCTTTCTTCGTAAATAGTCAAATTCTGATGAAAGGTAATTTTGTTGTATGTTTTTGGGTCCTATTATTGATTATACAACTATCAGTTACATCATCGAGTTCATATGTTTATAATGACCACATAAGATACTTTCTGTACTTTGCACTTCAGGAACGAAAATGGTTTATAAAAGATTGCATTTTTGGAGTAAAAAAAGGACAGGCGTGAGGTGAGGATTCCTAAGAAGTTGGAAGAACTTAGCAACGACTTAACGGGGTATCTAGGGGAATTAATAGAAGCATCGCTTAAAGAACAAGGTTTTTTAGCCATTGCTTTATAGGACCTTTAACTGCAATGCCAAACACCTACTTACAGCTTTAAAAAATTGCTAAATAATAATGATCATCCAACTCCGTTACTAAATACAACTTCCTAAAATGGTTAATTTAACGTGCGTGTTTTTTATATAGATAATTGTTCTAATTTCAGTGAGTGAGGCAAAGGATGACAATGAAAGTATTCACAGTGAGGCATGTGTTGATTTGAAGACCAAAGATGCAACAGTCGAACATATTCAGACCGCAAAAAACGCGCACCGGTCTCAAGGTTAGTTTATATATATGGTAAATAATTAAGTTAAATCCGCTTTATAAAAATCACGTGGTGAATTAACTTTGATTGGAACTCTTTAGGAACAGAAGCATGCACTCCAAAACTACCGGTGGCCTCTCAAAATAACAAGAATATGTTACAAACTGAATCCAAGACCTGGTGCTGAGCAGGTATTACTATTTTAAGTTTTGTGTAATACTCCATAGAATTAATAAAAAAGCACAACAGTTTAGTATACATCTACAACAAAAGCTTCTAGCTGTATAATTCTTACTTTATAGAACTTAAGAGGTATATGCTGCCAGTAATAAGTCAAAACTGGTCACCCAACTTGACATGCCAACACTTTAGTTATTACTTTTTTTGAAATACAGCAAGTGTTGATACATTAATATGCATAAAACTAATCATCGGAATGATTGAAGCAATTCACTGGGTCATAAGTCATAACTACACGGATCTACATTGGATCAAATGGGCGAAGTTGAGGTAAAAGGGGAAGATTTAATGGGCTGAAAATTGAAATGTGACACCTCCTAAATCATTTAATTCAGATATTTATATTATTTATTGTAGCAATATTATTCTGTATATATCAACGCGAGAACATTATATGTATTTTTAAAAGAAGAAACAGCGGACATAGAAGTGTTTCAGGTCAAGGCAAATCAACCAGACCCATCTCCACTAGCACTAAAGGAACCCGTCCAACCCACTATTTAGCCTAACCCGTCCTACCCACTATTTATCCTTCTTATTTGTAAGATATTAGGATTTGCTAAACATAACACTAATGTCCTCCTAAACTAATTCATCTTATGACATTGAGTTTTAAACCACTCAACCATTTCACCTTCTTTTACCTTGCTGTTTAGCTTTTCAGAGTTTAGACTTAGTTATTATTGGATTGATCCTAAATTGACCTGTTTTTAAATAAGTTTGTTGAGCGTCTGCATATTTTAGATTTGGGTAACAAGTGTTTTTATTATAATCTCTTTACTACCTTAGATCGCTAATCATTTTATGGGCCAAGTGTTGTATATAAGGGAGATTTTTTAGTATGATTATGATGGTGTGGTTTTACATTTTGCAGGTAAACACATGGACGAGTCTTTGCTTACATTCAAAAGGTTTTTGGTGCCACGAATAAGAGGGATATGATAGAAGGTCGTGGTGCTTACTGCAGATGTAGTTAAAAACTGAAGGTTACAATGCATGGTGAAAACGATGCTCCTTTTTATAATATATGTCAAAAATGGTGTTGGCCAGATTTGTATCCTAAAGCATTATGTTTATGTTTTTACAAATAACTAATGTATCATGTGTCTTCAAAATATATATTTTCAGAATATTGAATACTTGGTTTCAACAAATAAATTCTGTAGCTCAAGAATTTTTTAGGAATATATTTGGCTATTATGTTCAACCAATAAAGACTTTATGTGTGGATTTGGAATTATAATGTCTGAGTGTGCAGTTTGTTATTACTGTGTGAGTGTGCTAATTCGTATTCTGCCTTTCTTTTCAAGCCTCTTTGTGCTGTTGTCACTGGACAATTCAAGTGAGGATGTAATACCATTTTTATGTACATGAATCACAAAAAATTATGAGACGTGATTTGCACAGCACTTCACTTTTTATTTACTATAATTTCATTCACTATAATTTTGTCATAAACATTTAAATCAAACAAAAGTTCAATAGTTTATCGAAAATAAATATAGCGCATCCCACTGGTCCGAAATGAACAATTAGATACAACCTGCTTACAAAAGTTGTGACACCATCACAACTTAGATACACAATGACGAAAATAAGTGTCGATTTTTTAAAAAGTATCACCAATTACCTACGCAAGTTATTTTCAACATAAAATACACGTACATAAACAAAGCTCAAAACATATACATAAAATTTAATATTCATCTTAATAGCCTACACTTCTTATTCACGAACAACATCTTGCAAAAATATATAAGACAAGAATTACTGCATAATAATACATTATAAAAATTACATTCCATCGCACGGGTCTTCTTTACTAGTAATAATAATAATAATAATAATAATAATAATAATAATAATAATAATAATAATAATAATAATGATAATAATAATGGATACAATTACTGTGTAATAAACTTGTTCCAACGATTCAATTTCCCCAAATAAGTAAAGCATACCTGATTAGCTTCGTCTTCCGAAGCCATTTCGAGTCTACAGCAGAATGTATACGATGTCGTGAAATTCTTGAGAGCAAAGAACCAAAAAGAAACCGGACGAGGCAGTTGAGAATCATCAAAAATCTTTAATCTGTACCAATTCAACCATTATAATTAGTTCAAAGCAAAAACTTCTACAATAATTCAAAAAAAAGTAATAACTTACATATCATCATCAGTTGTGTGGAGCATGAGATCCCACATCATCAATGTCGTCATTTTCTGTTATCTATCTTTTAGGCCGCCGTAATATTTTTATAAACCCTACTATTTGTAAAAGATAAAGCAAGAAGATACTCCGTAATTTATTTTGTTATATGATAGTAATTTGCTTTAGCCCAACAAATAATCATGGGCTTATATAATAAATGGGCTCAACCTTGAAGCTAGTTTATTTTCTCCATGGTTTTTTGAGATTCTTTTTTTTTTTTTTTTTAGCATAAGTAAAGTACAATGTTTAACCGAGAGTTGTTTCATTCATATTCACAACCTGATCACATAAAAATGAGAATGGAAATTATGTATTAACATGTTACGCCAATGGTTAGGATATGTGTCATAGTTTATTACGAGATTGGCAACGTTCCGCCGCGTTGCGGGCGGGCCTGTTATTCGGCCGAGATGATTATGTAAAAATAAAGTAGAATAATTTGGCCGTTGTAATTATCTATTGGTTGCATTTTAAACGTTTTTTTTTTTCCTTCTATTTTTTATTTTTATTGGTAACATTGCGTAAATTTTTTTTATAACGTCGTTTATATTTAACAGAATGAGTTAGGATGATATTTGCATTAAAAATACAGTTTTGGGGACGAGATGCAAACAAATGTGGCATTCCATTTTAAATTTTGAAAATAGTACTTAACATTTTATCGTCAATCTCAGGAAACATATTATTTTCCAGACATCAGGCAAGACAACATATATATAGAGAGAGAGAGAAGAAAAAAAAAAAAAAAAAAAAAAAAAAAAAAAAAACTCTAGGAAGGGTTTTTCCCTTGCGTTGCGGCGGATTTTTGTACCAAAATCGCTCACCATAAGAACCTGCTTATACAACCACATAAGCGAAATCCTTGAACTTCACATAATGACTAACGATAATGACTAACTGTTACATCTACTGAACCTTGGAACTCATTTTGACAAAATATAAGATATTCAACGCATTACAACAATATTATGATGACTAACAAAACCAATTCACCAACAGTTGCTAACATCATATTATATTTTGTCAAATTCATCATAGTATTGTTTGGTACGGGTCGCTAACTGATCATAATTACAATAAGCAATCATATTTGTAAGAACTACACCATACCTACTTCTTTACACCATGTATGTGGTTGTTGACATGAGACACTAAGCGTTGTGTATCAGCCCTTGTTTTAGTACCTAAACACCACGATTTCAGGCCCCAAAGCCACCTATTTCAGCCTTGAAACGCACCCCCATTTGAGCCCCCTCCCAAGTCACTCATTTCAGACTCCAAACCCACCATTTCAGCCCCTAAACTGACACGTATTAGCCCTTATTTCAACACCCAAACGCATCGATTTAAGCCCCCGTTTTAGCACCCAAAACCCACCAATTTAAGCCCATTAACCGCACCCATTTCAGCATCCAAACTCACCCACTTCAACCACCACTTGATCATCTACATCCACCCTTTTCAACCCGCGTTGTAGCACCTAAACACCACGATTCCAGCCCCGTAAAATGGACCTGTAAGTAGGCAGCAATAGATTATGAGTTAGAAGCATTCCATAAAATCTTTAAAGTTGCATGTAAAATTGAATCGAGAACTAATATATATTATGGGTTAAAGATTTAAGGTATATTATATATGGACCTAACACTATTAACAGAACATGTAACTACGCATTTGAGATATCCTACAATTAAGGTATACTAAATTAAGAAAACAAACCTGAAATAATCTTTTGTGTCATCCTTTTAAAAACTGAAGATTTAGATCTTTGTAAACTTTTTTTATCCAAAATCCGATGCACCGCATCACTATGATGAATTAGCATTAAAAAAAGAAAAAAAGAAAAAAGAAAAAAACTGTAATCAATTGATTGTTACAAACCATGACCGTCTTTCTTTCGGCATTCTCAGTTAATGACCAAAAAATGATATTCTTACGTGTACGTATACCGCCTTTACTATCAAGAACGGGAGAATCCTCCCTAAACCCGACTAATGGAGCAAGCCCGAGTTGACGAAACAACAAGCCTTTCTTGAAATAAAAAAAGAGCATGACAACGGGAGCATACTTGGTCACAACAACTTAAGTATTTGTACTCTGAAGGAGGACTTATAAGAGTGCATTGGATCGTTACATAAGTAAACCCAAAACTTATTAAATGAATAGGTGGCCGAAAAGAAAAGACATGATCAGATATGACTTACCAGAACGTGCAGTTGCGACATGATCAGATATGACTTACCAGAACGTGCAGTTGCGCCAGTATTGATATGTGTAGTAGAAAATCTAGGGGGCATTTGATTGACAGCTTCTGAATCTGAAGCACCAAAAACCTTTTCAAGTAAGCATCGGCCACAGGTGTATGCATAGTATATGTTAAGAACACGACAACAAACTATTGAAACTACCTTCACGCGTATAACGGCGCCGCTTGTTGCCTCTGTATGGAGCAGGTTCACGTGTCTGTACCCAGGAAGCTGTAAAGAAAACACACGATGGTCAAATATGTGGGCATATATGTATTGTTGGAATATATGAATAATAATAAACATATAAACATCAAAGAGTACGCAGCGGAATAGATCAAATACAAATAATAAATTAACCGAATATAAATGGATGCGTACCTCTTTGTGATTTCTAGCAAGAACAAGAAACCAATGGAACAAGAACTATAAACCCTAATTGGGTTTAATGGTGGATCGACTAGGGTTAGTCGAATAGGGCAAATCACCTTGTTAGCAAAAGTATGCCAACACTTCGTTCTTGAACACACGTATTAGTAGCGTTTCAATAAGAAAAGCTAGGTTCTTAATTCACAAGCAATCCAAACACAATGTTTAGAAGATCGCGTAGGAACCCTAGAGGGGTGTAGTTGATCAACTAAACAAGAATGGTTTTGAGCTTAGAAATCTAGTAGGAACCCTATAAGGGTGTAGTTCGATTTCTAACTCAAGAGGAGAAAGAGAAGGAGATTTGGTTTGCAAGTGAACCAAGGGATGATTAGAATGAACAAAGGGGTTTGTTTATATACTAATCAACATCTTGGAGCACAAGACACAAACCCTACACCCTAATGGGTTGGGTTTGGCCAAACATGGGTTTTACAAGCCCATTCCATGTTTTTCTTGAACTCTATTTTAAGTTCAGTCCTTCATCTTTCCTCCAATGATCATTTTGTGAATTTAATAATTATTCGTCACCAAAACAATAATTATTAATTAATTGAAACTCATACGTAAAGTGTGCAATCCCGAAGTCTCGAGTTCGAGTCCGGACATATTCATTAATTTTTATCCGTTAAAACTAACAGCTCCCACTCGGATATACATTAATGTAATAATGACAATGGTTAGTCTAGCATAACACGCCAATGTCCCCAGAACGATCTCGAGTATGGTTTCCTGGAAAAAACCACCTTTGATGATTCATCATCATACTTATCCTTTTGATTCTAATACTATGTTAATATGGATATGGATTGAAGTCATTCCATAATTAACTAGTGTTTCTCGTTATTTATGATTAAGCAAGATTACCAACTCTTCTGAACGTATTCCAGATAGACCTTGGGCATGGCCATGCAAACATCTTGTTAATCCTACGAGCGGCCAAACAGTATTAAACTTCAAAACAAATTTGAAGGAACCAAATCCTGTATTGACTACAAGCATAACCTATGAACTTCGCATCACCTCTGAAAATAATCCTTATAACTACCAGTTACGGATAGCGTTAGATTATCTCACAGAAAATGAGCTACATCCACAGTAGTTACCTGGTATCTCAAGTCTGAGGATAAATATTCATGATTTACTCTAATGACAACATCCATAAGTACAATCATGTAATTGGGATTTTGTCCTATATCCAATTTATCCAGTATTGAATATCATGTGAATTTGGCTTGTCTACGCACCAATATAATTTATATATATTATACCAAATCTCACATTTGTCTTAGTTCAATGATACTCCCATATCATTAATTGACAACGGACAATTTAGAATAACTTAAGTTATTCATGGATTAAACATGCAAATATAGGATACAATATTTATGAATAGAAATAAACATAACACAATACTTCATTTCATTCGAATAATTATTGTTTACAATCCTTTATCCAAATACTAAATAGATCAATGCATGAAAATTCTCGTTAATGAATTTTGTCTCAAGTAATACCAATCATACTTGTTGACAATTATGCCTCAAGTAATCATACTTGTTGACAAGGCATTATTCAACTAACTTTGATCTATCAGAATTTTGAGAATACTTATTTCAATAATGAAATTCTTGTATATGTGCATTCAAATAATCTGATATAACCACATAATACATCATAAAATGTGTATGACATCCTCAACATACAATTTATGATAATTAAACTTCCAAACCTTTAAAGTTTAAAGTATTCTTATTCTTTAACGTATAATGCAACTATGCTTTCCGTTAAGCATAACTAGCACACATGGCTATTAACAAGGATGAAATCCTTCCATGACTAGTATTGAGTGTCATCTCAATTTTATTAGCATAATTGTATGCAAACAACAATATGCTCTTTTCCGTAAACTTCAATGTGTAATGTTTTATTCCTTCCAAACTTTCAAGTTTGTTGGCTATGACAATTTTACAAATTGTTCATTTATAGAATCTATAAATTGTTCCAGGCTGAGGATGTGATTCTATATCCAAATATATTCCTTTAGAATATTCATTACACAACTTATCTAATATCTTTCATTAGATATCAATGTTGTCAAATCATCTTTTACCAAAGCATGATATAACAACAACATGATGTACATGAAAAATTCTCGTGTCCAACTTAATTTCATTCATGTACTACATATCCATTTAAACTTTCTAAATGATATATCATGTTCTATTAGATTCATTTACCGCACATGTTTACATTAATAAACATATATTCAAGGTTGTATGTTTTACTTATTAAATCTTTCAAGTAAAGTTTCATTCCAAGTTATGACTTACCATTTATATAGAATGTTACTTCCTATATGTAATACAACATATATGATTTAAATAAGTAAACATAATACTCCCACTAGCTTTCAGAATTACTTAGGAGTTATCTTATTTTAAATTATAAATCAAAACATAGATTTAATATTTAAACATAAGATTTATCTCCTTGATGCATGCATCTATCCATACTTGGATTCTTGCATTTTGTATACTTTCAAAGATTAAATGAATTCATAAAACTCTTAATTACTCATCGTCCTCGCTTAAGTAATTTATAAGAAAGAGATTTTATAATCCATTGTCAAATTTCATATTCACAAAAATGAGTATGACAATTACCATCTTTGTAATTTTAATGTGCTTAGGAAAAAGTTATTCAATCATAGTTAATTACATAAGTATGATTAATAATCTTGTCATAAGACATACATTAAAATATGTATACAATTTTGTCCATATGTTTCTTTATGCAAAGATTTAAACCTCTAGGGTTTTTCTTCTCTTGCAGAAACTCATCTTCATTAAGATAAACCAAATTTTCAAAGTTGACTTATCTTTATGGACATCATCTTAACATTCACAGTATGAGCAATTTACCATAATTAGTAAATGCGTCATTATGATTAACAGGCTTACTTTGATCCTGTAATTCATAATTCTCAGCATATTAATTAAATATTTGAGACATCCCTACGGATCTATGAATGAGAGTTTCATCATATTAAGATTTAACCTTTACATTTCAAACCTCATCATGATTTTCACTAGTGTGGTTTTAGAAGATTATATATTTTGTAATTTTGATATTTCAAGATCTAAACAAAACTCCCACTTGCCTTTTGTATTTTATAAATACTTTAGCAAGATGAGCAACACTAAATCGTTCTCATTTGGGATATTACAAAAATATTTTACAGTTCTTGACTCTTGTTTGTTAAAACTACTTATTAACAAAATCAGAACTTCATTTTAAGACTTTAATGTGATTCATCACATTCCATAATGTCTTATTTAATCTTCTAGGTTGGAGTCTTATTGAGTATATTCAATCCATACTCAATTTTCTAACCTTGACAACTTTTGGAAGAAAAGAAGTCATATTTATCTTTTAATCAAACAATATAACAAGAGTTTGATTTTTCCTAACTGAACACACCACCAACTTGTGATGTTTCATTAGAATTAATATTGTGAGACAAACTAACAATATGTAAGATAAACTTATTCCCTTTGGCTTACCTATTTACCAACTAAGTCAACTTAATGGTACAATAGAATTTCCAAGCCAATTGCATGCTATATAACATAAGTACCTTTTGAACAAGTTACTTCATGTTCATGTCTTAAGAAGACATGAACTGTTATATTCCCACTTTACGTTGTACATCATTGATCAACTCAATGATTTCTTGTTTGATACATAACAAGTTTAACGTCTTACTTTATTATAAGTCTTGTAATAGTTAAAAGACTTCATGTTTATAAGAAGATATAAACATAAATAACTAAAGTATTTGTGAACACCTCCACTTGGTTTCAATAGTAATTTCAAGTTAATTTACTACTTCCTTTGCTTATGTCATTTTATGAATTATCCAATTTAAGAAACTGCAAACTCACATAATTCCATTACATCAGTTGATCTGCTAGTAATGAAATCATGTAGTTTACCTTTCTATTGCAATCTAGGCAGGTTACACCCTGACGTAAATTGTAAATTCAAGTGTTTCTTTTAATTTGAATATCATAAGACATAAAAGTAGTCTTATAATCATGACACATGTTCTACATAAGATAATCTTACACATTAAATGTATAAGTCCTATTAGAACATTGATCTCTTACCTTGCAATTAAGAGAATCCTATAATCATATTTCTATGTATTGTTCCTTTGCACACAATAAACAATTCTCCCACTTGTGCATTGAACAATATCATGTAGTATATAAACAACACAACAAACGTTTGTTTATGTGATTCAATATGATTTGTGTCATAAGTAGATGTAGGACTACTTTGTCTTATCAGGAAACGCATATGGCTATCCTAAGAACATGAGTGTCTACAATTTGAAAGTAATTATCTTGAAGATAATTTTGGGCTACTACACAAAATTAAGTCTTGTAGCTCCCACTGAATTAGAGAACATAACAATAACTCTATATTCAGTGAACAACACAAAGCTCCCACTGGATTTGATAACATTGTACGTGTTTCATAACCAGTGAAAACAATTTGCTTGTTTTTACTTTCCTACACATTTAGAAAAACCCATACGTAATAATTACTCAGGTTCTAAAATGTGTATTCTACTATGTTTATGATGGATTATCCATCAATGATATTAACTTGAAGAATTTGGGCATGCAGCTTCTTCCTTAATAGGCCTACCATCCCCATAATGGTATGTAGCACCTTTAAAGCACAACAACTAGATAAAATACTAGCTTTGCCTTTTACCAATTTTGCGGTAATCTGTCCAGCTTCTAATAACTCATATTTTCCATTTAACCAAATGCCTTGTTTGTTATAGAAGAATTCATTCACCAAATAAGAGTAATGAAATTTCTATGGAAAATAAGATGCGCTATATCCTTAAATATTAAGGATTGCTATGAGTTATATATTAGAATGTAGACAATTCTAATGTTCCTATCATACCTTTCTCAATCATGAAAAGGAATAGGATTGAGTCTTATTCTTTTCTCATGGAAAATAGACTTAGGATTGAGTCTTATGTTCCTATCATACCTTTCTCAATCATGAAAAGGAATAGGATTGAGTCTTATTCTTCTCTCATGAAAAATAGACTTTCTTACATTTCGGTAAATTTTTCTCAATCAAACATTATGTTTGAAAGCAGAATTATATCAATTTACCAATTTAAGACCAAACCACGTTTACGGCTTTAATGTTGCATTAATACGTTAAAAAGAATTACAAAATTCAATTTTAGTATTTTCGATAATTAAATTTTCAAGAAAATTAAATACCCATGGTTCATAAACATATAACCATTTTAATTTTACATTGAAAAACTAGGATCCAAATTGACATAAGTTCATCACATCAGTTGATCTGCTAGTGATGACGTTATTCAATAAGGTACGAGACGTGTCCCAATTGCCAATATTCAATTGCAATTCCTAGAATTGATGGGATTTACATTAATTGCCAACCGCAGTTGCAATGTAAGCATGTTTTATCCCCATCTTCTTATGCCTTGAGTGATCAGTTCCCACTATCAACTCAATTAAGTTTAACCAATTTAAGAAACAACAAACTTACATAATGACACCACACCAGTTGATCTGCTAGTGATGAAATCATGTAATTTGCCCCTCCATTGCAATCTAGCCAGGTTACGCCCTGACGTAGATCCAATTTTAGGTGTTTCCGTTTCATTGGATGGCATATAACTTAAATTTAAGGGTGGTAAATTTGATGTGTGTAATCAAATATATGTACAAAGATGTCATGCATTCATCTTGTAGCATATGTTTCATGTAAAAAAAACTTTTACTCATTAGTTTCTTTACGAGCTTAAATCTCCAAACTTTTGATTGAGGCGTTGAGAAACTTACAACTTTGCCTTAAGTGCTTCGTAGTTATCATGGATGTTAGGTAAAGACTAAAATATGACTCACAGGCGAGCGGTAAGCCAGAATGGAGGCTCACTAAGGCCGCAATTTAATGCGTAGCCATCCTTATACCCACTTTAATAGTTTGTCATAATTAGTTCCACCTTTCAACCACTTAATACAGTTGCGATCAATCAACCAAAAGTCCAAGATTTATTAAGTAAGCTCAAAACAAGATTTCACCATTATTAAGTCCGTTTAATATTTTATTTATTGAAATTACCCTTTGTTACTATCATGTTAAAAACATATAAAACAAAAGTAATAAAATAAAATAAACAAACAACAACAATAATGGTCATGCAAATTAAAATCAATATTAAAACACACTATTGATTTAATACACGATTAATAGGGTCTTCCCTAATATTATAATTAATCAAATTTTAGTAATCTTTATACATAATATTTACTAAACAATTTATCAATTATAATAAAATCGCATAAATAAGCATGAAATCAAACAAATCATAATCCATAACAACACATGCATAGTGTGTCATGAATGCCCATATTGCACATATTATACAAATAATCATGTCAATCAAGGAACGCAACCAAACGGGATATCACAATATCCATACACATAAATTACATGCAACCTAGGGTTTCTACAAGTTTTTATTACATAATTCATCAAACCCTAATTTCTTTTTAAATAAAAAAAACTTTCGACATATACATAAATAATTAAATAAATTCGAAATAAAAATAAAAACTAGGGTTTATGAAAAAAATAAAAACATAAGAACACCAAGCATGTAATAATCAAACGATTCAATTTTATGTGTTTCGGTAATTCATTATAATGTATTAACGGCTCTTGATGCCACTGTTGGAATATATGAATAATAATAAACATATAAACATCAAAGAGTACGCAGCGGAATAGATCAAATACAAATAATAAATTAACCGAATATAAATGGATGCGTACCTCTTTGTGATTTCTAGCAAGAACAAGAAACCAATGGAACAAGAACTATAAACCCTAATTGGGTTTAATGGTGGATCGACTAGGGTTAGTCGAATAGGGCAAATCACCTTGTTAGCAAAAGTATGCCAACACTTCGTTCTTGAACACACGTATTAGTAGCGTTTCAATAAGAAAAGCTAGGTTCTTAATTCACAAGCAATCCAAACACAATGTTTAGAAGATCGCGTAGGAACCCTAGAGGGGTGTAGTTGATCAACTAAACAAGAATGGTTTTGAGCTTAGAAATCTAGTAGGAACCCTATAAGGGTGTAGTTCGATTTCTAACTCAAGAGGAGAAAGAGAAGGAGATTTGGTTTGCAAGTGAACCAAGGGATGATTAGAATGAACAAAGGGGTTTGTTTATATACTAATCAACATCTTGGAGCACAAGACACAAACCCTACACCCTAATGGGTTGGGTTTGGCCAAACATGGGTTTTACAAGCCCATTCCATGTTTTTCTTGAACTCTATTTTAAGTTCAGTCCTTCATCTTTCCTCCAATGATCATTTTGTGAATTTAATAATTATTCGTCACCAAAACAATAATTATTAATTAATTGAAACTCATACGTAAAGTGTGCAATCCCGAAGTCTCGAGTTCGAGTCCGGACATATTCATTAATTTTTATCCGTTAAAACTAACATGTATTAGTATAATGAATATACGTAACAATACTGAAGGAAAGCGTAACAAAATATTACATTCATTATTTGCATGTCGAGTCCCGGAAGATATATCCATTGCTGGTAAGGATACTGCAAAGTAGAACATGACAGAATTTCAATTCTCAATATCATTGTTTGTAAAAACTTTTTTGGAAAGACAACTGTCCTGAAATGCAAGACTAGCACATCACCTGTAGCTTTTCGTTTGCTTCCAGTATCAATTGGCATTTGTTGACGCACTAAAACAGTCGGTGGCATCTGGTTATTACAAACGTTGTCAGCACCACAAAGTTGGTGTACAGAAGAAATAGCCGCATCTGAAGAAGCAAGTTGTTTTTCAAGACCTAAACCATTATACCTATATCAGATACCAACAGTTATGTTAATCTAAAGTGCCCATTACATTGGCATCCTGTTCAATAAAGTTAATCGCAACTATCAAATTAACCAACCATATTGTTAAGCCTGTTACTCAGTTTCCTCCAAAAGAGTAAACAACCTGGAAATTACTATAATTCCACCAAAAAATAAGTATTCAACATATGACCAATATCCCAGAATTTAAACGGAATTAAATGACGAAATAAAAAACTATTCTTTTAACATAAAACCATCAACAAAACTAAAATTAAGATGGTACTAATAAGCATACCAATTCAAGATATTCAACTTGATGCTTATATTCTTGATTATGTTGCACAGTTGAATAAATAAGCCCACGACACCCACAAAATGAACTTAAAAGAAAAAGCGTTCTAAACACTTTTATACCCTATTCAGTTCCCGCCTATTATAAAAACCGTGATTTTAGAACTACAAACCAAACATTGCCTTAAATAACCCTCAAACTTTTTGTAATCATAACATGTCCGCCACAACATATATAAATCACTACTTACTACCTAAAAAGGAAAAAAATAATTTGAAGCATCAGTCGTTTAATCTAACAACATTAATAATTGCCAAAATACGCAAACTCAACCTAACCTCCACTATTCACTAGTCAAAAACAGGACCCGATAAAGTGTTTAGAAAACACGTAAAATTATATTAACTAGTCAAAAGCAGGTTTCATTAACAACAGGTTAAATTCACATGTGGTTTCGTAAAATTATATTGTTAAACAAAATAACTAAACTTTGCAAACAGTGTATACTTTCCATGTATAAAAAAAGCGTGTATGTTTTCAAGAAAGATTATATCACCTCGATCTGGAAAGCTAGAAGAGAGCAAAAGGTTTTGGAAAAGAGAAACGTGTTTTATGTGAATGTTGAGCAATGGAGAAGTGTTGGGACAAAATGGAACACATGTGGTTTATATATAGAGAAAAGTGAAGGGGAAGGGGGTCATTACGTCACGTGGATGATGGGTCCAAAGTAAGGGTGTTTTGGGTATACTATTCATGATATAAAAGTTGATACCATTTATGTTTGAAGATAAAAAAAGAGAAACTATTGTAACTAAGAAATATCACTTCAGCTAAAAAAGAGAAACTATTGTAACTAAGAAATATCACTTCAGCTAGGGTTGAGCACCGAAGGTTCATAATCGAACCGCATCGACAAAAACAACTGAACCGACAAAAACTAAACCGGGCCGATGGCCGGTCGATTCGGTTTCGGTTTCAAGTTTTACATAATTTCGGTTTTGGATCGGGTCGGTTCGGTCCGGTTCGGACCAAAACCGACAAAAAGATATCAAAATACACTTAGACCGACAAACCGAACCGACCCGACGGCCCATTTCGGTTCTGATTTTTCATGAATTTTTCATTAATTTCGGTTTCGGTTCGGTTTGGTTCTGATTTTTCATTAATTTCGGTCCTCGGTTTTTTCGGTCCAGGTCGGTTCCGACCCAATGCTCAGCCGTAACTTCAGCTGGTTAGAGTGCATGGTGTGGTTACGTAAAATTACGTTTAATAAGTTTCTAATCAAGAAACTCGTCTTCCACTACAACATCACTTAAGATATGAACAAATAATCTACCAACTTAGTTATGTGATCAAAGAATTTATTTTTCTCAAAACCTCAAAATTTTATGTGACAAAACATTTTTACAAAAGTATTTTTGCAATTAAAAAAAAATGTTTTATTAAAGAAAATAAATTTGAATTTCAAATATTCCATCATGCTTTCCATTTGTGGTTAGTTATACAAAAGAAGTTGAAGACGCAAGATAGGCTTAGACAATGGGATGCTAGTCCAATGACTGACTTAACCCTGTCTAGATGCCCGCTATGTGAATTAGTTCCCGATTCTCACGACCATTTGTTTTTTCAATGTGTGTTCTCATCTGAGGTATGGTCTCAAGTGAAGTTAAAGGCTGATATGCATAATAAACGATTAATAACAATTGTTACCCATGCGTGTTAAATATCAAGCATGTGATGTTTATAACCTTCATTGTCCACGCTTTACGAAATCATCGCCTTATGCTTGCTAGTCCTGTAGGATAAAACTTGAAAGCGTTTTGCTTCCTTCGGTTAGATATGACGAATATGATATCACCAACATCAATACAAAACCGGATCATAATCAACTGTGACATAAACGACGGAGGTATCATGCCGCTATAGTCTCCCCAGTTCGATGGTACTAAATCTTTTTAGTAATGTTGAACTCGAATACCATGGACGCTAAATAACATAATCAACACATAATAACCAAGTGTTTCATGGATGCTAAATATAAAACATTTAGCTTTCTTATACCTTACGGCCGGTGCCAACTACCTTAAATTCAATGCAATTTCCTCATATTGTAATACTCTGGTCAAACATTTTTTGTAATAGTAAATAATAGTGGCTCAAAACATTATTCTTTTTGTTGATTTTCATGCAACCGAAGACTCATAGGTGCACGTTGTTCCAAAGACGAGAGATCGATAAATGATTGGTTAGTTCCGAACATTGTTTCTCCGAGACTGTGTTTCATGCGATGACAAGAAAATTATTTACCGGATGTCTTGGTTTTCAAGAGAATTGTGAACTTGAGCAGATAAAATTATATTTAGTTACGAGTGGATTATTATAACGTCTAACTTTGAGGGATTACTTTAAAATTTAGACTAATCTCATAGGCGCAATGAACCCTTTCGAGTGTTATGAACTAATATATAAAGCAGGTTATGAGACCGGGAAGAAACCGAGTACGGAAGATAAGCACCGGGTTATAAACTTGCAAATTTAGGATCAGCAACCGGAGCGTAGGTCCTATACGGAGCATAGGTACTTATCATTGGCTTGTATTTTTGTGTTGAAAACGAACTGATAAGTGGGTTCAAGGCTAGTATTTTGGAGCCCGACATTAAATAGCCAGTTGTATGTACATCCAGAGATAACGAAAATAATTGACGGTGGAAAAAGAAGAACTTTATCAAACGTCTAATAAAATAGTTATAACGCGTCCGGATAAGTTAAGTATAAAGATAGATAAGTTAAGTATGCTTGAGAAACTGCAAAAAGTTACTAAAGAAGTATGGAGTCCCCATGAATCGCGTGATTCCATTTTTTTTTTCACCACGGGTAAATAAGTTTACATGAAAAACAATTTTATTTAGGAATACAATTTGTTTCTCTTCTTGTGAATTTCACATAGGTCAAAGCGAAACCCTTTATAAATCACATAAAATAGATGTGCCTTTAACAGCATAAGTTTTTAGTCGATATAGATATAGGCACCTAACATGCTCTCTTTTTTTTTACGAGACTGGACACCCCAAAAGTAATGATATATTTAAATAAATTTAAATGATTTCTTCCTTAAATATAAATACGACAATCAAAGTAAAACATGAAATAAATTACTTTAACCGGGCCTAGCTTATAGGGCCTAGACAGATGAGACTTATGGAACACAGTACTACTCTTATTTTCAAAAGCTAACATTGACCACACCTATCATGAATTGGTGGGCATAAGACTACGAATGAATTCTGTACAAGTCAAAGGATTCAATATTTTATTATCGTCATTCGTCAGCAATCTACTTCAAAAAGGTTGTAAATGGTACGTAAAGCAAAAGTTATAAAACAGTGTTTTGGCTACCAACCATCTTCCACCATGTATCCGCTAGGTAATACACCTTAGTTTTTGCCTAACTTCTCGGGTATGCATTTTCAAAGTTATTTTTAAGTTTCATAACAAGGACGCTAGCAAATAAATCACCCACGTACGATCGTGCTAAAAAATAAATACTGTGGGATATAGACACCATCATGAAAGCATAATCATTCCGATAATAACATGTCGTAAAAAATATAAGCCTTCTCCCATGCTTGCAAAAAGTATATTGGAATTTCATGTTATCCCCAGCTACATCTCATAGCTCAAATAATAAAGTTATATGAAAGTTTAACCATAGGGAAAAGTGTGTATCAGCCGATGCAAGCATATACGATACAAGTATATACTACATAGTTTCTGTGAGTTAGGTGTGACATAGTACATAATATCTTTTTCACAATCTAAATATTTTGTCTTTCTCTTGCATCTTGTCACATCTTTTCAATAGTGAAAAGCACATGCTAGAGTGCTAGAGTTAACATAGTTTTTCTTAAACCCTTGCCAGCTAGCATATCTTTTGCACTTCTATCATATCTTTTCAGTACTTTTCAGTAAGCCTATAGCCAATTACAACCGAACAGCCAAACTATTGGCTACTTCCTAAAGCATGCAATCTTACCGTCAAATGTGTATTTGCCTTTTCAGAAAACTACTCGGTATAACATCAATCATGCGTGAGTATTACTACGTATAGTGTTGTTATTGATTTTTGCAACATTGTTGAAGTAAAACCTTGTAAGTGGGTCCTACCTTTAAGCTTGCCGTCCGGCCTCAGATAATGCCCTGCACAAGAGTAGCACACGTTAGGCTTGCCTCGGGTTTTATCCCAAAACCAACCTCAGGTGTGAGGATGAGTATGTGTAAGGATGAAGGGTTTATAATAAATGCTCGTAAGAGTATAGTGTGTGTGTTAGTTGAATCATAAATGAAGTGAAGGGTATTTATACTACTCATCTTATTACCTACTCTGCCTTGGGAAGGAGCAAGGCCATACCTGGTTGTTGGATGTCAGAGCAAGTGGGCGACACGATCCCTGAAATCCTGGGATTGTGTTATGTCCTCGGTTCATACCCGTTGAGACTTTTCCTTCGGTATGTGCTCTTCGGCTCGACCTATATGAGCCGAATGGTTTCCAGCCATTCGGCTACATACGTCAACATGTCCCCCCCCCAGTATTGGAGTATCGGTTCCGACCGATGCTCCAATTCCGTTATGCGTGTGAGTGTCGTTGGTCCCTTGCCGTTTGTGGTGGAAATGCTACGCGTTTTTGTACGAAGTTTATTCACTGCGTCAAAATTACCCTTATGCCCCCCTTTGACAGCTGGTTACCACTTAGGTTTTGCGCAGACATCAAACGGTCCCAACTTAGCTACGTGTCGAGGGTGGTACACGATACGACGTTTCACACATCCCCATATCGACTATATATATACCACTTCTTTACTCTTCATTTTTACTTTTTACTGTGTTTTTCTTCAAATCTCTTCGGTTGCTTCTTGTTATTTTGCAAAGCTATTCCGAGGTGCGTTTCCACCCTTCTTATTTTTGCTACTTCGTATTGTTTTTTACCATGGCCGTAAGTGAACCTGGGGAGATGAACGTTCCGGTTGACCCACCTTTGTTACTGACATCCAAACCTCCCGGTAAGTTTGATATGCATATGCACCCATCTAGGCTTTCCCAGAGAGAGCTAGACGATATGATAATAGAATTCGGAATCCCGCTAGACCTTCATCCCATACTTCCCCCCCCCCCCCAGATCTCACCATGAACGAATTGCCGGGAGACAAAATAGGGGTGTACGTTCAACTCATGAGATTAGGAGGCGTTAGGATACCTTTCTCGGCTTTCCTTTTAAGCGTCATAGACCATTTTAACGTGCATCTGTCTCAGTTAGTTCCGCTGGGTGTAAATAGGGTGATGTTGTTTGAGGTTCGGTGTTATAGTTTAGCGGTTGTGCCCACAGTCTCCTTGTTCCGAGTGTTCTACCGATTATGTAAGCAGGGACACTGGTTCTCATTTGAACATCGGACGGGTAAACATGCCAAAACGTGTTTTATTGAGATTTTGACAAGTTTGAAACGGTGGAAAGATTTTTTCTTTTTGATTGACCGGAGGGCTATACCGAACGCTATGCCGTGGAGGCATAGGGATTCGCAGATAACGGATCGTTTCCCAACCGGTTATTCCCAGCGAGATGCCAACACACTGGCTCTTCGACCTATAGTACTTCAGAAACCACCGAACAGTCTTCTTTGGGTGTATGGGCTTACCAACACCTTCCGGATATCAGGCTTCTCCAAAGTAGGCGTTACCGTCGTCATCAGAAGAATCAGAATCCTGATCATGCTTACCCTTCCTGACGAACCCAGTTGACTTCTTCTTTGGACAGCCTCTATTCAGATGATCCTCTGAATGACACATGAAACACTTGAGTTTACCAGTTCCACCCCTTGACTTAAACCGCGAACTTCCACCAGAATGAGCTTTCCTTGAATGATTTGACCATCCCCTTACATATAACCCGTCACCAGCTTCTTCCTTTGTGCCTTCGGTTTTTTTCTTCAACTCCTTTGAATTTAGAGTTGCTAGAACATCCTCCATTGTCAAGGATTCCCTCCCATACAACAATGTCTCCATAAAGTTTTCATAAGACGATGGCAACGACGTAAGTAGCATAAGTGCCTGATCTTCATCCTCAATCTCGATATCAATATTCACCATATCAAGTATCAACTTATTAAACTCATCTATATGATCACCCAGTTTCGTATCTGGACTCATATAGAACGTGTACAACTTCTTCTTTAGATACAGTCTGTTTGCTAAGGACTTAGTCATATAAAGACTAGTCAACTTCGTCCAAATTCCTGCCGCAGATGTTTCCTTGGTAACTTCCCGTAAAACCCGGTCTCCCAAGCATAGAATCAAGGTATTGTATGCCTTCTTCATCAAAGCAGCCTTTTCACCTGCTTCCATGTCCACGGGTAATGTCTCCAATGCAGCATCACATCCCAGCTGTACCATTAAAGCACGCATCTTTATTTGCCATAACCCGAAGTCATTCTTCCCATCGAATTTTTCGATGTCAAACCTAGTTATAGAACTAGCCATTCTTCTTATACCTTGCTACAAACCTTGTCAAGTTGTTTCTTAACCAACTTTACCGACAAGTCTCACAAGCCGTGTGCAATATTCCCATTGTTGCTATAAACCCTTCTTGTGAATCGAATTAATTAGAATAACCCTAAACCCTCGATTTCGAACAAGCAAACCCTGATCGTTAACTTGAAACCCAAGCAAACCACGATCAAACTTGAACCACAAGAAATTGGTTATAGGACAACAAAATATTCCTTGACAACTTTGTATGATTCTTTATCACGTGCTATGAACCTTTGTCTTCTTCGATTGAACCTGCTGCTCCAAAAAATACGATTTGAAAACCGAACCTCGAAAACCTCGAATAAACTCGGAACCTTGATCTAATGCGGAACTTCGATGACCACAATAACCCCGGCTCTGATACCACTTGTTGGGAAATACCTCGACAACAATCTGAAGTTCGATTGCGGAAACGCTAGATCGCAAGTAGTATCGAACACAAGTAGCAACACGAGAGACTACAAAAAACCGACAAGAATATGCACACGATATACCCTCAACGAACCTTTTATTAAAACCAATAAAGCCTTTACAATTGAGGAAAAAGAATGAATAACTAGCATCCCCCCTCATCTCTATTTATAGAGATGAGGGGGTAGAAACCTATCCTAAGTCAAATAGGAAACATCCTTGCCTTGCAAGGCAAGCTAAACAATTCCTAGTTCAAGTCTACTACCTAATCTAATTACAAAGTACACTTAAGTACCTAATGTTTAAGTTACTACTAATATATAACATCGTAAGAAAGTCATATCGAGATTGAATATCAGATAGACGTGGTACATCTTTGTTGCTATGTGGAAGTTAACTCGGATCATCAAAGCAACATTTATATCTTCTTTGTTGTCCATAATACTATGTGACTCTTATTTTTAAGACTTGTTGTTTGTTGTCTTTCTTTCCGTAACAAAAGAAGAAGTTCCAGGCTAGTTGTACCTATAAATTAGAAATCAAGAAGATGTGCGAGAAAATCTCAAAAGACAGCATATATGATAAAGAAATGAAAGATTTTTCAGTAGACCTAAAGGATAGTCCCATGGCAAGCCTTGCTTATCTTGATGATCAAGATGTTCTGAAAAGGTATCGAGACTTCAAGAAGTTTGATGTAGTCGAAGACTATTCAGATCATCTTATTGGAGCTCAGATGAGGCAGGCAAGTTCGTGTGTTTATACATTTGATATAATAACAACGTTAGTAACTATTATGATTATTATTATTGTTAAGAATACAATGTATTAATTAATTGACATGTTTTGTTCAGGAATATATAAGCGTTAAAAAGATAGAAAAAGAATGGAAGATTCTTAAGGAAAATTTGCATGGTACATTCATTATTATAATTCGTATTAGTATTATTGTTTCCTTGTTTCATGAAGAAACAAAGACATTCGACTTTCCCTTTATTTTGTGACAAAGAAAATATTTGTGAGGGCTTACAAACCGATGAGGGAATTATTAAGAGCTGTAATCATTGGAGCAAAAGGGACTCCATATCATGACGGTCTTTTCTTCTTTGACGTGTGTATGCGAGGAGGTTATGTTACTTCTTCTAGCCCAGAACTTGTATCATCTCATCTTATTGTTTCTATGTCATCGTACTTATACTTAGGATTTCCCAGTAATGCGCATTATTTACATGTAGTAACGTGCTCAGTCAGTTCAACTATTTTTTGTTTCAGCGGGTGCGGAATCACTGGCATCACTCTGACCGCCTTTCTATCAATCCACACATCTACGCATCGGGTGAAGTTTCCTTGAGCCTTTCGAGGAGATATCGTAATGGAAAAATAGAATTTATCCAATGTGAAGCCAGTTTATGAAACAATGTCACATTCAATTCCAAATATCCTTGAAGTGGACGAAACAATATGTGATGATTTTGATTTCTTTTTTAATTTATCGTTGAATCTTGAGTAGTAGTAGAAAAGAGAAGCATAAGAGGCTCGACCGAACTTGTGATGATCCAACTTGGGGGTGTACTACTTCTTGTTGTACTAACTCAGTAACTCTCTATCTATTCCATTGCTAGCTAGCTTCTTGCAATCTTGCTAGCTAGCTAGTATGTTAATTCAAATCACCATTCAAAACATATAATCTATATCTTTGAACTGCAGAAGGATCACTCGGAAAGGAGACTGGATGCTTATCGCTTAGATTCTAATGGAGGCACTGGTATAGTTCTCACATTGTCATTGGTTGATCTGGAAAAAATTATTTATTCCTTTGTATGCTTTCCCAATCACATCACACATACGTTCTATGAAGGTTTATGCATTCAACGCAACACGAAAAAGCTGAAGATAAGAGAATTATCCGATAACTCATTTGGAGACTTCACTCCCTTGCCTCGTTCAATTCCTTCTCCAGTGACTCCTCAGATGGGTGACATGGCCAATCGAAAGAAATTCATGGACTTACTTGTACCTGATCGTGGTAAAAGATCAAAAACTCTTAAGGTACTAATATCTTGATGTATCATGGATCATTAGCATGATGATTCTTCACTCTATGTTAACATGCTGGTTCCTATTACCTCCCCAGATCCCCATTGGGCAGCCAGGTTCAGGAAGCCCGTGGCCTTTATTTGAAGATCAGGTTAAGCTCTCACTTCGTGTTCATTACTTTCTTCCAGTGGAGGTTTGATGTTGTTTGGAAAATGTCACTTATGTTACTCTTGTTGCACCTCAGTCCCTTGTTGTGCTGGTCCATGATATTGGTCCCAACTGGGGGCTAATAAGTGATGCCTTCAACAGCAGTTTGCGATTCAAGGTAGATACTGTAATTGTGTTTCTTTAGGTTATTTTATTTTATCTTATTTATTATTATTAGGTCTTAATGTTAGCACTGAATGCCTCCACCCTTTCTTAGTGATTCTTATCTTGTTATTTAAATAGTTATTGATATATTGAATGTTAGGACTCACTTATGTATTATGTGCCTTCTCTTTATTGTTTACTAGTAGCTGTTACGCCCTTTTGCCTTACATTATTGTTTACTGTGCTTGAATGTGCAGCGTATCTTCCGGAGTTCCAAAGAATGCAAAGAGCGTCACAAAATCTCTCATAAATTAAACTTGATTTATGAGGAATATATAAGCGTTAAAAGTATTTAAACTTTGGGTTTGCCATCGGCAATTTAAACTTGATTCAGCCCAAAAGTATTTTCACAAATCCAACCCAACTTAGAACACTTTTGTAGAATGTCAGCCCGAGATAACACTCGGCCCAATCTCAATCTGATGATCAAGCTTCTTGAATTACTCAAACCGAGATAACACTTTCTATTCTATATATCCGGAGCCTTTAAGGTTAGAGGTTAGCGTGTTTCTAAATGGTTTTAACAAGGAGGAGTATCGATGAAACATCATCTTCTGTAAGTTTATCGTATATTTTATACATATCGCTGTTTTGGATTAATTTATTTGTCGCTTACTTGAAAAAGTTAGATGGTCTTGGTGCTAATAAAGGTGAATTAAGATGTCAAACATTAGCCTTATCAGATGTAGTTTTCTGTTTGTCAGAATTCTGATGTATGTCTTTTATTTGTTAACTGATCTAAGGGCATGTCTTGTTTTTCCATGTACCCTTTCTTGGAAATTAATATATTGTTCACCTTGGCGCAAAAAAAAAAAAAAAAAAAAAAAAAAAAAAAAAAAAAAATTATTGTTGTTTAACATATATGTGTACGTGTTTCAATAATTTGATCATTATTGTTGTTTCTTTATTTGCTCATTGCTGCAGGTCAAACCTCCTAACAAAAAACTTAAAGTATCAACTTTAAGCACAAGTATGCATGAATTCCTTTTCTTTTAGCCGCCATTGGTGCTAATTAAGTAACAACAACTTCGTTAACTATTGTTATTTTTGTGCATGACAGCGCCATCTGAAATTCCAAAGCCGCTGTATGAGACTATGATCTGCTTCAGAAAATAGCAAGATTTAGGGAGTCTTTAAAGCAGAACCCCAACAACCGTCATGCAAAAACCAAATTGGAATATCATGAGCCCTTGATTCACTGTGCTGTTGCTTACCACCTAGCGGTCGATGAGTTGCCACCTGACTGGGAATAGTATGTTCTCTAGCTACCTTTATTTTTTTCTTTATCTTGTAAACAATTAAAGATAATTAATAATTTACTCTCATAAGTTTCTTATCTCCTTTTGCTCTCAATACCCTTTTCTTGCAGCGACCCGAAACCTCCTATGTTCCGAAGCCTCCTGCACCACCCAAACCCAAAACGAAGAAGAAGAAGAAGATCAAGATAACCTGTATGTATTCCCATTCCTTATTAATGTTACTTGTATAAGAATTTCTATTTATTTTTATTGCACTCTGATCATTAATAAGTTAGGTCAATACAATTTCACATGTATTATGATGAAAACAGATATTTAAGTTTCTAATCTACGATAATGTGGACATGTGTGTGTGTGTGTGTGTGTTTCTTATTTAGGGAGCTCGTATAATTACCACGGCCCTTCTCAGTTGAACGACTATGAGAAGAAAGTCTGGAATTCGTTTTTAATGAAAGATAAAGCTGTATGTATCAGTTGTTCGTCCCTCTTTTTCTCTTTCTCTTTTATACAAACCTACATCCACGATTCTAGCGCATAAATATTTTGTCACGTATTTGGTTTGTGTGGCAGTGTGCAAATAAGTATGTGATGTATCCGGTGGAGGAACATTTACATACGGTTGATGATGTTAGGGTTGTTGATTTACTTGGAAAATTTGCGGTTAACACCTTTAACAAATCTTGTAAAATGGTATGGTTACATTTCTCCACCTGCTTTCAAGTTTTGAGGCCATCTCCCTTGCCAGCTGTTTTGCTTACATAAATTAATTCTATGTTGTTAGTATGTTAACAAAGACGAAGACAACCAGGTCAGTGGGGCTGAATTCATGGAGTGCAAATTCTATAAATTGACATGGAAGTATATCTTCTACATGACCATAGAGGCCATTGAACAAGGGATACCTGGAGTGTATGAGACCAGAGTCGAATGTATTCCTGAAAACGGTGGTGCAATGACACTGCTGAACTTTGTGCTAACGGATCATGAACCAGAGTGTATGTGAATATGGAGCGATGCAGTTATCAGTTTCTTTTTAGAACCCATTGACATACTCTCTATAATTAATGAATATGACGTATTAGCTCTAGTTTTTCCTTTTTCCTCTTATATTGTTGAAACAGTTAAGAGGTGATAAATTTTGACCCATTTGTATGAAAATGGGTTGGTTTGGGTTACATATCTCATCTTCAACGGGCCAAGGGGGCCATTTTTAAAACCTAGCCAAAGCTGAAACAGGTCGAAGGGATTGAAAGTCATATTTTTATTCTAAATATGAAGTGCTTGTCACCTCTAACTAGCCCAATAAACTACATAGCACTTTATTAGATTAAGTAAGCTGCATAAATTAAAAATTTTCTTTTGGAGTCTTGTTCCTTGATGCCTTATCTTTCATGCAGGGAAACGACCATGGGTCAAACCCCGCGTGGAATCCCAATTCGAGTATGAAACTGTGGAAGGTTAGTCTTCCTTTTATTTCTTGCTGTTTGGACACTAGGATTTGGCTCTTTTTGGTTCCCCGTTGATGTAACTTGCAAAATTTGAAATCCAAATTGCTAAACATGTAATAGATCTTCTTGTCATAATTGATCCCTTAAGCGTTGTATGTCTATATCAAATGACTTGTATGTAACATATTGAGGTTTGAGTTTCGATTAATGATTTTAGATAACTTTGTAGATGGTTCCTCTGATCCTGAAGACTTCTACAAGCTTACTGGAATGGTGCATAGGTTGACTGCGAGTGGTGGTTTTAACTATCATAACCCAGCATATTCTCCTCACATGCTTAATTACTGTCGTCATAAAGATAAAAAAGCTTTGTCTTTTGAGGTTAATGTAAGCAAGCCGTTGTCAGCAACAAAAACTATCATGATGGATCGTTGATTTAGCCTAAATATGTCACAAAACTAGAAAGCTTACGACTTTCGGACCATAAAGTCCTGCATTTCTTTTTGATAACATATGTGTTGTGGCGTGCGACATGCACTTTCAGTTGTACTTTATGCATGATGCATTTTTGGTTGCACTATATTCTCATCAGGGGATTATTAGACTTATAAGTTATAATATACCTTTTAGCTTTTGGCATGAATGTCTTGTGTGTCTATAAAGTGAAATAAGATTGTTCAAATGATGCATTCGTTTTTGTTTTTGAAATGTATTTGCTTACTAAAATTCGCATTTGAGTAATAATAACCTCCAGTGGACCTCTCAATTAAGGGGTCTAAGAGTCTTTCATCACATAACATTGTTGCCAACGTTGTTAGGGGGTCAAGGTTGTCTCAAGGTGCCTTGGGTATGATGGGGAGTGATAAAGGATGTCTGTCACATGGAACATCAAGGCTCAAAGTCTACGACTTGGATTTCGGGTGGGAGAAACATGGAAAGTCTTAGGTTATATCTATTTATTACAATGGTTTTGATATCTGTTAATGCAAGCAAAGAGTCACCCAGAAATCTTTGAAATCGGCCAATCCCTTCCTGCGAAGCAGATGGACGTCTTTATTATTATCTTTGAAAACGGATTAGAGGCTTTTTTGAATGAGTTTTGGCTTTGATCACTTCCAATATATGAATTGTCCATCATCATGTACCATGTTCCTTGTATATATTTCTTTCCCTAAGGCCATTCTTGCAGTGTGTTAAATTTGATATGAATAAAGTTGATCAACTTTTCTTATTAATTTATGTGGAAGTTATAATTACAAACATAAATGAGTTAAGATACCAACTATTTGACGACCCCGTTGAAATACGTATGCAAAATTCTGAAGTGGAACACCTAAAAAAACTCTTAGAGCCCAAGAAAAATCACATTTCGTATCCAAATAATTGTTCAACAACATTTGAGGTCAACAAACCTTATGCAAGTACTGAGACTTGAACTCACAATCACTTGATTGATAGCAACTCATTTACCACTAGCCGCTAGGCCAAAGGCCCTTTGGTATCAATTACAAACCTCGTCTCTCTCTCAAGGTTTCCTGATGACTCATTTTAGGATACACGATTTTGTGAGTTGTATATGTGTCTCATTCAGCTGCCATTTCTTGATGAAATATCTTCGTCGCTTTTTTTTTTAATAAGAAAATATACGGTGGTACGAGTAACAAATCCTCCTTGCCTATTCTATTCGCAAATGAGAAGACTTGCGTATTAAATCTTAGTTTAATTAAAATGTTTGAATGTGGATTTCACCTTCCATTCTGCCATTCAACAGGTTATGCCCAAAAGATCACAGCACACGAGGATATTGAAGTAATAGTGGATATCGATAATGAAGAACCACCTTAAATCAAGTATAATGTAAAGCTTGTATAAGAAATGGAGATACTTTGAGATGGTGAAGTAAACCCAGTCATAGAAGATGCTGATATACAATTAAGTCATTTTATTCAATAAGCAAATCCCAAACTGCCTATACAGATTGAAACAGGTTATAATGTCATATATTCATTTAAAATACTTTCTGATGCAAACTTAGATTCGAGTAGATGCAAAAGTAGATAATCATAAAGTTCAAAACCACACACTAGTACACCATAATAAGATGGATCAACATGAAAGTAATTAACAACTCTCACATTCCTTGAAGGGCTACATATATTTCACCATACGGAATTGATATGATATGGCTACGATAAGCTAAGCTTTTAATTGGAAAAGAACCAATAACACGTCAACACAGCAAAAACTAGACTAAAGAGCAACAAATCATGACTCAAAATGGCAGCAACTGAATGTCCAAAATAGCAGCAAATGGCACACCAAACAAGCACATAAAACTGGAACTTATAAAACCTGAAACAACAAAAATTCTTTTTTTTTTTTTTTTTTTTTTTTTTTTTTTTTTTTTTGTTAAGTTGGACCGCGTGGGATTGCTTATGAATTAAGAGACTGTTGCTTATAAAGGTTCAGCCTTTTCCTTAAGCAATCCCAAACAGTCTCTTTCTAAGCTCCGCGGATTTAATAAGCAATCCGAAACAGTCCCTTTAAAAGCAGATTCAATAAGAAATCCCAGATAACCCTTATAAGCTACAGTTTCAGTAAGCAATCCATAAACAGGTTCTAAGTAGATTTGGTATCTATATGTCATGACTCAATCATGTCACAAACCTGTTAAATGGAGTATGTTAAGCACGAAAGTTAGATCTTACTTACTCGATTTATTTTTATTTGCTATATAGACATGACCAAATTTCACCTCCAGAACCAAACAGACAGTTGATATAACATACCTTAGCAAACAGATAACTGAGCATTGTGACATAAATTTTCATATAATCAGTTTCTATATATACGCGCACACACATCACTCCTGAGCCACGGGATCTCCAGCTCAAAAGTTGATGTGTACACAGGTTTTTGCATAAGGCCAGAACAAATTTCTAACTGCGTACACCACATGTGTTTGTGTTTTGTAAAAAAAAAGGGACAATCAACGGACACTAGAAAGTTTTAGTAACACCCTTTAAGTTGCAGAACCGTAAAATTGCAGGTGCAGCTTCAAGATATGAAAAAGATACTAGCATGTAAATAAGAAAGAATAGTGTAACAAAATTTCAGCATCTATATAACTAATAACCAAATAAATGCAGAGAAACAGTTGATGGGTACCAATAGTGTAACACAGTTTCAGACATTGATTCCTTGTTCGTATTTCTTGACAAAAAAAAATAGTGTAACACAATTTCAGCATCTATATAAATAATAAACAAAAAAAGTCATTTTATTGAATAAGCAAATCCCAAACAGACTATACAGATTGAAACTGGTTATAATGTCGTATATTCATTTAAAATACTTTCTGATGCAAACTAAGATTCGAGTAGATGCAAAAGTAGATAATCATAAAGTTCAAAACCACACACTAGTACACTATAATAAGATGGATCAACATGAAAGTAATTAACAACTATCACATTCCTTGAAGGGCTACATATATTTCACCATACGGAATTGATATGATATGGCTACGATAAGCTAAGCTTTTAATTGGAAACGAACCAATAACACGTCAACACAGCAAAAACTAGACTAAAGAGCAACAAATCATGACTCAAAATGGCAGCAACTGAATGTCCAAAATAGCAGCAAATGGCACACCAAACAAGCACATAAAACCGGAACTTATAAAACCTGAAACAACAAAAATTCATTTTTTTTTTTTGAAATATACTTGCTCAATTCCCATATAGAAACAGTAGAGATAGACCAATCTTGGTCAAAGTTGCTACTCCACAATTAGCATTATACTACAGATTATAAGACGGACTCACTTATTTTTCAGAAGGAGAATGCTCTAGTGAAGAATCTAGATATTTTTTATTAGATTACGTCAATGCATAAGCTTCTGACTCGTGAAATATGATATCTAAAAAACATAAAAAAGAAAATTAAAACAAATATATAGAACAAAGTTAGTTGAGTAGAAGAGGAAGATTAAAGAAGAAATCACTCTTCTTTACCATTGAAATTGCTTTCTGACTAAGTGTTTGCAACCAAGGTTCAAAATCTTTAAAGCATTTGAAGTTTTTACCATAAATCGAATTTCACAAATTTAAGTTTCTTACTTAAGATTGAGAGTCTTCAAGTATTCATCATTATCTAAAAGAAAATTTGAAAGGAATAATTTCATAAACATTGCATAGAGGAATGAAGCTACCATTCATTCATTCAAAAAACAACGACAATATCACTCCTTACATATAGGTCGAAGATCTGTCTCAACTCATGTTCCATAAGTGCACTCTCTCTCCCCTTCCGACCATCAATTTCATGTAATTTTTCACCATAATATCCACAATTTATAAAATCGCAATTGTCAAAGATAATTTATATAAAGTAGAAGAGAATTATAAATGATCTTACTCTCCCGAAGCTTTTGACACTTCGTGACGTTAATTATATGAACTTGTGCTTCCTCCTAATTTATGACAACAATTGAAGCTCAAAGTGTGTGTGTGTGTCACGTGATTTGTAATGACAAGACTTGAAGCGTCACATGAAGTGTAGAAACAACTTTAGAAAAAGTTCAAAGATAGAGTTAAAATTCTTAACACATAATTTCCTATTTAAATTACATTCCTCTAATTAACCAAAATTCGGCAATAGATTCTAGTATTACATAACATAACAAATACGATACAAATTAAACTACGCCTACTCGTCGTCATCGTCGTCGTCGTCCTCCTCCTCCTCGTCCTCGTCCTCGTCCTCGTCGTCATCCTCCTCCTCCCCCTCCTCCTCCTCCTCCTCGTCGTCCTCGTCCTCCTCCTCGTCGTCATCCTCCTCCTCCCCCTCCTCCTCACCACCACTAGCAACATGAACACTTGTTCCGAACCACTCACCTTTATCGTTTGCGGCCGGTAACCATATCTTATTCAACACTTCAAAACCAACTCTCGTAAACCCTTGATCCCCATAACCCACACCCCAAGAATTTTTTATTAGAACATAGTGCTGGTCAACGTTTCCTGCAACATTGATCCCCACAACAAGCACTGTATGATTTGAATTAAATCCATACGCTCTTCTATTTGCATGACGAAAAATCCCACCGTTTGCGGCACGCTCTGCTGCTGCAGCCCTATCAATTAGCTTACCAATATAAATGTCTGCAGCAACTGGAAATCTTCGATTTTCCGGATTCCCTAGAAAGTGATGCACTAGTGTCGGTTTTATCTTTTTAGATTCGTGACAAATTCGAGTAAGATAATACCGAATGTGGCCTCTTTCCCTATAGCGCTGGTCATTCCATGCATTGTAATGGCGTGATTGACGCTCGTATGGATAGTCATCTCTTGTTTCAAGACCGAGATCACTGTTGGTAACAAAGTTAGATATACGTACTCGTTTTCTGTTAAATGTCTGTCAACCAATGGCATTGGAGACAGGAATGGTTCGTTAGGTGTTCCCCTGATCATCCGGATTGTAGTGCCAGCCATGTCCGTAAATACGATATAGACGCAATGCGACTCCGACTTTTGTTTTTCGGCTAGCGGTGTGTGAATTCTGCATGAAACTTCTCCATGTGCCATATCTGTCACTGCCACAAGGTAAAACGTTAAAATTAAAACAATAAACATAAATAAGAGCAATTATAAATTCACAAAATAAACTCTTAAAATCACAAAATAAACTTAAAAGAAAAAGCGTTCTAAACACTTTTATACCCCATTCAGTTCCCGCCTATTATAAAAACCGTGATTTTAGAACTACAAACCAAACATTGCCTTAAATAACCCTCAAACTTTTTGTAATCATAACATGTCCGCCACAACATATATAAATCACTACTTACTACCTAAAAAGGAAAAAAATAATTTGAAGCATCAGTCGTTTAATCTAACAACATTAATAATTGCCAAAATACGCAAACTCAACCTAACCTCCACTATTCACTAGTCAAAAACAGGACCCGATAAAGTGTTTAGAAAACACGTAAAATTATATTAACTAGTCAAAAGCAGGTTTCATTAACAACAGGTTAAATTCACATGTGGTTTCGTAAAATTATATTGTTAAACAAAATAACTAAACTTTGCAAACAGTGTATACTTTCCATGTATAAAAAAAGCGTGTATGTTTTCAAGAAAGATTATATCACCTCGATCTGGAAAGCTAGAAGAGAGCAAAAGGTTTTGGAAAAGAGAAACGTGTTTTATGTGAATGTTGAGCAATGGAGAAGTGTTGGGACAAAATGGAACACATGTGGTTTATATATAGAGAAAAGTGAAGGGGAAGGGGGTCATTACGTCACGTGGATGATGGGTCCAAAGTAAGGGTGTTTTGGGTATACTATTCATGATATAAAAGTTGATACCATTTATGTTTGAAGATAAAAAAAGAGAAACTATTGTAACTAAGAAATATCACTTCAGCTAGGGTTGAGCACCGAAGGTTCATAATCGAACCGCATCGACAAAAACAACTGAACCGACAAAAACTAAACCGGGCCGATGGTCGGTCGATTCGGTTTCGGTTTCAAGTTTTACATAATTTAGGTTTTGGATTGGGTCGGTTCGGTCCGGTTCGGACCAAAATCGACAAAAAGATATCAAAATACACTTAGACCGACAAACCGAACCGACCCGACGGTCCGTTTCGGTTCTGATTTTTCATGATTTTTTCATAAATTTCGGTTTCGGTTCGGTTCGGTTTCGGTTCGGTTCGGTTCGGTTCTGATTTTTCATGAATTTCGGTCCTCGGTTTTTTCGGTTCAGGTCGGTTCCGACCCAATGCTCAACCGTAACTTCAGCTGGTTAGAGTGCATGGTGTGGTTACGTAAAATTACGTTTAATAAGTTTCTAATCAAGAAACTCGTCTTCCACTACAACATCACTTAAGATATGAACAAATAATCTACCAACTTAGTTATGTGATCAAAGAATTTATTTTTCTCAAAACCTCAAAATTTTATGTGACAAAACATTTTTACAAAAGTATTTTTGCAATTAAAAAAAAATGTTTTATTAAAGAAAATAAATTTGAATTTCAAATATTCCATCATGCTTTCCATTTGTGGTTAGTTATACAAAAGAAGTTGAAGACGCAAGATAGGCTTAGACAATGGGATGCTAGTCCAATGACTGACTTAACCCTGTCTAGATGCCCGCTATGTGAATTAGTTCCCGATTCTCACGACCATTTGTTTTTTCAATGTGTGTTCTCATCTGAGGTATGGTCTCAAGTGAAGTTAAAGGCTGATATGCATAATAAACGATTAATAACAATTGTTACCCATGCGTGTTAAATATCAAGCATGTGATGTTTATAACCTTCATTGTCCACGCTTTACGAAATCATCGCCTTATGCTTGCTAGTCCTATAGGATAAAACTTGAAAGCGTTTTGCTTCCTTCGGTTAGATATGACGAATATGATATCACCAACATCAATACAAAACCGGATCATAATCAACTGTGACATAAACGACGGAGGTATCATGCCGCTATAGTCTCCCCAGTTCGATGGTACTAAATCTTTTTAGTAATGTTGAACTCGAATACCATGGACGCTAAATAACATAATCAACACATAATAACCAAGTGTTTCATGGATGCTAAATATAAAACATTTAGCTTTCTTATACCTTACGGCCGGTGCCAACTACCTTAAATTCAATGCAATTTCCTCATATTGTAATACTCTGGTCAAACATTTTTTGTAATAGTAAATAATAGTGGCTCAAAACATTATTCTTTTTGTTGATTTTCATGCAACCGAAGACTCATAGGTGCACGTTGTTCCAAAGACGAGAGATCGATAAATGATTGGTTAGTTCCGAACATTGTTTCTTCGAGACTGTGTTTCATACGATGACAAGAAAATTATTTACCGGATGTCTTGGTTTTCAAGAGAATTGTGAACTTGAGCAGATAAAATTATATTTAGTTACGAGTGGATTATTATAACGTCTAACTTTGAGGGATTACTTTAAAATTTAGACTAATCTCATAGGTGCAATGAACCCTTTCGAGTGTTATGAACTAATATATAAAGCAGGTTATGAGACCGGGAAGAAACCGAGTACGGAAGATAAGCACCGGGTTATAAACTTGCAAATTTAGGATCAGCAACCGGAGCGTAGGTCCTATACGGAGCATAGGTACTTATCATTGGCTTGTATTTTTGTGTTGAAAACGAACTGATAAGTGGGTTCAAGGCTAGTATTTTGGAGCCCGACATTAAATAGCCACTTGTATGTACATCCAGAGATAACGAAAATAATTGACGGTGGAAAAAGAAGAACTTTATCAAACGTCTAATAAAATAGTTATAACGCGTCCGGATAAGTTAAGTATAAAGATAGATAAGTTAAGTATGCTTGAGAAACTGCAAAAAGTTACTAAAGAAGTATGGAGTCCCCATGAATCGCGTGATTCCATTTTTTTTTTCACCACGGGTAAATAAGTTTACATGAAAAACAATTTTATTTAGGAATACAATTTGTTTCTCTTCTTGTGAATTTCACATAGGTCAAAGCGAAACCCTTTATAAATCACATAAAATAGATGTGCCTTTAACAGCATAAGTTTTTAGTCGATATAGATATAGGCACCTAACATGCTCTCTTTTTTTTTACGAGACTGGACACCCCAAAAGTAATGATATATTTAAATAAATTTAAATGATTTCTTCCTTAAATATAAATACGACAATCAAAGTAAAACATGAAATAAATTACTTTAACCGGGCCTAGCTTATAGGGCCTAGACAGATGAGACTTATGGAACACAGTACTACTCTTATTTTCAAAAGCTAACATTGACCACACCTATCATGAATTGGTGGGAATAAGACTACGAATGAATTCTGTACAAGTCAAAGGATTCAATATTTTATTATCGTCATTCGTCAGCAATCTACTTCAAAAAGGTTGTAAATGGTACGTAAAGCAAAAGTTATAAAACAGTGTTTTGGCTACCAACCATCTTCCACCATGTATCCGCTAGGTAATACACCTTAGTTTTTGCCTAACTTCTCGGGTATGCATTTTCAAAGTTATTTTTAAGTTTCATAGCAAGGACGCTAGCAAATAAATCACCCACGTACGATCGTGCTAAAAAATAAATACTGTGGGATATAGACACCATCATGAAAGCATAATCATTCCGATAATAACATGTCGTAAAAAATATAAGCCTTCTCCCATGCTTGCAAAAAGTATATTGGAATTTCATGTTATCCCCAGCTACATCTCATAGCTCAAATAATAAAGTTATATGAAAGTTTAACCATAGGGAAAAGTGTGTATCAGCCGATGCAAGCATATACGATACAAGTATATACTACATACTTTCTGTGAGTTAGGTGTGACATAGTACATAATATCTTTTTCACAATCTAAATATTTTGTCTTTCTCTTGCATCTTGTCACATCTTTTCAATAGTGAAAAGCACATGCTAGAGTGCTAGAGTTAACATAGTTTTTCTTAAACCCTTGCCAGCTAGCATATCTTTTGCACTTTTATCATATCTTTTCAATACTTTTCAGTAAGCCTATAGCCAATTACAACCGAACAGCCAAACTATTGGCTACTTCCTAAAGCATGCAATCTTACCGTCAAATGTGTATTTGCCTTTTCAGAAAACTACTCGGTATAACATCAATCATGCGTGAGTATTACTACGTATAGTGTTGTTATTGATTTTTGCAACATTGTTGAAGTAAAACCTTGTAAGTGGGTTCTACCTTTAAGCTTGCCGTCCGGCCTCAGATAATGCCCTGCACAAGAGTAGCACACGTTAGGCTCGCCTTGGGTTTTATCCCAAAACCAACCTCAGGTGTGAGGATGAGTATGTGTAAGGATGAAGGGTTTATAATAAATGCTCGTAAGAGTATAGTGTGTGTGTTAGTTGAATCATAAATGAAGTGAAGGGTATTTATACTACTCATCTTATTACCTACTCTGCCTTGGGAAGGAGCAAGGCCATACCTGGTTGTTGGATGTCAGAGCAAGTGGGCGACACGATCCCCGAAATCCTGGGATTGTGTTATGTCCTCGGTTCATACCCGTTGAGACTTTTCCTTCGGTATGTGCTCTTCGGCTCGACCTATATGAGCCGAATGGTTTCCAGCCATTCGGCTACATACGTCAACATGTCCCCCCCCCCAGTATTGGAGTATCGGTTCCGACCGATGCTCCAATTCCGTTATGCGTGTGAGTGTCGTTGGTCCCTTGCCGTTTGTGGTGGAAATGCTACGCGTTTTTGTACGAAGTTTATTCACTGCGTCAAAATTACCCTTATGCCCCCCCTTTGACAGCTGGTTACCACTTAGGTTTTGCGCAGACATCAAACGGTCCCAGCTTAGCTACGTGTCGAGGGTGGTACACGATACGACGTTTCACACATCCCCATATCGACTATATATATACCACTTCTTTACTCTTCATTTTTACTTTTTACTGTGTTTTTCTTCAAATCTCTTCGGTTGCTTCTTGTTATTTTGCAAAGCTATTCCGAGGTGCGTTTCCACCCTTCTTATTTTTGCTACTTCGTATTGTTTTTTACCATGGCCGTAAGTGAACCTGGGGAGATGAACGTTCCGGTTGACCCACCTTTGTTACTGACATCCAAACCTCCCGGTAAGTTTGATATGCATATGCACCCATCTAGGCTTTCCCAGAGAGATCTAGACGATATGATAATAGAATTCGGAATCCCGCTAGACCTTCATCCCATACTTCCCCCCCCCCCAGATCTCACCATGAACGAATTGCCGGGAGACAAAATAGGGGTGTACGTTCAACTCATGAGATTAGGAGGCGTTAGGATACCTTTCTCGGCTTTCCTTTTAAGCGTCATAGACCATTTTAACGTGCATCTGTCTCAGTTAGTTCCGCTGGGTGTAAATAGGGTGATGTTGTTTGAGGTTCGGTGTTATAGTTTAGCGGTTGTGCCCACAGTCTCCTTGTTCCGAGTGTTCTACCGATTATGTAAGCAGGGACACTGGTTCTCATTTGAACATCGGACGGGTAAACATGCCAAAACGTGTTTTTATGAGATTTTGACAAGTTTGAAACGGTGGAAAGATTTTTTCTTTTTGATTGACCGGAGGGCTATACCGAACGCTATGCCGTGGAGGCATAGGGATTCGCAGATAACGGATCGTTTCCCAACCGGTTATTCCCAGCGAGATGCCAACACACTGGCTCTTCGACCTATAGTACTTCGGAAACCACCGAACAGTCTTCTTTGGGTGTATGGGCTTACCAACACCTTCCGGATATCAGGCTTCTCCAAAGTAGGCGTTACCGTCGTCATCAGAAGAATCAGAATCCTGATCATGCTTACCCTTCCTGACGAACCCAGTTGACTTCTTCTTTGGACAGCCTCTATTCAGATGATCCTCTGAATGACACATGAAACACTTGAGTTTACCAGTTCCACCCCTTGACTTAAACCGCGAACTTCCACCAGAATGAGCTTTCCTTGAATGATTTGACCATCCCCTTACATATAACCCGTCACCAGCTTCTTCCTTTGTGCCTTCGGTTTTTTTCTTCAACTCCTTTGAATTTAGAGTTGCCAGAACATCCTCCATTGTCAAGGATTCCCTCCCATACAACAATGTCTCCATAAAGTTTTCATAAGACGATGGCAACGACGTAAGTAGCATAAGTGCCTGATCTTCATCCTCAATCTCGATATCAATATTCACCATATCAAGTATCAACTTATTAAACTCATCTATATGATCACCCAGTTTCGTATCTGGACTCATATAGAACGTGTACAACTTCTTCTTTAGATACAGTCTGTTTGCTAAGGACTTAGTCATATAAAGACTAGTCAACTTCGTCCAAATTCCTGCCGCAGATGTTTCCTTGGTAACTTCCCGTAAAACCCGGTCTCCCAAGCATAGAATCAAGGTATTGTATGCCTTCTTCATCAAAGCAGCCTTTTCACCTGCTTCCATGTCCACGGGTAATGTCTCCAATGCAGCATCACATCCCAGCTGTACCATTAAAGCACGCATCTTTATTTGCCATAACCCGAAGTCATTCTTCCCATCGAATTTTTCGATGTCAAACCTAGTTATAGAACTAGCCATTCTTCTTATACCTTGCTACAAACCTTGTCAAGTTGTTTCTTAACCAACTTTACCGACAAGTCTCACAAGCCGTGTGCAATATTCCCATTGTTGCTATAAACCCTTCTTGTGAATCGAATTAATTAGAATAACCCTAAACCCTCGATTTCGAACAAGCAAACCCTGATCGTTAACTTGAAACCCAAGCAAACCACGATCAAACTTGAACCACAAGAAATTGGTTATAGGACAACAAAATATTCCTTGTCAACTTTGTATGATTCTTTATCACGTGCTATGAACCTTTGTCTTCTTCGATTGAACCTGCTGCTCCAAAAAATACGATTTGAAAACCGAACCTCGAAAACCTCGAATAAACTCGGAACCTTGATCTAATGCGGAACTTCGATGACCACAATAACCCCGGCTCTGATACCACTTGTTGGGAAATACCTCGACAACAATCTGAAGTTCGATTGCGGAAACGCTAGATCGCAAGTAGTATCGAACACAAGTAGCAACACGAGAGACTACAAAAAACCGACAAGAATATGCACACGATATACCCTCAACGAACCTTTTATTAAAACCAATAAAGCCTTTACAATTGAGGAAAAAGAATGAATAACTAGCATCCCCCCTCATCTCTATTTATAGAGATGAGGGGGTAGAAACCTATCCTAAGTCAAATAGGAAACATCCTTGCCTTGCAAGGCAAGCTAAACAATTCCTAGTTCAAGTCTACTACCTAATCTAATTACAAAGTACACTTAAGTACCTAATGTTTAAGTTACTACTAATATATAACATCGTAAGAAAGTCATATCGAGATTGAATATCAGATAGACGTGGTACATCTTTGTTGCTATGTGGAAGTTAACTCGGATCATCAAAGCAACATTTATATCTTCTTTGTTGTCCATAATACTATGTGACTCTTATTTTTAAGACTTGTTGTTTGTTGTCTTTCTTTCCGTAACAAAAGAAGAAGTTCCAGGCTAGTTGTACCTATAAATTAGAAATCAAGAAGATGTGCGAGAAAATCTCAAAAGACAGCATATATGATAAAGAAATGAAAGATTTTTCAGTAGACCTAAAGGATAGTCCCATGGCAAGCCTTGCTTATCTTGATGATCAAGATGTTCTGAAAAGGTATCGAGACTTCAAGAAGTTTGATGTAGTCGAAGACTATTCAGATCATCTTATTGGAGCTCAGATGAGGCAGGCAAGTTCGTGTGTTTATACATTTGATATAATAACAACGTTAGTAACTATTATGATTATTATTATTGTTAAGAATACAATGTATTAATTAATTGACATGTTTTGTTCAGGAATATATAAGCGTTAAAAAGATAGAAAAAGAATGGAAGATTCTTAAGGAAAATTTGCATGGTACATTCATTATTATAATTCGTATTAGTATTATTGTTTCCTTGTTTCATGAAGAAACAAAGACATTCGACTTTCCCTTTATTTTGTGACAAAGAAAATATTTGTGAGGGCTTACAAACCGATGAGGGAATTATTAAGAGCTGTAATCATTGGAGCAAAAGGGACTCCATATCATGACGGTCTTTTCTTCTTTGACGTGTGTATGCGAGGAGGTTATGTTACTTCTTCTAGCCCAGAACTTGTATCATCTCATCTTATTGTTTCTATGTCATCGTACTTATACTTAGGATTTCCCAGTAATGCGCATTATTTACATGTAGTAACGTGCTCAGTCAGTTCAACTATTTTTTGTTTCAGCGGGTGCGGAATCACTGGCATCACTCTGACCGCCTTTCTATCAATCCACACATCTACGCATCGGGTGAAGTTTCCTTGAGCCTTTCGAGGAGATATCGTAATGGAAAAATAGAATTTATCCAATGTGAAGCCAGTTTATGAAACAATGTCACATTCAATTCCAAATATCCTTGAAGTGGACGAAACAATATGTGATGATTTTGATTTCTTTTTTAATTTATCGTTGAATCTTGAGTAGTAGTAGAAAAGAGAAGCATAAGAGGCTCGACCGAACTTGTGATGATCCAACTTGGGGGTGTACTACTTCTTGTTGTACTAACTCAGTAACTCTCTATCTATTCCATTGCTAGCTAGCTTCTTGCAATCTTGCTAGCTAGCTAGTATGTTAATTCAAATCACCATTCAAAACATATAATCTATATCTTTGAACTGCAGAAGGATCACTCGGAAAGGAGACTGGATGCTTATCGCTTAGATTCTAATGGAGGCACTGGTATAGTTCTCACATTGTCATTGGTTGATCTGGAAAAAAATATTTATTCCTTTGTATGCTTTCCCAATCACATCACACATACGTTCTATGAAGGTTTATGCATTCAACGCAACACGAAAAAGCTGAAGATAAGAGAATTATCCGATAACTCATTTGGAGACTTCACTCCCTTGCCTCGTTCAATTCCTTCTCCAGTGACTCCTCAGATGGGTGACATGGCCAATCGAAAGAAATTCATGGACTTACTTGTACCTGATCGTGGTAAAAGATCAAAAACTCTTAAGGTACTAATATCTTGATGTATCATGGATCATTAGCATGATGATTCTTCACTCTATGTTAACATGCTGGTTCCTATTACCTCCCCAGATCCCCGTTGGGCAGCCAGGTTCAGGAAGCCCGTGGCCTTTATTTGAAGATCAGGTTAAGCTCTCACTTCGTGTTCATTACTTTCTTCCAGTGGAGGTTTGATGTTGTTTGGAAAATGTCACTTATGTTACTCTTGTTGCACCTCAGTCCCTTGTTGTGCTGGTCCATGATATTGGTCCCAACTGGGGGCTAATAAGTGATGCCTTCAACAGCAGTTTGCGATTCAAGGTAGATACTGTAATTGTGTTTCTTTAGGTTATTTTATTTTATCTTATTTATTATTATTAGGTCTTAATGTTAGCACTGAATGCCTCCACCCTTTCTTAGTGATTCTTATCTTGTTATTTAAATAGTTATTGATTTATTGAATGTTAGGACTCACTTATGTATTATGTGCCTTCTCTTTATTGTTTACTAGTAGCTGTTACGCCCTTTTGCCTTACATTATTGTTTACTGTGCTTGAATGTGCAGCGTATCTTCCGGAGTTCCAAAGAATGCAAAGAGCGTCACAAAATCTCTCATAAATTAAACTTGATTTATGAGGAATATATAAGCGTTAAAAGTATTTAAACTTTGGGTTTGCCATCGGCAATTTAAACTTGATTCAGCCCAAAAGTATTTTCACAAATCCAACCCAACTTAGAACACTTTTGTAGAATGTCAGCCCGAGATACCACTCGGCCCAATCTCAATCTGATGATCAAGCTTCTTGAATTACTCAACCCGAGATAACACTTTCTATTCTATATATCCGGAGCCTTTAAGGTTAGAGGTTAGCGTGTTTCTAAATGGTTTTAACAAGGAGGAGTATCGATGAAACATCATCTTCTGTAAGTTTATCGTATATTTTATACATATCGCTGTTTTGGATTAATTTATTTGTCGCTTACTTGAAAAAGTTAGATGGTCTTGGTGCTAATAAAGGTGAATTAAGATGTCAAACATTAGCCTTATCAGATGTAGTTTTCTGTTTGTCAGAATTCTGATGTATGTCTTTTATTTGTTAACTGATCTAAGGGCATGTCTTGTTTTTCCATGTACCCTTTCTTGGAAATTAATATATTGTTCACCTTGGCACAAAAAAAAAAAAAAAAAAAAAAAAAAAAAAAAAAAAAAAAAAAAAATTATTGTTGTTTAACATATATGTGTACGTGTTTCAATAATTTGATCATTATTGTTGTTTCTTTTTAGTGTAAAATTAATATATTGTTTCAATAAGTTGATGAAACAGTGATAAAAGCTAATCTATGAGATGTATACTTCAATAAGCAGAAATGATTTAAACATAAAACTGAATTGCATTAAAGATCAAACAATTACAATAGAAAGATAAATTTTACACTAAAAAGCTGAGATGAAAAATTGGCAGAGTTTGGCTACTCCAAACTCCACACTAATACAAGCTATCATATCTCCTATTTATAGCTACACTGAGAGTTGGGGGTCACGGATTGCCAAGCTGGCAATCCGTGTGCTTGTGCTTCTTCAAAGTAATTCTGAGCCCTTTGATCAATTTCCAATCATTGCCCCTTGATAAGAGCCCTTGGATTACAAGCTATGACGTGGTAGAGCCAATGAGATGATGCCACGTTGCTTATTTTGTGCTTGTTACGCTCTGACATACCTCTGACATGCTTCTAGAAACATAATGAGATTACCTAATTACCCTTAATTGTGGTAATTTTGATGCTTGGTGATTTAGGGTTCTTAGGGAACAGTAGTTTCTGGGATTGGGGTTAATTTGGGTGGAGGGAAAAAGGGTACGGGTAATTTTGTTTATTTATTTTGTGTTTGTTGACCCTTTGACCGATTGACCAAAAGGGTGGTGTTGGGCTCGGGTAAGGATTTGGTTTTTTATATTTTTGGGCTTGGGGTGATAGTTTAGGATTGGGCTTTGGTTAATGATGGATGGGATTGGTATTTGGCTGTTGGACCAGGTTTTGTAATATGGATTTAAGGTTTAGTAAAAATGAACATCAAGGACCAATATTGTAGATTTTGAAATTCCAAGGACCACTTCTGTCATTATTGAGAAATATTATCCAAGGGCTATTCTTGACAAAATGATGATTCTTCAAGGTAGAATGAAACTTTAAGCTCAAATAATTATCCGGTCTTGAAAAATGCTTCCCGGCATCGGCTTTTTAATCCTTTTCCACTCTCGTGCTCGGTTTTCCGGGTTTTTGCTTGATTTCTTAAAATATCCGTACCTGCATATCACAAACACAAAAACATCGTATATTTGGCATTATTCGATTAGTTTTTGGTCTTTTGAGTCCGGTTTTGGTCTTATAAAAGGTGTGTAAATTAATACACACCAAGCCCTAAAACATACATTCATGAAATTGTGAAACTATAGGGGTACTTATATTTATTGATATAAAACATGGTGGAGGAAATAGTTATAAGTTGTATTTTCTATTTTATCCCCTACTTTGTCTACGTGAGGTCCAAAACAATGTTTTCGTGACTTTAGGTTCGAGGCAGTTCGTTTAGTTGAGGTAAGATGCAAGTATATAAACGGTGACTATATGACTACTTGAGTTAGTGGTTATAACAGTACTTGCTTATGTGACATTTAAAACCATGATAACTTGGTACTTAAATCTGCCTTCTCTTTTTGCAGTTGAATTACGCTCACTTGCAGAATTGTCTTCATTCTTATTAATTTAGGAGTCGTCTGAATGGGTTCGCTTATGGTCGCAACATCTGCATATTGGGAGGCCTTTAAGGTAAAACTAAATATGCTTACTACAAACAGTTTTTCATTTAGCTGATTTACTGTGAGATCCAGTGGCACGTATTTTTCTAATACCAGGTTGCAGACATGTTGATTTTATCTATTGAACATGATTCCATATTAAGTTTCATATGCTTTAAACTCATATAGTGATTTACTCATCAGTTATGGTGTCATTTGAATTCGAGAAATTGGACTTGGTTATGAAGCTGTGATACTAATTTTCTTGTTATATTGACTTTTTAAAGATCAATGATGGATTATTGTTACTTAAATGATGGATTATTGTTAATGCATATGATGTGTAAGCGGGCAATGCGTGTGGCTACTTATTTGTTTCGTCCCTACAGATACACCATCTGGGATTCAGCTTCCCACGCTTTCTATGAACGTGTGCACCATGGTTTCTTCAGCGTCATATCAGAACATCAAAGGCATACGTGTAACCCCACAAGGTTGTTCACCTGAAGACCGCGACAACTTTCTATCATTTGATGATCCTTTTCGAGGTCAATACCCTTCTATTTCATGTGGCCTAAAAACATGTCATTTGTATTCAGTTGTTACATCATATGAGTTCAAGATTCATCTTTTTTGGCAATATGTACTCTGTTTTTACTTAATGGAAACTACATGTCATTCTAAAAGTTTGGTGTATTTGGAATTCTCATTTTTTAGCCGTTTTTTTTTGTTTCTGTCATTAAATAATCTGCATTGAACCTGGTATTGTCGCTTTAAGGAGTTACATGCCTTCGAGTTTATGTTATTAAGTGTATAGCTTAATTATCCAAAAAAAAAAAAAAAACAAATGCAACAGCAAAAAAAAACAATTCTGCTTTATTTATGGAAAACCACCTCCGCTAAAAAACAGGCCCGCCGGCACCTTTAGTAGTTTTGCAAAAAAATGTCTTTTTAACTTTTGGGTTGCGTGTAAATTCTTCGGTTGTAACTTTCTTTTATTTATAGGTTTCTCGGCCAATTTAATTCTTTCTACAATCTAAATTAGACGAGTTTCCTCATGTGAAAATTATGAAGGTACAGGATGCTAAGGAGGTACCAAGCTTTATTTATTTGAATATTCTTATAATTTTGACTAACTTTATATGGTATTAATGTCGGTGGCTGACCATCACGGTGTCAAAGAAGGTGGAAACAGCGCGGGAACATTGGGCGGGTTGGAATTGAAGGCCCCGTAGAATTTAGTGTACCATGCTATTTTAGACAAAAAGAAATGTGAAGGCTATAATTAACGACAAACGAAACAACTCTCGGTTAAACATTGTACTTTACTTATGCTACCATAAAACTCTTAAAAAAACTCTAATAAAAGAAAAACAGATTTTGTGTAAAGGTATAGTAAACAGAAAATGTAACGTAACTACCGAAATTTAACACTATAACCGACAAACTAAACGGGTCCGTATCCGGCTAAACAATAATTTGTCTTTACAACTCTTAAAAAAATCCACTAAAAGAAAAAAAAAAAACCTTATTGTATAAGCTATGAAACAAAATAAGTGTAACGTAAATACCACACAAACAATAATGTGCCCCGCACCAAATACTTTGGGTTTGCCATGGGCAATTTAAACTTGATTCAGCCCAAAAGTATTTTCACAAATCCAACCCAAGTAAGAAGAGTTTTGTTGTACAATGTAAGCCCAATCTCAACCTGATGATAATAACCGGGCGGGCCACAAGCTTCTTTTGATACATACACTCAACCGACCAAACAACACCTACTTTACCAACTTGGTTGGTTGGTGTAATCCCAAAAAGTTACCACCTCGTATTCCAATCACACACACTACTTTACCCTTTAGGTTAGAGGTTAGCTTGTTTCTAAATGGTTTTAACAAGGAGGAGTATCGATGAAACATCATCTTCTGTAAGTTTATCCTATATTTTATACATATCGCTGTTTTGGATTAATTTATTTGTCGCTTACTTGAAAAAGTTAGATGGTCTTGGTGCTAATAAAGGTGAATTAAGATGTCAAACATTAGCCTTATCAGATGTAGTTTTCTGTTTGTCAGAATTCTGATGTATGTCTTTTATTTGTTAACTGATCTAAGGGCATGTCTTGTTTTTCCATGTACCCGAAATTAATATATTGTTCACCTTGGCGCAAAAAAATATATATATATATTGAAAAAGTTAGTATATCACTGTAAAACAGTCAGTGGTTTTGGGGCTTATTTGAATTTGAACTTGATAGATCATGTTGAAGTTTTTGTGAATAGGAGGATATTGAATAAAGTTAAAACAAAAACTTGAATTCTGAGATGTTGAGAGGACCCATCTTTGTGTGTATTGTGTTATGTTAGTTTTGAGGTTTCAGTGTTTTGAGAATTCTGACATGTTATGTAATCTGTACCATTATGTTGAGTAATAGATTTGCTGTTTCTAAAAAAAAAAAAAAAAAAAAAAAAAAACTTGAACATGATCTATCAATTTGAATTCTGTTGATAGTGTTATTATTATATAGGCATTCATTCAAACAAATGATATTGTTTTCAATAATTTTCTTGATGTGCTTGGATTATTGATCAATATTCACTATATATATATATTTTTACTTATCAGCTTCTTTGTTTGTTTAACATATATGTGTACGTGTTTCAATAATTTGATCATTATTGTTGTTTCTTTATTTGCTCATTGCTGCAGGTCAAACCTCCTAACAAAAAACTTAAAGTATCAACTTTTAGCACAAGTATGCATGAATTCCTTTTCTTTTAGCCGCCATTGGTGCTAATTAAGTAACAACAACTTCCTTAACTATTGTTATTTTTGTGCATGGCAGCGCCATCTGAAATTCCAAAGCCGCTGTATGATCTGCTTCAGAAAATAGCAAGATTTAGGGAGTCTTTAAAGCAGAACCCCAACAACCGTCATGCAAAAACCAAATTGGAATATCATGAGCCCTTGATTCACTGTGCTGTTGCTTACCACCTAGCGGTCGATGAGTTGCCACTTAACTGGGAATAGTATGTTCTCTAGCTAGCTACCTTTATTTTTTTCTTTATCTTGTAAACAATTAAAGATAATTAATAATTTACTCTCATAAGTTTCTTATCTCCTTTTGCTCTCAATACCCTTTTCTTGCAGCGACCCCGAAACCTCCTATGTTCCGAAGCCTCCTGCACCACCCAAACCCAAAACGAAGAAGAAGATCAAGAAGAAGATCAAGAAGAAGATCAAGATAACCTGTATGTATTCCCATTCCTTATTAATGTTACTTGTATAAGAATTTCTATTTATTTTTATTGCACTCTGATCATTAATAAGTTAGGTCAATACAATTTCACATGTATTATGATGAAAACAGATATTTAAGTTTCTAATCTACGATAATGTGGACATGTGTGTGTGTTTCTTATTTAGGGAGCTCGTATAATTACCACGGCCCTTATCAGTTGAACGACTATGAGAAGAAAGTCTGGAATTCGTTTTTAATGAACGATAAAGCTGTATGTATCAGTTGTTCGTCCCTCTTTTTCTCTTTCTCTTTTATACAAACCTACATCCACGATTCTAGCGCATAAATATTTTGTCACGTATTTGGTTTGTGTGGCAGTGTGCAAATAAGTATGTGATGTATCCGGTGGAGGAACATTTACATACGGTTGATGATGTTAGGGTTGTTGATTTACTTGGAAAATTTGCGGTTAACACCTTTAACAAATCTTGTAAAATGGTATGGTTACATTTCTCCACCTGCTTTCAAGTTTTGAGGCCATCTCCCTTGCCAGCTGTTTTGCTTACATAAATTAATTCTATGTTGTTAGTATGTTAACAAAGACGAAGACAACCAGGTCAGTGGGGCTGAATTCATGGAGTGCAAATTCTATAAATTGACATGGAAGTATATCTTCTACATGACCATAGAGGCCATTGAACAAGGGATACCTGGAGTGTATGAGACCAGAGTCGAATGTGTTCCTGAAAACGGTGGTGCAATGACACTGCTGAACTTTGTGCTAACGGATCATGAACCAGAGTGTATGTGAATATGGAGCGATGCAGTTATCACTTTCTTTTTAGAACCCATTGACATACTCTCTATAATTAATGAATATGACGTATTAGCTCTAGTTTTTCCTTTTTCCTCTTATATTGTTGAAACAGTTAAGAGGTGATAAATTTTGACCCATTTGTATGAAAATGGGTTGGTTTGGGTTACATATCTCATCTTCAACGGGCCAAGGGGGCCATTTTTAAAACCTAGCCAAAGCTGAAACAGGTCGAAGGGATTGAAAGTCATATTTTTATTCTAAATATGAAGTGCTTGTCACCTCTAACTAGCCCAATAAACTACATAGCACTTTATTAGATTAAGTAAGCTGCATAAATTAAAAATTTTCTTTTGGAGTCTTGTTCCTTGATGCCTTATCTTTCATGCAGGGAAACGACCATGGGTCAAACCCCGCGTGGAATCCCAATTCGAGTATGAAACTGTGGAAGGTTAGTCTTCCTTTTATTTCTTGCTGTTTGGACTTTAGGATTTGGCTCTTTTTGGTTCCCCGTTGATGTAACTTGCAAAATTTGAAATCCAAATTGCTAAACATGTAATAGATCTTCTTGTCATAATTGATCCCTTAAGCGTTGTATGTCTATATCAAATGACTTGTATGTAACATATTGAGGTTTGAGTTTCGATTAATGATTTTAGATAACTTTGTAGATGGTTCCTCTGATCCTGAAGACTTCTACAAGCTTACTGGAATGGTGCATAGGTTGACTGCGAGTGGTGGTTTTAACTATCATAACCCAGCATATTCTCCTCACATGCTTAATTACTGTCGTCATAAAGATAAAAAAGCTTTGTCTTTTGAGGTTAATGTAAGCAAGCCGTAGTCAGCAACAAAAACTATCATGATGGATCGTTGATTTAGCCTAAATATGTCACAAAACTAGAAAGCTTACGACTTTCGGACCATAAAGTCCTGCATTTCTTTTTGATAACATATGTGTTGTGGCGTGCGACATGCACTTTCAGTTGTACTTTATGCATGATGCATTTTTGGTTGCACTATATTCTCATCAGGGGATTATTAGACTTATAAGTTATAATATATCTTTTAGCTTTTGGCATGAATGTCTTGTGTGTCTATAAAGTGAAATAAGATTGTTCAAATGATGCATTCGTTTTTGTTTTTGAAATGTATTTGCTTACTAAAATTCGCATTTGAGTAATAATAACCTCCAGTGGACCTCTCAATTAAGGGGTCTAAGAGTCTTTCATCACATAACATTGTTGCCAACGTTGTTAGGGGGTCAAGGTTGTCTCAAGGTGCCTTGGGTATGATGGGGAGTGATAAAGGATGTCTGTCACATGGAACATCAAGGCTCAAAGTCTACGACTTGGATTTCGGGTGGGAGAAACATGGAAAGTATTAGGTTATATCTATTTATTACAATGGTTTTGATATCTGTTAATGCAAGCAAAGAGTCACCCAGAAATCTTTGAAATCGGCCAATCCCTTCCTGCGAAGCAGATGGACGTCTTTATTATTATCTTTGAAAACGGATTAGAGGCTTTTTTGAATGAGTTTTGGCTTTGATCACTTCCAATATATGAATTGTCCATCATCATGTACCATGTTCCTTGTATATATTTCTTTCCCTAAGGCCATTCTTGCAGTGTGTTAAATTTGATATGAATAAAGTTGATCAACTTTTCTTATTAATTTATGTGGAAGTTATAATTACAAACATAAATGAGTTAAGATACCAACTATTTGACGACCCCGTTGAAATACGTATGCAAAATTCTGAAGTGGAACACCTAAAAAAACTCTTAGAGCCCAAGAAAAATCACATTTCGTATCCAAATAATTGTTCAACAACATTTGAGGTCAACAAACCTTATACAAGTATTGAGACTTGATAGCAACTCATTTACCACTAGCCGCTAGGCCAAAGGCCCTTTGGTATCAATTACAAACCTCGTCTCTCTCTCAAGGTTTCCTGATGACTCATTTTAGGAGACACGATTTTGTGAGTTGTATATGTGTCTCATTCAGCTGCCATTTCTTGATGAAATATCTTCGTCGCTTTTTTTTTTTAATAAGAAAATATACGGTGGTACGAGTAACAAATCCTCCTTGCCTATTCTATTCGCAAATGAGAAGACTTGCGTATTAAATCTTAGTTTAATTAAAATGTTTGAATGTGGATTTCACCTTCCATTCTGCCATTCAACAGGTTATGCCCAAAAGATCACAGCACGCGAGGATATTGAAGTAATAGTGGATATCGATAATGAAGAACCACCTTAAATCAAGTATAATGTAAAGCTTGTATAAGAAATGGAGATACTTTGAGATGGTGAAGTAAACCCAGTCATAGAAGATGCTGATATACAATTAGGGGAAGTAAACCCAGTCACAAAATAAACTCTTAAAATCACAAAATGAACTTAAAAGAAAAAGCGTTCTAAACACTTTTATACCCCATTCAGTTCCCGCCTATTATAAAAACCGTGATTTTAGAACTACAAACCAAACATTGCCTTAAATAACCCTCAAACTTTTTGTAATCATAACATGTCCGCCACAACATATATAAATCACTACTTACTACCTAAAAAGGAAAAAAATAATTTGAAGCATCAGTCGTTTAATCTAACAACATTAATAATTGCCAAAATACGCAAACTCAACCTAACCTCCACTATTCACTAGTCAAAAACAGGACCCGATAAAGTGTTTAGAAAACACGTAAAATTATATTAATTAGTCAAAAGCAGGTTTCATTAACAACAGGTTAAATTCACATGTGGTTTCGTAAAATTATATTGTTAAACAAAATAACTAAACTTTGCAAACAGTGTATACTTTCCATGTATAAAAAAAGCGTGTATGTTTTCAAGAAAGATTATATCACCTCGATCTGGAAAGCTAGAAGAGAGCAAAAGGTTTTGGAAAAGAGAAACGTGTTTTATGTGAATGTTGAGCAATGGAGAAGTGTTGGGACAAAATGGAACACATGTGGTTTATATATAGAGAAAAGTGAAGGGGAAGGGGGTCATTACGTCACGTGGATGATGGGTCCAAAGTAAGGGTGTTTTGGGTATACTATTCATGATATAAAAGTTGATACCATTTATGTTTGAAGATAAAAAAAGAGAAACTATTGTAACTAAGAAATATCACTTCAGCTAAAAAAGAGAAACTATTGTAACTAAGAAATATCACTTCAGCTAGGGTTGAGCACCGAAGGTTCATAATCGAACCGCATCGACAAAAACAACTGAACCGACAAAAACTAAACCGGGCCGATGGCCGGTCGATTCGGTTTCGGTTTCAAGTTTTACATAATTTCGGTTTTGGATCGGGTCGGTTCGGTCCGGTTCGGACCAAAACCGACAAAAAGATATCAAAATACACTTAGACCGACAAACCGAACCGACCCGACGGCCCATTTCGGTTCTGATTTTTCATGAATTTTTCATTAATTTCGGTTTCGGTTCGGTTTGGTTCTGATTTTTCATTAATTTCGGTCCTCGGTTTTTTCGGTCCAGGTCGGTTCCGACCCAATGCTCAGCCGTAACTTCAGCTGGTTAGAGTGCATGGTGTGGTTACGTAAAATTACGTTTAATAAGTTTCTAATCAAGAAACTCGTCTTCCACTACAACATCACTTAAGATATGAACAAATAATCTACCAACTTAGTTATGTGATCAAAGAATTTATTTTTCTCAAAACCTCAAAATTTTATGTGACAAAACATTTTTACAAAAGTATTTTTGCAATTAAAAAAAAATGTTTTATTAAAGAAAATAAATTTGAATTTCAAATATTCCATCATGCTTTCCATTTGTGGTTAGTTATACAAAAGAAGTTGAAGACGCAAGATAGGCTTAGACAATGGGATGCTAGTCCAATGACAGACTTAACCCTGTCTAGATGCCCGCTATGTGAATTAGTTCCCGATTCTCACGACCATTTGTTTTTTCAATGTGTGTTCTCATCTGAGGTATGGTCTCAAGTGAAGTTAAAGGCTGATATGCATAATAAACGATTAATAACAATTGTTACCCATGCGTGTTAAATATCAAGCATGTGATGTTTATAACCTTCATTGTCCACGCTTTACGAAATCATCGCCTTATGCTTGCTAGTCCTGTAGGATAAAACTTGAAAGCGTTTTGCTTCCTTCGGTTAGATATGACGAATATGATATCACCAACATCAATACAAAACCGGATCATAATCAACTGTGACATAAACGACGGAGGTATCATGCCGCTATAGTCTCCCCAGTTCGATGGTACTAAATCTTTTTAGTAATGTTGAACTCGAATACCATGGACGCTAAATAACATAATCAACACATAATAACCAAGTGTTTCATGGATGCTAAATATAAAACATTTAGCTTTCTTATACCTTACGGCCGGTGCCAACTACCTTAAATTCAATGCAATTTCCTCATATTGTAATACTCTGGTCAAACATTTTTTGTAATAGTAAATAATAGTGGCTCAAAACATTATTCTTTTTGTTGATTTTCATGCAACCGAAGACTCATAGGTGCACGTTGTTCCAAAGACGAGAGATCGATAAATGATTGGTTAGTTCCGAACATTGTTTCTCCGAGACTGTGTTTCATGCGATGACAAGAAAATTATTTACCGGATGTCTTGGTTTTCAAGAGAATTGTGAACTTGAGCAGATAAAATTATATTTAGTTACGAGTGGATTATTATAACGTCTAACTTTGAGGGATTACTTTAAAATTTAGACTAATCTCATAGGCGCAATGAACCCTTTCGAGTGTTATGAACTAATATATAAAGCAGGTTATGAGACCGGGAAGAAACCGAGTACGGAAGATAAGCACCGGGTTATAAACTTGCAAATTTAGGATCAGCAACCGGAGCGTAGGTCCTATACGGAGCATAGGTACTTATCATTGGCTTGTATTTTTGTGTTGAAAACGAACTGATAAGTGGGTTCAAGGCTAGTATTTTGGAGCCCGACATTAAATAGCCAGTTGTATGTACATCCAGAGATAACGAAAATAATTGACGGTGGAAAAAGAAGAACTTTATCAAACGTCTAATAAAATAGTTATAACGCGTCCGGATAAGTTAAGTATAAAGATAGATAAGTTAAGTATGCTTGAGAAACTGCAAAAAGTTACTAAAGAAGTATGGAGTCCCCATGAATCGCGTGATTCCATTTTTTTTTTAACCACGGGTAAATAAGTTTACATGAAAAACAATTTTATTTAGGAATACAATTTGTTTCTCTTCTTGTGAATTTCACATAGGTCAAAGCGAAACCCTTTATAAATCACATAAAATAGATGTGCCTTTAACAGCATAAGTTTTTAGTCGATATAGATATAGGCACCTAACATGCTCTCTTTTTTTTTACGAGACTGGACACCCCAAAAGTAATGATATATTTAAATAAATTTAAATGATTTCTTCCTTAAATATAAATACGACAATCAAAGTAAAACATGAAATAAATTACTTTAACCGGGCCTAGCTTATAGGGCCTAGACAGATGAGACTTATGGAACACAGTACTACTCTTATTTTCAAAAGCTAACATTGACCACACCTATCATGAATTGGTGGGCATAAGACTACGAATGAATTCTGTACAAGTCAAAGGATTCAATATTTTATTATCGTCATTCGTCAGCAATCTACTTCAAAAAGGTTGTAAATGGTACGTAAAGCAAAAGTTATAAAACAGTGTTTTGGCTACCAACCATCTTCCACCATGTATCCGCTAGGTAATACACCTTAGTTTTTGCCTAACTTCTCGGGTATGCATTTTCAAAGTTATTTTTAAGTTTCATAACAAGGACGCTAGCAAATAAATCACCCACGTACGATCGTGCTAAAAAATAAATACTGTGGGATATAGACACCATCATGAAAGCATAATCATTCCGATAATAACATGTCGTAAAAAATATAAGCCTTCTCCCATGCTTGCAAAAAGTATATTGGAATTTCATGTTATCCCCAGCTACATCTCATAGCTCAAATAATAAAGTTATATGAAAGTTTAACCATAGGGAAAAGTGTGTATCAGCCGATGCAAGCATATACGATACAAGTATATACTACATAGTTTCTGTGAGTTAGGTGTGACATAGTACATAATATCTTTTTCACAATCTAAATATTTTGTCTTTCTCTTGCATCTTGTCACATCTTTTCAATAGTGAAAAGCACATGCTAGAGTGCTAGAGTTAACATAGTTTTTCTTAAACCCTTGCCAGCTAGCATATCTTTTGCACTTTTATCATATCTTTTCAGTACTTTTCAGTAAGCCTATAGCCAATTACAACCGAACAGCAAAACTATTGGCTACTTCCTAAAGCATGCAATCTTACCGTCAAATGTGTATTTGCCTTTTCAGAAAACTACTCGGTATAACATCAATCATGCGTGAGTATTACTACGTATAGTGTTGTTATTGATTTTTGCAACATTGTTGAAGTAAAACCTTGTAAGTGGGTCCTACCTTTAAGCTTGCCGTCCGGCCTCAGATAATGCCCTGCACAAGAGTAGCACACGTTAGGCTCGCCTCGGGTTTTATCCCAAAACCAACCTCAGGTGTGAGGATGAGTATGTGTAAGGATGAAGGGTTTATAATAAATGCTCGTAAGAGTATAGTGTGTGTGTTAGTTGAATCATAAATGAAGTGAAGGGTATTTATACTACTCATCTTATTACCTACTCTGCCTTGGGAAGGAGCAAGGCCATACCTGGTTGTTGGATGTCAGAGCAAGTGGGCGACACGATCCCTGAAATCCTGGGATTGTGTTATGTCCTCGGTTCATACCCGTTGAGACTTTTCCTTCGGTATGTGCTCTTCGGCTCGACCTATATGAGCCGAATGGTTTCCAGCCATTCGGCTACATACGTCAACATGTCCCCCCCCAGTATTGGAGTATCGGTTCCGACCGATGCTCCAATTCCGTTATGCGTGTGAGTGTCGTTGGTCCCTTGCCGTTTGTGGTGGAAATGCTACGCGTTTTTGTACGAAGTTTATTCACTGCGTCAAAATTACCCTTATGCCCCCCTTTGACAGCTGGTTACCACTTAGGTTTTGCGCAGACATCAAACGGTCCCAGCTTAGCTACGTGTCGAGGGTGGTACACGATACGACGTTTCACACATCCCCATATCGACTATATATATACCACTTCTTTACTCTTCATTTTTACTTTTTACTGTGTTTTTCTTCAAATCTCTTCGGTTGCTTCTTGTTATTTTGCAAAGCTATTCCGAGGTGCGTTTCCACCCTTCTTATTTTTGCTACTTCGTATTGTTTTTTACCATGGCCGTAAGTGAACCTGGGGAGATGAACGTTCCGGTTGACCCACCTTTGTTACTGACATCCAAACCTCCCGGTAAGTTTGATATGCATATGCACCCATCTAGGCTTTCCGAGAGAGATCTAGACGATATGATAATAGAATTCGGAATCCCGCTAGACCTTCATCCCATACTTCCCCCCCCCCCCCCCAGATCTCACCATGAACGAATTGCCGGGAGACAAAATAGGGGTGTACGTTCAACTCATGAGATTAGGAGGCGTTAGGATACCTTTCTCGGCTTTCCTTTTAAGCGTCATAGACCATTTTAACGTGTATCTGTCTCAGTTAGTTCCGCTGGGTGTAAATAGGGTGATGTTGTTTGAGGTTCGGTGTTATAGTTTAGCGGTTGTGCCCACAGTCTCCTTGTTCCGAGTGTTCTACCGATTATGTAAGCAGGGACACTGGTTCTCATTTGAACATCGGACGGGTAAACATGCCAAAACGTGTTTTTATGAGATTTTGACAAGTTTGAAACGGTGGAAAGATTTTTTCTTTTTGATTGACCGGAGGGCTATACCGAACGCTATGCCGTGGAGGCATAGGGATTCGCAGATAACGGATCGTTTCCCAACCGGTTATTCCCAGCGAGATGCCAACACACTGGCTCTTCGACCTATAGTACTTCGGAAACCACCGAACAGTCTTCTTTGGGTGTATGGGCTTACCAACACCTTCCGGATATCAGGCTTCTCCAAAGTAGGCGTTACCGTCGTCATCAGAAGAATCAGAATCCTGATCATGCTTACCCTTCCTGACGAACCCAGTTGACTTCTTCTTTGGACAGCCTCTATTCAGATGATCCTCTGAATGACACATGAAACACTTGAGTTTACCAGTTCCACCCCTTGACTTAAACCGCGAACTTCCACCAGAATGAGCTTTCCTTGAATGATTTGACCATCCCCTTACATATAACCCGTCACCAGCTTCTTCCTTTGTGCCTTCGGTTTTTTTCTTCAACTCCTTTGAATTTAGAGTTGCCAGAACATCCTCCATTGTCAAGGATTCCCTCCCATACAACAATGTCTCCATAAAGTTTTCATAAGACGATGGCAACGACGTAAGTAGCATAAGTGCCTGATCTTCATCCTCAATCTCGATATCAATATTCACCATATCAAGTATCAACTTATTAAACTCATCTATATGATCACCCAGTTTCGTATCTGGACTCATATAGAACGTGTACAACTTCTTCTTTAGATACAGTCTGTTTGCTAAGGACTTAGTCATATAAAGACTAGTCAACTTCGTCCAAATTCCTGCCGCAGATGTTTCCTTGGTAACTTCCCGTAAAACCCGGTCTCCCAAGCATAGAATCAAGGTATTGTATGCCTTCTTCATCAAAGCAGCCTTTTCACCTGCTTCCATGTCCACGGGTAATGTCTCCAATGCAGCATCACATCCCAGCTGTACCATTAAAGCACGCATCTTTATTTGCCATAACCCGAAGTCATTCTTCCCATCGAATTTTTCGATGTCAAACCTAGTTATAGAACTAGCCATTCTTCTTATACCTTGCTACAAACCTTGTCAAGTTGTTTCTTAACCAACTTTACCGACAAGTCTCACAAGCCGTGTGCAATATTCCCATTGTTGCTATAAACCCTTCTTGTGAATCGAATTAATTAGAATAACCCTAAACCCTCGATTTCGAACAAGCAAACCCTGATCGTTAACTTGAAACCCAAGCAAACCACGATCAAACTTGAACCACAAGAAATTGGTTATAGGACAACAAAATATTCCTTGTCAACTTTGTATGATTCTTTATCACGTGCTGATGAGTGTGTAAATACTCATCATTTTTACCAATTCTGAACTGCCAAAACATCCAAAAACACTCAATAATGAATCAAAATAGTGAAAATATCCCAGGAAAGTGTTTTACATGTTTCAAATTCAAAAATACCAAAAACAGATGAAAAACACATAAAGTTTGCATAATTGGCAGTTTCAGTCCCCCAACTTTCAAAAATTGTCAAATCTAGTCCCTGGAAGTTTAAAATGAAAGGAAAATCATCCCAAGGCAAAGAAAAGTCAAAATATATTCAAAATAAGTCCTTGGGTGATAAAATTTGAGAAAATTACACTTTTACCCCTAAAAATCCAAAATTGGCAAAACAGGTCCCTGGAGTTTGTAAAATTGGCAAATTTGGTCCCTAAGGTTTAAAATAATACTTGTGGTCCTTATACTAATGTTTAAATGCAGGATTGGTCCTTATGTGAATTTTGGAAAAGTTTCATGGTAGGTCCCTGAAGTTTGGGAAGTTGACAGATTTAGTCCCTGGGGTTTTAAAAAGAGAATAATTCAAAAATAAACCTCACACTATTCATTATTGGCAGTTCATACCCTTAGAAACAAAATTAGAAATTGCAAAAAACCAACCCTAAACTTTCCCATAATTACACATTTAGTCCCTAGGATTAATTCCTAGTCAAAAACCAAACCGGACCCAAAATTAACTTAAACCTAAACCAAAACCCAATCCTAACTAAACCTGTTACAACCATTAGCCCACCCAAGCCCAAAGTTAACCCAGCCCACTCCCATGTTTGACTTCGGTCAAACCAATACCACCAAACCGCCCAAACTACTCTTCTCCCTCACCACCACCTCAGGCCAAAACCACCTGGTTTTGCCCACCACCACCCCCCACTTGCTCCTCAATGATCACCATACCACACCCCTACACCTACCCCTCACCTCCACATTAAATGCTTCTCCCAATTTCAAGTTATCAGACCAAATTGAAGATTGGCGTTTTGGCGCCAAAACACGTGTGAGCTCGTTATTGGACCAAACTAATCAAGCAATGATGGGTTTTACTCAGAAGGATGGGGGGAACCCTAATTGGAGGCTATAAATAAGAGAGGATGCAAGATGAAGCTGCATTAGTTTAGTTTTAGTCTAATAGTGTCGTATTTCAATTTAAAAGCAAAATAGTGTTAAGTTTTCCAATTAAAGCATTGTACTAGTGTTAGTTTTGTAATCTCACTCTGTTAAATCAATAAAGTTTCAAGGTTCAAGCTTAGTATTTGTATTTGCAATTTTACTCATTTTTTAAGAAATCGAATTGATCAAGAAGTTATGGTGTATGAAATCATGGATTGAATTTAGGCTCACATAAGCTCCATTAAGCTTGTTCAAGCTTTAGAGACTCTTAAAACTCAGTATTAGTGGAAGAAAAACAAAAAGTTAAAAAAAGTCAACATAAGTCAACTGTTGGTATGTTTGTTGTTTGTTTCAGGTATTGAGCACAATCAAGGAGCTGGATTGATATGGAAATAGCCTATCTAAAGATAGGCATCATGGGAAAACTTCTTGTTCATGCTAGAAGTAATTAGTAAGTCTTTGCTTATTTCATTTTCCCCTCAAAAGTTTAAGTCTCTAAGTTCTTAGCTTGTGTCTGCAATTTGTGCTCATATTGTGTTCTTGAATGATATTTGAGTAACTTTTAGTTTGAAAATCATAGTTTAATTGTTAGAATCCTTAATTACTTAATGTTTCAATTTCAACTGTCAAACTTTGTATTAGAGTAAAACTTATGCCATTGTAATCTTAATCTGTTTTTTAGAGTCTAAACAAAGTTACTTAGTAATATTTGGTAGGTTGAAATCACAAACTTGAATCAGTACATTCATTTGCTTTGATAATCTGCAATTTCTAAATATAAAGGTGTGTTTGGGTGATCTGTGTTCACCATCCTTAAAGGTGTTTCAGTTGTTATTTCTGGTTCAAGTTAAATCACATTAGGTCTAGATTGGTTAAGTAAGTCACAAAATTGGTTTAGAATAGAGCAAAAGTCAAAATCTCACTCTAATTCCTCACACAGTTAACTGTGTAGAAATTAAGATCTCATAAGCTCATCATCTGATAAGACTTGGTCAATCTAGCTTTTAGTTATCTCATTTTAGCTTATAGTAACTTAATCAGTAAGTTAGATAGCTTAGAACCTCATAAAAGTCAACTAGTTTAAATTTCTTAAAAAGTCAAAGTCACTCATTCCCAGTTTTCACCAAACTTACTCAAGAATTTCTGAATTTTGTGATTTATTTGGTGTTGTGAAAATTGGAGGTTTTGTTTTCTACCATCTTAACTTTGATAATATGATTTCATTTCATATTTAGAAAATTTAATCTGAGCCCCATTCACCCTCAAAGACAACTGCAGGGCAAGCTTGTGCCCTGCTCAGACCAGACCTCAGTCACAACCACCACTTGGTGGTGGTTTTGTAACCATCTCAGTAGGCCCCACACCCCTTAGTTAGGTTTTCCCAACCCCCTCCTACCAGAGAGTTTAGGTTGACCACTTGTTTGACCTAAATCACTGTGGACCCCACTTAGCTTAAGCTTTAAAATCTGTCCCAAGTCTGTGTTAGGTTTAAACATTGATAAGTGCTTATTTCTCTTTACACAGCTTATTTGAGCTTATTGTTGGTTGTTTCTAGCTTAATTAGGTTTATTAAACTTGTTTGCATCTGTTTTAACCATTTTGGACCCCACCCAAGTTCATTTGACCTTATTTGACCAAACAGTCAACATAAGTCAACTGTCTAGTCTCTTAGCTTATTCTAGCTTATTGATCTGTTAAGTAGGTTCCCTTGTTTGTTTCAGCTTACTCTTAGCTTATTTAACTTATAGCTTAAACATTTTATTCTCAATTCAAGTTTTTAGCTTTTTACAAGCTTAGTTAAGCTTTAAAATCCATTTTAAGCTTAAATAAGCTTACTGTTGAGGTTATAAGCTTTTTCTGAGCTTATTGTTAAATTTCAAATAAGTTTACTTTTTAAAAGTTGCTTAGAATTAATTGTTTAGTAGGTGTGTAAAAGAAAAATAAAAAAAAATAAAGTTTCAAAAAATTGGGTGTGGGTGGGATTCGAACCTGGGACCTCTAGGATAGTAACATGCTTAGTCCCCACACCCCTTCCACTAGCTCTGGGGCACCAGTTCCGTCATATGGTGTTTAGGCTAGGTACTTAAGGTAGTTTTTTGGGAAAATAGCTTAAATAAGCTATTTTAGCTTATTGCAGCTTATTTGAATAAGCTGGGGGGTCAAAACCAATTTTCCTAAGCTTTTCATCATAAAATTTACCTTCTGTATTTTTTTTTATAATTTTTACTGTTCACGTAATATTTATTTTAATTAATTCGAGTTTAATTAGTAATTAGGTAAAATTAGGTAATTAAATAGTTTTAATAATTTTTAGTTAATTACAACATCTTTTTATATTTTTTTAAAGTCTTATAGATTATAGGGTACTTGTAAAAAATAATTTCATCATTGTTACTGTTCATTTCCTATTTTCTTAAATTAAAATTAGTTAATTAGATCTTAAATAATAAATAAGTATTTAAATTAGTAAAATAGCCTAAACATAATTTTTAGAGTTTTTTATAATTTTGTAGGATTCCAGTGATGGTTAAGTAATTTTAGAAATTTTATCTTAATTTTCTAAGTTAATTTAGTATTATTATAAATTAAAAGTAGTTTAATTAGTTTAATTAAGTTAAATAGTTTTTAATTAATTACAAAACCACAAAAAGACAAAAATATTATTTTTAATTTTTTATACTTTCTTCAAGTTCTAATTTAAGTTTAGAAAATATTTTTATTAATTTTTAGCATAATTTAAATCATTTGTCATTTTTAGTTTATTTAAATTAGATTTTAATTTAGATTTTAAATAGTTTAATTAATTAAATAATAGTTTAATATTATTTTAATCACTTTTATCATTTCTTTTTCATTTTTAATTTTAAGTTTTGAAAAGTGTCAAAAACACCCCCTGTAGTTTCATAATTACCAAAAACCCACTTTTTCAGTCCGATACGTGATCTTAATTGTCAATTTGTGCATATATCTGTTATCTGATTATTGTGAATATTATATCTGTTTGTCAACACCAAAATAACAGTAGCAATATCATTCCTACATCATCTGGCTACTGTCCTCAGTGCCACTTTCTCATAAACGATTCCAAAAGCACCATTTCAATCTCGCTGGGACTTTCACGACCCGGGGAAACACTACACTATCACCGGAGTATTGATTCTAGGCTATCTTTGACTTGTTGACCTTGGTCAATAATAATAAGACGGTTTAGGCTCAATCAAAATTTGGCGCCGCTGCCGGGGAGGTTGTTGCGTGTTTTACAAAATCGTTTTAAGTTTAGTGGTTTTTAAACCCTCCCTGTAAAAAGTTTTGTAAAAACAAAAATCATATCAAAAACGTTCATTAACACTTTTCCTAAAGTGTTAAAAACACCAAAAAAAATCAAAAACAACAAAACAAACTGTGAAGTTAAATTACTTCGTGTTCTTTAAGATTACAACCTGAAACAGTTGGTTTAAGGTAAGTTCTGACATTAAATTGCGAACTGAAGAGGAAACCTATTTACTTCCTCCCGCCAGCCTGCGAGTAATCTTAAAGGGACGATTTCGGTTAACGAATCAGTTCCAAAAATAATTTCCAAGTTTTCTGCACACACACCCGTAAGCCTAAAGCAGATTTTTCAAATTAATAAATACATAAAATCTTACTACCGCAAACCAAGGCTGAACACCTACCAACTGGGGGTGTGAACATAATAAGTTCCCAAACTTAAGATTAAAACTTGCCTTTGTATCCCTGTGAGAAGTGTACCTTTTTCAAAGAAGCTACTCACTTGTGATTATTGGTTTAAGTTCACTGTGGATTTGCCTCGAATTTGTGTTGAAAAATTGTTTTTAGTGCATGCGCACTCGGTCTCAAGCAAAGAATAAAAAACAGAAAGACGTACCCGAGTTACGTTCTAACACAGAAACCGAAATGGCCGCTGGGCCACCACCACCATTACCACCCCCTGACCCTAATAGGGATGAGCCAGCTCCCGATCTCCGAACTATGGAGGAGCTGTGCCAACCTACCATGCAAGGGCGGGGTGGGCCTATTGCACCACTCACTATTGGGGCTGCGGACTTTGGCCTCAAGCATCACATGATCCAACAAGTCCAGAATTCGTGTTCATTTCACGGATTACCGGGTGACGATGCCAACAAGCATCTTGACAAATATCTCACGGTCACCCAAAGCATGAAACAGCATGGTGTCACCGATGATGCCCTTCGGCTGTACCTCTTCCCCTATTCTCTCTCTCATCATGCCACTGCATGGTTTGACCGACTTCCCAAGAATTCTATTCGAACCTTTGATGAAATGGTAACCAAGTTTTTAGCAAAATATTTTCCACCATCCATGGTTACCAAGTTACGTAATGATATCAGCAACTTCCGGCAACTTCCCGATGAGTCTCTTTTTGAGGCTTGGGAGCGTTATAAGCTAGCCATTGATCGGTGCCCTAACCACAATATGTTACAAGTTACCATAATAGATACCTTCTATAATGGTCTAACATTGAGGCACCGAGACATTCTCAATGCTGCTGCTGGTGGGACCTTTATGAAAAGGCGTCCCGAGGAGTGCTATGACCTAATCAAGAACATGACTGCCCATCATAACTTTTGGGATTCCTCTGCGGAGAGGGAAGCGTCATGTCATTCCGTTACTCCCTCATCATCATCATCTCCTGAAATAATCGCTCTTACCAAAAATATGGATGATATTTCTACGGCTGTGTTGAGAATGAACCAAACGATACAACATCAGGCTCAAAATCAACAAATAAAAGCCGTGGCCCGAAGTTGTGAAACTTGTGGGGGCCCACATCTGTATTCCGAGTGTCCAGCTACTGCTGAATTTTCTCAAGAGAACGTTTATGCTGCTAACGGTTCCTACAACACGGGGGGTAATTCTTACCAACCGCAAGGGGACCGTAATCTCCTAAGCTATCGTTCCAACAATTTTCTCGGACCTCCAGGTTTTAACCAAAATCAAAACCGTAACACGAATCAGAATTTTAACCAAGGTCAAAACTCAAATTTCCAAAACCCGAACCAAAATCAAGGCCAGTTTAATCAAAACAATTTTCAAAATGGCAATCAAAACCAAGGTTTTCAAGGAAATTTTCAAAGAAACCAGAATCAAGGGAATTACAATCAGGGTAATTTCAATCAGAGAAACACTTTTCAGGGTAACAACAATCAAAACCAAGGGAATTTTCAAAACAACCGTGTTCAAAATCCCCCTGTTCAAAATCAAAACGTTGTTCCACCCCCGTCTTCCTCAGATGCTGAAATTAAACAATTCATGAAAGCACAAGAGGAAACAAATCGGCTATTGATCAAGACTATCTCTGAACTTCAGAAGTCTTTAAATGATCGACCCTCGAGCTCTGGTACATTACCGAGCAACACGATCGCTAACCCGAGGGGCGATGTCAAGGCGATCACTACCCGAAGTGGGGTGTCATACAATGGACCCTCGATTCCCCCTACCTCTTCTTCTCCTCCTAAGGTAGCGGAACGTGGACCTGAGGTCACTACGGACAAGGTATTTCCTACTAATAACGGAGGTACCAACAACGTCCACCCTCAAGTTGTCCCGGTCTCGGCTCATAAGCCAAAAGTTGTATTTGATCCTCCTGTGTGTCCTGATGAAATCTCAAAGAATAGCCCTAAGCCGTCAATTCCATATCCTTCACGAGTGACTGAACAAAAGAACCGCGAGAAAGCTAACCATCAGATGGAAAAATTTTATCAAATTTTCCAAGAATTACACTTTGATATTAGCTTCGCGGACGCTCTTCTTCTTATGCCTAAGTTTGCTTCAACAATCAAAAATCTGATAAGCAACAAAGAAAAACTTTGTGAAATGGCAAAAACTCCTCTTAACGAGCATTGCTCAGCAGTGCTCTTGAAAAAGCTTCCCGAAAAGCTTGGAGATCCCGGGAAATTTCTCATTCCATGTATTTTCCCTGGGATGGTTGAATGCTTTGCCTTGGCCGATCTTGGCGCAAGCATTAACCTGATGCCTTACTCAGTCTGGAAAAGGCTCTCTCTTCCTACTCTCACTCCGACCTGCATGACACTCGAGCTTGCAGACCGTACCATATCCCGTCCTCTCGGCATTGCCGAAGATATCTTTGTGAAAGTAGGAAAGTTCCACTTTCCGGCAGATTTCGTGATTGTTGATTTCGATGCTGACCCACGAGTCCCTCTCATTCTCGGGAGAGGATTCTTAAGAACAGGTCGTGCTTTGATCGATGTATTCGAAGAAGAAATCACTCTACGTGTTGGTGGCGAAGCCATCACATTCAATCTTGATCAGACCTCGAGATACTCCTCCAACTATGACGCTGAAACGGTTAACCGTATTGATATCATTGATGTTGCGTCTGAGGAGTATTCTCAAGAGGTCCTCGGTTTCTCATCCAGTGGCAGTCTTTCTACTGACCCTATCATTTCCGACTCTTCCCCCTCCCTCACTCCGTTTGAGGGAGGTGACTTCCTTTTGGAAGAGCTCGAGGCTTTTCTTGCTCAAGATAGCTCAATTCCCGATGGAGTTGATGAAGACTATCTTGACCCGGAGGGGGACATTCTTCTCCTTGAAAGATTGTTAAATGACGATCCTTCACCCTCTCCGTCTCCACAAACACTTCATAAAGCGGAAGTCAAAAATGTTGAAATAACTGAAGACTTTCCTGAGGTTGAGCTCAAGGACTTGCCTCCTCATCTAGAATATGCATTTCTGGAGGGTGATAATAAATTACCCGTCATTATTGCTAAAGACTTAAAAGATGAGGAAAAAGCTGCACTCCTAAAGGTTCTTAAGTCAAACAAACAAGCAATTGCTTGGAAACTCTCCGACATTAAGGGCATAAGCCCGAACTTTTGTACTCATAAAATCTTAATGGAGGATGACTTTAAACCAGCTGTGCAACATCAGAGAAGGGTAAATCCCAAAATCCACGAAGTTATCAAACAAGAAGTTCTTAAGCTTCTTGATGCGGGATTGATTTACCCTATATCTGACAGTCCTTGGGTTAGCCCAATTCATTGTGTTCCCAAAAAGGGAGGCATCACCGTTGTCACCAACGAGGATAACGAGTTGATTCCAACTCGTTTGGTCACGGGTTGGCGGGTTTGTATTGACTATCGAAAGTTGAATGAAGCCACCCGTAAAGACCATTTTCCTCTCCCTTTTATGGACCAAATGCTCGAAAGACTTGCGGGGAATGAATACTACTGCTTCCTCGATGGCTTCTCGGGTTACTTCCAAATCCCCATTGATCCCCAGGATCAAGAGAAGACTACCTTCACATGCCCCTACGGAACTTTTGCCTACAGACGTATGCCTTTCGGCTTATGTAATGCACCAGGCACGTTCCAGAGGTGCATGATGTCCATTTTTTCCGACATGATCGGGAAAACTATGGAGGTATTCATGGATGACTTTTCAGTCATCGGGGATTCATTTCAGACTTGCCTCTCCCACTTGGAACAGATGCTTAAACGTTGCAAAGAAACGAATCTAAGTCTCAACTGGGAGAAGAGCCACTTTATGGTCAAGGAGGGCATTGTCCTCGGCCATAAGATTTCAAAAAACGGGATCGAGGTTGACAGAGCTAAAATCGATGTCATTGCCAAATTACCTCATCCCACCACCGTAAAAGGTGTTAGGAGCTTTTTGGGTCATGCCGGCTTCTACCGTAGGTTTATCCAAGATTTTTCTAAGATTGCCCGGCCTATGACCCATCTCCTCGAGAAGGATGCTCCTTTCATCTTCTCTCCTGAGTGCATCGAAGCTTTTGAAACATTAAAGAAAAAGCTTACCGAGGCACCGATTCTTGTTGCCCCCGATTGGGACCAACCTTTTGAGCTTATGTGCGATGCTAGTGATTTTGCCATAGGTGCGGTCTTGGGGCAACGTAAAGCAAAATACTTTCAGCCCATACACTACGCAAGCAAAACTATGACTGAGGCTCAAGGTCATTACACCACCACTGAAAAAGAACTCCTAGCTGTGGTGTATGCCTTCGAGAAATTCCGGTCATACCTAATCTTGACTAAATGCGTAGTGTACACAGATCACTCGGCTTTGAAATACCTATTTGCAAAACAAGATGCAAAGCCGAGGCTTCTTCGTTGGGTTCTCCTCCTTCAGGAATTTGATATCATTATCCGTGATAAAAAAGGAGCCGAGAACCTTGCTGCTGATCATCTCTCACGATTAGAGAGCCCGCATCAAGATGTGTCCGAGAAAAAGGAAATAAATGAAACATTTCCTCTCGAGACACTCAATGCGGTTGCTTTTCGTGGTGACTCTACTACCCCATGGTTTGCCGACTTTGCAAATTACCATGCGGGTAACTTCATAGTAAAGGGGTTAACGTCCCAACAAAAGAAAAAATTCTTCAAAGACGTTAAACATTACTTCTGGGACGACCCCTTCCTCTTCAAAATCTGTGCCGATCAAGTCATCAGGCGATGTGTATACGGACAGGAAGCCACTGATATTCTCAAGGCTTGCCATGCTGGACCCACCGGGGGCCACCATAGTCCTAACTACACCGCCAAAAAGGTGTTTGATTCCGGTTTCTATTGGCCCACAATTTATAAGGATGCCCACGAGTTAGTCAAAGCCTGTGATGCTTGTCAGCGTCACGGGAATATTTCACAAAAGAACGAAATGCCGCAAAATGCTATTCAAGTTTGTGAAATCTTTGACGTCTGGGGCATTGACTTTATGGGGCCATTCCCATCTTCTCGTGGAAACAAATACATACTCGTGGCTGTTGACTACTTGTCAAAATGGGTTGAGGCTAAGGCCTTACCCACTAACGATGCCCGAGTAGTTGTGAAATTCTTGAAATCCCTCTTTGCTCGTTTTGGAACCCCACGTGCCATCATTAGTGATCGCGGTACTCACTTTTGCAATGATCAATTTGCAAAAGTCATGCTGAAATACGGTGTTACTCATCGTCTTTCCACCGCTTATCACCCCCAAACAAGTGGGCAGGTGGAGGTTTCCAACCGTGGTATTAAACGGATTCTTGAGAGGACAGTAGGTGAAAACCGTGCTTCCTGGTCGGATAAACTAGATGATGCACTCTGGGCCTTCCGTACAGCTTACAAAACACCCATTGGGTGCACTCCATACAAGCTTGTATACGGGAAGGCGTGTCATTTACCGATCGAGCTCGAGCACAAAGCCTACTGGGCCTTGAAACATGCTAACTACGACCTTCATAAAGCGGGTGATCACCGTAAGGTTCAAATCAATGAATTAAACGAACTTCGTGATCAAGCCTACGAGAACTCTTTGATCTACAAAGAAAAGACAAAGAAGATTCACGACTCTAAGATTAAGAACCGAGTTTTCAACGTCGGTGACAGAGTCCTTCTTTTCAATTCAAGATTAAAGATCTTCTCGGGGAAATTAAAAACCCGATGGACTGGACCATTCACCATTGCTAAAGTTTACCCATACGGGACTGTTGAGTTATCTCAACCCGAAGGTCCCAACTTCAAAGTGAATGGTCACAGATTGAAACATTATTTTGGAGAGGACACACCACCCATGGTTGTCCCAGATCTCCAAACTTTCCCCATGGACCAATGAATTCGGGGATCGAGTCAAGCTAGTGACTCGGTGAACAAAAATTAGCAACATATATGGGTTTTCACCCGTATTTCTGACTTCTTTCTACTTTCTACCACCCTAGTGTGGGGGAATGGCCATCCCCCACCGTTTCAAAAGTAAATATTTTTCAAAAATTCAATAAACATGTTTCGTATGTATATTATGTCATTCAAATCCCGGGCTGTCAGGACGAATTTACTACAGTTAATCATTCACAAGTGATTAGCTAGCGTGGTAAACTTGACACAAGACTGGGATGTGTATGTATATTATTATTCATCTTCCAGGCTGTCAGGGAGAATTTATTACAGTTAATCATTCACAAGTGATTAGCTAGCGTGGTAAACCTGACACAAACCTGGAAGGTGTATGTATATTATAAACTTTATCATTCAACTCCCGAGCTGTTAGGGCAAATTTATTACAGTTAATCATTCACAAGTGATTAGCTTGCGTGGTAAACCTAACACAAGCCTGGGAGGTAGTGAGAAAAAAAAAAAAAAAAAAAAAAAAAAAAAAAAAAAAAAAAAATTTGTATGTACAGATAAAATAAAGTGAAAAATAGAAATTTCCACAGTTAGAATCGAATATTAGCTTTTCCATTCAGAGATTTGGCATAATAGCCGGGACTTTGAATATTGAGGACAATATTCAGTTCTAGTGTGGGGGGGAAATTCTTACGAATTTTATCATAAAACTTTCCAAGTACCCCCATTTTAGGCCAAAATTTTTCAAAATTTTTCACTTTATTCCAAAATTTTTGTGGTTATCAATCCACCAAAGTCTAAATGACAAAGGGATTGGCTAGTCCAGGAGCAAACGGCTCTTGGTAAAGACATCTCAAATCCGTTGATGGCTGGCAGTTTGCCAAAAACTTGCATGGTTCCTCAGCTCCCCCGCATCCTCATAAGCAAATGAGCTGGCTAGCCCACAAGATTATGGCTTGTGGTAAAGGCCGTGAAAAACCATAATTGGTAATCAGCTCACCAAGATGTTGACTTAGTCCATCAAGATGCTGGCTAGTCCAGAAGCAAACGGCTTTTGGTAAAGACAAATCAAATCCGTTGACAGCTGGTGGTTTGCTCAAAATCACACGGTTATCAGGTGTGCCACAGTTCTTACACCTGGCTACTCCAGAAGTGATGGCTTTTGGTAAAGAGTTTCAAATCCATTATGTTTTTCTCAAAAGATTGCTAGGGACTAGCAATGTTTTAGTGTGGGGGATTGATGAGTGTGTAAATACTCATCATTTTTACCAATTCTGAACTGCCAAAACATCCAAAAACACTCAATAATGAATCAAAATAGTGAAAATATCCCAGGAAAGTGTTTTACATGTTTCAAATGCAAAAATACCAAAAACAGATGAAAAACACATAAAGTTTGCATAATTGGCAGTTTCAGTCCCCCAACTTTCAAAAATTGTCAAATCTAGTCCCTGGAAGTTTAAAATGAAAGGAAAATCATCCCAAGGCAAAGAAAAGTCAAAATATATTCAAAATAAGTCCTTGGGTGATAAAATTTGAGAAAATTACACTTTTACCCCTAAAAATCCAAAATTGGCAAAACAAGTCCCTGGAGTTTGTAAAATTGGCAAATTTGGTCCCTAAGGTTTAAAATAATACTTGTGGTCCTTATACTAATGTTTAAATGCAGGATTGGTCCTTATGTGAATTTTGGAAAAGTTTCATGGTAGGTCCCTGAAGTTTGGGAAGTTGACAGATTTAGTCCCTGGGGTTTTAAAAAGAGAATAATTCAAAAATAAACCTCACACTATTCATTATTGGCAGTTCATACCCTTAGAAACAAAATTAGAAATTGCAAAAAACCAACCCTAAACTTTCCCATAATTACACATTTAGTCCCTAGGATTAATTCCTAGTCAAAAACCAAACCGGACCCAAAATTAACTTAAACCTAAACCAAAACCCAATCCTAACTAAACCTGTTACAACCATTAGCCCACCCAAGCCCAAAGTTAACCCAGCCCACTCCCATGTTTGACTTCGGTCAAACCAATACCACCAAACCGCCCAAACTACTCTTCTCCCTCACCACCACCTCAGGCCAAAACCACCTGGTTTTGCCCACCACCACCCCCCACTTGCTCCTCAATGATCACCATACCACACCCCTACACCTACCCCTCACCTCCACATTAAATGCTTCTCCCAATTTCAAGTTATCAGACCAAATTGAAGATTGGCGTTTTGGCGCCAAAACACGTGTGAGCTCGTTATTGGACCAAACTAATCAAGCAATGATGGGTTTTACTCAGAAGGATGGGGGGAACCCTAATTGGAGGCTATAAATAAGAGAGGATGCAAGATGAAGCTGCATTAGTTTAGTTTTAGTCTAATAGTGTCGTATTTCAATTTAAAAGCAAAATAGTGTTAAGTTTTCCAATTAAAGCATTGTACTAGTGTTAGTTTTGTAATCTCACTCTGTTAAATCAATAAAGTTTCAAGGTTCAAGCTTAGTATTTGTATTTGCAATTTTACTCATTTTTTAAGAAATCGAATTGATCAAGAAGTTATGGTGTATGAAATCATGGATTGAATTTAGGCTCACATAAGCTCCATTAAGCTTGTTCAAGCTTTAGAGACTCTTAAAACTCAGTATTAGTGGAAGAAAAACAAAAAGTTAAAAAAAGTCAACATAAGTCAACTGTTGGTATGTTTGTTGTTTGTTTCAGGTATTGAGCACAATCAAGGAGCTGGATTGATTTGGAAATAGCCTATCTAAAGATAGGCATCATGGGAAAACTTCTTGTTCATGCTAGAAGTAATTAGTAAGTCTTTGCTTATTTCATTTTCCCCTCAAAAGTTTAAGTCTCTAAGTTCTTAGCTTGTGTCTGCAATTTGTGCTCATATTGTGTTCTTGAATGATATTTGAGTAACTTTTAGTTTGAAAATCATAGTTTAATTGTTAGAATCCTTAATTACTTAATGTTTCAATTTCAACTGTCAAACTTTGTATTAGAGTAAAACTTATGCCATTGTAATCTTAATCTGTTTTTTAGAGTCTAAACAAAGTTACTTAGTAATATTTGGTAGGTTGAAATCACAAACTTGAATCAGTACATTCATTTGCTTTGATAATCTGCAATTTCTAAATATAAAGGTGTGTTTGGGTGATCTGTGTTCACCATCCTTAAAGGTGTTTCAGTTGTTATTTCTGGTTCAAGTTAAATCACATTAGGTCTAGATTGGTTAAGTAAGTCACAAAATTGGTTTAGAATAGAGCAAAAGTCAAAATCTCACTCTAATTCCTCACACAGTTAACTGTGTAGAAATTAAGATCTCATAAGCTCATCATCTGATAAGACTTGGTCAATCTAGCTTTTAGTTATCTCATTTTAGCTTATAGTAACTTAATCAGTAAGTTAGATAGCTTAGAACCTCATAAAAGTCAACTAGTTTAAATTTCTTAAAAAGTCAAAGTCACTCATTCCCAGTTTTCACCAAACTTACTCAAGAATTTCTGAATTTTGTGATTTATTTGGTGTTGTGAAAATTGGAGGTTTTGTTTTCTACCATCTTAACTTTGATAATATGATTTCATTTCATATTTAGAAAATTTAATCTGAGCCCCATTCACCCTCAAAGACAACTGCAGGGCAAGCTTGTGCCCTGCTCAGACCAGACCTCAGTCACAACCACCACTTGGTGGTGGTTTTGTAACCATCTCAGTAGGCCCCACACCCCTTAGTTAGGTTTTCCCAACCCCCCTCCTACCAGAGAGTTTAGGTTGACCACTTGTTTGACCTAAATCACTGTGGACCCCACTTAGCTTAAGCTTTAAAATCTGTCCCAAGTCTGTGTTAGGTTTAAACATTGATAAGTGCTTATTTCTCTTTACACAGCTTATTTGAGCTTATTGTTGGTTGTTTCTAGCTTAATTAGGTTTATTAAACTTGTTTGCATCTGTTTTAACCATTTTGGACCCCACCCAAGTTCATTTGACCTTATTTGACCAAACAGTCAACATAAGTCAACTGTCTAGTCTCTTAGCTTATTCTAGCTTATTGATCTGTTAAGTAGGTTCCCTTGTTTGTTTCAGCTTACTCTTAGCTTATTTAACTTATAGCTTAAACATTTTATTCTCAGTTCAAGTTTTTAGCTTTTTACAAGCTTAGTTAAGCTTTAAAATCCATTTTAAGCTTAAATAAGCTTACTGTTGAGGTTATAAGCTTTTTCTGAGCTTATTGTTAAATTTCAAATAAGTTTACTTTTTAAAAGTTGCTTAGAATTAATTGTTTAGTAGGTGTGTAAAAGAAAAATAAAAAAAAAATAAAGTTTCAAAAAATTGGGTGTGTGTGGGATTCGAACCTGGGACCTCTAGGATAGTAACATGCTTAGTCCCCACACCCCTTCCACTAGCTCTGGGGCACCAGTTCCGTCATATGGTGTTTAGGCTAGGTACTTAAGGTAGTTTTTTGGGAAAATAGCTTAAATAAGCTATTTTAGCTTATTGCAGCTTATTTGAATAAGCTGGGGGGTCAAAACCAATTTTCCTAAGCTTTTCATCATAAAATTTACCTTCTGTATTTTTTTTATAATTTTTACTGTTCACATAATATTTATTTTAATTAATTCGAGTTTAATTAGTAATTAGGTAAAATTAGGTAATTAAATAGTTTTAATAATTTTTAGTTAATTACAACATCTTTTTATATTTTTTTAAAGTCTTATAGATTATAGGGTACTTGTAAAAAATAATTTCATCATTGTTACTGTTCATTTCCTATTTTCTTAAATTAAAATTAGTTAATTAGATCTTAAATAATAAATAAGTATTTAAATTAGTAAAATAGCCTAAACATAATTTTTAGAGTTTTTTATAATTTTGTAGGATTCCAGTGATGGTTAAGTAATTTTAGAAATTTTATCTTAATTTTCTAAGTTAATTTAGTATTATTATAAATTAAAAGTAGTTTAATTAGTTTAATTAAGTTAAATAGTTTTTAATTAATTACAAAACCACAAAAAGACAAAAATATTATTTTTAATTTTTTATACTTTCTTCAAGTTCTAATTTAAGTTTAGAAAATATTTTTATTAATTTTTAGCATAATTTAAATCATTTGTCATTTTTAGTTTATTTAAATTAGATTTTAATTTAGATTTTAAATAGTTTAATTAATTAAATAATAGTTTAATATTATTTTAATCACTTTTATCATTTCTTTTTCATTTTTAATTTTAAGTTTTGAAAAGTGTCAAAAACACCCCCTGTAGTTTCATAATTACCAAAAACCCACTTTTTCAGTCCGATACGTGATCTTAATTGTCAATTTGTGCATATATCTGTTATCTGATTATTGTGAATATTATATCTGTTTGTCAACACCAAAATAACAGTAGCAATATCATTCCTACATCATCTGGCTACTGTCATCAGTGCCACTTTCTCATAAACGATTCCAAAAGCACCATTTCAATCTCGCTGGGACTTTCACGACCCGGGGAAACACTACACTATCACCGGAGTATTGATTCTAGGCTATCTTTGACTTGTTGACCTTGGTCAATAATAATAAGACGGTTTAGGCTCAATCACGTGCTATGAACCTTTGTCTTCTTCGATTGAACCTGCTGCTCCAAAAAATACGATTTGAAAACCGAACCTCGAAAACCTCGAATAAACTCGGAACCTTGATCTAATGCGGAACTTCGATGACCACAATAACCCTGGCTCTGATACCACTTGTTGGGAAATACCTCGACAACAATCTGAAGTTCGATTGCGGAAACGCTAGATCGCAAGTAGTATCGAACACAAGTAGCAACACGAGAGACTACAAAAAACCGACAAGAATATGCACACGATATACCCTCAACGAACCTTTTATTAAAACCAATAAAGCCTTTACAATTGAGGAAAAAGAATGAATAACTAGCATCCCCCCTCATCTCTATTTATAGAGATGAGGGGGTAGAAACCTATCCTAAGTCAAATAGGAAACATCCTTGCCTTGCAAGGCAAGCTAAACAATTCCTAGTTCAAGTCTACTACCTAATCTAATTACAAAGTACACTTAAGTACCTAATGTTTAAGTTACTACTAATATATAACATCGTAAGAAAGTCATATCGAGATTGAATATCAGATAGACGTGGTACATCTTTGTTGCTATGTGGAAGTTAACTCGGATCATCAAAGCAACATTTATATCTTCTTTGTTGTCCATAATACTATGTGACTCTTATTTTTAAGACTTGTTGTTTGTTGTCTTTCTTTCCGTAACAAAAGAAGAAGTTCCAGGCTAGTTGTACCTATAAATTAGAAATCAAGAAGATGTGCGAGAAAATCTCAAAAGACAGCATATATGATAAAGAAATGAAAGATTTTTCAGTAGACCTAAAGGATAGTCCCATGGCAAGCCTTGCTTATCTTGATGATCAAGATGTTCTGAAAAGGTATCGAGACTTCAAGAAGTTTGATGTAGTCGAAGACTATTCAGATCATCTTATTGGAGCTCAGATGAGGCAGGCAAGTTCGTGTGTTTATACATTTGATATAATAACAACGTTAGTAACTATTATGATTATTATTATTGTTAAGAATACAATGTATTAATTAATTGACATGTTTTGTTCAGGAATATATAAGCGTTAAAAAGATAGAAAAAGAATGGAAGATTCTTAAGGAAAATTTGCATGGTACATTCATTATTATAATTCGTATTAGTATTATTGTTTCCTTGTTTCATGAAGAAACAAAGACATTCGACTTTCCCTTTATTTTGTGACAAAGAAAATATTTGTGAGGGCTTACAAACCGATGAGGGAATTATTAAGAGCTGTAATCATTGGAGCAAAAGGGACTCCATATCATGACGGTCTTTTCTTCTTTGACGTGTGTATGCGAGGAGGTTATGTTACTTCTTCTAGCCCAGAACTTGTATCATCTCATCTTATTGTTTCTATGTCATCGTACTTATACTTAGGATTTCCCAGTAATGCGCATTATTTACATGTAGTAACGTGCTCAGTCAGTTCAACTATTTTTTGTTTCAGCGGGTGCGGAATCACTGGCATCACTCTGACCGCCTTTCTATCAATCCACACATCTACGCATCGGGTGAAGTTTCCTTGAGCCTTTCGAGGAGATATCGTAATGGAAAAAAAGAATTTATCCAATGTGAAGCCAGTTTATGAAACAATGTCACATTCAATTCCAAATATCCTTGAAGTGGACGAAACAATATGTGATGATTTTGATTTCTTTTTTAATTTATCGTTGAATCTTGAGTAGTAGTAGAAAAGAGAAGCATAAGAGGCTCGACCGAACTTGTGATGATCCAACTTGGGGGTGTACTACTTCTTGTTGTACTAACTCAGTAACTCTCTATCTATTCCATTGCTAGCTAGCTTCTTGCAATCTTGCTAGCTAGCTAGTATGTTAATTCAAATCACCATTCAAAACATATAATCTATATCTTTGAACTGCAGAAGGATCACTCGGAAAGGAGACTGGATGCTTATCGCTTAGATTCTAATGGAGGCACTGGTATAGTTCTCACATTGTCATTGGTTGATCTGGAAAAAATTATTTATTCCTTTGTATGCTTTCCCAATCACATCACACATACGTTCTATGAAGGTTTATGCATTCAACGCAACACGAAAAAGCTGAAGATAAGAGAATTATCCGATAACTCATTTGGAGACTTCACTCCCTTGCCTCGTTCAATTCCTTCTCCAGTGACTCCTCAGATGGGTGACATGGCCAATCGAAAGAAATTCATGGACTTACTTGTACCTGATCGTGGTAAAAGATCAAAAACTCTTAAGGTACTAATATCTTGATGTATCATGGATCATTAGCATGATGATTCTTCACTCTATGTTAACATGCTGGTTCCTATTACCTCCCCAGATCCCCGTTAGGCAGCCAGGTTCAGGAAGCCCGTGGCCTTTATTTGAAGATCAGGTTAAGCTCTCACTTCGTGTTCATTACTTTCTTCCAGTGGAGGTTTGATGTTGTTTGGAAAATGTCACTTATGTTACTCTTGTTGCACCTCAGTCCCTTGTTGTGCTGGTCCATGATATTGGTCCCAACTGGGGGCTAATAAGTGATGCCTTCAACAGCAGTTTGCGATTCAAGGTAGATACTGTAATTGTGTTTCTTTAGGTTATTTTATTTTATCTTATTTATTATTATTAGGTCTTAATGTTAGCACTGAATGCCTCCACCCTTTCTTAGTGATTCTTATCTTGTTATTTAAATAGTTATTGATATATTGAATGTTAGGACTCACTTATGTATTATGTGCCTTCTCTTTATTGTTTACTAGTAGCTGTTACGCCCTTTTGCCTTACATTATTGTTTACTGTGCTTGAATGTGCAGCGTATCTTCCGGAGTTCCAAAGAATGCAAAGAGCGTCACAAAATCTCTCATAAATTAAACTTGATTTATGAGGAATATATAAGCGTTAAAAGTATTTAAACTTTGGGTTTGCCATCGGCAATTTAAACTTGATTCAGCCCAAAAGTATTTTCACAAATCCAACCCAACTTAGAACACTTTTGTAGAATGTCAGCCCGAGATAACACTCGGCCCAATCTCAATCTGATGATCAAGCTTCTTGAATTACTCAAACCGAGATAACACTTTCTATTCTATATATCCGGAGCCTTTAAGGTTAGAGGTTAGCGTGTTTCTAAATGGTTTTAACAAGGAGGAGTATCGATGAAACATCATCTTCTGTAAGTTTATCGTATATTTTATACATATCGCTGTTTTGGATTAATTTATTTGTCGCTTACTTGAAAAAGTTAGATGGTCTTGGTGCTAATAAAGGTGAATTAAGATGTCAAACATTAGCCTTATCAGATGTAGTTTTCTGTTTGTCAGAATTCTGATGTATGTCTTTTATTTGTTAACTGATCTAAGGGCATGTCTTGTTTTTCCATGTACCCTTTCTTGGAAATTAATATATTGTTCACCTTGGCACAAAAAAAAAAAAAAAAAAAAAAAAATTATTGTTGTTTAACATATATGTGTACGTGTTTCAATAATTTGATCATTATTGTTGTTTCTTTATTTGCTCATTGCTGCAGGTCAAACCTCCTAACAAAAAACTTAAAGTATCAACTTTAAGCACAAGTATGCATGAATTCCTTTTCTTTTAGCCGCCATTGGTGCTAATTAAGTAACAACAACTTCGTTAACTATTGTTATTTTTGTGCATGACAGCGCCATCTGAAATTCCAAAGCCGCTGTATGAGACTATGATCTGCTTCAGAAAATAGCAAGATTTAGGGAGTCTTTAAAGCAGAACCCCAACAACCGTCATGCAAAAACCAAATTGGAATATCATGAGCCCTTGATTCACTGTGCTGTTGCTTACCACCTAGCGGTCGATGAGTTGCCACCTGACTGGGAATAGTATGTTCTCTAGCTACCTTTATTTTTTTCTTTATCTTGTAAACAATTAAAGATAATTAATAATTTACTCTCATAAGTTTCTTATCTCCTTTTGCTCTCAATACCCTTTTCTTGCAGCGACCCAAAACCTCCTATGTTCCGAAGCCTCCTGCACCACCCAAACCCAAAACGAAGAAGAAGAAGAAGATCAAGATAACCTGTATGTATTCCCATTCCTTATTAATGTTACTTGTATAAGAATTTCTATTTATTTTTATTGCACTCTGATCATTAATAAGTTAGGTCAATACAATTTCACATGTATTATGATGAAAACAGATATTTAAGTTTCTAATCTACGATAATGTGGACATGTGTGTGTGTGTGTGTGTGTTTCTTATTTAGGGAGCTCGTATAATTACCACGGCCCTTCTCAGTTGAACGACTATGAGAAGAAAGTCTGGAATTCGTTTTTAATGAAAGATAAAGCTGTATGTATCAGTTGTTCGTCCCTCTTTTTCTCTTTCTCTTTTATACAAACCTACATCCACGATTCTAGCGCATAAATATTTTGTCACGTATTTGGTTTGTGTGGCAGTGTGCAAATAAGTATGTGATGTATCCGGTGGAGGAACATTTACATACGGTTGATGATGTTAGGGTTGTTGATTTACTTGGAAAATTTGCGGTTAACACCTTTAACAAATCTTGTAAAATGGTATGGTTACATTTCTCCACCTGCTTTCAAGTTTTGAGGCCATCTCCCTTGCCAGCTGTTTTGCTTACATAAATTAATTCTATGTTGTTAGTATGTTAACAAAGACGAAGACAACCAGGTCAGTGGGGCTGAATTCATGGAGTGCAAATTCTATAAATTGACATGGAAGTATATCTTCTACATGACCATAGAGGCCATTGAACAAGGGATACCTGGAGTGTATGAGACCAGAGTCGAATGTATTCCTGAAAACGGTGGTGCAATGACACTGCTGAACTTTGTGCTAACGGATCATGAACCAGAGTGTATGTGAATATGGAGCGATGCAGTTATCAGTTTCTTTTTAGAACCCATTGACATACTCTCTATAATTAATGAATATGACGTATTAGCTCTAGTTTTTCCTTTTTCCTCTTATATTGTTGAAACAGTTAAGAGGTGATAAATTTTGACCCATTTGTATGAAAATGGGTTGGTTTGGGTTACATATCTCATCTTCAACGGGCCAAGGGGGCCATTTTTAAAACCTAGCCAAAGCTGAAACAGGTCGAAGGGATTGAAAGTCATATTTTTATTCTAAATATGAAGTGCTTGTCACCTCTAACTAGCCCAATAAACTACATAGCACTTTATTAGATTAAGTAAGCTGCATAAATTAAAAATTTTCTTTTGGAGTCTTGTTCCTTGATGCCTTATCTTTCATGCAGGGAAACGACCATGGGTCAAACCCCGCGTGGAATCCCAATTCGAGTATGAAACTGTGGAAGGTTAGTCTTCCTTTTATTTCTTGCTGTTTGGACACTAGGATTTGGCTCTTTTTGGTTCCCCGTTGATGTAACTTGCAAAATTTGAAATCCAAATTGCTAAACATGTAATAGATCTTCTTGTCATAATTGATCCCTTAAGCGTTGTATGTCTATATCAAATGACTTGTATGTAACATATTGAGGTTTGAGTTTCGATTAATGATTTTAGATAACTTTGTAGATGGTTCCTCTGATCCTGAAGACTTCTACAAGCTTACTGGAATGGTGCATAGGTTGACTGCGAGTGGTGGTTTTAACTATCATAACCCAGCATATTCTCCTCACATGCTTAATTACTGTCGTCATAAAGATAAAAAAGCTTTGTCTTTTGAGGTTAATGTAAGCAAGCCGTTGTCAGCAACAAAAACTATCATGATGGATCGTTGATTTAGCCTAAATATGTCACAAAACTAGAAAGCTTACGACTTTCGGACCATAAAGTCCTGCATTTCTTTTTGATAACATATGTGTTGTGGCGTGCGACATGCACTTTCAGTTGTACTTTATGCATGATGCATTTTTGGTTGCACTATATTCTCATCAGGGGATTATTAGACTTATAAGTTATAATATATCTTTTAGCTTTTGGCATGAATGTCTTGTGTGTCTATAAAGTGAAATAAGATTGTTCAAATGATGCATTCGTTTTTGTTTTTGAAATGTATTTGCTTACTAAAATTCGCATTTGAGTAATAATAACCTCCAGTGGACCTCTCAATTAAGGGGTCTAAGAGTCTTTCATCACATAACATTGTTGCCAACGTTGTTAGGGGGTCAAGGTTGTCTCAAGGTGCCTTGGGTATGATGGGGAGTGATAAAGGATGTCTGTCACATGGAACATCAAGGCTCAAAGTCTACGACTTGGATTTCGGGTGGGAGAAACATGGAAAGTCTTAGGTTATATCTATTTATTACAATGGTTTTGATATCTGTTAATGCAAGCAAAGAGTCACCCAGAAATCTTTGAAATCGGCCAATCCCTTCCTGCGAAGCAGATGGACGTCTTTATTATTATCTTTGAAAACGGATTAGAGGCTTTTTTTGAATGAGTTTTGGCTTTGATCACTTCCAATATATGAATTGTCCATCATCATGTACCATGTTCCTTGTATATATTTCTTTCCCTAAGGCCATTCTTGCAGTGTGTTAAATTTGATATGAATAAAGTTGATCAACTTTTCTTATTAATTTATGTGGAAGTTATAATTACAAACATAAATGAGTTAAGATACCAACTATTTGACGACCCCGTTGAAATACGTATGCAAAATTCTGAAGTGGAACACCTAAAAAAACTCTTAGAGCCCAAGAAAAATCACATTTCGTATCCAAATAATTGTTCAACAACATTTGAGGTCAACAAACCTTATACAAGTACTGAGACTTGAACTCACAATCACTTGATTGATAGCAACTCATTTACCACTAGCCGCTAGGCCAAAGGCCCTTTGGTATCAATTACAAACCTCGTCTCTCTCTCAAGGTTTCCTGATGACTCATTTTAGGATACACGATTTTGTGAGTTGTATATGTGTCTCATTCAGCTGCCATTTCTTGATGAAATATCTTCGTCGCTTTTTTTTTTAATAAGAAAATATACGGTGGTACGAGTAACAAATCCTCCTTGCCTATTCTATTCGCAAATGAGAAGACTTGCGTATTAAATCTTAGTTTAATTAAAATGTTTGAATGTGGATTTCACCTTCCATTCTGCCATTCAACAGGTTATGCCCAAAAGATCACAGCACACGAGGATATTGAAGTAATAGTGGATATCGATAATGAAGAACCACCTTAAATCAAGTATAATGTAAAGCTTGTATAAGAAATGGAGATACTTTGAGATGGTGAAGTAAACCCAGTCATAGAAGATGCTGATATACAATTAAGTCATTTTATTCAATAAGCAAATCCCAAACTGCCTATACAGATTGAAACAGGTTATAATGTCGTATATTCATTTAAAATACTTTCTGATGCAAACTTAGATTCGAGTAGATGCAAAAGTAGATAATCATAAAGTTCAAAACCACACACTAGTACACCATAATAAGATGGATCAACATGAAAGTAATTAACAACTCTCACATTCCTTGAAGGGCTACATATATTTCACCATACGGAATTGATATGATATGGCTACGATAAGCTAAGCTTTTAATTGGAAAAGAACCAATAACACGTCAACACAGCAAAAACTAGACTAAAGAGCAACAAATCATGACTCAAAATGGCAGCAACTGAATGTCCAAAATAGCAGCAAATGGCACACCAAACAAGCACATAAAACTGGAACTTATAAAACCTGAAACAACAAAAATTCTTTTTTTTTTTTTTTTTTTTTTTTTGTTAAGTTGGACCGCGTGGGATTGCTTATGAATTAAGAGACTGTTGCTTATAAAGGTTCAGCCTTTTCCTTAAGCAATCCCAAACAGTCTCTTTCTAAGCTCCGCGGATTTAATAAGCAATCCGAAACAGTCCCTTTAAAAGCAGATTCAATAAGAAATCCCAGATAACCCTTATAAGCTACAGTTTCAGTAAGCAATCCATAAACAGGTTCTAAGTAGATTTGGTATCTATATGTCATGACTCAATCATGTCACAAACCTGTTAAATGGAGTATGTTAAGCACGAAAGTTAGATCTTACTTACTCGATTTATTTTTATTTGCTATATAGACATGACCAAATTTCACCTCCAGAACCAAACAGACAGTTGATATAACATACCTTAGCAAACAGATAACTGAGCATTGTGACATAAATTTTCATATAATCAGTTTCTATATATACGCGCACACACATCACTCCTGAGCCACGGGATCTCCAGCTCAAAAGTTGATGTGTACACAGGTTTTTGCATAAGGCCAGAACAAATTTCTAACTGCGTACACCACATGTGTTTGTGTTTTGTAAAAAAAAAGGGACAATCAACGGACACTAGAAAGTTTTAGTAACACCCTTTAAGTTGCAGAACCGTAAAATTGCAGGTGCAGCTTCAAGATATGAAAAAGATATTAGCATGTAAATAAGAAAGAATAGTGTAACAAAATTTCAGCATCTATATAACTAATAACCAAATAAATGCAGAGAAACAGTTGATGGGTACCAATAGTGTAACACAGTTTCAGACATTGATTCCTTGTTCGTATTTCTTGATAAAAAAAAATAGTGTAACACAATTTCAGCATCTATATAAATAATAAACAAAAAAAGTCATTTTATTGAATAAGCAAATCCCAAACAGACTATACAGATTGAAACTGGTTATAATGTCGTATATTCATTTAAAATACTTTCTGATGCAAACTAAGATTCGAGTAGATGCAAAAGTAGATAATCATAAAGTTCAAAACCACACACTAGTACACCATAATAAGATGGATCAACATGAAAGTAATTAACAACTATCACATTCCTTGAAGGGCTACATATATTTCACCATACGGAATTGATATGATATGGCTACGATAAGCTAAGCTTTTAATTGGAAACGAACCAATAACACGTCAACACAGCAAAAACTAGACTAAAGAGCAACAAATCATGACTCAAAATGGCAGCAACTGAATGTCCAAAATAGCAGCAAATGGCACACCAAACAAGCACATAAAACCGGAACTTATAAAACCTGAAACAACAAAAATTCATTTTTTTTTTTTGAAATATACTTGCTCAATTCCCATATAGAAACAGTAGAGATAGACCAATCTTGGTCAAAGTTGCTACTCCACAATTAGCATTATACTACAGATTATAAGACGGACTCACTTATTTTTCAGAAGGAGAATGCTCTAGTGAAGAATCTAGATATTTTTTATTAGATTACGTCAATGCATAAGCTTCTGACTCGTGAAATATGATATCTAAAAAACATAAAAAAGAAAATTAAAACAAATATATAGAACAAAGTTAGTTGAGTAGAAGAGGAAGATTAAAGAAGAAATCACTCTTCTTTACCATTGAAATTGCTTTCTGACTAAGTGTTTGCAACCAAGGTTCAAAATCTTTAAAGCATTTGAAGTTTTTACCATAAATCGAATTTCACAAATTTAAGTTTCTTACTTAAGATTGAGAGTCTTCAAGTATTCATCATTATCTAAAAGAAAATTTGAAAGGAATAATTTCATAAACATTGCATAGAGGAATGAAGCTACCATTCATTCATTCAAAAAACAACGACAATATCACTCCTTACATATAGGTCGAAGATCTGTCTCAACTCATGTTCCATAAGTGCACTCTCTCTCCCCTTCCGACCATCAATTTCATGTAATTTTTCACCATAATATCCACAATTTATAAAATCGCAATTGTCAAAGATAATTTATATAAAGTAGAAGAGAATTATAAATGATCTTACTCTCCCGAAGCTTTTGACACTTCGTGACGTTAATTATATGAACTTGTGCTTCCTCCTAATTTATGACAACAATTGAAGCTCAAAGTGTGTGTGTGTGTCACGTGATTTGTAATGACAAGACTTGAAGCGTCACATGAAGTGTAGAAACAACTTTAGAAAAAGTTCAAAGATAGAGTTAAAATTCTTAACACATAATTTCCTATTTAAATTACATTCCTCTAATTAACCAAAATTCGGCAATAGATTCTAGTATTACATAACATAACAAATACGATACAAATTAAACTACGCCTACTCGTCGTCATCGTCGTCGTCGTCCTCCTCCTCCTCGTCCTCGTCCTCGTCCTCGTCCTCGTCGTCATCCTCCTCCTCCCCCTCCTCCTCCTCCTCCTCGTCGTCCTCCTCCTCGTCGTCATCCTCCTCCTCCCCCTCCTCCTCACCACCACTAGCAACATGAACACTTGTTCCGAACCACTCACCTTTATCGTTTGCGGCCGGTAACCATATCTTATTCAACACTTCAAAACCAACTCTCGTAAACCCTTGATCCCCATAACCCACACCCCAAGAATTTTTTATTAGAACATAGTGCTGGTCAACGTTTCCTGCAACATTGATCCCCACAACAAGCACTGTATGATTTGAATTAAATCCATACGCTCTTCTATTTGCATGACGAAAAATCCCACCGTTTGCGGCACGCTCTGCTGCTGCAGCCCTATCAATTAGCTTACCAATATAAATGTCTGCAGCAACTGGAAATCTTCGATTTTCCGGATTCCCTAGAAAGTGATGCACTAGTGTCGGTTTTATCTTTTTAGATTCGTGACAAATTCGAGTAAGATAATACCGAATGTGGCCTCTTTCCCTATAGCGCTGGTCATTCCATGCATTGTAATGGCGTGATTGACGCTCGTATGGATAGTCATCTCTTGTTTCAAGACCGAGATCACTGTTGGTAACAAAGTTAGATATACGTACTCGTTTTCTGTTAAATGTCTGTCAACCAATGGCATTGGAGACAGGAATGGTTCGTTAGGTGTTCCCCTGATCATCCGGATTGTAGTGCCAGCCATGTCCGTAAATACGATATAGACGCAATGCGACTCCGACTTTTGTTTTTCGGCTAGCGGTGTGTGAATTCTGCATGAAACTTCTCCATGTGCCATATCTGTCACTGCCACAAGGTAAAACGTTAAAATTAAAACAATAAACATAAATAAGAGCAATTATAAATTCACAAAATAAACTCTTAAAATCACAAAATAAACTTAAAAGAAAAAGCGTTCTAAACACTTTTATACCCCATTCAGTTCCCGCCTATTATAAAAACCGTGATTTTAGAACTACAAACCAAACATTGCCTTAAATAACCCTCAAACTTTTTGTAATCATAACATGTCCGCCACAACATATATAAATCACTACTTACTACCTAAAAAGGAAAAAAATAATTTGAAGCATCAGTCGTTTAATCTAACAACATTAATAATTGCCAAAATACGCAAACTCAACCTAACCTCCACTATTCACTAGTCAAAAACAGGACCCGATAAAGTGTTTAGAAAACACGTAAAATTATATTAACTAGTCAAAAGCAGGTTTCATTAACAACAGGTTAAATTCACATGTGGTTTCGTAAAATTATATTGTTAAACAAAATAACTAAACTTTGCAAACAGTGTATACTTTCCATGTATAAAAAAAGCGTGTATGTTTTCAAGAAAGATTATATCACCTCGATCTGGAAAGCTAGAAGAGAGCAAAAGGTTTTGGAAAAGAGAAACGTGTTTTATGTGAATGTTGAGCAATGGAGAAGTGTTGGGACAAAATGGAACACATGTGGTTTATATATAGAGAAAAGTGAAGGGGAAGGGGGTCATTACGTCACGTGGATGATGGGTCCAAAGTAAGGGTGTTTTGGGTATACTATTCATGATATAAAAGTTGATACCATTTATGTTTGAAGATAAAAAAAGAAAAACTATTGTAACTAAGAAATATCACTTCAGCTAGGGTTGAGCACCGAAGGTTCATAATCGAACCGCATCGACAAAAACAACTGAACCGACAAAAACTAAACCGGGCCGATGGTCGGTCGATTCGGTTTCGGTTTCAAGTTTTACATAATTTAGGTTTTGGATTGGGTCGGTTCGGTCCGGTTCGGACCAAAATCGACAAAAAGATATCAAAATACACTTAGACCGACAAACCGAACCGACCCGACGGTCCGTTTCGGTTCTGACTTTTCATGATTTTTTCATAAATTTCGGTTTCGGTTCGGTTCGGTTTGGTTCTGATTTTTCATGAATTTCGGTCCTCGGTTTTTTCGGTTCAGGTCGGTTCCGACCCAATGCTCAACCGTAACTTCAGCTGGTTAGAGTGCATGGTGTGGTTACGTAAAATTACGTTTAATAAGTTTCTAATCAAGAAACTCGTCTTCCACTACAACATCACTTAAGATATGAACAAATAATCTACCAACTTAGTTATGTGATCAAAGAATTTATTTTTCTCAAAACCTCAAAATTTTATGTGACAAAACATTTTTACAAAAGTATTTTTGCAATTAAAAAAAAATGTTTTATTAAAGAAAATAAATTTGAATTTCAAATATTCCATCATGCTTTCCATTTGTGGTTAGTTATACAAAAGAAGTTGAAGACGCAAGATAGGCTTAGACAATGGGATGCTAGTCCAATGACTGACTTAACCCTGTCTAGATGCCCGCTATGTGAATTAGTTCCCGATTCTCACGACCATTTGTTTTTTCAATGTGTGTTCTCATCTGAGGTATGGTCTCAAGTGAAGTTAAAGGCTGATATGCATAATAAACGATTAATAACAATTGTTACCCATGCGTGTTAAATATCAAGCATGTGATGTTTATAACCTTCATTGTCCACGCTTTACGAAATCATCGCCTTATGCTTGCTAGTCCTATAGGATAAAACTTGAAAGCGTTTTGCTTCCTTCGGTTAGATATGACGAATATGATATCACCAACATCAATACAAAACCGGATCATAATCAACTGTGACATAAACGACGGAGGTATCATGCCGCTATAGTCTCCCCAGTTCGATGGTACTAAATCTTTTTAGTAATGTTGAACTCGAATACCATGGACGCTAAATAACATAATCAACACATAATAACCAAGTGTTTCATGGATGCTAAATATAAAACATTTAGCTTTCTTATACCTTACGGCCGGTGCCAACTACCTTAAATTCAATGCAATTTCCTCATATTGTAATACTCTGGTCAAACATTTTTTGTAATAGTAAATAATAGTGGCTCAAAACATTATTCTTTTTGTTGATTTTCATGCAACCGAAGACTCATAGGTGCACGTTGTTCCAAAGACGAGAGATCGATAAATGATTGGTTAGTTCCGAACATTGTTTCTTCGAGACTGTGTTTCATACGATGACAAGAAAATTATTTACCGGATGTCTTGGTTTTCAAGAGAATTGTGAACTTGAGCAGATAAAATTATATTTAGTTACGAGTGGATTATTATAACGTCTAACTTTGAGGGATTACTTTAAAATTTAGACTAATCTCATAGGCGCAATGAACCCTTTCGAGTGTTATGAACTAATATATAAAGCAGGTTATGAGACCGGGAAGAAACCGAGTACGGAAGATAAGCACCGGGTTATAAACTTGCAAATTTAGGATCAGCAACCGGAGCGTAGGTCCTATACGGAGCATAGGTACTTATCATTGGCTTGTATTTTTGTGTTGAAAACGAACTGATAAGTGGGTTCAAGGCTAGTATTTTGGAGCCCGACATTAAATAGCCAGTTGTATGTACATCCAGAGATAACGAAAATAATTGACGGTGGAAAAAGAAGAACTTTATCAAACGTCTAATAAAATAGTTATAACGCGTCCGGATAAGTTAAGTATAAAGATAGATAAGTTAAGTATGCTTGAGAAACTGCAAAAAGTTACTAAAGAAGTATGGAGTCCCCATGAATCGCGTGATTCCATTTTTTTTTTCACCACGGGTAAATAAGTTTACATGAAAAACAATTTTATTTAGGAATACAATTTGTTTCTCTTCTTGTGAATTTCACATAGGTCAAAGCGAAACCCTTTATAAATCACATAAAATAGATGTGCCTTTAACAGCATAAGTTTTTAGTCGATATAGATATAGGCACCTAACATGCTCTCTTTTTTTTTACGAGACTGGACACCCCAAAAGTAATGATATATTTAAATAAATTTAAATGATTTCTTCCTTAAATATAAATACGACAATCAAAGTAAAACATGAAATAAATTACTTTAACCGGGCCTAGCTTATAGGGCCTAGACAGATGAGACTTATGCAACACAGTACTACTCTTATTTTCAAAAGCTAACATTGACCACACCTATCATGAATTGGTGGGAATAAGACTACGAATGAATTCTGTACAAGTCAAAGGATTCAATATTTTATTATCGTCATTCGTCAGCAATCTACTTCAAAAAGGTTGTAAATGGTACGTAAAGCAAAAGTTATAAAACAGTGTTTTGGCTACCAACCATCTTCCACCATGTATCCGCTAGGTAATACACCTTAGTTTTTGCCTAACTTCTCGGGTATGCATTTTCAAAGTTATTTTTAAGTTTCATAACAAGGACGCTAGCAAATAAATCACCCACGTACGATCGTGCTAAAAAATAAATACTGTGGGATATAGACACCATCATGAAAGCATAATCATTCCGATAATAACATGTCGTAAAAAATATAAGCCTTCTCCCATGCTTGCAAAAAGTATATTGGAATTTCATGTTATCCCCAGCTACATCTCATAGCTCAAATAATAAAGTTATATGAAAGTTTAACCATAGGGAAAAGTGTGTATCAGCCGATGCAAGCATATACGATACAAGTATATACTACATAGTTTCTGTGAGTTAGGTGTGACATAGTACATAATATCTTTTTCACAATCTAAATATTTTGTCTTTCTCTTGCATCTTGTCACATCTTTTCAATAGTGAAAAGCACATGCTAGAGTGCTAGAGTTAACATAGTTTTTCTTAAACCCTTGCCAGCTAGCATATCTTTTGCACTTTTATCATATCTTTTCAATACTTTTCAGTAAGCCTATAGCCAATTACAACCGAACAGCCAAACTATTGGCTACTTCCTAAAGCATGCAATCTTACCGTCAAATGTGTATTTGCCTTTTCAGAAAACTACTCGGTATAACATCAATCATGCGTGAGTATTACTACGTATAGTGTTGTTATTGATTTTTGCAACATTGTTGAAGTAAAACCTTGTAAGTGGGTTCTACCTTTAAGCTTGCCGTCCGGCCTCAGATAATGCCCTGCACAAGAGTAGCACACGTTAGGCTCGCCTTGGGTTTTATCCCAAAACCAACCTCAGGTGTGAGGATGAGTATGTGTAAGGATGAAGGGTTTATAATAAATGCTCGTAAGAGTATAGTGTGTGTGTTAGTTGAATCATAAATGAAGTGAAGGGTATTTATACTACTCATCTTATTACCTACTCTGCCTTGGGAAGGAGCAAGGCCATACCTGGTTGTTGGATGTCAGAGCAAGTGGGCGACACGATCCCTGAAATCCTGGGATTGTGTTATGTCCTCGGTTCATACCCGTTGAGACTTTTCCTTCGGTATGTGCTCTTCGGCTCGACCTATATGAGCCGAATGGTTTCCAGCCATTCGGCTACATACGTCAACATGTCCCCCCCCCAGTATTGGAGTATCGGTTCCGACCGATGCTCCAATTCCGTTATGCGTGTGAGTGTCGTTGGTCCCTTGCCGTTTGTGGTGGAAATGCTACGCGTTTTTGTACGAAGTTTATTCACTGCGTCAAAATTACCCTTATGCCCCCCTTTGACAGCTGGTTACCACTTAGGTTTTGCGCAGACATCAAACGGTCCCAGCTTAGCTACGTGTCGAGGGTGGTACACGATACGACGTTTCACACATCCCCATATCGACTATATATATACCACTTCTTTACTCTTCATTTTTACTTTTTACTGTGTTTTTCTTCAAATCTCTTCGGTTGCTTCTTGTTATTTTGCAAAGCTATTCCGAGGTGCGTTTCCACCCTTCTTATTTTTGCTACTTCGTATTGTTTTTTACCATGGCCGTAAGTGAACCTGGGGAGATGAACGTTCCGGTTGACCCACCTTTGTTACTGACATCCAAACCTCCCGGTAAGTTTGATATGCATATGCACCCATCTAGGCTTTCCCAGAGAGATCTAGACGATATGATAATAGAATTCGGAATCCCGCTAGACCTTCATCCCATACTTCCCCCCCCCCCCCCCCAGATCTCACCATGAACGAATTGCCGGGAGACAAAATAGGGGTGTACGTTTAACTCATGAGATTAGGAGGCGTTAGGATACCTTTCTCGGCTTTCCTTTTAAGCGTCATAGACCATTTTAACGTGCATCTGTCTCAGTTAGTTCCGCTGGGTGTAAATAGGGTGATGTTGTTTGAGGTTCGGTGTTATAGTTTAGCGGTTGTGCCCACAGTCTCCTTGTTCCGAGTGTTCTACCGATTATGTAAGCAGGGACACTGGTTCTCATTTGAACATCGGACGGGTAAACATGCCAAAACGTGTTTTTATGAGATTTTGACAAGTTTGAAACGGTGGAAAGATTTTTTCTTTTTGATTGACCGGAGGGCTATACCGAACGCTATGCCGTGGAGGCATAGGGATTCGCAGATAACGGATCGTTTCCCAACCGGTTATTCCCAGCGAGATGCCAACACACTGGCTCTTCGACCTATAGTACTTCGGAAACCACCGAACAGTCTTCTTTGGGTGTATGGGCTTACCAACACCTTCCGGATATCAGGCTTCTCCAAAGTAGGCGTTACCGTCGTCATCAGAAGAATCAGAATCCTGATCATGCTTACCCTTCCTGACGAACCCAGTTGACTTCTTCTTTGGACAGCCTCTATTCAGATGATCCTCTGAATGACACATGAAACACTTGAGTTTACCAGTTCCACCCCTTGACTTAAACCGCGAACTTCCACCAGAATGAGCTTTCCTTGAATGATTTGACCATCCCCTTACATATAACCCGTCACCAGCTTCTTCCTTTGTGCCTTCGGTTTTTTTCTTCAACTCCTTTGAATTTAGAGTTGCCAGAACATCCTCCATTGTCAAGGATTCCCTCCCATACAACAATGTCTCCATAAAGTTTTCATAAGACGATGGCAACGACGTAAGTAGCATAAGTGCCTGATCTTCATCCTCAATCTCGATATCAATATTCACCATATCAAGTATCAACTTATTAAACTCATCTATATGATCACCCAGTTTCGTATCTGGACTCATATAGAACGTGTACAACTTCTTCTTTAGATACAGTCTGTTTGCTAAGGACTTAGTCATATAAAGACTAGTCAACTTCGTCCAAATTCCTGCCGCAGATGTTTCCTTGGTAACTTCCCGTAAAACCCGGTCTCCCAAGCATAGAATCAAGGTATTGTATGCCTTCTTCATCAAAGCAGCCTTTTCACCTGCTTCCATGTCCACGGGTAATGTCTCCAATGCAGCATCACATCCCAGCTGTACCATTAAAGCACGCATCTTTATTTGCCATAACCCGAAGTCATTCTTCCCATCGAATTTTTCGATGTCAAACCTAGTTATAGAACTAGCCATTCTTCTTATACCTTGCTACAAACCTTGTCAAGTTGTTTCTTAACCAACTTTACCGACAAGTCTCACAAGCCGTGTGCAATATTCCCATTGTTGCTATAAACCCTTCTTGTGAATCGAATTAATTAGAATAACCCTAAACCCTCGATTTCGAACAAGCAAACCCTGATCGTTAACTTGAAACCCAAGCAAACCACGATCAAACTTGAACCACAAGAAATTGGTTATAGGACAACAAAATATTCCTTGTCAACTTTGTATGATTCTTTATCACGTGCTATGAACCTTTGTCTTCTTCGATTGAACCTGCTGCTCCAAAAAATACGATTTGAAAACCGAACCTCGAAAACCTCGAATAAACTCGGAACCTTGATCTAATGCGGAACTTCGATGACCACAATAACCCCGGCTCTGATACCACTTGTTGGGAAATACCTCGACAACAATCTGAAGTTCGATTGCGGAAACGCTAGATCGCAAGTAGTATCGAACACAAGTAGCAACACGAGAGACTACAAAAAACCGACAAGAATATGCACACGATATACCCTCAACGAACCTTTTATTAAAACCAATAAAGCCTTTACAATTGAGGAAAAAGAATGAATAACTAGCATCCCCCCTCATCTCTATTTATAGAGATGAGGGGGTAGAAACCTATCCTAAGTCAAATAGGAAACATCCTTGCCTTGCAAGGCAAGCTAAACAATTCCTAGTTCAAGTCTACTACCTAATCTAATTACAAAGTACACTTAAGTACCTAATGTTTAAGTTACTACTAATATATAACATCGTAAGAAAGTCATATCGAGATTGAATATCAGATAGACGTGGTACATCTTTGTTGCTATGTGGAAGTTAACTCGGATCATCAAAGCAACATTTATATCTTCTTTGTTGTCCATAATACTATGTGACTCTTATTTTTAAGACTTGTTGTTTGTTGTCTTTCTTTCCGTAACAAAAGAAGAAGTTCCAGGCTAGTTGTACCTATAAATTAGAAATCAAGAAGATGTGCGAGAAAATCTCAAAAGACAGCATATATGATAAAGAAATGAAAGATTTTTCAGTAGACCTAAAGGATAGTCCCATGGCAAGCCTTGCTTATCTTGATGATCAAGATGTTCTGAAAAGGTATCGAGACTTCAAGAAGTTTGATGTAGTCGAAGACTATTCAGATCATCTTATTGGAGCTCAGATGAGGCAGGCAAGTTCGTGTGTTTATACATTTGATATAATAACAATGTTAGTAACTATTATGATTATTATTATTGTTAAGAATACAATGTATTAATTAATTGACATGTTTTGTTCAGGAATATATAAGCGTTAAAAAGATAGAAAAAGAATGGAAGATTCTTAAGGAAAATTTGCATGGTACATTCATTATTATAATTCGTATTAGTATTATTGTTTCCTTGTTTCATGAAGAAACAAAGACATTCGACTTTCCCTTTATTTTGTGACAAAGAAAATATTTGTGAGGGCTTACAAACCGATGAGGGAATTATTAAGAGCTGTAATCATTGGAGCAAAAGGGACTCCATATCATGACGGTCTTTTCTTCTTTGACGTGTGTATGCGAGGAGGTTATGTTACTTCTTCTATCCCAGAACTTGTATCATCTCATCTTATTGTTTCTATGTCATCGTACTTATACTTAGGATTTCCCAGTAATGCGCATTATTTACATGTAGTAACGTGCTCAGTCAGTTCAACTATTTTTTGTTTCAGCGGGTGCGGAATCACTGGCATCACTCTGACCGCCTTTCTATCAATCCACACATCTACGCATCGGGTGAAGTTTCCTTGAGCCTTTCGAGGAGATATCGTAATGGAAAAAAAGAATTTATCCAATGTGAAGCCAGTTTATGAAACAATGTCACATTCAATTCCAAATATCCTTGAAGTGGACGAAACAATATGTGATGATTTTGATTTCTTTTTTAATTTATCGTTGAATCTTGAGTAGTAGTAGAAAAGAGAAGCATAAGAGGCTCGACCGAACTTGTGATGATCCAACTTGGGGGTGTACTACTTCTTGTTGTACTAACTCAGTAACTCTCTATCTATTCCATTGCTAGCTAGCTTCTTGCAATCTTGCTAGCTAGCTAGTATGTTAATTCAAATCACCATTCAAAACATATAATCTATATCTTTGAACTGCAGAAGGATCACTCGGAAAGGAGACTGGATGCTTATCGCTTAGATTCTAATGGAGGCACTGGTATAGTTCTCACATTGTCATTGGTTGATCTGGAAAAAATTATTTATTCCTTTGTATGCTTTCCCAATCACATCACACATACGTTCTATGAAGGTTTATGCATTCAACGCAACACGAAAAAGCTGAAGATAAGAGAATTATCCGATAACTCATTTGGAGACTTCACTCCCTTGCCTCGTTCAATTCCTTCTCCAGTGACTCCTCAGATGGGTGACATGGCCAATCGAAAGAAATTCATGGACTTACTTGTACCTGATCGTGGTAAAAGATCAAAAACTCTTAAGGTACTAATATCTTGATGTATCATGGATCATTAGCATGATGATTCTTCACTCTATGTTAACATGCTGGTTCCTATTACCTCCCCAGATCCCCGTTGGGCAGCCAGGTTCAGGAAGCCCGTGGCCTTTATTTGAAGATCAGGTTAAGCTCTCACTTCGTGTTCATTACTTTCTTCCAGTGGAGGTTTGATGTTGTTTGGAAAATGTCACTTATGTTACTCTTGTTGCACCTCAGTCCCTTGTTGTGCTGGTCCATGATATTGGTCCCAACTGGGGGCTAATAAGTGATGCCTTCAACAGCAGTTTGCGATTCAAGGTAGATACTGTAATTGTGTTTCTTTAGGTTATTTTATTTTATCTTATTTATTATTATTAGGTCTTAATGTTAGCACTGAATGCCTCCACCCTTTCTTAGTGATTCTTATCTTGTTATTTAAATAGTTATTGATTTATTGAATGTTAGGACTCACTTATGTATTATGTGCCTTCTCTTTATTGTTTACTAGTAGCTGTTACGCCCTTTTGCCTTACATTATTGTTTACTGTGCTTGAATGTGCAGCGTATCTTCCGGAGTTCCAAAGAATGCAAAGAGCGTCACAAAATCTCTCATAAATTAAACTTGATTTATGAGGAATATATAAGCGTTAAAAGTATTTAAACTTTGGGTTTACCATCGGCAATTTAAACTTGATTCAGCCCAAAAGTATTTTCACAAATCCAACCCAACTTAGAACACTTTTGTAGAATGTCAGCCCGAGATAACACTCGGCCCAATCTCAATCTGATGATCAAGCTTCTTGAATTACTCAACCCGAGATAACACTTTCTATTCTATATATCCGGAGCCTTTAAGGTTAGAGGTTAGCGTGTTTCTAAATGGTTTTAACAAGGAGGAGTATCGATGAAACATCATCTTCTGTAAGTTTATCGTATATTTTATACATATCGCTGTTTTGGATTAATTTATTTGTCGCTTACTTGAAAAAGTTAGATGGTCTTGGTGCTAATAAAGGTGAATTAAGATGTCAAACATTAGCCTTATCAGATGTAGTTTTCTGTTTGTCAGAATTCTGATGTATGTCTTTTATTTGTTAACTGATCTAAGGGCATGTCTTGTTATTCCATGTACCCTTTCTTGGAAATTAATATATTGTTCACCTTGGCACAAAAAAAAAAAAAAAAAAAAAAAAAAAAATTATTGTTGTTTAACATATATGTGTACGTGTTTCAATAATTTGATCATTATTGTTGTTTCTTTTTAGTGTAAAATTAATATATTGTTTCAATAAGTTGATGAAACAGTGATAAAAGCTAATCTATGAGATGTATACTTCAATAAGCAGAAATGATTTAAACATAAAACTGAATTGCATTAAAGATCAAACAATTACAATAGAAAGATAAATTTTACACTAAAAAGCTGAGATGAAAAATTGGCAGAGTTTGGCTACTCCAAACTCCACACTAATACAAGCTATCATATCTCCTATTTATAGCTACACTGAGAGTTGGGGGTCACGGATTGCCAAGCTGGCAATCCGTGTGCTTGTGCTTCTTCAAAGTAATTCTGAGCCCTTTGATCAATTTCCAATCATTGCCCCTTGATAAGAGCCCTTGGATTACAAGCTATGACGTGGTAGAGCCAATGAGATGATGCCACGTTGCTTATTTTGTGCTTGTTACGCTCTGACATACCTCTGACATGCTTCTAGAAACATAATGAGATTACCTAATTACCCTTAATTGTGGTAATTTTGATGCTTGGTGATTTAGGGTTCTTAGGGAACAGTAGTTTCTGGGATTGGGGTTAATTTGGGTGGAGGGAAAAAGGGTACGGGTAATTTTGTTTATTTATTTTGTGTTTGTTGACCCTTTGACCGATTGACCAAAAGGGTGGTGTTGGGCTCGGGTAAGGATTTGGTTTTTTATATTTTTGGGCTTGGGGTGATAGTTTAGGATTGGGCTTTGGTTAATGATGGATGGGATTGGTATTTGGCTGTTGGACCAGGTTTTGTAATATGGATTTAAGGTTTAGTAAAAATGAACATCAAGGACCAATATTGTAGATTTTGAAATTCCAAGGACCACTTCTGTCATTATTGAGAAATATTATCCAAGGGCTATTCTTGACAAAATGATGATTCTTCAAGGTAGAATGAAACTTTAAGCTCAAATAATTATCCGGTCTTGAAAAATGCTTCCCGGCATCGGCTTTTTAATCCTTTTCCACTCTCGTGCTCGGTTTTCCGGGTTTTTGCTTGATTTCTTAAAATATCCGTACCTGCATATCACAAACACAAAAACATCGTATATTTGGCATTATTCGATTAGTTTTTGGTCTTTTGAGTCCGGTTTTGGTCTTATAAAAGGTGTGTAAATTAATACACACCAAGCCCTAAAACATACATTCATGAAATTGTGAAACTATAGGGGTACTTATATTTATTGATATAAAACATGGTGGAGGAAATAGTTATAAGTTGTATTTTCTATTTTATCCCCTACTTTGTCTACGTGAGGTCCAAAACAATGTTTTCGTGACTTTAGGTTCGAGGCAGTTCGTTTAGTTGAGGTAAGATGCAAGTATATAAACGGTGACTATATGACTACTTGAGTTAGTGGTTATAACAGTACTTGCTTATGTGACATTTAAAACCATGATAACTTGGTACTTAAATCTGCCTTCTCTTTTTGCAGTTGAATTACGCTCACTTGCAGAATTGTCTTCATTCTTATTAATTTAGGAGTCGTCTGAATGGGTTCGCTTATGGTCGCAACATCTGCATATTGGGAGGCCTTTAAGGTAAAACTAAATATGCTTACTACAAACAGTTTTTCATTTAGCTGATTTACTGTGAGATCCAGTGGCACGTATTTTTCTAATACCAGGTTGCAGACATGTTGATTTTATCTATTGAACATGATTCCATATTAAGTTTCATATGCTTTAAACTCATATAGTGATTTACTCATCAGTTATGGTGTCATTTGAATTCGAGAAATTGGACTTGGTTATGAAGCTGTGATACTAATTTTCTTGTTATATTGACTTTTTAAAGATCAATGATGGATTATTGTTACTTAAATGATGGATTATTGTTAATGCATATGATGTGTAAGCGGGCAATGCGTGTGGCTACTTATTTGTTTCGTCCCTACAGATACACCATCTGGGATTCAGCTTCCCACGCTTTCTATGAACGTGTGCACCATGGTTTCTTCAGCGTCATATCAGAACATCAAAGGCATACGTGTAACCCCACAAGGTTGTTCACCTGAAGACCGCGACAACTTTCTATCATTTGATGATCCTTTTCGAGGTCAATACCCTTCTATTTCATGTGGCCTAAAAACATGTCATTTGTATTCAGTTGTTACATCATATGAGTTCAAGATTCATCTTTTTTGGCAATATGTACTCTGTTTTTACTTAATGGAAACTACATGTCATTCTAAAAGTTTGGTGTATTTGGAATTCTCATTTTTTAGCCGTTTTTTTTGTTTCTGTCATTAAATAATCTGCATTGAACCTGGTATTGTCGCTTTAAGGAGTTACATGCCTTCGAGTTTATGTTATTAAGTGTATAGCTTAATTATCCAAAAAAAAAAAAAAAACAAATGCAACAGCAAAAAAAAACAATTCTGCTTTATTTATGGAAAACCACCTCCGCTAAAAAACAGGCCCGCCGGCACCTTTAGTAGTTTTGCAAAAAAATGTCTTTTTAACTTTTGGGTTGCGTGTAAATTCTTCGGTTGTAACTTTCTTTTATTTATAGGTTTCTCGGCCAATTTAATTCTTTCTACAAGCTAAATTAGACGAGTTTCCTCATGTGAAAATTATGAAGGTACAGGATGCTAAGGAGGTACCAAGCTTTATTTATTTGAATATTCTTATAATTTTGACTAACTTTCTATGGTATTAATGTCGGTGGCTGACCATCACGGTGTCAAAGAAGGTGGAAACAGCGCGGGAACATTGGGCGGGTTGGAATTGAAGGCCCCGTAGAATTTAGTGTACCATGCTATTTTAGACAAAAAGAAATGTGAAGGCTATAATTAACGACAAACGAAACAACTCTCGGTTAAACATTGTACTTTACTTATGCTACCATAAAACTCTTAAAAAAACTCTAATAAAAGAAAAACAGATTTTGTGTAAAGGTATAGTAAACAGAAAATGTAACGTAACTACCGAAATTTAACACTATAACCGACAAACTAAACGGGTCCGTATCCGGCTAAACAATAATTTGTCTTTACAACTCTTAAAAAAATCCACTAAAAGAAAAAAAAAAAAACCTTATTGTATAAGCTATGAAACAAAATAAGTGTAACGTAAATACCACACAAACAATAATGTGCCCCGCACCAAATACTTTGGGTTTGCCATGGGCAATTTAAACTTGATTCAGCCCAAAAGTATTTTCACAAATCCAACCCAAGTAAGAAGAGTTTTGTTGTACAATGTAAGCCCAATCTCAACCTGATGATAATAACCGGGCGGGCCACAAGCTTCTTTTGATACATACACTCAACCGACCAAACAACACCTACTTTACCAACTTGGTTGGTTGGTGTAATCCCAAAAAGTTACCACCTCGTATTCCAATCACACACACTACTTTACCCTTTAGGTTAGAGGTTAGCTTGTTTCTAAATGGTTTTAACAAGGAGGAGTATCGATGAAACATCATCTTCTGTAAGTTTATCCTATATTTTATACATATCGCTGTTTTGGATTAATTTATTTGTCGCTTACTTGAAAAAGTTAGATGGTCTTGGTGCTAATAAAGGTGAATTAAGATGTCAAACATTAGCCTTATCAGATGTAGTTTTCTGTTTGTCAGAATTCTGATGTATGTCTTTTATTTGTTAACTGATCTAAGGGCATGTCTTGTTTTTCCATGTACCCGAAATTAATATATTGTTCACCTTGGCGCAAAAAAATATATATATATATTGAAAAAGTTAGTATATCACTGTAAAACAGTCAGTGGTTTTGGGGCTTATTTGAATTTGAACTTGATAGATCATGTTGAAGTTTTTGTGAATAGGAGGATATTGAATAAAGTTAAAACAAAAACTTGAATTCTGAGATGTTGAGAGGACCCATCTTTGTGTGTATTGTGTTATGTTAGTTTTGAGGTTTCAGTGTTTTGAGAATTCTGACATGTTATGTAATCTGTACCATTATGTTGAGTAATAGATTTGCTGTTTCTAAAAAAAAAAAAAAAAAAAAAAAAAAACTTGAACATGATCTATCAATTTGAATTCTGTTGATAGTGTTATTATTATATAGGCATTCATTCAAACAAATGATATTGTTTTCAATAATTTTCTTGATGTGCTTGGATTATTGATCAATATTCACTATATATATATATTTTTACTTATCAGCTTCTTTGTTTGTTTAACATATATGTGTACGTGTTTCAATAATTTGATCATTATTGTTGTTTCTTTATTTGCTCATTGCTGCAGGTCAAACCTCCTAACAAAAAACTTAAAGTATCAACTTTTAGCACAAGTATGCATGAATTCCTTTTCTTTTAGCCGCCATTGGTGCTAATTAAGTAACAACAACTTCCTTAACTATTGTTATTTTTGTGCATGGCAGCGCCATCTGAAATTCCAAAGCCGCTGTATGATCTGCTTCAGAAAATAGCAAGATTTAGGGAGTCTTTAAAGCAGAACCCCAACAACCGTCATGCAAAAACCAAATTGGAATATCATGAGCCCTTGATTCACTGTGCTGTTGCTTACCACCTAGCGGTCGATGAGTTGCCACTTAACTGGGAATAGTATGTTCTCTAGCTAGCTACCTTTATTTTTTTCTTTATCTTGTAAACAATTAAAGATAATTAATAATTTACTCTCATAAGTTTCTTATCTCCTTTTGCTCTCAATACCCTTTTCTTGCAGCGACCCCGAAACCTCCTATGTTCCGAAGCCTCCTGCACCACCCAAACCCAAAACGAAGAAGAAGATCAAGAAGAAGATCAAGAAGAAGATCAAGATAACCTGTATGTATTCCCATTCCTTATTAATGTTACTTGTATAAGAATTTCTATTTATTTTTATTGCACTCTGATCATTAATAAGTTAGGTCAATACAATTTCACATGTATTATGATGAAAACAGATATTTAAGTTTCTAATCTACGATAATGTGGACATGTGTGTGTGTTTCTTATTTAGGGAGCTCGTATAATTACCACGGCCCTTATCAGTTGAACGACTATGAGAAGAAAGTCTGGAATTCGTTTTTAATGAACGATAAAGCTGTATGTATCAGTTGTTCGTCCCTCTTTTTCTCTTTCTCTTTTATACAAACCTACATCCACGATTCTAGCGCATAAATATTTTGTCACGTATTTGGTTTGTGTGGCAGTGTGCAAATAAGTATGTGATGTATCCGGTGGAGGAACATTTACATACGGTTGATGATGTTAGGGTTGTTGATTTACTTGGAAAATTTGCGGTTAACACCTTTAACAAATCTTGTAAAATGGTATGGTTACATTTCTCCACCTGCTTTCAAGTTTTGAGGCCATCTCCCTTGCCAGCTGTTTTGCTTACATAAATTAATTCTATGTTGTTAGTATGTTAACAAAGACGAAGACAACCAGGTCAGTGGGGCTGAATTCATGGAGTGCAAATTCTATAAATTGACATGGAAGTATATCTTCTACATGACCATAGAGGCCATTGAACAAGGGATACCTGGAGTGTATGAGACCAGAGTCGAATGTGTTCCTGAAAACGGTGGTGCAATGACACTGCTGAACTTTGTGCTAACGGATCATGAACCAGAGTGTATGTGAATATGGAGCGATGCAGTTATCACTTTCTTTTTAGAACCCATTGACATACTCTCTATAATTAATGAATATGACGTATTAGCTCTAGTTTTTCCTTTTTCCTCTTATATTGTTGAAACAGTTAAGAGGTGATAAATTTTGACCCATTTGTATGAAAATGGGTTGGTTTGGGTTACATATCTCATCTTCAACGGGCCAAGGGGGCCATTTTTAAAACCTAGCCAAAGCTGAAACAGGTCGAAGGGATTGAAAGTCATATTTTTATTCTAAATATGAAGTGCTTGTCACCTCTAACTAGCCCAATAAACTACATAGCACTTTATTAGATTAAGTAAGCTGCATAAATTAAAAATTTTCTTTTGGAGTCTTGTTCCTTGATGCCTTATCTTTCATGCAGGGAAACGACCATGGGTCAAACCCCGCGTGGAATCCCAATTCGAGTATGAAACTGTGGAAGGTTAGTCTTCCTTTTATTTCTTGCTGTTTGGACTTTAGGATTTGGCTCTTTTTGGTTCCCCGTTGATGTAACTTGCAAAATTTGAAATCCAAATTGCTAAACATGTAATAGATCTTCTTGTCATAATTGATCCCTTAAGCGTTGTATGTCTATATCAAATGACTTGTATGTAACATATTGAGGTTTGAGTTTCGATTAATGATTTTAGATAACTTTGTAGATGGTTCCTCTGATCCTGAAGACTTCTACAAGCTTACTGGAATGGTGCATAGGTTGACTGCGAGTGGTGGTTTTAACTATCATAACCCAGCATATTCTCCTCACATGCTTAATTACTGTCGTCATAAAGATAAAAAAGCTTTGTCTTTTGAGGTTAATGTAAGCAAGCCGTAGTCAGCAACAAAAACTATCATGATGGATCGTTGATTTAGCCTAAATATGTCACAAAACTAGAAAGCTTACGACTTTCGGACCATAAAGTCCTGCATTTCTTTTTGATAACATATGTGTTGTGGCGTGCGACATGCACTTTCAGTTGTACTTTATGCATGATGCATTTTTGGTTGCACTATATTCTCATCAGGGGATTATTAGACTTATAAGTTATAATATATCTTTTAGCTTTTGGCATGAATGTCTTGTGTGTCTATAAAGTGAAATAAGATTGTTCAAATGATGCATTCGTTTTTGTTTTTGAAATGTATTTGCTTACTAAAATTCGCATTTGAGTAATAATAACCTCCAGTGGACCTCTCAATTAAGGGGTCTAAGAGTCTTTCATCACATAACATTGTTGCCAACGTTGTTAGGGGGTCAAGGTTGTCTCAAGGTGCCTTGGGTATGATGGGGAGTGATAAAGGATGTCTGTCACATGGAACATCAAGGCTCAAAGTCTACGACTTGGATTTCGGGTGGGAGAAACATGGAAAGTATTAGGTTATATCTATTTATTACAATGGTTTTGATATCTGTTAATGCAAGCAAAGAGTCACCCAGAAATCTTTGAAATCGGCCAATCCCTTCCTGCGAAGCAGATGGACGTCTTTATTATTATCTTTGAAAACGGATTAGAGGCTTTTTTGAATGAGTTTTGGCTTTGATCACTTCCAATATATGAATTGTCCATCATCATGTACCATGTTCCTTGTATATATTTCTTTCCCTAAGGCCATTCTTGCAGTGTGTTAAATTTGATATGAATAAAGTTGATCAACTTTTCTTATTAATTTATGTGGAAGTTATAATTACAAACATAAATGAGTTAAGATACCAACTATTTGACGACCCCGTTGAAATACGTATGCAAAATTCTGAAGTGGAACACCTAAAAAAACTCTTAGAGCCCAAGAAAAATCACATTTCGTATCCAAATAATTGTTCAACAACATTTGAGGTCAACAAACCTTATACAAGTATTGAGACTTGATAGCAACTCATTTACCACTAGCCGCTAGGCCAAAGGCCCTTTGGTATCAATTACAAACCTCGTCTCTCTCTCAAGGTTTCCTGATGACTCATTTTAGGAGACACGATTTTGTGAGTTGTATATGTGTCTCATTCAGCTGCCATTTCTTGATGAAATATCTTCGTCGTTTTTTTTTTAATAAGAAAATATACGGTGGTACGAGTAACAAATCCTCCTTGCCTATTCTATTCGCAAATGAGAAGACTTGCGTATTAAATCTTAGTTTAATTAAAATGTTTGAATGTGGATTTCACCTTCCATTCTGCCATTCAACAGGTTATGCCCAAAAGATCACAGCACGCGAGGATATTGAAGTAATAGTGGATATCGATAATGAAGAACCACCTTAAATCAAGTATAATGTAAAGCTTGTATAAGAAATGGAGATACTTTGAGATGGTGAAGTAAACCCAGTCATAGAAGATGCTGATATACAATTAGGGCATGTATTTTTTTTGAAGTGCAAATAAAGATTAATTTGTAGGTTTTTCATCCTGTTGTATGTTGTTTGTTAGAGGTGCAGTTAGGTGTCTCGACTAGTCCAGAAAGATTTGTCATTTGTTATGTATTTATTCCTATTTAGAACTAAAACTTGTACTGCCAACAATGGTTTCAGTTTATAACATCTTTGATATTTCCGTTTTCATTTATGTGCACAAAATAACACATCACAAAAAAAAAAAAAAAAAAAAAAAAAACAAAAAAAACACTAAACTAGACCATAAGATCAAACTATGCAGCTAAAGGAGTTTACACGTTTAGTTAAAATTTAGCGTTTAACCTAACTTCAAGCATGTGGCTTGATTGTCGCAAACTTGCCTTGTATGTACATGCATACCCTTCCAAAAAATCTTGCAATGTAAACAAAATCTATTTTGCCTCCAAAGTAATAACAAATACACTAAAACCCGAACAAAAGAAACCCGACCCGAGAAAACCGTACCTATCATTAACTTAACAAAAATCTCAACACTATTCATCTCCAACAAAGTTAATCTTCCATTTTTCCCCCCCCAAAATATCTTTCATTGACTTTGTTAGTAATGTTCTAGCTTCCATCCTTCCAGCCGATGTTCTGAATCTCAACTTGGCCTTCCTGCATAATTAAACTTTCATTATAAATATTTTGCATACACAAAAAAATAAATATACTTGTTAAAAATATGCTAAAATAACATTATACATACCCACTGAACTTTTCTAAACATCCTGCTTTTTTGACTATCTCGATGTCGGAACAATCACAAGAATTCAAGAGGCTCCTTAGATAAGCAAAAGCCTACATACATAAAAATCAAACAATAAATAGTAACCAATAGTGTAACACAATTTCAGACATTGATTCCTCGTGCGTATTTCTTGATAAACAATAGTGTAACACAATTTCAGCATCTATATAACTAATAACAAAAAAAAAAAAAAAAAAAAAAAAAAAAGTCATTTTATTCAATAAGCAAATCCCAAACTGCCTATACAGATTGAAACTGGTTATAATGTCGTATATTCATTTAAAATACTTTCTGATGCAAACTTAGATTCGAGTAGATGCAAAAGTAGATAATCATAAAGTTCAAAACCACACACTAGTACACCATAATAAGATGGATCAACATGAAAGTAATTAACAACTATCACATTCCTTGAAGGGCTACATATATTTCACCATACGGAATTGATATGATATGGCTACGATAAGGTAAGCTTTTAATTGGAAAAGAACCAATAACACAGCAAAAACTAGACTATAGAGCAACAAATCGTGACTCAAAATGGCAGCAACTGAATGTCCGAAATAGCAGCAAATGGCACACCAAACAAGCACATAAAACCGGAACTTGGGATTGCTTATTAATTAAGAAACTGTTGCTTATAAAGGTGCAGCCTTTTCCGTTGTAATAGTTAGTTGAATAAACTTTTATATTAAACTACGCCTACTCGTCGTCATCGTCGTCGTCCTCGTCCTCCTCCTCCTCCTCCTCGTCCTCGTCCTCCTCCTCGTCCTCGTCCTCGTCCTCGTCGTCATCCTCCTCCTCCCCCTCCTCCTCCTCCTCCTCGTCCTCACCACCACTAGCAACATGAACACTTGTTCCGAACCACTCACCTTTATCGTTTGCGGCCGGAAACCATATCTTATTCAACACTTCAAAACCAACTCTCGTAAACCCTTGATCCCCATAACCCACACCCCAAGAATTTTTTATCAGAGCATAGTGCTGGTCAACGTTTCCTGCAACACTGATCCCCACAACAAGCACTGTATGATTTGAATTAAATCCATACGCTCTTCTATTTGCATGACGAAAAATCCCACCGTTTGCGGCACGCTCTGCTGCTGCAGCCCTATCAATTAGCTTACCAGTATAAATGTCTGCAGCAACCGGAAATCTTCGATTTTCCGGATTCAATAGAAAGTGATGCACTAGTGTCCCTTTTATATTTTTAGATGCGTGACAAATTCGAGTAAGATAATACCGAATGTGGCCTCTTTCCCTATAGCGCTGGTCATTCCATGCATTGTAATGGCGTGATTGACGCTCGTATGGATAGTCATCTGTTGTTTCAAGACCGAGATCACTGTTGGTAACAAAGTTAGATACGTACTCGTTTTCTGTTAAATGTCTGTCAACCAATGGCATTGGAGACAGGAATGGTTCGTTAGGTGTTCCCCTGATCATCCGGATTGTAGTGCCAGTCATGTCCGCAAATACGATATAGACGCAATGCGACTCCGACTTTTGATTTTCGGCTAGCGGTGTGTGGGTTCTGCATGAAACTTCTCCATGTGCCATATCTGTCATTGCCACAAGGTAAAACGTTAAAATTAAAACAATAAACATAAATAAGAGCAATTATAAATTCACAAAATAAACTCTTAAAATCACAAAATAAACTTAAAAGAAAAAGCGTTCTAAACACTTTTATACCCCATTCAGTTCCCGCCTATTATAAAAACCGTGATTTTAGAACTACAAACCAAACATTGCCTTAAATAACCCTCAAACTTTTTGTAATCATAACTTGTCCGCCACAACATATATAAATCACTACTTACTACCTAAAAAGGAAAAAAATAATTTGAAGCATCAGTCGTTTAATCTAACAACATTAATAATTGCCAAAATACGCAAACTCAACCTAACCTCCACTATTCACTAGTCAAAAACAGGACCCGATAAAGTGTTTAGAAAACACGTAAAATTATATTAACTAGTCAAAAGCAGGTTTCATTAACAACAGGTTAAATTCACATGTGGTTTCGTAAAATTATATTGTTAAACAAAATAACTAAACTTTGCAAGTGTAAACTTTCCATGTATAAAAAAAGCGTGTATGTTTTCAAGAAAGATTATATCACCTCGATCTGGAAAGCTAGAAGAGAGCAAAAGGTTTTGGAAAAGAGAAACGTGTTTTATGTGAATGTTGAGCAATGGAGAAGTGTTGGGACAAAATGGAACACATGTGGTTTATATATAGAGAAAAGTGAAGGGGAAGGGGGTCATTACGTCACGTGGATGATGGGTCCAAAGTAAGGGTGTTTTGGGTATACTATTCATGATATAAAAGTTGATACCATTTATGTTTGAAGATAAAAAAAGAGAAACTACTGTAACTAAGAAATATCACTTCAGCTAAAAAAGAGAAACTATTGTAACTAAGAAATATCACTTCAGCTAGGGTTGAGCACCGAAGGTTCATAATCGAACCGCATCGACAAAAACAACTGAACCGACAAAAACTAAACCGGGCCGATGGCCGGTCGATTCAGTTTCGGTTTCAAGTTTTACATAATTTCGGTTTTGGATCGGGTCGGTTCGGTCCGGTTCGGACCAAAACCGACAAAAAGATATCAAAATACACTTAGACCGACAAACCGAACCGACCCGACGGCCCGTTTCGGTTCTGATTTTTCATGAATTTTTCATTAATTTCGGTTTCGGTTCGGTTTGGATATGATTTTTCATGAATTTCGGTCCTCGGTTTTTTCGGTCCAGGTCGGTTCCGACCCAATGCTCAGCCGTAACTTCAGCTGGTTAGAGTGCATGGTGTGGTTACGTAAAATTACGTTTAATAAGTTTCTAATCAAGAAACTCGTCTTCCACTACAACATCACTTAAGATATGAACAAATAATCTACCAACTTAGTTATGTGATCAAAGAATTTATTTTTCTCAAAACCTCAAAATTTTATGTGACAAAACATTTTTACAAAAGTATTTTTGCAATTAAAAAAAATGTTTTATTAAAGAAAATAAATTTGAATTTCAAATATTCCATCATGCTTTCCATTTGTGGTTAGTTATACAAAAGAAGTTGAAGACGCAAGATAGGCTTAGACAATGGGATGCTAGTCCAATGACTGACTTAAACCTGTCTAGATGCCCGCTATGTGAATTAGTTCCCGATTCTCACGACCATTTGTTTTTTCAATGTGTGTTCTCATATGAGGTATGGTCTCAAGTGAAGTTAAAGGCTGATATGCATAATAGTTATTGTTCGATGAATGATATTATTCACTGGATATCCCCATTCGCTAAGAAGAAGTCGGCTATTGGAGCTGTTGCTAAACTTGTTTTGGCGGCATCTACGTATTTCATTTGGCAAGAGCGGAACTCAAGGCTATTCAAGCAAAAGAAAAGATCTAAAGATCAAGTGATTAAACTCATTTTATTCACTGTTAGATTAAAGCTCCTCACCTTGTCTTTCAAAAAAACCAGTCGAGTGGATAGATGGCAACTTGGAACCTGCCTAAATCATTGCTTATTAGTTCTACGTAGTGTTTTGTTGGGCCTAGTCATATGTCATTAATTTTTATTTGTTGTTTTGGCTAGGCTCTTTTAGTTTTAAAAGATTGGCATGTCGATCTTTTTTGCTTTCGTTAGAAGCACAAGTGGTACGTATGCTTGTACAAGTTAATATGGTACTTTACCATATTACCTAATCATGAGTGAGTTATATATTTTTTACCAGGGTAAAAAATCCCCTTTACCCAAAAAAAAAAACTTTCACCACATCAGGATAAAAAATAGGAGCGTCTGTCGGGACGGTCTCATAAATAGGTCGACGGTCCCTTATATATAAAGGACCATCTGGCTTTAAGGGACCATCGCCCCGCTCCTCCTGGTGCCTATAAATACTGAACTGTTTCATTCAGAAAAATACCTCTTATGCACTAAAACTTTCTGTCTTCTAAATACTCTTCTTTGATCACATTAGCGGGTTGTAAGTTGTTTACAAGTGATCACATCCATCCTTCCTCTAAGTTCAAGAGAAGAACACTCGTATTCGTCAAAAAACTAAGTGTTGAAGAATACTCCTTCACCTCATAACCGTTGTTACGGATCTCTCCTCAACCCCTATTCTTTGTATCTTAATTCTTGGGTGTAACCCGACTTAAGTGATAGCCCGGAATTGTGTATTGTTGATTAAGACTTAAGTGTAACTTCTAGTTGTGTGGTGCGGTATCTCGTGTGATAAATGATATCGTGTAGATTGAAACTAAGGTGGTTCCTTCGTTTCGTTAAAGCTACAAATTCAACTGGCCGAATATTGTTAGGTCGGGTCGGGTCTAAGTTGTTTCTTAAATCGGTCGAAGCTAACAGGTCAACTACAAAAGTGAATGCATCTTCCTTCAAATTTTTCCTCCTAATTTGAAATGTGTAGCTAGAATTACTTTTTACAATTCTCATTTTAATTATTCTTCTTACTTGATCTCTTCACTATATATACATAATCATATTGCTACTGATGTCATTTATTATTTTTTAACTAGTACTCCGTAGTATATATGTAATTAAAAGGGCTTTGGCTTAGTTAGTAACGACATCCGAAAAATTTATGGGCCCACCGGAGAGATTTTGTGCATAAAAGGTCAAGGGTTTGAGTTTCGGCTCCTGCGGGCCAGGAGGGTTGCCGGGACTATTCGATTTTTTTTTTAATAAATCGAAGTGTATATAAATGGACCAACTTGTTCGTAACTACTTTCTAGTTTCTACTTTGCTGAAATTATCACAAAACATGAAAAAAATACTACCTACCCACGTATTTTAGCTAAGTAAGAAGTGTAGAGTAATTTGCAACAATTTAATTATTTAACAAAGAAAAAATGACCAAACCGTTTTATACCCATTATCTTCTTATTATACCCCATTATCTTCTTCATTCAAATACTGTTGCAAAACAACGTAACTTTCAGAAACTAGAACTCAACTAGTGTCGGTTATGTCCCTTTTGCGCTTCACTTGGCCGGTTCTCGGAGAGCCAAGGTGGTTCCCAACCCCTAAAAATCACTAGGCATAGCTCCTTAATGACCTAGGTATAGCTTATAGATACGTGTCACACTATAAGCAGATCAAATTTATTTTAAAACTGGAAGGAAGAAAAGAATCCTGCGAATATGGAAAAGTTTCAGTGCTCTCGATCCTCACCAAGTGGTAGTATATGGAAAAGTTTTGATATCCGGTCAAAGGAATTTAAAGCATAAACCTTATCTGAAAAAGTGAAAATGTGTCACTTTCTCAATTTATAAATAAAATATATTACAGTAATAATCGGAATTGGGAACATTGAATGGTTAACGTGTAAGGTTGTATAAACGAATATTGGTACGTTTCGTCCAAATATATATGTAACTTTGCTGTTGAATCAACGCATATTTATGTATCCATTTTCGGCTTTACTTTTAAATGAGATCTGACCACTGAAGCCATAAATATAGGAGTATGATGATATATAAATATAGGAGTATGATGATATATGAAAAGAAAAATGATTCTTCACTTTGATGTGATATGTCTAAGTATCTTTTTTCTTGTATATTCTGACAAGTGAATTTATAATTGAGCAGTGAGCACTGGTAAAAGACTATAACTCCTTATTAGTCCATGTTATTATTTTGGGTTATCTCAAAATGTTGTTTACTTTGATATTTAGCTAATCAAAATAGATTTTAGCGGACATAAATGATATTTGATTGATGAAAAATATACTTACTGAGATTTTTTTAAACTACGTGCAATTTAAAAGTCACCACAACAACAACAATACTCAATCCCGCCTGGGCGAGGTATGTGGAAGGTGGGATGTAAACAGTCACACCCTACCCGAAGGTCAAGGGAATGCTCTCTTGTATCCCTCGTAATAACTCATCTAGAATCAAGGCAAAAAGATACAGGCTAATAGCTGAGCCTTGGTGTAAACCTACTTCCACCGGAAAAAACTCTGTGTTTCCCACTGTGGTCCGCATACAAGTCCTCGCCCCTTCGTACAATTTAAAAGTAAACTTATAATTTGACACAAAGAGAGTACATAATAAATGGCACAAGTTGGTCCGGATAAAAAAACTCAGAAACACATCAAGTAGAAATACCTTCTCATAGCAATTCATTGTTCTTTGCTTGATTTGTTTCGGTTTGGACCACTCTTTCTCCGGTTTATTGATTGATTTGCTTTATCAAGAATCTAATTACTAATAATTTCTCGAAATATTTTGTTACTTTAACGATATTATTAAAGATTGATATGTTGTAAAAAAAAGTTTTTTTTTTTTTTTTTTTTTTTTTTTTTTTTTTTTTTTTTTTTTTTTAACTAGATTTGCATTTAAGTCATTACTAATATGATTTTTAAGCACGACGCCATGTTATTTTGGTGCATAACTGCATCGTTTAGCTACATTTATCAAGTCTAACCTAAAACCATCTTAAACAAATTTTTATTTTATTTTATTTTATTATTATTATTAATATTTTTTACCTAGAGAATGATTTAGATTTTACCAGCTCACTAGTAACACCTCTATGGCATTTGGCCCTTTGTCAAGTAGATATGAGTATGTAACAAACGAATTACGGAGTATATTAAAATTAACGACCATGAATTAAGCGCTAGGTGATTTTTGGGTAATTTCTTGACTTGTCACATGAAAAAACCACATAATTACTTACATTTACATTTTCTACGTTTCAAAAGATATTTTCTTTGTTTGTCAAATTTTACCCTCCAATTTCATATATTACATTTTAGTCCCCCTAAGTCCTAACACCACATTTTATTTGAATAGATCGAAATTTTCAATTCAGGTTATCCCAAGCCGAGTTTTTCACTCGTATATACGTTTTCAACAGAGGTATCCAATAACTATTTTGACCCTATCATTGACCACTTCAATACGTCTATTTCGTAAAATTTGAACCCAAATTACGCGATGAGAACGTATTAGTTCAAACTGGTCATGTAAGTAAACTATTTTTTTCTTTAGTAAAAGGTACGGAGTATATCTATCATAAACTAACAAAAAATATCAAGATTAAAATCACATTTCTCTAACAAACTTTATGCCAAAAACAAAACTTATCTCATACTTGAGGGACTACATTGCCAAATAAACAAAACGATCAAAATGTCCGTACATCAAATCAAATCACAATGTCCCTGTCATAGTAACAAATTCAGAGGACATAAAAATAGGGGCCCCTTCAGAATATTTCAAATCAAATGTACATAAAAATAAACAAATCAAAAATAAACAAATTGATGTCATATTCAAATCAAGAGATCAGCAGTTATCATAAAGTCACATTCAGAATAGGGGCCCCTTCAGAATATTTCAGAGGACATAAAAATATTATCGTTAATCACATGTCAATATTAGAATTTCACTTAAAATACATTATTTAGAAATAATGCTACTAATTGTTCATTTTAATTTTTTTAAGTCTTTTTTATTAAACTTTGATAATAAATATTTTTATTTTTGTTATATAATAATTGATAAAAAAATATGAATGAATTGGGTTTTAAATGTATTTTTATTTTTTATTATTTTTATCAAGTATTATATAATAAAAATAAAAATATTTATAAAGTTGAACAAAAAAAACTAAAAAAGTCAAATTGAACATTTATTATCGAAAGGAGAGAGTATAAGTTTGTCAACATGTTAAACTTTTAAAACTTCCATATAGTAATTCAAAGTAGTGTTTTAAGAGAGCTGGGTACCACTGCGTTATAGCTTGGCGCCATTCCATCAGCCAAGAAAACCCGACGGCGCACGGTACCGCTGGTGGCGCCATCGGGCCTTGCGCCGTGGTGACCAGCCAGCGCCGTGTATACTAAACTCTATAAAAACCATATTCACTCATCATTTTTTACACACCTCTTCCAATTTCAATCATTCTTTCAAACATGAATCCAAATAATCCAAACGACTCTATTTACGACCCTTATTATGATGCTTTTTTAAATGATGATCGAGAGCGATATCTTCAAAGTTATGCGGCGTACCAACAATTTGTTGCTTTGCATGATCAAGAAGCGGGGGGGATCAAGTTCGTGTGAAAAGAGAACAAGGGCATACATACCACGCGAACGGGAAGAGGCAGAACAACGTTTAATCGAAGACTATTTTGGCGACGCTGAGAATGATCCTAAATATCCCGAAGATAATTTTAGGCGAAGGTATCGTATGAGTTCTAGACTTTTTAATAAAATTCTCAACGATATTTTAAGCTATGATGTTCAACCTCTTCCTGCGTTTTTTTTTTTTTTTAGACAACGTCTTGATGCATGCGGTCGTTTAAGTATTGGTCCTCTTTTGAAGTGCACATCCGCCATCCGCCAATTGGCGTACGGCACGAATCCTGATGCATGAGATGAGTACTTGCAAATTCGTGAACGTTGTTCCTGACAATGTGTAGACAACTTTTGTAAATGCATGCATGTTTTATACAACGAAAAATATTTAAGGCAGCCCAATACAGAAGACGTTGAAAAAATATATGCATTACATGAAGAAAAACATAAAATCCCGGGAATGCTCGGGAGTATTGATTGTATGCACTGGGATTGGAGAAATTGCCCAAAGGCCTTACAAGCTCAATTCAAAAGACGTGATCATAAATACCCAACTCTTATGTTAGAAGCGGTTGCGGATCAAAGATTATGGATTTGGCATGCATATTTTGGGGTTCTGGGTGAAATAATGATCTTAATGTGTTATATGGTTCACCGTTATTTGATGCTGAACTTGCTGGTACAGCTCCGGTATGTGCATTTGAAGTTAACGGCCACACATATAACAAAGGTTATTATTTAGCCGACGGTATTTATCCGGCATGGTCCGTGTTTGTCAAAACGTTTTGTGTTGCAAGGTCTGAAAAGTATTTGAACTTCAAAAGGGTTCAAGAAAGTGCTAGGAAAGATATTAAACGAGTTTTCGGAGTCTTACAAGGTCGTTGGAGAATTATACGACAACCATCACGTGCTTGGCATATCAACACCTTGAAACTAATCATGTATTGTTGTATAATGTTACATAACATGATATTGGAAGACGAAGGATTCGAAGTGAATTTAAGAGAAACATTCGTTGATCCTACTCCGAACATGCCAGATAGTTGGGTCGAAAGGTGTGATTTACATTTGAGAAAAAATAAAGAACTTTGAGATACAAAAGTGCACGACGAGCTTCGACAAGACCTTGTGGATCTTTATGGAACTTTGTTAATTAGGTTTATATTTTTATGTGTTGTTTTTTAATGTAATGTGTGTGTTTTTAATGTAACGAGGTTGTGAGCCCGCGCGTTGCCGCGGGGTGCTGTGCGAAAAAAGTGATTTTTTTTTTTTAATTTTTTTTAAGGAATTTAGCTAGCTAAAAAAAAAAAAAGTGTCGTTAACTTTGATGTGTCATCAAATTAGTTTGTTGCTTTGTTTTTACTAACGCCGTGTAAAAAAAAAGGAAATTTTAATTATTTTGCTGCTTTGTTTTTACTAACGGCATGTGTAATAGAAAGGAAATTTTGGTTTTTAGAAATAAGCGAGGATTTTCACCCGAGCGTTGCTGCTGAGTGTTTACACATGACAATACTCTAAGTATCGGAGATATCAGTTTTTCTTTTTATGACTTGAGATCGTCTCACTGAGATTTTATAGCCAAAGCTGTTCAGCCCCCAAGTCCTAGCTTCCATAGCAGCCAAATTCTTAAGCCATTATAAGGCAAAATTGTTGTAGGACTAAAAAAGTAAACTTATGGTAACTGATGGGATAAGGGAATCAATTGATTTGGTAAAAGTGTTAAAAAATCCCAAAGGAAATTGAAAAAACTAAACAATAAGCAAAATATGTACACTTTAGTTCAACTATATTTAATTCAGCAATAGGCATCAATACGCCAAAAAAAAAACATTCATCTATTACTTCATTTGAATAAAAACCATTGTGAAAATCCTGCACATGATCCAGGCCTGTAGTTTTGACTTTTTATCAGTCAAACTTTGAGTTTTTTCCTTAATTCTTGCATATTCTTCAACACAACAACATACATGTAAGTTGTTAAAATGTTTCACTTAGCATGCCACACTTCAGTGAATACAACACTAAGTTAACACAAATTGTACATTATAAAAGCAATTTGAGCCTTCCATTGAGAGGCTTCAACAGGTCCTCTTTGGAAACTGCATGTAGCCTGCAAAATTTTCACAAAAACTTAATCTGATTTAGTCTTCAAACTGTGTATGTACTAACGATTTATCTAGAACCGTACCTAGAAATACCCGCTGTGACCTGTCAACCGACGACCTTTTCTTACACATATACTTTCTTTTATAGGCACTTTTAGCTAATGTCAGTAGGAAGATCAAAATAAGTTGTGTTTACATTAGAAAATGGAAGACATCTAGTAAGAATAAAAAGATGCATCCCTATTGTTCTTAAAAGATTGTTCCTTACAGAAGTGATAACATAAAAAAGACTTTAGATACCTCATTTGCATCCCAACCATACGATACATGCGATTTTAACTCCTTTTAAGAGTCATAACTACATGCGATTTTAAGTCCTCTTAAGAATCAGTAAATCATAAATAATCCAGCACTACATTAGCAATGGCCATTTAGGTTATACCTATGTTTATCAGTCCTTAAATCACTGATTTAACTTATAAGTTATAACTATGCATTTCATGCCATAACTTATAACAAATTCTTAGTCGTTCCTAAAGCTAAGCTTCCAATTTTGTGGGGCTATACATATTTCTAAGGTACAGTAGTCTCTATGACCTCCTTTGTCGTCAAAACACATTAATCTACCAATTGAATCATTAAAGAATAAAGAGAAAGAAACTGAATGTATATAATCAGCTGTGGCGTTTGGGCTACAATATCATAATTGACATCTTCAAATGGATTTTGTAGAAAAGTATTTTGCAACTTTATCCACGCAGTCACAAAACACCGATAAATAGATATTTGGGTAAGGTTCTCGTATCTTCAGGAAAATAATAATTCACTAAGCACTTCAAATAAGCCTAGTGAAACACCCGTTAAGCACTATAAATTTCTAAGGCACGAAAATAAAAGGCATTGAAAGGAGCATTTACCTTATACTCATGTAAGGAAGATCCCATCCAATGATAAACTTGGTCCGAAATTTAAACACATATGGCCCTCTCCCATCGTTTATTGACTACAGCCTCCGAAATGAACGTACAAAGACAGTCGGCCCCATACGCTCATTGACCCACACATTACTTCACATCATGTGTATATGCCGTTGATGTACCCTCCAAGTTAACTGATGCCAACATATCAGTAGACGAACGCTTTGTAACACAACTTCTGAGACAGAAGCTGATTCTTTTTATGGCATTGCTGCGCTTCCAGGCCTTCTCTTATGGTCCAACGGATTAAAAGACACATTGATACCTACATGAAATTATTTAAAAAAATATATGTATATAGCAAACTGATTATCTAAACTTGTCTAGAAGACATATACGGCAATAAATAGAATGTGGCGTACCAATTACAGAATAAAAATGACGTCGCAGTTGCACAGAACCGTCACGCAACTCAGAAAATGTAGAAGAATTTTACGTTATCGACAATATCAGATACCATTTTAGTGGCTTTTTCAATTGTGTCTGTAACCATTTCGTGAGTCTTGCATCTGTTGATAATTTTGCCAATATCTGCAATTTCAAGATAATCCAGAGTCACATGAAAAATATTGATAGAAAACAATATTAAAAAGAAATAGAAAGAATATGATTAACACAATTACTGAACATGGGACTGCAGGCTTGGTTTGCGACATCCAAACAAACAGAACCACACCTGCAAAATGGGCACCATGGGCATGTCAGGTGTTCCAAAAGTCATTTGATAGTGAAACTTGAAAAACATGGGAAAATTGTGCATTCTCCGTATGTACATAATCAGAGAAACATACACACAAACCTCCTCCAATTCAGTATCAAGAAATAGTTCAAAAGTAAAAAATAACTCATATACCTTCTGTGTGTGTAGGACAATAAAAAATAACTCATTAGGTCACTCTAATAACCATATATAAATAAAGCGTCTGATTCTAATCAGGGGTGTTTGGGATTAGTTATTTTTAAGACTTTATTTACTATAAATATAAATGGACAAACAACTTCACCTTAACACTCTAAACACCTTAACTATAGATAAACACATGAAAGTAAACCCGAAAAGTTAATTTGCTTATCGTTTAGGGGGCTTGCTCAAATTAGCAAAAATCATCACTTGTTGATATCATCTGTCTCAGCTATCTCATTAAAAACCTTACTGCTGCAGTCGCCTATCGAAATCATTTGTCTCAGCAATTTGCATAATTTGTCTATTGTTGTATTTAGTTTTCATTAGTTGTATCCTTTGTCTCGGCAATTTACAACAATAGGCCCCTAAAGAGCTCTATGTAGTTTTCGTTCGCTATATCATTTGTCTCAGCAATTTGCGTCCAGAACCCTCATTCATAACCTAATCCAAACACACCTTACTGCTGTAGTCGCCTAATCGAAATCCTTGACTAATGTAATTAGTGCATTACAGTAAGTCTTAAAGCATCACATATTTATAAAAAAAAATTGCGTTAGTCAGGCATATATACGTAATTGAAAAATACATAGAGCTATTTATAACCATTGCATCCTAATTCAACTTGAATATTAAAATCCTTGCATTGTGCAAAAAGTCCGTTGGTGACAAACATTATCCTCCATGATTAGCGGTAAATGAGTATTTTTTATCAAACCGGTGTGGATCGATATTTTTAAAAAACATTTAAAGACTCCTAACTAAATTAATAACTAATTATAATTTGTATACCTAAACAAAAAAATAGAAACCCCCCTATACCACCAAAGGTTTTAAATAATGAGCTTTATAGCATATACCTTTTGTGTGTGCATTTGTCTTTTAAGTTTTAGTAAACACGGACTTCTTAAGACGACTTGATTTGTATTTGCGCGGCTTGCATACATTTTGAGACCCCCTTACTCCTCTGACACAACCCATGTAAGACGGGTATGACTGTGAATTACCTGTCAGCACACGGGGGTTTAGCAGTTTGTATCAGGTTAGGTCTTGGTTAAACAGATTTAAGGACCCAAACCACCCGTTTCAGCAACCAAATCCACTTCCACTCTCGTTTCAGCAGAAAAATCCACCACCAAACCCACTGATTTTAACCTCCACACCCACACCCACACCCATTTGAGCCCCTAATTCACCCATTTCAGCCCTCAAACCCGCCTATTTCGGCCATTAAACCCACACGTTTCAGCACCCAAAGCCACCCATTTCAGCACCCAAACGCACATGTTTCGGCGTCCATTTCAGCACAAAAACGACCCCATTTCAGCCCCGTAAGATGATACAAAACTGTAACAGACAAAAACCCTCATTCATATATTTGCACACTCTGATTACATGCTTGTACATACCTGAAAAGAGGATGGTTACCTGTTATTACCAAGCTGATTTGCAGACTCTGAGTATATTGATATGGTTTATTTATGATTTACTGATTCTTTATGTATATTGATATGGTTATATTCGCAAAGTAAACAACTAAGTAAATATACTATTCAGATTCTTTTTGGCTTTTTTCCGACCTATAAACCGCTTATTCCCTTACATGAGTGAACATTTGAAATTAAACTACTGCCTAGCATAGTTTACTAATAAAATTTAAAAGATCATTTTTTTACCTCACACACACTTGTGAAACGCATTTGCAGTCCGCTCCAAAGACATTTTTTGCTTGTTATAGCCTGAACCAAACATTTGGCATTCCTATTATAACCTCACATCGGTATCTTATGTAGTTTCGATGGAACGCCAAACAACCCCTAGTATGTGTTGACACTGAATCACATGTTTAAGAACAATATTGCGGTAGGAATACTATAATAGATTTAGCTTTAACTATATCTGCATGTGCTTTCAAATGTAGCAGGTTATCTTATTTCTAGTTTTCTACTTTATTTTCAGCAACGTTTACTTAAGTTAGCTATGCGCACGTCGTTTCTTCAATCTTAACACTAAAAAAAAATAGTAAAACTGCCTACTCCTAGGATCTCCTTCTAGCGCTGCCTAGAATGAGCATTATAATTTTAGTTATACTTTTGTTGTGGAACAAAAAACGCCTGTGGGCAATGATTTTCGAAAATGAGAATAATAAAACAATGCATTACCGAAAAAATTGTTATTCACATAATCACCAACCTCGTATGCTGACTTTCTGTATCATAAGCTGCCTGGCTCTCAAAAGTTATCGTTAAAAGTTTGGCTACGGGTCTATTGATATCTGCTTTAAAAAGGTTAATTGAAGGGATATAGTATATGCTACTTTAATAAGATGTAAAAAAAAGTGAATTATAAGCAAACTAAACTAACGGGGTTTTTGGAAGTGACTTGTCTATTTGTCGCAATGTGATTTGTATATCTTTCTGATTAACATTGGCATACACAGTCGTGATCACTTATTTGCTTTGCTGTACTCAGAACCTGAAGAAAAAAGTTTATGATAATCTGACCTCGAGTCCCCAACACTAAAAACCCTTGCCCTCCCATCTTCCCCAAATAACTATGAAGCAATTTCTCTAGTGGGTGGACTAAGAGTAGCAATTTCTCTAGTGGAAGTCAAAAATCATCAAAATTTCATTTAATTCATAAACATCCAAATCGCTTAGTTCCACAACATTAAAATGCATGGCTGTGAGACACAATCTGACCATAGATGAACACAGAGAGGAGATCCTTGTTTGTATAATACAACACCACATACCAATTATATGCTATTATTTTAAATAAAGATAGCAATTTTAACCAAAGATGTACCTTGAAAATCTCAGCAACGGCAAGGGAAGCTGCAAAAAAATCAGGAAAAAAAACCCAAATTAACAAAAACATTAAATTCTAACAAAAACCTAATTTTAGAATTTAAAAGAAAAAATCGAAAAGAAACAACTCAATTAAACCATTAATCAACTAAAAGTAAACCATAATAAACAAAATCAAAAACGCAGCTGGAGTAACCCTAATTTCAGAAAAGCGACCGATTTGATCTCTGCGTGTGAGTTACTGTGATCTACCAATTGCGTGTGTGCGTGCGTTTGTGTCGAAGAAGCTTCAAGAACACCCCCGTCATATTTTTTTGTCGTTGATTAATATGTGTGTGTCTGTGTGTGTGGGGGTGGAAGAAGGCGTTTGGGAGGAGCAAAACACTATTGCTAACACTGTTCACATACACCATATCCACTGTAGCAACTTTAAAAAAGTCTGTCGGGGAGCAATTTTGGTAGTAACGCCCGCTAATATGCTTGTACCACAAAGTATGGTAGTAGCAAAATTGGGGGCACTGTTACAACAAAGCCATATGGTTAGTATATTGATATAATGTGTGTTTCTTTTTAATTAATGAAATTTATTTTAGTTAATATTGTTTATGTTTAATTTTATGTAAAAGAAAAAAAGAAAAAAAAAATAGGCCGACGACACCAGAATTTCTGCTGCCAACGGATACGGCCAGAATGTGGTGCCGTGAGATTTCTGGTGCCGTGGAGATATTTGCTAACGTGGCAGTAACTTTTGGCCCATGGCCCAAGCCATGGCACTAAGGTTACCATCACTCTAAACAACGGCCTAGTCGCTAGGCCGCCACTATCATACTCGCTTTTACAAATTGGTCAAAAAGGCGGTCAACACGACGGTCAAAGCCCGTTAGCGGCGGTCAACAACACCGTTTTTTAGCTTTAATTAGATTAAGGGTTTTTTTTTTCAACTGGTCAAATCTTGTTTAAATAGAGTGAAAAAATAAATTTTGTGACGTAATTGTTGTAAAAAAGAACTCTAATTTAACTAAATGAAAGTAAGGCAATGGTCAACTGCTGGACTAGCACCTAACGCTTTTTACAATCTTGATTGAAAGTCATAAACACTTGGAAAATAGCATGCCTCAAGTAAAAATTTGCAAGGTTTCAATCAAATAATATAAACAAGGCATGCATAATTGTTTAACACGTTTTGTTAAATCGTCATAAAATTCACAAATTCTAATTACTGTCAGCAATTCAAGCAACATAGCAAAATGAAAACCAAGTAAATTAACCAGTAAACCAGGCAACATAACAAGTGCATCATTTAAAATCCTGACAGCAATGCATAGCTCGAGTCTAAAACCTCCGATCGTTAATTATACAAATAGTATATCAACCCCATACCATATTCAACTTTCGGGGTGAGATGGTTTTCAAAACATAAAAGTAAAGATAGAACATAGGTCAGCAGGTCACCTCTCCTACTAGGGGTGTAAATCGGGTTATCGGGTCGGGTTAGATGTTTATCGGGTCGGGTCTATTGGGTTATCGAGTTAGACAGTTAATTAAGCCCAAAACCATAGTTAAATAAACATAATAAGTTCTTATACTCATGCATAAAAATAAAGCAAACTCAATCCTAACACCTCTAATATGGGAGTAACATTATTATTGTATGTACTGAACTTTCGATTTGCCAGTTTCTCACTGTTGGAGATCTAATGTACGTGAGTTTCGCAAGTTTTATACTTGTTTCTAAATAAAGTAATGAAACAAACTAAAGTGGGTTTGTATATATTTGGACATGTAGTTAAAATGAACCAAGAAACAAAGACTAGTGGTAGAGTTTAAATCCTTTAGGAGCATTAAACTCGAAGCCAATGAAGCAAAGAGTACAAAAATTGTTGACTAATAATTTAGGCGGAAACCGTCTCCTCCATGTTCCTTATTAATAGCATGAAAGTGTGACCAAATGTTGCTTTTGTTTTAATGACTAGGTACTTTTTTATGCCACGGCCCATGAAGTTTTATACTTGTAAAATATGGTTTTATATTTGTATTTCACGGTTGAGCAATGTGAAACAAAATTCATATAAATATCACGATTTGTGTAAATGTCATGTGTTGGTTGTGTGAGGTCACGGGTCCTGGAGGCTGGAAGGTTGATATTTATGCTTTTAATTTATTCGGTGAGTTGTTAGCAAAATAAATGTCCTGGAAGGTTCATTGAGTCAGTCACTATCATTTAGCGTTTTCTTTGTATATTAACCAAGTTATAAACCACTGTCACGTCGAATTTAACTAGTTATCATAGGTTACAACTAAGAAAGTAACAAATTTAACCGATTGCAATAATTTAAGTAACTCAATGAAAGCATCAATGATAGTGACCAATTGAGTTAGTCAATCTCCAAGCAAAAGATGAAGAAATAGAATTCTTATACAACTAAAACTACTACCTTTTCTCAAACATTTTTCTTATAAGAGCGGGAGGTGCAGTGAGCAGGTTGGGTTCGTCATTTAGGGCCCACGAGCTGCCACATCACTTTAACAAACTTTCACAAGTAACCCCATTCACTAACAACTAACTTCAACTTACTTATTTGGGGCCCACCATTTACAAAACATAATTAAAAACACTTATATATTTACAAAAAAAGGGGGGAAAAAAGCTGACAATGTCAGCTCCAAATGCCTCGTCGTGCAGACGATTGCCAATCAAGTGGCGAGTTTAGTTGAGGGGTGGGGGTGCAGCAACGAGCTTCAACGAAGCTCCATGTGGACTGGCGAGGTGATGGTGGCGAGCTGCACCTCCCACTCTATGGAAGATTTGCTTGACCACTGCCCTTCCCTAAAAACATGGAAATAACTTTCACTCAAAAGACACCACTACATTGACTAACTACTTTAAAGTTAAATAATACCAAACTAAATTACAAATTTTCATGATTTAAACAAATTGAACTTGCAAACAACTAAAAGCATGTTTGTTACGAGTAGTGTGAGACTGTTTGTTACGTGTAGTGTGAGACTGTTGAACTATATGAAGACTTGGTATATCTTCATGCACATGCACGTATGAGGTCCCATCATCTCGTTTTGTTTTATACGAATTTAAATGATTTCGATTAGCACATGAGTTTCTTTTTCTTTAAAGCACCTAAAAAAAATGAACGAACCATAAACATTTGGTATAGTAGACAAAATCAAAGTTCAAAATATCTTTCAGAAACAATTTAAACATTTCATGAAATATTAAAAAAATAAGTAATAATATGAATAGGAAGAAACTCACTACAATTTATAAAGCTAATGAAAATTGATCTTTTGTTTATGTCTTTCGGTTATAAAATATTTATTTTGTTTAATGCTCATAGTTTTTAGTATAATTTTCAAATACTACGCATAAAAACTATGGCTTGTTTATTTTATATGTCGATCAACAACTCAAAATTTTATTTTACAACATTTTGTATTAAGAACTTGTATAACCCTTGGATAAACATCTTATGTTAAAAATATATATTGGTGCAAGATCTCCCACTATGATAATACACTACAACAAATTTGTCATTTTTACACACTTTTTTCTTCGCACTTTATAAAGTGTGAACTTTTTCTTAAAGTTATTCACACTTAAGAGTGTGAATAATTGTTTCAAAATCTTCACACTTAAAAAGTGTGAAGAATTTCAATCTCACACTTAAAAGTGTGAAGAATTATTTTAAAATCAAAAGCATCACACTTAAAAGTGTGAAGAATTATTTCAAAATCAAAATCATCACACTAAAAAGTGTGAAGAATTATTTTAAAAACCTCACACTTAAAAGTGTGAAAATATTTATAAACCTTCACACATAAAAGTGTGACAATATTTACTACACCCAATTGGTTCACACACATGCTAGTGTGAACTTTTTAATTCTTCACATTTTAAAGTGTGGCGCCATGCTCTAATAAGTGTGAGAATGTTACTATTTTGTTGTAGTGATAAAAGTATTTCGGGTAATGGATATGTATAGTGTAAAAATATTATTGCAAGTGTCTCGAGAAGACCCCTGACCTAATACAATAAAAAAAATGGGAACCCTATTTTCATAAAAAAAAAAAATAAATAAAAAAAAAAAAAAAAAAAAAAAATTCCAACAAAGACCTAGATTACCATTCTCATCGAGCATAACAAAAAATGCACGTACCTTCACCATTAGCTTCCTGAACATAGATTTCTACATATTGGTGAAAAACAAGGTAAGTGATAATTTAAAAGTTTATCTACGAATTGAAGCCAGAAATTTAGCACACTTGAGAAGAAAATACCCTGTTTCAAGCACTGTAACAAGTTAGTATAATGATTTCCTTCAAGTTGAAGAGCTGGCGACCACTGTCTTCTTTACTCCCACATGCATGGCACCAAGTTAATTACATTGTTGTTTTGAGCCCATGCATTTCCATATCTAAAAATGCAAAAGAATAATTCACTTAAAGCAAGGTATATATGCTAATATGAAAAGATCAAATACCTAGCTTGTTAAGTCACTACATGTCGCCGGAAATGAGAAGCGGATTATTGGAGCTTGAGAGAGATGGATAGGAGTGGGTGAAGTAGAATGAGGGAATGATAGAAAGAGAATATAGTTGAGTACATCAAGTGATCAATGACCACATAGTAGCTCGATCACTACTTGCTGCTGAGTTGTCTTTCTTTGGAGCCTACACACTGTTTTCAATTTTATCTTCACTTTGTTGCCAATTTTTGTGATCATTGGAGTTTAATTATGTGTGTTGGAGAAAATAGATATTGTTGACAAGACACTTAGAGATTTTCGCGGCAAAAGTTCATCATGATTAGAAATATCTTTATTTTTTGTAAAAGATGGTAATTCAATATTTTAAGTGCTTTTGAGGTAAAAGACATCATGCCGTAGCTTTTTTATGAAACACTGAATAACTACTCTTAGCTTTAAATGATTGAATGATTCGATTGATGAAGTTGCGAGAACGAAAATGTGAACACCCTTACAATTGCGACGTACTATAAACCATGTCGATTGAAATTGACCATTTAACATTTTTTGTACACCTCTTTTTGGGTCCATAACAAGAAAGTGCCATTTGGACACGGCCCAATGGGCTAATTTTACAGTGATGCTACTGCTATTATAAACATGAATGGGCTGGTAGAGTGTAAGACTTTTTGTTTTGGACTAATGCTAGAGTGTAAGACTTTAGACCTTGAACTGAAAACAATTTTACAAACCGGTTCGGTTCGACTTTTAGTTCATGTGATTAAGTAATCGAATTGTGAACACCCCTGAGATGATGTATTTTGTTGATCCAAGACAGGGTGATCATGGTTAGATTTGGTTCGATGTTTCGTTAAAATCAAAACAGAAACGAAAATATTATGTTTTCGCTTTTAAGAAACCATGTTTCGGTTTATTTAAGGTTTGTTTTTTGGGTTTTTGCCTTATCAGTTTTTTCGGTTTTTTATTTCATTTATCGTGGTTTGGCTTTTCAATAGTCGAATTTCTAATGCAACATAGAATAATTTTTTTCAAGTTTCAAGAATAAAGAAGCACAAATAATGACAACAAGAAACTATTGATCATAAAAAATATATAGATAAATTATATTGTTTATGCGCCGTTAAGTACGTGACACAATAATGACAATAAAAAACTAACGACCACAAAAATTCTAAATGATAACTCTTTATGTGCTATAAATGACACATTCAGAAAGCAATTGAAACATGAGTTGTTAAATTATATGTATTTTGTAGGTTCGGTTTTTTCGTTTTTCAATCGGTTTCCGATTTTTGGTTTCGATTCCATGATTTTTTTACTGTTAGGTTCATTTTTTTGGTTTTCTGCACCTCTAATCCAAAATTTGGACAAGTTAACTTGCAATATGTGACACAATCACACTAGTAACGAAATGAACACGAAGGTTAAATATTCTCATACTATAAGGTCTAAACACGTCAACTTCTCAAACTAAATATTATAGAAAGGATCGAAAAAATATTTAACCTAGAAAACGCAGACTAAGATTTATTTAGTTGTGTGATCTTCATCGTTACAATGTACTGTAAGTGTTTCTTTCATGTTATATTAATGTACAGGTTTTGTTGTCATTATATGATTATCATAACAATGTATGTAGCTATGGTCAATTAGGTTATCATAATTTGACTTGTAAATATGGTCTTTTGAGCATATATTAAAAAACTTGTTGATATGTATTTTGTCTCCATTATTTCAATGTAAGTTTATTATTGTTGTTGCTGTAGGTTTTATATATATTCTAAATTTAATAAGTCGTTTGTTGTGTAGATATATAAATGTATGTAGTAACTCGATTAGGTTATTAAAAGTTTGACATTGTGTAAATTTCCCATTTGTAGGAAAAGGTTGCGTCCGGTTGTTATTGGGGATAGTGCCGAGATTTTGGAAGTCCTGATGAATATAACGATAATTTAGCTTCAATTTAACAAATATATAGAACATAAAATCAGATATTATATGATAATTTCTATTAACTTTGTATTTATGCACCTACTTGCAGAAAAAATGTCGGGATATGAAAGGAAGTTCAAAGGAAGAATCAGTTAACTCAAATTCTTGCTTCCACATAAATGCAGAGGGAGAATCAGCTAACTCAAATTCTTGCATCAACAACGACGATAGAGTAAGACTATCTTGTTGTTGAAACTGACTATATTTTCTGCTTGTTTGTGATCGTAGATTTGCTTTAACTTTTGGAGATTTACACCTTTTGGAGATTTGCTTTAACTTTGGCATTAGGCTTTAAAGTGTGTTTTAATCATGATAGTTTCTGATAAATGGACTTTTATTTTTAAAGTTTTGTGGAAATTTTGATAAGTACTCGTATATCAAATAAGGGTATAGGTAATTTGATCTTAAACTTGTGATAAACAAGTACCTAGAGTTTGAATTAAGGACGATTAAATTGTTTATTCTCCGAAAGTGATAATGTGTATATGGCTTAAAATTGCAGGTGTAATGTTTGTGAATTATGAAGTCAAATGTGCTTTGGATGTTAAAATATAACATGCTTTTGAGGGAATTTTGGTAACTATTTTGAATTAGTTACACCATAGAGTTATTGTAACAAAATCATAGTGAGATTGAGTATCAGATAGACGTGGTACATCTTTTTATAAAGGCTACATCTATAAGTTCTTTGGTTTTTCTTATAAATCCATGATACTACGTGACTCTCGTTTTTAAAACTTGTTGTTTGTTGTCTTCTTTCTGTAGCAAAAAAAGAAGTTCCAGGCTGTACCAGATGAATGGTATAAATTAGAAATGAAGAAGATGTGTGAGAATTTCTCAAGAGATGGCATATATGATAAAGAAATGAAAGATTTGTCAGTAGACCTAAAGGATAGTCCTATGGCAAGTCTTGCTTATCTTGATGAACAAGATGTTCTGAAAAGGTATCGAGACTTCAAGAAGTTTGATGTAGTCGAAGACTATTCAGATCATTTTATCGGAGCTCATATGAGGCAGGCAAGTTCATGTGTTTATTCATTTGATATAATAACAACATTAGTAAGTACTATGATTATCATTAGTGTTAAGAATACAAGATGTTAATGGACATGTTTTGTTCAGGAATGTATAAGCATTAAACATATAGAAAAGGGCAAATGACAAAAAAATACATCGAACTTGACACTTTTTGTGATCGTGTGTAGCCAACTATTTTTTTTTCTTATTGTGTGTACTGAACTTTCAAATTTCGATCATTGTATGTATTTTGTGACCATTTTACCCTTAATTTTTTCAAATTTCGAAGGGTAAAATGGTCATTTTACAAGGCCGAATAGTCACAAAATACACACAATGATCGAAATTTGAAAGTTTAGTACACACAATAAGAAAAAAAATAGTTGGCTACACACAATCACAAAAGGTGTCAAGTTCGATGCATTTTTTTGTTATTTGCCCTATAGAAAAAGAATGGAAGATTTTTAAGGAAAACTTGCCTGGTACATTCATTATTATAATTCGTATCAGTATTATTGTTTCCTTATTTCACGAAGAAACAAAGACATTCGACTTTCCCTTTATTTTGTGACAGAGAAAATATTTGTGAGGGCTTACAAACCGATTGTGACAACCGGCAGTTTAGGGAGCTATTTTAAAAACCCGCATTTCAATTTAAGTTCGTTTATAATTTTTATTTGAAATTTTCATTTCACAACGAACTTGTAAGACCTATTTTATGGATATTTTATTTAATGACGTTATGGAATTCGTGAATTATGTTCATAATTCATTTTTGATTATACGATCGGTGATGTATATTTGAATTCTCACTTGGTACTACGTTGACTTTGGCACTAGGATTACCTAACATAGTTTTATGATTCGTCTTAACGAGTCCGTTATATATTTTAATTAATTACGAGAGGTTCTCGTGTGATATGGAAATTTTAAAATGAGTTCGGGTTCGGGCCACGTGTTTTTACAATTACCCGCGTTACCCGCTCAACCGTAATAATATTAATATTATTACTACTATTATTATTATTCTTATTATTATTATTAACTTTATAAAAAAAAAAAAAAAAAAGAAGAGAGTAAATTACTAAATCCGGCCCTTGTGGTTATTTGGGTTCACACACAACACATCTCACCCTCACTTTACTCTCATCTCTCTCTCTTTTCTTCCCTTTGCAAACCCTAGCCGCCCTTTGTTATCCGGCCACCACCACTGCCACCGCCGGTCACCACTCTACACCACCATCACCAATCGATTCCCCATCATCCCTACTCTTAGATCTACTATAACACGCGCCTATAACATCATTTCTTCACCACGAATCTTCACCATTTTCACCACCAATCGTTTATTCTTGAAGGGTTATCACGGTTTTGAGCTTTTTAGATCGAAGGTGAGCGAGTTTCACTCGTATTCTTGATAAAAACGTGACCAAGGGTCACGACATGATGAGATCCGAGTGGGTTTTCATTTTAAAACGTGATATATTTATGGGTTTTTGATGAAATCACGTTTTCTTAAAAAGGTTTGGTATCCGGGTTGGCTTTTCTTGATGGTTGATTCGAACCGTGAGTCTAAGACTCACGGCTTGGGTGTAAATCCGAGCCATGGTGCTCGATTTGCTTACTTCTTTGGCCTGGTATTTTGTGGCTTATGATTCTTGCTCTCGTTGGAATTGTTGGTTCGAACCGTGAGTCCCCGACTCACGGCTTGGTTATTGTTTCGAGCTGTGATGCTCGTTTATCTTGTTGGTTATGAGCCGTGGTTGGCTCTTTGTAGCCTCGGTCTCGTTGTGGCCTTGATTCGACTCTTGTGAGTCGCGGCACTTAGCCGTATGGTTGTTGATTTTACCGAGACCCTCATGGGTCGAATGGGTATTTTTGGAGTGCTCGTTGGAGCCTAAGTTGGTAACCTTGGATACTTGGTTCGAGCCTCTTGGCTCGTGGTGTTATCACGACTCAGTCGAGTCGTGTGGGTTTGGGTTTGGTTTGGTAAACCAACCCGAGCGTGACCTTAGTTATTTTGATTCTTAATTGATGACTTGATTTGGATAATTGTTATATATTTGTTGTTGTGGTATTATTTCTCGGCCGAATATATATATGGGTCGAATTGGATTTGGTTTTGATATTGTGAAGTTGTTGTCGATTGGTAAGTGATTGGGGACCGATTATGAGACGGTCGTTAGATGACGGAGATAGGTTAGTCGGGTACCGTAGTCGGACCTTATTGTTGTAGCCCGTGGTTGAGATTGTGATTGGACGGAGATTTATTATTTATGACTTTTTCTTATTGTTAGACTTGGACAATGAGCCGAGAGTCATGACTCGGACATATGACCATTTCGTATAACTCAATAACTATTAAAACTAAAACGAGAATAGTAAAACTCGTAATAATAATTATTGATAATATGAACGTTTATATGAAAGTATATACGTGAATAACGTATATATAACTATATAAACGCGTATATTAATAATAATAATAATCACGAGTCGTATTATAAATAATACGATTAGATATATATTAGGCTACGAAAGTGGCGTAATATTATTAAACGTATTATTATTATAAAAATTGTGTTATAAAACGGGAAACTCCCGACAATTATGAAACATTTAATAAAATGTCATTTCAAATATACAACGAATAAATTTATTGAGTTAGGCGAAATTGTTGTCACTCGGGTCCAGGTAAGTTATTATTTGTGACGTTCGTGTTGTCACGGATATATGACGACTAATATAGACGTTTTCTATAATTAAATAACCACTTAACCGTAAGGTTGAGCCGGGTTATTTGGCTATATGAAACGAACATATTAGTGGGCATCGTATCCTACGACGCCCATAGGTTGTAGTATATGTAAAGTGTAATAGATTGCGAGTGTATATATCGGGAAATCTGGCCAATTTGACGATATATACGAGGAATTTATTAAACTATGGTATATACTCTATAGTAATTACGTGCTATGTGCTTTATATGTGCTTTAGATTGGGTGTAATCTTGGAACGGTATATTACGTAAATAAATATGAGGATTATCAAATCGACGGATTTGGTAAAGTTTGGCGATTTATTTAAATGATATATTGGGCTAATATTAGATCTATAGTTTATTATATCTTCTATGTGTGATCTTGTTGGTTTGTTTTGAGTCGACCCACCACCCGTATGGATACCAAACGCAAATACACCAAACTAATACGAAATGGATTTTCGGAAATAAAACGGATTCTCGTCCGGGTTTGGGAATAGTATATACATTTGGAAATAATTTCTGAAAGAGTTAATATTGTTAGGTCGTGCCAAGTCCGTAGTTGCTGTTTCGTGAGTTATCATACATCTTATTTCTACCTACCTCGTCTTGCTATTTTCTGGACTTAAGGTGAGTCATAGCCCCACTTTTTACTCTTGAACTATGTTTTCAACGACTGGGGTGAGAAACGTGCAAATTATTTTACGTGGACTATTATCGCTTTTATATTCTTTCTAAACTTGCTATGCGTATGGACTAGGATCTATTGTCAGCTTTAGTCACACATGTCGTGTGTACTATTCAAGGTTGGCTTATTTAGTTATTGGTGGATTGTCATCTTTAGTCACATATATGTTGTGTGTACTATTCAAGGTTGGCTTATTTGGTTATTTGGATTGTCAGCTTTAGTCACATAGTTTCGTGTGTACTATTCAAGGTTGACTTATTTAGATACTATAGTGTGCACCTATAGGTTATTAATACTCCAGAGGTTATCCGAGTATTTATTGGTATTGCGGGGGTTACCCGAATATCTATGTTAGTACGGAAGGGTATCCGTATGTTATGTTGAGAGCGGAGGGTATCCGCAGGCTTTTAGTGAATCCTTAGTCTAGCTAGCAAGCGTTTTGCGTATATGTCCACTATGTTATTAGTTGAATTTAAACCTATGATCTCACCAGCGAAAACTGACTTTTAGCACGTTTTCTCAGGTAATTAAGTGTTGAGGTGCATGCTTGGATTGGAAGGCTCGGCTGAGGCACACGGTTATGGATCTATATTTTCTAAACTCTGATAATTAAATTTGGACCTATTGTTATTTTATTTTGGGCCTGACTCTGAATGAGGTTGGGATAAATGTAAACCTTAAAACCCCGTTTTGGTTGTGTTTTTACTATGTTTACTTTATCTCGTTCTATATTGTCTTGTGTTGGATACCAATCCCGGTAGCACCTCGAAAGCTTGTTGAGTCTTCCGCTGTATCAAATTTTGGGGGTGTTACAGATTGGTATCAGAGCCAAGGTTATAGAGAACTAGGTAAATAAACGCCTAAACTATAACCGTATTTTTATAGAAAATGATCCTTGACTACCGCCCGCCAGCCCGCCAAGACGAAGCATCTTCTATTATTTGAGGTATTATGAGATATTTGAGATGATTGCGAGATTTGGGATTTATTGAGATGATTTGAGGTTTATGGATTTTAGTAATAAGATGGCGTTCTCGAGGATTTATATGGTCTATATGTTTTATAAACATTTTTAGGAATGCGGTGTTTGAAATTCTTTTATTAAGATTATATGGTATTATTTGATGTGTATATTTGGTACGATTTTATGAGTTGTGATTTAAGTTGTTTTGAAACACTTACACCTACCCTACGCCGTTGTCACAGACTATGGCCTCCCATATGCCTGATGTCGTCGAGGACATCCTTACTGCACCAGTTTTACTTGCACAGTTCACTATGGCATCTGATGACCCTTACCAGATGGCCATGTCTACAGCTATTGTGTCACAGGCAGCTTCTACTTCAGCACTACCTGCTGCATCTACGCAGGGACCCTCATCTTCTCTAGGGCTCCCTGGTACATCGAGGCAGCTTACTCTTCATCAGGCTTTGGCTCGTGTGGCACCACGCTTTGCCCACCGAGCTACGACACGCATGTCGGTACGCCCTACTCCATCACCTTTACAGATTGATGCTCATTCTCTTCTGTCTGAGGCGCCACCCACATCATTGCGTCGTCGTCCTAGATCACCTACTACATCTTCACATAGTTCACCTAGTAGGAGACGACGAGTGATGAGGTACTCTTCCGAGGAGGAGGAGGAGTACGAGGGTGAGGATGAGGCTGATGACCCTGAGCGGGAGGATGACCCTCAGGAGGCTGAGCATGGTGATGATGATGATCCTGAGGAGGAGGATGACCCTCAGGAGGATGAGATGCCTGATGAGGATGATGATGAGTTAGCACCACCAGCTCAGGCTGAGGAGCCTGATTCACCTGTACACCCGATTGAGCCCGATTCACCTGAGCATCCGTTCTTGTTTGAGTTGCCACCTGGTAGTCCCGTTGAGTCGGATGCATCTTCTGAGATTTCTGCTGAGCATGCAGAGTTAGGTGAGATTGGCAGGTTGTGGACTCAGATTACGGCTCTTGGTGAGAGAGTTACTCATATATCTAAGCGGATTGATAGAGTGACTGTTGAGTTTATTGGGCAGTTGAGGGTCGATATGGTTATGGCTGAGAGAAGGGTTACCGAGATGAGGAGAGTTCTGATGGAGGTTCATGTGCATATCGATAGTTTGCAGCGAGGATTCGTTACTGCTTGTGAGGCCGACCGCAAGCTTTGGCAAAGGAATGCCGAGCTAGAGAAGGAGGTGGCTGACCTCAAGAGAGACCGAGACACCCATAGCGTGGAGTTAGGATCGTTATGGAGGGATCTTGATGGCTTGAGGCAGGAGTTGAGGATTCTCCGTCAGCCACGTGGCTAGTTGCTTGAGTTATATTATCTTGTTGCTTTCTTAGCCGAGGAGTGTTCGGTTAGAAAAGCTAGTTATCATATTTTGATGTATTTTGTTCGGTATTCGTCTCTTTTGGAACGATTAGTATGTTTTGTGTTACCCGTTAGTTGGGACGATATAGATCGCTATTGTATGGTTGATGGTTATTAGTATATGGTATTATGTGATTTTGGGTGTTATGGAAATTGAGTCCTTATTCGCTTATTATTACATAGCGTGTCGTTGCCATTCTTTCTATGACTTGATTTCGTTGAGATGTTTTGTGGAGCATGTCGATAAGTTCTAATGGAGATTCATGAACTTGTGTGATGTTACAGATCAATGGCACCCCGTCAAAACCTTGTTAGGTCTACCAGGACTGGTCCTGCTGTGACTACTCCTGCTCGTCGAGGTCGTCGACCTACTCGAAATGTTGAAACCCCTACTCCTAACAACCTGGACACCACTAACCGTAACAACAGGAATCAAAATGTTGATGTTCAGGGAGACAATGGTCATGTTCCACTTAACGCACCTACTGTGGATCAAGCAATGATCAACCAACTCGTGGAGCAAAGAGTTGCTGAACTACTCGCTGAGTCAAATCATTCCAACAATTCTGCTGGAACTTTTCCACCTGTTCGTGCTAATGGATGTCAATACAAGGAATTCAAGATTTGTGGACCCATTGAGTTTGGTGGAAATGAAGGAGTGGTTTACTTAGTCAGATGGATTGAGAAGACTGAGTCAGTGTTTAATGTCAGTGGTTGTGCGGAGAATGCGAAGGTAAAGTTTGCTTCTTTTACTTTCAAGGATGAAGCTTTGACTTGGTGGAACAACTACCGAAATGCAGTTGGGAGTGATGTAGCATATGCTATGACTTGGGAGCAATTTAAGTCCTTGCTGATTCAAACTTATTGCCCAAGGAATGAGGTCAAGAAGCTAGAGATTGAGTTTTGGAACCACAAGGTGAAAGGTAATGATATGGCGGCTTACAATCGTCGTTACCAGGAGTTAGCCTTGTTGTGCCCTGATATGGTGAAAACCGAGACTCAAAAGATTGAGAGTTATACTGATGGATTGCCTGTAGCTACGAGGAATGATGTAATTTCTGCTAGGCCTGCAAACATCCATGAGGCAATCACAATTGCTCAACAACTTATGGATTCATTGGAATTAGAAGAAGCTGATAAGGAGAAGAATGAGAAGAGAAAGAGAGACCATCACTCTAAGAGTAATGATCACCGAAGCAAGAGACAAGCTAAGGCTTATGCTATTGGGAATGGAGATAAGAAGAATCAGAACGGTGATGCACCCAAGTGTGATCGTTGCCATCAGCATCACACTGGATGGTGTAGTGTGAAATGCCAGAATTGCTCAAGGAAAGGACATACAGCTAGGGACTGTAGAGCTTGACCTATTGCAATGGTTCAAGCTGCTCCTGAAATGAGAAACAAGGCAGATGTTACCTGTTATGGGTGTGGAAAGAAGGGACACTATAGGAATGAATGTAGAGAATCGCGGAACCGTGGAAATCAAGGCTCGGGTGGTAATGGGTACAATTATGGAAACCGTGGAGCTGGAGGAAATCGTGGACGGCAAGACAATGGGGACCAACGTGTGGAAGCTGGAGCTGCTCAGGGAAGAGTGTATGCACTCGGGAACGAGAGAGGAGAAGATCCGAACGTCGTTACTGGTACGTTCCTTCTCAATAATCGTTATGCTTCCATACTATTTGATACTGGTGCCGATAGGAATTTTGTGTCCACTACATTTGCACCCTTACTAGAGAAACCCCCGATGGCCTTAGGAATTGGATATGATATTGAGTTAGCTAATGGAAACATAGAAAGGATTAATACCATCATTCGCGGTTGTACGTTAAATTTCTTGAACCACCCTTTCAACATAGATCTTCTACCCGTCACGTTAGGAAGTTTTGACGTAATCATTGGTATGGATTGGTTGTCGAAGTATCGTGCTCACATACTTTGCGACGAGAAGATCGTGCGTGTACCATACGGAAAGGAGGTCCTAAATATATTAGGAGACCGAAAGGATTCTAGGAGCCCATCCCGATTGGCGGTGATTTCTTGCACTAAGTTACCGAAGCTAATGGAGAAGGGATGTTACCTTTTCTTAGCTCAAATTTCTGAGAAGGGAGAGACGAAGAAAAAGGAAAGGTGCATTGGAGATGTGCCTATAGTTCGTGATTTTCCTGATGTGTTTCCCGATGATTTGCCGGGAATCCCACCGACTAGACAAGTGGAGTTTCAGATTGAGTTGATACCTGGCGCTGCACCTGTAGCACGAGCACCTTATCGTCTTGCACCTACCGAACTGGAAGAGTTGTCGAAACAATTGGCGGAGTTAGCCGAAAAAGGATTCATAAGACCAAGTTCTTCACCTTGGGGAGCCCCAGTCTTATTTGTGAAGAAGAAGGATGGATCGTTTCGTATGTGTATTGATTACAGGGAGTTGAATAAGTTAACGGTGAAGAATCGATACCCGTTACCTAGGATCGATGACTTATTCGATCAACTTCAAGGATCGAGTGTGTATTCGAAGATCGATTTGAGATCGGGATATTATCAACTTCGAGTTCGTGAGGAGGATATTCCGAAAACGGCTTTCAGAACCCGTTACGGGCATTACGAGTTTCAGGTGATGCCGTTTGGGTTGACTAACGCACCAGCAATATTCATGGATCTCATGAATCGTGTATGTAAGCCATACTTGGATAAGTTCGTGATTGTATTCATCAATGACATTCTGATTTATTCAAAGAGAGAAAGAGCATGAGGAGCATTTAAGACTCATTTTGGAATTGCTCAGGAAGGAGAAACTTTATGCCAAGTTTTCGAAACGCAAATTTTGGATTCCGACTGTACAATTTTTGGGTCACGTGATTGATAGACAAGGAGTCCACGTGGATCCTGCAAAAATTGAAGCAATAAAAGATTGGGCTGCACCTACAACCCCAACCGAAGTTCGTCAATTTTTGGGTTTAGCTGGCTATTACCGAAGATTCATCGAGGGATTTTCGAAGATAGCTAAACCATTGACCAAATTGACTCAAAAGAGTGTTACGTATGAATGGGGAGATAAAGAAGAGGAAGCGTTTCAATTGCTTAAGAAAATGTTGTGTAGTGCTCCTATTTTAGCGTTACCAGAAGGTAACGAGGATTTCGTCGTGTATTGTGACGCCTCACATAAAGGTTTAGGAGCCGTATTAATGCAACGAGAGAAGGTGATAGCTTATGCTTCCCGACAGCTCAAAAAGCATGAGAAAAACTACACTACCCATGATTTTGGAGCTCGGTGCTGTGGTTTTTGCTTTAAGAATATGGAGACATTACTTGTACGGAACCAAGTGTGTTGTATTTACTGACCATAAAAGTCTACAACACATCTTGAATCAAAAAGAGCTCAACATGAGACAACGACGTTGGATCGAGTTGCTAAGCGATTATGACTGTGAAATTCGCTACCATCCTGGTAAAGCAAACGTTGTTGCTGATGCTCTTAGTCGAAAGGAAAGAGTACCACCATTACGAGTTAGGTCATTGGGAATGACTATCGTATCGCCATTACCATCTCAAATACTCGAAGCTCAAACGGAAGCGTTGAAAGCAGAAAATAGATCTGCCGAGAATATATTTGGGATGGCTGATAATGAGAAAGGATTTGTTAAGCGTTCTGATGTATTATTATGTTTTGAAGATCGGATTTGGGTACCGTTATATGGAGAAATTCGAGAATTGATTATGCATGAGTCGCATAAGTCAAAATACTCCATTCACCCTGGTTCCGATAAAATGTACCAAGATCTTAAGAAGTTCTATTGGTGGCCAAATATGAAGGCAAGTATAGCATCGTACGTTAGTAAGTGCTTGACATGCGCCAAGGTTAAGGCTGAACACCAGAGACCGTCAGGACTACTAACGCAACCAGAACTTCCAGTCTGGAAATGGGAGCGGATTACTATGGACTTCATTACCAAATTACCGAGGACGGCTAACGGTTGTGACGCTATCTGGGTAATTGTGGACCGTCTGACAAAGTCTGCTCATTTCTTAGCTATTAGTGAAGATGATAGTGTGGATAAGCTTGCAAGGTTATATGTGAAGGAAATTATTTCGCGTCATGGAGTCCCGATATCTATTATTTCGGATCGTGATAGTCGTTTTACGTCAGCTTTGTGGCGATCACTTCAAACGGCTTTGGGGACGAGGCTTGATATGAGTACTGCATATCATCCCCAAACCGATGGTCAAAGTGAGAGGACCATTCAGACGCTAGAGGACATGCTTCGTGCAGGCATCATAGACTTTGGTAAAGGCTGGGAGAAGTATTTGCCCCTTGCGGAATTCTCCTATAATAACATCTACCACACAAGTCTTAAGGCTGCACCATTCGAAGCTTTGTATGGCAGAAAGTGTCGTTCGCCTATTGGTTGGGCAGAAGTTGGAGATAGTCAACTTACAGGCCCTGAGCTTATTTTGGAAACTACCGAGAAAGTAACTCAGATTCGTGATCGGTTGCAAGCGGCTAGAGATAGGCAGAAGAGCTATGCCGATCAGAGACGTAAACCTTTAGAGTTCCAGGTTGGAGACAAAGTAATGCTGAAAGTCTCGCCTCGGAAAGGTGTAATACGTTTCGGGAAACGTGGTAAACTCAACCCACGCTACATTGGACCATTCTTGATCTTGGAAAGAATTGGGCCCGTGGCTTATAGGTTGGAATTACCGTCCGAACTTAGCAAAGTTCACGACGTGTTTCACGTGAGTAATTTGAAGAAATGTCTTTCTGATGAAATGCCCGTCATTTCAATGAGGGACATTCGTGTTGATGAGAAACTGAATTTCGTGGAGGAACCGATCGAGATTTTAGATCGTGAAGTTAAACGACTCAAGAGGAGTCGCATTCCGCTCGTCAAGGTTCGTTGGAATTCCCGACATGGACCAGAATATACGTGGGAACGTGAGGACGAGTTCAGGAAGAAATATCCGAAGCTTTTCACTTCGTAGATGAAAATTTTTCCGAGTGAAACCCGGGACGGGTTTCCTTCTGAGACGGGGAGGATGTGACAACCGGCAGTTTAGGGAGCTATTTTAAAAACCCGCATTTCAATTTAAGTTCGTTTATAATTTTTATTTGAAATTTTCATTTCACAACGAACTTGTAAGCCCTATTTTATGGATATTTTATTTAATGACGTTATGGAATTCGTGAATTATGTTCATAATTCATTTTTGATTATACGATCGGTGATGTATATTTGAATTCTCACTTGGTACTACGTTGACTTTGGCACTAGGATTACCTAACATAGTTTTATGATTCGTCTTAACGAGTCCGTTATATATTTTAATTAATTACGAGAGGTTCTCGTGTGATATGGAAATTTTAAAATGAGTTCGGGTTCGGGCCACGTGTTTTTACAATTACCCGCGTTACCCGCTCAACCGTAATAATATTAATATTATTACTACTATTATTATTATTCTTATTATTATTATTATTATTAACTTTATAAAAAAAAAAAAAAAAAAAAAAAAAAGAAGAGAGTAAATTACTAAATCCGGCCCTTGTGGTTATTTGGGTTCACACACAACACATCTCACCCTCACTTTACTCTCATCTCTCTCTCTTTTCTTCCCTTTGCAAACCCTAGCCGCCCTTTGTTATCCGGCCACCACCACTGCCACCGCCGGTCACCACTCTACACCACCATCACCAATCGATTCCCCATCATCCCTACTCTTAGATCTACTATAACACGCGCCTATAACATCATTTCTTCACCACGAATCTTCACCATTTTCACCACCAATCGTTTATTCTTGAAGGGTTATCACGGTTTTGAGCTTTTTAGATCGAAGGTGAGCGAGTTTCACTCGTATTCTTGATAAAAACGTGACCAAGGGTCACGACATGATGAGATCCGAGTGGGTTTTCATTTTAAAACGTGATATATTTATGGGTTTTTGATGAAATCACGTTTTCTTAAAAAGGTTTGGTATCCGGGTTGGCTTTTCTTGATGGTTGATTCGAACCGTGAGTCTAAGACTCACGGCTTGGGTGTAAATCCGAGCCATGGTGCTCGATTTGCTTACTTCTTTGGCCTGGTATTTTGTGGCTTATGATTCTTGCTCTCGTTGGAATTGTTGGTTCGAACCGTGAGTCCCCGACTCACGGCTTGGTTATTGTTTCGAGCTGTGATGCTCGTTTATCTTGTTGGTTATGAGCCGTGGTTGGCTCTTTGTAGCCTCGGTCTCGTTGTGGCCTTGATTCGACTCTTGTGAGTCGCGGCACTTAGCCGTATGGTTGTTGATTTTACCGAGACCCTCATGGGTCGAATGGGTATTTTTGGAGTGCTCGTTGGAGCCTAAGTTGGTAACCTTGGATACTTGGTTCGAGCCTCTTGGCTCGTGGTGTTATCACGACTCAGTCGAGTCGTGTGGGTTTGGGTTTGGTTTGGTAAACCAACCCGAGCGTGACCTTAGTTATTTTGATTCTTAATTGATGACTTGATTTGGATAATTGTTATATATTTGTTGTTGTGGTATTATTTCTCGGCCGAATATATATATGGGTCGAATTGGATATGGTTTTGATATTGTGAAGTTGTTGTCGATTGGTAAGTGATTGGGGACCGATTATGAGACGGTCGTTAGATGACGGAGATAGGTTAGTCGGGTACCGTAGTCGGACCTTATTGTTGTAGCCCGTGGTTGAGATTGTGATTGGACGGAGATTTATTATTTATGACTTTTTCTTATTGTTAGACTTGGACAATGAGCCGAGAGTCATGACTCGGACATATGACCATTTCGTATAACTCAATAACTATTAAAACTAAAACGAGAATAGTAAAACTCGTAATAATAATTATTGATAATATGAACGTTTATATGAAAGTATATACGTGAATAACGTATATATAACTATATAAACGCGTATATTAATAATAATAATAATCACGAGTCGTATTATAAATAATACGATTAGATATATATTAGGCTACGAAAGTGGCGTAATATTATTAAACGTATTATTATTATAAAAATTGTGTTATAAAACGGGAAACTCCCGACAATTATGAAACATTTAATAAAATGTCATTTCGAATATACAACGAATAAATTTATTGAGTTAGGCGAAATTGTTGTCACTCGGGTCCAGGTAAGTTATTATTTGTGACGTTCGTGTTGTCACGGATATATGACGACTAATATAGACGTTTTCTATAATTAAATAACCACTTAACCGTAAGGTTGAGCCGGGTTATTTGGCTATATGAAACGAACATATTAGTGGGCATCGTATCCTACGACGCCCATAGGTTGTAGTATATGTAAAGTGTAATAGATTGCGAGTGTATATATCGGGAAATCTGGCCAAGTTGACGATATATACGAGGAATTTATTAAACTATGGTATATACTATATAGTAATTACGTGCTATGTGCTTTATATGTGCTTTAGATTGGGTGTAATCTTGGAACGGTATATTACGTAAATAAATATGAGGATTATCAAATCGACGGATTTGGTAAACTTTGGCGATTTATTTAAATGATGTATTGGGCTAATATTAGATCTATAGTTTATTATATCTTCTATGTGTGATCTTGTTGGTTTGTTTTGAGTCGACCCACCACCCGTATGGATACCAAACGCAAATACACCAAACTAATACGAAATGGATTTTCGGAAATAAAACGGATTCTCATCCGGGTTTGGGAATAGTATATACATTTGGAAATAATTTCTGAAAGAGTTAATATTGTTAGGTCGTGCCAAGTCCGTAGTTGCTGTTTCGTGAGTTATCATACATCTTATTTCTACCTACCTCGTCTTGCTATTTTCTGGACTTGAGGTGAGTCATAGCCCCACTTTTTACTCTTGAACTATGTTTTCAACGATTGGGGTGAGAAACGTGCAAATTATTTTACGTGGACTATTATCGCTTTTATATTCTTTCTAAACTTGCTATGCGTATGGACTAGGATCTATTGTCAGCTTTAGTCATACATGTCGTGTGTACTATTCAAGGTTGGCTTATTTGGTTATTGGTGGATTGTCAGCTTTAGTCACATATATGTTGTGTGTACTATTCAAGGTTGGCTTATTTGGTTATTTGGATTGTCAGCTTTAGTCACATAGTTTCGTGTGTACTATTCAAGGTTGACTTATTTAGATACTATAGTGTGCACCTATAGGTTATTAATACTCCGGAGGTTATCCGAGTATTTATTGGTATTGCGGGGGTTACCCGAATATCTATGTTAGTACGGAAGGGTATCCGTGTGTTATGTTGAGAGCGGAGGGTATCCGCAGGCTTTTAGTGAATCCTTAGTCTAGCTAGCAAGCGTTTTGCGTATATGTCCACTATGTTATTAGTTGAATTTAAACCTATGATCTCACCAGCGAAAGCTGACTTTTAGCACGTTTTCTCAGGTAATTAAGTGTTGAGGTGCATGCTTGGATTGGAAGGCTCGGCTGAGGCACACGGTTATGGATCTATATTTTCTAAACTCTGATAATTAAATTTGGACCTATTGTTATTTTATTTTGGGCCTGACTCTGAATGAGGTTGGGATAAATGTAAACCTTAAAACCCCGTTTTGGTTGTGTTTTTACTATGTTTACTTTATCTCGTTCTATATTGTCTTGTGTTGGATACCAATCCCGGTAGCACCCCGAAAGCTTGTTGAGTCTTCCGCTGTATCAAATTTTGGGGGTGTTACACCGATGAGGGAATTATTAAGAGCTGTAATCACCGGAGCAGAAGGGACTCCATATCATGACGGTCTTTTCTTCTTTGAAGTGGGTATGCCAGGATGTTATGTTACTTCTTTTAGCCCAGAGCCTGTATGTCATCTGCTTTTATTTTTTCTATGTCATCGCACTTATAAGTTATACTTAGGATTTCCCAATAATGCGGGTGCGATATCACTCGCATCACTCTACACAACATTCCTTACCATTATTAAAACACTCAAAACAATGATCTCTACAATGAACAAACCACCAAAGGTAAGATTAAATGTATGTGTGTTTGCTCCTACTTGTATGTTTTTTTTAAGCTAATGCTGCATATTGGCATGCATGTAGCACTTTGAGGAATTGGTTGTTGGGCATTTTCGAAGCCGTGTACGTCATATCCTGACTTCATGTAAAGGTTATATGGAAGGACTCTTCTGTGACAACCGGCAATTTAGAGAGTTATTTTGAAAACCCGCATTACGTTAAAGTTCGTTTATAATTTTTAGTTGGAATTTCATTTCACAACGAACTTGTAAGACCTATTTTATGGATAATTATATTTTACGTTGTTATGGAATTTGTGAATTATCTTAATAATTCATTATGGAAATTACGTGATGATGTATGTTTTTAAAAATTCTCACTGCTACTACATTGACTCTGGCACTAGGTTTACCTAACGGGAAATGTTAAGATTCGTTTTACGAGTCCGACGATATTTAATTATTTATGAGATGTTTCGCGAGATATTAAACATTTTGAAATGAGTTTCGGGTTTTGGACCGTGTATTTTACACCCACTCATGTTACCACTAATACTAATAATAGTATTATTATTATTATTAATATTATTATTAAAAATAAATTTTTTTAGTAAATAAAACAAAAACCGTCCTTGTGGTCCGGTTCCTCACACAACACACCCACCCTCAACCTCACTTTTCTCTCTCATTTCCTCACCACTTCAAACCCTAGCCGCCGGCCCCCTTTTCCGGCTATAACCGCTGCACCACCGCCCCCACAACAAAACCACCACCACCATCTTAACCCTTATCTTCTCCTCTTTCATTTGAACTATAACACGCGCCCTAAAACGCATTATAACACCACGAAATCTTTGTAGATTCGATCGAGTTTTTATTGTTTTCACTAGATCCGCAAGTTTGGAGGTTCAAGAAGGTGAGTAAGCTCGTTTTGGTACCTTGGGTGCCTCGACATGGTGTTAAATCCGTGGCTACACGGATGATTTTTGTGGGAATCGAATACATTTTGTTGGGAAATGATGTTTTATTGCTAAAAAGACGGTTTGGTATCCGGGTATCGGTGTTTGGTCGTGTTTCTTTGCGTGGTCGACCCGTAGCCGAGGGCCTCACCCTCGACTCTTGGATGTTTCCGAGTTATGGTCGACCTTTGACCCGATTTCTTGTTGTTTGACCTCATTTGGTCATAGTGGTTGATTGTTAGTCGGATTCTTGATTGTTGTTCTTGTTGTTCAACTTGGATTGGAGCCGACGACCCCTTTGGGTCGGTTTGGTTATTTATTTTTGTTTGGGTCGAGCTCCCGTGAGCTAGCCGCGACCTTGTGGTCTCGGGTGGGACCCACGTAACACTTGGTATATGTTTTCGACTCGGGTTGACTTGGTAACTTGACCCGAATACGGTTATTTTTGAGAACCGTTGGTGATGTCGAAATATATATATTTCGGCTAAATTCAATTTCATGGTTATTATATATTGTTAGCTATTATTATTATTGTGGCTCAATTGATTTTTGAAGCGGTTGACGAGTATTATGGACTCGTGGTATTATTTGAAGTTGTTGATGCGTGGGAATCGCACCTTGCTTTACCTCTCGAGGGATCTCGCGAGGCTTACAACCCCCACCAGGCAGTGTACCTGATCGTTGTAGTATAGTATAGTGACAAGTACCGGGGGATTGATCGTTCAGCTTAGGAATAGTGTCGCTAGGATTAGAAAGCCTAATTAATTGTTCTAGAGATGAAAGATGATTATTTTTGTGTTTTTATATTTTATGAAAGCAAGTAAAATCTCGGGTTTTGGAAGAGTGGGCGGAATTAGTTGCTATTCAACTAACCCAAAACTATTATATAATTAATTTAAACTAATGAAAATGAAATTAAACTAATATTAAACTAAGGTTGTGAGTAGTATTTGGAGAAATTGTGTTTACTTAGACTTCATTACTCCCTAGATATCTTTTACATGTCAATTACTTGTTACACTTGTATGGATGACGGATTGTATTCCTTAATACCATTCGTGGGGTGGCATACATAACTCCCCAACTCTATGAGCTCTTATCTCCTCCTACACCATGACCCAACACAACTATAGGGATTGTAAACAGTGGCTCATGCATTAAATACAACCAATAAAGACCTAGTACGCCTCGGTTCATGTTTCTTAAGACGTTCAAGCATGTTACCATTTGGAGATCTGCCAGTTTTCTTAAGCCTAACATATAATATCATTCATCCAAAACAAGAATAGACAAGTAATCAACACATAATCAACATCTAGGTTTCATTAGATCTAAGCAAACACAAAGGAAATCTAGCCTAGCATAGTAGAATTAAGATAAGAACAAAAGATAAACAACCAACACATAGACATATTGATTGAATTAAGAGTATACTTATCTTAATTACAATGCAAGGTCTCAAGGGTTTGGAACCCTTGAAAAACCTGTAAAAGAGGCACCAAAATCGACTTTAGGGTTTCACCAAAACTTCTCTCATTTTTTTGAAAAAACTAGAAAACTATATATAGGAAAAACACTCTGACGGCGTCAAGAGTTAATTCTGACGCCTTCACCTCGCCGCCATATACTTCCTCGGACGCCCTAGATCCACTTGTGACGGCCTATGTGACGCCGTCATCACCTACGGTATTTTATTCTTTGCCACTTTGACGCCGTCACCTATTCATCTGACGCCGTCACCAGCTACGGTGTTTAATTCTCCATGTCTGACGCCGTCAAGAAGGAAGTCTTGACGCCGTCACCTTGTATCTTCAGCATGGATTTTTGGTACTTTGCCGTTTTCTTCACTTTTATGCTCCAAAAACGTCCAAAATAGCTTCTTTTCCAGAATTCACTCTCCAAACACCTAAAATCACAAAAGGAACGATTTAGGGCAATATTTGATCAAATAAAGTCGGATTCGGGCTTAAATGACCCCCTAAAAACGGATCATTTTTCGCCTCATCATATACCCTTACACTTGAGATTTGCTTGTCCTCAAGCAAATGAGCTTTTATTCTACTCAAAAGACAAGTTAGGGGTCATTTAACACTAATATAAAAGTAATTACAACAAATAATCGTTCCACTAAAGACCAATAGACAAGCACGGAGGTCATACACAAGCACCTCACAAATAGTGTTTAGATACTCACATCTCTCGGGTGTAATAAAGTAATATAACATTATGGAAATGGAAGATATCTCTCACTACCTGTCATAGCAAAATAGATTACCATAGGCTTGGGAAAGGATCAAACCTCCACCACATGGCGTAAGCACCTAGGATAAACTATCAAAGAGGTCTTTTAAAGGGTTATAACGTTAGGTGTAGGGATATGAATTACACGGTTTTGTTGGATAAAAGAAGTTTTACTGGTGGCGAGTTAACAATCTTGGTTAATTACATGTACAAGATGGCGTTGCTAAGCCAAGACTAGACTCGACTTAAGCTAATAAATGAAAAATTACAAAAACATAAAATGAACATAGAATGAAACGGGATGGTAGTCCGTATGTTTTTCTCTCTCTTTTTTTTTTTTTTTTTTTTTTTTTTTTTTTTTTTTTTTTTTCATACACTCTTACCCTACCATCCAAAATAATACATCATAGGGGTATAAGCAATCCCCTTACACTTGAATCTTTACATACTTTACATTAAACTAATCTAATGTCTCGAATTAAGAAAATTAAAACACTTGGAGCACTTTTAAGATCAACGTACATATGGGGGTAATAATATTATGTTCTTCCCCATTACTCCATAAAATAAGTACTTACCCATGAGTCCCAATCGTCCCAAAACAAGATGTACAAGGATATGACTCGACTTAGCAACCATGTAATCAATTAGAAAGTTAACTTAGGGTTTAACAAATAACAATAATGCACTAAAGATGAGCGCATACACGGAAGGCTAAGGCGATTTGGTTGTACATTTAAGTGGGGTGTAACAAATTATTCCTTTAAGTAAGATGCTTATAGTTAGAAATGAAAAGATAGGCTCGGAGGGGTGTACTAGGGGTATCGTGTACTAAAAATGAGTACAACGCAAAGGGTGTGGGAAAAATTAGTTGACTTAACTAGCCAAGTAATATGACTTAAATGGTCAAGTAATTATAATACGGGTTTAACACAAGGGTGATCCTAATGCCTCTTATCATGTAGTAAATCCTACTACACGAATGTAGTCTCACTAGCGGTCTCGGGATGCATCACTAACGCAAGTTCTAGAATCTAAATGCTACCGGTACACTCATAAGCACCAATAATAAATGCTTTTCCTATCAAAACTAAAGGCGAACCTCACATTTTTTGGTGGAAATTTTTTCTGAATATACGGTTATGTGCTAGTCATACAACCTCCTATCCATGAGACGCTTGCTATGGCTAAAGTTTCACTCCTAAATGTTGTAAAAAATTTTAAATTTGGCGCTAAAATTACACTAACAAGTATTTCTCATAGTTTTATTACACATCTACTATCAAACAAAACAAACTCAAGCGAAAGTGCATATGTAAGGTATCATCTTTTTACCCTCCCCTTACACTTAGGATGAACATTGTCCCCAATGTTCAAATAAAGAATGTAAAAGTGAAAAAGTAAAGAGAATGAAGTCAAATACTCCCCTGATTCGCTCGGTATGGATTTTAGGCTGGCCAGGTTAAATCTTCCTCCAAGAAAATGAACAATCAAAGCTTCCCTTCCAGAATATAAATCATCTTCTTGTCATAAATAACCTGTAAATCCTGACAAAAGTAGACAAGGCAACCTCGCGTAAAATCGGCGGCATCCTATATAAGTTACTAAATCCTAGAAAACAAAGTAAGATATAATGCTTGTGGAATGAAGTTTGCAGATTTCCTAGAGATTATAAAACTTAATGATTCACAAAAACCATAAGACTCCGTTAGAAAAACAAAACCGGTAAAATTTCCAGATTTTTGACTCCTGACGCCGTCAAGAGCAATAGCCTGACGCCGTCAGAATGGACCTGCAGAAATCTTTATGTTAAGTTTCCGGAAAATTTCTGGAAAAACTTCGTCCTACTTCCTGGAAAATCCTGCAAAACTTCATTATAACTCAATACAAGCATTTGACTCTAACAATTATGAATATACATGTTCATTAAGTATTGTGGAGAATCATGATCGGTTTGTTTCTTAAAAACATATTTGGGGTTTCCCCTTACACTTATCTTTTGCAAAAATACCTTTAGGTTGAAGTTAAGACTAGGCCAAACAACATAATAAAGTATTTCCACATTTAGTTGAGAAACATGATCAACCAACAATAAAAATAAAACATGCATATGGAAGCAAATAACAATCAAACAATTAAAATCACACAAAACATGGGTTGCCTCCCAAGAAGCGCTTTTCTTTATTTACGAGTCTTGTAGCTAGACTCAAGGTCGTGGGTTATCGTGTATCGCTTATGCTCACATAACCAAGTGTGAGCCACCTAATTGTCGCCTCATCTTTCTTATATTCTTCTCCTAACTCTAGGCACCGGCGATAGTACTTTTTACTCTTTTCATGCGTGTACTTAAGTCCTTTTCTCTCATCATTCTTACTTAGCATTTCCATGGGCGGATACCTACCACACTTTTCCATGGAAAAACCTTTGAACCTAGGGTGTGTGCGGGGCATTTGATAAACACAATCTTCATCCCCATCCGAGAATGTAATTAGCCCTTCAATGAGTTTTTCATCAAGGTTGGTCAATCGTTTGAAGGGTTTTCCACACACAACTTGGGTCAATTTATTATCAATAAACTCTCCTAGATTCTCCATAACCATGAACTCAACAAGATAAACCAACTTTCCTACAAACACATGCAATGTTACTGCCTTAGCAATGACGTTTTCCCCTTGTATTCTAACTCCTCTACCATGATTTTATTGTATTCGTTACGTGAGATTATGTTCATTGGAAGAGATGAGTTGAGATAGGCATTAAAGCTCTTAAATCCAATCTTACAAGGGAATTGCATGTTAAATGAACTATCGCACTCAATCCTAGTTCTAGGGTCCACATACCTAAGAGGGTTTATTTCCTCTTCCATTCTATCCTCATTAACTACGTCACCATCATCAAGATCCTCATCGGAGTCTGAATAGTAAAAAGGACTAGCCCTACGGTCATCATCATGATCGGACTCTTCTAGCTCAGAATTATTGTCAAAGTGGTGGTTGGGTGAGAGGTTAGGTGGGTTCTCATTTTCTGCTAAAGGAAGTGGGGCGGGCAATTGGAACATCCTACGACGAAAAACACGAATAACAGGAATCAGCCGATCAATGTTATTGTGATCCATCGAAACAGTTTACGAAAAAAGACACAAAGAAATAAGATAGACCAAAGAAAACCTAAAAATAAAAATAAAAATCTTACTAGAAAGGAATCTAGCAAGTAGACCTAATAAAAAGAAATCCTAACCTAGACAATAACTATTCCCCGGGCTGCGGCGCCAAAAACTTGATGCGTGGGAATCGCACCTTGCTTTACCTCTCGAGGGATCTCGCGAGGCTTACAACCCCCACCAGGCAGTGTACCTGATCGTTGTAGTATAGTATAGTGACAAGTACCGGGGGATTGATCGTTCAGCTTAGGAATAGTGTCGCTAGGATTAGAAAGCCTAATTAATTGTTCTAGAGATGAAAGATGATTATTTTTGTGTTTTTATATTTTATGAAAGCAAGTAAAATCTCGGGTTTTGGAAGAGTGGGCGGAATTAGTTGCTATTCAACTAACCCAAAACTATTATATAATTAATTTAAACTAATGAAAATGAAATTAAACTAATATTAAACTAAGGTTGTGAGCAGTATTTGGAGAAATTGTGTTTACTTAGACTTCATTACTCCCTAGATATCTTTTACATGTCAATTACTTGTTACACTTGTATGGATGACGGATTGTATTCCTTAATACCATTCGTGGGGTGGCATACATAACTCCCCAACTCTATGAGCTCTTATCTCCTCCTACACCATGACCCAGCACAACTATAGGGACTGTAAACAGTGGCTCATGCATTAAATACAACCAATAAAGACCTAGTACGCCTCGGTTCATGTTTCTTAAGACGTTCAAGCATGTTACCATTTGGAGATCTGCCAGTTTTCTTAAGCCTAACATATAATATCATTCATCCAAAACAAGAATAGACAAGTAATCAACACATAATCAACATCTAGGTTTCATTAGATCTAAGCAAACACAAAGGAAATCTAGCCTAGCATAGTAGAATTAAGATAAGAACAAAAGATAAACAACCAACACATAGACATATTGATTGAATTAAGAGTATACTTATCTTAATTACAATGCAAGGTCTCAAGGGTTTGGAACCCTTGAAAAACCTGTAAAAGAGGCATCAAAATCGTCTTTAGGGTTTCACCAAAACTTCTCTCATTTTTTTGAAAAAACTAGAAAACTATATATAGGAAAAACACTCTGACGGCGTCAAGAGTTAATTCTGACGCCGTCACCTCGCCACCATATACTTCCTCGGACGCCCTAGATCCACTTGTGACGGCCTATGTGACGCCGTCACCACCTACGGTATTTTATTCTTTGCCACTTTGACGCCGTCACCTATCCATCTGACGCCGTCACCAGCTACGGTGTTTAATTCTCCATGTCTGACGCCGTCAAGAAGGAAGTCTTGACGCCGTCACCTTGTATCTTCAGCATGGATTTTTGGTACTTTGCCGTTTTCTTCACTTTTATGCTCCAAAAACGTCCAAAATAGCTTCTTTTCCAGAATTCACTCTCCAAACACCTAAAATCACAAAAGGAACGATTTAGGGCAATATTTGATCAAATAAAGTCGGTTTCGAGCTTAAATGACCCCCTAAAAACGGATCATTTTTCGCCTCATCAGTTGTGTTGACGATAGAGTGGTTTTGGGGACCGATTGTGAGACGGTCACTTAGATTGACGGAGATAGGTTAGTCGGGTGCCGTAGTCGGACCCTATTGTTGTAGCACGTGGATTGGGATTGATTGGACGGAGATGTATTGATTGTTATGAGTTTTACATATTACTTTGGACTTGGACAATGAGCCGAGAGTCATGACTCGGACATGTGACCATTTCGTATGACTCGATAACTAATTACAAATAAAATGATGAGGCGAAAAATGATCCGTTTTTAGGGGGTCATTTAAGCCCGAATCCGAATTTATTTGATCAAATATCGCCCTAAATCGTTCCTTTTGTGATTTTAGGTACTTGGAGAGTGAATTCTGGAATAGAAGCCATTTCGGACGTTTTTGGAGCATAAAAGTGAAGAAAACGGCAAAGTCTCAAATTTCTATGCTGGGAACAGTTCATGAAGGCGTCAAGAGGTGTTCATGACGGCGTCAGAGTCCCAAGAATAAAATACCGTGGTTGGTGACGGCGTCACATAGGCCGTCATAAGTAGATCAAGGCCGTCCGAGGAAGTATTTGGCGGCGAGATGACGGCGTCACACCATTGCTCTTGACGCCGTCACCTCAGTTTTCCTATATATAGTTTTCTAGTTTTTACATTAAAGGGAGAGAAGTTTTGGTGAAACCCTAAAGACGAATTTGGTGCAACTTTTACAGGTTTTTCAAGGGTTCTAAACCCTTGATACCTTGCATTGTAATTGAGATAAGTGTTCTTCTAATTCAATCAATATGTCTATGTGTTGGTTGTGTATATCTTGTTCTTGTCTCAATTCCATTATGCTAGGCTAGATCTCTTTTGTGTTTGCTTAGATCTAATGAAACCTAGATATTGATTATGTGTTGATTACTTGTTTATTATTGTCTTGGATGAATGATTTTATATGTTAGGCTTAAGAAAACTGGCAGATCTCCAAATGGTAACATGCTTGAACGTCTTAAGAAACATGAACCGAGGCGTACTAGGTCTTTATTGGTTGTATTTAATGCATGAGCCACTGTTTACAATCCCTATAGTTGTGCTGGGTCATGGTGTAGGAGGAGATAAGAGCTCATAGAATTGGGGAGTTATGTATGCCACCCCATGAATGGTATTAAGGAATACAATCCGTCATCCATACAATTATAACAAGTAATTAACGTGTAAAAGATATCTAGGGAGTAGTGAAGTCTAAGTAAACACAATTTCTCCAATTACTGCTCACAACCTTAGTATAAATTAGTTTAATTTCATTTTCAGTATTTTATTTTGATTATATCTTAGCTTTGGGTTAGTTGAATAGCAACTAATTCCGCCCACTCTTCCAAAACCCGAGATTTTACTTGCTTTCATAAAAACATAAAAACACAAAAAATAATCATCCCTCACCTTTAGAACTAGTAATTAGGTTTTCTAATCCTAGCGACACTATTCCTAAGCTGAACGATCAATCCCCCGGTACTTGTCACTATACTATACTACAACGATCAGGTACACTGCCTGGTGGGGGTTGTAAGCTTCTCGAGATCCCTCGAGAGGTAAAGCCTGTTGCGATTCCCACGCATCAAGTTTTTGGCGCCGCAGCCCGGGACATAGTTATTGTCTAGGTTAAAATTTCTTTTTATTAGGTCTACTTGCTAGATTCCTTTCTAGTAAGATTTTATTTTTATTTTTTAGGGTTTCTTTAGTCTATCTTTTTCTTTGTGTGTTTGTTCGTAATTTCCATTGACTCTTCCGTTCACCATTATGGAGTACACGAATCCACCATACCACCAACCACAAAGGCCATTCTACCCTATTGACATCTCGAATTTCAAACAATATTGAGATGAAACCATATATGATGCATGGACTCGTTTTAAAATTTTACTTCGAAAATTCCCTCATCATAGTTTCTCTTTAGCATCCCTAACCCAAACCTTTTACTATCGTGTCAACCGATGTGACCAAATGTGCATTGATGATTTTGCCAATGGGGGCCCTAGGGAATTAAGTGCTGAAGAAGCATGGGATACCATAGAAGACTGTTCCCAATATTATTATAGAGTAGACAACCCAACAAACAACATCACAAATCAATCAAAAACAAGTTTGAAGGAGCAAACAGGAAGTTTGTCTGGGGATGATTACTCAGGGGTACCTGTGTGGATGTCACCTAAAGCCATAGTACAAAACAAACACATAGGTAATCTAGGTACAATGGAGGATGAGGTGGATAATCCAAGCCCACAAAGTACCCCACAAGTCCTACCATCAATTGAGGCACACACACCACCCGTGACTTACCCGGATGTAGTAGAAGAGACTATAGGAACCCCAATAGAGGCAGAACCCTTGTACCAAACACCGCTAGAGGATATAGGTTTGAATACTTTTAGTGATGACCTTTCTTTTAGTTCTAGGGAAGTTCCTAGTTTTGATGAACCGGAGCCTCAACCAAAACCGTTACCTAATCTTCCATCCTTGGATGAAGATTTAGGAATTGAAATAGGTCCCGATCCACCCATCAAACCATATAGTCCGGGTAGTCTTAGGATGAAGGTAGTGGACTCTAAGCCTTGTAGAGAGGAAGCCAATATAGGAGTGGAAAATGACCTTACATGCTTACATCACCCATTTATGACTGATCACAAGAAACATTATGGGTTTAAACCGGGTTTATTAGGTCAAGATGGATCCCCAACTAGTAGTCTCTTGAAGTTAATAGAGAATGATCCTTTTCTAGGAGAAAATCTTAATCCACCCATTAACCCGATTGAATTTGGTAAGGTTATGATGATAGGAGCACACCCTTTTGAGCATATAATTCATCCACCACTCTTTCCTCACATGGGATATTTCCACCCTAAGGGTGTGTATCGCTACTTTCACCCGCACTTAATCCTAAGTGTAGGGAAAACCTCACCTTTATCCGTGAAATAAGGGTAGAGTCAGGCTCGTGACTCGAACAAAAACAAGCGCTTCTTGGGAGGCAACCCATGTTTTGTGTGATTTTATTTGTTTGATTGTTATTTGCTTCCGTATGCATGTTTTATTTTTATTGTTGGTTGATCATGTCACTAAATTAAAATGTGGAAATACTTTACTATGTTGTTTGGCCTAGTCTTAACTCCAACCTAAAAGTATTTTTGCAAAAGAAAAGTGTAAGGGGAAACCCCAAATATGTTTTTAAGAAAGAAACCGATCATGATTCTCCACAATATTAAATGAGCATGTATATTCGTATTTGTTAGAGTCAAATGCTTGTATTGAGTCATAATGAAGTTTTGCAGGATTTTCCAGGAAGTAGGACCAAGTTTTTCCAGAAATTTTCCGGAAACTTAACATAAGAATTTCTACAGGTCCATTCTGACGGCGTCAGGGGTTTACTCTTGACGGCGTCAGGAGTTAAAATCTGGAAATTTTACCGGTTTTGTTTTTCTAACGGAGTCTTATGGTTTTTGTGAATTATTAAGTTTTATAATCTCTAGGAAATCTGCAAACTTCATTCCAGAAGCATTATATCTTACTTTGTTTTCTAGGATTTAGTAACTTATATAGGATGCCGCCGATTTTACGCGAGGTTGTCTTGTCTATTGTTGTCAGGATTTACAGGTTATGTTCGACAAGGAGATGATTTATATTCTGGAAGGGAAGCTTTGATTGTTCGTTTTCTTGGAGGAAGATCTAACCTGGCCAACCTATAATCCATACCGAGCGAATCAGGGGAGTATTTGATTTCATTCTCTTTACTTTTTCACTTTTACATTCTTTACTTGAACATTGGGGACAATGTTCATCTTAAGTGTAAGGGGAGGGTAAAAAGATGATACCTTACATATGCACTTTCGCTTGAGTTTGTTTTGTTTGATGGTAGATGTGTAATAAAACTATGAGAAATACTTGTTAGTGCAATTTTAGCGCCAAATTTAAATTTTTTTACAACATTTAGGAGTGAAACTTTAGCCATAGCAAGCGTCTCATGGATAGGAGGTTGTATGACTAGCACATAACCGTATATTCAGAAAAATTTTCCACCAAAAAATGTGAGGTTCGCCTTTAGATTTGATAGGAAAAGCATTTATTATTGGTGCTTATGAGTGTACCGGTAGCATTTAGATTCTAGAACTTGCGTTAGTGATGCATCCCAAGACCGCTAGTGAGACTACATTCGTGTGGTAGGATTTACTACATGATAAGAGGCATTAGGATCACCCTTGTGTTAAACCCGTATCATAATTACTTGACCATTTAAGTCATATTACTTGGCTAGTTAAGTCAACTAAATTTTCCCACACCCTTAGCGTTGTACTCATTTTTAGTACACGAAACCCTAGTACACCCCTCCGAGCCTATCTTTTCGTTTCTAACTTTAAGCATCTTACTTAAAGGAAGAATTTGTTACACCCCACTTAAATGTACAACCAAATCGCCTTAGCCTTCCGTGTATGCGCTCATTTTTAGTGCATTATTGTTATTTGTTAAACCCTAAGTTAACTTTCTAATTGATTACATGGTTGCTAAGTCGAGTCATATCCTTGTACATATTGTTTTGGGACGATTGGGACTCATGGGTAAGTACTTATTTTATGGAGTAATGGGGAAGAACATAATATTATTACCCCCATATGTACGTTAATCTTAAAAGTGCTCCAAGTGTTTTGATTTTCTTAATTCGAGTTATTAGAATAGTTGAATGTAAAGTATGTAAAAATTCAAGTGTAAGGGAATGCTCAATCCCCTATGATGTATTATTTTGGATGGTAGGGTAAGAGTGTATGCAAAAAAAAAAAAAAAAAAAAAAAAAAAAAAAAAAAAAAAAAAAAATCGAAAAAATCAAGAAAAAGAACAAAAAAATAGAAAAAAAAAAAGAGAAAAAACATACGGACTACCATCCCGTTTTTATTCTATGTTCATTTTATGTTTTTGTTATTTCTCATTTGTTAGCTTAAGTCGAGTCTAATCTTGGCTTAGCAACGCCATCTTTTACATGTAATTAACCAAGATTGTTAACTCGCCACCAGTAAAACTTCCTTTATCCAACAAAACCGTGTAATTCATATCCCTATACCTAACGTTACAACCCTTTAAAAGACCTCTTTGATAGTTTATCCTAGGTGCTTACGCCATGTGGTGGAGGTTTGATCCTTTCCCAAGCCTATGGTAATCTATTTTGCTATGACAGGTAGTGAGAGATATCTTCCGTTTCCATATTGTAATTTACACTTTATTACACCCGAGAGATGTGAGTATCTAAACACTATTTGTGAGGTGCTTGTGTATGACCTCCGTGCTTGTCTATTGGTCTTTAGTGGAACGATTATTTGTTGAAATTACTTTTTATATTAGTGTTAAATGACCCCTAACTTGTCTTTTGAGTAGAATAAAAGCTCATTTGCTTGAGGACAAGCAAATCTCAAGTGTAAGGGTATATGATGAGGCGAAAAATGATCCGTTTTAGGGGGTCATTTAAGCCCGAATCCGAATTTATTTGATCAAATATCGCCCTAAATCGTTCCTTTTGTGATTTTAGGTACTTGGAGAGTGAATTCTGGAAAAGAAGCCATTTCGGACGTTTTTGGAGCATAAAAGTGAAGAAAACGGCAAAGTCTCAAATTTCTATGCTAGGAACAGTGCATGAAGGCGTCAAGAGGTGTTCATGACGGCGTCAGAGTCCCAAGAATAAAATACCGTGGTTGGTGACGGCGTCACATAGGCCATCATAAGTAGATCAAGGCCGTCCGAGGAAGTATTTGGCGGCGAGATGACGGCGTCACACCATTGCTCTTGACGCCGTCACCTCGGTTTTCCTATATATAGTTTTCTAGTTTTTACATTAAAGGGAGAGAAGTTTTGGTGAAACCCTAAAGACGAATTTGGTGCAACTTTTACAGGTTTTTCAAGGGTTCCAAACCCTTGATACCTTGCATTGTAATTGAGATAAGTGTTCTTCTAATTCAATTAATATGTCTATGTGTTGGTTGTCTATATCTTGTTCTTGTCTCAATTCCATTATGCTAGGCTAGATCTCTTTTGTGTTTGCTTAGATCTAATGAAACCTAGATATTGATTATGTGTTGATTACTTGTTTATTCTTGTCTTGGATGAATGATTTTATATGTTAGGCTTAAGAAAACTGGCAGATCTCCAAATGGTAACATGCTTGAACGTCTTAAGAAACATGAACCGAGGCGTACTAGGTCTTTATTGGTTGTATTTAATGCATGAGCCACTGTTTACAATCCCTATAGTTGTGCTGGGTCATGGTGTAGGAGGAGATAAGAGCTCATAGAATTGGGGAGTTATTTATGCCACCCCATGAATGGTATTAAGGAATACAATCCGTCATCCATACAATTATAACAAGTAATTAACGTGTAAAAGATATCTAGGGAGTAGTGAAGTCTAAGTAAACACAATTTCTCCAATTACTGCTCACAACCTTAGTATAAATTAGTTTAATTTCATTTTCAGTATTTTATTTTGATTATATCTTAGCTTTGGGTTAGTTGAATAGCAACTAATTCCGCCCACTCTTCCAAAACCCGAGATTTTACTTGCTTTCATAAAAACATAAAAACACAAAAAATAATCATCCCTCACCTTTAGAACTAGTAATTAGGTTTTCTAATCCTAGCGACACTATTCCTAAGCTGAACGATCAATCCCCCGGTACTTGTCACTATACTATACTACAACGATCAGGTACACTGCCTGGTGGGGGTTGTAAGCTTCTCGAGATCCCTCGAGAGGTAAAGCCTGTTGCGATTCCCACGCATCATAAAACATAAATAATAAAACTCGTAATAATAGTTATTGATAATATAAACGTTTATATGAATATATAGACGTGAATAACAGATATATAATTATATAAGCGCGTATAATAATAATAATAATAATCACGAGTCGTATTATAAATAATACAATTAGATATATATTAGGCTACGAAAGTGGCGTAATATTATTGAACGTATTATTATTATAAAGGAATTGTTATAAAACGAGGAATCCTCGACAATTCTCAAATATTAAATAAAAATGTCATTTTGTATATATACTAAATAAACTTATCGAGTGATGCGGAGTCGTTGTCACTCGAGTTCAGGTAAGTTTTATTTGTGACTTTCGTGTTGTCACGGATATATGACGATTAATATAAACGTTTTCTATAACTAAATAACCACTTAACCGTAGGGTTGAATCGGGTTATTTGGCTATATAAAATGAATATATTAATGGGCATCGTATCCTACGACGCCCATAGGTTGTGGTATATGTAAAGTCTAATAAATTGCGAATATATATATCGGGAAATCTGGCTAATTTGACGATATATATGAGGAATTTATTAAACTATGACATCTACCATTAGTATTTATGTGCTATGTGCTTTAGGATGGGGTGTAATTTTGGAACGGTATGTTACGTAAATAAATATGAGGATTATCAAATCGACGGATTTGATAAACTTCGGCGATTTATTTAAATGATATATTGGGCTAATATTAGATTCATAGTTTATTTTATTATTCTTTGTGTGACCTTTTGGTTTGTGTTGTGTCGACCCACCACCCGTATGGATACCAAACATAAATACGCCAAACTAATACGAAAAGGATTTTCAGAAATAAAACGGATTCTCGTCCGGGTTTGGGAATATTTTGAATTTGAGGAAATGATTTCTGAACGAGTTAATATTGTTAGGTCGTGCCGAGTCCGTAGTTGCTGTTTCGTGAGTTACTATACATCTTATTTCTACCGACTTCTTCTTGCTATTTTCTGGACTCGAGGTGAGTCATAGCCCCACTTTTACTCTTGAACTATGTTTTCAGTACTTGGGGTGAGAAACGTGCAAATTATTTTATGTGGACTATTATCGCTTTTATATTCTTTTAAAACTTGCTATGCGTATGGACTAGGATGTATTGTCAGCTTTAGTCACATTTTATGTGTACTATTCAAGGTTGGCTTATTTGTTATTGTCAGCTTTAGTCACATGGTTCGTGTGTACTATTCAAGGTTGGCTTATTTAGATACTGTAGTGTGCACCTATAGGTTATTAATACTTCGGAGGTTATCCGAGTATTTATTGGTATTGCGGGGGTTACCCGAATATCTATGTTGGAACCGAGGGTATCCGTGTGTTAGGTTGGAGCGGAGGGTATCCGCAGGCTTTTAGCGAATCCTTAGTCTAGCTAGCAAGCGTTTTGCGTATATGTCCACTATATTGTTAGATGAATTTAAACCTATGATCTCACCAGCGAAAGCTGACTTTTAGCATGTTTTCTCAGGTAATTAAGTGGTGATACGGATGCTTGGAATGGAAGGCTCGGCCAAGGCTCATGGTTTATGGATCTATTTTTCTAAACTCTGATAATTAATTTTGGACCTACTGTTATGTTATTTTGGGCCTGACTCTGAATGATGTTGGGATAAATGTAAACGTTAAAACCCCGTTTTGGTTGTGTTTTTATTATGTTTACTTTATCTCGTTCTATATTGTCTTGTGTTGGATACCAATCCCCGTAGCACCCCGAAAGCTTGGTGAGTCTTCCGCTGTATCAAACTTTGGGGGTGTTACATCTTCCTTGAGGGAAAGATGGAGAAGAGATGCTCAGTGGAGTTCAGGAAGGACGTGGCTTCGTACATCAAACCACTTGTTGATGCGTTTATCAAAATCGGTGCAAAAGAAGCTCAAGAATTTCTTTACTTATGTGAAGGCAAATTACCTTTACTTCATTAACCAACCCTTCTTGTGAGTCATCTCTGCGCGCTTGTTAATATTTTATATAATTAGACTCATTGGCAATTCAGTTCAACCCAAGTATTTATTCGTTTCGCTCAATATTTGGTAGGTTCAGGACATTACTACTGATGATTTTCATCTCCATTGCATACAAGATACAGAAGATACTGTAAGTTCCGTTTACCGGCTACACAATAACATGTGGTGGATCGGGCAGGTTGGGTAATGGGTCTGAATTGGATTGAGCCGAAGCTTGTTATATTTAGTATCGATCAAAGGGCCTAGTGGGTTTACCTAGAAACACTTTATATTGGCCTTTGTTTTAACATATTAAAAAAATACATAATGCATTTGTAAGTATTTATTTTTGTGAAACTCGAGAACTCAACGTGAGAGACTAACCCAAATTAATACAGGTGTACCCTAAGACATCAATAAATATGATAAAGAAATAAACGACAAGACACCATATCTTTGCAGTGACGGCCTGACGGGTATTTTTAGGACAACCGTTGTTTGCCAGAAGACGTAACAGATTTACGAAGATATCTTAGGAATAGTGGAATGGAGAAGGACTCTGATATGGCCAAGTTTATAATAGTAAGTATTTTTTTCTTGGATGCAACAAAAAATGTTACGTTTGGTATTAGGATACTGCTCTTAATGTTACGTTCTTACCATCACTTTTACTTGGATAATTTATGCAATGCTTAAACACATAACTATTAAAGCAAAACCAATTAAGTTATTACCTACCATTACCTATGCAACGCACAATCGTGTTGGTGGATGTGTTCAATTTTGCAAAAGGGATTTAAGCTAGGTCTCCGATAGAATGTGTACAAAGCCGTTTGTTAGCCAGGTAGTTTGAGTTCACTAGTTGGTTGGTTTTTTACAATTAACTGCAACATGCTCCAAAATGTTGCGTGCCAAACATACCCTAGCAATTTTTTTCATAATTGAGTTTTGCCCAGGTACAACATTTATATGTGATAAATGTGGCTTGATTTGGTTTTAAAAAATGGGAAAAACCAAATATATTACTGTGTTCCCGGTAACGAGCCGGAATCCCATTTGGTATGGTACCCGTACACAATTTTATGCTCGGAAAAAATACGGTTCCACCAACTTAGTACTGGATTGGTACTGAAATCATCCCTACTTCTACCTTGTAGTAGTGTATTGTCTTACAAAGTTATTTAAAAGACATTTTGTTACTCTTTTAGTGTATTGTCAATAGGAGGTTGACGTCAATCTTGACTTGTTAGAGCATGCCCAGCCATAACGCCTTGGCTGCGTTAAAGTGAGTTTTGGGCTGCGTTAAGCTGCGTTACGGCTGTGTCCTCCTGCATTAGAGGCGCGTTAACGCACCACGTTAGCGTGCTAACGCTGTGTTAAACGTCTTTCCTTTTTTTTTTCTTTTTTTTCTTCTGATTTAAATGATTTAAATGGTTTTTCGTTGGGTTTTGTGTGTGTTTCAGTGTGTGTAATGTGTGTGTTGCAGGTTTACTCCGAAGAAGAAGAAGAAAACATTTGCAAATAACATTTTCAGTCTTTGTGGTTTCTTGTTTAAAGTAATAACATTTTCAGTCCTTGGTTTTTTTTTTTTTTTTTTTTTTTTTTTTTTTTTTTTTTTTTTTAGTAAATAACATTTGTATTTTTAGTGATTTGTTTAAAAAAATGTAATTTGTTTAAATAATTGAAAAAAATGATAAAAGTGGGGCCCAAATTGTTGAGTTAAGGTTGAGTTATGAATGAGGGTGTTTTTTTGTGAGTTAAAGTTAAAGTGGTAAAGCTGACGTGGCGCTGCGTTAACTTATAACCTGTGTTACAGATGGGCATGCTCTTAAGCACTGTGTGTGTACCCCGTGTTCTTGATTTTGGAATAAAATTAATTTAAAATTCAATAGAAAATCAAAGAGGGAAGAAGATGAGGGTAAATTAGTCATTTCACTGTTCATAGGGACATAATTTGAAAAAAAATAAAAAAGAAAAAAAAAAACATTAATGGCAAAAGTTGCGAAATCAGAAAAGCACAAGGACATTTTTTACAATTTACACTAACCAAAACTATGGCAAAATAAACTTGTGAAATAATTATTATATGCCCGGATTTCATTCATCATTCACCCGCAGTTGTGTTGTTAACGCTTTTATAAGGGCTTGCATGATAGGCATCAGTGTAATCAATTGTTAGCGGGTCATTTCTTAGCGACCTTGTCTATGGGGTTTCTATGTATAGGCGAAATTTTCCACATATATCAATCAATATGAGTTAACAATAGTTTTTCCTTAAATATTTTCATTCCGTTTTATGTGGTCAAGTAAGTTTATATAGACAACATCAAATCACCTATCTTTATCACATGTGTGAATTGGTCGACTGTGGAGTTAGATTCTTCATTCATACATCGTTAATAAATGGATGTCCCCTTTTTTATGTGGTCAAGTCAAGTTTATATTCCGTTGGAGTTAGGGAACATATTAAAGGTAATCACAGCACAAACATTAAATATCTGTAGTATTCCGCGCGTATCTTAACTACATATAAAGAGAAAATGGTCAAGTGGAATGTTGAGTGTTGAAAAATGGTCAAAAGACAGAAAGATGTAAAAGTAAAACACAGTGTATTTGCTTTCATATCAACACTTTTGTTCTTTAACCTAAAACCCACCATGTCCCTCTCACTAAACCAACTGCAGCCGCCGCCATCATCATAACCTTATCTCAGCCACCATCAGCCGAAATTGCCACCATCTTTCGATGGTTTAGGTAGTTTCAGGTTGTCGGGGCTGGGTTTTTGTTATAGCCGCCGCTTACCGCTGCTTGTGGCGTTGTCATCTGACACAATCACCACCTTTGTCACACCACATCCTTCACCGCCACCATCAGCAACAACCAACACCACGAGTTAAATTTAATTTAAGGCTATGTTGAATTTGGTTTTTGATATTTGACAGGTATGTTTTGCTATTTTTCTTTTGGTCTTTGATATTTGATACAATACTTAAATTTAATTTAAGGCTATTATTAATTTAACTTAGCATCTAAATACAGGGGCGTAACAAAGATTGTGATTTTAGTCATTGGAGATGAACATCACTTCTTCCTCAAGAAAAGGAAGGTTTTCCAATTTAGTTGAGGTAACCTTGACTGCTTCCTTAAAATATATTGTATACTATGAAGTTTGTTCGGTCCTTTTCGCTATATGATTTATGTTACATTAACAATGCTAAGGTGAAATAACAAAAAACCAATAATTAGTTGATTTACAATTATATTTCTATAACTATTGATGTATAAGACGTGCGGTTCGAAAGTGATTGTATGATATAGAATTTTCAGCACACAATCTGCATTAATAAAACTGGCTGTTGGAGATGGTATTAGGACTGCTTTTGTTGTGTGAAACTATAAATACTTTTAACACCACTTATTTGAGTATTAAACATTTAAAGATAGATTGACCAAAAAGGATATTCCTGTTAAAAAAAGGTGAGTGAAATCAGAAATAGGAATTAAAGTTGGTTCACAGAATGTGTGAAATAGCTCATTAATATTACTCCATAAGTTATGATACTATTGCTGCTACTATGAAACTTCTTATTTAGTAGTTATTGAGCCCTGAATCAGACAATGAGAAGCAAAATCACTTAAGACTTAGTATAATGCCTCTGGCCACAATAATCATATACTCAGTTCGATAAGGCAAATCCATACGCCCCATAATTGAACATGTGAGTTAATTCCTTTACGAGGCAATTGACTTTTTTGTCCCCTTTAGTTTAGCTTCAACATGTGATTTTTGTGTTCCTTATTCTCTATTATGGTTTGGGAGTTTATTAGTTGTGTCTGAAATTTTCCTTTTTATTTCTCGAAAAGCATTGTGTGTAGCTGTGCAATAGGTTGTTCTCTCACAGTACTCTTTTGAGGCCTGATACAAACATTGAGTATATGACATTGACCATTGTTGAAGTTCGAAGTGAGTGTTATTTTAGACGTGTTTAATCACTTTTGGTCTACAAAAGATGTTTAATGTGTTGTCGTTATACTCACAATGTGTGTTTGTTTTTAAAAAATTGTTTCATATAGGTGTTTGTTGTTCTTGCGCTTCTACTAGAAATAGGCGACGTGTTGAGAAATAGTTAAAAATGATGGACATGTCCAATGGTGTGTAAAGAGTCAAGTTATTGATGACAGGAGTCGATCGTCCGATACGGTCGATGCGAGCATGTTGTGTGATGGTTCTATGCAACTGCGACGCATTTTTATTCTGTAATTGGTACGTCACATTCTATTTATTGTGGTATATATCTTCTAGACAAGTTTAGATATTCGGTTTGCTATATACATATTTTTTCTAAAATAATTCCATGTAGGTGCCAATGTATCTTTTAATATTTTGGAGCATAAGAGAAGCCTGAAAGCGCAACAATGGCATATAAAGAACCGCCTCTGTCTCAGAAGTTGTGTTACAAAGCATTCGTCTAGTGATACGTTGGCATCAGTTGACTGGGAGGGTACATCAACGGCATATACACATGAGGTGAAGTAATGTGTGTAACGAACGTGTGGGCCTGACTGTCTTTGTAAATTGATTTCGGAGACTGTAGTCGATAAACGATGGGAGAGGGCGATATGTGTTCAAAATTTCAGGCCAAGTTTATCATTGGATGAGATCTTCCTTACATGAGTATATGGTAAATGCTCCTTTCAATGTCTTTTATTTTTCATGCCTCGGAAACTTATAGTGCTTAACGGGTGTTTCACTAGGCTTATTTGAAGTGCTTATTGGATTATTATTTTTCTGAAGATACGACAACCTTACCCAAATATCTATTAACCGGTGTATTGTGACTGCGTGGAAGTTACAAAATACTTTTCTGCAAAATCCATTTGAAGATGTCCATTATAATAGTGTAACCCAAACACCCCAGCTGATTATATACATTCCGTTTCTTTCTCTTTATTCTGTAATGATTCAGTTGGTAGGTTAATGTGTTTTGACAACGAAGGAGGTCATAGAGGGTCCTCTACCTTAGAAATATGTATAGCCTCCTCAAAATTGAAAGCTTAAGTTTAGGAACGACTATAAATTTGTTATAAGTTATGGCATGAAATGCATAGTTATAAGTTAAATCAGCTAGCGATTTAGCATGTGTAGATTTCATACACAAGGTTTACCCTTTTTTTAAAGACTGTTAAACATACGTATAATTTAAATGCCCATTACTCTACTAATGTGGTGCTAAATTATTTATGATTTACTGATTCTTAAAAGGAGTTAAAATCACATGTAGGGTATGCTCGGGGTTTGGTGCTTGATTATTTATGATTATGACTCTTAAAAGGAGTTAAAATCACATGTATGGTATGGTTGGGGTGCAAATGAGGTCTCTAAAGTCTTTTTTGATGTTATCACTTCTGTAAGGAACAATGTTTAAAGACCAATATTACCCATTTTGACCCTACATGTTGTCATTTGCCTAACAAATTTGTGATGTTCTCTATAACAAGAATTGTCATTTTTCGAAAGGCGCAAATGCCAGTTACAAGATATGATTGATGAGACCATTAGCAACGACGTGAATAAAAGAAGCTACTTGCGTATTCTCAGTCAATATAGCCGTTCTGGTAAGTATACGTAACTTTAGTAGAAAATATCGTTCGCTAGATGAAAACTCTAAGCTTTGTACTTAATCTTTTGGAATCGAATGATAACCTTAACCTTTGTACTTAATCTTCCATAATTTTCTCTCATATCAGATTCTGTGTTCCAACCAGGCAACATAACATTCATACAAAATAACTTTTTTGTACCTCGAGTGGATGTGTTGGATATATGAAGCAGCTACTACTGTACCTCGAGTGGATGTGCCGGATATATGTAACTTTAGTAGAAAATATCGTTCGCTAGATGAAAACTCTAAGCTTTGTACTTAATCTTTTGGTTCTAGTTCGAGCATTCGACGAATGTCTTCAGGACTAGGAATCTCAGAATAGTAGGGGCCATCCTGAGGACGATTTCTTTCAAGAGTGGAAAGATCCCATTCATTTGAGAAAATGGCTTGGCCGTTGAATGGGATTCTAAGAATTTGCCCAAATTGAGCAAGAGTAAGAGTGATGAATTGATTTTGAATCATGAAGGAAATGAGGAGATGACCATAGGGATCGGTTTGCACCGTCACTTGGCTATAGAAGTCGAGAATAAACCGAGGAATGATAGGTTCGTTGATTTGGAAAAGACATTCAAAACGAATATTGGAGAACATTCGTTCTGTGTCATCAGATTCATAGAAAGATGGATCGACAATTCTTCCTTCGTGAATGTTTCTATTTTCAATAGGACGATAGAAACATGCAACTGAAGGAGACATGCCGGGAGTAGAAGAGACATTTGGAATTTATTGTTTGGTTTTGGATACATCACCAACCGTGGTCTTAGGCATTTTCACCTAAACAAAATAACAAGAATAGAATTAATATAAAAACAATCATCATGCATATATTGTTTATATATATATGTATATATATAATTATATGCAATATATGTGGAACGAAATTCTACTTCGACACAAAAAAAATATTTAATGAAGTAGTTTCATGATGTTCCTTTTATTTTGATTTTAAACTTGTTTAGAATGTACAATATCAAAAGGGTATGATATCATAATTCATTTCGAAATAAGGCTAGATATATATTAGATTATATATCTTCCATTTCGTAAAAGTTTGACGCAACATAAGCTTGTTTAAAAGATTGAAATGCGAATTTTAGTTTTCAAAATTATCATTTTAAAGATAAACCAAACGCTCCCTTAACTAGACAACAATATCCTAAAAATATCAATATATATATTGATTATATATCTTGATGACCTCTATTGATTCTAGTATTATTAACAAAACTTATAAGCTAGTTATAGGTTTCAAATAACTTCATATAGTTATGGTTTGTTCATGAACCAAACGCCCATGTTGTCTTCATGAACCATTTAATCAACAATTTGAAAAGTATGCTTTGATTGTTTAGAACGTTAAAACAATGTAATGTAGTAAGTTTTAAATGGTTTTTAAGAGTTATATCAACTTAATCTTCCATAATTTTCTCTCGTATCAGATTCTGTGTTCCAACCAAGCAACATAACATTCATACAAAATAACTTTTTTGTACCTCGAGTGGATGTGCTGGATATATGAAACAGCTACTACTGTAATGTGGCGTCATCGTGCAACAGGTGAATGGGCGGGTTGGACAGAATTGGTTTACGTTTTTACGGATGATGGGGGAAAATTTAATGGTCCAGGTTATTACTATTTTATTTACATCTTAGTTTTCCAAACAGTTAATGAGTTCAACGTGACTGCACTTCTTAATAAGAAAGGATTAAGCTTTAGCTTTTTTAGTACGTTTTTAACCATTTGGTACAACTCAACCATTTCTTTTGTGTGTAAACGAATAGCTGTTTGTTATGACAATGAGACTACAGTTTGGTTGTTTGCAATTGCCAATAAGTTTCTTAATATTTTTGGGATATTGCTTATTGTAAAGGGTTAGATTACTTTTGAATTTTAACTTCATAGATGGGTGAAATTAGGGGGTGTTTGGGATATTGCTTATTTTAAACTGCCTATGTGCCTCTGCTTATTTTGTTAATGAATATGAGCACCCCACAAAATATTAACGGAGTATGCATATTACTATTGTTAAAAAAACTACTCAAATACAGAATCCAATATTCGAATACACCACAAAGGCAACGCTGCAACAACCTCGCCTCTGTTCACTCCGTAGCAACGCGCGGGCTACATACCTCGTTTTAAACGTTACACGAAACACTTGCCAGAATATCAAATATCACTAATTGTCTGCCGCTAGGAATTTCCGTTGCTATGCACGGGTACTCGCCTAGTAATTACATAAATACACATAAAACAGGGACATATACACAGATAGAGACATACGACCATCAGAAACCAGAGGAAAACTTAATCAAATTCACTTAAAACCAGTAGCATACAATATAGTAAAAACGTAAAACCCAATACCAAACAAGACAAGTACGGGACCAAACTGGTACTGGCTGACCTTATTAAGCTAGCAAGAGCTGCTTTGCAATATTAATATGATAAGTAAATGATCCACTATATATACATTCTTTATATCATAAATAGACTTATAAAAATGACCATTAACATGAGTAAACCAAATCTTTTTATTATCTACCGTCTATCTGAGTTAATGTTACTCCATTAACCGATGATAGTGAATGAAGATGTGAAGTGGAGTAGATTTCACTTCCTTGAATAAAGAAGCCAGGTTGTTTCGGAGAAGGTAGAGAACCTTCTCCACCCAACATGGCAACAACTGACGGTGTGCAAGGTCTATCTTCTGCTCGTTGTTGCACACACAATAGGCCAACATGTACTGATCGCAACACCTCAGAAACAGAATAGGAGTTACCTAAACATTCATCAATTAAATCGAGAGACTTTCCTTCTTTGCAAAGTCTCCATGCCTAAATGAATCCAAATAAAAAAGCAAAAAACACAAATTAGTTCAAATCAAAAAGGTCATATATATGTTTTCATCATTGGATGATTATATTCAGCACACTTACATGTCCAAGAAGATGATTATGGTGTTTTTCATGAACAAAACCTCTATTTTTCTTCCCGCTCACAATCTCCAACACTAAAACCCCAAAGCTGAAAATATCTGACTTTACTGAGAAGAGACCATTCACTGCATACTCTGGAGATATGTATCCTCTGAATAGAACAAAAGACCATGGAAATAAATACAAACTATATATATAAAATGCATTAAACTATACAAACTTTAGGGATTCTTACAATGTTCCCACTATTCTCTTGGTGTTTGCTTCACTTTCGTGTTCATTAAACATTCTTGCCAAACCGAAGTCAGATATCTTTGGACGCATCTGATGATCGAGTAAAATGTTCCCAGCTTTTAAATCCCTATGTACAACTTTAAGCCGGGAATCTTGGTGAAGATAAAGAAGACCTCGAGCAATTCCGTTAATTATGTGGAACCTTTGTGGCCAATCAAGCAATGACTTTCTTATTCCATCTGCATAAATTTGCAACAACTTAGTTTATTAATAAACTATATCCCTTTGCAATTACTATTAATATCATTTTTATTTTACAAAATTGAAAAAGCTGGTCGAGAGCCCAACCAAATATGAAACTGTCCAAACTTTTGTTAGGCATGTATTCATAAATTAACATTGTCTCATCGCCTTCAATGCAGTATCCCAAGAGCTTCACAAGATTCCGATGCTGAAGTTTAGCAATACAGATGACTTCATTCTCAAATTCGTCAAGCCCCTGCCGAGAGGACTTTGAGAGCCGCTTCACAGCAATCTCTTGTCCTTCTAGCACACCCTGGAGACTAACATATTAACTACATCCTTTTTTGTTGAATGTAAATGTATAAAATATTTTACTGATTATCACTCCGTTCACCCCAGCTTGTTTAACATTTACTTATTCATATTATTTACCTTGTAAACTGGACCAAACCCACCTTCTCCCAGCTTGTTGTCATCCGAAAAGTTATCGGTAGCCCTAGAAACTTTAGATAAGCTATACAAAGGAACATCCATACTTCCCTTCTGGCTGCTCCCTTTGTGATCTCTATCAGGAATCGTTACAGTCCTACCTAGAAAATATGACATGTGGTTCTCAAATGTTTATCATAAGGTAAATATTTATATGATACATAGCATACATACATCTAATATATATATAGAAATTAAGATCGATATCACTTGCCTTCTCTTTCTGCAACTGATCTCTTCTTCCTTTTACTCCAAGTGTAGAGTGTAAATATCAGGCCCAACAAAATCAGTCCAGTTGATATTGACAAACTAACTTCAATAGCTACTCGTTTTTTTCTGTTGTAGCTGGAACGGAGATCTAAGAGATATTACAAAGTTAAAGCAATAAACAACATATGTCTTAGCTGCTAAATTCCTATGAACAGCTGTTCCTTTAGTTTGTAAATTATATTTATCCAACATAATTAATAGTTGCACACTTAAATGTATAAACTTGAATAACAGGATGGAATAAAAAATCATTTGAATAGAAAATTGCATTATTATTAGTTATGTACTGGCTTACCTGATAATTCCGAGGCTGCGAGTCTAACATAAAGATCTTGGCCGTTTTGTGAGTACACTCGAACATCAACCAAATCACCAAACCATTGCAAACATCCAACTCCACCTGCAGTGATGTTTGGAATTGCATACGCGGTGCATGAGCAATTACGCTTACAAGCTACCTCACATTCCTGGAGGTTCATATTGGTATCATAAACCGCATTTTGTGTGTCTGGCAATTTCAAGTTTGAAAACTTCAGGAATCCTTCTTCAGGCCCACAATCCAAGGTTCTACTCCGTTGACATCCACTACTCCCATTATAGGGATTCAGTTCTTGTGGGTTTTTAGGCTCAAAACCTTTCAAGCAGATACAATTAAAATCTGTAGAAATACTGCATATTCCATATGGGCCACATAGTCCATAGTTGTCACAATAATCCGCGGGAAAGTTAAAAGACTGCATCCATTCTTGGCGTATCAAATTCAGCTGATAAACCTGATACTTGCCATCAGGAGTTATTACCATTCTAAACAAGAAGTTGGTGCTATCATAAGTAAACATGTAATACATCTCTTTCTGATTCACAATCAGTTCATTTTTGTACCGAATTGTAGGGTCAGGCTTATAGTTTGGGTAGCCAGCAAATGACATACCAGTATACGGCCCATATCTTGCTGTAATAACAGAGCTTTTCCTAAGGTATACTTGAGGGTATTTACCCTTAACCATTAAAAACCGGGATGTATACTCACCTGGGGAAGGATCATCTGCGCTCCTCCAAGATGTCAGATATGTTTCTCTTCCTGTTACAAAGTTCTTGCCCGATTTCATTCCTGGTATGTAGGTATCTCCAGGGTGATCAAAGCTTTGCCAAATGTAATTTTCCTTGTTGAGAAGATTTTCACTTGTGATAACAAAATTTCCCGTATCTAAGAGTTTTGCTATGGGGTTCACATTTGTGCCAGATGCCGAGGAGTTGGATGACCAAGTGATGGAACCACTGCCATTAACAAGTGACAGGTTTCCATTGCTGTCCATTTTAACCACTCCTGAGGTATCGATAAGTGGAGTTTCACGGTTAGCAACCCAGAAAACTGTATGAGGTGTACTATTCTTATACCATATCCCCAGGTATCGATTCTTTGAACTTCCTGGGCTAAAGAAGCCCAACACGAATCTTTTGTTTCCTGAAACAATGGTTTCACCATCTGTGATGTTTTGAAAAACAGTTATGGTGTCTAAAGAACTGCAAGATGATAGCATTAGAGAGAAGAAGGTAATATATGGGAGTAACATTATTATTGAATGTACTGAACTTTCGATTTGCCAGTTTCTCACTGTTGGAGATCTAATGTACGTGAGTTTGGCAAGTTTTATAGTACTTGTGTCTAAATAAAATGATGAAACAAACTATATTTGGAGTTTTGGACATGTAGTTAAAATGAATCAAGAAACAAAGACTAGTGGTAGAGTTTAAAGCCTTGAGGAGCATTAAACTTGAAGCCAATGAAGCAAAGAGTACAAGTTGTTGAAACATCAACCATTTGTACTTGATGTATAACAGTGGATACAAGTGGTAGAAGCAAAAACGTGGGGTGACAAATTAATAAGGGACCGTGTCTATGGGGTTTTTATGTATAGGCAAATTTTTCCACATATCAAACAATATCAGAGTTTTATTCTTAGCAAAATTTTCCACCTATCAATCATGCTTGGAACCGTCTCCTCCATGTTCCTTATTATTAGCATGAAAGTGTAAACACACGTAATTGTTAGCGGGTCATTTTTTAACGACCGTGTCTATGGGGTTTTAAATGTATAGGCAAAATTTTCCACATATCAATCAATATCAGAGTTTTGTTCAGTTTTATGTGGTCAAGACAAGTTTATATGGACAAAAGTGCCAGCTTTAAAATCACCATTCTAACAATCTTTATCACATGTGTGAATAGGTCGACCTTGGAATTAGAGTCTTCATTCATACATCGTTAATAACTGCATGTCCCTTTTTTCTATGCCTGTTAACTTCTGCAAGCCGTCGTCTCACTTCTAAAAGGTTTGATATCGCATCGCTTGTTATCACTAATTCTAGTTTCGAAATCCTTTACTGGATTACTAAAGAATGTGCTCCATCCGTCCCAATTTAATAGTCCACGTTTCTTTTTTGAGATTTTCTCAATTTAGTTGTACACAGATTAAATTAGATGAGGAAGTTTGATTAAGTTTACAAACCTTAAAGAAAACAATGATTAATTAGTACATTAATATTAAAACTCTTATTTGCAAAAAAAAATAAGAGAGAGAAATTAATATTAATTGTTTTTTTTTCTTAAACTATACGTTTTTTGTAAGAAGACACTAATTTTGGGATGGAGAGTAGTGGGTGTGGTGATGAACATTCACCTCCTCATTTGGGGCCCATGGGTGCCACATCACCTCAACACATTTTCACAACTAACCCCTGCTCACTCATAACTAACTTCAACTTACTCATTTGAGGTCCACCACTTACACTTTCATTTTTTTATTCACTCACAACCAACCTTCTCAACAAAAACAATAAAACAAATAAAAAGCTGCAAATGTCAGGTCGGTTTAGCTCGTTGCCAGCATAACGAGGGTGGAAACGGCGAGCTGCAACGAGCCCCACCTGGTGTGGTGGTGAGCTGCAACGAGGCAAAGTGGGAATCCACGTCAGACGGCGAGGCTGGGCAACGAGCCCACACCCACTGCTCTTATAAGCAAACACAAAATTAACATTTCAATCTTGTAAATCTTATTTGATGAAATCAAAGAATTATAAAGTGTTATACGAAAATAACATGTAATTGAATGACAATATAAATGCCCTCTGATCAACCAAGCTTATACACATAATAAGTTTACAAGTGAACTCTTAAGATTGCTGATAGGATCAGGGACCACTTGTGAGTTCAAACGAGAGTAAATGCACTTCTTAAAGGTGAGTAATAAATATGAAAGTGATAAGCATTTACTCCGACCAACATTTTCTTAAAAGTTAGCATTATGCATCAAAGAAAATAAATTTGGGGAGAATGGGTTGTATATTGATATATTTTGGACTAACCAGCAATTTCACGTACTATTAACCAAAACTATGTCAAACATAAACTTGTGAAATAATTATTATGCGCAATTATATGTCCGGATTTATTCATCATTCACCCGCAGTTGTGTTGTTAACGCGTTATTTATGAGGGCTAGTATGATGGGCATCAGTGTAATAAATTGTTAGCGGGTCATTTCTTAGCGACCGTGTCTAGGGGGTTTCTATGTATAGGCAAAATTTTCCAAATATCAGAGTTTTATTCCGTTTTATGTGGTCAAGTCAAGTTTATATAGACAAAGTGCCGGCATCAAAATCACCTATCTAACTATCTTTATCACATGTGTGAATTGGTCGTCCTTGGAGTTAGAGTATTCCTTCATACACTGCATGTCCCTTTTTTTTTTCTATGCCTACTAACTTGAGCAGGACGTCATATTGCTTCTAAAAGGTTTGATATTCACATCGCTTGTTATCATTAATTCTAGTTTCCAAATCCTTGGCTGGATTACTAAAGAATGTGCTCCCCCCATCTCAAATTAATAGTCCACGTTTATTTTTTGAGATTTTCCCAATTTAATTGTACAATGCTAAAATTAGCTAAGAAAGTTTGATTGAGTTTACAAATTTTAAAGAAAACTATAATTAATTAGTTAATAGTAAAATTGTTATTCTGCAAAAAGTAAGAGAGAAAAAGTAATAAACTAATAATAATTATGTTTTTCTTAAACTGTGTCTTTCTTGTTGGAAGACATTAATTTTGGGACGAAGAGAGTATAAAACATTTTATAAGCAAACATAAAATTAACTTTTCAATCGTGTAAATTTTATTTGATGAAATCAAAGAATTGCAAAGTGATACGAAGATAACACTTAATTGAATGAGAATACAAATGCCCTCTAATCAAGTAAACTTATACACAGAATAAGTTTGCAAGTGAACTCTTAAGGTCGCTGATAGGATCAAGGACCAACTGTTTGAGTTCAAACGAGAGTAAATGCACTTTTTAAATATGAGTAATAAATATGGGAGTGAAAAGCATTTACTCCAATCAACATCTTATATACTAAAAGCTTAAGTAGCCTTATAAATATAAGTGGTCATAATAAATGTCTCATGAATTAAAAATGAAATGTGGATGCTTCATTTGTTAGTACATTGATTTAATAGTCATGCATAAGCATAAGTACATAGGAGATGAAGTGTTTGGTGCCATGAATGCATAAATTAAACACACCAATTAGTGGTTAGTCTTTTTACCTTCCCGTCCATGAGTTACAAATATTTTATCAACTATATAATATGTCAAAAATCACACACAACAAACCATAACTTCCTCCACACCGCGTGCACATTGGGCTACAACTTATTATGGTGGTAAAGTAAGCATCATATCGTCTTACTTATTTAGTATATTGATTTATATTGTTTCATGTAAATTTCACGTGTGTTTTGTGTGTGTAACAATGTAGGAAATAAAGATAGCGCTTAGGAGGTTTGGTAGTAACACCATCTTCTCTAATGGTTTAAGAGATCCTACACATCGTTGTCTTATCAATTAAGTGAAACATGCACGGACATTTTTTACTTTGATCGAAAATGCAATATATTGATTAATTGTATTTAAGTTACTAACGATCAACTATATCTAATTGTTTTCTGTAGCACGTCAAGAATCATTATAGAAAGAGATCAAGAAGTCACAAAAATTGTATCAAGAACAAAACATACAAAAGGCCAACGAACAACAACGACAAAGACAACAACAACAAGAACAACAACAAAAACAAGAACAACGCCACGACCATCGGTGGAATGAATACTTAGCATTCATATTAATTGTACGTAACAAATTAAACATACAATATTTTACTTAATGTAATACCGATAAACGGGCTAATACTATTGATTCGTTAACAAGTAAGTTTCTTGAAAATAATGTGACGAGCATTCAATTTTTAATCAATAATTATTACTACACTTTGTTGGTGCATTTTAATATTTTTGTTCTTAATGTAGTTTTTTGTCTTGTGGTGTGTTAATATCACTATGAAGATTAATTGATTATCTTAATATGATTTTAGTTTCATTTGTAGAATGACAAACAAATTTGGCAAAATGAAATTGTTATATTAGTTATTAAGAGTAGAAAAAATATATGTTGAGATTGATGTCTTTAAATATATTTATGTATGCAATATGCTACAAATTAAATATACTAACAATATTAGATCGATTTTCACAACAATAAAAAAATATTGAAACTTAAATGGTTTTTGTGGATAAAATAAAGTTCGAGTAACTAAGCATAGTAGTTTCGAGTTACCGTATTTGATATGATAAACCAAAAGGATAATTAATTGTCACAAGTTAAATCTCAAAATATAGAGAATATCACTTTGTTATGATTTTATATAAGTTTTTCATTTATTTTGAAAGAACCGTATTCGTTTAACCTCCCTTTGACATTTAGCATGTAACTTATACATATTAAAAATTTACATGTGAAGAGACTCATTTAAATATAACATCTTGAAAAAAGTCTCTTCACATATACTATTTTAATATCAATAAACTATTTAAATGTGTGTCATGTTTAGAAAAGGTGTGATAACATCACAACTTAGATATATAATGACGAAAATAAGCCAAAGATTACGCTATGAACACTTATATACAACCCATGTAATGACGAAAATTAGTGTTGAACAATACACTAACGAACATTTAGATTAAGCCCGTGTGCATCGCACGGGTATGAATGACTCGGTCTAAATATAAAAGTCACCAAACAACTAATTAAACTCATTCATAAACTCATGCGATGCTTACAAAAGTTGTGATACTATCACAACATACAAACCTAATGACGAAAATAAATACCACACATTACACTATGACCAATTAGATAGAGCCCGTGTGCAACGCACGGGTCTGAATGACTGGTTGTCTTAAAAGTTAGCATTATAAGGAAAATAAATTTGGGGAGAATGGGTTGTATATTGATCTGTTTTGGGCTTAACCAGCAATTTCAGCTACTATTAACCAAAACTATGGCAAACATAAACTTGTGAAATAATTATTATGTGTAGTTATATGCCCGGATTTCATTCATCATTCACCCACAGTTGTGTTGTTAACGCATTATTTATGACGGCTAGTATGATAGGCATCAGTGTAATCAATTGTTAGCGGGTCATTTCTTAGAGACCGTGTCTATGGGGTTTCTATGTATAAGCAAAATTTTCCACATATCAATCAATATCAGAGTTTTATTCCGTTTTATGTGGTCAAGTCAAGTTTATATAGACAAAAGTGCCAGCATCAAAATCACCTATTATCTTTATCACATGTGTGAATTGGTCGACCTTGGAGTTAGAGTCTTCATTCATACATCATTAATAAATGGATGCCCCTTTTTTCTATGCCAGCTAACTTCAGCAGACCGTCATCTCACTTCTAAAAGGTTTGATATTCACATCGCTTGTTATCACTAATCATTGAACATAGTAAATCACAACATCAATGACTAGATTATCAATTAAGCCAATCTCTGCAGCCAGCACTTCAGGGAACATATTAAAGGTAATCACAGAGTAGACAATACATATCTGTAGTATTTCACGCGTGTAGTTACATAAATACACATAAAACAGGGACATATACACAGATAGAGACATAAGACCGTCATAAACCAGAGGAAAACTTAATCAAATTCACTTAAAACCCAGTAGCATACAATATAGTAAACGAGTAAAACCTAATACCAAACAATACAAGTACTGGACCAAACTGGTACTGGCTGATCTTATTAAGCTCAGAAGAGCTACTTTGCAATATTGATTTGGAGTGGTGATGAGTGATGACACCCATCATTAAACTTCCATTATACAAGGTTCTAGTGGCAAATTTAGTCGTTGGTCGGAACCGTTTGATTTGTCAAAATAAGTTAATAAAAAAACCTTAATTTATTAATCAAGTGAGATTATGAGATACAGTTCTTGAAGAACTCCTTAATAGCACTGCAAATATCCTTTCCAACCACCTCCCAAGCTTTTTTGAAGAATGCAGAAGTAAAACCATCAGGTCTTGGAGCCTTTGAGTCATCAATGTCAAACATGGCTTTCTTGATCTCAGCATCTGAAATGTCTTCGGCCATAAGCTCAGCTTCTTCAGAAGTAAGGACATTAGTGAAAAGACCATCACTCAAGCCCATATCAGTCACAGGATAGCTTTTCCCTAAGAAACTTTCAAAGTGCTTCAAGAACAGTTGATTTATCTTCTCACCCTCAAGCCTTATGCCATCTTCAGCACATATGGATAGAATTCCGCTTTTATGACTTCTTCCTTTCAAGACTTTATGGAAAAAAACTACTATTTTTATCACCTTTACTCAGCCACTTCATCTTTGCTAATTGATACAAAAACTTTTCCTTTTCAGATTCAGCTTCAATATATTCATCCAAAAGTTTAACTTCTTGGCATCTCAACTGTTTGTTGTGTGGCTTCGTACATCAAACCACTTGTTGATGCGTTTATCAAAATCGGTGCAAAAGAAGCTCGAGAATTTCTTTACTTATGTGAAAGAAAAGTACCATTACTTCATTAACCAACCTTCTTGTGAGTCTTGTTATAATTATATAATTAGGCTCATTGGCAATTCTGTTCAACCCAAGTATTTATTCGTTTCGCTCAATATTAGGTAGGTTCAGGACGTTACTATTTATGATTTCATCCGCACTGCATACAAGATACAGAAGAGACTGTAAGTTCCATTTACCAGCTATACAATAAAAAGTGGTGGATCGGGCGGGTTAGGTAATGGGTCTGAATTGGATTGAGCCGACGCTTGCTATATTTAGTATTGATCAAAGGGCCGAGTGGGTTTACCTAGAAACACTTGAAATATCGGTGCAAAAGAAGCTCGAGAATTTCTTTACTTATGTGAAAGAAAAGTACCATTACTTCATTAACCAACCTTCTTGTGAGTCTTGTTATAATTATATAATTAGGCTCATTGGCAATTCTGTTCAACCCAAGTATTTATTCGTTTCGCTCAATATTAGGTAGGTTCAGGACGTTACTATTTATGATTTCATCCGCACTGCATACAAGATACATAAGAGACTGTAAGTTCCATTTACCAGCTATACAATAAAAAGTGGTGGATCGGGCGGGTTTGGTAATGGGTCTGAATTGGATTGAGCCGACGCTTGCAATATTTAGTATTGATCAAAGGGCCGAGTGGGTTTACCTAGAAACACTTGATATTATTTTCCTTTGTTTTTATAAGAAAATGCATAATGCGTTTATAAATATTCATTTTTATTAAACTCGAGAACTCAATGTCAGAAACTAACCCACATTAACACAGGTGCACACTAAGACATCAATAAATAAGAAAAAGAAGTAAACAACAAGAGACCATATTTTGGCAGTGATGGGTTCTTTTAGGACAATCGGTGTATATCAGAAGAAGTAACAGACTTACGAAGACATCTTAGGAATATTCGAAGGGAGAAGGACTCTGATATGGCCAAGTTTATAATAGTAGCTTTTTTTTTTCGTGGTTGCAATAAAAAATATTACGTTTGGTATTAGGATACTGCTCTTAATGTTACGTTCTTACCATCAGTTTTACATTGATAATTTATGCAATGCTTAAACACATAACTATTTAAGCAAAACCAATTAAGTTATTACTGGCCTACCATTACCTATACAACGCAAAATCGTTTGTTAGCTAGGTCTCCAACAGAATGTGTACGAAGCCGTTTGTTAGCCGGTAGATTGAGTTCACTAGTTGGTTCGTTTTTTACAATTAGCCGCAACACGCTCCAAAATGTTGTGTGCCAAACATACCTTAGCAAATCTTTTCATAATAGAGTTTTTGCTCAAATAAAAAATTTATAAGTGATGCATGAACATGAACTTAGTCTCACCACTCCATTTCTACCAGAGAAGAAACTGAAAGCCATTCTTATTTTTTGGGATTTCAAATTCGACTATTTCGGAAATATGAATTAGTGGCTCGTACTTACTCTTTAATTTGTTAAAATATATGATTGTTAGTTACATGTTTTAGTAAATCATGTACAATATATTTATAAGGAATGGTTTATGTGCTTGCTCTTTGTATGTGAAGCAGAAGAAAGCAGCAAATGAGTTAGTGGATAAGATAAAAAGCATCAATCTATATAAAATATAAAAAAAACAAACTAGGAGTGCTACACCCACAAAACAATATCCACAAATTTTTTTACAAAATAACGTGACAAACAATGATCGGTGAATTTTACTTTAGTTTCTCTCTCTTCTCTCTCATTCCGCCAATTACTATACAGTCATTTTGTGGCTTATTTTGTGAAACTTTTTATGTGGTTGTATTATTTTCCAAAACAATAATCTGAAACTCTCATAGGTCATTTGGTTGCATTAAAGACGACAAGAATTCGGCAAATTAGATTTAGTAAAAGGACAAAACTCGTTTGCTGCCTTAGCCCATGATTGTCTATAAGATAATCTCAAATAAATGGTAGAGTAATAATTTTTTTGTGTTGCTTAAATTAAGTATCGCAAAGTTTTTTACTATTGGATTAAAAGCTTTTGTTAAGCAATGACTTGACCTACCTTGAGTCTTTAAAAGATGACTTGAGGAGAGTTCATGTCTTCTTCCAAAATTTATACTATATATTAATAATAGAGTTATAAGATAAAAGCTTTGCAAAAACTTTTTTAAATCAAAGTAGACTAGCAGGGTACCCGTGCGTTGCAGCGGCGGGTACACTGAAATAAATTTTTTTGATGGAGTTAATAAAAATGTCACGGGAAGTCATTCCGACACCTAAATTTGCTTCGAAAACGAAATACTAAAAGATTTGGTAAACTACACTTCCCACCCTAACATATATTACAATCTTAGTCTCTAAGGGTGTAATAGGGTTCACATAAGGTCCAAAACACTTTCTTATATAAACCTCATTATACCCTCACTTAGGGTTTGATACCCTTTCTCTCTCAAACCAGCCGCACCCTATTTCTTCTTCTTCTCCAGTTGTTTTTCCGGCCAAACAAACACCACCGCCGGCCACTTAAACTCACGGCCACCACTACTACACTCCTTACAACCTCCCCATCATTTTGACGTACATCACGCGCCTAGAAACACCTCCCAACACCACGATTAACACCACCACAGCTCGAGTTCATCACCAAAACCATCTCTCTCTCGTTTTGTTGATACCGGCGGTTGAATGTAGGAAAACCCACCACCCTTTTTGTCGTTCTAGTGACTATGGGGGATAAGTACATGAATTTTCAAGAGTTTTTTATTAAATAAAGATTAAAACTAATAAATATGAAGCTAAATAATTGTTTAGTATCATTTTCTTTCTTTTTGTTGTTGTCGTTGTTATTGAGTCCCGAAAACAAGGGATGCCGTGAGCTTGAGCTCACAGCCTTGTGTATCGAGTCGAGTCTTGGTAACAGGTTAATTCGTGTCTAGGTTAAGATGAAGGGTTGTACATTGTATTTAAATGATTGTAATATTGGGTGTAGGGGTGTTTTTAATGCTATTTATGTAGAATGAGGGTTGTACATTATGTTTAAATGTTTGTAATATTAGGTATATGGGTGTTTTTAATGCTATTAATGTAGAATGAGGGTTGTACATTGTGTTTAAATAATTGTAATATTGGGTGTAGGAGTGTTTTTAATGCTATTAATGTAGAAGGAGGGTTGTACATTGTGTTTAAATTATTGTAATATTAGGTGTAGGGGTGTTTTTAATGCTATTAATATAGAATTCTAAGGAAAGTGGTCTAAATTTCGATTTATACTAGTTTTTGTTGTACACAATGCTTTGGTTGTTGTAATTATGAAAATTGCTTGCTTTAAAATGTTGTAAACCATGCATTATTTTTTGTACATCTGAACTTTTTAGAGAGAGAGTTATTCCTCCATTATAAGTAGTATAGATATTCTGATGATAGATTGATAGGTAGAAGGAAGTGAAAATATCAACAACAATAACGATATTCAATTCCGTCAAAACAGGATATGAGGAGAAGATAATGAAAATATGATGTAGCAAAATAAAAGTCTTTCAAATACTAAATGCATTGTTAATGCTCTTCATAGATTATGACATTAGTAAATAGCCATTATCTTTAAAAACCTATTTAGCATAAGATGAGCTCTGCACGATTAAATTCATGGACCATCACTTTTTAGACTTACTGTAATATAAATGGAAACCATCTTGTTTCATTATTTTCTCCATGCTCACCTAACAACAACAACAACAACAACAAAAGCGTTCATGACCCACTTCGATTTATTAATATTACATAAAGTTAATTATTGTCCCGAAAATATACGTGTTATGCATGTTACACACTACAAATTCTTAATTATAGAATAAAAACTATTACTCCATCCCCATAGGTTAACATTAGTCAAAACAAATGGGCTAGTTAAAATATACATATAACATATAAGTCCAAACATACAGGCCGTTACTTTTCTTTAGCTTTTATTTCAAGAGTAACGTTTATCCAAATAATAAATGGCTAGAGTTAAAGTTGGTATAAAATTAGGATATTTTTTAGCACATTTAACTTTAGAAATATTCTCTTTAAATGGACGGCACAAATAAACTCAAGAAAAAGACTTATATTCCACTTATAACACATGCACATTATTTTTATTACTATTATTTATATAGAAAATACAAATCTTGATAGATAAATTAAAACCGTAGCTTATCAAACTCTCCATCACCACCCACGTAGTTATCATCATGGCTTCTTCATCTCCAGCCACCACTTTCCTCCGTTCATCACCACCGTACAACCACCGTAGCACCACCACCATCAAGTGCACCTCATCACAAGTACCCACAACGACCACCTTAGACAACAACAGCCATGCAAAGCAGCCATCTCTTAAGCCATGCAAAGCAAAGTACGTACCTTTTAATGCAGTGACTGATGAGTCTCATTCGCTCGATGAGATAGTGTACAGGAGTAGTACTGGGGGGTTGTTGGATGTGCAGCATGATATGGAGGCTTTGAAACAGTTTGATGGGAAGTACTGGAGGAATTTGTTTGATTCGCGTGTGGGACGGACTGTGTGGCCTTATGGGTCGGGTGTTTGGTCGAAGAAGGAATGGGTGTTGCCTGAGATTCATGATGATGATATTGTTAGCACCTTTGAAGGTACATGTTTATTATAGGAATAAAACACTGTTAAAGCGGCCTAGTGGTTAGACATTCGGATATTAGGTTCAAATCAATTAGGCCGCGTACGTGACTCATTGGTTCCATAAATTTTGTCAAAAATCACGATTTCTCTTAAATGAATCTGGTCCTAAAGATTTGTGTTCAGGGCCGGATTTGGGCATGTGCAAGGTGTGCAATGGCACAGGGCCTCAACTTTTTAAGGGGCCTCCGATTTCTAAAGATTGTAGTTGTATACTTGTATATAAACTCATTTCGGATAATGTAATCTTATTAACTGGTGTTTTGTGATGAAGAATACACCTGTTTGTTTATTACTTTATTAGTGCCTGTAATCATGTATACTGTAGTTGGTTTGTGATGAACACTGGTGGAGAAGACGATCCAGCAATGGGTATTGCTTGTGGGACCAGTAACTTTGTTTTATCTTTTGTAACCTTTTTATTACATAAAGTTTCACTTTCACCCCTTTAACCTTTAATAGCTTGTCTTTAAAATCAACTTTCATGTTAAATATCTGAATTGCTTAAAAAACCTCGGTAGGAATAGAAGACCAATACAACAAACAATATGTGACATAAACTTTGCATTTCCTTATTTGCTACTTTGTTTGGACTTTATAGATTTTGTAGTTTAGACTTTATACGCTTTGAAAACTAAATAGATTGTAGAAAGTTATACGATATATTAATAATAGGAAAACAAAACATATTTCTATTTCTATTAAAACATATAATGTAAAATCGAAGTAACATAAACCATATTTAGAGAATAGTTAAAAAAAAATTGTAATGAAAGGCCAAATTATAATTTTGGCACAGGGCCTCCGAAATTCACGGGACGGCCCTGTTTGTGTTATATGCCTTGCATGTTTATAAATGACTAGTAGGGTACCCGCGCGTTGCAGCGGCGGGTACCCTGAAATAAAAATTTTCAATGGAATTAATAAAAATGTCACGGGATGTCATTCCGACACCTAAATTTTCTTGGTCACGGCTTTGTGTATCGAGTACATTGTGTTTAAATGATTGTCATATTGGGTGTAGGGGTGTTTTTAATGCTATTAATGTAGAATGAGGGTTGTACATTATATTTAAATAATTGTAATATTGGGTGTAGGAGTGTTTTTAATGCTATTATTGTAGAATTCTAAAGAAAGTGGTCTGAATTTCGATTCATGCTAGTTTTTGTTGTACACAATGCTTTGGTTGTTGTAATTATGAAAATTGCTTGCTTTAAAGTGTTGTAAACCATACATATTTTGTGTACATCTGAATTTGTCCTTCCTCCATTATAAATAGTATAGATGCTAAAGTGGCCTAGTTAGTGGTTAGACACTGTGATATTAGCTAGGTTCAAATCAATTGGGTTGCGTACATGTGAATCAAAGGTGGAGCCATGGGGTTCCATGGTTTTCATGTGTCATATGGATCTTTGCCACTTTCTCTTAAATGAATCTGGTCCTAAAGATTTGTGTTATATATCTAGTTTAGTTAGTTTATTAAGTATTTATGTTAGCTAATATCGATCTATGCACTTGATTATTTATAGTTTTGGATCCGCCACTTATTTAAGTTAGAGACGATTCTTGTTAAATAGTAACATAAACAGGAAAAACCTCATACGTTTATGATAAGAATTGGTTTGTTAGAGTTAGTTATATGTTGTGTTTATCGTTCTATGGATAAAGATAGCTGAAAGATATCCATAACTTGTGGGCACGTATCTGTTATCGACTTATCAGTGGGGTTGTATTGAAAACATTAAAAGGAGAACTGAGAGCGAAAGATTTCATTTTCTTTAGTTATAGAGATAGTTGAACGCGTTAATTAAAATTTTAGTCACATGTGATTTTGTACCAAAAAAATAAAGTATTTATTGGTTTTCATCACTTTTTAGCCTTTTTTAGGCCGGCAAATTTGCACAATTAGATGAGTTTTGAACCTGCAAAAACTTGATTAGAGAACATCTTACGACACGTAGATATAGGGTGATAGGGTCTACTGACTACTGTCTAATACTTTAATGTATCGAGCACATTTGAAATAAATATATAAAACATGTAATTAGACCTTATGGAGTTTTGATGGAATCATGCAGGTAATTCGAATCTATTTTGGGCGGAGCGTTATGGGAAACAAAATATGGACGGAATGAATGATTTATGGGTGAAGCATTGCGGTATAAGCCACACAGGCAGCTTCAAGGATTTAGGTATGACGGTTTTAGTAAGTCAAGTCAACCGTCTGCGTAAAATGGGGAAGCACTTGGTAGGAGTTGGTTGTGCATCCACAGGAGACACATCGGCTGCTCTATCCGCATATTGTGCTGCTGCTGGAATTCCATCAATAGTGTTTTTACCAGCCAACAAGATCTCAATGGCGCAGTTAGTTCAACCAATAGCTAATGGAGCGTTTGTGTTAAGTTTAGATACGGATTTTGATGGTTGCATGAAGCTCATTAGAGAAATTACTTCTGAGACGCCGATTTATCTTGCAAATTCGTTGAATAGTTTGAGAATAGAGGGTCAGAAGACAGCTGCTATCGAGATTTTGCAGCAGTTCAACTGGAAAGTTCCTGATTGGGTGATCATTCCTGGAGGAAATTTAGGTAACGTAATAGCAGCATACTTATTACTTACATTTGTGGTTTGTTATCGTATTTACTCCGTATATACTTACAACAGTGTCCCGAACTCCCGATTTTAGTACCTTAATGAAAAGTAGAACTCACGATGCGATTCCTTTACTTAACAGGTAACATTTACGCGTTTTACAAAGGTTTCAAAATGTGCCAAGAACTAGGACTAGTCGACAAAATTCCACGCCTTGTTTGTGCTCAAGCTGCAAATGCTAATCCCTTATACCTCCATTACAAGTCCGGTTGGCAAAATTTCACCCCAATAACAGCAACCACCACATTTGCTTCCGCTATCCAAATAGGAGATCCTGTTTCAATAGACCGAGCTGTATACGCTTTACAAAACTCCAATGGAATAGTTGAAGAAGCAACCGAGGAAGAGCTAATGAATGAAATGGCTGCAGCTGACTTAACCGGAATGTTTGTGTGTCCACACACTGGTGTTGCACTTGTAGCGCTAAAGAAGCTTAGGGAAAGTGGTGTGATAGGGAAGCATGATAAGACGGTTGTGGTGAGTACTGCTCATGGATTGAAGTTTACACAAGCTAAAATAGATTACCATTCGAAGGCGATTGAAGGGATGAATTGCAAGTTTGCGAATCCACCGGTTGAGGTTAAGGCTGAGTATGGAGCTGTAATGGATGTTCTCACAAAGTATCTTAACAAGGCTTCATAGTTGTAAATAAGTTGATAGTTTACATAAGTGTTTATATTGATGTTTTGATGTTTGTTACAAATATTTCAAAAGTTTCATAATTTTCTTGATGAAAGTATATCATAGTCTAAAATCATTTATTGTTGTAATTTGTAAAAATTTCTCAATTACTTTTTTGTACATATAGTGATCAACTTAAAAGACTTAGAGATCAACGACACATGAGGTTTTGATTCACTGTAACGAAAACTTTTGTACAAGATTTGACATTTGGGTCGGTATACAAGATGAGTAGATGTATTTGTATCTACTAGCTGCCAAAGTTCCAGTTCAGTCTTTTTCGAGCAAACAAATTTCAAACATTATGTTTGCACCAACGTCAGCTAGAAAAGTAGGATCATTGCTACAAGGAACAAGATAACCGAACATCCCATCGCCTGCAATCACAATCACAGTCAAATCAGTAAACATTATGCATAGAGCGGGTACTATCAAGTATCAAGTATCAACCCATATATGAGAAATGGACCAGTTTGTAATTAACAGGTCAAATAGGAAATATTTTGAAATTTTGGCTATAAAAGGAACACGTCAAGCGACTACAAAAGCCAGCTAACGCATTCACAAGCATTAACAGCTTATTGCAATACTAGATTCAATAAAAAAGGTTTTGTTCAGTCTTAGTTTTTGTGCACATACTTTTTGTCTATGAACTTAAAAGACGGACAAGGTAATATGATGGCAAGTCAACCCAACACGTTTTGAGCCGTTACCTAAACTACCCAACCCATCGATTTTTCCATGTCCATTCTGCCAGAAGAGTAAAGTACTTACAGCAATTGCAGAGGCAGCAAGACCTGCACGTTCCCTAGGATCTTTCCGATAATAGTTTCCAAAATAGAGAAACGTGGCATAGTACCAAAACATGGCATCGGTTTGTCATGAAGTCCTTGTTGGAAGTCATCATTATCCTTGATAAGCGCATACGTCCCTTTCTCACGATTATTGTTATTTGATGTATGCCCTGCCATCAACATGTGTGTCCTACATAAGTATAACCACTCCCCATACCTTCTTATCCAACGTATATGAACGAGCAAACATGGCTAAACTTGTTTATGTGACGAAACATTTTCTCGAAGGAACTAAACAATCATGGTCATTTTTAAATAAAACCAAATGTACATAGTTGTGTGTCGTTAATGTATTAAGATCTAGGATTAGTCGACCAAATTCCACAACTTATGTCACTTAAGTTTCGATAGTTGGTGAAAACACACTTATTGGGCCGAGCATGGTCCAAAAACCGGACCTGGCCGACCCAAACCGGATCGGACCGAAAACTAATTTGGCCCAAAATATCGGACCGCGGACCGGACCGAAATGTCCGGGTCGGTCCTGTTCTTCGTTCCAATCTGGTCCAACAAAGCATAATGTCCCGTTGCACGTAAGACCGAACTGAACCGGACCGGATCAAGGACCGAAAATGATTAAAAGGATTGACCGATGACCTGACCGAAATACATTCGTTCTGATCCGGTCAGCCCAGCTTGGTCTAGTTTCTTGGTTCGGTCAGGGTCACAATTTATAAAGCTCGACCCTAAATTTCTATCAAACTAATTATGAAATCGACATAAATTTTTTTATTTTTATTTTTCAAACCATGACAACGTCTCAATCTTAGTTTAATACTTATACAAGAGTTAATTGTATAACTCATCCCTAAACTTTGGCCAGATTGTATGTTTCGTCCCAATGATTTCGAAAGCGGAAATCGTCCCTTTGAGAAACCTTTGAGTAAATTTTCGTCCTTCATTGGAACGAAACATGCAATTTAGCACTTTCGAATTATGCAAATTTTCGTCTTAATCAGGGACGAAAATTTGCTCAACCGTTTTTTACATGGACGATTTCTGCATTTTCGTAATAGTTGAGACGAAACATACAGCCTGGCTAAAGTTAGAGACGATTTATGCAATTTACTCGATATAGAATTTGTATAGTGTGAAACTAAGGAAATAATATAATCTATCAAATAAAATATAATAAAATATCACATGTAATCTAGGTGAGTTGATATTATTGGTTGTGACAATTGAACCAACCCTACCTATCCATCGATCCATAACTCGCCACGACGTAATAATGCCCATCCAACATTATTTAATTCTAACGATAACATTTAATAATTCAAACAAATAATTAAATATTCTTTTCTAAATGGACACATAGATATTTCTAAAAGTTGTAAAAAGAAAGTAACAAAACATAAAGTACTATGATAAGAAAAAGGTTTAAAGAAAATAATTATTTTTATGTTTATTTTTATTTTTAAGTGGATATATATGATCCACAATGGTAAAAACCCAAATGACTTTTTGCATTTAATGCTTTAAATGTACAAGATATTTAATGACAAGAGCTTTGAGTAAAGACTTGATGTTTGGCAAGTCTTTGTGAAAAGCTTTTCAAAAAGCTATTAATGCAATGCTAAAAACACTACTAAAAGACTTTTTAGAATAGGAAAAAGCTTTTGTCCATTTGAACCATTGTGGATTATGTGTGAACATGCTTATTGTTAGACCCACAATGATATTTGATGTTACAAAACGTGCGTGAAATGAAATTACATGTTGTTTTCTCTATAAAATTTTTTCATTATTCAAAAGTAAATTAATTTTTGTAGTAATTTTGGTGGTGCTAGCTAGAAGAGATGCGTATACAAGGGCGGAGACACTAAAAGACCGAGAAAGGGTCTGGCCTCTTAGGCCTAAGCCAAGTAGTGTATTATATTTTGGATTTGATGTGTAAAATAAAATAAAAATAAAAAATAAATTACTTCAGCGTCTCACAACTTAAACCCAGCCTATCAAATTCAAGATTTAATAAATATTTACATTATTAGTTATGTTTGTTGATATTTTTTCGGGAAAAAAATTTTGTTTCAATCCTTTCACGAAAAAGTTTCTAGTTCCGCCACTTTGTGTATACATACATGAACTAGTCTCCAACACAATAAATGGTTAAAATTAAATTTGACAATTTTATCTAAAAGGTTATTGAAAGTTGTCAACTAGCTAGAAAATACTTGGAATATGCTGATTAAAACTATGTTTAAAAGAAAAGGCCAACTCGTTTGTAAATCTTTAAGCATACTATTGTTTTATTAGTATAACGTTCTAAATTTTAGTTGAAGTTATTTTAACAATTGTGTTTTCGATCTTGTTAACCTATCTTTTTATATAATATATCATCGTGCTTACACACATTTCAAGATTGATAAGGTTAAAATATTAGTATATCAATAGTCAACGTATTGCTGTAAATAATTTATCCTATGAATTTCGTTGAAGTTTATAATCACAAGAAAATCTTTATATTATAGTTTATTCGGAACAATATGCCAAACATGATTAGTTATATTATGCATTGGTGACAGGTGTCTTATAACTTACACTCGATTTTAGGTAAAAAAAAAAAAAAAAAAAAAAAAAAAAAAAAAAAAAATTATATATCTATACTACTATATAATGTATTTGAAACTATTCTATAATTATAAAGGTTTAAAAATTAAGATTTACTTACTAATTATGGAAACAACCACCAATAACAATCACCCCCAACAATTTATAACCACTTCAACAACCACCCCAACAACCACTTTCCGCCACCCCACCTCCCTCCTCTTCACCCCAACAATCCGCCCCCGTATCGCGCGGGCACCTTTCTAGTATATTTTATATGAGTAAAGATCATTTGAGGACCAAACTTTTTTTACATACCAAAGGACTAATCTCCACCCTCCATCTTTATTTGATCTAATGGATGAGATTAATCCCAACAATTTAAAAAACCAACTTTCATCCTTTTTTTTCAAATACTAATATCTTTCAAACCGTTAATCGTTAAGCGAAAAAAAATATACCGTTACGACGAGCATTTAATTATCTTTCTATAGATATGCTAATTGATATATTTTCGACAATTTTTTTTTTTTTTTTCGTTTTTTTCACCTTTTTTTTCGTAGCCGAAAAAATCATATACTATATTACATATAATATCATATATGATATTACATATCATATCATATATGATATTATATGTAATATCATATATGATATTACATATCATATATGATATGCTTTTTTTCAAAAAAAACGTGAAAAAAACGTTTTTTTTTTTTTTTTTTTCAAAAGTATATCAAAGTGCCCGTCTATAGAAAGATAATTAAATGCCCGTCGCGATGGTGTAATTATTTTCGCTTAACGATTAACGGTTTAAGAGATATTTAAATTATAAAAAATGGGTGAAATAATAAGATCCTTTTAATATCAACTATTGATTTCCTTTTTAGATGGATGGTGGGGATGAGTCCCTTGGTATGTGAGGAATGTTTGGTTTATAGAATAACTCGACTCATTTTATATAGGTAACCGGAATTATTATTATTATTATTATTATTATTATTATTATTATTATTATTAATACTTTCACTTTTTGTGATGTAACTTTATTGCCAAAATGGTAATTGTGTTATCGTCACAACTCCCATGTCAAATCTTGTAAACACCTATAGATTTTTTAATGTAATGTTAATTTTTGAAAAAAATATCGATTTATTCAAAAGTTATCTTAAATACACCCAGTCCATTAAAATATGTTTCTAGTATTAGTATTTAATTTTTCATTTTTTTATTTTTTTGTGTATCTGATCATATTTAGTCATGGTTATGTCCCTGTAAGAGGGTGAATGTCTTCACATTTGCCTTGTGCCATTTCTATATGACAACGGGAAATGATATGTCATTTGCATGTTACTACACCACTACCATCTTGAGTCATTTCAAATGTAAGTATACGCACATTGCGCCATTTTCACTTTTCTATCTTTTTTTTTTTAATTAAGTTGTATTGTTGTGTTTTTGTTTTAATAAGATATGGTGGGATCCAAAAAGTGTGAAACAACACGCAAACAACATATGAAACGAAGGAAGGGTGTTTTTACTTTTTAGTGTGTAAATGTGAAATGTGAAATGTGAAATATAAAATGCTGATGTGACGCTAATTTGACAAAACGGCATGTGATTACGATTCTTGCTCTAACAAATGATTATATCACACATGTAAATAGTAGTATCATTCACTACCTACCTAATATTGATATGTTCTAACATGTTATCAACTTTATTTCACTCCATATGTTACTTAGGACCAAAAATTTTAATGAGTAGACAGCTAATCCATTAAACTTATTAAAAAAATACCCCACACCTTCAACATGCTTCATTTATGGTGCTTTCACACCATTCGCATCTTCTACCAGTTTTCTGTCATAATTAAATAAACCTTCCTTTGTTTCATCACATTTTTATAAAAAAATATCATTCACATTTACACTCATTGACCATGCATTAATATTAGTATTATATATATAAGTCTTAATCTCCTTTGTCTGATCTCAAATGCTCATTTGATCATTCACTTATTCTAGTTGAACTATATACACCTTTTTTGCTAACATTTTTCTCACTATCTAGTGATCGAAAACTCGAAAAGCAAGCTAGCATGTCGGGTGATGGAATGGATCACCTTCGAATTCCGTTCGAAAAGCTCAAATTCGGTCCTAAACTCGAAGTTCAAGGCTATGGGACGATATATGAAGGCGAATTCGATGGAAGAAAGGTGGCCTTAAAGCAGTTGAATATCACGAACCTTGTGAACGTTAAGCCGAAGCTTTTAGCCGAGATTTTGGCAATTTCTAGATTTAGGCAGCATCCGAATCTTGTTGCTCTTCTCGGATTTTGTGACGAGAAGAGCAACGAGATAATACTTGTGTACGAGTATGTTGCTAGTGGAAATCTAGCGGATAAGATGAGGAAACGTCTTAATACAATCCAGCGCTTCGAGATCTGTCTTGGTGCAGCTCGAGGGCTGGATTATTTACATACAGGCGTTGATGAGTCAACGCCTGGTATTGTTCATGGTAGTATAAAACCTTCAAAAATCCTGTTGAATTCGAATTCAACAGGATTTGAAGCTAAGGTTTCGAGTTTTGGATTGTCAAAAGTGGTCCCGGGACAATCTAGAAAGAATCTAGAACCCGTGGAGCCGGCGACGAAAGAGTCAGACGTGTACTCTTTCGGCGTGTTGTTGCTTGAAGTGTTGTGTGGGGTGTCGGAGATAGTAGATACCGATGATTATCAAGAACGACATGTTAGTGAATTGGTCCCGAAAAAGCTGGAACAAAAGACGCTACGCAATATTGTGCATAGGGATATTCGAAAAGAGATTAAAGAGCCGGCATTAGAAACTTACGCAAAAATCGCTTGTGAGTGTGTGATTGAGAACCCTGAAGCAAGACCTACCATGGCTCGGGTTGTTGAAGAACTCGAAAAGGCCTTAATCTTACAGGTAGATTTTATACATTTGATACCGTATGAAATAACAAAATAATGATATATTTTAGTCCCTATGTTTTATTTATTTGTTTTGCAATTTTGATGTAGGGAGGGGTAGTCTCGCCTATCCATATTCCTAGTAGTATAAACGTCGCGAGTGCACCAAATGAAACCATTGTCGAGGATGGTAATGGTGTGACGGTGGATTCAAATGTACCCGTGAATGAACCTGATCAGGACGCGAAGGATGAAACTATTGACAAAGGCGCGGAGGTGGTTAGCGAGGACAAGTTAGATGTAGCTTGGGAATATAAGGACGACGCGATTAACACCCTTGGTACAGCTTCAGAAACGATCAGTGTTGAGAAGAGTTTAGCCGAAGATACTACCACGGTAAGTCATTTTAACCGCGCGAGTTCATGATTTTGATCTACTTAATATGTTGTTTCAGCATTTTTTCTAGCATATGTAACATAAATAATGAGATTAGTTTAAAACAGGGTTAAATACATGTTATAACAACATAATGTAATGTTTAGTTTTAAAAAAATGTTAAATGGTACTAGTAATTTTAGTACAAACGTATCTATCTAGCGTAAGGTGGAGCAAAATCAACCGAAAATCGAATCGAACCGACAAACTGAGTCGAACCGGACTGAACCGAACCAATCTTATTCGGTTTGATTTTTGGTTTTGGTCAAAACCAAGAAAAATACACCTAAACTATTTAAACCAGTTTCGCTAGGTTAACATTGGTTCGGTTTTGGTTTCGCTTTCACTAGGTTAACTTCGGTTGATATTTTTTTCAAAATCGATTTTTGGTTCGTGTCGGGTTCGTTCCGTTCAGTCCTAGTGTTCAATAGTTTGATGTTACATTGGCCAAAGATTTGTGAACGGCATTTGGCCCAATTAAATGTAAACGTCATGTCAATTATCATACATTTATTAGCATTTCAAAGCATAACTTTCAACATAATGCAGACGTTATATTTTGAATTTGTCATAATAATTAATACTCCGTAAGTAATAATCTACAACTAAACTCTTTTATGAATTTGACTTATGAAAACGACACAAATAATTTAACTGAATCATTGTTTTGGGATCGGCAAAAAAAAAAAAATAATAATAATGGATGCATTTGCGTAGGTGTGCATTTTACGTAATTATCTTTCTGTAATGTGGTAGGTATATACATGCATATGTGAATTTATTTACACGTGTTTTTTATGTTTTGATCCCACTACCTTCTAATATTAGAAATTTAGAATTTACTAGACGTGGTACTTTAATCAGTTAATATAAAATCAGGCTAAACGTTGTTTCATTTTAATAAGTGTGAACCAATGAGTTGAAAAAGTAAAATAGTAGACCTAAAGGTAAACTGTTATAAGGCTGAGCAAAACCGAAAACCGACCGAAACTAAAAAATTCTGAAAAACCCACTGAAATCGAGTGTCTCAAAACCGAACCGACAGCCTTCAGGTCGGTTCTCGGTTCTAGGTTTTAGGAAAAGTCGGTATCGGGTCGGGTCGGTCGGGACAAAAACCAAAGAAATAAGTGCAGTTTTGGGAAATACAACTGAAACCGAAACCGAACCGACCCGAGTCTCATTCGGTTCGGTTTCAAGACAGTATTTTCACCTTTGGGATCGGGCTGGAACGGGACGGGTCGGGTCGGTATTCGGCCCGATGCTCGGCCCTAAACTGTTATGATGGATAATGCCTAAACTATTCTTTTATGAGTTTTTTTTAACATGCTATTCTTTTATGAGTTACTATGACATAAGTTGCAATTAAAAGACAGGAACTAAAAGTCATGTCAATGACACAATAACATAATTTGACTCTTTATGTTAGTACATCGATTTTACGAAAAAGTCTAAAGATGATAAAAGATTATATATATATTCGTTTAAGATGAACATTCATTTTATGTCTATGTGGCATGAAAATGTCCGAATTATTATACATGTTTGATGCAAGTGTTACATAAATTTATTAGAAAAATCTATCTAGTGACAAAATATAGACTGCTGGTTTGATGCAGGAAGAGCAAAGCTCTCTTGTTCCAGTTTCGGATGGTGTAGAAGGTGAGAGTATAAATGAAACAATGGATGCGCAAAAGGAGAGTGGCAACAACGAGCCATCAACCATAGACGATATAAACTCCATTAAGGAATCGACAATACCTGTTGAAAACAAAGACGATAACCAAACCAAAACCGATGTTGAGTATTCTGAAAAGGAGATTAGCAATGATCAAAAGACCACACAAGAGCTCCTAGACAATGTAAGCTAGTCTCGGTTTCTTGCTAGAGTTTATTTTGTTACTTGCTATATAATTCTAACTAGACGACTTAACTTGATGCAGGAGGTGCATAGCTCCGTGATTGTGGAATCTGGCAGCAGGGACTTCGAGACTCTACCAAATGAAAACCACGCTGATGAGGCCACGGGAGATGAACTACAACACCTTCGGATTCCATTTGACAAGATTAAATTTGGTAACAAAATAGATGTTCGTGGCTATGGGAGCTTATTTGAAGGAGAATACGATAATCAAAAAGTCGCTTTGAAAAGGTTAAACATCACAAACCTTGCTAACCTCAAACCAAAGCTTCTAGCCGAGATTTTAACAGTTGCAAAATTCCGGAAGCATCCCAATGTTGTTGCTCTTATCGGCTTTTGTGATGAGAAAAGCAATGAAATAATACTTGTTTACGAGTATGTCTCGAGTGGAAATCTAGCGGATAAAATGAATAAACATCTTACCACAATCCAACGCCTCGAGATCTGTCTAGATGCTGCTCGTGGACTCGATTATTTGCATACTAGTGTTGATGATTCAACACCTGGAATTGTTCACGGTCACATTAAGCTTTCTAAAATCTTGTTGAATTCAGATTCAAATTCCTCGAGATTTAAGGCAAAGGTTTCAGGATTTGGGTTATCGAAGCTACTACCGGGAGATGTTCAGATTGCTCCGAGATCAATGGATCCTGTGTATGACGCAACGGGGATATTGACAAAGGAATCTGATGTTTACACTTTCGGTGTGTTGCTGCTTGAAGTGTTGTGTGGGGTGCCAGAATTGGTCGATACCGATGATTATCAAGAAAGGCATGTTACGGAAGTAGTCCCAAAGAGGGTGGAACAAAACAACTTGCGGAAGATTGTACATTTTGATATTAGAGATGAGATAAAAACGGAAGCTTTGGAAATTTATGGCAAAATTGCATGTCGATGTGTGATGAAAACCCCTGAAGAACGTCCTACTATGGCTGAGGTCGTCATAGAACTCGAGAAAGCATTGAGATTACAGGTATTTTTATGCTACTGATATAGTTTCACATACTTGCACAAGACGCAGAACACAACTAACAAAGTTGTAGACAATATAATCAAATTAGACAGCTAACTCTCGGATCTGCTAGGCTTGAACACAAAATAACATTTCATAATTTGTGTTTTTGATCCAGGGAGAGGAGGTATCTGATGTCCACATTCTTGGTAGCAGTAATGGCAATGGCCTAACTGAAGGAACCGCTGATGATCATGATCAGGAAGGGGATGACACGGGTGAGACAGTGAGCTCGTATATAGCAGAGGATGAATCCAAGGTGACTGAGGAAACTGTTAACATTACTGCTCCGGTGAGTTCATCTTGAGTTTTAACTAGCATTCATGACCCGTTTAGTACATGAGTTAGGGGGGGCCAACCTGCCCAACCCTTACTTGTTTATTTTTGGGTCATGTTGTATGTCCTGTAGAGAATTGCTGCCCCTAACAAAAGTCAGACCTTGGTTTTAATGCAGGAAGATCAGGGTTCTAGTGTTCCAATCTCGGACGTCATAGATGCTGAAAGTATACCCAAAACGACCCATATTAAAGATGCTCAAGAAGAGAGTAGCAATGATGTCTTAATGAGCACCAATGACAGAGAAGTCACAAAAGAAGTCTTAGATGAACTAGTCTGCAGTGACAAACCAATCATCAATGGGGAAAACAAAGACGGTAACCAGAGCACGGAACTTGCTACATCTTCTGAAGCTAGCAACGGTGACACTACTACCAGTATCTCTGATCCTACCACAGATGAGGTAAAATCTCGGTTTCATGCGGGTGATTGTTTTTTCTTGTGTTATTAACCACAATATTATTTAGACTCAAACGACTAAAATGAATGCAGGAAGCACAGAACTCCGGGTTTCTGAAGTCAGGCAGCAGAAACTTCGATTATCAACATCACGAAATCTACGCTGAGGTCATTGAACTGGAGGATCTTCGAATACCATATGATGAGATCAAATTCGGTAAGAAAATAGACATGCGTGGCTACGGTACCTTATTTGAAGGAGAGTACAATAATCAACAAGTTGCTTTAAAACGGTTAAATATCACAAACCTTAATAACATCAAACCAAAGCTTCTAGACGAGATTTTGACAGTTGCAAGGTTCCGGAAACATCCCAATGTTGTTGCTCTCATAGGGTTCTGTGACGAGAAAAGCAATGAAATAATACTCGTTTATGAGTATGTCAAAAGTGGGAATTTGGCGGATAAAATGAGTAAGCATCTTAACACAATTCAGCGCCTTGAGATCTGTCTGGATGCTGCTCGTGGACTCGAGTATTTGCATGCAGGTGTTGACAAGTCAACACCTGGTATCGTTCATGGTCACATTAAACTTTCTAAAATCCTGTTGAATTCAGAATCGAATTCATCAAGATTTAAAGCAAAGGTTTCAGGATTTGGATTTTCGAGACTATTACCAGGAGATGTTCAGATTGCTCCGAGATCAATGGACCCAGCATATGAAGTCACAGGAGAATTGATGAAGGAATCTGACGTGTACACTTTCGGTGTGTTGCTGCTTGAGGTTTTATGTGGGGTTCCGGAACTAGTCGATACTGATGATTATCAGGAACGGCATGTCACTGAATTGGTACCAAAGAGGCTGGAACAAGATATGTTACGGAAGATTGTACATTTTGATATTAGAAATGAGATAAAAACAGAAGCTTTGGAAACTTATGCCAAAATTGCGTGTCGAAGTGTGATTAAAAATCCAGAAGAACGTCCTACTATGACTCAGGTCGTTATAGAACTCGAGAAAGCATTGAGATTACAGGTGAATTTCATCTTACCAATGTTGTGTCACATACTTGCATAAAACATTTAAACCGTTTAAAATATTTCATAGCGATTTTTTTTTTTTCATTATCTAGGGAGGTGAAGTATCCAGCATCCATATCCTCAGCAGCCGCATTGGGAATGGTCTAACTAAAGAGACTGTCGATGAGGTTGACCAACCGGAAGATGATAAACTGGAGGAAGAATCAAAGGTGGTTGAAGAAACTATCATTGATGATAAACCAGAGGAAGAATCCAAAGTGGTTGATGAAACTATCGCCACTGATGAAACAGAAGAATCTAAGGTGATTGAACAAATTGTTGAAGATATTGAGGATGCTAAAAAAGAGAATGGCGAGAGCACAGAAGAAAATACTGTTGACACGAAGCCCAATGAGGAACCCGTTATCATCGTGGAAAATGAAATAGATAACGATAGCATTGAGATTCCCACGCCTGAAGAATCTAACAATGGTGACGTTAGTAATTCTGCTACGGTGAGTCCATAATCATGACATGAAATAAATCTATCTTAACACTTACACGGTGGTCTTAATCAATACTTGAACCATTGATCTTGCAGCTACTACATAGCTTTCATCGTCCGGTCTTGGGTAGCGAAGATGGTCACGAAGCAACTGAAATAACCGACACTGATGATGCCAAACAAGAGAAGGATAACAAGGATGATACTGAGAGCAAGGAAGAAACTATGGAAAACAAGATTACGCCAATGGAGATTACAACGGTGAGTTCATCTCTATGTGAACTTCCTTACTTCCATATGCTTGACAATTATTCGAGTTTTTTTTTTTCAAAACATTTTCGTCACATTTTCAACCATTGAAACGCATAATGGGTGCAGGATCAGCAGGTTCAGAATGACGGAAAACATAGTGCGTTATTGAAAACCGGGGCAAAACCTGAGCTGAGTGTCAATGCTAGAGGAGACTTTAATGACTTTAGCACCAATGAAAACTTGATACCCATCGAGAAACCTGAAGTTTCTGAAATCAAAAGAAGTAACAGTACACATTCAGAGTCTAGCAATGGCGACGACACCACTCCAACAGACTATCTGCTGCAAAAGAGTCCTACCAATGCTACTACTACCAAGGTAACAAAAACTTCCAGATCTATAATCCAGGTGTTAACCATTTATTTATTCCCCTTCTGATGAATCTATGTCATGTTACCAGAAGAAAACATTGACTAGCTCCGGAAACTGTTGTTGCTGTTCGTGGGTGTGTTTCATCTGTGACATGTATGTCCTTTCAACTCCAACTGTTCAGATCATAGGCTTAACCGGGTTGATCTTTAATACGTAACAAATGTTATTCTTAACAAATTGTCATATAAGGATTTGTTTATACAGAATGAAGCAAAATAAGCCTTTTCCTAACTATGATTTTACCATTGTGTAATTTCTCAGGAAAAAGGTCAACTCCGCAAAAAAGTCAAAATCAGTAAAAAAAAAGTTCTCTAGAAAACAATTGACAAACTCATGGCTGCCTTTGATATAACCCAATTTTTTTGTCACCTATTGTCAAACATAACCATTTGTAAATAGCACTCTGTAATAAAAAGTTCCCCTTACAATATTATGCGAGCATATCCTTGATCCTTATTTCGACTTTATAGCCTCAATATGTTACAGAATTGCTTTTTGCGGAGAACAATTTTGGAATAAACTAGTAGCATGCTTTACCTGGATTGGAGGAGGATGCTCTAGCAAAAAAGATTAAGGTATGTAACTATATGCAATGGATTTTTTGTCAATCTTCTTTTGTGTTATTGTTGGCTAATACATTGTTTCTTGATTTTGAAGGGTGGACATGAGCACCTCGACATGTTACATACAAGATTGGTTGCTATAGTTCATTTTACGATTTTGTAAACACTGTAAAAGTAATGAGACTGATGCATATGCAACGGATTGTTACCATTTGTACACCAAGCATTCGACATGAAAAATGTGATGTTTTTTGAAAGGTTTTGTAAACATTATTAAGAAGAGCCAGAGTGATATATAGCTACGAATCATGAACAATTTGGCACACATTTAAGTATTTAACAGAGTAAAAGCAAACACACTTTTTCATTCAACAAGGTCTATACATAGAGGTGGAAAAAACTAACAATCTAACAAAATAAAACCTATAATGGATACTTCCATACCACACAGAGAAAAGTCGATAAAACATGGAAACAAGTTACTCTGAGACTGTGGTTTCAGACCCGTGATTTACCTCGGTTGTAGTTTCATGATTTGGGTCCTGCTGGTAATTTTCTTGTACCGGCTGGGCGACTTTTTGTTTTCTCTTTTCTTTGAGAACAACTTGTCGTGGCATGACTTCTAGTAAGAATGAACCACCATTCCACACAGTTGCCGACACCTTGAGGAATTGAAATGCGAGGTGCAATTCATACGACAGGAATATCGGCACTGTGAGTGCCATTGTTGCTACTGTGAAAAGGGCTTGCAGCAGAATGTACATAAACAAACGGTTCTGATCTCCAAGCAAACCACTTAACCGCCACCACATGTTGTTTGCTTTCTGTGCCTTTTTAGAGAGTTCCCTAAAAGATTGTATATCAAACATCACATGGTTAGATGAAGGCCTAGGTATTTGGGGCGTTTGGTTGTCACTATGCATATGGTTTTTATAGTAGGAATAGATTTCTAAACCCATCCCCCTTGGTGGGTTTAGAGTATGCCTACATCTATGGGTTTGAAAATGGGACAGAGAGTAAATGACTGACACCGTGGTAACATATTTAGCTAAATAACGATGAAATATAGAAGATAAGTGTACGGGTAGAGAGATAGATAGACAGCTTACCTATAAGAGTTCATGACTTCAGGATCATTTAAGAACCTTTGTCTGCGAAGAACATCGACTATGAGAAAATAAAGAGCCTGCCAGAGGCTATAAGCTATCAATGGGACAATAAATAGCCATGTCCATAGAAAAGATTTGTCTCCAACATAAGGCCATGAAGCTCTCATAGCAGTTCCTTCTGGATGCATAGCTTCAAAGTAGACCGGATCCCACCATCGGATCGTGAAGAACACCACCCCTGCAATAACCCATAAACACAATGTAAGAATGTAATAAACCGCAACTTTCATGTACTTGGTATATGTTTAAGAATTAAACTCACCTGGTAAAAGATGTATGAGGACGCTTACAAGTTTGTCAACAGAACTAAACACTAAGCTGCATCGCCAAACAATTAACGCCCATGCTAGGGGCCCCTACGAAAAGTAAGAAACAGTGATAAGATGATGCATCATAAATGTGATAATTAATTAGAAGAAAACAGAATTTAGTCTGCTTACCTCAGCAAACGAGAAGCAAACCATGAAAAGCTTCTCGTTTTTAGGATAAAAGAAAAGCATGATCAAGAAGATGGTGTTGGCGTAGTAGCAAAAATCCTGCATGACATATGGAATAAGACATAAATATCATTGTCACTTATAAGCAAATTTAAGCATTAATGAATTGAAGTACTATGGTAGTTGGGATTTACCAGCAGGTAATAATGCCACTTTTTATACCGATAATAAATCCACCTAAGTGGCACAAATATGATGTAGAAAAAACAGTACCAATATCGAATATCCTGTGGTCCTGAAATAAACAAAAACCACCCATAAATTGATGAACAATTCATTATTAAACTGTAAACATTAATTGCAGTGCCGTAAATTGGAAATATACTCACTTGCGCCCAAAATAAAGCAGAATCCGCCAAATGCAAAGACACCCATGAAATGAGTAAGCTACAGACACACATTCAAGATTAATGTTAGTCCAAAATGCCAATCCATAAACCCTCAAATTAGTCAAAATTTTGACTTCAAATGTCAACCAGCCTAGCCATGCTTCAAAGTTCAAACTGAGAAAATGTTGTTCCTGATTCGGATGCTACATATCCATCTTAATAATGCGGCAGCTAAGCTAACAGAGAGGTACTGTGCGAAAGCTTATATGATAACCAAACATAATACAGATATGTCATACCAGCGAACGCAACAAGGAACTTCAGTTTTAACAAATACTCATTTTGGAACTTAAAACCATAGATTTCTAACATTTTTTGTTGAAAGTGAAGCTTGAGACCCAAAATATATCCCTAGGTATACATTTTGAGGCCCATAAAAGTTTGAGGCCATGTGCAGTCACACATCTTGCACACCGTCATATATGGCTCTAGGCTAACTATATTACTACTAATGAATTTTTTTATTAAATTTGAGCTTACAACTAGACTAATAAAACAGGTAAACAAATGAGGCTTTTCCTTGTTCAAGTTACCTGGGGAGGGGAGACTTTTTAACTCAAAATTGAGGTATCCCCGTGACCGCTCCAACCATTTCAACCCACCCTATACCTCTTGTGAGGATATCTAGACCACTAGGCCACCTTGGTGGTGATTTTTGTAGTTTTAGCGTTTTACCAATATCACTTCAAAAATTCTAAGGGCATATTTATCATTTCTAATCAAAAATGCTAAAGCAATAAGCAGCAGTCCAAACTGCTTAAACACATCACTCCCCTGAAAACGTAACTTAAAAGCCGAAAACCCTCATTAGAGCACACGGTACAGTTGTTATAGTGCGTGTATGGCATTTTTGGTACCTACAATGAAGTTATACTGCACTGCCTTGTGCGCTATGTGTTTAGGCGAATGTTTTTGGGGAGCGTGTTTTTTTCGGTTTTCTATTATAGGAATGTTACAGTTCTCTTAGTGTTTTACTACAACTTACAAGCCTTATCAATACGCAACATCCTGTTCTAAACAAGAAGCTTAAAAACAGCTAATCCTAAACACGCCCATATATAACCAAACTATCTACTCCAAAACTCAATAAGCAGAAAACTGTCCTAACACGCAAACCCAAACAGGGCCTAAAAAAGATACCTTGGTGATAAAGCTTTCATGTTCCTCAGCTTGTTTAGCAATAATCACCGCATGTTTCGACAATATCTCCTTTGTCTTCTCTTTTGTCTCCGCTACTTTCTACCACCACCCAATACCATACAAAACCATTTATATAAAAATTTCACAACTTTTTTATTTTTTATAAAAAAACCCAACAAAACTAAACCATATATATTTATATATGAGACATACCTTGGATCGATCTTTAAACCTCTGCTTAACTTTTTGAAACCTTTGACTGCCATTGGATTGGTAATCATCTGTGTCTTCATTGCTCGACATGGTTTTTTTGCACCTTTAGTGTGTGTTTTTCTTTTCTTTTTTGGTTTTTATAAATGAAGGGTTTGTAAGAGTTTTTTTTTTTTTTTTTTTTTTTTTTTTCTAGAGAGATCGAGTTGATTGAAAATTTATTTTTTAAAGGAAGGAAGAGTTTGAGGTGACGGTTGCTTGCTTCGTGTTAAAGGTATACGTGGTGTTGTTTCTTGAGTCATTCATATAACTTTGTTTAATTAATTAAAGAGTTAATTGCATTTTGGGTCCCTGTAGTATGGTTAAATTGCAATTTTGGTCTCTAAAACTTTGAAAATGCAGTGATAATCTTTATTTTGAAGTTTGGGTTGCATTTTTAGTCCGTGATTAGTGTGAAATGACCAAATTACCCTTCATTTTTCTAAAGAATGCAAAAGGTATTTTAGTCATTTAACTTTATGCAAGGACCAAAAATGCAATCCAAACTTTAAAATGAGGACTATAGATGTAATTTCAAAGTTTTAGAGACCAAAACTGTAATTTGGCCAAACCACAGAGACCAAAAATGCAATTATCTCTTAATTATATATTTTATATCCATCTCGAATGATGGGTGTGTATAGGTGTAAATGAGACGAAACAGCTCGCGAATTGTTTGAGATTGACTTGTAAGATATTCAAAATCGACTCAATTTAAATGAGTTGAGTCGAGCTTGATATATTAATTTTTCATCAATTTGAAGCCGAATGTGAAAATAAACGAACTCAAGTCGAGTTTCCGATGATAAGTCAAGCTCGAGTTTTACTAGTCGAGTTTGAGCTTGGTAGTGCTCGGCTTGAATCAGCTCGTTTACACCCGTAGGTGTGTTTCGTAAAAGTGGTATTAGCAGTGAACAGTCATTAATTTTAGGTTATTTTGGCAGAATTACTAGGAGTTTGTTTATGCCATAAATTATTGTTTTATTTTGACACAGGTGTTTAGCAATTTACTTATAACAAAAGCTTACTGCTATAGAACAACATGAATATACATCAACTTAACATATATTTCAAGCTTTTACATATTTATTCATTATATTTTTAAGGGAAAATTTCATGTATATCCTTAAAATTTTCAAAAATTTCATATATATCATTTTTACTAGTTTTTGATGCATAAAGTATAATGAATTTAATGCATCAAAAGGATATTTATGAAATTACTGAATTTTGCAAGGATATAAATGAAATTGCCTCTTTTTTTAAAAGTATTTAAGTAATTATTTGACTAGTTATAAACTCTGCTCATTATAAAAGCTTATTTCAATTAATTTCAGCTTATTTAAACTTATAACTTATAAAAGTTTTTATAAGTTTGTTTGTCAAATAAAACTTATTTTATAAGCTAACTAATTTTAAAAGTTAAAGTTCATGTAAACTCATTGCAAAACGCATTTACAGTTGTTTCTTATTCGATGAGTCTTGGTGAATTACAAATTAATTGTCAACTTTGATAAGTACATTGACCAGCATGGCATGTTTGCCACGAACATTCTTTTGCTAACATATTTTTTAAAGATTAACTAATAAATCAAAAAAATTGTATCGAAACTAGAAGGATAAAAAACCAACTTGATGAACTGCCGAACTACAAGTCCTACGAAACATGGTGTAATGTATTTATAATTAGAAAACGTACGTTGTTTAGACGAATAACGTTAAATCAAAAGGTCTATTTTGGATTTGATGTTCAGTTGTAATATTGTCTAGATGATCTTTTAATGCATTTTGCAATAAATTATTTATAGTTAGAGTTAGAGCACCTACTAATCATAGCTCTTGCATCATTTTCAACATGTAGTTATATCAGTCTTTGTCATCGATCACAACCTAATCAATTGCACCCATTTGTTCAAACAAGGACCTTTTGTTACGATTTTAATGATTTCGTTCTCATGACTAGGGGTGATTAACGGTCAAAAACCCGGACCGAACCGGACTGGCCAAAACTAGACAGGACCGAGATCGAACTAACCCAAAACTTTAGACCGAGTACCGGACCGAATGTGTTCGGTCCGGTCCGGTCCTTCGATCGGTCCGGTGCAGGAAAGCATAATAGTTGGGTTTTACATAAGACCGGTCTGGACCGAACTGAGACCGAAATAAGGAAAAGAATAAGGAAACTGGACCGGATCGGGACCGGATCGAGACCGAACTAGCCCAAAACCTTAGACCGAGTACCGGACCGAATGTGTTCGGTCCAGTCTGGTCTTTCGGTCAATCCAGTGCAAGAAGGCATAATAGTCGAGTTTTACGTAAGACTTGTCTTGACCGAACCGAGACCGAAATAAAGAAAAAAAATCAGACCAAAACCGGACCACTAGTCTTTCGGTTCGATCGGTCCGATCGGTTTTAAATCTACGATGCCAAACCCTACTCATGACTAATAATTTACTTCATAAAATGATAAAAATATACTATTTTATACTCAAAGACGTTTTCACAAAAATGAACTCAAGAAGAATATTACTCCCTCTGTCCAATATTAAGTGTTCACAATGGTATCTTTGATTGTCCCATATTAAGTGTCCACTACAATAAATGAAAGAATCTTGATAACTCAATTTCCAATTTTGTCCTTTGTCTTTTATATTAATTATTACACCTAAAACTTTGTGTTTTATATTAATTGAGGGTACAATTGTCATTTGTTTAACAATTAATTATAATAATTAATACTCCTAAAACTTTGTGTTTTTGTGTTATGGACACTTAATATGGGACGGATGGAGTATTAGTAAGATGGGGCCCTTTACCCTAATTCCCCCCCCCCCCCCCCCCCCCCCTTTAATTTTTTTTTTTTTTTTTTTATAATTTTGCTAATATAAAAAAGCTATAAACCTGAAAGTGCGGAACAGAAAATATAAAGTTTAATATGTCAAACGCTTAAAACTGTCAAAAATGCAGAACAGAAACTGACAAAAAACTGTGATGTACTAAAATAAAAAAGAGACATAAAAGAGACAAAAAGAATATTCCATCTTAAGTGGTATTGTTAACACAACCCGTGGTATATATGTGATAAACGGATATTCTGTTACTTACGAATGTTAAATTGTCTTACTTGTGTAAATGGTATCATGTTGAAGTGTTATTTTATTTGAGTCAAAATAATAATATTAATGTTTTATTAATGAAGTTATACTATTTCGTACACATAATTACTTATTGGAAACATATATGCTAATACGACAAGCCTAAGGATAACTTATCAACATGTCCCAATGCATAATGGCCTAATGGGTCATTGGACCGTGACCATTTTTTAACTTTTTTATCTTGATATAAGTCATGATATCGACTTGTTTTTTTTTTTGTTTTTTTTTTTTTCGATTGACACGAAAATGAGAGATCATTATCAATGGTATAATTAGATGTCACGTGTTACGATCACCTTAATTTTGTCACATCAGTTTTCTCTCTCGAAGACTATACACAACCACAATTTGCTAATAAGGCGACTACAACCATAACAAAAAGCATACCCCACAAAAATTAAAAATGAATTTACACACAAAAGAGATTAAATGTTTCGGTTGTCTGTCCAACCAAATTTTGCAAAAGTTGGAGGTCACACCCGGTTGTCAAATGTTGAGCTAATGGTAGGAACTCGGTCATCAATTCGGTTGGAGGAGGTAGCATCAGCCTAAAGTTTGTGAGTAGAGCTCGTAAATGTTCGAGTTTGGAGTGACATAGTGGTAAAAGACTATTATCAATAAAATGTGAAAGGTCTCAAGTTCAAGTATCATAGGTACAAACAATTTTGAAATAGACATGCCAACCTTCTCTAAAAGAAGATTGCGTCAGCTGGTTTGAAACTGCATAGCGGCGAGCTTAAACATCGTAAATTAATTGGCAAAAAGTCAGAAATCATGATTAAAGAAAATGTTTGAGGGTTTTAAGTTTTAACCCTTAAATGTCACCTCGCGTAGTTTTGGCTCAACCATCGTGCTCAAATTACAGGACTTGCTTCGAATCATCCATGTATCCGAGATTTCGAGACTATTCTTCCGTTTGTTCATGATTGTTTTGAGTAATTGTGTGAATTCATATTTATACAAAAAAAAAACAAGTTTATTCATCCATTTTTATTATATCAATGTAGTTGTAGATCGAAATTTCTAACACATTTGTGATTAATATAAGAACGTAAATTTCTTATGTTTATGCAATAGTTGATTCTAAAAAGACATGTTTCCTATTTACGTTATTACATGTGGAGACATAAACACTAGTTTTTCAAACGCTACTATAAAAAGAAATTTAGGCTTGACCTACGCAAGGTATAAAATCTTTTAATCGTCCTTCACTTATCCCTTATTAACACTTTACCTTATTTCAGGTGTGAAAACTTTTATCAAGTTAATTAATCACTTTATTATTCTTCAACTTATTACAGCTTAAAAGTATTTCAAAGTTTTTCCTTGTAGAAGAAAGTTAAATTCACGCAAATTATAGCTTTAGCATTACCATACATAATAAAAACCCTTTTCAAAAAATTTATTTTACGCTTAATGAATTACTCCATCTTTTAACCTCACATTAGACATTTTACGTGATATGTTTTGTCGTTAAATAAGTAGCGTGTAACGTTTTTGATATTGTTTAAACACTAGTAAGTGTTAATTTTACAATTGCTACTTAAGATATGCTTGTAAGTCGAAACTATTTAAACTTAATCTAGAAAAAAATCATTTAAAAAAAATATATATATGAACAACATTTTTTATTATTAGTATTATTAATTAAATTAAAATTGATCGTAATAACAAAACTTATGTGCTTACGAAATTGTGAATATCAAGAAGAAACCTCATTATTGTGATATGCAATAATTTTTTTTTTAAATATGAACAAAATTTTTGTTATTAGTATTATCAATTAAATTAAAATTGATTGTAATAACAAAAACTTCTGTGCTTACGAAATTGTGAATATCAAGAAGAACCTCATTATTGTGATATACAAATAAACACACGAGATTTGTATATCTAACAAAGTTTGTAACCAAATAACTTGATGTAAATATATTTTGTAATTTACCAAATAACTTAACCACAAATACTCATAGAATGTAAATTTTGAAATATAGAACGTTTTCTATTATTACTATTTTTAAATTAAACTCGTCATGAGAAAAACCTAGCAAACACGTGGAGTTATAAATTAACAGAGTAATTAACATGTATTTTTTTAATGTAGAAATAAAAACCAAAACTTAGAGAATACATTATGGCTTTTGTTAGCAATTCAATGTGTATTGATGCCGTTACTAAACAAGGCTAAATAAACGTAATTTATAGAATTATTACATTACAGGTAACACGACAGACATTAAAGATTTACAAGTAACTTAATTAACAAAAAAATAATAATAATAATAAAATAAAATAAAATAAAAATTGTTTGTTTAAAGTTAAATATTTTTTTATGATATAAGCTACTTAAAGCCTATATGTACAATATGTCCTTCATGCCCATGAAAATCCGGATTTGTTTTAAGTGTTTGGTTATTGGTACCCTCTCAATTGAAAATTTCACCCCTTTAACTTTATTTATTCATTTACTTACTTTAAAAAATATATAGTAAAACTAAAAAGCGGAAAGCACGGAATAGAAAATATAAATTTTGATAGAAAATACGGAACATCAATTGATAAAAAAACAAAGAAATAAAAACAAAAACTGATAGAAAAATAGTGTTGTACTATCGATAAAAGAATTAAATGGTGGGCCGTGTATTAAAACATGTAAAAAGATGGTAAGGGGTACCAATAGTACCACACTTGATATAAATAGGGGTGGCAATTTCTTATTCGACACGAAACCCGACCTGAAACCGACACGAAAATTAACAGGTTCGGGTTGAGCTAAATAGATTTCTGGTCAGGTTTGGGTCGACATATCTAACCCGTTTGTTAAACAGGTCAGGTTCGGGTTAGGAATAAAATAAACGGGTCGACCCGCGAACTCGTTTAAGGTTTTTTTTTTTTTTTTTTTTTTGTTAATTAAAAATTATTTATATTTAAGTATACGGGTTTAATGGGTTAAATGGGTCGACTCGCTAACCTGTTTAACTTGTTTAACTCATGTAATGTGTTAACTTTTGTATATAAATGATGTTAAATAGGTCAACCCGAAACCCATTTAACATATTCAACCCGTGTAACCTATTTAACTCGTAAACCCAAGTATATATACGGGTTAAATGGGTCAGGTTCGGGTTACGTGTAAACAGGTTAGTGTTGACGTAGCTGACCCGATGATTTAAATGGGTCAGGTTCGGGTTGGGGTTTTCCGACCCGCCAACCTGACAACCCGAACCCGCCAACCCGAACCCGACCCGAATTGCCACCCCGAGATATAAATATGAAAAAGGTTGTACTATTGGTAACCAATAACCACCTATCCTATAAAAACAAGTAATGCCTCATAGGGTTCATTTGGTAGGACGAAATGAAATGTCAAATGAACGGAATGAAGGACGTAGTGGCATAAATAATATAATGTAATTATTCATTACCGTTATTAATCATGTTTGGTTGGTATAATATGACGGAATGTAATCGATAAAAAAAGACTAAAATGTCCATTAATGATAGGAAGCTTATTTAATATGGTTGGTGAATGATGGACTTTTATTTAATTTTGATTCCATTACAAGATGTATTGAAAAAATAGAAAGTGACCCCTAAGGAATGAAAATGATTATTTTTAGTGTAATGGGTCATTACTTGAAATGAATCATTACATTGTCTTACTGTAAAACAAACAAGATTTTTTCAATCCAATGTAATAATTCTTTCCATTGATATTGTTTATTGTCTTACTTTATTCACATTATAAGACAGACTTTTTTTTTTTTTTTTTTTTTTTTTTTTTCAGTTTTACTCACTTTATTAACAGTACAAGACAATTTTTTTAATAGTTTTTTGCTCCGTATTTTTTATGTTTTACTACTTTTTACTTATCAAATTTACATTTTCTTTCATCTTTTTTCATTTTATTTTATTATTTTATAGTTTACAATAAAAGCAAAATTATTAAACAATATATATATATATATATATATATATATATATATATATATATATATATATATATATATATATATATATATATATATATATATATAGAGAGAGAGAGAGAGAGAGAGGTATTGCTTGCAATTTAAGGGTACTAATAACAAAAGTCAATGAACGATTTGTTCTCGTAGGAATGGCTTTGATTCTTCTAGGTATCACTTGCAATTTAAGGATACAAATAACTATCCTTCATTACTACTCTGCTATCTAAGCTACGAAAAAGTAGTTGTCGTATATAAGTTTTGCTAAAATGTGTCACCTAAGTATATATTAGTGTATAAATAAAAATAAAGTATAAATTCATCAAATTAAATATTCTAAGTAATTATAGTGATTTATGGGTTTTATAGGTTTGGTAAATGTTTACTAAGCGCATTTTTTGATTGGATTAGAATGTTTGTGTTAATTAGTAAATGTTTAGTAAATGTACACATATTAGCAAAACTTATACTACGTATAAGATAACTATTTTTTCGTAGCTTAGATAGCAAAGTAGTAATGAAGGATAACAAAAAAAAAAATAATAATATAGCAACTCCAAATGCATTGTTATTGTTACTATTGCCATTTCACGTACTGTATTAAAAGTTAAAAGTAAACATGAAAAACGTGCATGACCATCATATATACTTGCATGTTCTTTGATCCATTCATTCAAAACACACACTATTAGCTCCAATGCTTCCATCACCACCGCAACCACAACAAAAATCACCGTCAACCGGTGCGAAAAGATGTTGTCGTTGGATATGGGACTACTTGGCTAAGGAAATGGATGATCCCATGGCGGAAAGAAGGGCTGACTCTCTCCTAGTGGCAGCGTCCGTCATCGCTTCCATGAATTTCCAGGCAGGCTTCAGCCCGCCCGGCGTCTTCACTGCTAAACTTTTGAAACCTCTGGTGACTGCGTATCGCCAAAAAATTTCCCAGAAAACCTAGCTACCTGTACTACCTGCGGGTGTAACACCGTCCATATAGTATGATGGTTGTATGTTTTTTTATTTTCTTTTCCGTGTGTCCGTTTCTGTTTTCGTGGGTTTGTGAAACTGTGTGAACGAAATATAATACATCATCTTTGTTGAAAGCTTACGTGGCTTTCCACGTGGAGCTAGTGTTTTTAATGCTGATTTGGCATGAATAAGTTGGTAATATTATGTTTAAGGAAGTGCAAAATGTTTTTTTTTTTTTTTTTTTTTTTTTCCTCGTAATCTTAAAAGAAATGCAGCATTTTTCATGAACAATAAGCTATCCAGATTCTAAAAAATGCAGCACAAAGCTTATCGAGGCAAACACATAACATGCACTAAAAGCAGAAATTCGATACACAAGGAATGGAATAATAGAGGCAAACTACAGTTCTAATGAACTCCTACATAAGTATAAGTTCTACATTCAAGTCTCAATGAGTCTACTAGGAAAAGTGTTACAAATGGTAATTTTCATAGGTAAGGATCCAGTGAGATGAAAATTTAAAATGAGAAGGATGAGAAATAATTATAACCACACATTTGAGATGCATCGACTTGATTTAGATGCATCTCTATTTATTTAGATGCATCCTAATTAGTTTCGAAAATAATTTTGAAGTGAAAACGATGCAAAGTAATATTATAAACAAATTTGACTTGCAGAGGACGAAAAATGTATAGGATTCGTCTAACTTGATGAAATGCATCTAATATATGTATATGCATCTAATGTTTTGCTAGATAATATATTATGGTGCATCTAAAAGACTAGGGATGCATCAAATTCAAGTCGATGCATCTCAAATGTGTAGTTATAATTATTTCTCATCCTTCTCATTTTAAGTTTTCTTCTCACTTGATCCTTGGTCAATTTTCATAAACTAATTTAATAATAAATTTCTATTTATTATATTTAATTTGAGTATTTTATGCATTTTTGCATATTTTTGCATGTTTCTATACATTTTCGTGAGACTGTAGCTTACAGTCATCACAGAAAAGTCTATTTTTGTCAGTAAGTATGAATTATTCCATTTTGGATAGTTACTGACAAGTTTCGTAATTAACTGAGAGTTTTCTCATATTTTTCTGAAAAAAAACAACGCCGCTCCCGAACCGACACCACAGTATCTATGGTAACAGTCAAATAAATATATTTTTGAGTCAGTAATGACATTTTATTACATTTATGAAAAGAAAGAAAAAAACATCAATAAAAACTTTATTTTACATGTACGTGTCCAAAAACGTCAAACCGAAACTTTACGATAACATTTACGCTTAAACCGACACACGATACACCAATGAGGATCAAAATTATTTTTCCTCCACTCCCCTTTGTCCATAACCGGCCTTACATAGTTCTCCCCCACAAGTGGACAAAAATCCTCCACTAACTATCATATAATCATATTATAATTACCAAGTTTCTTTAAATAAGACACACCAATCCACACTTATCCATTTTATCCTCAAACAACTTCCTTGATCATTTTCTTTCAAAACTCACAGCTCACATCAAGAAATCAAGATCCACAAAATTTTGTTGAAGTTCAAGATAATCGGGGTGTATTTTCAAGTGTTTTGGGTTAATCGGAACGTGTTTTGGGTAAATTTGAAGCAATTTGGGTTGTGTTCTTGGTCTCCTAGCCACGTTAACCACAAACCATTGTAAGGAAACATCAAAACTTTCCTAATCTTGTTCAAATCATGTCCTTGTGTTGCTAAATGATGTTATCAAGTGCTAAATGTATATATTTTGCTAAATTGAAAAAGCTACAAGTTGATTTGTGCATGCATGTAGCTCGAGTTTTATGAAGTTTTCATAGTCATTAGAGTATTTCTTGCTTGTGTGGTAAATCTTGTTGCTTGTGGTACTAGTATAATGATACAAATGTGATTTGTGCTAATTACGTGAGTTTAAGCTCATATATACACTTTTACGCATATATACATAAATCGGCTAACATATAAAATATGAGATTATTGGGGTTTTGAAAAACATAAAATTTTGATTCAAGTGGTGAAATGGTGAAAATTATGCTTGAAAGATTATGTTTGAACACTTATCGTACACACCGTAGTTAATTGTGTTAAAAAATAAAATAAAAAATAATAATAATAAAAAAAAGACTTTTTTTGCCGGAATTAATTATTTTTGGTCGAATTGGGTTATTATGGGTCGAATTATATGGAAATTGACCACATTTGACTTTTCAAGTTAATAACTTAATTATAAGTGTTTAAATCGTTTAATTATACGGAGTAATTCGATACGTAAATGTTAACACTAAAATGAATTTTGGGCTAAATGAGTGTTTGGGCCCAATAGGGTGTTCGGTGGCAGTTGGGCCGAGCCAACAAACATTTTCTCAGGACGTACTAAGTTAGTTTTTGATATATAACGCTATATATCGTAACGTATATGGGACTAAATGGTTTTGGGCTAACTTTTGGACTAACATGCCCAATGATGAAGTTTCGACCCAATATGCATTTCGGGTGACAAAAATGAGTTTTGAAACATATTTTTGCTTTCGACGATTATTTTCATATAGTGAAACAATTTATATCGATAAATACTAAATTGAACTCATTTTTACATAAAAAGCCTAATAATTGGATTTTGGCCTAATTTTAATAAACATTGATTTTTGTTGACTTTATAAAGATTATTTCGGTTAAACCTTGATTTTGTATCGAGACTTATTGACGATAAGTAACTATAACGATAATTATGCTTATGACGATAAATACACTAGTAACGACTAATATATACGTTACGTACAAATTTTTCAAGATAGTTAACGATACATATATTTTGAGAAATTGCAATACTTGTGAAAAATGGAAACGATGAATAAACGAATGGGTCATGCCCAATTTTCTATAAATTGTAACACTTAGAGTATTTTGCTAAAATACTTGCACTTATATAGTTTCTAAATACAAAGTGTTTATTTCAAATTCTTTATAATTAAATTATATTATAAATAATAAATAATATTTATAATATAATATTCCTCCACTAACTCTATTTTATTTTCTTAAAGTCTATTTAATTAACAGAAAAGTCCAAAATCCATCCATGTGGTTTGGCTTTTGCTCGTTTTACATCCTTTTTCTTTTTTCGACTCAAAAATCATACCTTTGATATTAAAGTTGGCACAAAACCATCCCTCCGTTAGAAATATCAGTTAATGAGGACTAACGATGCAAATTATTTTCCGTTATCTCCTAACAATAGTTAAAATATTTGCATCGTTAGTCCTAATTGAGTTAAAATATCGGATCGTTAGTCCTCATTGACTATAAAGTTAAAATATTTGCATCGTTAGTCCTTATTGAGTTAAAATAATTGCTTTCTTAGTCCTCATTGAGTTAAAATATTTGCATCATTAATCCTCATTGACTATAGAGTTAAAATATTTGAATCGTTAGTCCTCATTGAGTTAAAATATTTGCATAGTTACCATCACCCACCACCCACCACCGCCACCACCACCCACCAACACCCACCACCACCGCCACCCGCCACCCACCACTACCCACGACCGCCACCACACCCACCAACACCCACCACCACCACCACCCGCCACCCACCGCCACCGCCACCACCACCCACCAACTGCACCGCCACCACCACCACCACCCACCACCACCCACCGCCACCCACCACCACCACCCTCCTCCACCAACCACCTCCACCCACCACCACCCACCGCCGCCACCACCACTATAAGTGGTGGTGGTGGTGTGTGGTGGCGGCAGCGGTGGGGGTGGTGGTGGCGGTGGTGGGTGGTGGTGGTGGCGGCGGTGGTGGTGGGTGTTGGTGGGTGGTGGTGGGTGGTGGCGGTGGTGGTGGCGGGTGGTGGTGGCGGTGGTGTTGGTGGGTGGAGGTGGTGGCGGTGGTGGTGGTGGTGAGTGGTGTTGGTGGGTGGTGGTGGCGGTGGTGGGTAGTGTTGGGTGGCGGTGGCGGTGGCGGTGGTGGGTGGTGGCGATGGTAATGATGCAAATATTTTAACTCAATGAGGACTAACAATGTAAATATTTTAACTCTATAGTCACTGAGGACTAACGATGCAAATATTTTAACTCAATGAGGACTAACAATGCAAATATTTTAACTCAATAAGGACTAACGATGCAAATATTTTAACTCTGTAGTCAATTTGGACTAAAGATACAATATTTTAACTCAATGAGGACTAACGATGCAAATATTTTAACTCTTGTTAAGAGATAACGGAAAATAATTTACATCGTTAGTCCTCATTAACTGATATTTCTAACGGAGGGATGGTTTTATGCCAACTTTAATACCACAGGGATGATTTTTTAGTTGAAAAAAGAAAAAGGATGTAAAGCGAGCAAATGCCAAACCACAGGAATCTATTTTGGACTTTTCTCTTTAATTAATTATAAACCCTAATTAATTAAATACATAATTACCATATTATACTTAATATTACACACACACACACACACACACACACACACACACACACACACACACACACATATATATATATATATATATATATATATATATATATATATATATATATATATATAGTGGGGTTATTATAAAAAGGGGCTTATAATAAAAAGTGTAGGAAGGATTGTGGGAGTGACATGTGTCACCCCCTTGCCACATCATATGACACATCATATGACACGTGTCACCCCCCCCCCCCCCCCCCCCCCCCCCCCCCCCCCCCGCCGAAAAAATTTTTTTTCCCGCCAAAAAAAAATTTTTTTTTGGGGCAAAAAAAAAAAAAAAAAAATTCCCGCCAAAAATTTTTAGTGCATCACAGTTATAAAGTTACTGCATTACGGTTATAAAGTTACTGCATCACGTTTACTGCATCACAATTATGATTTTACTGCATCACGATTACTGCATTCATGGTTTTAATGTTACTGCATCATGGTTATAAAGTTACTGCATCATGGTTATAAATAAACTGAATTATCATAAGTTTTATGCATCATATATGTATGTAACTGCACAATTAAAATACGATTCTTTTTTAAGTTTTTGTGCATCTTTATTATAAGTTACTGCATCATAGTTAATAGTTTAGTGCATCAACTATGTTGCAGTAACTTATAACCTTAATGCACTAAAATTTAAAACTGTGATGCAGTAACTTTTATAATTGTGATGCAGTAACTTTATAACTGTGATGCACTAAAAAATTTTGGCGGGAAAAAAAAAATTTTTTTGCCCCAAAAAAAATTTTTTTTTTTGGCGGGAAAAAAAAACTTTTTTTTTGCGGGGGGGGGGGGGGGGGGGGGGGGGGGGGGTGGATGTAAATGCCTTACTACAGCTGGGTGTGATAAGAGAAAGCAAGAGCAGGCATAGGACGAATGCCTTCATCGTGAAATCAGGAACAACTGTTGATCCAGTCACAGGAAAGGAGACAAAAGGAAAAGAGCGTATGGTGTTTAACTACAAGCGCCTCAATGACAATACGCACAAGGATCAATACAGTTTGCCAGGAATCCAAAGCATAATAGCCAGAGTGGGAAGAGCCAAGATCTTCAGCAAATTTGACCTCAAAAGTGGTTTCCACCAGGTGGCGATGCATCCAGAGTCCATTCCTTGGACAGCGTTCTGGGTTCCTCAAGGTTTATTTGAATGGTTAGTAATGCCATTTGGATTAAAGAATGCTCCCGCAGTCTTTCAAAGGAAGATGGATCATGTTTTCAAAGGGACAGAAGACTTTATAGCCGTCTACATCGACGATATTCTGGTCTTTTCTGAAAATGAAGAAGAACATGAGAGGCACATAAGAAAGATGCTGGAACTATGCAGAAGAAATGGGCTTATCCTGAGTCCATCGAAAATGAAGATTGGGCAACTAAAGGTCGAATTCCTAGGAGCAATAATAAATCAAGGAAAAATCATGCTTCAGCCCAACATCATCAAGAAAGTCTGTGAAGTGGACAGGCTAAGTTTGGAAACTAAGAAAGGCCTTAGAAGTTGGTTAGGCCTTCTCAACTATTGCAGACCTTACATGCCAGACATGGGCAAGCTACTTGGCCCATTATACTCAAAGGTCAGCCCAACAGGAGAAATACGCTTCAACAAGCAAGATCGAGAACTGGTGACGGAAGTCATGAAAAAGATTCAACAACTCCCGGATTTGGAGTTACCACCGGCAAATTCCTACATAGTCATTGAAACAGATGGTTGTATGACGGGATGGGGAGGTGTTTGCAAATGGAAGGAAGCTGAAAAAGATCCAAGAAGAACGGAAAAAGCATGTGCATACGCTAGCGGAACGTTCTCACCAGTAAAGTCAACTATTGACGCTGAAATACATGCAGTAATGAATAGCCTGAAAAAGTTCAAGTTATACTACCTGGATAAACCACAGATCACGATCAGAACAGATTGTCAGGCGATAATCTCATTTTTCAGCAAGTCAAGTCAGAACAAACCATCTAGGGTTAGGTGGATTAATTTCACCGACTACATCACAGGATGTGGGATGGAAGTGAAACTAGAACACATTGACGGCAAAGACAACCAACTAGCAGATACACTGTCTAGGCTAGTAAACTGTATCATCCTAGAAGATAAGGCCATTGAAGCAAAGGAAATCTTTTTGTTTCAGGAAGCAATCAAGGAAGTTCAAGAAAAGCCGAATCAATGGAGTCAGGAAGTTCTAGCAACCTTAACAAATCAGATGCTAAAGATTACCAACAATCCTTGGATCAAGAGCAACAACTCATGGAGGAAAGATCAAGGTCTCACAGAGGTCTTAGCATATCTGAAGGAAGCAAGTTCGCACTCGAAAGGATACGCATGGAGGAAAATGCTAAAGAAAATGTCCAAATTGCCCTCAATAATTTGGTACAACTGTTGCGGATCAAAGAGGAATCTGTTAGGTGTAAAGCAGGAGGAAACGACAACGCAGGAAAAGACTGGCTACCACTCATCAAAGAAGAAAGAAAACAAGTGGAAGAGCTGGCCCTCAAAACGCGTGAAGTGATCACCAAAAACAAAAGTCCTTTTTGAAGTGGGAACCTATACCTACCGCACTAAGGAAAAGCTATCTAGATGTTTAATATCTACCGTTCCTTTATGTTGTATTATTGTCCTTTATTTTTAGTGTGCTGTGAATCATCCTTTATAGTGGATTGAATCATTTGTCTATGGGGCCCAATGCGCACCCGAGATGATTATCCTGCCTATATAAGGATATAGAGGTGTATTGGTCTAGCATATCGAAAACCACATACTCTCTCAATTGTAAGCTTCTTGTTTAAAATCAATAAAAGCTTTCGTGTGTTTTCAACCTTAAAGACTTCCGCATTTTAACTCTGATTGCTTAGCATAGTAAAGAGCGCTATTCGCTAAGTAAGTTTCCCTGGAAACGACCTTATTACCAGAAAATAAGGTCGTTTCCAGGGAAACTTGCTTAGCGAATAGTGCTCTTTACTATGCTAAGCAATCAGAGTTAAAATGCGGAAGTCTTTAAGGTTGAAAACACACGAAAGCTTTTATTGATTTTAAACAAGAAGCTTACAATTGAGAGAGTATGTGGTTTTCGATATGCTAGACCAATACACCTCTATATCCTTATATAGGCAGGATAATCATCTCGGGTGCGCATTGGGCCCCATAGACAAATGATTCAATCCACTATAAAGGATGATTCACAGCACACTAAAAATAAAGGACAATAATACAACATAAAGGAACGGTAGACATTAAACATCTAGATAGCTTTTCCTTAGTGCGGTAGGTATAGATTCCCACTTCAAAAAGGACTTTTGTTTTTGGTGATCACTTCACGCGTTTTGAGGGCCAGCTCTTCCACTTGTTTTCTTTCTTCTTTGATGAGTGGTAGCCAGTCTTTTCCTGCGTTGTCGTTTCCTCCTGCTTTACACCTAACAGATTCCTCTTTGATCCGCAACAGTTGTACCAAATTATTGAGGGCAATTTGGACATTTTCTTTAGCCTTTTCCTCCATGCGTATCCTTTCGAGTGCGAACTTGCTTCCTTCAGATATGCTAAGACCTCTGTGAGACCTTGATCTTTCCTCCATGAGTTGTTGCTCTTGATCCAAGGATTGTTGGTAATCTTTAGCATCTGATTTGTTAAGGTTGCTAGAACTTCCTGACTCCATTGATTCGGCTTTTCTTGAACTTCCTTGATTGCTTCCTGAAACAAAAAGATTTCCTTTGCTTCAATGGCCTTATCTTCTAGGATGATACAGTTTACTAGCCTAGACAGTGTATCTGCTAGTTGGTTGTCTTTGCCGTCAATGTGTTCTAGTTTCACTTCCATCCCACATCCTGTGATGTAGTCGGTGAAATTAATCCACCTAACCCTAGATGGTTTGTTCTGACTTGACTTGCTGAAAAATGAGATTATCGCCTGACAATCTGTTCTGATCGTGATCTGTGGTTTATCCAGGTAGTATAACTTGAACTTTTTCAGGCTATTCATTACTGCATGTACTTCAGCGTCAATAGTTGACTTTACTGGTGAGAACGTTCCGCTAGCGTATGCACATGCTTTTTCCGTTCTTCTTGGGTCTTTTTCAGCTTCCTTCCATTTGCAAACACCTCCCCATCCCGTCATACAACCATCTGTTTCAATGACTATGTAGGAATTTGCCGGTGGTAACTCCAAATCCGGGAGTTGTTGAATCTTTTTCATGACTTCCGTCACCAGTTCTCGATCTTGCTTGTTGAAGCGTATTTCTCCTGTTGGGCTGACCTTTGAGTATAATGGGCCAAGTAGCTTGCCCATGTCTGGCATGTAAGGTCTGCAATAGTTGAGAAGGCCTAACCAACTTCTAAGGCCTTTCTTAGTTTCCAAACTTAGCCTGTCCACTTCACAGACTTTCTTGATGATGTTGGGCTGAAGCATGATTTTTCCTTGATTTATTATTGCTCCTAGGAATTCGACCTTTAGTTGCCCAATCTTCATTTTCGATGGACTCAGGATAAGCCCATTTCTTCTGCATAGTTCCAGCATCTTTCTTATGTGCCTCTCATGTTCTTCTTCATTTTCAGAAAAGACCAGAATATCGTCGATGTAGACGGCTATAAAGTCTTCTGTCCCTTTGAAAACATGATCCATCTTCCTTTGAAAGACTGCGGGAGCATTCTTTAATCCAAATAGCATTACTAACCATTCAAATAAACCTTGAGGAACCCAGAACGCTGTCCAAGGAATGGACTCTGGATGCATCGCCACCTGGTGGAAACCACTTTTGAGGTCAAATTTGCTGAAGATCTTGGCTCTTCCCACTCTGGCTATTATGCTTTGGATTCCTGGCAAACTGTATTGATCCTTGTGCGTATTGTCATTGAGGCGCTTGTAGTTAAACACCATACGCTCTTTTCCTTTTGTCTCCTTTCCTGTGACTGGATCAACAGTTGTTCCTGATTTCACGATGAAGGCATTCGTCCTATGCCTGCTCTTGCTTTCTCTTATCACACCCAGCTGTAGTAAGGCATTTACATGCTTCCCATATGTTTCCTTTTCTGCTGCTGTGATGTTGCTTAATGGCTTGTCTTCAATGGTAACTTCAGGATTCTTTAGGTCAAGGTAGCAAAGGACCTTGTTATCTTCCCAGTGTCTCATTGGTTCTTCTCCTATGTACCCTTGGTCTTGTAATTCAGCCATTAAAGGTTTTACTTTGTTGATGAACTTTGGTGAAGGGTCGTGGACTTCAATTGCCGCGATCTCTTGTATCTTCAGTCTTTCTTCATCATCAACCTCCTCTTCTTCTATTACTGCTGCAACTGTACTTGTTTCTATAGTTGTGAGGAACTTATAGAATGTGACAGTGTCTCCTTCAATCCTTAAGCCTCTTGCCATGGATCTTATAAAGTTGCAACTGACGATCATCTGTATTCCTCCACCTATCTCCATAGGAAAGGCAAAGGTGTACGGTATTTTGAACGTGTTTGTTCCTATCTTCATTTTTCCGTACTTCAGTTTCTTTCTCGCTCTTGTTGATGAATTTATTCCTGCAACCTGAGTGTTGTAGGTATTTTCTTCAAGCAATTCCTTCCGAACTGTTCTTTCATCAACACAGCACGACGTAGCTCCTGTATCTAGGATAGCCTTGAGCGTTTGAGGCTCGCATCCTTCTATTTCCACAGTAACCTCTAGATTGTAGAGATTGTTCTTCTTTCTTTGTGGTTCTGTAAACAAGACTACTTCGTTTTCTTCTCTTAGGGCACAGATCCGTTCAATCGTCTTCTGGACATCTTCATCTTCGGAATCGTCCGTAAATTCTCCATCTCTTCTTGTGCTTGTGAAGACTATCGGCTTTTTCAGTTCTGCTTCAATCTTTCGTCTATTTTCTTCTTGCCCTGCTTTTACTGCTTCAGAGTAACTTGAGAAAGTTTTCTCTTCTTGCACCTGTTTTGTTGTCTGAGCTTCTGGTTCTTTGATTTTGATGGATTTTTGTTTTCTTGGCTTTAAATCCATACTCTTCCCCCCAATTTGAAGGTTTTCCAAGTCATTGGAAAAATCTTCTTGGAAAGTAGACAGATACTTATCCTTCCAGTAAGCTGCTTCTTTCTTGAGCCTTTCGATCTCCGTCTCCTGCCACTGTATGTATTCTTGCTGTTGTTGAGTCAGTGACTTTTGGACTACTGCCTGTTTTCTTACATTCTGGTAGACTGGTGCTGAGTCTACACGTATGCCAATTTAGTTATCAGAACACATCTAACATGAGGTTATCTGGCAATCTGGGCAGTGGGCTCTTGCTCTTATGGTTGTAATTCTTTTGCAGAAGTGACATTTTGACAGTTCATAGTCATGAACTTCATTGTTAATCTGCCATCTGTGATTACAATCATGTTGCTGTCGTGTAACTTGGATCATTGGCTGCCATCCTCCTGATTTTCCTAGCCAAAACGTTTCTCCATAGTTTCGGGTGATTATGACGTTAACCATTTCATGAGATATGATCTCATTCTGGTAATCCTCCTCATCGGGCAGTATGCTGTATACGTCATCATAATCTTCTTCGCCCATTCCGACTGACACGACATCAAAGTCATCGGGAATGTCTATTGCTTGGAACATAGCTACTCTTTTGACATCCCTTTTGCTATTAGAACATTCTTTAGCGAAATGTCCTTCTTCTCCACACAGGTAACATTTGCACTTCTTTAGGTACTTCTTCTTTTCGATTCTGGCATGCGTTTCATGAGGCTTGCCTTTGTATGTAGTGCTTTTCCTGACTGAGGACTTTCCTGTGCTCTTATCTGGGTAGTAACCTTTGATCGGGATCTCCTTGCAGAAGGATAAATCCTTTAGGCTTCTATTTAGAGCTGCTTCTTTGCATATACCTTCAAGGTATTCATATGAAAATAGAATCCTTGGGATTACACCAACGGTTACTCCTGGGTACTTAGCTTCAAACTCCTTCTTTATCCTCATTCCAAGATCTCCTGGGAACTTGAACCATAGTTTTTCTGAGAGTTCTGTGCTTATGTATCCTCTTCCTGTTTTTGCCGCCAACGCCATGTAGTCTTTAAGAAACTTGACTATGTCTCTGACGTTATTACATGAGAGTTTTTCCAAATCTCTGTAGGCGTCTTCCTGCATCTTTGTAGACCCTGTTGCTGGATCTTCCATTGAGAAAACTCTTCTTATCTGGGAGATTATATTTTGAGTACCTTCAGCGCCTGCTGCTTCTGCGACTATCTTGTTGTACTCTTCTTGATAAACCATTCTCCATGACATCCACATGAGTTTCTCTGTTTCTCCTAGTAGATTTTCTATGAAATCCACCTTTTCTTGATTTGTTGCAAACGCTCTTTCTGCAACCACGTTCTTTGTAATAGAGATCCACCTTTCGAATACTTCATTAAACATTCCTATTTGGGTAGGAATCACAAAGATTGCTCCTGTTTCCAACTGTGCTGATGGAAACTGCCAGTATTCGTTGTAGCTATTGCGCCTGAAATTGGAACTTGAAGCCTTGTAATTATCAAAGAGGGGCTTCGCAGGTTGTTCAGGTCTTCCTCCGGCTGGTGGATAGATGATTGGTGTCTGAGCTATATTCCCAGGTGGGTTATATGCTCCACTTGACTCTACTCCGCTTGCAATAACTTCTTTTAGTCTTTTTAACTTCGGATAGTCGTTCCAATCAAACTGCTCTTCTCTTCCTGATGCTACTATCTCCCTTTTCATCGGGTATTCCATTTCTGGTTCCTGGTAGCATTCTTCTATCTCTTCCAGGGATTCGCACGGGGTTAAGAATTCTTCATCACTGATTCTTTTCCATCCGTAGGCTTCATAAGCGTCCCTTGGGTCTTCGTCTTCATCTGTTTCCCATCCAGATGCTACGATTTCTTCTATTGGTGTGGTTTCTGGGGGTGCATCATATCTGACCTTGTAGTCATACTTTCCAGACTCTTGTCCCAGATTATACCATCCATCCTTTTCTCCGTACCTTCGTCTAGGTTCTTCATGGATGAGTACTGCCACTCTTTCATGTCTTATCATCTCTTCGTCTGAATCTACTTCCGAATCATTTTGATTAAACTTTGGGGGTTCAGATGTGGAGGCTGGTTCATAGTTGCTGAACCTCATAGAGATTGCTCCTCCAAGCAGATTTCTCGTCTGGACATGCCTTGGCTGCATAGGTATTGGTTCAACCCGTGGGGGTTTGATTAACCAATTCTTTCCTTGAATTTCTCTGGTGTTATAAGCGACCCCTTGCAGTGCTTTGACTCCGTGACTAACGAGGTAGTCCGTGACACCTTGTATTGAGTAAGCAAACCCAACATTAGAGGTATTTGAGAGTCTTCCAACCATTCCCCTTGTGATTAGCAGATTTGCTTCACCGTTCTGCCAATTTTCATAACCTTTTGTAAGTACTGAGATCTGTATGTTCCTACAGAAATCATTTAGGGTCATCATGGTATCTGGAACTGCATAGACAATCTGGCTTCCGTGAGTCAGATCTACTTCCATGGTGGCAAGTATCGCTTGATCACCCGTCCATCTGTTGTCTCTGAAGACAACCATTGCCATCGTGCCTTGCCTTTGTCTGTGAAGGATCTGAATCCTTACTTGTAATATCCCAACATGGATAAAGGCATAGCCTTGCCTTTGGAGAGTTTCCATGCTTTCTGGCTGAATAAATGCACGGTCAACTTGATCATTTTCTGTGCATAAGATGGCTTCTTCTGATCTGTGAACATAAACCCGGTGGTTTACGTCATCGTCTCTGCTATGGTATAGCACTTCTGCTGGTACTAACCTTACTCTTTGTCTCATAGACAACCTCAACGTTTCCTGAGGGTCTATTTCTTGTTCCAACGTTCTTTCATAAGGCCTGTTTGTTAAGAGTCTTCCAACTCTCCTTAGCCTTCTTGCTGCGTTATGGATCCTTCTTTGTCCTGCCCGGTATGACCTAATTTGGTCATCGTATGTTCTTTCTGGTGTCTCGGTAGACGCTCCAGAAGTGACCGGCGCTTCTCTTCCCTTCATACTTTCTTTTCTTTATTCTTGACTTCTTCAAGAATCACGTATGGATCTTTGTATGCGTAGAACGTTCCTTTTTGTTTTTCTACCCGCTTTTCTTTTCCTTCAACCGTTAGATTCTCTAGTTTCGTGAGAACTTCACTGAGGTCAGGAGCTTCTTTACTGGTAGATGCTTCTTTGTTTTGGAACACCTGGAACTCTGCTCGTAATGCGTCTATCTTCCGGTGAAGATCTACTAAGAGCTGAATTATAGTATTATTTTGGGTGATTTCGTTTGAGATGAGGGTAAGGGTTCTCTTAGCCTCTCTGTTTGCTTTCTTGATTTGATCCTCACAATTTAAAATTCTATTATCTAATTTCTTTTGATTTTCTTCTAAGATTTTAAAATGTTTTAAACTAACACGACTTAAAAGAACAATAAATTTTAAGCAAACTTCTAAATTATTAGCTAAATCTCGTTTAGACACACCACTATCACTAGTATCTGTTAACTCAGATTTTGCAATTCAATCGTTATTATAAAATCTATTTATATCTTCTTCAAATCTTTCAGACATAAACAAACATGAAAAATATTTTTCTGGAAATTCTTATGGTTTAAAAACATACAGGTTTTTCAAGGTTCGTCAAGTAGTATCTCCTAAAGCATGAACAGATGAGCAACACTTAAAATTAAATTTTAAAGAAGAACTCTTATTTATATGATTCCTTTTATCAAAACAAGTTTAGTACTTACTTCACCCTTTCTCACCTAACGATCACTACTGCGCCTCTTGCGTCTTACCTGGATCTAGTCTATTGAAAAGTCTTTTAGCTTTCGAAAAACGTAGTTTTGATCTCCATAAAATCATAACTTTTGAAGTTTCTCTTTGAAATAAAATTAAACTTAATGCTCATAAACTCATACCTTCTGAGAATAACTACCGACTAGCCTCTAGACCTGTATTAGCTACTTAAGCTGCCATATCAAGAGCTAAACGCTCTGATACCAGAAAATAAGGTCGTTTCCAGGGAAACTTACTTAGCGAATAGCGCTCTTTACTATGCTAAGCAATCAGAGTTAAAATGCGGAAGTCTTTAAGATCGAAAACCACATACTCTCTCAATTGTAAGCTTCTTGTTTAAAATCAATAAAAGCTTTCGTGTGTTTTCAACCTTAAAGACTTCCGCATTTTAACTCTGATTGCTTAGCATAGTAAAGAGCGCTATTCGCTAAGTAAGTTTCCCTGGAAACGACCTTATTTTCGGTGGGGGTGGTGACATGTGTCATATGATGTGGCATAGGGGTGACACATGTCGCCCTCACAATCCTTCCTACACTTTTTATTATAAGGCCCTTTTTATTTTAACCCATATATATATATATATATATATATATATATATATATATATATATATATATATAGATATACGTATATATACATATACGTATATATACATATACATATACATATGTATATATACGTATATGTATATATACGTATATGTATATATACGTATATCTATATATATATATATATATATATATATATATATATATATATATATATATATACGTATACGTATACGTATATATACCTATACATATATATGTATACGTATACGTGTATATATACGTATACGTGTATATATATATACATGTATATATATATACATGTATATATATATATATATATATACATGTATATATACATGTATATATATATATATATATATACATGTATATATGTATATACATGTATATGTATATACATGTAATATATGTAGATATAATATATGTATATATGTATATATACATATATATATATATATATATATATATATATATATATATATATATATATATATATATATATATATATATAGGATAAAGATCAAATAAAAAGACAAATTTCCGTAAAAAGAATAAAAAGAATTTGTTTTTTTAAAAGTTCTCGAAAAATTCCAAAAATATTCCACAAGATCGGGTATTTTTGGAATTTTTCATGCACCAACATACAAGCGGCTCACAGAGATTGAAAAATCTCTAAAAACCATTCAAACCTTTCAGAGGGCTCATAAGCCCCTGAAAAGGGAAGAAATTTTGGGGCTGGTCCAAGAGATTAGTCAGCAACCCAAAAGAATCGAAAAAGAGACCGAAAGGCTCTCGGTCGAGCTTGAAAGAAAGCTAGCCAGAGTCGAGCACTTACTCGAGTCAGTCGAGAAGGCAGTAAAGGAAGTAGCTGAGATCCAGCTCGCATGAGCAATACCTCCTCGTACCAAGAAGCTCTTGAGAAGGTATTAAAGGAGAATCCAGATTCCCCGGCAGTTGGTTTCTTCAAAACCACTGTTGAGGATCCCAAAGTGTTAGCAGGTGCTACAGCCAACAAGGCTATCATCAAGCAAAATAACACTCAGATCCAGCTCTTAACCCAGATAGCAGAAAAGCTAGAGTCCATAGACGCAAGTCTAAAGGACCTCAGAAATAAGGTTCTCACCGGAGAATCTTCATCAACAGGAGGAATCCCCGAGGATATCCTCACGAAGCTTGAAAACCTCACGATCTCAGACAAGAAACGTGAGAAGATCCCTCAAGGAAACGTCCGAGTTTTCGAAGACCCATACGAAATCCTTGCCAAGGAACAAGACAAATATGGCAAGCGAAAGGTCTAGGACGGTTACCAGGGAACGAAGCCCAGTAATCGATGATATAAGGGGCTACCGAGCAATGGCACGAGCCAGATACAACCTCCAGGAAAGAGGAAGGAGGATAACAAGTGCCCGCACCGGAAGGCGCTTCCAAAGAACACTAGAGCAACAGGTTGATCCTGATGCTGATCTTGCGAGATCACTAGTGACAAGAGCAAGGACAGTACCGGCCGAGGTATTGTACCAATCAGGACACGGGACTACTCAGCACAGAGTATACTCCCACAGTTCTGACCAAGCGATTCTATGCCTTGAAGGACAACAGGTGGATATGGGAATGATAACTCCCAGCAGTTACCAGAGGCTAGAAAGAGAAGGCTTGCAGTATATCCACATTGGGATAATGCAAGTAAGAGTAGACATCCTCCACCAAATGCGAAGGGGTACAATGGCCCTAGTAGTCTTCAGAGACAACAGATGGAGCGATGAAAGAAGCGTAATGGCGTCTATGGAAATAGACCTGACCAATGGCGCTCAGTTGGTGTACACGGTCCCTAATGTAATGATAACTGTTGGAGATTTCGCAAGAAATATCCATATTTCAGTAAGGACCAGAGGATACGAAGGTTGGCAGGACAGTGAAGCCAACTTACTAATTACAAGAGGCTTAACAGGCAGACTATCAAACACACCCAACACGGCTTTTGCCTATGGGATACAATCGGTAACGGAATACTTAGTCAGCCGAGGGGTAAACGCTATAGAAGGAGAGCAGCGCTCTGTTGCTCAGCTCAGAGAAAGAAGGTGGGATCTCTCCCCACCAGTTCTCAACGATATCCCCCTAGCACCACAAAGTGCAAGAGTCTCACAGCTTGTAGATGGGTCCATGAGATTAAGCTTTGGACGCTACGGCCCTACTACAATAGCAGCAAATAGAGCCTTCAATCCAGACGATGAAGAAATCATGGAAGAAATAGCCATGGCTCTAGTTCAAGAGGCCGCTGAGGATTCGGAAGATCCTTGGTATCTAAATGATGCCTCAGAAGTCACAGACGAACCAGGGGTTTGTGTTTGTGAATCTGTAGCTCCTGGCTGTAGTAAAGCAGGACCGACAGTGAAGCAAGAGCACCCTGAGTTTGCAGACTCAGATGAAGAATTCGTGAACCCTTTCGCGAGTTCTAATGAAATCCAACAGGTAGTCACCGCTGGAGTATTCGATGAACAGAGGTTCTCGGCTCTCGCCGCCTTGCAAAAGGAGCACATTGTGCTATCAGCCTCGTCTCAGGTCTCAAATTACAGACCACCCAGCAACGTGCAGACAAGACCGCCTGGGTATGCACCAGCAAGAACGAACGGTGCAGGACCATCAGCAGAACCCCAGAACCCGTTTATGCGTACAAACTTGACAAATATACGCAGGGATAACTGGAACCAAAACTGGAGTTTGCCACCAGCACATGCAAATACGGGAGAAATTCTTGTTCTTCCTCAAAATCCGGCAAAAACCCAGGAGGTATTCGAGCGATGGGAAGGCTCCACAAAAGCCTACATCCTGACTCACGGATTCCAAGATGTGGACGAAAAACTCGAAATAATCGAGAACCTCCTTGGCTACGCAGAAAGATTAACCTGGCAGCAATGGCGAATGGCCTTTGCAGAAGAATATGAAGCCCTAAAGGCTATAGCCACAGGAACGCAAGGAACACGCAACATTCTTACCCAGATAAGAAGAGTGTTTACCTTGGAAGATCCCACAACTGGATCCACAGCCATCCAAGACGAAGCGTACAGAAACCTGGAACGCTTGCAATGCAAAGATCTCTCTGATATAGCACTATATATCAAGGACTTCGGTGATCTTGCCGCCCAAACCGGAAGGCAGTTCATAGGAGGTGAGCTATCGGAGAAATTCTGGATGAAGATGCCTGATCAGATAGGCATGGAAATCAAGGCAGCATTTGAAGCAGCCTACCCAGGGAACACCATCGGTGTTTTCCCAAGAATCTACTTTGCCGCAAAATATTTAACAGAAGTATGCGCTAAAGCCACTATGCAGAACAGAATAAGAAAGCTAAATTTCTGCAAAGACTACCCAGTCAAAGGCTACTATCCGGCAAAGAAAGATAAATCCTTAGGTGCGAGAAAATCAAAGACCTACAATGGTAAACCTCACCACTCTCATGTGCGTGTGGAACGAAGCAAGTACCTGAAGGACAAGAAGTGCAAGTGTTTCTACTGCGGAGAAATGGGACACTTTGCTAGAGAATGTACAAAAGACGTCAGAAATGTACAAAGAGTAATGATCGTTGAAGGACTCGACATCCCTGAAGATTATGAAATCGTGTCGGTCGATGAAAACGATGATCCAGAAGACGTCTACTCTCTATCTGAAGGAGAGGACTGTACAATAAAGAGGGCCCTAGGAGAAGCCCTAGACAACGAATACTGCTACGTGCTACACTTCTACGAAGAGGAAGAAGACGGATGGTCTTTCTCTCAGAAAACACAAAAGAAGAAGCAGTATAGGGAAGAAGACGGTTGGTCCACGCTAGGACAACCATCAGGAAAGTTTGACTACCAAGTCAGATACGATGCCCCTGAAAGCGCAAACATAGCTTTCGAAGACATCACACCAACCAGATGGGATGATGAAGAAGAGCAATCCCACCAGGAGAATGAGCATACTGAAGAGCTAAATGAAGAGTATGATAGTACTATGGAACAGCACTATTGTATGGTCTTCCTCAAAAGTACAAAGACCTACTATATGGGAAAGGTAGAAGGTCATAGAATGCTCAAGGAAGTTACAGAGGAACAGCATGAATGCACTCATGCCTGGCAAAATGAAGTCATGGACATACAGTACAAAAAATGTCACTTCTGTAGCTCTCAAACTGAGGAAAGGATACACTGCCCCAAATGCACGCTCACAGCATGCCCTTTATGTTGTGACTACTATTGTGGTCAATCCATGATCAAGAAGGCAGGAATCAACACAGGGTCAGAAAATGATGAAATAGACTACAAGGGTCTGTTGAAAGAATGGATAGATTATGCTGAACACCTCAAAGAAGAGAAGGCAAAGCTGGAGGAAGAAAACCAACAGCTTAAGATGGAACTAAAACTCCTCAAGGACAAAGAATTAGAAAGAATTCTTATAAAAGAAGCAGAGGAATTAGAACTATCGAAGAAGAGGCAGGAACAAGAAAAACAGGAAGTAAATTGGGACAACTGGGATCCCAAAGGAAATGTTCCACCGCCTAAGCCAGAAGCACCAAAAGTAGCCGTAACGCCTACTTACAGCCAAGCTGTTAGTTCAGGAAAAATGCAAGAACACACTGTTCTGTGCCTAGCTCAAGATATCCCTGAAGAAACAATAGCTATGTGGCGACAGGTTACAAATCAAGAGGAGCAGGATGAACAACTGCTCGCAGCAGCTGAACAAAAGGCAAGAGGAAAGATCAATATGCTTTACAACCTGGATGTCTCGATTGACATCGACAACGAAAAGATGATCACTCTCAACGCCATACTGGACACCGGAGCAACCAATTGTTGCCTCAACATGGATGCGGTTCCAGAATCAATGCTTGAAGATGCCAAATTCAGAGTACAATTCAATGGCGTTAACTCTGTACAAAGCGTTGATAAACAGCTAAAACCTGGAAAAATGTGGATCTCGGAACACTGGTTCAGGATGCCACTAGTCTATGCCTTTAAATTAAAAGTCTCAAATATCCAGATGATTCTCGGATGTAACTTCATCAGAAGTATGCATGGAGGAGTAAGGCTAGAAGGAAACCAGGTTACCTTCTACAAAAACATAACAACAGTCCAAACGCGGATCGCCGCCCCATTTACCGAAGTTGTTATAGAAGGTTGTGATGAAGAAAGTTTCCCGATGGAAACTTCCTCTTTTAAGGAGGGTGGAGGTGGTGTATGAGTAAAAAATTTTCAGGCAGAAGTCGAAGATATAGAAGATTTTGCCGACGAAAATGAAAGGTGTGCCATCAATGAGCTAATCGAAGAAGATCGAATTCTTGCTCACACCTTGGCAAAACCCTACCCCCACTTTGAGCAAAGATTCTCTGTTTTGCTCAACAGACTGAAAGAAAACGGGATCATCGGAAACAACCCGTTAAGACATTGGCAGAAGAATAAGATAAAATGTCAACTGGACATAATAAATCCTAGTATGGTCATACAGGATAAGCCAATGCAAGCAGTAACAGCCCTGAAGGAAGAACTTTACAGGAAAAAGATCGACGAGCTCTTACAACTTGGAGTCATTCGCAGAAGCTCAAGCCGTCATCGATCCAATGCCTTCATGGTGCTATCAGGAACAACTATTGATCCGAAAACCGGAAAAGCGGTCCATGGAAAGGAACGATTGGTGTTCAACTACAAAAGGTTGAATGACAACACCAATAAGGATCAATACAGCCTACCAGGAATCCAAACGATCATACAGCGAATTGGGAATTCAAAGATATTCTCAAAGTTCGACCTCAAAAGCGGTTTCCACCAGGTAGCAATGCACGAAGACTCTATCGACTGGACAGCGTTCTGGGTCCCTAGTGGTCTTTTCGAATGGCTTGTCATGCCATTTGGTCTAAAGAATGCCCCGGCAGTATTCCAGAGAAAAATGTACGACTGTTTCAGAGGCACTGAAGCATACATTGCAGTATACATCGACGACATTCTGGTATTCTCCAATAATGAACGAGAACATGCAGAACACTTAAAAAAGATGCTGCAGATATGCGAAGACAATGGGTTGGTCCTCAGCCCATCAAAGATGGTTGTGGCACAAAAGGAAATTGAGTTCCTAGGAGCAGTCATCAATGAGCAATCCATAAAACTTCAGCCCCACATTGTAAAGAAGGTGGTGGATTTCGACAAAAAGAAACTCATGACAAGACAGGGGATGCAGTCATTCCTCGGAATTCTGAACTACGCCAGAGCCTACATACCAAAGCTAGGACAGCTAGTCGGGCCTCTCTATTCAAAGACCAGTATCAACGGAGAGAAGCGTATGAATCGACAGGATTGAGCCCTGATTGATCAAATACAAGCCCAAGTCCAGCAACTTCCGGACTTAAGCCTACCCCCAAGAAATGCTTTCATCATCATAGAAACCGACGGATGTGCGGATGGATGGGGAGGAGTCTGTAAATGGAAGCCCAAGCCCAAAGACCCAAAGTCAAGTGAGCAGGTTTGCGCTTATGTCAGTGGAACTTTCAGGACGCCACAGTCCACCATTGATGCAGAAGTTCAAGCGGTTATAAAAAGCCTGGAGAAGCTCAAGATCTATTACCTAGATAAGAAGGAGCTCCTGATCAGAACGGATTGCCAAGCAATCGTCAGCTTTTTCAACCGATCAAGCCAGCACAAGCCAAGTAGAATACGGTGGGCAACCCTTGTGGATCACGTGATCAATCTGGGAATTGAAGTCACATTCCAGCACATCAAAGGCGAAGACAACAAGCTAGCGGACACCTTGTCCCGATTAATAACCTTTGCTGTTTTGCAGGATAACCATAAGGATACAGAATGGAGCAAGAAGGTCAGCCACGTCGGCTCAGCTTTAACAGAATCCCTGCTTTTACAGGACGACCAGAAGGAAGAGGCTATGTCTCTAATATCCAGCTACATCCACCAAAGTTTCCCTACCTTCTCTCATACGAAGGAATACTCAGGATGTACGAAGTCCAAAAGGCCGCAGGAATCCCAATGGATAAAGCCAAACAGGTTGAAGACCAGCTCAGAAGAATCGAAGCCGAAGCAGCGCGGAGAGTCTCACTCGCAGTCTCAGAAACCCTGGAAAGAATGGAAGAAATCAAAGGAATTTACATCCTTAGAAGAAAACTTCTCCAGAATAACGCAACTAGAGACAACTATGCCACAGGACTACCGCCACACCTCACAAGGAGGATCAAGGAGATCAGTCAGATTCAGGCCGCCCTGATCGACCAATCTCAACAGTTAGAAGGGATCCAAGAAGAAATGACGTCATATCCTTTCTAGCTTCTAGAAGAAGGGTTAAGCAATCGTCATTGCTTACCTCATAACCCCATAATCCAAAAGAGTGGAACGCGTGAAGAAGTGGACCCCTCCACGTTCAATGCCGTGTTCAATTATTTTTACTTTTGTTAGTGGTATTCAGTGTGCCAGCCACTATCTTTTGTTTTCTTATGCATTATTGTTGCTTTTGTAAGAAAATAGCGTGTAAAGGAGATTCCCTTAGCTGTAAAGGTTGAATTATTGGCCACGATAGCCAAATTTATACCTACCCCCTTATCTCCTAAGTAGTATTTATAGGGTTTGATATCTCATATCTCAGAGCATCAGACAATCCACGAACTGGAACAAGTCTTACTCTGAAAACCCACAGTTGTAAAATATTTCCAGTTTTAATACAAGTCTTCCGCAAAAACTCTGAATGTTCCAATCTTAAATTCCGAACTCACAGTAGTCAGTAATTTTTGATTGTTGAGATCCTAGATAACGTGACCTCAGAGGTAACAATTGGTTGCTCCGGTGTCCAGTATGGCGTTGAGAGTGATCATCTTTTCGTTGTCGATGTCAATCGAGACATCCAGGTTGTAAAGCATATTGATCTTTCCTCTTGCCTTTTGTTCAGCTGCTGTGAGCAGTTGTTCATCCTGCTCCTCTTGATTTGTAACCTGTCGCCACATAGCTATTGTTTCTTCAGGGATATCTTGAGCTAGGCACAGAACAGTGTGTTCTTGCATTTTTCCTGAACTAACAGCTTGGCTGTAAGTAGGCGTTACGGCTACTTTTGGTGCTTCTGGCTTAGGCGGTGGAACATTTCCTTTGGGATCCCAGTTGTCCCAATTTACTTCCTGTTTTTCTTGTTCCTGCCTCTTCTTCGATAGTTCTAATTCCTCTGCTTCTTTTATAAGAATTCTTTCTAATTCTTTGTCCTTGAGGAGTTTTAGTTCCATCTTAAGCTGTTGGTTTTCTTCCTCCAGCTTTGCCTTCTCTTCTTTGAGGTGTTCAGCATAATCTATCCATTCTTTCAACAGACCCTTGTAGTCTATTTCATCATTTGCTGACCCTGTGTTGATTCCTGCCTTCTTGATCATGGATTGACCACAATAGTAGTCACAACATAAAGGGCATGCTGTGAGCGTGCATTTGGGGCAGTGTATCCTTTCCTCAGTTTGAGAGCTACAGAAGTGACATTTTTTGTACTGTATGTCTATGACTTCATTTTATATATATATATATATATATATATATATATATATATATATATATATATAAGATTAATATGATCCACACAAATGGTATCAGAGCCAGTGCTCTATTTTGAAGAGGTAATGGTATTTAATTTATGAAAAATGAGTTTTAAAACTTATTCCGATAGCAAGATAGAATAAGTTATATATTAAATGAATACATATCTGAGTTGGTAAGCCCTGTCGATCGGTCGGTTGGAATTAGCAGCAACATGGAGAGTCAGATTGCCGTACCACGACGATATGGGGGTGTTCCCGGGGAATTTTTTATTCAGGTAATGTAAAACCTACTCTATCAAACCTTATTGAAATAAGATTTAAAAATCATTATGAATAGATTTTCAAGATTATTACTAAATCAAAAGGAAAATACTTCTTCTGATATTGAAGAAGAACATGATCATTTAAATTCTATAGAAGTATCAATAGCCAATGTAGAAAATAGTCTACATAATTGGAATATACCCAGAGTAGAAATTAGAACTTTATATAAACAAGGACTTTTGATTGGTTTCAAAGTTATTCTATTAAAACTGCTGAAAAAACTATACCTTTATTAAGAAATCAGCAAGAGATAAAATTATTTTCTTCAAGAGCTATAAATGAACATAGAAAAAAAATTTAATTTTTACATATTGGATTAGTTCAAGTAGCTATGAAACCGATGACTAGATTTGGCATTAATGCTCATATATGTATTGTATTAAGAGATGCTCGATTAACGAATTTTAATCAGTCATTATTAGCTTCAGGGGAATCTAATATATGTAATGTTCCAATATATTTTCAAGCCTATCCTGATTATACAATATCTTTATTTGATGAAAATATATTAGACGTCTTAACATTAAATTTACAATTAAAAAAAATTGAAATAAAAGAAGGATCTGATCCACTAGTTTTAATATATAGAGTATATTATAAAACTATGACTACTACTATAGAACCAAAATATAAAAAGGAAAAATCTATTAATGAGACTTTGCTTATAGTATCTAATTTTCAAAATTCCAATATAACTGTTCCTAAAAGAATTAAATGGGATGAAATTATTAGAAATCAAACATGGAATTTTAAAGAAATTATAGAACCAAAGCCCCTAGAAATTAATAATCAAGTAAATAATATTATAGATCATTCTAATGGTAATATAGATATAATATTTAGAAATGATAAAATAAGTTCGGCTAGATACTCATGTCATATCCCATCCACATCAACTAATATTCCAAATCTAATAAGAACACAGTCTATAAAATTTAAAGGAGTAGATTTTAAAACATCAATTCCTAAATCATCATATGAAGATGATAATACAAGTGATGAATTTATCGATCAACCTACTAGATCTGAAGTAGAATATTATAAAGAAAATTATAAGTGATGCAAAAACACAATTAAGAAATAATAAAAACCAAAAACATATTAATTATTTAAGAAGATTATATAAACAAGAAAAATTGATAAGATCAGATATAAAAAATGTTAAAAATATGAAAAAAGAAAATTATACATTTGTTAGCTTTGGAAGTTTTTGAAATTGTGATATAAATTGGGCTTTAAAAGTATTAAATGATAATTTAAAAATGACGCATGATAAGATAGACATAGAAAGATCACAATTAGCTATTTGTTAATATGAGTTTATATCAACATAATCTTAAAAATATTTAAAGAATAATTATTTACAGGAGAATATATTATTAGTAGAAAAGCACATAAAGATATGATATTAAATTTAATCTTACAAAATCTCTATTTAAAAGAAAAATTAGAACAATTAAAAAGATTAGTTCATTAAAATATGGAAGTAATAAATAATATTCCCTTTAAAATGGAAATAAATTTTTTAACAGATGAAATGTTTAATAACTATAATAATGAAAAATTAATATGATATTATTTAAAATTGGATGAAAAAGAAAGAATGTTGCATAATATAGATTGGCAATTATATATTGTTAATAATGAAGTAAATATTTCATTTTTTATATGGTTTCATTTATATAGTATAAAACAAAAAATTAATTTTCCCTTTATAGAAAAAATAGAAGTCACTACAGATGACATAAATAAAGTATATTATGACCCAAAATCTAAAAATCCTATAATAAGTCCACATCCACCTTGTCAAGATATTATAATTAAAAAAGATAATGAGGAATATATAGGACAACCCCTATCTAAACATGATAATAATGATAAGAAATCGTTATCAACAATAATATATCAAAATAATTATACAAATGAAATGTTAAATACTATAGGGCAACAACTAGATAGAATAGAAAATAATAAACAAGTTAGTACGTCATCAAATAATGAAAAGAAAAATAAAATAGAAGAAAATCCCTTATTTGTACCATATAATATTGATACAACAATTAATTTAGGAAAACAAGATTCTATATTGAGAGAAATTGAAAATAAATTAGCTAAATTAAATATATCCAATGAAAATATAAATGTTATAAATAAAAATGATTCAAAAGATAATATATCAGAATTAGAAGGACAATTTGATTATGAGATAAACAAAATAAAAAATAATTATTATACACCAAAACCAGAAACAAGAAATTATTATCCTAGACCTACACCACCAGATTTACAATATGAAAAACGTCATACTTTAGTTCAATCTAGATATGATGGTAGCTGTATATATGAATGGAATATAGATGGCTGTTCAGAATACCAAATTATAAATTTATTACAAGAAATGACTATGGCTTCTAATGCCTATAAGTCACATAATAATGATGATGAACAAAGGGTTTTTAAAGCTTTAATTAGTGGCTTTACTGGAAGTTTAAAAGGATGGTGGGATATGTATGTCTCACAAGAAGAAAAAGAAATAATATATAATGCTAAAAAGACTATTATAAAAAAAGAGAATAATTTAGAAGTTGAAACTGAAGTAAATGATTGCGTTAATACTTTAATTTTTGCTATACTTAAAAATTTTGTAGGAAATCCAGCAGCTTACCAAGATAGAAGTGCTACTGTTTTATTAAACCTAAATTGCAGAAAATTACAAGATTTTAGATGGTATATGGATGTTTTTCTATCTAAAGTAATGCTTAGGTCAGATTGCAAAGAAGCATATTGGAAAGAAAGATTTATAGCAGGATTACCTAAGTTATTTGCAGAAAGAATAAGAAATAAATTAAATATTGAATTCAGTAATTCTATACCTTATAAAGAATTAACTTATGGAGAAATAATAAATTATGTCAATTGAGAAGGATTAGCTATATGTTCAGATTTAAAACAAAAAGCTAAAATTAAAAAAGAAGGTATTAACAATAGAAATGAATTAGGAAATTTTTGTGAACAATATGGATATGAACCTTTAAAGTTACCATCATCAAACAAGAAATACAGAAGAGAAAAGAGATATAAAAAAATTAGAAAACCTATAAATAATTATGTACAAGATAATAAAAATGAAAATTATAATAAAAAGTATAAAAATAAAAGAAATAAATTTAATTATAATAGAGAAACAAAAAATATGATAATAGGCTATAAATGTGGAAAACCTGGTCATATCTAGAAATTGTTACACTAAAGCGAAAATAAATGAATTAAATATACCAGAAGAATATAAAGAACAAATTCTTAAAATAATAAATGAAGAGTCTAGTGAATCTGATATATCTGATTATAGAGAAGATTTAAATATAGTAAAAAATGAATCAAGTAGTAGTAATGAATCAGAAGAATGTGAATGTTTAGGTAAATGTGTTTGTGAATATAAGATAAATGGTATAACTAATGATAATGAAGAGATTAAAATATTAATTAAATTAATAAAAAAAATTGAAGATAAAGAGGTAAAAATAATATATTTAGACAAATTAAAAGAAAAAATAAAAGAAAATAATATTATAGAAGAAACACAAGACTATAATCTTATGGAAATATTTAAAAGATTTAATAAGGACACTAAACCTGTAACTATTCCAGAATTACAAGAAGAAATAAAAACAGTTAAAGCAGAAATTGCTATCATCAAACAAAGAATGAATATATTAGAGAAAGGAAAAGAAAAAGAAGTTGAAAACAAAGATACAGGAACATCTAATAATTTTGTTATAAATTATATACAAAGTATCAGCACTCAAAGATGGTATATCAAAGTAAATATCGTAATAAATAATGATTATAAATTATCAATAATTACTCTGGTTGACTCTGGAGCAGATTTAAATTGTATCCAAGAAGGATTAGTACTGGTCAAATATTATGAAAAGTCATCACAAATATTATCTGGAGTTACTCGAGATAAATTAAAAATATGATATAAATTATCAAATGTTCATATTTGTAACAATAATTATAGTTATAAAACAAACTTAATATTAGTAAAAAATATGGGTTCTCAACTTATTTTAGGACAACTATTTATAACACAATTATATACATTTAAAGTTAATGAAAAATGATTAACTATAAAAGTTTTGGGAAAAAAGATATTATTTGAATTTGCTATACCAATGACAACAAAAGAAATAAATATTATAGAGAATATAAAGAAACATATAGAATATTTAATAAACGAAATAAATGACAAAAGAATAAACAATCATTTACAAACTACCATTATAATAGACAAAATAAAACAAATAGAAGGAAATTTCAAAAGAAACGTTTGTGCTACTACCCCTAATGCTTTTTGGAAAAGAAAACAACATATTGTTAGTTTACCTTATATAAAAGAATTCAATGAAAAAGATATTCCCACTAAATCAAAATCTATACATATGTCTCAAGAATTAGTAAAACATTGTGAAAAAGAAATACAAGAGGATAAAAAACTAATAAGACACTCAAAGTCTCCTTGGTCTTGCTCAACTTTTTATGTCATGAATAGTGCTGAAATTGAAAGAGGAGTACCAAGATTAGTTATAAATTATAAACCACTAAATAAAGTATTACAATGGATTAGATATCCTATTCCAGATAAAAGAGATTTATTAAAAAGATTATATGATTCAAAAATATTTTCAAAATTTGATATGAAATCAGGTTTCTGGCAAATACAAATAGAGGAAAAAGATAAATATAAAACAGGATATAATGTCCCTTTTGGTCATTATGAATGGAATGTTATGCCTTTTGGTTTAAAAAATACTCCTTCAGAATTTCAAAATATAATGAATGATATAATTATTCCTATAAATAGTTTTGCTATAGTCTATTTCGATGACATTTTAATATTTTCTCGAAATATAGATCAGCATTTTAAACATTTAAATATATTCTATAATCTTATATATAAAAATGGTTTGGCCGTCTCTCCTACAAAAATAATTTTGTTTCAAACAGAAATAAGATTTCTAGGTCATAATATAACCCAGGTAACAATTAAACCCATAGAGAGAAGTTTACAATTTTCTAATAAATTTCCAGATGAAATTAAAGATAAAAAATAATTACAAAGGTTTTTAGGATGCTTAAATTATATTCATGATTTCTTTAAAGATCTGGGAAGTATATGTAAACCATTATATGATAGACTAAAGAAAAATCCTGAACCTTGGTCAGAGAAACATACCCAAGTAGTTAAATAAAAAAAATAAAATAAAAGAATTACCTTGTCTAACTATACCTAATCCAGAAGCAAAACTTATAGTTAAAACAGATGCAAGTGATGTCGGATATGGAGGAATATTAAAACAAAAATTAAAAAATAATGATAAAGAACAATTAGTAAGATTTTTCTTAGGATCTTGGAACAATACTCAAAAGAATTATTCTATAGTTAAAAAAGAAGTATTAAGTATAGTTTTAAATATTAAAAAATTTGAAGATGATTTATATATGAAACCCTTTTTATTAAGAGTCGATTGTTCTTCAGCAAAATATATTTTAGAAAAAGTTGTTAAAAATTTAATTTCTAAACAGATTTTTGCAAGATAGCAAGCTATATTAAGTAATTTTGATTCCGATATTGAAATAATAAAAGGAGAAAACAATTCTCTTCCAGATTTCTTATCAAGAGAATTTTTACAGGGATTAATTCAAACAAGAAACCTATTATTCCTATACCAAGGCCTAGATTAACTTCTCCATCAACCCCTTCAAATATATCTCAGAACAGATTCACACCTTTATCCTCATTTTCTCAATATCCACGAAGGACTTTATCCCCTTTCTCACCCAACCAAACATCTCCAAGAGCAACTTACTCAGCCTTAGCTTCCATACCAAATAATATTCCAAGTCAAAATCCTTATTTATCAACTGCTTCATCTTCCAATATGCTTAAAAATCCTAATAAACCAGATTCCAAAGTAAATCCAAATCGCCAAGTTGTTAAGATTCTTGAACCTGAAGAAGAAGAAAAGTTAAATCAAAGTTTTTGTACTCTTATCAAATATATTTTTCCCAATAATACTCATTTTTATAACAATGATTTTCAGATAAGAGAATATTATGAAACAATTCTAGTAGAAAGTGGATCTATTGTAGTTCTTCATACTCCAGACCGTGATAATCCAGAGCTTATTGGAAGCTCCAAAGTCAAAATACTTAAAGTTTTATCTTTAGAAGATTGGGGAATTAAACCTTATACCAACAAAGTTTTAACCCGTTTTCCAGAATATCCAGGATACAATTATTATGATTATCAAGAAGCTTGGTCAAAAGCATTTTTTCTAAGAAATCATCGACATACATGGTTTTTTCGATTTAATGAAGTTTTCCCAAATAAATATCCAAGATGGTTCGTTAAATGGTTTAGATACATGAGAGCTTTTCCAGAAATGTTACCTCCAAAAGTTTTACAAGGATATCAAAAATATAAGTCAGTTTTTTCTCAAGAAAGTATCCCTCAGTTTGAATGTACTTTACAGTTTATGAGTATATTTAAACTTCTTTGGATCATGTCATGGAATTATAAAAAGGAAGAAGCAGAAGGAACTTCTCCTCCTCTTCTTGTAAGAGAATTCAGTGCAAGATGGTGGGATGCAGTTTCAGAAAATCAAGGCGACGATAAAGCAGTTATGAATTATTATAACAATCTTGTCAGATCACCAAGTCCAGGTCCTTTTTCAAACAAGTCTTATACAGATGAAGAGGCAATAAACAGAATACAAGGGTGCAAATCAAGAGAGGAAATACAAAAGATTTTAAATGATGTTCGAAGATCTCCTACTCCAAGTGAATAAATATATCAAGACTCTCAAGACCCATATGAAGAAGATGAATATTTAAGTTAAACCAATTATATTAAAGTTTTCAAAATTATTATATCAAAAATGTAAGATAAACATGTCAAGTCTTTATATTAAAGTAATAAATCAATAATCATCCATCAAACAATAATGAAGTGAAGACAAGATACTTTTACAAAAGAAGAACAATAGTTGAAGACAAGATCATCCATTATCATAAGAAGACAAGCAACTTTTATACAAAGAAGAATTATGGCCGGCAAAGGTTTGTAATTGAAAGATAGTGCAGCACATGATTGAAGACTTTTTGGATACCAACAAAAGACTTTATAAAAGAAAAAGTACAAGTGAAAATAATTGAAGATGCTACCGGCATTTGTAAGTAAAAGAGCAATAATAGAGCAAGTAAACCGACTTCTCAAAGTTGAATCTCAGCTATAAAAAGGAAAGATCTCAAGAGTTCAAGACAAGTTTTCATTTTATGAAGAAAAAACAATCCATTGTATTATCCACCACCCAATGTTCAAAAACTTTAGATTTTCAAATTTGTATATCTCCAAGTTCTTCTATAGTTCAGTCAATTCCCATTGAATCTCCTTGTAATAATTCAGAAACAAATAATAAAGGTATCATTTTATAATTCTCTTTTTAATATTATACTTTGCTTTTATACAAAATCATTTTCAGTTTTCTTAATCATTTTTCAATTAGTGAAACTAGAATACAAATGAATAATAATCATAATCGTTATTATAGTCATTTTCTAAAATTTCTATATACTCAAAGAAAAACTATGTTACGAGAAATAGAACATGTCAAGAACGAATTAAAAGAAAACAAAAAGTTTATATATATTGGTTTTCAGAATATTAATATAAATTGGTATTATAAAACATTAGAAAATAGTTTAAAAAAAATATGAGAACAATCATAGTAATAAGATCTAAACTAGTTATTTGCTAATACTAATACTTTATTAATACGATCCAATAACTAGTTTAGATCTCATTATTATGATTGTTCTCATATTTTCTTTTAAACTATTTTCTAATGTTTTATAATACCAATTTATATTAATATTCTGAAAACCAATATATATAAACTTTTTGTTTTCTTTTAATTCGTTCTTGACATGTTCTATTTCTCGTAACATAGTTTTTCTTTGAGTATATAGAAATTTTAGAAAATGACTATAATAACGATCATGATTATTATTCATTTGTATTCTAGTTTCACTCATTGAAAAATGATTAAGAAAACTGAAAATGATTTTGTATAAAAGCAAAGTATAATATTAAAAAGAGAATTATAAAATGATACCTTTATTATTTGTTTCTGAATTATTACAAGGAGATTCAATGGGAATTGACTGAACTATAGAAGAACTTGGAGATATACAAATTTGAAAATCTAAAGTTTTTGAACATTGGGTGGTGGATAATACAATGGATTGTTTTTTCTTCATAAAATGAAAACTTGTCTTGAACTCTTGAGATCTTTCCTTTTTATAGCTGAGATTCAAACTTTGAGAAGTCGGTTTACTTGCTCTATTATTGCTCTTTTACTTACAAATGCCGATAGCATCTTCAATTATTTTCACTTGAACTTTTTCTTTTATAAAGTCTTTTGTTGCTATCCAAAAAGTCTTCAATCATGTGCTGCACTATCCTTCAATTATAAACTTTTGCCGACCATAATTCTTCTTTGTATAAAAGTTGCTTGTCTTCTTATGATAATGGATGATCTTGTCTTCAACTATTGTTCTTCTTTTGTAAAAGTATCTTGTCTTCACTTCATTATTGTTTGATGGATGATTATTGATATATTACTTTAATATAAAGACTTGACATGTTTATCTTACATTTTTGATATAATAATTTCGAAAACTTTAATACAATTGGTTTAACTTAAATATTCATCTTCTTCATATGGGTCTTGAGAGTCTTGATATATTTATTCATTTGGAGTAGGAGATCTTCGAACTTCATTTAAAATCTTTTGTATTTCCTCTCTTGATTTGCACGCTTGTATTCTGTTTATTGCCTCTTCATCTGTATAAGACTTGTTTGAAAAAGGACCTGGACTTGGTGATCTGACAAGATTGTTATAATAATTCATAACTGCTTTATCGTCGCCTTGATTTTCTGAAACTGCATCCCACCATCTTGCACTGAATTCTCTTACTAGAAGAGGAGGAGAAGTTCCTTCTGCTTCTTGCTTTTTATAATTCCATGACATGATCCAAAGAAGTTTAAATATACTCATAATCTGTAAAGTATATTCAAACTGAGGGATACTTTCTTGAGAAAAAACTGATTTATATTTTTGATATCATTGTAAAACTTTTGGAGGTAACATTTCTGGAAAAGCTCCCATGTATCTAAACCATTTAACGAACCATCTTGGATATTTATTTGGGGAAACTTCATTAAATCGAAAAAACCATGTATGTCGATGATTTCTTAGAAAAAATGCTTTTGACCAAGCTTCTTGATAATCATAATAATTGTATCCTGGATATTCTGGAAAACGGGTTAAAACTTTTTTGGTATAAGGTTTAATTCCCCAATCTTCTAAAGATAAAACTTTAAGTATTTTAACTTTGGAGCTTCCAATAAGCTCTGGATTATCACGGTCTGGAGTATGAAGAACTACAATAGATCCACTTTCTACTAGAATTGTTTCATAATATTCTCTTGTCTGAAAATCATTGTTATAAAAATGAGTATTATTGAGAGAAATATATTTGATAAGAGTACCAAAACTTTGATTTAACTTTTCTTCTTCTTCAGGTTCAAGAATCTTAACAACTTGGCGATTTGGATTTACTTTGGAATTTGGTTTATTAGGATTTTAGGCATATTGGAAGATGAAGCAGTTGATAAATAAGGATTTTGACTTGGAATATTATTTGGTATGGAAGCTAAGGCTGAGTAAGTTGCTCTTGGAGATGTTTGGTTGGGTGAGAAAGAGGATAAAGTCCTTCGTGGAGATTGAGAAAATGAGGATAAAGGTGTGAATCTATTCTGATATATATTTGGAGGGGTTGATGGAGAAGATAGTCTAGGCCTTGGTATAGGAATAATAGGTTTCTTGTTTGAATTAATCCCTGTAAAAATTCTCTTGATAAGAAATCTGGAAGAGAATTGTTTTCTCCTTTTATTATTTCAATATCGAAATCTAAATTACTTAATATAGCTTGCCATCTTGCAAAAATCTATTTAGAAATTAAATTTTTAACATCTTTTTCTAAAATATATTTTGCTGAAGAACAATCGACTCTTAATAAAAAGGGTTTCATATATAAATCATCTTCAAATTTTTTAATATTTAAAACTATACTTAATACTTCTTTTTTAACTATAGAATAATTCTTTTGAGTATTGTTCCAAGATCCTGAGAAAAATCTTACTAATTGTTTTTTATCATTATTTTTTAATTTTTGTTTTAATATTCCTCCATATCCGACATCACTTGCATCTGTTTCAACTATAAGTTTTGCTTCTGGATTAGGTATAGTTAGACAAGGTAATTCTTTTATTTTATTTTTTATTTGTTTAACTACTTGGGTATGCTTCTCTGACCAAGGTTCAAGATTTTTCTTTAGCCTATCATATAATGGTTTACATATACTTTTCAGATCTTTAAAGAAATCATGAATATAATTTAAGCATCCTAAAAACCTTTGTAATTGTTTTTTATCTTTAATTTCATCCGGAAATTTATTAGAAAATTGTAAACTTCTCTCTATGGGTTTAATTGTTCCCTGGGTTATATTATGACCTAGAAATCTTATTTCTGTTTGAAACAAAATTATTTTTGTAGGAGAGACTGCTAAACCATTTTTATATATAAGATTATAGAATATATTTAAATGTTTAAAATGCTAATCTATATTTCGGGAAAATATTAAAATATCATCGATATAAACTATAGCAAAACTATTTATAGGAATAATTATATCATTCATTATATTTTGAAATTCTGAAGGAGCATTTTTTAAACCAAAAGGCATAACATTCCATTCATAATGATCAAAAGGGACATTAAATCCTGTTTTATATTTATCTTTTTCCTCTATTTGTATTTGCCAAAAACCTGATTTCATATCAAATTTTGAAAATATTTTTGAATCACATAATTTTTTTAATAAATCTCTTTTATCTGGAATAGGATATCTAATCCATTGTAATACTTTATTTAGTGGTTTATAATTTATAACGAATCTTGGTACTCCTCTTTCAATTTCAGCACTATTTATGACATAAAAAGCTGAGCAAGACCAAGGAGACTTTGAGTGTCTTATTAGTTTTTATCGAATAACTCTTGTGTTTCTTTTTCACAATGTTCTACTAATTCTTGAGACATATGTATAGATTTTGATTTAGTGGGAATATCTTTTTCATTGAATTCTTTTATATAAGGTAAACTAACAATATATTTTTTTCTTTTCCAAAAAGCATAAGGAGAAGTAGCACAAACGTTTATTTTTTAACTTTCCTTCTATTTGTTTTATTTTGTCTATTATAATGGTAGTTTGTAAATGATTGTTTATTCTTTTGTCATTTATTTCGTTTATTAAATATTCTATATGTTTCTTTTTATTCTCTATAATATTTATTTCTTTTGTTATCATTGGTATAACAAATTCAAATAATATCTTTTTTCCCAAAACTTTTATAGTTAATCCTTTTTCATTAACTTTAAATGGATATAACTGTGTTATAAATGGTTGTCCTAAAATAAGTTGAGAACCCATATTTTTTACTAATATTAAGTTTGTTTTATAACAATAATTATTGTTATAAATATGAACATTTGATAATTTATATCATATTTTTAATTTATCTCCAGTAACTCTAGATAATCTTTGTGATGACTTTTCATAATATTTGACTGGTACTAATCCTTCTTGAATTCAATTTAAATCTGCTCCATAGTCGACCAAAGCAATTAATGATAATTTATAATCATTATTTACTACAATATTTACTTTGATATACCATCTTTGAGTGCTGATATATTGTATATTATTTATACCTAAGTTATTAGATGTTCTTGTATCTTTGTTTTCAACTTTTTTTTCTTTTCCTTTCTCTAATATATTCATTCTTTGTTTGATGATAGCAATTTCTGCTTTAACTGTTTTTATTTCTTCTTGTAATTCTGGAATAGTTACAGGTTTAGTGTCCTTATTAAATCTTTTAAATATTTTCATAAGATTACAGTCTTGTGTATATATATATATATATAGAGGTGGGTTCATGAAAAAAGTCCACTTTGGTAGAAAAGTGAGAAAAGTGTACAAATCAACCCCTCCTTTTTTTCACACCAAACTACAGGGACCTAATTGTATTTTCCTTCATTCTTTAAGGAGTTTTTGTAAATTTGCCCCCTACCCCCCCTCCCCCCCCCCCCCCCCACCCCCCGCCGCCGAAAAAAAAAAAATTTCCCCGCCAAAAAAAATTTCTTTTTGGGGCCAAAATTTTTTTTTTCTTTTTGGCCAAAAAATTTCCGCCAAAAATTTATAACCCAGATGCACCTTTTTTTTAGTGCATCTCAGTTATAAAAATTGGTGCATCTCAGCTATAACTATGATGCACCAATTTTTATAACCCAGATGCACCTTTTTTTTTAGTGCATCTCAGTTATAAAAATTGGTGCATCTCAGTTATAACTATGATGCACCAATTTTTATAACCCAGATGCACTAAAAAAAAAGGTGCATCTGGGTTATAAATTTTTGGCGGGAAAATTTTTGGCTAAAAAAAAAAAAAAATTTGGCCCCAAAAAAAATTTTTTTTTGTGGGAAAAAAAAATTATCGGGGAGGGGGGTGGGGGCATGTTTCAAGACATACCCCTGAAGTTTGAGATGTTTCAAATTAAACCCTATAACCTTTTTTTCTCACTTTTCTACCAAAGTGGACTTTTCTCTAAAACCTTACCATATATATATATATATATATATATATATATATATATATATATATATATATATATATATATATATATATAGTGTAACTTTCAAACGAGAACCATTTTAACTGCAAAAACTAAGAGAACCACCAAAAACATACATGCACGCCTTCAATAATTGTATTTTTGCACATATGTTTTAAAAACAACACATATGTTTTAAAAAAAAAAACATAGTTGTTCTAAATAATTTGATAAGAAATTGAAAATACAAAAATTTTCTTTGAAGGTGTGCATGTATGTTCTTAAGACATGCAACGACAATATTGCGGCCGTGGGTAAGGTTTTTGTGAAAAAAGATGATGAGTTCATAATGATATTGAAGAACATAGGTGGATGCTTACGATTATTGATGATTTGCATGTATTTTTATTTTATTTTAAAAGGCGTGCATGCATGTTTTTTGTGGTTCTCTCAGTTCTCGCAGATAAAATGGTTCTCGTAAGAAAGTCCCCCTATATATATATATATATATATATATATATATATATATATATATATATATATATATATATATATATATATATATATATATAGGTATATGTAAGAAAACATACATGTTTTATATGAACATGCATGTTTTCTAATGCATAATTGGAGTTCTCGCAGTTCCCGCAGTTAACAGGGTTCTAAAAATAAAACCATTTTGCATTGATCTATTGCACTTAACAGGTTTTTATATGAACATATATGTTATGCATGTTTGTGTATTAAGGTGTATGTAAGAAAACATACATGTTTTATATGAACATGCATGTTTTCTAATGCAAAACTAGAATTCTCGCAGTTCTCGCACTTAACAAGGTTCTGAAAATAAAGCCCCTATATATATATATATATATATATATATATATATATATATATATATATATATATGATGCGTGGGAATCGCAACAGGCTTTACCTCTCGAGGGATCTCGAGAAGCTTACAACCCCCACCAGGCAGTGTACCTGATCGTTGTAGTATAGTATAGTGACAAGTACCGGGGGATTGATCGTTCAGCTTAGGAATAGTGTCGCTAGGATTAAAAAACCTAATTACTAGTTCTAAAGGTGAGGGATGATTATTTTTGTATTTTTATATTTTTATGAAAGCAAGTAAAATCTCGGGTTTTTTGAAGAGTGGGCGGAATTAGTTGTTATTCAACTAACCCAAAACTAATATATAATCAAAATAAAATACTAAAAATGAAATTAAACTAATTTATACTAAGGTTGTGAGCAGTAATTGGAGAAAATGTGTTTACTTAGACTTCACTACTCCCTAGATATCTTTTACACGTTAATTACTTGTTATAATTGTATGGATGACGGATTGTATTCCTTAATACCATTCATGGGGTGGCATACATAACTCCCCAATTCTATGAGCTCTTATCTCCTCCTACACCATGACCCAGCACAACTATAGGGATTGTAAACAGTGGCTCATGCATTAAATACAACCAATAAAGACCTAGTACGCCTCGGTTCATGTTTCTTAAGACGTTCAAGCATGTTACCATTTGGAGATCTGCCAGTTTTCTTAAGCCTAACATATAAAATCATTCATCCAAAACAAGAATAGACAAGTAATCAACACATAATCAATATCTAGGTTTCATTAGATCTAAGCAAACATAAAAGAGATCTAGCCTAGCATAATGGAATTGAGACAAGAACAAGATATAGACAACCAACACATAGACATATTGATTGAATTAGAAGAACACTTATCTCAATTACAATGCAAGGTATCAAGGGTTTGGAACCCTTGAAAAACCTGTAAAAGTTGCACCAAATTCGTCTTTAGGGTTTCACCAAACTTCTCTTTCTTAATGTAAAAAAAACTAGAAAACTATATATAGGAAAACTGGGGTGACGGCGTCAAGAGCAATGGTGTGACGTCGTCATCTCGCCGCCAAATACTTCCTCGGACGGCCTTGATCTACTTATGACGGCCTATGTGACGCCATCATCAACCACGGTATTTTATTCTTGGGACTCTGACGCCGTCAAGAGCAACTCTTGACGCCTTCATGCACTGTTCCTAACATAGAAATTTGAGACTTTGCCGTTTTCTTCACTTTTATGCTCCAAAAACGTCCGAAATGGCTTCTTTTCCAGAATTCACTCTCCAAGTACCTAAAATCACAAAAGGAACGATTTAGGGCAATATTTGATCAAATAAAGTCGGATTCGGGTTTAAATGACCCCCTAAAAACGGATCATTTTTCGCCTCATCATATACCCTTACACTTGAGATTTGCTTGTCCTCAAGCAAATCTGTTTTTATTCTACTCAAAAGACAAGTTAGGGGTCATTTAACACTAATATAAAAGTAATTACAACAAATAATCGTTCCACTAAAGACCAATAAACAAGCACGGAGGTCATACACAAGCACCTCACAAATAGTGTTTAGATACTCACATCTCGCGGGTGTAATAAAGTAATATAACATTATGGAAATGAAAGATATCTCTCACTACCTGTCATAGCAAAATAGATTACCATAGGCTTGGGAAAGGATCAAACCTCCACCACATGGCGTAAGCACCTAGGATAAACTATCAAAGAGGTCTTTTAAAGGGTTGTAACGTTAGGTATAGGGATATGAATTACACGGTTTTGTTGGATAAAGGAAGTTTTACAGGTGGCGAGTTAACAATCTTGGTTAATTACATGTACAAGATGGCGTTGCTAAGCCAAGACTAGACTCGACTTAAGCTATTAAATGAAAAATAACAAAAACATAAAATGAACATAGAATGAAAAGGGATGGTAGTCCGTATGTTTTTTTCTCCTTGATGAGGCGAAAAATGATCTGTTTTTAGGGGGTCATTTAAGCCCGAATCCGACTTTATTTGATCAAATATTGCCCTAAATCGTTCCTTTTGTGATTTTAGGTGTTTGGAGAGTGAATTCTGGAAAATAAGCCATTTTGGACGTTTTTGGAGTATAAAAGTGAAGAAAACGGCAAAGTACCAAATTTTCATGCTGAAGACACAAGGTGACGGCGTCAAGAGTAAAGTTTTGACGGCGTCAGCCATGAAGAATAAATTACCGTAGGTGGTGACGGCGTCAAACGCCTTCATGACGGCGTCAAAGTGGCAAGAACAAAATACCGTGGTCGGTGACGGCGTCACATAGGCCGTCATAAGTGGATCAAGGCCGTCCGAGGAAGTATTTGGCGGCGAGGTGACGGCGTCACATGTAACTCTTGACGCCGTCAGCCTGTTTTTCCTATATATAGTTTTCTAGTTTTTTCATTAAAAGAGAGGGAGAAGTTTTGGGGAAACCCTAAAGACGATTTTGGTGCATCTTTTACAGGTTTTTCAAGGGTTCCAAACCCTTGAGACCTTGCATTGTAATTGAGATAAGTGTTCTTTCAATTCAATCAATATGTCTATGTGTTGGTTGTTTATACCTTGTTCTTGTCTCAATTCCACTATGCTAGGCTAGATCTCTTATGTGTTTGCTTAGATCTAATGAAACCTAGATGTCGATTATGTGTTGATTACTTGTCTATTCTTGTTTTGGATGAATGATTTATATGTTAGGCTTAAGAAAACTGGCAGATCTCCAAATGGTAACATGCTTGAACGTCTTAAGAAACATGAACCGAGGCGTACTAGGTCTTTATTGGTTGTATTTAATGCATGAGCCATTGTTTACAATCCCTATAGTTGTGCTGGGTCATGGTGTAGGAGGAGATAAGAGCTTATAGAGTTGGGGAGTTATGTATGCCACCCCACGAATGGTATTAAGGAATACAATCCGTCATCCATACAAGTATAACAAGTAATTAACGTGTAAAAGATATCTAGGGAGTAGTGAAGTCTAAGTAAACACAATTTCTCCAACCACTGCTCACAACCTTAGTTTAATTAGTTTATTTTCATTTTTAGTATTTTATTTTGATTGCATCTTAGTTTTGGGTTAGTTGAATAGCAACTAATTCCGCCCGCTCTTCCAAAACCCGAGATTTTATTTGCTTTCATAAAAATATAAAAATACAAAAATAATCATCCTTCACCTTTAGAACTATTAATTAGGTTTTTTAATCCTAGCGACACTATTCCTAAGTTGAACGATCAATCCCTCGGTACTTGTCACTATACTATACTACAACGATCAGGTACACTGCCTGGTGGGGGTTGTAAGCTTTTCGAGATCCCTCGAGAGGTAAAGCAAGGTGCGATTCCCACGCATCACTCCTTTTCCTTTTCTATTTTTTTTTTCTTTTTCTTAATTTTTTCGATTTTTTTTTTTTTTTTTTTTTATTTTTTTTATTTTTTTTTTTGCATACACTCTTACCCTACCATCCAAAATAATACATCATAGGGAATGAACATTCCCCTTACACTTTAATCTTTACATTCTTTACATTTAACTATTCTAATGACTCGAATTAAGAAAATCAAAACACTTGGAGTACTTTTAAGATTAACGTACATATGGGGGTAATAATATTATGTTCTTCCCCATTACTCCATAAAATAAGTACTTACCCATGAGTCCCAATCGTCCCAAAACAATATGTACAAGGATATGACTCGACTTAGCAACCATGTAATCAATTAGAAAGTTAACTTAGGGTTTAACAATAATGCACTAAAAATGAGTGCATACATGGAAGGCTAAGGCGATTTGGTTGTACATTTAAGTGGGGTGTAACAAATTCTTCCTTTAAGTGAGATGCTTAAAGTTAGAAACGAAAAGATAGGCTCGGAGGGGTGTACTAGGGGTATCGTGTACTAAAAATGAGTACAACGCTAAAGGTGTGGGAAAAATTAGTTGACTTAACTAGCCAAGTAATATGACTTAAATGGTCAAGTAATTATGATACGGGTTTAACACAAGGGTGATCCTAATGCCTCTTATCATGTAGTAAATCCTTCTACACGAATGTAGTCTCACTAGCGGTCTCGGGATGCATCACTAACGCAAGTTCTAGAATCTAAATGCTACCGGTACACTCATAAGCACTAATAATGAATGCTTTTCCTATCAAATCTAAAGGCGAACCTCACATTTTTGGGTGGAAAATTTTTCTGAATATACGGTTATGTGCTAGTCATACAACCTCCTATCCATGAGACGCTTGCTATGGCTAAAGTTTCACTCCAAAATGTTGTAAAAAATTTTAAATTTGGCGCTAAAATTACACTAACAAGTATTTCTCATAGTTTTATTACACATCTACTATCAAACAAAACAAACTCAAGCGAAAGTGCATATGTAAGGTATCATCTTTTTACCTTCCCCTTACACTTAAGATGAACATTGTCCCCAATGTTCAAGTAAAGAATGTAAAAGTGAAAAAGTAAAGAGAATGAAATCAAATACTCCCCTGATTCGCTCGGTATGGATTATAGGTTGGCCAGGTTAAATCTTCCTCCAAGGGAATGAACAATCAAAGCTTCCCTTCCAGAATATAAATCATCTCCTTGTCGAACATAACCTGTAAATCCTGACAACAATAGACAAGACAACCTCGCGTAAAATCGGCGGCATCCTATATAAGTTACTAAATCCTAGAAAACAAAGTAAGATATAATGCTTGTGGAATGAAGTTTGCAGATTTCCTGGTGATTATAAAACTTAATAATTCACAAAAACCATAAGTCTCCGTTAGAAAAACAAAACCGGTAAAATTTCCAGATTTTAACTCCTGACGCCGTCAAGAGTAATACTCTGACGCCGTCAGAATAGACCTGCAGAAATTCTTATGTTAAGTTTCTGGAAAATTTCTGGAAAAACTTCGTCCTACTTCCTGGAAAATCCTGCAAAACTTCATTATGACTCAATACAAGCATTTGACTCTAACAAATATGAATATACATGTTCATTTAATATTGTGGAGAATCATGATCTGTTTGTTTCTTAAAAACATATTTGGGGTTTCCCCTTACACTTATCTTTTGCAAAAATACTTTTAGGTTGGAGTTAAGACTAGGCCAAACAACATAGTAAAGTATTTCCACATTTTAATTTAGAGACATAATCAACCAACAATAAAAATAAAACATGCATACGGAAGCAAATAACAATCAAACAAATAAAATCACACAAAACATGGGTTGCCTCCCAAGAAGCGCTTTTCTTTATTTACGAGTCTTGTAGCTAGACTCAAGGTCATGGGCTATCGTGTATCGCTTATGCTCACATAACCAAGTGTGAGCCATCTAATAGTCGCCTCATCTTTCTTATACTCTTCTCCTAACTCTAAGCACCCGCGATAGTATTTTTTATTCTTTTCATGCGTGTACTTAAGTCCTTTTCTCTTATCATTCTCACTTAGCATTTCCATGGGCGGATACCTACTACACTTTTCCATGGAAAAATCTTTGAACCTAGGGTGTGCGCGGGGCATTTGATAGACAAAATCTTCATCCCCATCCGAGAATGTAATTATCCCTTCTATGAGTTTTTCAACGAGGTTGGTCAACCGTTTGAAGGGTTTTCCAAACACAACTTGGGTCAATTTATTATCAATAAACTCTCCTAGATTCTCCATAACCATGAACTCAACAAGATAAACCAACCTTCCTACAAACACATGCAATGGTATTGCCTTAGCAATGATGTTTTCTCCTTTGTATTCTAACTCCTCTACCATGATTTTATTGTATTCGTTACGTGAGATTATGTTCATTGGAAGAGATGAGTTGAGATAGGCGTTAAAGCTCTTAAATCCAATCTTACAAGGGAATTGCATGTTAAATGAACTATCGCACTCGATCCTAGTTCTAGGGTCAACATACCTAATAGGGTTTATTTCCTCCTCCATTCTATCCTCATTAATTACGTCACCATCATCAAGATCCTCATCGGAGTCTGAATAGTAAAAAGGACTAGCCCTACGGTCATCATCATGATCAGACTCCTCTAGCTCAGAATTATTGTCAAAGTGGTGGTTGGGTGAGAGGTTAGGTGGGTTCTCATTTTCTGCTAAAGGAAGCGGGGCGGGCATTTGGAAGATCCTACGACGAAAAACACGAATAACAGGAATCAAACGATCAATGTTATTGTTATCCATCGAAATAGTTTACGAACAAAGACACAAAGAAATAAGATAGACTAAAGAAGACCTAAAAATAAAAATAAAATCTTACTAGAAAGGAATCTAGCAAGTAGACCTAATAAAAAGAAATCCTAACCTAGACAATAACTATTCCACGGCAACGGCGCCAAAAACTTGATGCGTGGGAATCGCAACAGGCTTTACCTCTCGAGGGATCTCGAGAAGCTTACAACCCCTACCAGGCAGTGTACCTGATCGTTGTAGTATAGTATAGTGACAAGTACCGGGGGATTGATCGTTCAGCTTAGGAATAGTGTCGCTAGGATTAGAAAACCTAATTACTAGTTCTAAAGGTGAGGGATGATTATTTTTGTATTTTTATATTTTTATGAAAGCAAGTAAAATCTCGGGTTTTTGGAAGAGTGGGCGGAATTAGTTGTTATTCAACTAACCCAAAACTAATATATAATCAAAATAAAATACTAAAAATGAAATTAAACTAATTTATACTAAGGTTGTGAGCAGTAATTGGAGAAAATGTGTTTACTTAGACTTCACTACTCCCTAGATATCTTTTACACGTTAATTACTTGTTATAATTGTATGGATGACGGATTGTATTCCTTAATACCATTCATGGGGTGGCATACATAACTCCCCAATTCTATGAGCTCTTATTTCCTCCTACACCATGACCCAGCACAACTATAGGGATTGTAAACAGTGCCTCATGCATTAAATACAACCAATAAAGACCTAGTACGCCTCGGTTCATGTTTCTTAAGATGTTCAAGCATGTTACCATTTGGAGATCTGCCAGTTTTCTTAAGCCTAACATATAAAATCATTCATCCAAAACAAGAATAGACAAGTAATCAACACATAATCAATATCTAGGTTTCATTAGATCTAAGCAAACACAAAAGAGATCTAGCCTAGCATAATGGAATTGAGACAAGAACAAGATATAGACAACCAACACATAGACATATTGATTGAATTAGAAGAACACTTATCTCAATTACAATGCAAGGTATCAAGGGTTTGGAACCCTTGAAAAACCTGTAAAAGTTGCACCAAATTCGTCTTTAGGGTTTCACCAAAACTTCTCTTTCTTAATGTAAAAAAAACTAGAAAACTATATATAGGAAAACTGGGGTGACGGCGTCAAGAGCAATGGTGTGACGCCGTCATCTCGCCGCCAAATACTTCCTCGGACGGCCTTGATCTACTTATGACGGCCTATGTGACGCCGTCATCAACCACGGTATTTTATTCTTGGGACTCTGACGCCGTCAAGAGCAACTCTTGACGCCTTCATGCACTGTTCCCAGCATAGAAATTTGAGACTTTGTAGTTTTCTTCACTTTTATGCTCCAAAAACGTCCGAAATGGCTTCTTTTCCAGAATTCACTCTCCAAGTACCTAAAATCACAAAAGGAACAATTTAGGGCAATATTTGATCAAATAAAGTCGGATTCCGGCTTAAATGACCCCCTAAAAACGGATCATTTTTCGCCTCATCAATATATATATATATATATATATATATATATATATATATATATATATATATATATATATATATACACACACACACACACACACATACATATATATGTATACATACATATATATATGTATACATATATATGTATGTATGTATATATATATATATATATATATATATATATATATATATATATATATATATATATATATATATATATATATATATATATGGGAACTTTCTTGGGAGAACTAAGAGAACCACGAAAAACATACATGCACGCCTTTTAAATAAAATAAAAATACATGCAAATCATCAATAATCGTAATCATCCACGTATGTTCCTCAATATCATCATGAAATCATCCTCTTTTTTCATAAAAACCTTACACACGGCCGCAATATTGTCGTTGCACGCCTTATAAGAACATAAATGCACACCTTCAAAGAAAAACATTGTATTTCCAATTTCTTATCAAATTCTTTAGAACAAATATGTTTTTTTTAAACCTATATGTTGTTTCTAGAACATATGTGCAAAAATACAATTGTTCAAGGTGTGCATGTATGTTTCTGGTGGTTCTATCAGTTCTCGCAGATAATATGGTTCTCGCAAGAAAGTCTCACTATATATATATATATATATATATATATATATATATATATATATATATATATATATATATATATATATACCTTACGTATTAATAACGACGAGTACAGCGTACGGATGTTCCGTCATACCTACTCACACCATACACTCTCACCACGAGCCAACACCAAAAGTCTTTATAACAAACTATTTTTGAAATGTATGTTACCATACAACAAGCAAAAAAATACACGAGCACATGGTCGCACATAAAACCTTTTCAAAGGAGTCAAGACATTTAAAACACGAACGTTGTACTAAGACTTACCATACTTACCTAGGTCGCGTGTCGGAGCGTTTGCACTGTAAACTTGTTGACTAGCAGATTTCTATCTTTTGAGGTGAGTTTATAGCCCCATTTTCTTACAAGTACTGTTTTATAAACCTTGGGGGTGAGAAACATGCAAAACTGTTTTCATGGACCTAAACTGAACTTGTTTTTACACACTTGCATGTGGAAAGACCTAAGTTTGCTATAATCCCACTTTTGCCCACTATCATCAACCGCCAATTCCCGATGGGAAACACGAATGATATAAATAGATCTATTGGGGTGACTCCCCCGTTCGGTTGGCCACACATTAGGCCAAAGCGGACGTATACCATGTCGAACATTGCCGAGTGACTGGGGATTACCACTCGCGGGCACCTTTATGAACCTATGCCTTTGGCATAATTTTGTCTAGTTTCTGTTGGATGAGCTTAGTGTTGCATGCGGTATTAGTGTGTGCTTGCTGATTATTTACTATGGTCCATATATGCTTACTTGCTTTAAACCTATGAACTCACCAACGTTAGATGACGTTTAGCATGTTTTTCAGGTGCATAAGTATGTTATTGTTGAAGGCAAGGCATGGTGTAGCTTACTCATCATTGTAACATGTATGGTTGTGTGTGTGTAGGATCGAATCTAGTGAGAGTTAGAGAGAAAGTGCAAGAGATTAGATTAATGAGAGAAAGGTCCAACCCTCCCCCTTGGTGGGAGAGGGGTATTTATAGTACAATACATGAGACACCCTCACTCGGGCTGTTCAGGTATACAGTGGGTAAAGACTCGTCATTCTTCCACGATGTTACTTAAACTAAACTATAACTAACTAATGATAGTAATGACTACGAGCTAACTTAATGTTGCTAGATACTCGGGGTGACCGAGTCTTTTATATGAATATTTATATTCCTAACAATCTCCCCCTAAGGGAGGTCACCCTTGAATTTACAACTTGAATTCTAGCATTCTAATCATTGAAGTTAACTTGGTAGCTCGTAGTTGCTGATTTTTCATAGTCTTTAATCTTTGTGCTTCCAGCAGTGAGCTTTTTGTGACTTGATATATATCTTGGATGATCTTTGAATATTCTCTATGTTTATCATCCAAATGTGTGTCTCCAAGTCATCTTTGTGCAGTATTGTCTCCTTGTGACGTTGGCATCTTTGTATAGGCATGCTCACACTTTTCTGGATCATGATCTTCAGAATCAGAGTTGTAGAAGCATAGTTGTGACCCATTCAGTGGGAGTTACATACGTATATTCCCTCATAAATGTTCTGGAAGATTGCATACGTATATTCCCTCATAAATGTTCTGGCAGATTGCTAAGATCTACGAAGGACTCTTAATATTACAACTGGTGTCCCTAATGTTGAACAGCCAATGTAGAAGTAGCACGTGTTCCTATGAGATCTTTTTGATGCGTCTTGTAGAACCGTAGAGGGGGTGAATACGGTTTCTTCGGCTTTTAAGATGTTTAAAAACTTTAAGCCAAAGATAGCACCAAGTGGTTGTATAATAATCCAACAACCACTAACACAACCAAAGAATATAAAGCAAGTAAAAGACACCACGATATATACTGGTTCGGGATGGGGGTTTATACCATCCGTACGTCCAGTTGCGAATCCGCGACTCCGATACTATTCACTAGTATAATCCTTTCGGTGGACTACAAACCGTTTGTTGCGTAGGGATTGCACCAGGCTTTACCTCTCAAGGGATCTTGAGAAGCTTACAACCCCCACCAGGCAGTGTACCTGATCGTTGTAGTATAGTATAGTGACAAGTACCGGGGGATTGATCGTTCAGCTAGGAATAGTGTCGCTAGGATTAGAAAACCTAAATACTAGTTCTAAAGATGAAGGATGATTATTTTTGTATTTTTATAGTTTTTAGAAAGCAAGTAAAAATCTCGGGTTTGAAGGATTTGGGCGGAATTAGTTGCTAGTCAACTAACCCAATACTAAGATGCAATCAAAATAAAATACTAGAAAGGAAAATAAACTAAATTACACTAAGGTTGTGAGCAATAAGTGGAGAAATGTGTTTACTTAGATTTCGCTACTCCCTAGATATCTTTTACACGTTAATTACTTGTTATAGTTGCGTGGATGACGGATTGTATTCCTTAATACCATTCATGGGGTGGCGTACTTAACTCCCCAAGCCTATGAGTACCTACTTCACTCCTATGTCGAGCCGGCTAAGAAGCTCCTAACATGGGATCATTAGAATTTACTCATGCATTAAATACAACCAATAAAACCTAGTACACATCGGTTCATGTTTCCTAAGACGTTCAAGCATGTTACCATTAGGAGATCTGCCAGTTTTCTTAAGCCTAACATTGAAATCATTCATCCAATACAACCAAAAAGAAGTAATCAACACATAATCAACATCTAGGTTTCATTAGATCTAAGCAAACACAAGATAAATCTAGCCTAGCATGGTGGAATCAAGACAAGCACAAGATATAGACAACCAACACATAGACATATTGATTGAATTAAAAGATCACTTATCTCAATAGCACATGTAAGGGTTCAAGGGCTGAAAACCCTTGAAAAACCTGTAAAATTCGTATATGGTTCGGCCTTAGGGTTTCTCCAAACTTGTTCCTCTTAATGAATGAAAATTAGAAAACTATATATATAAAATTGAGTCTGACGGCGTCACTGCCTTGATCTACATCTGACGCCGTCATGTATTAACTTTTTCCAGGCCGTCACGTATTTAACTCTTGACGCTCTTCCTTGTGACGCCTTCATTTCTGTACTGGGCCGTCATGAAATTTACTCTTGACGCCGTCAGGAAAATGCTCTTGACACCGTCACCTACTGTTCCCAGCTTGGAAAATTAAGTCTTTGGCGTTTTCTTCACTTTTATGCTCCAAAAACGTCCGAATTGCTTCCTTTTCCATATTTCACTCCCAAAGTACCTAAAATCACAAAAGGAACGATTTAGGGCAATATTTGTATAAATAAATTCAATTCCGGGCTTAAATGACCCCCTAAAAGTGGTTCATTTTTTGCCTCATCACCGTTACAATTCACTCCACCAATATTCACCAATATTGATGCTCACAAAGAAGGAGTTACTCACCAATGGTATTCCACCTTCGGAAACCACCCAAAAGAATCTCACGATTCGACTTTACCTAAGGATCACAAAGATCTCTACCAAGACTTCCACCCGGAAGTATCAAACCCCAACTAGATCCCCAATGATCTAGGCTTGGTCACCAAGACACAAGACTTCCCTTACAAACAATTGAATGAATGAATATATGTTTGTTCAACCAAGTCCTAACCTAACCTAGAGACTCGATTGTAATAGAAAGGGTATAAGAAAGAAGACCCTCGACACAATCACAAGAGTGGATTAGGTTCTTGTGATGCTTCCCTTGCAAAGATATGTGTTCTTCCAAAGATGTTAGTGTGGAAATCAAGAACACAAGATTATAGATGGAGAGATTGAGAGATTTGAGAGTGTTTAGAGAGAAAGAATCTAGAGAGAAAGAATAATGGCAAAGGGTGAGGAATACAATAGGCAAGGGTGGTATTTATAGGCCAAGAACCCAAACTTGGGAAATTTTACCGAGGCCGGTGTGTCATCCGCGCGTCAACGCGCGGGCAGCGCGCCAGGCGTCTGTAACTCTTTCCCAAGTGTTGGGTGTTTGGATCTAACAAATATCTATCCTTACTAAACCCCCAATTATACTTCACACTAAACCTTAACATTAATCATTCTAAGGTTTACCAACTCAAATAGCCAATTTGGAAATCATTTGTGAAGTGCTTAAAGAGAAACCAAATTACCAAGGGTTTAAAGTGTAGATTGGGTAATTTGGAAGGGGTAGAAGTGTATCTTCTCACATGGCATAGAAAAGAGAGAAAAAATATGCCAAGGAATATTCCAATGCTTGGGGGGGGGGGGGAAGAATGTGATGCAGGATTGAGATGAAATGGTTTGAATTGGATGGCTAGGATCAAAGGGAGCCTCCCTTGGTTTTCAAACAATTTGTCATGTGGTGAAATGTGGATGGATGAGATGATCTCATTAGAGATGGATGGCTAAGATCAAGTATTCCTATGTTAGGGTTGAAGAGGATATTCCAAGGAATATGCTTTGCTTGGGGGGAAAGGAGAAATGGAGGGTTGAGATGGTTTCATTTGAAATGGATGGATGAGATCAAAGGCATGTGGTGGTATAGATAGAAGAGATTGGATGGATGGTTGAGATGAGTTTACTTTGAATTCAATGGTTGTGATCAATCACATGTGGTGGCATAGGGAAGAGGGATTGGATAGATGGTTGAGATGTGTTTGATTTGAATTCAATGGTTAGGATAGGAGCATCCTTATTAGGGTTTCAAATAATTCCCCATGTGTTAGAAATGAAAGGATGAGATGTGTTGTGAGAGAATGATGGTTTAGATGTAGTGTGTAAGGGAATATGTAAGGGTGTAAGAGATTGTGTAAGAGAATATTTGATTTGGATATGATTGGTTTTGTCTTATGCATAAATGAGATTAAGAGAGGATTAAGACATAATCTAATTGTCATTAAGAAGAAAAGGTTTAGACAATTAAGATTATAAGTTGAGAAAATCATAGGTTACTTATAAGTTCAAGTAACACAATGTCGAGAATCCATAGTTTCATATCTCGTGACTTTCCACGACTCGACGTTCTCAACTAATACCTTGGTTCAAACAAGTTAAGAGCTTTGCCTTGATGTAAAGCATAACCCAAGTGGGAAAGAATGCGTTTACGCAAAGTGACCTTTGACTTAGTTTGACCAATTAGGGAGTAAACCCGTTACGTAATTAGAGAAGACGTAAGCACGGGATATGAGCATATGAATGCTTCAACACGATGTTACGTGAAATATACAAGCTCCCTAAGTTTAGAAAAGCCTTGGCTAGAGGCAGTAGTTAGAAAACATGAGTTGGCATTTTCTCGTAAATGCGTGTTCTAAAAATAGGATATCTCAAATCTCAAAACTCGTTTCGAGTGTTCTCAATTAAGCACATAACATATTCATACCTGTTTTGAAAGATCTACATTTGTCGGGTAAGGGGAAAGCCGACTTTCAAAATTCGCCTGGAACCATACAGACTCCTGGCGCGTCACCCGCGCGTTGACGCGCGGGCAGCGCGCCAGGAGCAGACATTGGCTCCGGCGATTTTGAGCTAACGTTTGTTATTTTATGTGTTTCGATGGTTTATTTGTCATCATTAAAACATAATGAGATCTTGTGTTGCCTCAACACGTCTCATGGCTCTAGACCCGATAAGTGCATAATTTGGTCGTCGGAGACTGGAGCGGTGAATCCTGTTTCAATATCAACATGGCTCGTAATGAGCGGTCGATAGAATATGCAGGGTTCTCCGTGAGAATGAAACAAGCTTTTTTCAGAGAACTTGAGTGGTTAGAAGGTTTAGTGCAATGCGTCACTGGGTCCATGACGTCTTGTCTTCAATACTGGTGATGAGGCGAAAAATGAACCACTTTTAGGGGGTCACCCGGAATTGAATTTATTTGATCAAATATTACCCTAAATCGTTTCTTTTGTGATTTTAGGTACTTTAGGAGTGAATTCTGGAAAAGGAAGCATTTTGGACGTTTTTAGAGCATAAAAGTGAAGAAAACGGCAAAGTCTCAATTTTCCTTGCTGGAACAGTACCTAACGGCGTCACCAAGGCCGTCACCAAGGCCGTCACTTGTGTTGGTGACGGCCCAGAAACTTCATGAAGGCGTCACGTAGGCCGTCACGTGTAAATTATCACAACTTGCGCGCGCGGTAGCTGACACCGTTTTGGCCATAACTTTTGCATACGAACTCGGATTTGAGCGATTCAAAAAAGAAAACGATCGGGAAGAAAAGATCTACGATTTGGTGAAGAAAGATTGTTCATGACGCCGTCAAGGTTTGGCTGACGCCGTCATGATCGGGCCGGGCAGAAAATAACCTATAAATATAACATCATAACTTCACTTTTTGTAAGCCCTAAACCCTAAGGTCGATTCCTGGGTTTAGGTGGGTGTTTTTCCAGCAACTTAGAGGGTTTCAATCACTCCATAAAAATCTTGTAATGGTTTGATGATTCTATCTTAATTCATGTCTTCAATTATCATTGTTGTTGCTTGTTCTTTATTAATTATACTTGGCTAATTCACCTTGTGTCTACTTAGGGGGTTGGCAACACTTGTGGCACCATACCACAATCCCTTACTCCCAACCAATCCCCTTTGTGCCACATCATTCACCTATTTTTCCCATCCCTCACTCTTTTTTTTGTAGGCATCACTTGTGGAACCACACCACCATCCCTCACTTCATTTTTTTTTCTTTTTTTTTAATTCCTTTAAAATAAAAATAAAACTAAAATTCCATTAAATTTCATAAAACATTACAGTACATAATATTCCTAAAAAAACATAAAATAACATTACATAATATTAAAATACTAAATTTCATAATACTAAAAAAACTCAACTTCATCGTCGGAATCATGCACCTGGAGGTATGGTAATTGTTGAGCGTGAATATGCTCCATAAGATCAAATCGAAGATGAAAATGGGTGTCCTCATCTCGTATCTCGGCCATGGCTGCTTCATCAAACACCGGTTGGATCGGAGGATCCCGAATATGAGCTGGCGAGATTGCGGTACCGGTGTTTTTTATAATCATGTTGTGCAAAATCACACACGTATACACTATTTTGTTAATTCTTTCTACTGTGTGTGGCCGTAAGGGTCGATTCAGTATACCCCATTTACCTTTAAGAACACCAAATACCCGTTCAACATCCTTTCGAGCCGATTCTTGTACTTTCTTGAACTTTTTCTCTTTCGGGTCGGTTGGATATTTGAATGCTTTAACAAAAGTAGACCACGTCGGATATATGCCATCGCTTAGATAGTAGCCACGCTTGTACATACGGCCATTCACAACAAATGGGCACTTAGGTGCCGTACCATTACGCTCGTTTGTGAATAGTGGAGATTGCATCACAACGTTTATATCGTTGTTTGAACCCGGCGGTCCAAAGTACGCGTGCCATATCCACAAATCCTGAGACGCCACTGCCTCCATCAGCTGCCTCATCTTCGTGAATCGCGTTAGCAAAAACCTCGAGGCTACTATCGTCGGACCACTGAAACGGCTCATCCAACAATAGAGTCGAACCAATTCTTTTAAATTCCATTTGGTTGAGTTTTTTTTTTTTTTTTTTTTTTTTTTTTTTTTTTTTTTTTTTTTTTAGATCGGATGGAATGGGGATGCTTGGGAAGGTATGTTTTTTTTTGTATGCTGCTGTGTAGCTTTGTATATATATACCAAGGTAAAAAAATAAAATAAAAAAAAAAAAAATAAAAAAAACCGTTGCCTTTCCAACGTTCAAAAAAGAATCTCAACGTTCAAAAAATGCTTCCTTCCCGTGCCAGAAAAGAACCCGTGCGTGAAGCCTACCGTGCGGTACCGCAGGGAAGGCGGCGGTGTTCCCGCACTGTAGCAGGGTACCGCGGCCTCCTTACCGTGACCAATGCCGACCCCCTTCTGATTGTGTGAAACTTGTGTATAATTGATTAGATCTCATTGATTTCTTGTTGATGTTTGTGTCTATCTCCATCAATGAGGGCTTGTTGATGTGTGTGTCTATCTCCATCAATTAAGGCGTGACAACTTCAATAGATCTAGTTGGTTTAGTTTATAATTCTTGTTTCCTATTGATTCTTGTTTTGATTGAATATCTCATCAATGTTAGGCTTAAGAAAACTGGCAGACTTCCATAGGGTAACATGCTTGAACGTTTTAAGAAACATGAACCGATGTGTACTAGGTTTTTATGGTTGTATTTAATGCATGAGCGAATTCTAGTGATCCCATGTTAGGAGCTTCTTAGCCGGCTCGACATAGAAGTGAAGTAGGAGCTTATAGGATTGGGGAAGTAAGTACGCCACCCCATGAATGGTATTAAGGAATACAACCCGTCAATTAAAACAAGGTGTAACAATTCAATAGGTAGAATTGGATAGCTAGCAAGGACTAACATATCATACGTAGACATGCTTCACTTATCTTGTAGAACCTTAGTTTATTTTCTTTTTTATTAGTTTAATTAGTAGCATTTGGGTTAGTTGATTAGCAACTAATTCCGCCCACTCTCCCAATACCCGAGATTTTGACTTGCTTTTCATAAAATATAAAAACATAAAAAGAATCATCCTTCACCTTTAGACCTAGTTAGATTAATTTCAATCCTAACGACACTATTCCTAGCTGAACGATCAATCCCCCGGTACTTGTTACTATACTATACTACAACGATCAGGTACACTGCCTGGTGGGGGTTGTAAGCTTCTCGAGATCCCTCGAGAGGTAAAGCCTGGTGCAATTCCCACGCATCAAATGGTGTTACCTTTGTAACCACTAGTAGCATATGAATTGAACCCGGTTTCTGCCCTAAGGTTGAATAATCTGGAGGGCTATTTCTTTTCACCCCTTCTCATTACTTTTCTTTCTAATTCTTCAACCCCTTTTTTCTCCTTTCTCATTTATCTTCTTTTTTCATAATCATACCTAAGGACTTTCTAATATTGTCTATTCGGTATTGTCCTTGGATCGATCCCTCAGGCTCTGGCGGATCATAGGATGGTTTTCCTAACCTTAGCCACCTTATAACTTCATGATTATCCTATGTTGCCAACAACCAAATCATTGAAAATTCTCTCAAAGTGTTTAATTAAGAAACACATTTTGCTAACACTTTGAGAGTTTTATGATTTTGAAATGCTCCCCCTTAACATGTGCTCATATGTTTTAATTAAAATTTTCACATGTTGGGTAGAGTTGCACTTTTTGAATTGATCCACCTTAGGTAAACATGACCTATTTAAGACACGTTTACATCACTAATTGGACTAGCTTGAAATTATTACCCGTCCTGATCAAGCTCACAAAAGGTTTCTCGAAACGGTACACACTACACAGACAAGTCCTCTTCGAGACAGGCTTACATCACTGGTTAGACCAGCTTGAAATTATTACTTGGCCAGGACAAGTCCTTTCGATTAAAGACATTATTGTTTCGTCAATTCATTGGTTAAGCCTGAGTCATGCTCACATGATGCCAAATCCATTAGTCACCACTAGCCATTTGCTCCCCTTAATATGTGCATTGGTATATCAAAGAGTTTAGCACATATGGGAGAGCTTTCATTAAAGTCCAAAACGTCACATTTAATCAAATTGCATATTTAAATCACATTTTCTCCCCCGATCAAAAATTTCAAACCATTTGAGATTTGTGATCCTAATTGATTTAAATATGTTATAAAAAATTTGGGGGAAAATGTGGTCAGGTTCAATATCTGCTGATAGTGAGACGAAATTCACTGCTTATGAAGTACAAAGTGGTTGTGATGTTAAATATATATTTTGAGGTGACGGTTGCTTGCTTCGTGTTAAAGGTTTTTATTATGCGTTGTTGTTTCTTGAGTCATTCATATAACTTTGTTTAATTAAATATATATTTTATATCCATCTCGAATGACGGGTGTGGCTAGGTGTAAACGAGATAAGACGGCCCGCCGAGTTGTTTGAGATTGACTTATAAACTATTTGAAATTGACTCAATTTAAACGAGTTGATTCGAGCTTGATATATCAATTCTTCATCAATTTGAGCTTGAAATGTAAAAATAATCAAGCTCGAATTAAATTTTGAGCTTGAGTTTTCAATGAAGTCTAGCTCAAGCTCAAAATCTAAAACCTGGTCGAGCTCGAGTATTACTAGTTGAGTTCGAACTTTATAGTGCTCAGCTCGTTTACACCCGTAGGTGCGCTTCGCAAAAGTGATAGTAGCAGTGAGCAGTAGCCGTAAACACTAACAATAGCTGTAAACAGTAGATGTGATCAACATTTGTGTTTTTAGATAAAACTTTTGTTGAGGTGGATATAAGTATACAGTAAAACCTCTATAAATTAATAGTGTTTGGACCGGGATATTTTATTAATTTAGCGAGATATTATTATATCGATAAATTAATAATTTATTAATTTAAAGAGATTTTACCTATAACTTAAAAATTTTCAAGTCCAATATGTACTAGTTACAATGTATACTAGTTAGAGATGAAAAACAAATAATAAAAAAAAAAGTTCCAATGTATACTTGTTAGAGATGAAAAATGAATTACAGTGTAGATGAAAATAAATTAGAAAAACAATACAGTGTATACTAGTTAAAAATAAAAAATAATTACAATTTATACTAATAAGAGATGAAAAATAATCATCACATGTATATTATGAAATTTTTTAATCATTATTAATTTATAGTTTCGTTGGGACCAATATATATACACATTGGATGTTCAAAAAAATTATTATCTTATTATTTTATCGATTGGGGTCTAAATTTGTACTGGTACCAAGTTAGGACCGGACAAATTATTAGTTTTATCGAGGTTATTAATTTATAGAGGTTTTACTATATATGTAAAACAACTTCTAAATATGCAACCCTCCTAAATGATACTTCAAATTCACGCAGTTTTATCCATTAAAGATTTTCTGATTGGTTATAAATAAGTAGACAAGTACTTTTTAGGATAATTTAAAATAGAAACATGAACTTGGAGGGATTGAGTACTACTATGTCATTAGTTTTTGGCAAAATTACTAGGAGTTGGTTTATGCATTAAGATATTGGTTTTATTTTGATCATGGACGGACTTTAATGGAAACCGGGAAGGACCACAACCATCTCAAAACTTTGAGGTTTTAATTATATTTTCTAAAAGAAAAAACAAATTTGGCCGTCCTAATTAATTGGTATAACATTCGGCCCTCTGAATAATTTCACTCAAGTTTCGTCTATAATTTTGACATATGTGTTTAGCGATTTAGTTAGAGCAGAAGTTTACTGTTATAAAATGACATGAATAATATACACCAACTTAAATTTGCATATATTTCAAGAGTTTTGCTAATCACAACCCAATGAGTTGCGATTAAGCTACGTGTTTGTTCATTATATTTTTAAAGTTATTTAATTAATTTGATTCTACTCATTTTTATAAGCTTATTTCAATTAGTTTCAGCTTATTTAAACTTATAACTTGTTTAAAAAATATATAATAATAATAATAAATTAAGCTCGTATGTAAAAGTTTAAGCCATATAAACTCGTTGCAAAACGTTGTTTTCTATTCAACGAGCGTTTGATGAATTCATATTAATTGCCAAATTGATAAGTGCATTGACTAGCGTGACATGTTTGCCCCGATCATTCTTTTTGCTAACATATCATTACTTTTTTAAACATGAACTAGCTAATAAATCAAAAAAGTTATATCGAAACTGCCGAACTAAAAGTCCTACGAAACATGATTTACGTAATGTGTTTATAATTAGAAAACGTACGTTGTTTAGACGATAACGTTAAATCAAGGTCTATTTTGGATTTGATGTTCAGTTGTAAAATTGTCTAGATGATCTTTTAATGCATTTTGCAATAAATTATTGATAGTTAGAGTTAGAGCACCTACTAAGGGGGGGCAACGTAGTCGGTAAAGGCTCGGCATCACACGGCATGAATCGGCATCTCCATTGCCATGGGTTCGGCACGGAGGATTCGGCATACCATTCGGTATGTTTTACCGAATCGGTAAAACAAGAGGCAATAAATATTTTTGACCGTTAGCCTCATAAATTGTGTTACAATGTTGAGGCATGGTTAGGCATCACATTGTCATATCATTAAAATTAAGTATTGAGGCATGCTTAGGTATGAAATGTGTTGGCATCATTTTCAACATGTAGTTAATTTCAGTCTTTGTCATCGATCACAACCTAATCAATTTACCCCATTTGTTCAAACAAGGACCTTTTGTTTACGATTTTAATGATTTCGTTCTCATGACTAGAGGTGATCAACGGTTTAAAACCAGATCGGACTAGCTCAAAATCTTAGACCTAGTACCGGACCGAATATGTTCGGTCTGGTCCGGTCCTTCGATCAGTCTGGTGCAAGAAGACATAATAGTCGGGTTTCACATAAGATCAGACCGGACCAGACCAAAATAAAGAAAAAATCAAGACTGAGACCGGATCGCTGGTCTTTCGGTTCGATCGGTTTTTGGTCAGCTCTCTCGATTTAGGTCGATTTTGGGTCTGTGATGCTCAGCCCTACTCATGACTAATAATTTACTTCATAAAAATATAATATTTTATACTCAGAGACGTTTTAAACAAAAATCAACTCAAGAAGAATATTATTAGTAAGATATAGTATGTGATAAACTGATATTCTGTTTCTTACGAATGTTAAATGGTCTTACTTGTGTATGATATCTTGTTGAAATGTTACATTATTTGAGTCAAAATAATAATATTTAGAATGTTTTATTAATGAAGTTATACTATTTCGTACACATAAATTACTTATTGGAAACATGTATATGCTAATACGACAAGCCTAAGGATAACTTATCAACATGTCCCAATGCATAATGGGTCATTGGACCGTGACCATTTTTTAAACTTTTTTATTAAGTCATGATATCGACTTTTTTTTTTTTTTTTTTTTTTTTTTTTTTTTCCCCGATTGACACGAAAATGAGAGATCATTATCAAATAGTAAAATTAGATGTCACTCTTTATATTTTACATTTTTATATGAATAGTTCTGATTGAACATATTTTGAATTAAGCTAAATAGGGTTTGGACATCACCATCTACCTCTTTCAGCCTTCTATTATCTGTTTTATTGACAGGACAAGACAATTTTTAATGTCTTTTTATTCGTATATTTTGTTTTGGACCATTTTGACTTTATGATTTTTGTTCTGCATTTTTCCGGCAGTTTTACTAATTTTATTAACATAACAAAAACAGATTTTATGATATTCTGCTCCGTATTTTTTTTTTATTTTAATACTTTTTGACATATCAACTTTATAATTTATGTTCTGTTTATTTTTCGTAGTTTTATAATAAAAATTATATATTAAAAAAATGATGGTGTGTAATCCTATTTTAGTGGTGTGTAAACCTACCAGAGTTCGGGGTGATATAGTGGTAAAATTTGACTATCATCAATAGAATGTGAAAGGTCTCAAGTTCAATTATCGTTAGGTAGTATAAATCAAACATGTCAGCCTTCTCAAAAAGAATACTACTTCAGCCAGTTTGCGTTTGCATAGCCGTGTGCTTAAACTTCGTAAACTAATTGGCAAAAAGTCAGAAATCATGATTAAAGAAAATCTTTGAGGGTTTGAACCATAAATGTCACCTCGCGTAGTTTTGGCTCAACCATCGTGCTTAAATTATAGGAAAACTAGTAATTGTTTTCTAGTAATTGTTGTGTGAATTCGCGACACTCTTTACACAAGAAAACGAGTTTATTCATCCATTTTTAGCACATTATTGTAGTTTGTAGATCAAATTTTCTAACACATTTGTAGTTGATATAAAAACGTAAATTTGATATTTACATGTGGAGACATATGTATGCTATACACAACTTGTTTTCCAAACGTTTACTATGAAAAGAAATTTAGGCTTGACCTACGCAAGGTATAAATCTTTTAATCGTCCTTCATTTATCCTTATTAACACTTTACTTTATTTTAGGTGTGAAAACTTTCAACAAAATTAATTAATCACTTTATTGTTCTTTAACTTATTACAGCTTAAAAACATTTCAAAGGTTTTCCTTCTAAAAGAAAGTTTGTATTTTTCTATGTAAATATAAAAACCAAAATCAAAACTTTAGAATACATTATGGCTTTTTGTAAGGACTAGAATGGTACCTCGCGCAATGCGGTGACGGGTACCTATAACTATATTTTGCGTTATTCGGTTACACATTTAGTTGTTTTTATGCTTTATAAGTAGAGGATGTAATGATAGTTAAGCCAAATAATTTTAATTTAAACAACCAACATGCTTCCTAACAAACTTCCTAATCAACCTGCTTCTTAACTAACCTGCTTACTAACCAATTAATTTTGAAATCTTTTCACGATAAGCAAGTAAAAGTCTGAATTTTAAATTTTTCTAATTATAGAATAGTCTCAAATACATTATATAATAGTATAGATTATAAAGAGTACACTTATTAAGAATTGATAATGTTACCACGAAAAATATAATTTTCTCTTGTTTTGGATAATCATGATTTCTTACATTTTTGCCCAATTAATTCATGAGATTTGAAACTATCGCCACGTAGACAGATTTATTTAAAGTGGGACTTCTTATGTTATTTATTCTTTTTTTTCTTTCTAGAATTGATTAAAGTTAAATGTTTCTTATGATATTAAAGCCTATATGTACTATTAGCATTAAGAAATGACCATAGGCTATACAACATTGAAAAAGCTCAAACATAATTAACCTCGATTATTTATAGGGCACTTTTTTAAAAGAACGTGTGAGTTCCCAAAATTACCTAGCTTGATTCTTGTAATGAAGGTTCATACTGTACTAATATACAAATGAGTTTTGCTAATTTGTGTTGCCTGCATATGTTAATGCATAAATAAAAGGAAAGTATAAATTAATTAAATTAAATATTCTATGTAATTATAGTGATTTTTAGATTAAATTATAAAGTTGGTGTTAATTAATTTCACATTAGGCGGAGCGAGGATTTAAGGTTAACAGAGGCCGAAAATTAATGTAAAAATTATAGCAATAAAAATAGGGAAAACTCTAAAAATACATCAAAAATTGAATTTGTGTTTACAATGTAGTCAAGAATATGACAAATTTCAATTTTGTTCATATGCAATCATGCTACTGCGCGACTCCATTAAAAAGTTGACACATGTCATGACAAAAAGTACCATTATAATCATTTGGTGACACACTTGTCACATTTTAAATGGGTCGCACAGCCGCCGGTCGAGCAATGCAAATGTGCGACCCCATTCAAAATGTGACAAGTGTGTCACCAAATGATTTGAATTGTACATTTTGTCATGACACATGTTCAATTATGAATAGAGTCGCGCAGTAGCATGGTCGCATTGGCCAAAATTGGAATTTGCAAAATTTTCAATTGTTGACACAAATTCAATTTTTGGCATAGTTTTGGAATTTTCCCATAAAAATATCCCACAAAAAATGAATCTATAGTTCTTTTAACCCATGATTCAATTTAACATCGCAACAATTAAGAACCAAGTTAAATTAAAATAAAAATAAAAGAGAGAATAAATTTGACAATTAAATTTATTTTGATGTTGTATACTATCAGATTAGTTGAGTTATTTGAAATCTCAATAGGAATATCGGAGGCTTGTTGCAAATCATATTATTAAGGAACTAGCTTATTGGATATATAACTAATAAATAAAGTGGGATGATTAAGAGTTGCTCAGCACCCATTAATCACTCTACTAGCTCCCACCAGATTAACATGTGTTAACTGAACACATATTAGCAAAACCTTATGTTCGATAAACTACTTTTTCGTAGCTTAAATAGCAAAGTAGTAATGAAGATTCAGGCAATGCCAAGCAAACATGAAATTATGTTGTAGAAAATTACTCTTAAAAGCAAAGGCAGAGCTAGAAAGTTATAGTCGACAGGTCGAGAGGGCAAAATTTAATAATTTTTAACAAGTACACTACAAATCGGTTTGTTAGGGGGCAAATTACAAAAATAGTTAGATATTTTAAAAAAAAATTACATTATAATTTTTTCGCTAAAAGGCACGTGTCCACCCTGCTTCCCTCCTGTCTCCGCCTCTAGTAAAAAGTTAAACTTATCTTGACTAATTAGCCACTAGTGAATATATTTTACTGTGAAAAAACTATTCCAACTTTCAAAATTCCTTAAAAAGCCAATCAGACAGTCTTACCACTTTACAAGTTTACAGGTAGAATGAATAAAAGATAGTTGAGGTAAAAAAATTAAATAGTAACACCAAATGCATTGTTATTGTTACTATTGCCATTCCACTTTATTAAAAGTTAAAGTAAACACTAAACAGGAAAAACATGACCACCATATATATACATGCATACTCTTTGATCCATTCATTGAAGACACGCACCACTAGCTCCAATGCTTCCATCACCACCACAACCACAACCGCAATCACCGCTAACCGGTGCTAAAAGATGCTGCCGTTGGTTATGGGACTACATGGCTAAGGAAATCGATGATCCCATGGCGGAAAGAAAGGCTGACGCTCTCTTAGTGGCAGCCTCAGTCATCGCTGCCATGAATTACCAGGCGGGCATCAGCCCGCCTGGAGGTGCGTACCAAGATACAAAGATTGTAAACGGCACCATTGAGTACCAAGCTGGCCAATCAATTGCAGCATACGTTTCTCCATATGAGTATAAACATTTCTCCATTGCCAACACCATTTCTTTTAGTTTTTCAATGACAACAATGTTTCTGTTTCTTTCGGGTTTGTCATTAAAACGAAGGATATTCTCGCTTCTTCTAACAGCCTCCATGTTTGCAACAATCACAGCCACTACTTGGAGTTATAAGTTAGCAATGGAAGCTACAACCCCTGCACACGATCCTCATCTGCAAATCGGATGGGACAGTATTAGCCGGTTGGTAACAGGGGCTTTGATAGTGTGGTTTGTGGTTGCTGGTATCACCATAATTATCTTCACTGCTAAGCTTTTGAAGCCTCTGGTGACTGCGTATCGCCAAGAAACCCATAAAACCTAGCTAGCTGTACTACCTACAGGTGTGATTGCGTGTAACACCGTCCATATAGTATGATGGTTGTATGTTTTTATTTTCTTTACCGTGTGTCCATTTATGTTTTCGTGGGTTTGTGAAACTGTGTGAACGAACTACATCATCTTTGTAGAAAGCTTTCGTGGCTTTCCACGTGGAGCTAGTGTTTTTAATGCTGATTTGTCATGAATGAGTTGGTAATTTTGTGTTTAAGGAAGTGCAAAATGTTCTTTATTTTTTAGTAATCTTAAGAAAATGCCGCAATTTTCAATACAAACAATTTGCTACAAAATGACGACTTAACAACAAAATGACAAAATGACGACTTACCTACTTGGCTACTTTACAACAAAATGACGACTTACAGAAGCATATATTTTATAGTTTTATACCAAGGAAACTAGCACTGCGATTCTGGTTCTTATCATTCTCAGCTTCTCCCAAACTATCCAGATTCTAAAAGATGCAGCACAAAGCTTATCAAGGCAAACACATAACATGCTCTAAAAGCAGAAAGTCGAAACACAAGGAATTCAATAATAGAGGCAAACTACAGTTCTAATGAACTCCTACATAAGTAAAAGTTCTACATTCAAAGTCTCAATGAGTCTACTACGAACAGTCACACTAACAGAACCTCCAAAGATACCGTCTAAAGATCATACCAAAACACTACAGAAACATGGTCAAGGAAGAACAGATACATGTTGCATGGAAATGTAGATAAGGCAACAGATCTAGTAGTTAGCCAGGAACCACTTACGATAGTAGCCTCAAAGATCATGGACGTGATCTCTTGTTGCTGCTACACGAAGGACATTTGTACTGTTTGATGTGTTCAGCCCTTGCAGGAGTAATCTTCACGCACTTCCCATGGAACCACCTCTCACATATATCACAGCAGATCCAGAATTCATCTGAAGCGTAGTTTTCTCCACATGCTCCACATAACGTGTCCCCATGCTCGTCCTCGTCTTCTTCTTCCTCCAATTCATCCTCCTCGTCATTTCCTTGCATCTTCGCATATTTCAGCTGGGATTCAGATCCTCTCTGGAAGCAAGCAACCCGAATAGATAAAATTCATATAAACAAGCATAAAAGACTGCTAGACATACTCTTATTAATCATACTGAGATCTGATAGGTATGAACAACAAATTTTTCTAGCTTAGATTATTTACGAAAAATGGAAGAAATTTGTTTTACCCCTTTTGTGTTTGACTTGGATTTAGTGCTGCTGTGATTAGAGACCGCGGCTGGTTGTTTCTTAGAAGATAGGGCCACAACGTCAAAGACTGTTGGGAGATCATTTATCATATTAAAGAGACGTTTCCTGCATCAGAATTTGAAACAATACTAGTATGAGTTACTCATAGAAAAATTAATTACTCGTATATTTGACTTGAAAAACCGTACGACAATACCCATTTCTTCCACTTCTTATCAATCAAACTATTCATGGTGAACACTATCATACAAGAAAGAAAGAATAACGCATAGAAGATAGATAAAGCCATCTGCATACCAGAAATTTCGACCTAAAGCTATTCACGTCCTCAGAAACAAAGATATAAATAAACTGATTCGTTTTATAAAGATGCATATAGTGAGTTAAAAATACTAAAAAAACTTGTTTCACATGATCTGTATTACATGGTAATAGAGTTTCAATATATGGGTTCTCGAGTTCCAATGCTCTAGGCAGAAATCATTGCAGGTGAAACCAGTTATAGTCTCTTAACTGAATAGATGAAAGATAACAGACAACGTATAGTACTCGTTGCCTGCTACAAGTAACCTCAGTGCCTTCGTGGCGCTACAGCAATAGACTCCATTTTTAGACAAATTACATAAGAGCTACGAGTACATTTTAATGCTAAAGACATTTATATAAAAGACGGATACGGGATACCTGTCTGCTTTGTCAAAACCAAATCTGGCACCAAAATAATATGCCACAGCAAGTAACCATGCATCACTGTGGACAGCAACCAGAGACAGCCAGTCCTTTTCGGGCATCCCATCTCGAGCGAAGTTAATACCTAAGGCAGGTTCAGGGAGCTCCGGAGGCACCTCTTCTGCTGGTAGGTTAACTTCCCATTGTTCGCTGGGGAATCCATATAGGCAAAGGTTTTCCTTTTCTGAAAGATAAATTAGGATTAACACAAAACTTTTCGTGACCAACTTCAGACTGAAATACGGTTTAATAGACAAATAGACCTATCAAGAACCCAACTTTAAGTTACATATTTATAAATGATATAGCTAAGACTAAGGGTGTGTCTGTTTAAGCTTATTTTTGGGCTTATGAGCTTATTTTACTCAGCTTATATATCATAAGCTAATGAGCTAATTATGACTTAAATAAGGAAAATAAACCCATACGCTGAAAAACAAGCCAGAAAAAAAAAGGTTTATGAAAGCCGAGTAGAATAAGCTTATATGCCAAAAAATAAGCTTAAACAAACACCCACTAAACATATGATTAAACTAAACAATTTAACATTTAAAGCCGCTCTTCTAACTTTCTCTGTTCATTTTATCATTCTCGTACCAATAGATAACAATAAGTCCATAAAAACATACAACCATAAACATAACAAAACGAAGTGAACGTAAAGTTAAACCCAATTCTATATCTTATCATACTCAACACAACCGCATATGACATTAAATATATACAAAAACCGAAATGAGCAAAAGCTTCAAACTTTCTCATCCCGTCATTTCATTTACAAAAACCGCTCCATCTTAAAAATTCAACTACCTCGTTTTTCATCTCAAGCAACAACCGCACACGACACTAAATCAATAAATTCACATATCAACTCAAAACTAAGCTGAAATGCGCAAAATCTTCGAAATTTCTCATCTCGACAATTCATTTACAAAAACCATTCCATCTTAAAAAGTCAAATACCACGTTTTTCATCACAAACAACAACTGCACACGACAATAAATCTAAACAGTCACATATCAACTCAAAACTAATTCCAAATGAGCATAATCTTCGAAATTTCTCATCCCGTCACTTCATTTATAAAAACCATTCCATCTTAAAAAGTAACTACCTCGTTTTTCATCTCAAGCAACAACCCCACACAACAATAAATCTATGACTTCGCATATCAACTCAAAACTAAGCCGAAATGAGCAAAACTTTCGACATTTCTCATCCTGACACTTCATTTACAAAAACCATTCCATCTTAAAAATTCAACTACCTCGTTTTTCATCTCAAGCAACAACCCCACACGACAATAAATCTAAGCATTCACATATCAACTTAAAACTAGGCCGAAATGAGCAAAATCTTCGAAATTTCTCATCCCGACACTTCATTTACAAAAACCATTCCATCTTAAAAATTCAACTACCTCGTTTTTCAACTCAAGCAACAACCCCACACGAAATCTAAACATTCACGTATCAACTCAAAACTAAGTCGAAATGAGCAAAAGCTTCGAAATTTCTCATCTCGACACTTCATTTACAAAAACCGCTCCATCTTAAAAACCCAAAACACCACAAATACTATAATTTACGTCTCAAGCAACAACCTTTTAGTAATTTTCACCTATATTTTTATAAAAAACTCAAAATCTAAGTCGAAATGAGCAAAAGTTTCAAAATTCAATAGTCAAATACCACAAAGATTATATTATTCATCCAAAGAACCAATCTTTTATACAAAGTTCAACTAAGTTTTTATAAAAATCCAAACTTTATATATAAATTTTATATCCTAATCATTTCAAATCAAAAGCTACTTACTTTACACTTATTTAACATACTTTTATTTTATAAACATAATTCAGTTATAAAACAATTCCACTGAAACAATAATTTTCATCTCAAGCGCCAACCTTTTTTAATTAATTTTTTTGGCATAATCTTTATAAAATAAAATATATACCCTTATTTTTTATAAAACCCAAATTTAATAAAGTAAAAGAACTACATTTTAACCATTTTATATAACAAACAAATTATTAAAAAAAAAGATTACAAAATTATAAAAACTCAAATAAAAAAGAAATAAAAAAAAAAAATCCAAAACTTTATAAAATAAAATTATACCTAACCATTTCAAATCCAAAAATAAAATACCAACTTTCTAGAAATTGATGACGTCATCATAAAAACCTTTTTAAATAAATTAAAAAAAAAAAAAAAAAAAAAAAGTTACAAAAAATCTTTTATACCCATTTCATTTTTTTATAAAAAAAATACCAACTTTATAAAAATTGCTGACGTCATCAAACACGTACAAAAAAACAATTAAAAAAAAACACAAACCTGGATCACACTGGCGATAAAACCGCTCCACATCTGCACACCCAACAAAAAAACATGACGTCATCAAAAATTAAAAAAAAAACCCTAATCTTGAAAATTGATGACGTCATCATACCAGTAGTCAGGGCTTTAATCAAGCCGTTACGACGGCCTTGGTAGTCTCGGAAGACCTCTTCGACAGTTCTTGGGTTGTATACTCCGCCGTCCATGAAGCAATTTTTTTTTTATATAAAAATTGGAATTGGAAATTAGGGTTTGTGAAAAATTGGGGGCTTTTTTATTTTTTATAAGCGGGAGTTTTTTTATAAAATTGGGGGAGGAGGAGAGGGTGGGTGTGTGGAGAGATGGGGAGATGGGGATTTGTTTTTTGAGAGGTTTTATTTTGAATTTTTTTGTGAAAAGGGAATAAATATAGAATTGAACAATGACTTTTTTTTTTTTTTTTTTTTTTTTTTTTTTAATAGAACAGATGTTTTTTGTGATTTGGGATTGATGATGTGGTGAATTTTTATTGGTCGTTTAGGGTCACGTGGAAGTTGAATTTCAATTTTCAGTCTCTTTTGCGTCTTTGGCGAATGAGTTAGAGGTTGTTAGAGTAATGCTAATCGAAACACCACTTCCACAAAAGTAACCCCGTCATGTTAGCGTCACCTCAGTTTTCTCTCTCTAACTCCACCCCAATCACAATTAGCTAGTGGTGACCACAAAAGCAACCCCATTTTTTTACTTCCCAAAGTTCAAAAAAAATGAGGTTGCATGTTTAATTCTTTCGGTTACTTAACCAACCGAAACATTTGTTTGGTTGCCAAGTGATGCGTTGGTTGGACATTTGCTAACAAGGTAATGAGTTTTTTGGGGACACTTGGTGAAATCCAACTCCCATTAGCACTAGTCTTATGTTTGGCGCAAAGTTTTTTGGAGCTTTTTAAGGTAATGAGTGGTGAGTAATGAGTTTTTTGAATTTTAGTGTTCATTTGATATAAGAGTTGTGAGCTTTGTTATTTTTTTAGGAAAGCTTATTTTTCCAATGTTTCTTTATGAAACTGTGAGTCACAGCTACTTTTGCCAAATATAGCCAGAGTCTGAACCGAAACTTAGGGTGTAGCTTAAAAATTTATAAAATTGTATGACAAATTATAATTTTATAAAATGTTTGACGAATTAGTTAGAGTTTAAGCTTATTAGCGTAAAATTGCATAAAAATGCATCATGTCAAATTCAGATATATTTTTAACTTTTACGTCATAATACATTATATTTTTTGAAATATGATACATGGACATAATGAGAAACCTAAAAACACATGGCAGCAGACAGGGACCCATTTATTTTATAACCTATCAAGATGCTGCCAAATATTAGGATGGCAACGGGTCGGGGTCGGGGCGGGTTTTAGTGTACCCGTACCCGCATCTGTTTATAATATCCAAACCAGTATCCGCCCCATTACCCGCTGGGTACCCGATTAATATTATCCATCGGTTTTTTGGTTTTTCCACGGTTTTGGTTATCCTCAATTGAATATTATATGGACAAAATGGCGGTATTAATATTAAGTCATACTAAAATCCACCGAAAAAATAAAGGAAAACACCTTAATATATTCATTTTTTTTAAGTTAAAGAAAATGAATATCGTATCAAACGATTTAAGACTTTTGAATAATTCAAGTACATAATAAAATATGTTATGTAATAGAAATATGTATATAAAAAAATATAATGGAAGAAATTATATATAATGTATATATATTCTAGTTAATTATAATATCAATAAAGCGGGTATAGATTCGGGTAAACGGATACAGGTACGGGTACGGGTAATCGGACGGGTATTACCAGAACCCGTACCCGCCAAAAAAAATATATCAATACCCAAACCCGCATCTAAACCCGCCAACCCGATCCAATCGGTTCGGGTTTCGGTTTTCCCCGTCGGTTTTGGGTGCTTTTGTCATCCCTATTTTTAGGCATCCAATTAGGCCTTCCATTAGGTCCATGTATTATATCCTATATTTAAATTTTTATGGTCATTTAATTCATTTAACAAAATAACAAATTACATATGCCTCTATAAGCTCATTTCAATTGGTTTGAACTTGTGGAGGCTTAAAGCTTATAAAAGCTTTCAAAAGCCTGTGTGATAAATAAATCTTATTTTATAAGCTAATTTATTTTATAATCTATCTTATTTTATAAGTTATCTTAGTTTAAAAGTTCAAACTCTTATAAGCCTGGCGTCAAACATGTTCTTATTTTTACCCACCAAAACTTACATATTTACTCAAAATTTGTTAAAACAACATCATAAATTACGCATTGAAAACATTTTATTTAAAAAAATATATGCAAATATTGAAGTTTTACCGAGTATATATGTAATTCACGCTAAATAGTTGATAGAAATGATTGGCCAATCTTTTGAACAATTTTACAGGTTGGGCGAAATATATGGTCGAATGACACTTTGTCCCCCTCCATCATGCATCATCTCTGTACCACCACCACCACAATGCATGGTGGTGTGTTATTTTTGAGATGTTTGTGGGCTGCACAATCATCCTGTGAAGAGGTGGTGAATGTTATTTTTGACATATTAGTTGGTGGTGTAGTTGTTAATCATTACTAAGTCTGTTTAGTGATAAAGTGAAAAGTTGATGTGCCGCAACTTGATGGTAGTAATGTTGGTGATAATTAAACTTAATCTTTTAGAGCACATGAAAGAAATGGTTGTGTAACATTATAATAAAAGAGACACAAGACAAGATTTGAGCATATAACCTTCAGTTTACCATGCATATCCTTCACTATTGAGTAGCGGGTGACAAATTTTAATAATTATGATATATAATGAGTTTCAAAAGAAAGAAAAAGTAGTTTTTAAACGAGTTTAAAGTTACATCAAGACATTCATTTCATTAAAAAAATAAAAAATAAAAAATCTTCAAAATGTTCAAATTGATGCGAAAATTCTAACCCTGGGATTATTTTGGTGCCGAATGACCCTTCTCCAAAGACTTAACCTCAGACAATAAGCATATGCTTTAGTGAATTTTAACTGATGTTTGTTTTGTGATGGGGGAGTATATACCACGACAGCAATGCCCCAGCGGTTCATTGTGATCGTATGATGTTTGTGTAAAAGCTCAGATAAAGAAGCAATGGACAAAATCTCTTTTTTGGCCGACCTACAAGCATAAAGCTCACTCTTCCTCAAAATCTTGTTTAGTTAAAAGATCAGCTAAACTCAACTGCAACCCGGTAATATACATGTTTGTGGTATGATCATAGGAATTGGCCAATCCATTCTCTATTGAAAAGGCCAAATCAGCAAACTGAGTTTAGCAATTCGACAGTTTGACCATACATCCATTGTACACAAACAAATTAAGTTTACCTAATATCAGCTTTAGTCAAAACAAGCATAGCAAGTATCAGATAATAGAAATTTGTTTTATGTCATCTAGCGAAACATAATAAATGATAAAAATAAATAAATAAATAACCTAATATATATTTCTTTCACACATCCAAGCAAATTCCAATAATATTTGGTTTATTTATGTTATATTAAGGAGGCAAGATAACGCTATACTCATATTTTCTACCATCACGCAATAATTTTACTTCTTCAGGACCAACAGATTAGCAATTGTAAGATGAACATTTTCTGGTGTAAAATACAAAGAGCACAAAAAGGTAGACACATATTCTAATCCGATGCTGACACGGAAGCAACAAGCACCTAAAAATTTGTAAACCAAAAACACTTTCCTCCTAAAAATTGGTTTAAGATGATGATAAGGGAGCTCTTTACTGCAATCACAATCCACTTTTGGTCACTGCAATATCAGAGGAAGAAAATGAGTCTTGTGATTATGATGAGCCCATTGGTGATCGAATTACACTGCTTCCCATTGCTTCTATTAAAGTTGGTCATAATGTTACAGAATCTGAAAGAACAATCAACATGTGTAGAGCATATAAGAATCCGAAAGCAGCTGGTAGTTTGTAATAAGATAATATGTTCATATCAACTGGATATAAAATTTAATATCCTGGTCGATAAAGCACATTACATTTTTTAGGATTAAAACCATGTGCACACGCCGACAATAAATTTACACAATATTCTGCGTTTGTATCTCTGATGAAAAGGGCTATGTTTTGCGTTATGGTGTAATATTATTCAAGTAAAGTTATCTATATGAACCCCAAATAACAGTACATGTGAAGATTATTAAAGACATACCATTACTTTCAGGGTGAGATTCATCAGCCTTCTTTTCACTTAAAGTCTGTTGTAGGAATGTCTGGACGGTTTTCCAGTAATGATCACCACCAGCTATCCAGGTGTCCATGTGCATGCCGGTAGGGAATTCAACAAATGTGCAACGTTTGTTATGTGCAGCTGCTTTAGCATATAACATCTGCATGTGCAATGGAGGAATCATCTCATCTCGTTGTCCAGAAAGGAATAGAATTGGCTGTTTAACCTGTGTACAAAATGCTACAATCAATTATTTGATACGGAGACCATCAAACAATAACCGGGTATAAGTATTCTCCTATATGTGTGAAACATTAACAAGCTATGTAGATGCAGAAATTTCTACCAGGAATTAATATCTTTACCTGGCCAACAATATCAAGGGTATTCCATGGAGAACGGACAACAAAATTAAGAACTTTTGGGCCTTTAGAGAGGCTTCCTCCAATAAAATACTTCAAAAAGGGTAGTAAAACTCCAGCCATGTCTAGGATGGATGTAAAAGTGTTCTCTAGTATTAATGCAGCAACCTGCAATTTGAAAGAGAAATGTGATAGCATGTTATTACTCAATCTATCCCAGATTCCCAGGATGGTCAAATTGTACCAAAAAAAAAAAAAAAAAAAAAAAAAAAAAAAAAAAAAAAAAAAAAACCACACAATGAAAATATCAGGCTATCAGCAATGCAGAACTAAGAGGCTTCACCATGATAAGGCAAAAAATGGCAACGAAACCCAATGGGATATAATCATGAACAATAAACGAAGCATAACATTTCTCATGTGGGTGAGTTATACTATGTCATTACTTAATATTGTCTGTTCGCTTGAAATTTGGATGCTCACATGGCAAAAAAACAATATAAAATGATCATGACTTATCTATGTGTTCAGTTGTTGGTTTTTTTAGTAGAAATGATGTGCCACGAGATTCAGAAAGTCTCCCACTGCAAATTTGGTAGGAGTTGGAACCATTGGCTGTAACATGTATATATAGCTTAGGGGCATGCTCATAAAAGTTTTGACCAAATCAACATCTACATCCTTTCTACCATAGTGCATGCCTTATTCTTAGGAAGTGTGTACCTCTTTTTTCATCTTCAGAAAAATTGCCTGTCACATGGATTGAATCATGGCTTTTCCATACACCATTATATACATACAAGAATTTCAGGAAGTTTCTGGCTCTTCCTTACTGTGGGTCCTAAAGTTAACATCAGCAAAGATAAGTTAATAGCCCGATTAATAGTGCAATTTCTACTTCTTATTTACCTAAATCCCTTTATAATTTAGCCTAAACCACTTTCCGGCATCTCCATTTGTAAATCAGTTTCCAGTTCTCCTCACATCGAGCAAACGAAACCCATAATCAAATCTTACTGGTTTTCAACTATTTTTTAACTTGCTTTCTCTCTCTTTCCTACTTACTTGGTGATGATCATTCATCTTTCAATTCAGGCCAAATAAGAAAAGCCCAATAGTAAATCATTATGACATACCTTATCAGGATTGTTTTTGGTCACTGCAACACCAACTGCTCCACCAAGAGACCTTCCAAAGACTACTATTTGAGAGGTGTCAATGTCTGTCCTCTGGCTCAGATGATCTACAGCAGCCTAGTTAAAACGAAAAAGCATGCAGAGACAGTTACAATAATTCAAGCAAGAAGAAAGAAATCATGGATTAGGTATGGCTAGATGGAAACCTGAGCATCCCTTATGAGCCCTTGTTGAGAAGGATAACCATCACTCGCACCATATCTATTCATAGTAAAAAAAAACATAGTAACTTGGTTAGGAAAGCCTAATATACGAACACAAACGAAAATCTATAGCAGGAGTGCCCTTTGCTAGCAGACAAGCCTGAAAATATATACAAGAAGAACATACCCTCTGTAAGAAAGCATGAAAATGTTGCAGTGCAAGTTTTGTAACATTATCCGCGCCATCTCAAGACGATGTGCGATATCTGTGGGTGCATTGGTTAAGTCCTACAACAACACCATCCACCAAAGTACAATAATGACAAGATAAGTAAAAAATTTAAGAAATTGGTAGTAATTTCTTTCAGGTGGTCTATCAACAAGAAAAAGGATACTTCCAGCATTTTCTTGAAGGAATAGAATAGTTGGGCCTGCAATTATTATATAAAAAAAAAAAATGTTCTTAGTTCTGATTTCATCTCTTTTTAGTAGGACAGGCAATAAGTGATGCATTCCACTTAATTTTATTAGTGAACGTTTTACGTCCTAGTTAAAGCAAATATCCAACTCTCCATGTTTTCAGCCAAGGCTAATCGCAGATGAAAGTTGACAGCAAGCACAAGCATATCAATGCCCATTCCAGAATTCAGATTAGGTAACAGGTTTGACAATAACTGATCACAATGAGTAATACAGAAGCTACAACTCAACTAAATTTTTAATATATCTTGTAGTACTAAGATAGAATTCAGTATCTTTACATAAAATTTTCTGGTTCATTATTCTTAGACCTCTACAATGTCAAAAACAACAATACTAATCCCACCGGAACCGGGTATGGGGCGACCTCTGCAGTGCCGTACCATCTAATTTGCAGTTGTGTGAGTTCCCAATCCTAAGAATGTACGTTATAGCTTGATTATGTATGTGATCTTATCTATCATGGTCAGTCCTCAAGAGAGTAGAGACCCATCTTTCTCTCCCTTCACCAGTTCTTGGTTGTTGGTTGCTACCCACTCACTTACCCTTGTCCATCCTATCCTACCGCAGTACCACATACTAATTTATGCATATATCTGCAGTTTCTATTCACTTGCTACCAACTAAAACGAAAATTTCAGTTTTAGACAGCAACACAACAATCATAATCAACTCAATCTGATTCATAGTTCCTTCCAAGTTGTAAATAACTTGATCTTTGGTAACCTCATACCGGAACATACTAGATTATCAACAAAAACAATAATCGAAAAGGGATAATCCACACATAAACATGTTTCTACATCTAGCCACAAAACCCATATTTTCGGAGAAAGTAACTTTCAACTATAAACCCTCGATACTGATTCCATAGCTCACTATCAAATTAAACACAATATATAACAACATATATATACTTCAATTATCAGTAAGCCATCACTTCACTTATCAGGTACACATGTATGCATAAAAAAGAACTGCATCGTATACCATACTATAATAAAACCATGGGCTATGTTTGGTGACGAACTTTTTGAATAGCACAACAACAACAACAACAATAACCAATCCGCACTTAGCGATTAAAATATTATGCTTGTTTGGCAATGAGCGTTTAGCTTTTAAACTTTGTTAAACACTCCTATATGAAACACTAATATAAGAAGTGTTTATCTTTTACTTTTATTTTACATTTTTTATAGTTACAGCAACCACTACTTACTCCTAACAAACGCTTTAATAAAACATAAACACTTATATCAACCACTACTGCTTGTAGCTACTGCTAGTTTTGCCAAACATGGCCTAAATATGCTCCAATGACACTTCAAAATCTATCAATTTTGTGCTTCTATATGCCAAAATTCATCTTAACCCTAATTCAACAATCATCCTAACACAATCAATTTCAATATCATAACAACCTAATAAAATCAACTAACAACTTATATAAGATACAAATCAACGACACATGTGCATTCAGGGGAGTACTTGATGACCCACGCGTGAGGACGTAAGCCACATGTCATAAAAGAAGCGTTTAGGGTGTTAGCGTTTAGCTTTTACATCATTTTACACTTTCTCATTAGCACAAATCAAAATGTTGTGCTAACTTTTTGTTCTTGTTTTTAGATGCAGGATCCATTAGATCTCAACAAAAACGTCACTGCTAGAATTCACGTGAGAGATCTCAAAAACATTTGATCAAAGTTCAGGTCAACGTGTGATATTGTAAGGACCAAGGAAACACGGTGCAAAGTTAGGGCGTCCATTAATACGACTGTGTGGAGATGATGGATTTTTGTTTGAATGTGTGTTGGAGTTCAACTAGACATATTCAACTCCACACGTACTCAAAACAAAAACTCGATCTCTCCACACTCATATTAACGGAGTAACGGACGCCCTAACTTTGCCCGGATAAGTTGTTTCCTCGGTCCTTACAGCATCACATGTTGACCAGAACTTGGATGAAATGTTTTTGAAATGTCTCACGTGAATTCCAGCAGTAACGTTTTTGTTGAGATCTAACGGATCCTGCATCTAAAAACATACAAAAACAAGAACAAATAGTTAGCACAACATACAATCAAATTCAATATCATAACAACCTAATATTAGGCTTTTTTAGCCATTGATTCTATGTTAGACACAATCAAAGGCAAAAAATCTACTCCAGCTCTTAACCTTTATTCGCCTCTCGACTTAGTCCCTAGGGAAACTAAGGGGGTGTTTGTTTAAGCTTTATATGTGGCTTATGAACTTACTTGTTTTTCGGCTTATATTTCATAAGCCCTAATTTCCCGGCTTATTTCGAGACTTTAAATAAGGTTATTATGTCATAATAAACTTATATAAGCCCACAAGTCTCAAAATAAGCCGGAAATTGGGGCTTAGAAATATAAGCCGAAACACAAATAAGCTCATAAGCCACATATAAGCTTAAACAAACACCCCCTTAGTTTCCCTAGGGAAACTATTTACGTAGTAACTGATTTCAACTTCATAGACCATAATGCTGTTAACACATCACACAAATGTTGTCCTACATCTAGCGCGCAAACTAAACGAATCGTAAACCCTAATTACAAACTCTAAAACAACATAAAACCTAATTCACATCTTACAAGCCCTAAATAAAAAAATAAAATAAAATATAAATAAATAAATAATCAAGCAACCTCTACAATCATGAGAATACTTGATGAACCAAGAATGAAGCCTCAAGCCATCAGATGACGTAAGCCACACGTCATCGAAGATCAAACGCAGCCTAGCGGGTGTTATCGGGTAAGATTTAGTGAGACCGGGTAACACCGGGACGTAGACAAGCTTCTCCTGAAATGCGACGAGTAGCGCCATTCCGGTTACCACTATGCCGCCTACTCCGTACATTATTATGCTCAGGTATGACGTCATCTTTTTTGTTTTTTTTATAAAGTGTGTGTGTGTGTGTGTGTTTGGGGTTTTTTTTTGGAGGAAGACTATAGTTGGTGACTTATTTTTATTGATTGGGAATTTATTAGTGCTGACTAGCAAACGGATTGGATGGACCGGACCTAATACATTTGGTCCGGTTTTGGTCTAGGGTTTTTCATAATTTTGGTTTTGGTATCGAGACCGGACCGACTGACCACATTCTGTCTGATCTCGGTCTAGGTTTTTTGCCGGATTTGGTTTCGATCCGGTCCGGTTTCTCTGTACGGTTTGATTTTCACCTGATGAGCAGCCTTAGTGCTGACCATGGATCGAAAACCAAACTGAACCGGAAAATCGAGCTAATCCAGATTGAAATGAAAAGAAGCGATTATATTGGGTTCGGTTTTGGATCTATGTACTAATGGTTTTTTATTCGGTTCGGTTCGGTTCGACCCAAAAAAGAGAAAACACGCCTAAAATATATTAACCGAACCGACATAAAACCAACCGAAACGACCATATTCGGTTCGGTTTCGGTTTAATATACTAAAAGTTTTTTTTTCCATTCGGTTTGGTGTTGGACCGATGCTCAACCCTAATTGGGATTACTTCAACGAAAAAAAAATTGTTAATTATTTAAATCATTCATGTGGTTTGCCGGGTATAACGAAAATCATCTGTATATTTTTTTTTTCACGGATCATCCTCTTGTGGTTTTTGACCTGTAACGGGTTTGGTCCTTTTACCTTATTGATCACAGGGACGGGAACTGGGAAAAAAGAAAAGTTTTTGGATCATTTTCGTTAAACGTTACAAAATACAAGGATCAAATACGGGTCAACAATCACAGGGAGAAGATATGGGAAAATGAAAAGTTAAGGGACCATTTACGTTAAACTCAACAACCCACGGGGACCATTTAAGTAATTAACTATTTCTTTTTCTTTATTTTAAAACTTTTACGTTCTGTTGTCGTGTTGTTTTCTTAAAAGAAACAGAGGGGACGGGACAATAAGGTAGAGAATGGGAAGAGATTATAAGGAAAATTGTTATTTTCTTTCGTGTTCTCGAGTGGTAAGGAAACTAAAAGGAAGGGAATATAATATTTACAAATATACCCTATTTGGCTAAATGAACATAGTTTGATAATTTTATCACAAACGAAATAAAATAAAAAAGGATTATAAATGTTTTAGTTTTATACATGTGAGGTGAGATCCTGTTAGAATTATTGGATCACAGTAATCTGAGAGTCGTGTAAATACTTTCAGATCGAAGTATTTCGATGGTTCTATCGAAATCTTTAATCGGATAAAACTCAGATTTTGAACCGAGAATGTGTTATTGATCTTATGAAACCGAACCAAAAGACAGAATCAACATATGACCAAAAACTGAACTCGGTTGTAACTGCCCATGACAGTTATTTAACCACCGAATTAGTTAAATTAACGGGTCAAAATTAAGGTCCAAAATACCGGAATTTTATTTTTAAGTGCGTTTTTAACATAGCACTTTATACCAAATAAAAAATTCCCCAGCCAGGGGCGCTACCCCTTGGACCCTACTACCAGGGGCTGCCGCCCCTGGAACCCCGCTACCGGGGGCGCTGCCCCCGGACCCCGTGATTCGGGGCGATAATCACAATAACGTCATACAAGTGTGCACTACGCACAATCCCGACTTGTTAAACATTTATCATGATTACACATTGGTCAACTAAGTCAATCCATTACACTTAAATCATATTGGTGATGTAAAATCACCAACAGATCCTTGCAAAACATGTATCATTTTAAAAACAAATAAGTCAATCTTAACCATCATTCACCTTTCATCTAAAGGCAAATATCAATTCAAAAAGTAACAAATAGAGGGCAAATTTGACATTTTTGCTCATTTAATATAAAAACCCACTTTTCACTTTTTTTTTTAAATAACATATCTGGCAAACGGAAAATCTTCAAGCTACGTAAAATACACCATCGCGACGAGAATTAAATTATCTTTTTATAGATATGCATTGTTATACACTTTCGACGAACTTTTTTTTTTTCAAAATTTCCGTATAGAAAAATCTCACGGGATTCATAAAAAAATCCCATGGGATTCATAAAAAGACGATTTTTTTTTCAAAATTTCCGTACAGAAAAATCTCACGGGATTCGTAAAGAAATCCCACGGGATTCGTAAAAAATATATATTTTTTTTATTTCTGTCTAGAAAAATCCCACAGGATTCGTAAAAAGACGAATATTTTTTTTTTCAAAATTTATGTCTAGAAAAATCCCATGGGATTCGTAAAAAAATCACTTGTGATTTGTTATTTTTAAAAAATCACAAGTGATTTGTAAAAATGAGTAAATCACTGTTTTGGGTTTTATACTTTTATGTCACAGCTTTTTAAGGGTAGATGTTTTTTATATGATTGTTGAAATGAGCTCTTGTAATCTCTTTATTAAAAAGTTGTATGTTGTTCTACAGAATCCCATGCGATTCTCTCTGATCCCTTAGGATTCATATAGAATCCCATGGGATTCTATATGAATCGCATGGGTAATCTTTATGATTTACAAGTGATTCATCAAAGAATCTCACGGGATTCTGAATGGATCCCATGGTATTCTATATGAATCACATGGGATTCTCTATAAATTCCATGGGATTTTCATTTTGCTTTATATAAACTGAAGGTACAAAATCACTTGAGATTCTATTTTTGTTGTGTAATGTTACGAGAAAAATTCTTGTTCACTTTGAATATATCTTGTTTACTTTGAATATATAATGTTTGTTACTTATATTCTGTTTAATCACATGGATAATCTGTGTAAATCCCATGTGATTCTGTATAAATATCAAGAAATTCATTGTGAATCCTATGGGATTGAGTATAAATCTATAAGGATTCACAATGTACCAAAAAATTAGATAAAAAGTATGACAAATCCCTACAATCTTCTCAATTTTTTTTTTTACAAAGTAAACAAACAAAAAAGATGACAATATCACATTGAAATCCACTACTACTTCAAACAAAAAGTGACAACAACTTAAGTACGACAAAGTAAACAATTGATGAATTGAAATTTTGAAGAAAATTAAATGAACAAATGAATAGTTTGACTTTTGACTCCAAGTACTTAAATGTAAGTACAATATTGGCCACTAGACATTGAAATAAGACTATCCTTTAATCAATCAACCACAATTCATACACCTACATATCGGAAATTCATTTCTACCAAAAATAAATAAATAAATAAATAAATAAAGCCAAATCATGAAAATTAATCTACCACAAGCAAATTATTTTAACTGGTTTACAACAAAATCTACATACAGTATAACCATTATAACAACATTTACCCAATAACTATGGAAATTGTCAAAAAAAAAAATGCATCATATTTGCCACTTTTTGTCATTGTATGTAGCGTTTATATATATATATATATATATATATATATATATATATATATATATATATATATATATATATATATATATGTCACTAACCTTTTAAAGTCATGCCATTGTGTGTACTTTGCGACTTTTTTACCATGTGAAATGACCATTTTACCATTCAAAATTTGAAAAAAGTAAGGGTAAAATGGTCACAACGTACACATAATGGCACGATTTAAAAAGGTTAGTGATATAATAAAAAAAAGTATGCTACATACAATGACAAAAAGTGGCAAGTATGATGTCTTTGTTTGCCAATTTCTCCAATAACTGTTATTACAAGTATCAACAATAAGCTTTGTTAATCTTTCCTAATAGACCTATCCAAAAAACCAATAAAGATCACAATGCTCAACGCTCACCGCTCCTAAGGGCGTGTTTAGGTTAGCTTATTTATCTGGCCTATGGGCTTATTTGAACATGGAAAAGCTGATAAGCTCACTCTTCGGAGCTTATGACGTTATCATCTTCAGCTTATTGGCTTTGGCCAATAAGATCAAGTTAATAAGCTCTAAAGAGTGGGCTTATGAGCTTTTTTCATGTTCAAATAAGCCCATAAGCCAGATAAATAAGCTAATCTAAACACCCCTAATTACCCAAAAACACAAATCAAAACAAAATCAAGCCACCACCTCTACAATCATGAGAATACTTGATGAACGAAGAATGAAGCCTCAAGCCATCAGATGACATAAGCCACGCCTCATCGAAGATCAAACGCAACCTAGCGGGTGTGATTGGGTATGATTTAGTGAGACCGGGTAACACCGGAACGTAGACAAACTTTTCCTGAAATGAGATCAATAAAGCCATTCCGGTTACCACTATGTCGCCTACTCCGTACATCATTATGCTTAGGTATGATGTCATCTTTTTTGTTTTTTTTTATAAATTGTGTGTGTTTGTGTGAAGAGTGTTTTGGGGGGGGGGGGGGGGGAGGGGGGGGGAGGACTATAGTTGTTGTTATTGATTTAGAATTTATTGGTGCTGACTAGGGGTGAGCAAACGGATTGGATGGACGAGACCGACCACATTCGGTCCGGTTTTGGTATAGGGTTTTTCATAATTTCGGTCTCGGTCCGGTTCGGCTTAAAAATAGGACATTTAGCCTATTTGGATCGAGATCGGATCGACCGACTACATTCGGTCTGGTCTCGATCTAGGTTTTTTTGCCGGATTTGGTCTCGGTCTAGTCCGGTTTTTCTCTGTCCGGTCCGGTTTTTACCCGATGAGCAGCCTTAGTTCTGACCATGGATCGAGAACCGAACCAAACCGGAAAACCGAGCTGATCCAGATTGAACCGAAAAGAAGCGATTATATTGGGTTTGGTTTTGGATCTATATACTAATGGTTTTTTATTCGGTTTCGGTTCTATTTACTAATGGTTTTTTGTTTCGGTTCGGTTGCGGTTCTATTTACTAATGGTTTTTTGTTTCAGTTCGATTCGGTTTTGAACCGATGCTGGACCTTAATTGGGATTACTTCAATTTTTTTTAAGTTAATTATTTAAATCATTCATGTGGTTTGGTGGGTATAACGAAAATCATTTGTATATATTTTTTTACGGATCTCCTCCTGTGGTTTTTGACCTGTAACGAGTTTGATCTTTTTACCTTATTGATCACAGGGACAGGATCTGGGAAAAAAGAAAAGTTTTTGGATCATTTTCATTAAACGTTACAAAATACAAGGATCAAATACGGGTCAACAACCACATGGAGAAGATTCGGGAAAATAAAAAGTTAATGGACCATTTACGTTAAACTCAACAACCCACAGGGACCATTTAAGTAATTAACTCTTTCTTTTTCTTTATTTTAAAATTTTTACGCTTTGTTCTCGTGTTGTTTTTTTAAAAGAAAATGAGGGGACGCGATAATAAGGTAGAGAAGGGGAAGAGATTATAAGGAAAATTGTTATTTTGTTTCGTGTTCTCAAATGGTAAGGAAACTAAAAGGAAAAGAATATAATATTTACAAATATACCATTTTGGCTAAATGAACATAGTTTGATAATTTTATCACAAACGAAATAAAATCAAAAAGTATCAGAAATGTTTTATGTGGTGTTTGATAGGCAATTAATGGGATAATTAAAAGGCCTTCCTTTGATTCGGTCAGCACCAATATTGTTTGACAAAACAAAACTAACACGCTTAGTCATTTATTATAGTCTGAACGATTTAGCATTAATGATTTAATGGTATGTTTGGCACTAGTAGGAGCTGGAGCGGGTTGCTGGAGCATGTCGTTGGAGCTTTTTTCTACATGCTCCTTCAACTACCATTTCATAGCTTATTTTTTTTACATGCTCTTTCAAGTTATGTCAGCCAAACGAGACTTATTTTTAGTGGTAACTTATTTTTCTAAAAAAATAAGATCATGCTATGATAAGCTCTTATAAGTTCGCGCGCCAAACATGCCCTTGAGGTGCAAAATCATTCCGCATATCACAATTTACAATGTAGCGGTGTAGCCTCATTTTGTAATTAATTCTTTATAAACTTAACTTATCTATATTACGTGTATTCATGATTTCATTTCAAGACAATATTAAAACTAAAGTTGTCATGGTGTCTCTTTAACATCATTTATCAAAATGAGAATTTCTTGTCATCCTAATTTTTAAGGTTATCATTTTGTCAAAACGAAAAAGTGAAACACTTATAAGTAAAACTTATTACATCCATTTTTAATAATGTTTAAGAATATTTGATGTATGTTATTTTGTTGTTTGTAATTTCTATTTCTACAGTTTATAAATTTTATCACCTCGAGACCACTTATTAAACGAACATGTTTCATGATATAACCCAAGGTTACGTCTGTAATTTTATGTTATTCAAATCACCAATTCACAACATCTGTCAAACAACCCATTTCGATTCACATTAGGTTCATTCAGAGTCTTTGATTCATTCAGGATTTCAAATCATTCAGTGCTAAATCATTCTATTTAATTAAACAGCCCCTTAGTTTTTTACTTGTACTTGATTAACCAAAACCCATGATTGAAAAAACATAAATTTACCCAAATTTTATGAGGTATGCTAAATGAACCCATTAATTCTACTATCCAAACACTAACAATTAGCTAATCAATATTTTTTTACTTAAAGTTCTCACTTATTAATTATTATGCAATCATTGAATTTTTCTTCTTATTCTTCATTATGTTATTAAAAAGTAATGATTAACTACATTTTATTTATCAAAGGACTTGTGGTCTAGTGGGTGGGGCTTATTTGGTTAAGCACCCACAAATGGGAGTAGTACCGGGTGGGTGACCACCCGGGAAGTCCTCACTTGTGGTCCACTTGCAGACCATTTGTTCCGGAGATATATTGCAATGATGGATTCGAAGCCCTTAGACCAAGCCGCTGGGGTTAGAATCCTGAGCATGGCCCGGTTTTCATCCGGCTGTTTCTCCAGCAAGGTAACTTGTGTGGAGGCAGTACGGTTTCCGGGGGAAACCCGTTACCACCTGAGATCAGCGTGGACCCGATTAAGACAACATAGTCTGGCGGGGGTGGCGATGGGGCCTTCGCTGTCCGCGAAGGTGGTCGTTTCTAAGTTGAAATTCACCTTTCAAAAAAAAAACTACATTTTATTTATTTTTTATTCTTTATACTTATCTAAGAATATATACATATTTATAAAGTAAACAAATATTACAAATTATTGGCGTTAAAACTTATACAAAATATTTAGGAGATTGGGGTTTAAACTTTAAATAGTTCATCTATAACAAATATTTAGTTATTATTCCAATGTTCACGTTAGATTTTAGGGGGTGGCAATGGAGGACGGCATGACATGGTTTGAGACCCTGCCGAGCGGCAACACCGCTGCCACCAAATCGGCATGGGTTCGATATGGATCCCTCGGCATGTATTGCCGTTGAGGCATGAGAATATAGACGTTGAAATTGTGACCGTTGGGGGGTTTGTGACCGTTTGGCATTAAAAAAAAAAAAAAAAAATCCCTTTATAATGAATGACTATTTCGTCGAACGACCAAAGTTTGTCGATCATGTTTTTCGTGATAAGTTTCGTATGAATAAAAGCTTGTTTTTAAGAATTGTTGGTGATGTTGAAGCGAATTTCGAATGATTTCAAGAGGCCAAGATGCGAGGGGAAAAAAAGTTTCACGGCGTTACAAAAATGCACATCGGCCATTTGGCAACTCGCAACGGATGAACCTCCGGATAGATTTGATGAATATTTAAACATGGCACGAAGAACGTCAGGTTAACCTTCTAATTCTTATTTATTTTATTTTTTTTTATAAAGTTTTCGTTAGTTATTTATTTATTTACTATTTAATATTTTGTAGGAGAATGTCTTGATCATTTTTGCCATGCGATAATTGAATTATATAGTCGAGAGTTCTTATGTAGGCCGAGAACCCACAAATTTGCACGCTTATACGAGGCACATGAAGGACAATATCACATTCTTGGAATGCTTGGTAGCATTGATTGTACACATTTCGTTTGGCGAAATTGGCCTAGACGGTTGAGAGTCCAATATAAGAGAGGTGATCACCAATACCCGACTATTATATTTCGACAATATGATTTTAAAAGACGACGATATGGCAATATCACCGGTTCATATAATGGATCATCCGGTCGCGTCAGTTTATGGCCCGAATGTACTACCGGAGTTACTCGGTGAATATATCCATTACCGTCTCCAATATGCTCTTACGGAGCACGTAGCGGCTCAAGACTTACCATACCTCAATGACTAGTGATTTCCTTTTTTTTAGTATTATGTAATTTTCTTTTAATTATTAATAAAATATTATATTTTTTATTAAATTGTTTAATATAATTATGAATATAAAATAAAAAAATAAAATTAAGTGAGGCATTAGATTATGGTTGCCACTAAAAACTATGGTTAGGCATGAGCGAGGTGAAATGATATTATTGATGAGTGGTGAAGCATGGGGGGGGGCATGAGATCATGACTGCCACCCCGTTAGGATGTTTATACGTACATGAAAAGTTATTGTAAATGAATATACAAGATTGTACATACACCAATGAATTATGTAAAAAGTTAGGAAATGATTTGTAGGTCTAACGCATGGACTTAAAGATAGACCTACAAATGTGATTGGTGAAAATAAAAAATTGATTGGTGGGTAATGATGAGAGACAATGTGTGTATAACACTTGTCAAAATATAAATATATTATGCCTATTTGTAGGTCTCTTTATTAAGATATTTATCACTACTCAAAAAGTTTTTGTAAAGATTACCTTAAAAACTAGAAAATTAAATGTAGTTAAAAGTAATTGTATAATATATCCAAGGCCAAAGCACATTTTAGTACCACAAACTTGGCAAACTGGATCATTTATTACCTTGAATTTTTAAGGGTGCAGGATAGTACCCCGAACTTGACAGACTAAAATTACTACTACCCTATACCAAATTAACTACATAATTTATAATTTTTTAATTTATGCTAAAAATCAATTTACTAGACCTAATGTAATATAAATGATTTGCAGTTAAAGTTAGGATAACTAATTACATTTTATTGAAAATTTAGTTTATTTTATTTTTCTTCTAGTTAATATAATATTATATTTTGTTGTTGAGAATAAATTTATATTTGAAATAATACATTTTAAAAAGTGAATTTACAACACTACTTTGACATATATAGATATCCGTGTTATATACTAAGTGTTCATTTTAAATAATTTTGAGATCATAACAACTTAACAATTTATTTCTTCATATGCACATGTTAAATTCAAAAATTACAAAAGCTCCGATATAGTTAGTTATAGGTTGATCTAAAAATTAGTTGAAGCAAACATTTAATATATACTATGAAGATTTATTAAGAGTAGTGCGTTAGAAAATTTTTAGAAATAGATACTACATATATACTTTTTATATTCTAAAAAATTAATTAAAATACTATATTAATTTTCAAAAATTAAAAATAATTAAATTTTGAGAAAAGAATATATTTATCTAGCCAAAGTTTTACTATAAATTATTTATTAAAAAACTTTAGTAAATTGATTTTTAGAAAGAAAAAAATAATTAATTGTTGAGTTAATTCGTATAGGGTAGTAGAAATTTCATTTTGTCAAGTTCAAGGTATCATTCTATACCCTTAAAAGTTCAGGGTATTAGATGATCCAGTTTGCCAAGTTTGAGATACTAATATGTATTTTTGCCTATATCCAAATACTTCGTGTAATGTAATTCGAATATGAAATTGAGAAAAAATTAAAACAAAAGTGTCTTATTTTAAAAAGGTTACCAAAATGCACTATCGTACGTGAAAGTAATAAATATTGCAGTATTAAATTTAAAGTTTAGTCAACTAGTAACATGGGGATTGAAATGAAAAATTAAGGTTTAGATAAATGCACAATTTAACAGTTTTTAAACCCGTCAGAATGAACTATACATCAGTAGTTAATTTCAACTCTACATTCATGCATCATTCATTAGTTATTTATTTGTTTTAAATTCACTGTGATAACTACTTTGAATGAATGATATTGGTTGGAAAAAATGAATGACAATTGATTGGGAATTCAGTGCTGACCATGGATCGAAAACCGAACCGAACTGGAAAACTGAGTTCAACCAGATTGAACCGAAACGAACTGATTATATTCGGTTCGGTTTCGAATCTATATACCAACGGTTTTTTATTCAGTTCGGTTCGGTTCGACCCAAAACCGAGAAAAAACACTTAAACTATATGAATCGAATTGACACAAAACCGAACCAAACTGACCATATTCGGTTCGGTTTCGGTTCTATTTACTAATGGTCTTTTGTTTCGGTTCAGTTTGGTTTTGGACCGATGCTCCACCCTAATTGGGATTACTTCAAAGGTTTTTTTTTTTTTTTTTTTTTTTTTTTTTTTTTTTTTTTTTTTTTTTTTTTTTAAATCGTTCATGTGGTTTAATGGGTATAACGAAATCGTCTTTATACTTTTTTTTAGCGGATCATCTTCCTTTGGTTTTTGACTTGTAACGGGTTTGATTCTTTTACCTTATTGATCACAGGGACATGATTTGGGAAAAAATAAAAGTTTAGGGATCATTTACGTTAAGCCTGACAAACTATAAGGACTAAACCCGTTAAACCACAGGGAGATGATTTGGGGAAAAAATGTATAATGACGATTTCCGTTAAACTCAACAACTCACAAGGACCATTTAAGTAATCAACATTTTTTTTTTATAATGTTAAAACTTTTAGGACACGCTTGGTAGGGTGAAATTTAGATAAATGAAATGAAGTGCAGAAATTAAATCACAGAAATGAATTCTCACAGAAATTTAATATAAATTCCAGTGTTTGGTAATACCAGAGAATTGACTCAAGAAATCAATATTATTATTATTATTGTTATTATTATCATTAATATATTATTATTATTATTATTATTATTACTATTGTTATTTATTATTATTATTATTATTATTATTATTATTATTATTATTATTATTATTATTTTATTTTTTTTTTTTTTATTATTTTTATTATTATAACACCACTTTTCATTATAAATAAACCAATAGGATTCAAGAAATTGGTGGGGAGCCTCGACACTATCTGAGCCCCCATTGCCTTTAGCAATAGCAAAACTAATCCTACTAAGGATATGGTTTGCAGCACGCGTCCCAATGTCTTGAGTGATGGAAAACTTCTGGATCCGCTTAAGTAGGTCCACCGCGTCTGTCTCGAGTTCCCCTAACGAGGAAAACGAGAAAGGGGTAAACCCATATCCCATATTTGCACATTTAGCCCCGTATTTGACCCGCTTGCGTTTTGCGGTGATGCGTGGGAATTGCACCAGGCTTTACCTCTCGAGGGATCTCGAGAAGCTTACAACCCCCACCAGGCAGTGTACCTGATCGTTGTAGTATAGTACAGTGACAAGTACCGGGGGATTGATCGTTCAACTCAGGAATAGTGTCACTAGGATTAGAAAGCCTAAAAACTAGGTCTAGATGTGAGAGATGATTCTTTTTGTATTTTTTATATTTTATAAAAGCAGGTAAAATCTCGGGTTTTTGGAAGAGTGGGCGGAATTAGTTGCTAGTCAACTAACCCAATAACTAAGATGCAATCAAAATAAAATAACAAAAATGAAAATAAAGCTAATTACTAATATGGTGTGAACAATAGATGGGAGAATTGTGTTTACTTAGATTTCACTACTCCCTAGATATCTTTTACAGGTTAATTGTTTGTTACAGTTGCGTGGATGACGGGTTATATTCCTTAATACCAGTCGTGGGGTGGCGTACTTACTTCCCCAACTCTATAAGCTCCTACTTCACTCCTATGTCGAGCCTGCAAGAAGCTCCTAACATGGGATCACTAGAATTCGCTCATGCATTAAATACAACCATAAAAACCTAGTACACATAGGTTCATGTTTCTTAAGACGTTCAAGCAAGTTACACAATGGAGATCTGCCAGTTTTCTTAAGCCTTACATTGAAATCATTCATCCATTACAACTATAAACAAGCAATCAACCTATAATCAACATCTAGATTTCATTACATCTAAGCAAACACACAAGAGATCTAGCCTAGCATGTTAAAATTAAGACAAGCGTAAGATATATTCAAACAACACATAGACATATTGAATGAATTGAAAGAATACTTATCTCAATTGAACATAAAGGGTTTCAAGGGGTGAAAACCCTTGAAAATACTGTAAAAGTCGTGTTAGGGTTTATTAAGTTCGACCCTAAAATTCTCCTCTCTTTAGAATGAAAATTACAAAGACTATATATAGATTTACTAAGGTGACGGCGTCAAGAAGAAAGTTCTGATGTCGTCAACCCGCCGTCAAAAATATAATCGGATTGCCTAGATCCAGATCTGACGTCGTCATGTGTAATCTTGTTCTGGGCCGTCACCACTTTTACTCTTGACGGCCATGTTTTGACGCCGTCACGTTTTCTCTGGGCCGTCACCTCTTTTGCTCTTGACGTCGTCATCAAAACCTTCTTGACGCCGTCAGGTACTGTTCCCAGCAAGGAAAATTAAGACTTTGCCGTTTTCTTCACTTTTATGCTCCAAAAACGTCCAAAATGCTTCCTTTTCCAGAGTTCACTCCCAAAGTACCTAAAATCACAAAAGGAACGATTTAGGGCAATATTTGATCAAATAAATTCAAATTCCGGCTTAAATGACCCCCTAAAAACGAATCATTTTTCGCCTCATCATATACCCTTACACTTGAAATTTGCTTGTCCTCAAGCAAATGCGCTTTTTAATTCTAATCAAAATACAAGTTATGGGTCATTTAACACTAATATAAAATTAATTACAACAAATAATCATTCCACTAAAGACCAAAGACAAGCACGGAGGTCATATACTAGCACCTCACAAATAGTGTTTAGATACTCACATCTCTCGGGTGTAATAAAGTATATATTACAATATGGGAATTGAAAACATCTCTCACTACCTGTCATAGCAAAATAGATTACCATAGGCTTGGGAAAGGATCAAACCTCCACCACATGGCGTAAACACTTAGGATAAACTATCAAAGAGGTCTTTTAAAGGGTTCTAACGTTAGGTGTAGGGATATGGAATACAAGGTTTCGTTGGATATGGGCAATCTTTATTGGTGGCGAGTTAATCATCTTGGTTAATTACATGTACAATATGGCGTTGCTAAGCCAAGACTAGACTCGACTTAAGCTAATAAATGAAAAATAACAAAAACATAAAATAAACATAGAATAAAACGGGATGGTAGTCCGTATGTTTTTTTCTCTTTTCTTTTTCTATTTTTTTTCTTTTTCTTGATTTTTTCGATTTTTTTTTTATTATTTTATTATTTTTTTATTTTTGCATACACTCTTACTCTACCATCCAAAATAATACATCATAGGGAATGAACATTCCCTTTACACTTGAATTTTTATATACTTTACAATAAATTAATCTAATGACTCGAATTAAGATAATCAAAACACTTGGAGTACTTTTAAGATTAACATACATATGGGGGTAATAATATGATGTTCTTCCCCATTACTCCATAACACAAGTACTTTACCCATGAGTCCCAATCGTCCAAAAACAATATGTACAAGGATATGACTCGACTTAGCAACCATGTAATCAATTAGATAATTAACTAAGGGTTTAACAAATAACAATAATGCACTAAAGATGAGTGCATACGCGAAAGGCTAAGGCGATTTGGGTGTACATTTAAGTGGGGTGTAACAAATTCTTCCTTTAAGTAAGATGCTTAAAGTTAGAAACGAAAAGATAGGCTTGGAGGGGTGTACTAGGGGTTTCGTGTACTGAAAATGAGTACAACGCTAAGGGTGTGGGAAAAATTAATTGACTTAACTAGCCAAGTAATATGACTTAAATGGTCAAGTAATTATGATACGGGTTTAACACAAGGGTGATCCTAATGCCTCTTATCATTAAGTAAATCCTACTACACGAATGTAGTCTCACTAGCGGTCTTGGAATGCATCACTAACGCAAGTTCTAGAATCTAAATGCTACAGGTACACTCATAAGCACTAATAGTAAATGCTTTTCCTATCAAATCTAAAGGCGAACCTCACATATTTGGGTGGAAAATTTTTCTGAATGGTACGGTTTTGTGCTAGTCATACAATCTCCTATCCATGAGACGCTTACTATGGCTAAAGTTTCACTCCTAAATGTTGTAAACAATTTTAAATTAGGAGCTAAAATTACACTAACAAGTATTTCTCTTAGTTTTATTACACACCTACCATCAAACAAACAAACTCAAGTGAAAGTGTGTCCTATAAGGTATCATCATTTTACCCTCCCCTTACACTTAGTATGAACATTGTCCCCAATGTTCAATTAAAGAATGTAAAAGTAAAATAGGTAAAAGAATGAAATCAAATACTCCCCTGATTCGCTCGGTATGGATAGTATGGTAACAAGGTTAGATCTTCCTCCAAGAAAATGAACAATCAAAGCTTCCCTTCCAGAAATATAAATCATCTTCTTGTCATACATAACCTGTTAAACCTGAGAAAACAAACAAGGCAACCTCGCGTAAAATCGGCGGCAATCTATATATACTAACAAATCCTAGAAAACAAAGTAAGATATAATGCTTGTGGAATGAATATTTGCAGATTTCCTAGAGTTTATAAAACTAAAGATTCGACAAAAACTTTAAGACTCCGTTAGAAAAACAAAACTAGCAAAACTTCCAGAATTTTACACGTGACGCCGTCAGGAATTTCTTCCTGACACCGACAGAAGTGATCTGCAGAAATTCTTACGTTAAGTTTCCAGAAAATTTATGGAAAAACTTATGTCCTACTTCCTGAAAAAATCCTGCAAAACATCATTATGACTCGATACAAGCATTTGACTCTAACCAATACGAATATACATGTTCATTTAATATTGTGGAGAATCATGATCAATTTTGTTTCTTAAAAACATATTTGGGGTTTCCCCTTACACTTATCTTTTGCGAAATACCTTTGGATGAAGTTAAGGCTAAGCCAAACGACAAAATAAAGTATTTTCACCATTTTAGTTTTGAAACATGATCTACCAACAATAAAAATAAAGCATGCATACGGAAACAAATAACAATCAAACAAAATAAAAATCACACAAAACATGGGTTGCCTCCCAAAAAGCGCTTTTATTTATTTACGAGTCTTGTAGCTAGACTCAAGGTCATGGGCTATCGTGTGTCGCTTATGCTCACATACCCAAGGGTGAGCCATCTAATAGTCGCCTCATCTTTCTTATAATCATCACTTAACTCTAAACATCCACGATAATACCTTTCATTCTTTTCATGAGTATATTTAAGCCCTTTTCCTTTATCATTCTCACTTAGCATTTCTAGGGGCGGATACCTACTACACTTCTCCATGGAAAAATCTTTGAACCAAGGGTGTGCACAGGGCATTTGGTAGACAAAATCTTCATCCCCATCCGAGAATGTAATTAACCCTTCCATAAGTTTTTCATCAAGGTTGGTCAACCTTTTGAAAGGTTTCCCAAACACAACTTGGGTTAACTTACTATCGATAAATTCTCCTAAATTCTCCATAACTATGAACTCAACAAGATAAGCGAAGCTTCCTACAAACACATGCAATGACATTGCCCTAGCAATAATATTATCTCATTTGTATTCTAACTCATCTACCATAATTTTATTATATTCACTACGCGAGATTATGTTCATTGGGAGAGATGAGTTAAGGTAGGCATCAAAGCTCCTAAATCCTATCTTACAAGGAAATTGCATATTGAATGAGCTATCACACTCAATCCTTGTTCTAGAGTCAACATACCTAAGAGGTTTCACTTCATCTTCCATCCTATCCTCATTAATCACATCAACATCGTCTAGATCCTCATCGGAGTCTGAATAGTAAAAATGACTAGCCCTATGGTCATCATCATGGTCAGACTCCTCCATTTCAGAATTATTGTCAAAGTGGTGGTTAGGCGAGAGGTTAGGTGGGTTTTCATTTTCCACTAAAGGGATTGGGGCGGGCATTTGGAAAATCCTGCGACGAAAAACACGAATAACAGGAATCAAACGATCAATGTTATTGTTATCCATCGAGATAGTTTACGAACAAAGGAAACAAAGAAATAAGATAGACTAAAGAAAACCTAAAAATAAAAATAAAATCTTACTAGAAATGAATCTAGCAAGTAGACCTAATAAAAAGAAATTCTAACCTAGACAATAACTATTCCCCGGGCTGCGGCGCCAAAAACTTGATGCGTGGGAATTGCACCAGGCTTTACCTCTCGAGGGATCTCGAGAAGCTTACAACCCCCACCAGGCAGTGTACCTGATCGTTGTAGTATAGATAGTGACAAGTACCGGGGGATTGATCGTTCAACTCATGAATAGTGTCGCTAGGATTAGAAAGCCTAAAAACTAGGTCTAGAGGTGAGGGATGATTCTTTTTGTATTTTTATATTTTATAAAAGCAGGTAAAATCTCAGGTTTTTGGAAGAGTGGGCGGAATTAGTTGCTAGTCAACTAACCCAATAACTAAGATGCAATCAAAATAAAATAACAAAAATGAAAATAAAGCTAATTACTATATGGTGTGAACAATAGATGGGAGAATTATGTTTACTTAGATTTCACTACTCCCTAGATATCTTTTACAGGTTAATTGTTTGTTACTGTTGCGTGGATGACGGGTTATGATGAGGCGAAAAATGATCCGTTTTAGGGGGTCATTTAAGCCCGAATTCGAATTTATTTGATCAAATATTGCCCTAAATCGTTCCTTTTGTGATTTTAGGTACTTTGGGAGTGAAATCTGGAAAAGGAAGCAATTCGGACGTTTTTGGAGCATAAAAGTGAAGAAAACACCAAAGTCTTAATTTTCCATGCTGGGAACAGTAGGTGACGGCGTCAAGAGTAACTCTCTGACGGCGTCAAGAGCAAAATTTCATGACGATCCAGTAAAGATTTGACGGCGTCACAAAGGTAGGGCGTCAAGAGTTAAAGTCATGACGGCCTGGAAATGATTAAGTCTTGACGGCGTCAAATGTAGATTAAGGCAGTCCGAGAATAGTTTTGGCGGCGAGGTGACGGCGTCACAATGTTTGTCTTGACGCCGTCAGACCCCTTTTCCTATATATAGTTTTCTAATTTTCACATTAAAAGGAGAGAAGTTTTGGAGAAACCCTAAGTACGAACTTGGTGCGAATTTTACAGGTTTTTCAAGGGTTCCAAGCCCTTGATACCTTACATGTGTAATTGAGATAAGTGTTCTTTCAATTCAATCAATATGTCTATGTGTTGGTTGTCTATATCTTGTTCTTGTCTTAATTCCATCATGCTAGGCTAGATCTATCTTGTGTTTGCTTGGATCTAATGAAACCTATATGTTAATTATGTGTTGATTACTTGTTTATACTTGTCTTGGATGAATGATTTATATGTTAGGCTTAAGAAAACTGGCAGATCTCCATTTGGTAACATGCTTGAACGTCTTAAGAAACATGAACCGACGCGCACTAGGTCTTTATTGGTTGTATTTAATGCATGAGCCACTGTTTACAATCCCTATAGTTGTGCTGGGCATGGTGTAGGAGGAGATAAGAGCTCATAGAATTGGGGAGTTAAGTGTGCCACCCCATGAATGGTATTAAGGAATACGATCCGTCATCCATGCATTTATAACAAGTAATTAACGTGTAAAAGATGTCTAGGAAGTAGTGAAATCTAAGTAAACACATTTTCTCCACTTATTGCTCACAACTTTAGTATAATTTAGTTCATTTTCATTTCTTGTATTTTATTTTGATTGCATCTTTAGTATTGGGTTAGTTGATTAGCAACTAATTCCGCCCAAATCCTTCAAACTCGAGAATTTTAATTGCTTTCTAAAAAATATAAAAACACAAAAATAATCATCCCTCACCTTTAGAACTAGTATTTAGGTTTTCTAATCCTAGCGACACTATTCCTAGCTGAACGATCAATCCCCCGGTACTTGTCACTATACTATACTACAACGATCAGGTACACTGCCTGGTGGGGGTTGTAAGCTTCTAAAGATCCCTTGAGAGGTAAAGCCTGGTGCGATTCCCACGTATCAAGTTTTTGGCGCCGCTGCCGGGGAATAGTTATTGTCTAGGTTAGAATTTCTTTTTATTAGGTCTACTTGCTAGATTCCTTTCTAGTAAGATTTTTTTTTTTTATTTTTAGGTTCTCTTTAGTCTATCTTATTTCTTTGTGTTTTTGTTCGTAACTCTTCACCACCTGCCATTATGGCAAATGATGAATCCTTTAACCTTAGGATCACTAGGAGTCGTAGTTCCACTAGAAACCTGGTCTTGCCTTATGCGGAACCCGAAAGAGAAATGCATAGATTGAGACAATATCACTCAACTTCTGAACCATCTAGCGTTGCCATCGATTTTGATGCACCTCTTTCTGAAGAAAATTCAGAAAATCATGTCACAACCCCTAGCTCCTAACCCAACGACGAGACGAGTACCCCCGCAACCCCCATTCCTAAGCGCCTTAAGGACTACTCCTCCCCACCCTCTCGTGGCTTCTCAAACGCCATTGTCTACCCAAACGAACACACCAATGAGGTCTTGCATGTGAACGATGTTTGGCTTGTCAAAAATGTGTGTAAGTTTCGCGGAATAGATGAGGAAGATCCAATCCAACACATCAAGGACTTCCTGAAAATAGTAGACACCCTCCATACGGATGGGGCTACTAGAGACACATCCCGATTGCGATTCTTTCCTTTCACCTTATATGAAAAAGCCCAAGAATGGTATGACAAACTCCCTTCTGAATCTATTTTCACATGAGAGCAACTCATATCCAAGTTCTATAAGAAATTCTTTCCACCTGGAAGAACCTCAGCATTTAGAGATAGGATCCTCCGTTTCCGGAAGGGGAAGGATGAACCCTTCCATAAATCGTGGACTAGATTCAAATATTTAATAAGACAAGTTCCCCATCATGGCATTGAGCTTTGGCTCTTGGTCCAAATCTTCTACTATAATATCTCCTCTAACGACCGAAACGGAATTAACCAATCTAGAAAAGGAAGGTTGGCCAATCTTAGTGCCGAGGAAGGATGGGATAGGATTGAAGAATATGCTCAAGACCAGGATGACACTTGGGATGAACCTGAGTCGACTGTTAGCACTTCTGAAATCACCTCGGATCGGTTGAGAAAAATTCACAAAAGAGTGGAATACCTAGCTGGATCGCAATTACCTAAACAGCTGTCGAATCCTTACTTGATCTGCGATTACTGTGGGTGCCCGCATGAGGTAGAAGAATGCGGAGGAGCAGCCACAACTGAACATGCATGCTTGTCAGGAGGGGACATTTATGCTGATCCCTCCCTTTTGCCTTTTTACCAAAATGACGATTACACCCTTTGGGGAAATCTGGTAAAGAGAAGAGAAGGGGAGGAAGGCCCTGAATTCAAAATAAGGAGCACTTTTGAAGATGACCTTGGTCACTTCACTCAAGAAAAAGGCTTGCAAATGAAAGGTCTTAATGAGCTTTTCGACGAGCAGCAGGAGGATATTGGAGAATTTTTCAACAAGCTTAACTCAGCCCTAGATAATCTTGAAACGCCATCAGTAAGCAAAAAAGACCCCATGCTCGCGATAACCACTCGAGCTGGAACAACAACCAAGGACCCTCCTTACCCAAACTCGTCCCCCATCACCCCCAATCCAAACAAACCTGGGGAGGAGGAGGAGGATGTCGGCGGTAATACCCCCGACCAACCGCTCGTGACGACCCCTTCCCCATCAACCCTGCCTAACCAACCTGTGAGAGTCCCGTTTCTGTCCCGATTAAGGAACCAGAAAACTGAGAATGATAACAAGAGATTCTTGTCTTACCTAAAAGACTCGGTTGTCACCATACCTCTCCTTGATGCTTGCTATCACATGCCAAAGTATAGCACATACTTTAAAAAACTACTTGCTAACTGGAAGAAACTCGAGGGTCTTGTGACCCTGGGGGAAGAATGCTCAGTGGTGACCCACCGAGGGCTACCAAAGAAGGTAGACGATCCGGGCAGCTTCACCCTGCCTTGCTCCATAGGACCTCTATTAATCAAGAATGCTCTTGCCGATTTGGGAGCGAGTATCAATCTCATGCCTCACTCTATGTTCCGTAGACTAGGATACTCTGGATTGAAGTCTACCCGTATGAACATCCAACTAGCCGATAGATCGGTCAAGTACCCCGTAGGGATATGCGAGAATGTGCTAGTCAAAGTTGGGAAATTCAAATTCCCGGTCGACTTCGTAATCCTGGATATGGAGGAGGATGACTTGGTACCCATCATCTTAGGTAGACCATTTCTTGCTACCGCTCGTGCAGTCATCGATGTCTACGATGGCAAATTAACCTTACGAGTGGGAGACGATAGCACAACCTTCGACATTAAGGATTTTATGGACCTCTCCCTCGAAGCAGCCAACCGGCTCTATTTTATCGGGGAAGTTGATGAACTCACAGATGTCATTGATAGTTGTATCGATGAACAGATCGATGAAGGATGGCTACGGGACGAGAGTTTTCTGCCTTTGCTAGAGGTAGAAAAGATGGAGGATGTTAGTGCAGTCTCCTTCTACCCCAGACAAGAGGCAACGGAGCATCTCGAGCTCCGAAAGCCCGAAAACAAGCTCAAACCTTCTATTATCGAACCTCCTGATGTAGATCTTAAAGAGCTTCCTAACCATTTGGAGTATGCCTTACTTCAGGGGGAGGATCAACTCCCGGTAATCATAAACTCTTCCTTGGACCATGAACAAAAAGGTAAACTCTTAGAGGTCCTAAAAAATACAAGGGGGTGCATGGAGTGTAGCCGACATTAAGGGGATTGACTCAACTTTTTGCACACATAAGATTCTCATGGAAGAAGATTATAAACCTACCGTGCAACCCCAGAGGTGCGTGAACCCTAACATTAAGGAAGTAGTGAAGAAAGAAGTCATAAAACTTTTGGATGCAGGATTAATTTACCCGATCTCGGATAGCCCATGGGTCAGTCCTGTGCTGTTTGTACCTAAAAAGGGTGGAATGACTGTAGTTAAGAATGACAAGGGTGAGATGGTGCCCCAGAGAACAGTCACTGGATGGCGGGTATGCATCGACTATCGAAAGCTCAATGATGCCACGAGGAAATATCACTTTCCCTTACCATTCATTGATCAGATGTTAGAGAGATTATCTGGACACGAGTACTATTGCTTCTTGGATGGATTCTCTGGATATTTTCAGATTCCCATAGCACCTGAGGACCAAGAAAAGACCACGTTTACCTGCCCTTATGGAACATTTGCCTACAAAAGGATGCCTTTTGGGCTATGTAATGCCCCCGCCACTTTCCAGCGATGCATGACCGCAATCTTTCACGAACACATGGAAGACAGCATGGAAGTGTTCATGGATGACTTTTCGGTCTTCGGGAACTCCTTCGACCGCTGTCTTGCTAATCTAGAAAAGATGCTTAAACGGTGTGAGGAAACCAACTTGGTGCTATACTGGGAGAAATTTCATTTCATGGTGAAGGAAGGGATTGTGTTAGGACATAAGATCTCAGGGAACGAAATAGAGGTGGACCAAGCTAAAGTTGAAGCTATATCTAAGTTACCATACCCCACAACTGTTAAAGCAATACGCAGTTTCTTGGGGCATGCCGGGTTTTATCGAAGATTCATCAAAGACTTCTCAAAAATCGCTCGGCCAATGACCCAACTACTTGTGAAGGATGCTCCGTTTGATTTTTCCCAAGAATGCAAGGATGCATTCGATCTCTTAAAAAAGGAACTCACACAAGCTCCAATCATGATCACACCCAACTGGGAGTTACCATTTGAAATCATGTGTGACGCTAGCGACTTCGCTGTCGGGGCTGTGTTAGGCCAACGGCGTGATAAGCTTCTTCAACCCATCTACTATGCGAGCAAAACCATGAATCCCGCTCAAGAGAATTACTCCACCACTGAGAAAGAATTATTAGCCGTGGTGATCGCGTTCGACAAATTCCGACAATATCTTGTCCTTTCAAAAACAGTCGTCTTCACTGACCACTCGGCTCTTCGATATCTTTTTGCGAAGCAGGATGCTAAGCCACGACTAATTCGGTGGATCCTGTTGCTACAAGAATTCGATGTTGAGATTCGTGATAAGAGAGGGGCAGAAAATCTGGCCGCAGATCATCTATCTCGTCTCGAAAACCCCTTGGATGAGCACGATAGAAGTGAGATTAGGGATTCATTTCCTGACGAACAACTCATGTTAATGAGTGACTCGGAGCCGTGGTACGCCGATTTTGCTAATTACCTCGCAAGTAGACTTGTTCCTGAACACCTGACTAAGTACGAAAGGAAGAGGTTCTTTTCTCAGCTAAAATACTACTTTTGGGATGAACCCTTTTTATTCCGAAGGTGTCCTGACCAAATTATAAGGCGTTGTGTTTCGGAAAATGAGGCATTGAAGATTATGAGGGAATGTCACTCTGGTCCCTCTGGCGGGCATCATGGGATAAACATTACCGCCCGAAAGATTCTCGATGCGGGATTCTATTGGCCCACAATTTTCCGTGATGTAAAAGAAATGGTGCAGGCGTGCGATGCATGTCAACGAGCTGGAAATATATCACATAGGGATGAAGCACCTCAGAACTTTATACAAGTTTGTGAGGTCTTCGATGTTTGGGGAATTGACTTCATGGGACCCTTTCCATCTTCAGGGGGGAACGAGTACATATTAGTCGCCATTGACTATGTTTCAAAATGGGTTGAGGCACAAGCCCTTAGGACCAATGACGCCAGAGTAGTTATTCATTTCCTGAAAAAGCTTTTCGCGAGATTCGGGATTCCTAAAGCTCTCATCAGTGATAGGGGAACCCATTTTTGCAATGCACAAATGGAAAAGGTCATGAAGAGGTATGGAGTACCCCATCGGTTCTCCACCGCCTATCATCCACAAACCAATGGCCAAGTCGAAAACACCAATAGGGCTATTAAAAGAATACTTGAAAAAACGGTTAGTCAAAACAGAAAGGACTGGTCATTTAAACTCGACGAAGCCTTATGGGCATTCCGAACCGCCTACAAAACACCTATTGGAATGACCCCGATCCGCATGGTGTATGGTAAGGCATGTCACTTACCAGTGGAATTAGAACACAAGGCTTATTGGGCGCTTAAGACATGCAACTTAGATTACACAATTGCTGGAAATAATAGGTTCTTGCAATTACACGAGCTTGATGAGCTTAGACTAGAAGCCTACGAATCTTCCATCACATATAAAGAGAGAGCTAAAAGATGGCATGACCAGAGAATTAAGAAACCCAAAGAATTTTCAGAAGGAGACAAGGTCCTATTATACAATTCTCGGTTGAGATTATTTCCGGGAAAACTTAAGTCTAGATGGTATGGACCGTTCATGGTAAAGAATTCATCTAAAATTGGAGCCGTGGTGTTACTAGATGATGAAGGTAGGGAATTTACTGTTAACATACAACGTGTAAAACACTACCAAGAGAATAACAATGAAATGATTAGTGAGGAGGATGTGACGTTTGATGATGAGGTCACGTAGTAACCCATGACCTTGAGTCTAGCTACAAGACTCGTAAATAAAGAAAAGCGCTTCTTGGGAGGCAACCCATGTTTTGTGTGATTTTAGTTTGTTTGTTTGTTATTTGCTTCCGTATGCATGCTTAATTTTTATTGTTGGTAGATCATGTTTCTAAACTAAATAGTGGAAATACTTTACTTTGTTGTTTTGGCCTAGTCTTAACTCCACCTAAAAGTATTTTTGCAAAAGATAAGTGTAAGGGGAAACCCCAAATATGTTTTCAAGAAACAAACCGATCATGATTCTCCACAATATTAAATGAACATGTATATTCGTATTTGTTAGAGTCAAATGCTTGTATTGAGTCATAATGAAGTTTTGCAGGATTTTCCAGGAAGTAGGACGAAGTTTTTCCAGAAATTTTCCGGAAACTTAACATAAGAATTTCTGCAGGTCACTTCTGACGGTGTCACGAGTTTACTCTTGACGGCGTCAAGTGTAAAAATCTGGAAATTTTACCAGTTTTGTTTTTCTAACGGAGTCTTATGGTTTTTGTGAATTATTAAGTTTTATAATCTCCAGGAGATCTGCAAACTTCATTCCACAAGCATTATATCTTATCTTGTTTTCTAGGATTTAATAACTTATATAGGATGCCGCCGATTTTACGCGAGGTTGTCTTGTCTATTTTATCAGGTTTTACAGGTTATGTATGACAAGAAGATGATTTATATTCTGGAAGGGAAGCTTTGATTGTTCATTTTCTTGGAGGAAGATTTAACCTGGCCATCTTATTATCCATACCGAGCGAATCAGGGGAGTATTTGATTTCATTCTTTTTACTTATTTCACTTTTACATTCTTTACTTAAACATTGGGGACAATGTTCATCTTAAGTGTAAGGGGAGGGTAAAAAGATGATACCTTACATATGCACTTTCGCTTGAGTTTGTTTTGTTCAATGGTAGATGTGTAATAAAACTATGAGAAATACTTGTTAGTGCAATTTTAGCGCCAAATTTAAATTTTTTTACAACATTTAGGAGTGAAACTTTAGCCATAGCAAGCGTCTCATGGATAGGAGATTGTATGACTAGCACATAACCGTATATTCAGAAAAATTTTCCACCCAAATATGTGAGGTTCGCCTTTAGATTTGATAGGAAAAGCATTTACTATTAGTGCTTATGAGTGTACCGGTAGCATTTAGATTCTAGAACTTGCGTTAGTGATGCATCCAGAGACCGCTAGTGAGACTACATTTGTGTAGTAGGATTTACTAAATGATAAGAGGCATTAGGATCACCCTTGTGTTAAACCCGTATTATAATTACTTGACCATTTAAATCATATTACTTGGCTAGTTAAGTCAACTAATTTTTTCCCACACCCTTAGCGTTGTACTCATTTTTAGTACACGATACCCCTAGTACACCCCTCAGAGCCTATCTTTTCGTTTCTAACTTTAAGCATTTTACTTAAAGAAAGAATTTGTTACACCCCACTTAAATGTACAACCAAATCGCCTTAGCCTTCCGTGTATGTGCTCATTTTTAGTGCATTATTGTTATTTGTTAAACCCTAAGTTAACTATCTAATTGATTACATGGTTGCTAAGTCGAGTCATATCCTTGTACATATTGTTTTGGGACGATTGGGACTCATGGGTAAGTACTTATTTTATGGAGTAATGGGGAAGAACATCATATACTACCCCCATATGTACGTTAATCTTAAAAGTGCTCCAAGTGTTTTGATTTTCTTAATTCGAGTCATTAAATTTGTTTAATGTAAAGTATGTAAAGATTCAAGTGTAAGGGGAATGTTTATTCCCTATGATGTATTATTCTGGATGGTAGGGTAAGAGTGTATCCAAAAAAAAAAAAAAAAAAAATCAAAAAAATTAAAAAAAAAAAAAAATAGAAAAAGGAAAAAGAGAAAAAACATACGGACTACCATCCCGTTTCATTCTATGTTCATTTTATGTTTTTGTTATTTTTCATTTATTAGCTTAAGTCGAGTCTAGTCTTGGCTTAGCAACGCCATATTGTACATGTAATTAACCAAGATTGTTAACTCGCCACCAGTAAAACTTCCTTTATCCAACAAAACCGTGTATTTCATATCCCTACACCTAGCGTTACAACCCTTTAAAAGACCTCTTTGATAGTTTATCCTAGGTGCTTACGCCATGTGGTGGAGGTTTGATCCTTTCCCAAGCCTATGGTAATCTATTTTGCTATGACAGGTAGTGAGAGATATCTTCCGTTTCCATATTGTAATTTACACTTTATTACACCCGAGAGATGTGAGTATCTAAACACTATTTGTGAGGTGCTTGTGTATGACCTCCGTGCTTGTCTATTGGTCTTTAGTGGAACGATTAATTGCTGTAATTACTTTTATATTAGTGTTAAATGACCCCTAACTTGTCTTTTGAGTAGAATAAAAGCGCATTTGCTTGAGGACAAGCAAATCTCAAGTGTAAGGGTATATGATGAGGCGAAAAATGATCCATTTTTAGGAGGTCATTTAAGCCCGAATTCGAATTTATTTGATCAAATATTGCCCTAAATCGTTCCTTTTGTGATTTTAGGTACTTTGGGAGTGAAATCTGGAAAAGGAAGCAATTCGGACGTTTTTGGAGCATAAAAGTGAAGAAAACGCCAAAGTCTTAATTTTCCATGCTGGGAACAGTAGGTGACGGCGTCAAGAGTAACTCTCTGACGGCGTCAAGAGCAAAATTTCATGACGATCCAGTAAAGATTTGACGGCGTCACAAAGGTAGGGCGTCAAGAGTTAAAGTCATGACGGCCTGGAAATGATTAAGTCTTGACGGCATCAAATGTAGATTAAGGCAGTCCGAGAATAGTTTTGGCGGCGAGGTGACGGCGTCACAATGTTTGTCTTGACGCCGTCAGACCCCTTTTCCTATATATAGTTTTCTAATTTGCACATTAAAAGGAGAGAAGTTTTGGAGAAACCCTAAGTACGAACTTGGTGCGAATTTTACAGGTTTTTCAAGGGTTCCAAGCCCTTGATACCTTACATGTGTAATTAAGATATGTGTTCTTTCAATTCAATCAATATGTCTATGTGTTGGTTGTCTATATCTTGTTCTTGTCTTAATTCCATCATGCTAGGCTAGATCTATCTTGTGTTTGCTTGGATCTAATGAAACCTAGATGTTAATTATGTGTTGATTACTTGTTTATACTTGTCTTGGATGAATGATTTATATGTTAGGCTTAAGAAAACTGGCAGATCTCCATTTGGTAACATGCTTGAACGTCTTAAGAAACATGAACCGACGCGCACTAGGTCTTTATTGGTTGTATTTAATGCATGAGCCACTGTTTACAATCCCTATAGTTGTGCTGGGCATGGTGTAGGAGGAGATAAGAGCTCATAGAATTGGGGAGTTAAGTGTGCCACCCCATGAATGGTATTAAGGAATACGATCCGTCATCCATGCATTTATAACAAGTAATTAACGTGTAAAAGATGTCTAGGAAGTAGTGAAATCTAAGTAAACACATTTTCTCCACTTATTGCTCACAACTTTAGTATAATTTAGTTCATTTTCATTTCTTGTATTTTATTTTGATTGCATCTTTAGTATTGGGTTAGTTGATTAGCAACTAGTTCCGCCCAAATCCTTCAAACTCGAGAATTTTAATTGCTTTCTAAAAAATATAAAAACACAAATAATCATCCCTCACCTTTAGAACTAGTATTTAGGTTTTCTAATCCTAGCGACACTATTCCTAGCTGAACGATCAATCCCCCGGTACTTGTCACTATACTATACTACAACGATCAGGTACACTGCCTGGTGGGGGTTGTAAGCTTCTAAAGATCCCTTGAGAGGTAAAGCCTGGTGCGATTCCCACGTATCAGGTTATATTCCTTAATACCAGTCGTGGGGTGGCGTACTTACTTCCTCAACTCTATAAGCTCCCACTTCACTCCTATGTCGAGCCTGCAAGAAGCTCCTAACATGGGATCACTAGAATTCGCTCATGCATTAAATACAACCATAAAAACCTAGTACACATCGGTTCATGTTTCTTAAGACGTTCAAGCAAGTTACACAATGGAGATCTGCCAGTTTTCTTAAGCCTTACATTGAAATCATTCATCCATTACGACTATAAACAAGCAATCAACCTATAATCAACATCTAGGTTTCATTACATCTAAGCAAACACACAAGAGATCTAGCCTAGCATGTTAAAATTAAGACAAGCGTAAGATATATTCAAACAACACATAGACATATTGAATGAATTGAAAGGATACTTATCTCAATTGAACATGAAGGGTTTCAAGGGGTGAGAACCCTTGAAAATACTGTAAAAGTCGTGTTAGGGTTTATTAAGTTCGACCCTAAAATTCTCCTCTCTTTAGAATGAAAATTACAAAGACTATATATAGATTTACTAAGGTGACGGCGTCAAGAAGAAAGTTCTGACGCTGTCAACCCGCTGTAAAAAATATAATCGGATTACCTAGATCCAGATCTGACGCCGTCATGTGTAATCTTGTTTTGGGCCGTCACCACTTTTACTCTTGACAGCCATGTTTTGACGCCGTCACGTTTTCTCTGGGCCGTCACCTCTTTTGCTCTTGACGCCGTCATCAAAACCTTCTTGACGCCGTCAGGTACTGTTCCCAGCAAGGAAAATTAAGACTTTGCCGTTTTCTTCACTTTTATGCTCCAAAAACGTCCAAAATGCTTCCTTTTCTAGAATTCACTCCCAAAGTACCTAAAATCACAAAAGGAACGATTTAGGGCAATATTTGATCAAATAAATTCAAATTCCGGCTTAAATGACCCCCTAAAAATGGATCATTTTTTGCCTCATCATGCGGCATCAGTCACCACGCGCCCCGGCACAAAGTTAATCATGCCGGTTTGCGTGAGGGGTGACGATCCCGTCAGATCAACACACACATCCTTCCCTTCATCCCAGGAGTAGAGCAGAATATCTGCTGGCCTTAAGACTTGCTCTCTTTCTCCACCCAACCCGATGTCAACCTCCTTGCGAGCAGAGATCCCGGATCGAGAACAGATATCAAGCAGAGTATCCCGCACCATGTTATGTCGATGTTTAACGCCAATTGTGCCGGTCCACGATACGGCATGGTCCCCATAAATATCACCGGCAAAAACCTTAGAGCACGCTGAGCACGGCCCCTGAACAGAGAATAGGGGAACACCTAGCCGATAGCATAAAATGCACCTATAAGTTCTGGCGTTCATAGTCTGTCCTAACCCGGATATCGGGACCACTCTAAGCCAGTATGATGTGTGATCCTCTTTTTGCGACCTCCAGAGTGCCATTTGTTTGGGGGAAAGACAAAATGTGGATTCAGCCATTTGGGTAACACGTTTGAAATATATATCTGCCAGTTTCTTCATGAGTTTGGGGGCAGCGATTTCGTCTGGGTTACTCAAAAGGTCAGTCTCCATTTCCGCATTAAACACGCACAAGGCCTTATCGAAGGAAGAGCCGGAGGATATGATACCAGAGTGTATGAGAAGCTTAGTCTGTAGCTTGCCAGTTTGGAGTCTAGACGCAAGGAAGGCATAGTTCAATGCATCCCCTGCTGAATATACACCCAGCCCCCCAGATGCAAATGGTAGAGTAGCCAACCTCCATTGCCAATCACTAAATCCAGGTCTAGAGGCAGTAACAATACGTTCCAAGGAGGAACGCAAAGCCCCATCGAATGCAACGCGGGCGAGCTCAAAGGCCCAAGGAGAGCATGTGCGCATAGAGAAATATAACTTTGAAATGCCGGCACAAGCTCGTAGAAGCAATAATTCGCATTGAGGATCCTTGAGTTTAGCGACAGCCTCCATAAGCTCGATGGTTTTGGCAACCCGTTTCATGGCCAAATTACCGCTAAACTCCCAGTCCGCACTAGCGGGCCCGCCAAGTAATTTAACACCATGCATAGGGCGAGCGATATTTGGTGGGAAAACACCCACCAGCCTGCTACGGGGGTCTTCTTTAGGCCAAAAAACCTCAGTCTTATTCACATTAAGGTGCAGGCCACGCAGTGGCCCATCCTCCATAATCAGCTCCAGAGCCTTCCCCACGACCACAGTATCTCCGATGATAGTCCCATCATCTAGATACCAAACTTGAAAGGACAGACTAAAGGAGTCTTTAACCTTACACACCAGGGGATGTAGCACTAAGGCAAAGAGAAGAGGTCCAAGTGGATCACCCTGTTGCACACCTTGGTGTGACCAAAGTGTTTGTTCCCCATAATATAGTCTAGCTGGCCTGGCGTAACAAAATTCAACCCAACGTGAAATGGCGGGGCAACGCAAGCGGACTTCTCGCAACATAACCTCTCGGTCCACCAAATTGAAGGCATTTTGGAAGTCCACCAATAACATCGACATGCCCTCCTCGTCACCTCGATCTTCAATGAACCTATTAACAGCATGAAGAATGGTCTCTCCCCCACCAGGTACCCCGACACCAAACTAGAGATCATTTAAATAACCATCTAAGGAGTGTCCGATCATAGAAGCACCAACCTTGGAGACTAAGCGCCTCCAGATCGTCCCCACAGCAATGGGACGAATGCCACCCCCGGGTTATTATTATTATTATTATTATTATTATTATTATTATTATTATTATTATTATTATTATTATTATTATAAACAACACTTTTTATTAGAAACACATAGGGTTTACAAGAAATTAGTGGGAAGCCGAGAAACAATCTGGGCCCCCACTCCTCTAGCTATGGCGAAGCTAACGCTACTAAAAATATGAGCAGCAGCCTGTGATCCAATATCTTGAGTCACCGAGAATCTTCGAATACGTTTTAGTAAGGCTGCCGCATCCTTCTCAAGTTCTCCAAAAGAAGAAAATGAAAAGGGGAGAAATCCATATCCCATGTCCGAGCATTTGGCCTCGTAATGTTATTATTATTATTATTATTATTATTATTATTATTATTATTATTATTATTATTATTATTATTATTATTATTATTATTATTAATGTTGCAAAAATCGGTTAAATCGGCCTTGTAATCGGCGATTACAAAGTGCACGGCCTTTCACCTTGTTGATTTTCACAAGGTAATCGGCCTTGTAATCAGTGATTACAAGGTAATCGGCCTTGTAATCGCTTATTAATCGCTACAAGGCCTTCAACCGCCTCACTACCGACTCACTACCGACTCACGATTTTTGCAACATTTATTATTATTATTATTATTATTATTATTATTATTATTATTATTATTATTATTATTATTATTATTTTTAATTTTTTTTTATTATAATCATCACTTTATTATTATTATTATTATTATTATTATTATTATTATTATTATTATTATTATTATTATTATTATTATTATTATTATTTTATTATTATTATTATTATTATTATTATTATTATTATTATTATTATTATTATTATTATTAATATATTATTATTAATATTTCATTTTTTTATTTCATTATTATCATTATTAATTATTTATTATTATTATTATTATTATTATTATTATTATTGTTATTGTTGTTGTTGTTGTTGTTATTATTATTATTATTATTATTATTATTATTATTATTATTATTATTATTATTTTTATTACTTTATTGAAAAACAAATAGGATTTTACAAGAAATTAGTGGGGAGCCGAGATACTAACTGAGCCCCCATACCTCTAGTTACAGCAAAACCAATCCTACTAAAAATATGTGGCATTTAACTGCGTACTTGACACGTTTACGTTGTGCGGCTTCAATAATCGCCCGACCGGGCATATTATTATTATTATTATTATTATTATTATTATTATTATTATTATTATTATTATTATTTTATTATTATTATTATATTATTATTATTATTATTATTATTATTATTTATTTTTATTATTTTATTATCATTATTATTATTATTATTATTATTATTATTACTATTATTATTAATATTTTATTATTATTATTATTATTATTATTATATTAATATATTATTATTATTATTATTTAATTTTTTTATTTCATTATTATTATTATTATTAATTATTATTATTATTATTTATTTTATATTATTATTATTAATTATTATTATTATTATTATTATTATTTTATTATTTTATTATTATATTATTATTGTTATTTATTATTATTATTATTATTATTATTATTATTATTATTATTATTATTTTATTATTATTAATAAATTTATAATAATAATAATAATTATTATTATTATATTAATATATTATTATTATTATGAAAGAGTTCATTTCCATTACTTTGTGAATGGAAATCAATTCTCTACTTTTTGCAAAGGATCTATTTCCTAACGGTTCTAATTCTCCACTTTATTTTTTCATAATTGTACCAAACATTGGAAATCATTTAATTTCCATTTTCTTATCTCAACTCCCTCTACCAAACATGCCATTGGGCTTTAAGGGGTGTTGGTTTAAGCTTATTTTTACGGGCTTGTGAGTTTATTTGTTTTCGGCTTATATTTTTATGAGATAAAAAATTTCAAATTATTTTGAAACTTGTTAGAGCTTGAGGTATCGTTGAGCTAACGGTGGCGCCAAGCCTACCAGCCCCAAAACTGAGAACGGCGCACGACTACACGAGTCGCGCCATTCGTGGTTGCGCCATATTTGCCAGCCAACACCACTCTCTCTCTCTCTCTCTCTCTCTCTCCCTCCCTCCCTCCCTCCCTCTCTCTTTTTGGCCAAAAATGCGAACGTTGGAGACGAAGGGGACGTTTGGTAACGGTAATAATACCTTTTGGAACACAATTTAACCAAAATTTTTTTTAACCCACAAAAAATCCTATAAATACATCTTTATTATTTCATACTTCACACACACTTCCAATATATTTAATAACATACTACTATCTACTTTTCTCAATTTTTTCCCAACCAAAATGAAACCCACTCACCATGGATTAACAACATGCTAAACGACCCGTCGAACCAAATGACGGGCTCGTCTTCGAATCCATACAATCAATCGCCTTACTTTCCTACATTCCCAACAAACCCATACATGAATCCCGAAGAACAAATGCTATTTAGTCAATGAAAAATGCAACAATATAATCAACTTTCTCAACAACATCAATAACTAAACCAAGGCACCGCTTCCCAACCAAATTCCGACCATGCATCCTTCCATTGTCAAAGCCTAAAAAGCACGAATCTGGGCAAAAAGCACGAATCACGGCACCACATTTTCTGTTGCCAACGGTAAGGCACAACATGTGGTGCCAAAGGTTTTCTGGTGTCGTTCTGTGTTTTGCTGACGTGGCACCACTTTTGGAGAACGGCACGAGGAGTTTAGCTCCACGATACCCACCGCACTTATAGCATAATAAACTTAGACTAATAGGGTATTCGCACGTTGCGGCGGCGGATACTCTGCAATCATAACTTTTGGTGATTAATATTTTTCGATCACATGTTTTTCGTGATAATGATTTTACGTGTGACGAGATTTTTAATGAATAACTTTATTAAACACCATTTAGGGCATGTTTGGCGTAAGAGATTGCGAAAGATTATATAGGCTTAAGATTATTTTGTTGAAAAATAAGCTTTGGTAAAAAAAATCATCTTTCTTTGGGTGACAAAGATTGTGGATTATTTTAGAAAAATAAGTTCTCAAAACCAACTTAAAAAAGATTATGAATATTATTTTTCTCAAATTATGCAATTTTACACTTTTTAATCTAAAAGTACAACTAGTTTGACAACACCACTACAAAAAGAAAATCTACAATTTTAATCTTTTTCAGCAACAACATAAACACCAACATCAACAACAGAACCAGCACCAACACCAACAACATCTATTTTTGCCAAACACGCCCTTCATATTAAAATGTCAAGTACATCTGCATTACGATGTAATAGCGATACGAAAACAGTAATCAATAGTATTACAAGGTTGTAATTGTTGATGATGAAATGTACTTGCTAATCGGTAGATATTGTGTAATATTCGTCAAAATATTATATAAGTTGTAAATATAACGAATCTTCATACTTTATATGTTTACACGTTTTTATACTTAATAAATTATCTGAAAATCTTCGTACTTAGACATGCATGATTCTTTTTAATCATATTTATTAGCAGAATAGTTAGAATTCCACTAAACTTGTACTTAAATACATCATAGATGATAAATGTTTCTTGAATATGCAATTTTCAAAAAATTTAGATGTCTATAACCATACAAAAATTTAGCATTAAACTTACATTATTGAATGCTTTAAATAATTACGTATAAAAATTATTGTTTAATGTATTATTCATAGCATTAATCATTTGTACATGTTACATATATATTTGTATTCTTTAAAAATAAGTCATTTAATGAAAGAGGGCTTCATCCATTATCTATCTATAATACTATAAGATTCAGTCCCTAAATTTAATGTGGAGTTATGATGATAGAGTTTTTAGAGTTAGAAACAAGTTGGAGTCGTTTATAGTTGCATAGATTACAAGATAGCTAATGCTCGGAATTCAATGCAGCCTCATAATAACTATACAATCAGGAAAGGAGATGAAGTGCAAGGGTTGCCCGAATTGATCACATGACATTTAGTATAGAATTAAAAGTCGGTTAGATGAAGTGCAAGTGTTGCGAAAGGTTACAAGAATAATCAATGATTTAACCTAATTCATGCCTATATAAACCGGCCCAAATCACATTTAGTATGTACATTTGAAGATGATTCACACATCTTTTAGATCTTTGATTGTTGGTAGTGGTATGTAAATTCTCTTTTGCAATACTTTGGAGATGATTCACACATCTTTTAGATCTTTGTAATTAACTTTTTTTTTTAGGTACCATAAAAATCACACAAGATCATGCACGCTCAGATAAATGGAACCAAATATTGGAATACCAACTATTTTCTTTGTTTCTTACATATTTAGATGATTGTTATATATATATATATATATATATATATATATATATATATATATATATATATATATATGTATATATATATATATATATATATATATATATATATATATATAGTGTTGTATTATATGCAGTACCAATCTTAGATACAGTACTTTACAGTACCGTTAAAATGAATCTAGGCCATTGGATGAGCCTGATCAAAGGTTAAGATTAAAAGTGTCAAAATTACAATTAAACAAAAGATGAAGGTTTAATTTTTAATAAAATAAAATGCTGAAAGGGTGTTATAGGTATTACACGATAATAGATTTTAAACCGTATTATATCCATCTCTCTCTCACTTCTTACTTTCAGTTTTCTGGATCTAATCATTTTCATTTTTTATCTCCTTCTTCCTCACCCAAAACCCTAGCCGCACCCTCAATATCACTTCCACTACCCGTCGCAAATCTGAGGAACCAACAACGAACCACTAGATCTTGTTGCAAACCGATTTTATAGAACATAAAGAGGAGGGATCGAGGACGGATCTGTTGCATTTTATTACATATTAAAGGCTCAATTAAATCTTCTTTCCAGTACCTTCAAATGATGTAAGTTTTTTAATTAAGATTCGTTTTTTGCTTTTATATATATAAAATATTTTATTTATTTATTTAGTTTCGATGATCTGAACAAATTTAGTTTCGTAATAATTACATCTCTAACATCAGAAGTGCATAATTTAATATGATAAGAAAGACCTAAAAATAATATATTGAAAGATACCATTCCATGATCGATTGACATATTTGCTAGTATAGATCTAGAATGTTGGATCATGTTAGTTGTCATTTGATGGAGTGATGGACTCTTTTCGTTGTTTCAAAGCATGTATAGCTCTTTAACTATATGGACTTTTTAGCCTATGTAGGTTGGGCTTATCTCATTACTTAGCATATGTGTTACTTAGCTGTTATTTTTAAAAATTTAGTTGTCATAAGTATATTGACAAGGACTGTGCATATATGTTACTAGTTATAGATCAGCACATATATGATTATGTGCATATATGTGAAAATTAGTGAAAGGGTGCATATGTGTTTTATGGTTGGTACAAAATTATGAAGTGATGTGCATATGTGTTTTGAAGGTGAAATAAAATAAAGGAAATGTGTATGCATATATGTTTTAATTATGAATATATGTTTCCTAGTTGTTTTTGATAAAATAAATAAAATTTGTTTTGTAGTTTCAGGTTTTGAACATTTTTGATAAAGATGGAGACCATGACCAACATAAAGAGTGGATATGTGTCGTAGAAGGGTACTCATATGTTCTAATGAAGTTGATGAGAAAGTGAAGCGTGCACATATGTTTTGGAAGATTGCACACATGTTTTTGAATGACGTGCACATCTATATTCAACAAGATACATTTTGTATTTGAATTGTATTTTAATTTGATATCAAATTTTCTGTATATTATTTATATGGTTTTGGTTTGTTATAAATTTAGAGGTCACATGTATATGTCTATGTTTATTTTTATTTTGTTATAAATTTTGAAAATCAAAGAATATACACTTGAAACATATGTGCAATTACATATTAAGCAAAACAAGTTTGATGTATAAACAATTGTACATAAAAAACATATGTAAATTTACAATATTTAAATAAAAAAAAAACATATGCACTTCATTTTCCCTGAAAAAATGAAAAAAAAGTAATTCCGAAAATTAAGGAAATTTAAAAACGTTTTTTAATTAAAAATTTCAAAAAGAAATTAAAAATATGTTTGACTATTATGCCCTTTTCAATTAATTAAATATGTTTATTAATACTAAATTTCTATTGGTCTAAATGAGTACTGTAAAGTACTGCATATAATATTGGTACTGTATAGAACATGCCCATATATATATATATATATATATATATATATATATATATATATATATATATATGTATTATGTTAATGCATTTTCATATATAAGTAATCTATGTGCGTTTTCTATTAATGTAACTCACATGTGCGAATTGATTCAAGAAAATGTACACAAACATGTATGTAAAGCAACATTTAAATGGTTAAATGATACTTTTTAGCGTGATTAATTTATGTAAGTAGTTGCTTTCGAATGCTCTTTGAGAAATATTAGAATGAATTTATCGTGTGCAATTGAATCGTTCGTGAGAAACCGCGCATCGCAAAGCGTTTTCTTTCTCTATATGTAGAATCATTAGTGTGAAACCAATATTTACACCCATTAAATGAGTTTGCCATAATAGCAAAGTACAACATATTAAAAATATCACATTAAGTAATGAATAGAAAGAAAAAATACGTAATTTTGACTTAAATCCGTTTGTAAATTATAATATCAAATAAAAAAGTTGAGTTTTAAACATAAGCAAAAGTTCAAACTTTTATCGAAAAACAAAACCGGTGCATTTAATGTGAAGTATATACAACATCAAGATGGAAGTGCAAGGCTTGCCGGAATTTATCACATGATATTTAGTAATTAGTATTGAATTAAAAGTCGGTTATTGATTGAGATAAAGTTGAAAAGGTAGCAAGAATAATTGATGATTTAACCTAATGCAATATATATAGATATATGTATTATGTTAATGCATTTTCATATACAAGTAATTTATGTGTGTTTTCTATTGATGTAGCTCACATGTGCGAATTGATTAAAAAAAATATGCACGAGTATGTATGTAAAGCAACATTTAAATGGTTAAATGATACTTTTTAGCATGCTTAGTTTATGTAAGCATGCAACTTGAATAATGAATATAAAAGAAAAAGTATATAATTTTTGCTCAAACCCATTTGTAAATTAAAAAAAATTAAGTTTAAGACATAATAGTGGAGTACAAATGTTTTAGGAATTATTAATAGTGTGTTAATTTATATTCATTTAGTTAGCTATTTAGAATTTAGTTTATTGATAAAATTTATTAATATTAGCTAGACTTCAATGTTAATTTTCAATGAAATTAGTTGTACAATAAAATGAGATAAAACTAAAACGGTTTGTAACAATTTTTATACAGTTTATGTGGTATTATTATATATACATTATCACACAAACTTTAACTTACAAACTTAATAAAGAAAATATTTAACCCACATTAAATTATGACCAATTAGATAGACCCTGTGTGCTTCATATTACCATGCAAAAACCATCTAATGGACAAGTATTGTAGGGCTAAGTAATAGACCAAAAGAAACAAAACCACTTTTTTATCATGCAAATAAGTAATAGACCAAAAGAAACAAAGTCATCCCAACTTAATAACCAAAAGCTCATATATAAAATACAACACCACAAAACCAAAACAACATCAAACACTTTTAAATTTTTATACAAGAAAGTTAAAACATTTCATAAAACATACTAAACAATAATTAAGTATACACTCTCCAATATACAGAAAGAATACACAATTAACAATCAGATTCTTAGCCCGTGCGTAGCACGGGTTCTGCATGTCTCGTATGTAGTATAAATCAGCCCATAAGTCTTAAATAAGCCAAGAAATGAAGCTTATGAAACGTAAGCCGAAAACAAATAAGCTTATAAGCCCATAAATAAGCTTAAACAAACACCCACTTATATTAGCTTATTATGAAATGATAAGCTTATAAGCCGAAAAGCTACAAAAAGTGGGCTTATAAAACATAACCGAAAACCACATAAGCCATAACCCGACTATATAAGCTTAAAAAACCCCCTTAATAAGTTATAGACTAGGCAAGTACTTGTGTACGGGGTTTTATAGCGGCAAATAGTTATAGTTGAGATATTTTAATTAATTTTTTCGTGCAACATTTATGCATACAAAGTTAAGCAATCAAATTTTGTTGTAATAGCTAAGATTGGGTGATTTTATATAAACAACATTAAATAATTTTCAATTTTAGAAACAATATCAAGATAAAAAAAATAATAAAAAAAAGTATAAAGGCATGATAGTAATTCAACATTTTTTATTTTGAGATTTATCAAGAAAAAATATATTTTTTTTTGTTTATTTATAGCAGAAATTAAGGGTTAAGTTTAGCCTAATTAGTTGAAGATTATTATTGTAAAATAATTGTTTGCTTCGTTTACATTATTGTACCTGTATGCATAATTGTGTGTATATATATGTACACTAGCTTCATAACCCGCCCGATGGGCGGGTTCGCTTTATAATATTACTTGACGAAATCTTACTGGACGTAAATAAATAATGAATAACGGCAAATATCTTAAACACAAAAGTTGAAAACAAAAAGAAAGTGTTCCTGTAATATATCTAAAAAAGAACAATGGATATTATGAGAACAAATAAATTACATGATGCTTATTCATATACGATATAAAACTTCTTTGTACAAAAGTTCGTCTTTTAGTTTGTGTATTCGTCGTTTTTGTCATAATAAAGAACCTTCAAACCTTTTTTCGTCTTGACTCTTTAAACAATAGCATATAACAACCAAACTTGCAATAAAATGCAGACTTTTAAGCTTTAAGGCTTCATGTAACCACCATCATTTCCCACCAAGTATATTATTTGATGAAGTCCTGTGCGAAAGTGAAATAAAGTAAGCACCATATGATAAAAGGGTGTAAATCAAATAAAGATAAAGTGGAATTAGTATATATGTTAGTGAAAAGCCACATGCGGTCTACAAATAGTCTTAATCAAAGGGCATGTACAATGCATGCTTAAAATGAGTCATACCATCTGGAACATGCAGTAACTTTGTGTTACTAACAACTTTGAATACTACAGCAAAAAGGAGTGTACAGTTGATTTCTACAGAACCATCTATTCATCAAATTTCTAACTCTATTTATATTTTGAAATATTACTTCAATCAAGTTGCAAGTTTGCTAGGAACATATTTAATAGCTCAACTAAGATAGAAATATAGAAGCATCAGTTAACACAAACCTTGTTCAGTTGAAAAATGTATTTCTTGTGTTCTTCAATGTTTAAATTTATTTAGAAGAAGAAAAATAATCGGCATACCTAAGTTCATGTCTAGTGCCCGAGTTATGAGGATCTAGTTTACTGAGTTTCATTTCTACAAATTTATTTTGCATAGATGTTTGTAAAGCGCCTTCGAGCTATCTAATTACCGATGTCAGATTCATGGATGCCTTCAGTTAGTTTATAAGAAACTATGTACTATCAAGAGTAAAATCAGAGCCACGTACATATATAAGTAAAGATGTCTTTGGGTAGCAGTATACACTAAAAAGATAAACTTCATATTGAACCTTTATTCACCCAAAATAAAAAGGTCATTAGAAACAGCCGTTGGATACTTGGATGTGTTTATGCTATTTAAAGATGTAAGAACTAAACTAATTCAAGGATTAAAAAAATGATTATTAACTAAAAAATCAAGTTAATCCAAACAGACTCTAAAATCAAAGTAAAAACAATCCTTCTTTATAAGATCAATTTAAAACACATACCATTCCTCAATGCTCTGTCTATAAGCACCAGAAACAATCTGTGGTATTTGGTCTCGACACAAATGATATTTACGTAAGATACGTCTTTGCTGTCCACCCAGCTCACATGATTCTATCAGATCTTCATTGCACTTAATCCCATTCAATCAACTCCTAAATTCATGACACATATAAGTCGCCTTCGTAAGACTATTCAAATCGGCCTGTTAAGGCATTTGTTGCCCAGTACATAATGTTGAAGAACACGGCTGTCACATGTAAAAAACACAAAATGCATGTAACCTTTCCCTCTGAATCAACACTTTTGTTAGCAGAAAGTAATGCCTCGACAAACTAACAATTCAGAGAACTTTATAAATCTCATTAACACACCATTTTAGGAAAACTTGATTCAAACATCCCGTTAGAGGGTGTTTGGGACAGCTTTCAGGTTCTTATCGACATCATCATTATAAGTATGGAAGCACCTTTTAAGTGTTTAAATGATAATTTTGAGCTGCTTCATAATGAGAGTCTGACAATATCACAATATTTATTGCATAACGTTTTTAGTGCTTTCGATCTTACCAGCTCCACTTTCTCCACCGACCAAAATGGACTGACTAACCCCTTTTATGAAAAATATGCCTGCGTTCAAAGAGGTCAAAAATTACAGGTAACTCAGTAGTTCATAGATCATGAGGGTTGTTAATTCATACAACTACTAAAACTACTTCAGTTCATATCATAAAAATTGCAACACCATTATTTTCAAAAGGTACCATGAAGTCTTTCAACTACCCAAATATATATCAAAAGTTACTGAGATGCTTCTCCACCTCATCATTTGCCTCCACTTAAAATTTCTATCATTGTATCATACACAAATAGCGGTGGTTGTTAGGATTAATGAGTATTTAACACTAAAAAGAAGAAAAAAAGGAGTTTCAGTTACATCGAAAACCATAAGTAAATTTCATTACACTTTGTCTATCATTTGTCATGATAAGAGGGTATTTCTGAATTCTAATATCTGATAGATAGTCAAAAAATCATGTTAATATGAATGTAATTGTTGGGATTTGATGGGAAGCAACGGTAACTATTCCTAACATACCCGAGCGACAAATTAAAAAAAATATAACGCAATGAGCCAGAAATATAAGTATTTCTCAGCAGCCTATTCAAGTTTTTTTGAAAGTGGTGTTGCAAGAACAATGCTTCTAATGATGAGACCTTACCTTTTCAAGATTTTCAAGCTCCATCATTTGTTCCATTATTTGAAAGTAATCTGGCGGATTTATGGCGCAACTAAAACTGAAAAGAATAAGAATAATGAAATAAAGCACAAATGAACTAAGAAAAAAAAATTCAGTCCGACCCATAAATCAATATTTTATTTCACATTTACCAATTAAGTCCCCACATAGAAGCAAACATATATTTTGCCAATGTGAGATTCATGAATATGCATTGCTCACAATATGTTATACATAGACATCACTTCATCTTTGTTGGTCATTCATTAGATTAGTCTAGTTCCAGCTGCATATTAACAGTGAGAAATTTGAGCAATGAGGCAACAAACTTTGTATAGTTCTTTTTACTTATTATTCTAAGAGATTTATATGTAACATATATTTTTAAGCACTGCAATACTAATAATTATTTCATACAGATAAGTCACTTCAAAGCAACCAAATAACATGATATGGAATATAACAAAGTCACTGCGCATTCATATTTACCTCTCTTTTATATAGCTTGTATTGGAAAATTACGAAGGTGCATCTGTTTACCAAATTACTTGTTAAGACCCTGCATAAAAATTGAAACTTTATAGCATAAACCCATAGAAAGAGGAGTAACAAATCATAATAGCAGTTTTACCTCTAAAAATGTGTTCTTTTGTGGTATAATCTCAGTGGCGGTTTCCAAGACAAAGTTAGGTGATTTAAGAATAAGATGTCGTAAGTCCACCTTAAAATCACCCTCCTAAGATAAATATGAACTTTAGTTTCGACAGGTGAAATAAAAATAAGGTCCAGTGGTTTAAATACATACCATAAGGTCATTGCCATTGATTGCAACTGAAAATAGATTAGATCGGTCCCATCCAAGACCAAAGGAGCAGCATCAGCGGTCGAAACAACATGCATCATACAAAAAAGCAAGAAAAAATTAATGTTTGACAAATAGGGTGTTTGAATGACAGATCAGACTGATTAAAACTCATTGGTCAACATCATAAAATACAGATTCTAAGGACGTAACATGTGTTTTGGTTGAGCTAAGTGGAAACCGTATCAAAGTAGTAGTCATGTAATATTATAAAACACTTGGCAAGTTCGCAGGAATAAAAGCAACATGCTCTTAATAAAAAAACCATTCTACCTAATCATCAATAATCGAATTTTACAATAAAAACACAGAATTAGAGAAACTACTTTATGCTTGTTTTTTCGGCTTACCATTTTAAAATGCACAACTCCATCTTCGATGACCAAACTTGAACTCAATCGACATCGTGAAAAATAAGCGACTCACTAACATTACGCTTAAAAGCTTAAAACTACAAAATGTAGATAAGCCTTACCCTTTTAAGTGGAGCTTTTCAAGTTAAAATCCATATTTTTTCGATTCCCATAATCGTAGAAAAAAAATATAATTAAAAAAAACATCTTTGCATAGCATACAACCATCTATAAGACACTAATATTTGATTCAGGCAATTTATCAAACACTTTTTTTGCATCAGTTACATAATTTTAACTATACCAGATAATAGGCCTCATTGTCAATTTGAATCTCAAATTCAAACACCTACTTTCAAAACCACACAATAGATCATTAGTAACTCATAATCAGAATTGAAATTATTACCTTTTATTATATAACGACTGGTAAGCGTCGGGCGCCGCTCCAAACACTGTAGGCTTCCTATATATCTGCAATCATAAACAAAGAAACATGACTAAAAAACACATTATATAACAAAAAGAAAAGTAGGTTATTACCTTCATTTAGTCATAATCAATCTCCTAAAGACCTTAATTTTAGAGAATTGAGAATAATGACTTGGTAATCAAAAACCTAAAAGAAAGAGGTATTTTAGGATTTAGGTTTCAATGGATGAAATTAAGGGTTTTGAATGATTTAGGGTTTTCAATTTGATTTGATGATTAAATATTTTGATGATTTAGGATGGTGAATTTGAATTAGACGTTTCAATGTGATTTAGGGATGTCAAAATTATGATATACGGCATAAAGTTGGAATGTTTTCAAAATTATGTGGCGGATTATGGAATGTCAAAATCGTTTTCAATGAATGCCGATATCACTGGGAGAGAATCATGGGGTTAAGTTAATAATATGAAAATCAAACCTTCCGTATGTGTGTTTGGTGTTTTGGAAAGGCCATTCGAAATTAAAGCATCCCATGTTAGGATTGTATGCATCTAACACAAAAACCAACTTGCTCCATTGGTTGACACTATGTTGAATGGGAGGAAAGACCTGGGTTCGAATCCCATAAGTGTCAAATTTTTTAAAAACCAATTTCGTGACATCAACAAAACAACTCAAGTCGACACTTGATGACTCATATTATACAGTCAGCACCTCATGCCAAGTAGCATTTAACTCTCATGGTACAACCTTCAAAGCATCAAATACAACTCAAAACTTGTCTCATATATATGTAAAGATATTAGAACGGTACTTGCGCAATGCGCCGACGGGTACCGTGCGATTATATTTTGCGTTATTTGGTTACACGTTTAGTTGTCTTCATGCTTTATAAGTAGATATATTACATATGGTTAAAGCAAATTATTTTAGTTTGAACAACCAACCGATTCCTAACAAACTTCCTAACCAGCTTGCTTTCTAACAAATTAATTTAGAAATCTTTCCATAATAAGCAAGAAAAAAGTCTAAATTTTAACATTTTCTAATTATAGAATAGTCCCAAATGCATTATAATGTAGTATAGATATGTTAGGTGAAAAGACCACTAAACAAAGTAACTTTTTAAACTTAAAACATTCTTGACACACCTACACATTGCAGCAACTTTGGTCAAGCCTTGGAAAACGAAACAACAAAGCAATGCATTCGCCGAGTCGCGATATATTGTCTTGTTTCCCACGACACCATGAGCACACGCGTCGCGCTATACTGATTGGACTCTTAAACCACATTTTCTTGGTGCGTAACTCCACTTGGAAACTTCCATTGAGTTGACATTCTCGATGTTTGGCTTGATGACTTGATCTAGATTGTTAGGAGCAAAATGGTTACAAATCTTAACTATCTATAAAAGAAAAATGATCAAAGTGAAAAACATAAAATTGTCAAGCAATAATTTAATTTGGGAAACTATTAACAAATAAATGTACATATTGATACTGTAAAAAATGCATTTAGTTGCCTTTAAATCTATCTTGAAAATTTCAAACTAAAATTACACGTAATCTATGTGTATAAACTTTTTCAAGAAAAATAATTAAACCTTTATTTTATATAAAATATGGGTGTTGCTATACACACACCCTTACGGTACAAAAATTTTATACACACACCCCTAAATTACTACCAGTGATGCACACAGTATAATACCGCAATGCATAAAGAGGTGTGTACATAGGAGGTTGGGATGTTTGTATAGAATTACCCATAAAATATACGTATATTAGTCGTGCCTTGGTATTCATGATTTATTCTTTGTCATTTATAATGTTATATAATGAATAGTTTTTCCATATTTAAAATGAAAAGAATGAGAAATGACTATAATGACATATTTGAAATGCATCGACTTGAATTAGATGCATCTCTATTCATTTAGATGCATCACAATTAGTTTCAAAAGTGATTTTGAAGTGAAAACGATGCAAAGTAGTACTAGCAACAAATTTGACCCGCAGAGGACGAAAAATTCATAGGATTCGTCTACCTTAATGAAATGTATCTAATATATGTATATTCATCTAATTTTTAGCTAGAAAATATATTATGATGCATCTCAAGATTAGGGATGCATCTAATTCAAATTGATGCATCTCTAATGTGTAATTATAGTTATTTTTCATCCTTCTTATTTTAAGAATTCTTCTCATTTGATCCTTACTTTATTTGACAAATGCATTTGTTACGATTTATATCAAATGTCATTGACAACTTCTTCTAGATAAATCAAAAAAATGCAACATTGTTGTTCATACTAAGCATTCGGATGCGAAGTAAAAAAATGCATTAGAGTTTGGAGATTGCTATTCTAACTCGTTCATATAAAAGCCGATTCAGCTATATTATCTATACTATACATAAAGGAAAAACCCTCAAAGTGAAAATGTGAAAACTGAAAAATTTAAGTAACTATTTATGAAAATCATAAACTTTTATTATTATTTTTGTTTATAACCCATCTTATTTTCATTCAGTTTAAATAGTGTTAGTGTTTAATCAATGTTTTGAAAAACGAGTGTCTAATCCACCCGATCAAGTCACCGGGTCACCGTTTCAACCGGTTCGACCACCGGGTCAACTCGGTCTTCCACAAAAATTAAATTTATATATATTTGGAATGATACAAAAAAAGTATATACATATCTAGAAAACCGGGTTGATTCGGGTCACTTCAAACCCGGCGGGTCTAACTGGGTTTCGATAATATAAAAAACAGTTTAATTTGACCCGTTTTTTCGACCGAAACCAGCCAGGTTGAACCGGTTTATTTTTTGTTTATAAACCATAAATATTTGTTTTATCACTACAACAATGTGCCATTATAAAATCCCGTTGCTAACTCTATCTATGCAAACACATGACGTCTTATTGCTAACTCTATGATTCTATCTCTTTACAACAATCTAAAAGAAAAACGTTTGGGAAAATCATCTACAAAAAAGGCTGTGTGCATTACATCATAGCCGTTCACTTGGATTGGATAATCTGTATACTTCTTATTACAAATATCTTAAGGTGATTACATGTCAAGTAGGAGACACCTTGATTTACAATAAGATCAGCATCCACATTCAAACTGTGCCTTCTTTATATGTTTCTTAAAGTATCTATGAATCTACACAGGCAAACTAGTTAGCATCCTAACTTTATCTTAACAATCCAAAAGCTTAGACTTGTATAATGTTTATAATGTTTGATTTCGATACAACATTCGGGACATTTTGAGGACATGTCCTTTCCAAAAGGTCCTCGCTAAACACCTTCGCGAAAGCCTTTGGCGACGACATTTTGGACACTTTAGCGAGGACAAATTAGGCCCATGTATTTTTAAAGTCAAACATAGCAAACAGGACCCACCACACTTTTGGCGAGGACGCGAGGACATGTCCTCGCCAAAAGTTTACACAATTAATTAAACGCTTAATTATTTATGTTAATTACTACTTTTTGGCGAGGACGTGTCCTCGGGCCACAAATCTAACAAGATATTTCTCTTTATAATGTTCGAGTGTTGTGTAACGGTAATAAAATAAAATTTTCTCTATATAATCCATGACTGTTGCGTAATGGTCATATAACAAAAAAAAAATCTTTATAATATCAGACCGTTGTGTAACGGTCATATAACAAAAAACATCTTTATAATATCTGACCGTTGTGTAACGGTCATATAAACAAAAAAATTCTTTATAATATCCGACCGTTGTGTAACGGTCATAAAACCTAAATTTCTCTATATAATGTCTTTCTCTAACTTATTCTTTCTCACTCATATTTGTTTTTATCACCCTCCACATTATCTCAATCTCACACCATTATACTTTTTTGTGTTTTACATTGTATTTGTTTCTATCTGTTGATGTTATAGCTTCATCAAAATACTAGTTGAGATCATTATGTACACTAATTATCTCGAGTTCAAGCTTTACATTTTTATTCCAATTAACATCCGGAAACAAAAATCTTTCATAGGAAAAATTATACATCCTCGGCTCAAAAAGTTTCTAAAGAATAATGGTCAGTTGAGTATCCTTGGATGATGGTTCGGTGACCATCAAGTGAAAGCTACCGAGACTTTGCCACTCAAGCAGTCACACATCAGGTTGTCCAGCATCATCTGCTTCTTGAGTTGGTCCTCGGCCTTTTTGATCTTCTTCTTGTAAAATTGTTTAGACTTGTATAAGAAAACATTCACCTGAATGCATTCAGTATACCTTGTGTTGTTGTTCTCGTTCAAGAAAAAATTATATCAAGCATAGTTCCGCTATTGTAAGAATCTATGCTCATTCCATTTATATCATCAGTTTATTCTTTTAAAAGATAAACAAAATAAATTTGTGAAACCGAATCAACCACAATGTGATGACCAAATATGGCCATATGATATTTTTAGCATATGGCCATATGCTTCGGTCAGAGTATAAATTGGAGTTTTTCGGTTTTGGTTAAAAGTTAGAAAAATCATATCTTATAAACCGTAAGTCGCCACGGGTCGTGTCACACGTCATTTCAAAGGGGTAACAAAAGGGTAACGGAATGTCCGTTAAGGATGGGTCATTTTCGTGCAAAAGTTTTAATTTTTTTTTGTCAAATCAGGCACGGGGTGTAACAATAAGTACTAAAATATCACATTTTGATATATAAGGGCTAAAATTGTAACTTTTTAAAGTTAAGGGACTAAATGTGTAAATATCAATGAAAAGGTGTCAAAACTGCCATATTTACAATATAAGGTCAGAAATGGAATATTTATGAATCAAGGGAACTAAAATGTCATTCTCGTAACATGTAAGTTAAAAATGTAATTATAACAAAGTTAAAGGACTAAAGTTGTAATTTCTATAAACTTGTATCAAAATTGTTATTTTGATAACCAGAAGGGCCAAAAATGAATATTTGAAAACTAATGATGTTAATTTATCACACTTTGATATTTTTAACCATAAATATTATATTACTAAAGTTAAAGGACCAAAAGTTTAATATTCACAAACTTATACCAAAAATTGTCATTTTGATAAATATAGGGTAGAAAGATGAGTATTTGGAAATTATTAGTGATAATGGTCATATTGGAATATATTGAGCCAAAAATGTCATTTTGTCTAAAATGTAAAATTTCACTATTATGGTCTGAAATGTAAATTTCTTGAAACTTGAAGGTTTATTAAGTAACTTTAATAAAAACACTGATGTCCCATAAGCCATAACACAACCAGAACACCCAACATTTTCTCTATAATAAAAGCCTGGTGCTTTAAGCTTTTAAGGCGTATCAAATCCCGCAATAAATAACGAGCCAATATAATTGGTATCACCTCAAATAATCACTACACATGATTAATACCAGCCTAAAACCACCCAGAAAACTCAGTTTTCCCATATTATCCAGATAGTCTCTGTTTGAGTCGTTTTCGAGTTGCATTTGATATAATATATTTTCCTACACACACATAGCAAAGGTGAGTTCATAGTCCGACTTTTATATGTTTTACAAACTCGTGGGGAGATAAATACTACAAATAGAACACAAGTATTTTTATGTATGCTATTTTTGAATGTTATTGCATAAGACACATTGTTGCCCTTTAAGAAAGCCCGTCATATCATGAACCTTAATCACTTGCGAGTAAAATGCACAGTTCATCTCTAAACTTGTCCAAAAATATCATGATTTCTCAGTCAACTCCCGTTATACCTTTCAGTGTGTGGGACATAATAAACATTTTCACTTTTCACTTCCATAAAGTTAACACTAACCAAATACATACAAAAACTAAACACAAACAAATTATAAAAAAATACACACACACTCATTTGTTACTCATCACAAATTAAAACACATTTGATTCTTAATTTTTAACACACAAAATTAATTTCCCTCAAAATTACAATTGTGATTTAATTTGTGATGAAGAACAAATGAGACTATGAGAGTGTGTGTTCAATTTTTGTGTATATTCGGTTAGTGTTAACTCTAGGGAAGTGAAAAAGTGAAATTGTCTATTCTGCTCATCACACAAAAAGGTATAACGAGTGTTAACTCTAGGGGTGTCATGCGAGTTGATTCGGTTGGATTCGGATCAATTCGGGTTGAAGCTAAAAAAATCATACCCGAACCCGACCCTATTTGAACTCCGGTTTGGATCAGTTCGGGGCGGGGCAAATCGGGTCCGAGTCAACCCGAATAAAAGTGAAATGATAAAAAAAAATGACTGCTTCAATAATTTACATTATAAAATTATTGACCCGAGAAACTCGAACCGAATAGCTTAATCGGTTTCAAATCGGGTCGGCCCATTAAGACGTAAATAAACCCAATGACCCCTTAATGTGGCTTAACCGACTCATCTTCAAGTATTTACCCCAAAATCCATTCATTCATTCATTCAACCTAAAGAGAGAAAAAAAAAAAAAAAAAAAAAAAAAAAAAAAAAAAAAAAAAAACTCTACAAATAAATCGAAATCACCACCTCACCTTTCTCAGTCGATTTCATCAAATACGTAAGTTAACATGTTTTATCGGCCAAGTGGTTTTATCGAGATAGGTAGTAGGCTATTTCTCGATGAGTTGCATTATTTGCATGGGTCAAACTGGACCATAAACACATTGTGTCCATATACCAATCTAATGGTTTGGTCTTGATGTCATAAGTATTACTAGAGTCTTTTTGTATCAAGAATGTGGGGAGGGCGTCGAATGCAGTTTTCGGCTGTGGGCTGTTATAATGTGGATTTTACGTTTCGAAGTGTTCTATGTTAGCCTTATAATTTACAATATCCAGTTGTTGTATATTATATCGCATGCTATAGTGTTTGGTTTTGTTTATGGTTGTCTCTGATCAATACATTCTACATTTGCATTAAAAAAATTAAGTTTTTATTTATTTATTTATTTATTTATTTTTGTTTTTTTTATTTAAAAAAATATATATATATACTCCACTTTTTAAAAAGATGTGAAGGAAAGTTGCTAAAAAGTTTTGAGTTGTTTATTCCTGATATTTGAAATGGTTGTTCATCTTGTTTGATTACATTTTCTTTTGTTTATTTTATATAGGTACAAATGGACTCAAGAAACCTAGAGAGGAAATCTACGATGCCGCACAATATTCAGTTTGGGACTTTTTCCATGGGTGGCAGCAGGGTTTCTAATTCAACCTCACTTGGTGGAGGCCTTGCTGCTGCAGCCACGGGCGGTGGTGCTTTCGGTGCTCTATCTGGTAATTAGTTATCTATGCTCTCTTTTTAATCTTTTTTATGGTTATAAATAGAGATATCCGGCTTTATTTGCAATAAAGGTAACGGGTTAAACAGATTGTATTCGGTGTTTTTTCCATTGCTTTATATCAGTCATATTTTATGAGTCAATCTATTGTTCAAATTGTGTAGGTGGCTTGGTTCAGAATGTAGGTTATCCAGCTCGGGGGGACTACTATATTATTCCACATTTGGTACGTAGGTCTGATGTTTGATTCAATATGCAAGTGTATTTTTAGGTCTGAAATTGATGTATTTGTAAGAGTAGTAGTTATACGACAACTTCTAAAAATGTTGAAAACAACTGTATCGATCCTAATATTCATCCTTTGTAAAAACAATGATCTGTATCGATTATTTACAATCTGGATCACAATTGTCTTATTCTTGTATAATTCAATACTAGACAATTTGCTTTTCTGTGGTATAATTTTCGCTTATAATTTTTTGTTTGTGCAGATGAAAATATACGTCAAGACTAACACGGGCAAGACCATCACTCTCGAGGTTGAGAGCTCAGACACCATCAACAATGTCAAGGCTAAGATCCGGGACAAGGAGGGGATTCCTCCAGATCACCAGAGGTTGGTTTTTGCTGCTAAGGAGCTCAAGGATGGCTGTACTTTGGCCGATTACAACATCCAAAAGGAGTCGACACTTCATCTTGTGCTCAGGACAAGGCTAAGCTCGATTAAGAATCTTATGGGAGAGACAATTACTTTGAAAGTCGAGAGTTCAGATACCTTCGACAATGTTATGGCCAAGATTCAGTGGGTCAAGGCAGGAGTTTCTCCTGATGATCTGACGTTATTTTCTGAAACCTACATCAATCTTCTTCGATGTTTGGGTTACATTTCCGACGAGTCAGAACATGTACTGGTAGAGATAACCGGGCCGGACTTCCCCGAGCCAGTTGATTTATTCGAAGATATGGACCTGTTTGGGAATATAAAGCTGAAAGAAAATTTTAAGCTATGCGGGTATGTTGTTCCGAAACCGGTTCAAAGTCACGCCATACCAGTGATCTTGGCGGGACGAGACTTGATCACCTGTGCACCCACGGGAAGTGGGAAGAAGGCAGCATATTGTTTACCGATAATCAGTAAAGTCATGCAAGACAGACGTTTTGAATCATTTGGGACTATCGCATTGCCGATTGCTCTGATTTTGACTCGGACGGAAGAACGGTCTCTTGAGGTGAGTGCATTGCCAAACACCCTTCTTTTTTTTTTTGCTTTGATGTTCTAACTTCAAACTATATTGCTAGATTTTCCAAGAAGCAGAAAAGCTCTGCCATGATATTGGTGTCAAAGTTGTTCAAGGAGCTACGCTGGCTTTTAATGAGGTATATAAATACACTTTTAATTGTTGTTTATGAGGAATCGTTTAAGTTTATGAGCAACGTAATTGTTTGAAATTAATCTGAAGGAAATGTTAAGCTTTATAATTTTAGTTTTTTGTTGGCGTATGTATCCTCCGGATCCATGCCGAATGGCTCGAACCAATATCCGAGTGGACGGATCGTTCGGAGCGGAGCGGATCAATATCCTTTAGATGGCGTTATCCGGACGGCCATACCACTCCGGATGAACTGACTATCCGGACATGCGATAACTAAGCAAATCAAAGTACGAATAGTACACAAAGTACATGGTAGTGGAGCATAAACAAGCGACCATTAAGGGATTAGTATTAACCAGCCTGGTACTTCATGAGAACAACCTATAAATAGATGAGAAATCTCCACTTTAGGTTAATATTTTTCTCTGACACTCTAATCTCGTACTTATACTTTCTCTCTCTAAGATATATACTTACTCTCACGCCAGAGGTTGGTCCTGGGAGACATTCCCAGGGCGAGACTAACGGACGTGTCTGTCTTGCAGGTATCCGAAAGGACAGGCACTCACAAAGGATCACCTGGAATTCGGAGGATCCCTTCCGCTTGTCTGGAGTAGAAGCAATATTTTACTTCAACAAATTGGCGCCATCCGTGGGACTCTGTTATTCACTCTACCGAAGCTAGAAAATGACTGAGCCCCCAATAGAAACACCAGAAGGCAGCAGTAAAAGCAAAGATAACAACCAAGGCAGTCTAGACCTAATACACAGTCACATCACCGCATTGAAAGCCCTCATCCGAGAACACAATACCGGAGGGGGAACTCCCATACAACCCATCCGACTTGACTTTGATGAACCGGAAGGAGCCGAAGCTCAAAAAGCTGAGGATAGACCAGCGGATGACCTGTCCAAACCTTTCAAAGCAGCGTCGAAGAGCCCTTTTACCCGAAGGATTATTGATTTCTCCGGACCACAAGGTGCTAAATATACGATGTCATCCCATCTCAAGCTGTATGATGGATCTGCAGACCCAGACGACCACATTACAAGATTTGAGGGGCAGCCAACCAAGGTTCATGGCCCATGCCAATATGGTGTATGATGTTTCAACAAACCCTGGACGATGCAGCTAGAGCGTGGTTTGATCTCTTGCCGCATGGTAGTATAGACAGTTGGGACATACTGAGTGAACAGTTCGTGCTAAGATTCGCCCTCCGGAGAAAATGCATCAGAGATCCGATGGAAATTACAAAGATCGTCCGACAAGCCAATGAAGCTCTACCTGAATTTAAGGAGAGATGGACAGATGAAGCCAGCCGCATATCGGGAGTTCCGGAAATTATGCAAATATCCTCTTTTGTCGATGGTTGCAAATGCCCAGAGTTAGCTAAAAGATTCTCTGAAAAAGTTCCCCGGACCGTAACCGAAACGATGATAAGGGTGGATGATTTTATTCGCTCTGAAAAGGCGTATCGTTCTGCCGAAATACCCAGAGGAGAAAAGATAGACAACTATAAGAGGGATTACCACCATAACGTTCACAGTAACCGGGGTGACCAAAATACTCAACGAAATATCTTCCGAGGGGACCGTCGGCGTGGTAACCCTCGCGAAGATTTTAGGCCTCTCCGAAACGATTATTATGCACCCTATGGACCCTCAAGAAGCGACAATACTCAACGAGCAGATCATCGTACAGATTATCGTTGTAATGATCCATATCGGAGGGACACCAGGCCGATAGATTTGAATATACTCACTAAAGCCCCCAAGGAGATCCTGGCAACTGAACATCAGCTCAGACTTCCGGCACCACCTCCGTTGAGAGGAAAACTATCGAGGGAAAATATTGACAAGTACTGCGACTATCACGGGGAGAAAGGGGATTTTACGAATGACTGCCATAATCTGAAAGAGCAACTTAAAAAGGCCATGGAGACGGGTAAGCTTGATCATCTGATCCGGGATGTCCGCCAAAGAGATAGAGCTCCTCCTCGAGGTAATAACCAAACTAACCAAGGGCGAATCATCAACATGGTTCGATACCACGAAAGAGGACGAAAACACAAGGTCCTTGACCAAGAAGAAGAGTGGATGAATGCTCCCATAAGTTTCCCCCCATTCCTGCCCGGAGATGTCTCTGACGAACCACTAATAGTCGAAGCTGAAGTAGAAGGATATACTGTCTGGAGGGTCTACGTTGATCAGGGTGCTTCTGTGGAAGTAATGTACGAACATTGCTTTGAAAATCTTGACTCCTCCATCCGGTCTCGGCTAACAAAAACAAATACACCTTTGGTCGGATTTTCCGGAGAGACTATTAGGCCGCTGGGAAAGATTGAATTGGAAGTATGTTTTGGAAGTGAAGGGCTCTATCGTCGAACGACTATGAGATTCGCAGTAGTGAGGTCTCCCTCTCCTTACAACATTATATTGGGACGATCCGGAATCAAAATGCTAAGAGCCATTCCCTCAACAATACATTCCATGATGAAATTTCCAACACCAGAGGTATAGCTACCTTGGTCACCCGTTCAGTCATTATTTCAGAATGTCGGAGATTGGAGGAAAAATTCTTGCTGAAAAAAGAAACCGAAACTGAAGTCCCTCCGGCCCCCGTCAGGGAGGAGGATCAAATTACACAAACCCAAGAAATAATGGTCCACCCGGCTTATCCGGAACAACTGGTAACAATAGGGAGAAATTTTTCTGAAGTAGGAAGGCGGAAACTCATAACATTGCTCAAGAATAACCAAGATATTTTCGCATGGGAACCATCGGACATGACAGGCGTACCCCTATGGATCGCCGAGCATAAACTCAACGTAAATATCCAGGACAAGCCAGTCGCTCAGAAGAAAAGAATCTTCTCGGAAGAAAAGAACCAGGCTATAAACAAAGAGGTGGAAGAATGGCTAGGGGCGGTAAAAGGCATAATGCGTGCATGCGTGTAAGTAAATGTGAAAAGTGAGCATTTTATGTAAAACTTGCAAAATAAAATGTGTAGACTTATAAAACTTGCTTAAATAAGTCATATGACACGTGTTTAATGTAGACTTAACTTAGTCTAATGCCGGTTTACATTTAAATTCTTTTTCTTATTTACACGATTTAACCAAACGGTTATAATAAAAGTAAATATTTTAAACTTTCAAAGTAAATAGTTTTGAGCTTATAGATAAGTAACAACCTGGAAATTACGAGTTGTTACATTTGGGTTTGGGGATTGATGATATCCCCATCCCCGCCTCATACACGGTTACATAATTCGAGGATTCTCCGTCCCCGTCCCTATCCCCGGTCAAATCAGCTATTCCCTAGTCAAATCATATTTGGGGATCGGATCTCCGTCGGGTATGGGTTTCCTTGCCATCCCCACATCTACCATGACTACAAAAAAGAACAAACGTTATCTATACTACTTATAAAGAGTGGATGTCTATTCTTTAAATCTTGAAATATGGAATTTTGAAAACTTAAATTAATGTATTTTGCCTAAATTACCCTTAAGTATCCCTAATACACCTTAAGTTTGATCAATTCTAAACTTGACAAGTTTTCAAAAACACACACTATATTAGTTATAATAAACACACATTTTGTATTTCAAAAAACATATGCTTTGCATTAAAGGTCGAACCATAATCGCTTTCACAAGTATAATTATTTGCCGCTATACACCGTTGCTTTGCACGGGTATACGTCTAGTCTTATAAAATATAGAGATTACCATGACGAATCATTAGGACTTGATAAGATAAACTTGGCTAACACGTTCTTCTACCATCAACCATAACCAAACATTTATTTCGTTTTTTTGATTTAATTATTAGTTTAGTTATTAAAATCATGTTAATCTCTCAGATTAAACCCCTTTTGCATAATTAGATTAGATGATTAGAATACCACTAGGTTTAGTTTTAGTTTCACTCATTGTAAACGACCCATACTTACCATCACTAGCTATAACTGATCGAGTACACTGTTCGTAATTAGTCTATAGGTTAGTTCGTCATTATAAATTTAAAACTCGATAATAACACATCAGTATTTAAGTAGGTGTTCCTGAAGATTGGGTCCATGCATCATGTAGGCTACAAACATGGGAGGGATGTCTCTTGGAGGGATGTCTCTTTTAAGATCAACACAGATCCTAAAAGACAGTATTGGGAGAAGTGTGAGTGTCCAACAACGTTGATTCCACCTTATATTCCAGCACAAATAAGTAGAACAAGGAAAAGAAAAGAGTGCATGGGAAGTTTCTGAGATGGTAAGAGGGGGTAAGCTAAGCAGGAAAGAGAAAACTGTGGCTTTTCGTAAATGTAGTAAAAAGGGTCATGACAAAAGAAGTTGCACGGACCAAATAATGATGTTTTACAGGCTAGTGGTGCAGAAGCTGCAAGTGGCTCACAAACTCCAAGTCAGACTTAAACTGCACCAACTCAAAGCCAAAGGCAAGCATTTGCAAGTCAACTAGATGCCTGGTATACGATGAGGCAATCGAAACATCTCAACACTTTTTTGTGGAATGCACCGTCGCCTCCTCTTTGTGGTCCATTGTAGCAACTTGGTGGGTGTTTGTGGACTTCCCTAAAGTTCTTGGAGACTTGATCCAATGGGGTGACTCGATTAATTATGACAAGCCCAGCAGAGCTTGTTTTGTCATGGTGATTCAAACTACGTTATGGACCATATGGAATTACAGGAATAAGCTTTGCTTCGGCCTAAAGCCAACCCGTAAGGATATTTTACGAGATGAGATCAAAATCCTAACTCATTCTTGGATCCTTAATAGGAATAGAAAATTCAATCTAACATGGATTAATTGGACCAATGATCCTAAAATGGCTTGTAGCACTTCATTGTAACTTGTTTCTTGTAAACCATCTTTTCTAGCATCTTACTAGAAAGATTTTTTTTATAAAAATTGTTGTTAAAAAAAAAATAGCATCTGCAAGGCAATCCAACCCATATGCAAGTCAATCCAACCCATCAACAAGTCAAACCAACCTATTTACAATTCCAAGTCAAACCAACAGAACAAAAAAGACAGCAAACAAGCTCACACCAACAAAGTACTCTTCTTTGTTTAAATTTTATTTGATTGGTCTTTTGTTTCAGAAACAATTTCTCATTTGGTCTTTTGTTTATGACTCTTGTTATGTATTACTAGTAATACTTTTATAACACTATGGGCACATTGTGATGCAAATTTTCTGTGTGACAAGTTGAAAGACTTGTGTATCGTATAGCAATGTTAGCCTTTCTATTACATGTGTTGTTTGTTACTTTTGTTACTCTTAAATTACTTGACATTATGGGCAAATTTTGAGTGTAACAAGTTGAATGTCTTGTTTGAAACCATAAAGATAGAAAGTAGTAGCATTAAAACATAAAGATACCATACAATCTTGAACATCCTTACATAAAACAAAATTTATTGACCATATCATGACTTTTGGTAAATTATGAGTTGAAGTTATTCAACATAGCTTTCAAAGTTTACAACAAAAAATAAAATAAAAATAATAATAAATAAAAATTAAAAAAAAATAATAAAAATAAAATAAAATAAAAAAAGAACACCCAACTGCAAATCAACCATGTCTTCAATCTACTTTTCTGTAGCCGTAGTTCATAGCTTTAATACGATACCATCCTTTATTGTAACCACATAATGATTCAGACAGTACAAGAGCTATACATGTTCATGTGAAAACTATTTTTGCTCAGATACAGAGAGACCATGGAGGTATATTAAACATGGAACATCACTGGTCATAGCCTATAGAATAGATAGCAATGCACCGCCCAATAAAATTACCCAGTTACTCACCCACAGTTCTCATCTACAAAAATCATGCATACCAAATACCATTCAAAGCAACTAAATGGTTTCCGTTAGAATACCATTCATTGAAGTACGAATACAAGTTTTTCGCGGGAGGCACTTTAATTACCTCCTTCAACCCTCCTCTTTTTTTATCCGGGCTTGGGACCGGCTGAGTACACACTAAACCCAGGCAGAGTTAAAACTTGTACACATACCATATACCAATATTAAACAAAGAAACAATCGAAGCATATACAGCAAAAGCAACATCTTCCAAATAGCCACTAAACCAATACTTTTTATATCAGCGCCCAAATCAAAACTTTTATTTAAAATCCATCTCCAGTCTATCACAGTAAAAACCACCCATAGTCCGATATGAAACCAAACACCACCTACTTAGAAGGACTGATGAAACTTTCTTTTATTCCTACTCATTTGCAGAAACAGACAAAAAAGCATGTAACATGCAATATCTCTTACTCAAGGACGTCCAAAACAACCAGCACTCTCTTCCATCAAATCCTACATGATTGCACCTAGCCATATCCATATTCTCACAAAGTGCAGATCACTTGCAGAAAAGACTAGCCATAATAATATCGCTACGACTATCCATTTAGCAGTCATACTTGAGCATGGCGAAACAAGGAAAACCAATCATGAATCATGAGTGCATCTACTAATAACTAATTTCTTACACAGCGAATTACAATTGTGTTTTACCTATAAAAACTTCATTAAATTCACCTTTCAAAAGATAACTTATGCTTCCAGTTTAAAGAATACAAACAAGCAGACTTCATTAAATTCCCACTTCCAGCACACATAATTTCATTTTTCATCAGGTAGGGTAAGATATAGCTATCACCGTAAAAATTTTGGAGACCACAGAGCAAGTAAATTTTATGTTCATCAAGAAGAACTGAAGAACCAGCCAATAAAATCCAAAAGAAAGCACTAGTTCCAACCAATCCGTGTGAAGGAAGGACACTATAGTCATGTAATTTAACACACTTGGAAAAAAAGAACACTATCAAAGTATAACCTGACCGATGACTGCAACAGCCAGCACATAAAGGAACTGAGAAAAAGATCAACATCCACCAGTAACAGAGGTACAATAATACTCAAACTGACAACCACTCTGCTCAAATTAAATGTACCCTTTGATCTATTTAGAACCCTAGCAGCAAAACAACTAACCCAACCTAACGATTGCGACAACAAATAGAAAACAACTAACCCAACCATCCAAGCTATGAAATAACGAACCACTGATGATCCCGCTCCATAGCCAACAAAGATTCCTGACGGTGATGGCCAATAACAAAATTGAATAGGCAAACAGATAACAACAACCAACTTTCAAGTAACTCTTACTGCAAAAAAAGGAAAAAACAGCAAGCACCAGAAAAGCACAAAAAATTCAATGTGGGTATATGGTCAAGGGCCTGATATAACATGAGCACTTCAAACAACAATTTTAGGGATATAAGCGAATGATTTGCAGGAAAAAAAAGAACCAGTCATATTCGGGGATGCGTAAGCCTACGATGACAATAGTATACCCTCATGCATTTAAGCCACATAAAAGGAAGATAAATGGAAGAGCATAACATAACTTCTCCAAGGCCAATTAAACAGCAGATACTCACATCAAACGTACGACTACACAATCTGCAAGAATTTCAAATAGAAAACTAAATGACCAGAAGTCTTTGAGAGAAAAAAACAGTATATAGACATCGCTAGCACCACTTTTGCAACCAGCACACCTACATAATGAGAAATTGAGAAGTCCTCATATTTAAGACCTTATAAAGTGATTTTCCATTAAAGAAAATAAAAGCATAGAAAGTTTAGAACAAATTGAGCTTATTCAATATTTTGGCCTAAAGTATCACGCAATAACTCATATGAGAAGTCCACCACATGAACTTTCTCAGCCTATCAACAAAAGAGCGAACAGAGGATCTCATGATGACAAAATAAACAAATAAAACTAAAACAATATACAACCATAAGGGCGATAGAAAACCAGTAAATCGTAATTGCCCAGGATGTATGACACCATAGACACCTACAAATAGAATACAATCGTGTCATGCAAGCTTACACAATGATAAACAAGAAATCAGATGTTGAACAGAATAACGGGAATAAAGAACGGAAAAAAGTGATCCAGTAATATACAACCAATAGAAGCACATTTTCTATACCAAAGTATCTATCGACACTTATGTGATGCTTCTACTTCTACATTCTAAAAAGAATGTTTCTAATCATATCATAAAGACGGAACTAAGTACTTAAGAAAAGATCATAAGAGTCGAACAAAAAAAACAGAGGCTAGTTATCAGAATCACCGCATTTAGTAACTAACAAACCTACACAAAAGGGAAACATCCTCTTATCTAAGAGCCTAGATATGGAGACTATTTAAAAAAAAAAAAAAAAAAAAAAAAAAAAAAAAAAAAAGGGGTTTTAAAACAAAATAGAACTTAGTCAGTATTTTGCGGTCTGGCCTATCGTCTGCAACCGAATGGGCATCTGTGACTTATCAACAAAAAAGCGAGATAGAAAAATCTACGATGATGACAGACAAGAAAACCAATAATTTCAGAAGAGCTTAAGAAGAACCAGAAAATGGTGACCAACTGATCATGATTGCCAAAGTATGTTCAACACCAAATGAACCTACAAACAGAGCATAATCTTGTCATGCAAGCTTACAAGGGGAAACTAAAAAACAATTAATGAACAGAGTAATGGCAAGAAATTAGCATATGACGGTGCCAGTGGTTCGCCAGCAGAAAAGCAGTCCAATCATATTCCTAGTAATGTCTAAACCTGTGGCGACAACAACACATAATTACACATCTAATCCAAACACACATAAAATAAAGAATAGACGAGAAAGGCAGATGTCACAGCAAAGAATAGACCATATCCAGTCGATGCCTTAAACACCCTCATGGCACAACAAGGTTCCTGAATCAATCTACATCTCGCATATTTAGACACTGAGATTTAAGAGGACATAGGAAGTTAACAAAAGTTTGTAGTTGGCATGTTAGACTAGTTGTCAAAAGAAACCTTGGCCAAATTAATACAGGTATAACCAAATCTACACTTCAACAACAAAAATCTTGACGACTAACCGAGTGATCGACTTATCGATGCAAAATTTAACCTGAAAACAAATGCTACCATAACCTCATGAATGATCATCCATGCACTGAAAATTGTAAAACATAAACATATATCGTATTTAAGGGGAGGTAATGAAACAAGACCAAATGTACCCATCCAATAGCTACATAATGATAAGCGAGTCCCCAACTCTCAACAGTCAGCACAAACCTAGAAATACACAATAAACTAAAACTCTCAATTTTGAAACCAAAAACAAACCTAATATAAAGCATCAGATATAAGCAACAAATAACAGGTAGATCTTATCCTTTGCAGAACAACGACAAACCAATCGAACCAAATATATAAAACTCAAAGAATGATGCTATCCAATCCTAGTTTCTGGCACCTACAAAATCACAACAGTAATGCCACAACAAACATAGCTTTGCAAATCGCTTCAAAATCGATATCAAACCACATAGCTTTGCAAATGGCTTCAAAACCGATATCAAACCATCATCGAAGATAGAACATGCAAATTTATCATGGAATCCATTTCCAATAACTCATTCAATCGAGATTAGATACCTTGCAGCAAAAACATAGCCATAATTAATACCTAGCAAAGAAAAACCGACGGATCTGACATAACAAACAAGTTACTGATCGAAAACAAACCGTAACTAAGTGTAGAATAACCTTAAAACCCGTTATCAATAACTAAACCCATCATGCCCTATAACCAGTGCACCTATGAATCAACAACCTGATAGATCTGCAGCCACAACAGAGGAGATAGAGATATATCGAAAGAAGGAACCTGAAATCCATCAATTAACAGCCAAGATGCGAAACTAAGCCCCAAAAAAACGCTATCTGACTATGTGAACGATCATCAATTCAAAACAAAAATTGAGCAAACCTATAATTTATCTGCATTTTACCACTTAACGAACAACAAAAAAATCAACTTAACCTGTACCCTTCGAAGGCAGCATATATATATATGCAGTAACTAATGTAAGATTATATATATAAAATAAGATCATTTATACCCATCCAGTTGCTACTCGATGATAAACAGGTCCCCATGTCTATCACTCAAATTAAAACCAACAGATCACTAGAAAATACACAAGAGATGCCTGTCACATTCGATTGCAAATCTGATAACATATTAAATATAAAGCACCATATACTAATTTTCAAGTAAACTTTACGCTTTGCAGACCAAAACAATCGATTGATATGATTAAGAATCCTAGAATGATGCTATCTTATCCTAATCTCTGTCCACCTACAAAACCATAACCAATATATTTCTGCCACAACACATAGCTTTGCTAATAAACCGATGAATCTATTGGGAACAATTATAGCTTAAAAACAGATAACAAACCGTCATTAATTGTAGAAGATCCATTCAATCAAAATTGGATACCTTCATAGCCTATCAAAGAAACTGATGATCTGCCATAACAATATATATAACCTTCTATATCGAATAAAAGATGCCAGTATATCCTGAATTGATCAAAACCTAATCCAGATTTTGTGTACATGTGAATAACCTAGTTAGTAGATCTGCCATAACAAATAGTTTTTCGAGCATATTTATTTTCTTTTTCTTTTCTTATGCTTTCTTGCTTTTATAGCATAAGCGCATGCTCTTTTCTTTTCACATTGAAATAACAAACACCTTTCTTATCAATTAACCTGGAATCCATACCATAGTTATGCAACATGTCGTGTACTCAACAGCCAGCAGAACCCTAGAAATACACAAAAGGTAACCTCGTGACTCTCGGTTGCGAAACAGAAATCATATCAAATATAAGCAACCAAGTATCAAGTAAATCTTATCCTTCTTCACAAAATAAACAAACCAACTCGGTATAAAAGTTCCTAGAATGATGCTATTCGATCCTAATCTCTGGCACCTACAAAACCAATAACAAGTATCTCCCGATTTAAAATCAAAACCATCTTATATCAGTTTCATGAGATCGAAATATAATGCCTAGCAAAGGAAAACCAAAGATCTGCCATAACAAGTAGGTTCTAATTAAGTCGAATGCAAACCGTAGATGAATAACATGATCAAAACTCGTTGCCAATAAACTCATTCCATCGAAACTTAATCCATATTCCATGCACCTATGAATATAATCATCTCATAAAATAACCCATATAGAAGAACCTGGAATCCGTTGTGCGCGGATGATAATATCATATCATAACCTATTGAGATAACAAACAGTTTTGTTATATAACCAACTGATTATGTTTAAGAAAAAGATTTAACAAGTAAGAAGTTACCAAAGAAGTAGAGAAATAACAGAAAACCTATGGGGTGTTGAGAATAGATGGAGGGTAGGTGTATTTATAGGAGTATGTAGGTCGGTTGGGTATGTTTTGTGACGTGTGTTAAGTATTATCGCGTGAAATAGAATCAATAAGGTCAACAGTTTTAAGGCAAGGTCGGTCAATTTTATTAGCTTAAATGGTACTCTAGTTGTCTTTTGATCAATTAGCGTGTTACGCGTGACTCTAGATAAGATTCTTCCTTTTTGTATAATACTTTATGACCTGGCCCTACAAACAAACTGGATGTTTATCAAACTCATAATTTCTGGATGTTGACTACAAAATCCCCATCAGTCCACTTATGAAATACAAAATCCCCAATCCACTTTTGAAGTTCCTTAAAAGCTGCCCCTCTATCAGGGCCGTCCCATAGATTTTTGAGGCCCTGTGCCACAACCATAAGTAGGCCCTGAAACACGTAGAATTATGTACTTGTACGACGTAAGAAAATTTGTTATAATCTAAAACGCTAGCAAAGTGTTTTTTTATCTCGCATAATGCTAAATCATACGTTACAATATCGGGAAAAAAAAAAGTTCTCAAATATAAATTCCCAATTCCTAGAGGAAACAGACTATTAAAAAAAAATTGCTTGGAATAGGTCAATTAATGAAAATTCGAAATTGTTAGTTCTAACAGCAATATATTCGATTTTAGTTCTAGAATACAATTTATTCTCATGTGATCTGCTACTGGCTAGAGCAAAAAGGAGAATCAGACAAAACGGTCTTTTAAAATGGGCTTTAAGTACTATAAAAAAAACTGCCAAAGTGGGTATGAAATATAAATAGATCCCATGCATGATAAATTATTAAAAAAAGACTCTAAAGTCTATGAACCCCTTTCCCCTTCTGAACCTAATTTTCGGCCGCGTTTCTTTTTATTTTCAGATTCAGACCCTTATAAATAATGTGGGCCCCGTATCCCTTATTGTCTCTAGTTGGGGAGGGGAAGACTTTTATTTGCCTCGTGGATCTAGACATTCTAACATAATTGAGTAGACCCCATCAATAAAAAAACATTAATTTATATACTTGAGCCCACCATTACCCTTATAAATAAAAAGAAACATAGCCTTCGTTTCCATAAAAGAGAAATGGATATTCATAGTGAAGAAGTAGTTGCCTTATCAGCAGGAAGTTTATTATTATGTCTTACAGAAATACCAGGTCGAATTCTAGCTCCAGTACGAGGTCTAGCAGCAGCAATACCACATCGAATTCTAGCACCAATCCAAGCTCGAGGTTTAGCAGCAATCCTCAGTCGAGGAGCGGTGATATTTCAGGAAGAACAAGGTGTAGTTCTGCCCAGATCAACACTTAGTTTCATTATTCCTACTTTACTAGCTCTCGTAGCCATCAGGTCACAAGGAAACCCCGAATTCCCCTACCAAACAAACCCTATATCAGTTATAGCAGCTGTAACATGTGTAGTTATGTATGGTTTAGCTTCAGCGGCTGAACTTATCATGACCCATGCTACTGATTTTGATCCAGATATGGTGGTTGTTATTGCTCGTTTTGGGATGTTAGGCTCTTTGTGTCTTTTCACAGCTTTTTTAGCGAGTATGTTATACGTCTGATGTTTATTTTTGTTGTATCTATTTATTCACTCTTTGATGTTCTTTTGTTCATATGTACACGTGTGGCCCTGTTCTTTTGATACCAAGCTAATAAACAGTTAAGAAGTTGGACGTGTGTGTCTTGTGATTGTTCTTTATTTGTTGTGTAACTGTTATAAATCGCAAAACCCCTAGATCCGAAATTAAATGCACCTTAATTATGTGTTTCAACGCTCGCAAGACTATTTACTGACATCAGATTAGGGATTTTCAGTTACACATAATTGTATTGCATATGCAGATTCTGAATCTGAATATTGATAGATCAGACATTACCATCCTGTTATAGGCTCTGAAAACATGTGAAATGAGCTACCTATAAACACGTGGCCCGGCTTACTTAGTTACACCAAGACATCATATTACGGGCTGCCTTTGATTTTGTTGGCTTTGTTACACGTAATTGAACTGTTCATTATTTGTGTAATGCTTAGAATATTGCAAAACCCCTATATGCTTTGGGATCAAATATGCATCAATTACGTGCAACTCTCTTTATTAATATCAGACTATACAGCTACACAGGGCTGTATCAGATCAGGCTCCACAACATGACATTTATGTCCCATCCTGTTATAGGCTCTGAAGATATGTAAATTTGAGCTCTCCTTATAAACCCTTAGACCAACCAATCTTCGTTATACACCAAAGCATTTTTCTTGTGCTATGTGAATGATGGTCTGTACGTAGTTATGTGTGGTCTGGCTTAGCAGCCCTGTGTGTTAATTCTCGCATACTCAGGTCTTGTTAATATTGGTCACTTCCTGAAACATATCTCAATGTTAGCAATGTTGAAATTTATACGCTCATTGTTTCCTTCTTGATAAATATATAGCTTTTATCTGATCGTTCATATCATACTTACACCTCCTTCATTATACTGCAGTTAGGATTGAAGGACGTACATTTGTTGAAGCTAATATAATCTGGCTCAGACAGAAATGGAACAAGAATCGTGCCTTTGACCAAGCTGGAAATCGATCTGGTTGTGTTTTGAGTAAAATTTGGTTCGTTTGAAGCAATTTATGACAGAGCCGATTGAAAACTATTAGAGATGCTCAAACAATGTGCTTATATATGATGTTATTATTAAAACTGCGTCACTTTTAGAGGTATACCACTGATGACTAAAACCATATATACGCATTTCGCTCTGCAGTTCTGTCCTTTTATCCATTGTTCATTTGCAACAAATGTAACCATGAACCCTGTTATCTATTTAGGTTATTTATTTTAATTTGTTTTTTTTATTCAGGACCACAAACTACTGTCTACAAAATCCTCTCATATGTTACTGAAGTTTGCAACGATGATGCACTGACTGGGCCTTCGATGCTATCTTTGGAACTCTATATATTGATGGTCTTGGGATGCGTTTGGACCGGAAGGTTAGATTGCCCTTACTTTTCTAGCAATTTGATCTTCTAAAGAGTTGAAGACCTTAAGACTACCTATCACTGTGCTTATGGATGACCTGACTTATGTAGCAGAACGACCAAGGCCATCCATCATTTGTTGCTAGGAAAAGTATCAGGTATATCTTAGTTGGATAATTGTTAACTCTGTTGAAATTTGTATGTTTAATCTGTCTTTTTTAATAGTTATGGTCTTTATTTCGTGTTCTGATAACAACACGGCTCTATGATGGAAGTTTCTCAAGATATGATTTGGGATTATTATTTATAAAAGAAACATCCATGATTGATGTAGACTGCCGTCATCAATCTTATGTATGGTTATGCAGCTGTGCTTGTGAGTAACAATATCTGCAAATTTTGGTCCCATTTTTTACTTATGCTTTTATTAGTCGCTTATGTTAGATGGTTCACACCTAATGTTGTTAGAGTGGAGGATGCAGTTTTGGTTTTCTCTCCCTTCCCTGACTACCCACCACAAACCCAAACGAGAGAGAGCGCTTCAACAGCATTCTTTTCCGGCTCAATTCATTCACAAACAAGGTATATGCATTATTATTCATCCAAACACATTTCTTTCTTTCTTTCTTTCTTTCTTGTTACCTTCCTATTCCTATCACTAGTACAAAACAGGCTTTCCCCGGCGACTTTTTTAACCCCTACCCGTCGACATGTCGACGGAATAATACCGTCCCGTCGACATGTCGACGGCACCATATCGACGGCTATCCTTCGACGGGAACCGTGTTCCCGTCGAAAATCGCCGTCGACACGGTGGGTCCCACATCGTTTTCCAGTCAAAGGATTTGTTGTCCGTCAAACCCCATCCCGTCGACATGTCGACGGGCACATATAACTAATTAATGTTTTAATTAGTTAATAATAATTATGTTTTATATAATACCGTCGACATGTCGACGGTATTATATAAAACAATAATAGTGTTATTATATTATGCCGTCGACATGTCAACGGCATAAAATTAAAAACATTATTTTTGTTTTAATGATACCGTCGACATGTCGACGGTATTATAAATACCCAATTACTATGTTATAATGATGCCGTCGACATGTCGACGGCATCATTATTAATATCCTGCTAACAGCAGGCTTCAAATATTGCAATATTCCAGAATTTTTCCGGATTTTCCGGAAAAAATCTACCAAAACCTGTAACTGTAATAGCACCTATAACCACTCAATATCAACATGTCCTAAACGTATAACTCGCCATCGGCTATAACACTTGCAAAATATCGCTAAACACCCTCAAAATGCATAAAAACATATAAAGTTTACAAAACGGGGTGTGGTAATATCTAAACCTAGCTGCCATATCCACAAATATTTTAATATCCGCGACGTTCAAGTCGCCAAAAGGTTAAACTATACAATACTAACATATGGGTCGCCAAAATATTGTTTCAAGCATAAGTACAACACAAAATACCCAAGTTTGTACCTCTACATCCAAAATCACTCGTGATCATCAGTAGGACCCTCATCATCGCCAGAACCATCCTCATCGCCTCTGCGACTCCCGCTCCCTCCAGCTGAGCCACTACCTCCAACGCCACTACCTCCAACGCCACTGCCTGAGCCATCCACGTGCTGAGAACCCGCCTGACTAACATACTCATTCCATCGCGGGTTGGAGGACATAAAACCTGTGACCAGATCAATCTGCGCCTTCAAGAGCTTACGCTCTTCAGCTTCTTTACGGCTCTTCTCCTCGGCCTCAGCAATCTTCTTCTCGGCCTCAGCAAGCTTTTTCTCCATCTCAGCATATTCTGAAAATGAAATAATCAAAATTAAAAAACATCTTTTGCAATACTTAATTTGAGTCATGATCGAGTAATCTATAATTAATATATTATCAAACTGTACATACCTGGAGGTGGAGGCGGGGTGTATGGTAACGGTGGCCTGGAGAGCCCGGGTACGACCCTACCCCGTCCGGCGATGTGGCCCCGCTCCTTGCCCTTCAAAACCATCGCAAGTATCTGCTCCTCCGTATACGCCACCCCTTCCGGCGTATTCACTCCCAGATCTCGCAGCCGGACCATCTCTTCCTATTTAATTGAGAAAAAAATTGAGAAAATTTATATATATATGTAAGTGTGTGTGTATATATATATATATATATATATATATATATATATATATATATATATATATATATATATATATATATATATATATATATATATATATATATCGGGTTAATTACAAGATTATGTTTCAATGAATCATTAAAGTGCGTGTTTGGGGAAATAAATAAATAAATAAATAAATAATAAATTAAAAAAAAAAAAAAATACTTACATATTGAACACGAGCCTCATCCTGCAACCACATATTATCATTGTCGCAGTGTGTGTCGTAAAACGACTGGATGAGGGACGGGTATTCTTTGTCCTTGCTGTTCAGAAACTGTATATACACATGCATATATATAAGATGAAACAAATTAAAAATGGCAAATCAAACACCATATTTATTCTAATTAAACTTAAATACTTTTATAAAATTAAAATTAATTACTTTTATCGTTGTTGTAATTAAATTATTTTATAAAAATAAAATACTTTTATAAAAATAAAATGTGTCTTACATAGTCGTGGCGAATAGCGGCCAATGACTTGGAACCGTGGCGGCTGTACACCTTCAACTTCTTTCGGTTCTCCTTGTTCACAGCAGCACGCTTCAGGTTCTCCTCCTTCATGTAAAACTTGATATGCTCCTCCCACACAGATGGCTCGACGTTCGGAGGAGGGTTTCTTCGTATCTCATCCACTTTTTCAGGCCCACCCTCCCCGTCGAAGTAAACCCTCTTCATCGAGCCCTTGTTGTCGGAGTAGACCTTAGCAATGTACGCATTGAGGCCCTTCGAAATGGTAGTCCAATTGGGTCCCAGCATGTGGCTCTGCAAGTCGAAGAATTCCTGCAAACAAATTTAAACAAATATACACAATTAAACAAATTTAAATAAATGTACACATTCAAAGATATAATTAAAAGGAAAATAAAATAACTGACCCCGAGTCGGTTCATGAAGCCCTGTCGAGTCGCTTGGTCAAGGTTGTGCCAGGAGGGATAGTGCAACGGCAAGGACCTAACCAGCTCGCCAACATAGTTACTGAACCATGCGTGGTGGGGCCCAACATGCTTAAATGTCTTCTGATCACTCCACTCGAACTCGATCGATTGCGGGCCCGAGGCAGTCACAGCTTTCCTGAGGTCTTTGTTTTTGTTGGATTCACGGACCTGTGCCCTGCCGCCAGCCCGACCTCCACCCCTGCCGCCAGCTTGTCTCGCTCTACCTCCTCGTCGAGGTTTTTGTGAGGAACCTACAATTGAAGTGAGTGAAAACGTTAAAAAATAACAAGTAACAAAATTCAAATTATCAAGTTTAATTTTCTTACCACTACGGTGACCGCTAGTAATCGAACGAGGAGGGGGTGGTGGGTCATCGGCACCGTCACCACCGTGACCTCGCGCTACTGCTGCCATCTGTAAAAAGTACAAGTTGAATTAACATATAGAAATTCGGGAACAAATTAACATAAGCATGCACACATTCAAATACATACACATTTAAAATAAATAAACACATTTAAACAATCCATAACAATTTCATTCAAATAAGCTAAGTGTCGTTTTACAAGTTACAATTTAAGATCAATCTGCTACATCTACATCACTATCATAAACAGCATGAGTCGCATCTTCAACTTCATCATCAGAATTGTTTGCGTCAGAGTCTGCTAAATCATAAGGATCGTCGTCCTCATCATCAATAAATTCATCGTCGTCATCAACATGAATGATTGGTGGTGGTGCCTCAACTAACGTTGATTGACCATCGATATTTAAGGTTTCAAATGCCAAATCATTCAAATTAGCAGACAGTTGGAGATTCGATGAGTTGTTTCCATGTATCACATCATCATCGTCTTCTGCCACAATGACATCCCAGGTCGTGTTGTGATTCACTTCTTGGACGACCTTCCAATGGAGTGGTCGTCTGGCAGGATCTTCAAGGTAGAAGACTTGTTTTGCTTGTGTTGCGAGAATGTAAGGTTGATCTTCAAACGCTGTGCTACATGCCCAAATTTGTGTCATGTTGTTTCTAGTGTTATAACGTTCGACTCTACCTCTTTTGACCAAGTCGAACCACTTAACTCGAAACAGCACAACTTTGAACTGGGTATACGCGAACTCCAGAATTTCTTCTAGATGACCATAATACATTTCTCCTTCCTTCTCGCCAGGAGAACAAATTCCGCTGTTCTGAGTTGTACGTTTTACATCGCGGCTGTGTACAACAAACTTCACACCGTTGACTACGCGAGAGTGAACTGAGGTTACGGTCGATAATGGTCCACAAGCCAAAGCGAATAAGTCGGGAGTACACCTTGGGTCATTGTCTGTGTAAAGTTTACCGATCTATGAACAAAGATAAGAATAGATGGAGATGAGTAATATATATAGTCGTTATTTATACAAGGAATTACATATAATAAGTTTACCTTCGTCTGAAACCATCTAGGAAATTCTTGTTGCATGTCGCTATCAGGATGTTCACTGAAAATGGACATGATATTAGAATTAATCGAAAAGATAACTTGGGAAAAGGAAATTTCAAAATAAAAACGCGTACCTCTCGAACTCGTTCATGTACGCGTCGATCTCAGGACTGTTGTGAAGTACATACCATATCACTTTCTTCATTTCTTGGAGACCTAACCGAATAATTGTCACTTTACCAGACGTTTTACATAGTGATCGGAACACCTGGAAATCACTTGTTGGGCGAGGACAGCCCTGAGATGCAGTGGGACGATTAAATTTCGTCCCAATTTCGCCTCGAAAATAACGAGAACAAAAAGTTAATGCTTCGTCTGCAACATAACCCTCCGCTATTGAACCTTCCGGCTTAGCTTTATTTCGTACATAGTTTTTTAGCTTCTTCATGTATCTTTCAAATGGATACATCCACCGAAATGAAACAGGCCCGCCTTGAAGAGCCTCTTCAGGTAAATGCATAACCAAGTGAATCATAATGTCAAAAAAAGCAGGAGGATATATTTGCTCGAGACTGCACAAAATTTTGATCAACTGTTCTTTAGCTTTCACCATGTCATTCACCATCAAAGTTCGGGCACAAATTTGCTTAAAGAATGAACAAAGCTCGATTAATGGTGTATAAGTCGGTGTGTCCAGGTATTGCTGAAGTCCATAAGGAAGTAACCGTTGCATCATTATATGACAGTCATGAGACTTCATGCCCGTTATATTGTTATCATCTTTGGTCACTTTCGACTTGAACTTGGATCCGAACCCATCTGGCAGTTTAATTGTTTTGATGTATTGACAGAACAGTTTTCTTTTATCGGGTGTGAGGGAGTACTTAGCTTGAGGCTTCGAGCACTTCCCGTTTTGTTTGTTTCCGAGCCACAACTCCTGTCGAATGCCCAAAGCTTGCAAGTCTTGTCTTGCCTTAGCGGTGTCTTTAGATTTGTCATTCATTAACAAAGTGTTCAAGATACTCTCCAACACATTTTTTTCAATATGCATGACATCTAAATTGTGTTTTAGAGTAAGAGAAGACCAATATTCAAGCTCGTAGAAAATAGACCGTTTAGTCCAGTTCAGGTCGGTTGTAGTATTACGTTTTATCTTCCCACCCCCATAATCTGGATGTTTCCCCGGCAAACGTGTAGGCAATATTGCAAGTTGAGTCAAGATATCAGCCGGACATTCTTTTTTAGGAGGATCTGTAAAATCAGGTGCACCATTGAATGTAGTAGTATCCCTCCTCCATTTATGGTTTTTTTTTAAGAATCTTCTATGGCCAACATAACCTATTTTGCTTATCACACGCGTAGCCGGAGTGTCTACTTTGCATGTAGGGCATGCGTAGTAACCTTGCCCACTCCAACCTGACAAACTACTACGAGCAGGAAAATCATTGATGGTCCATAAAAGCATCGCTCTCATGTTGAATACTTTGCCTGTAACAGCGTCCATAGTCGGGATACCTGGTATTTTCCATAATTCCTTAAGGTCATCAATCAAAGGCTTTAAGTAAACATCAATGTCCTTCGCGGGTGATTTAGGTCCAGGAATCAACAACGTCAGCATCAAAGTAGTCTCTTTCATGCATAACCACGGAGGCAAGTTGTATGTTGTTAAGATAACAGGCCACATGCTGTAAGTCTGACTAAGGTTGCCGAATGGATTGAAACCATCAGCAGCCAACCCTAATCGAACGTTTCTCGGTTCGTTAGCAAATTCCGAATATTTACCGCTGTCAAACTTCTGCCATGCTTCACCATCAACCGGGTGTTGCATCATACCGTTTACCGTAGACTTTCCAGTAGCATGCCAAGTCATATGTTTTGCGGTGTGAATAGATTTGTACAAACGTTGTAGCCTAGGAATGATAGGAAAGTAACGCAACACCTTGTTAGGAACTTTCTTCCCCGTTGTGTTCTTGTCTTTCCATCTACTCGTTTTACAGACCGGACAATACTCCAAATCTTCGGCACCAGTCCCCCGATATAAAAAACAATCATTTTCACAAGCATGTATCGACTCATACCCTAACCCGACCTTTTTAAATGTTTTTTTTATAGCAGAGTATGATGGTGGGAGATTGTAACCTAACCTAGGAGGAAATACTTCCTGGAGAAATTTTAGCGTATTGTTAAATGAAGTATCACTCCATTTACCGCTGACCTTGAGATGCGTAAACTTTGACATAAAATCCAAGGTTGTCATAAAGTCACAACCCGGGTAAAGAGGCTGAGTGGAACTGGCAAGTAACTCTTCATACTCGTTACGTACAGGAGGTGTCGTTGCTTGAGCTGGCTCGTTACTTGTCTCGCCAATATTTGGAAGAGTTGGCTCATTTTGTTCATTATTTGGAGGAATATCAAAAATATCATTAATGCACGCACGCATGTCACTCATCTCACATCGTGTTGTGTTATCTTGTATAGGAAGAGGATCCGGTTCACCGTGTTCACGCCATTGTGTATAAGTTGGGTCCCACCCATTTTCGCTTATGTGGCTTTTAAGTAAGTCGAGAGATACCCATGGAACATTACAACAAAGACGACATGGACATTTTATGTTGCCGTAACTATTCAATAACGGCTTGCAATGTTCAACGAATGCGGCAAGACCATCAAAAAACTCTTTGGAAACACGAGTGTCTAAACGGGTCCAACTCTTATCAAGTATCATAACTACATATTGTTTTGTTCAACTCTTAGTTATTACACATTCAAAATAAAGGAAAGTTGTTTTGTTCACCTAGTGCAACTATGGAAGGCAATCCTAACCCACTCTTTGAATGATTCATCTCATATATGAATGCGTATAACTGATTTACTATCTGAGAAAATTTCGGCAGCATTTCCCCTCAACTCCCCAAATATGTACATTAAAGACATATTCGTAGGAGTAAAGGAGAAACACTGTCGAAATCATCTCAAATAGTAAATCAATTATACGCATCCATATCCTAAATGAGACAAAACATTCAAAAAGCAGTCCCAAACAGGGGACTTTCCGAAATTAATTTCTAATAAATTAATTTCGGACGGGTTTTCTATAGGATGATTAACTTCGGACGGGGACTTTCCGAAATTAATCACTAAAATCCTAAAACATTCACAAAAGTCTAACAATATCATATATTTTTTTTTACTTATTTTGAAACTATTTAAGTTAAAAAGTTTCAAAATAAGCCATAAAAATTAAGCTTGTGAAACATAAGCCGAAAACCAAACAAACCATAAGCCCGTTATATAAGCAGAAACATAATCAATCCGCAAAAATTCTAACACAAAACATAACCAATATATTAAAAGTAGTATACCATATATACTAACCAAGTCCCCCAAGGTGCTATTTGCACCGTGGGTACACAATGAGCACAACCGACCTTGGTTGTGTCGTAAACTAATACTTAATCACATTTCACAATCCGCAACAATCCCTTTTATATCAAAACCTAATATACTAACCAAAGTCCAACATACTATATCAAAACCTAATATACTAACCAAAGTCCAACATACTATATATACTGATATGTAAAAAATAATACGGATACGAAAAAAAACAACATACTGTCTCGGCTGTGGTCTCGGGCTCTCGGCTGTGGTCTCGGGCACTGGCTGTGACCTCCGGCTGCAGTCTCGGGCTGCGGTCCCGGGCTTGGGCTACATTAAAAGAGAGCACATTTATATCTCAAAAGTTTTAAGAAAAACTGTTGTCGTCGACATGTCGTCGGGAAACCAAAAGTTATTAAAAAAAATAAAAAAAATAGACACATTACCTGTGGTCTCGGGCTCTCGGCTGTGGTCCTGGGCTCTCGGCTGTGGTCTTGGGTCTCAGCTGTAATTAAAAAAAAAAAAAAAAAAAAAAAAAAAAAAAAAAAAAAAAAATTGTTACAAAATTAACACTTAAATTAAACTAATTAATACAAAACAATAACAAAAATCAAAAATAAAAAATTAATCAAAAAATAAAAATTATTACCTGCGATGGTTTATTTTTCAAGAAAGAAAGGGGGGGGGGGGGGGGGGGAGAAGGGGAAGAATTAAACATGTGAAGGGTTGGGGAAGAATTAAACAAATGAGGGGGGAAGGTGGTGCACAGTGGTGCTCGTGTGGTGGTGGTGGTGGTAAATGTGGTGGTGGAGCGCTGTGGTGGTGGTATAATGTGGTGGTGGAGGAGTGGTGGAGGTGGAGGTGGTGTGGTGTGGAGGGAGTGGTGGTGGTGGAGTGCTGTGGTTGTGGTACAATCGCCGGAGAAGGGGAGTGTCGATGGTTTAATTTTTTTTTCTAAGTTATGAGCAATAATTTTGACCAGATCTGGTTTTGGTATAACTTTTTTTATCCCGTCTACATGTCGACGGGAATATAAACGAATTTTTTTATATTATTACTAATACCGTCGACATGTCGACGGTAATATCACACAATTTTGTCGTTTGCGTTTTGGCGGGGCGTATAAAATTTTCACGAAATTTTTGGCGGTTTTATTCCCGTCGACATGTCGACGGGAAAATAGCTTTTATTAAAAAAAAATTATAATAAATACTTTTATAAAATTACTTTATTATAAATACTTTTATAAAATTACTTTAATATAATTAAAAAAAATTATTTATTATAAATATTTTTATAAAATATTAAAAAATAAGTTTTATAAAATTAATAAACTAAATTAATTATATAATTGAGATGTTAAACGAACGAGTCGAGATGCAATGGTTAAACATGCGATGTTAAAACGAACGAGTCGAGATGCTATGGTTATACATGAGATGTTAAACGAACGAGTCGAGATGCAATGGTTATACATGATATGTAAAACGAACGAGTCGAGATGCAATGGTTAAACATGCGATGTTAAAACGAACGAGTCGAGATGCTATGGTTATATATGAGATGTTAAACGAACGAGTCGAGATGCAATGGTTATACATGAGATGTTAAACGAACGAGTCGAGATGCAATGGTTATACATGAGATGTTAAACGAACGAGTCGAGATGCAATGGTTATACATGAGATGTTAAACGAACGAGTCGAGATGCTATGGTTATACATGATATGTCTCATCTCACTATATCTCTCTCTCTACCTAACACCTTATCCTCACAATATAAACACACACACACACACACATACTCATCTCACTATATCTCTCTCTAGCAGTTTCTGTTTTCTGGCGACACCAGCATTTTTCGGCCGCCGGAATCTTTTTCTGGCCACCACCTTTTATCACCTCAACTTGTAGATCGGGCCACACCGGTCACGATTCAACCACTCAACCTCACAACCACAAACATACACTGTTATCATGGTGAAGAAGATGGGAGAATTTGAAGCTTTTCCTTGTCCTTGTGAACGAGGAGACGTGGTTCTGCGAGAATCGTGTAAATCTTACTCCCGTGGTAAACTATACTATGCGTGTCCTTTCTCGCAGGTGAACAATTACATATTTTTTCTTTAAATAATTTGGTTAGTTGTTAATAATAATAGTTTTTACTCTTTAACAGCCTGGGACAGACGACCATGGATGTAATTTTTTTTTATGGAAGGAGGAACGACTCGCCAAAATGATGATCGGTTCTCTGGGAGCTTCAACATCAAGCGGTTCTGGATCTACTCCAAAAAGGTGCTCAAACTGTCATGAAAAAAAATCTTAGAATAAACTTGCTGGAGGCACAAAAACAGGTGTTGGAGGCACAAAAACAGGTGTTAGAGACAAAATTAAGGGTGCTGGAGGCAAAACTTGACATGGCAACGTATCCCAACCACGACCACGCATGTCAGTCGGATGCAATACTCCGTGACCTTGTAGGTGACATGGATAAATTTCATATGTAGTACTGTTATCGTTGTTGTTGTTGTTGTTTGTTGTTGTTGTTGATGTTTTTGATGTTTAATAAAATGTTGTTGTTGTTTAATAAAATGTTGTTGTTGTGGAGCAATAATTAGAACTGAAGGAGCAATAATTATCAAACACAAAGGCAAACTGTTTATTTAAAACAAGCAAGAGTTCTTAACCACATGCATTTTCATACAGACTCAAACTAAACAACTCGACAACCAAACTAAACAACTAAACAACTCAACAACCAAAGGAAACAACTCAAACTTAACAACTCGACAACCAAACGAAACAACTCAAACTAAACAACTCGACAACCAAACGAAACAACTCGACAACTAAAACAACATATCAAACGAAACAACTCGTTTATTTTTTTTTGCGGCTACTTCCCGCTTTACTCGAACTCGCACCATCTTTTCCCTTCCTTGCTCTCATTTCCTTGATATGTGCAAACGTAGCTTCAAGATTTGTGATCCTATTTCCCAGATTATCAAGTTTTGTTTCCAACGTACTTTCAGCTACGTCGTCACCTCCAACAGCAAGAACTTGAGCTTCAGCAGCAGCTTGAGCTTCAGCAGCATCTAGCTCGTCCATGTACTCTTTGTAGTACGGCTTTTTCCTACACCATTCGATAATCTTGTCTCTCAACCACGGTTCAGCATCCTTAAAATCACCATATTCCTCATAAACTGCATGACCAAAAGTTAACATAACTTCATTAAAGAGGAGCTCGTGTGACAAGATTTTTGAGTACTCCTCTTCAACTGTGCAACCACGCCAAGTCATGTGTGTCTTGTAAAAATTGACGATTGAATTATTTGTGAGATGTGTAAAATGAGACGGAAATAATTTTGTGAGAATGTATATATTGGTAAAAAAATGAGACGGGAATGTATTTGAGAGGATATATATAGCCTGATTTTTGAAGATATATTCCCGTCGACATGTCGACGGGAACAAGAAAGCGGGAAAATATCCCGCCCAATATTTTACCCATTTAGTAAAAACGTTTATAATTAGTAATATACTCCCGTCGACATGTCGACGGGACTCTTAAACATAATAATTATTATGCTTAATCACACGTTAACTACGAGATAAAACGTTATTAATATATTCCCGTCGACATGTCGACGTTAATATATTAGCGGGTAAATTTCGCGCCCAACTTTGGTGAATTATTGAGGCTAAAAAAATATTCTAAAATGGTCCCGTCGACATGTCGACGGGAAAATACGATTATGAAAAATTCAACGCAGCTGGGCTCGGTCAAGCGTTTTTTTTGTCGTTTTGTGCCTTATGCCGTCGACATAATGTCGACGGGAAAACCCTCGACGCCTGTTCTCCTGATCCTTGTAGTGTATCAACAGCAACAGCAAATTTATTCTTCAGTTTTTTCCCTTTCGCATTTGATCTAGGGCTTCCAATTAACAAAATTATCCGTACAATTATTATTGCTAAACAATTGTGAATTTGTCAGATTAGGTAAATAAAGAAAAACGAAGAAACGGAGGAAATATTTGAGTATATGATCAGTCAGGTCTTCTTCTTGTTTTGAAGATCTGAAATAATAATAATAATAATAATAATAATAATAATAATAATAATAATAATAATAATAATAATAATAATAATAATAATAATAATAATAATAATAATAATAATAATAATAATAATAATAATAATAATAATAATAATAATGAGCGCTTCCAGATTCATCAAGTGCGTCACGGTTGGTGACGGTGATAGAGTCAGTCATGGGATTCCGGTATAAATGCTTCCTGGACGCTTACAAAGGATATGGCAAAAGAGGACGAAGAAAAAACGGCCTTCTACACCGAACACGGAACGTATTGCTACGTCAAGATGACATTCAGATTGAAGAACGCAGGAGCCACATACCAACGACTAGTGGATACGGCCTTCCGGTCACAGATTGGTCGAAATTTAAAAGCATACGTGGATGACATGGTAATTAAGAGCAGAACAGAAAAGGAGCTACTGGCTGATATCGCCGAAACATTTGACAACCTCCGAAAGATCAACATGAAGCTTAATCCCAAGAAGTGTTCCTTCGGCGTGGAAGAAGGAAAATTCCTGGGCTACATGGTAACTTCAGAAGGGATTAGCGCAAATCCCAAGAAGACCAGGGCAATCGCCGACATGCAATCACCAAAGTCATTAAAAGAAATGCAAAGTTTAAGTGGCAAACTTGCCGCACTAAACTGTTTCCTATCCAAGTCAGCCGAAAGGTCCTTGCCTTTCTTTGAAACCCTTAAAAATATCACCAACGATAACAAAGATGAATACCGGTGGACAGATATGGCCGAAAGGGCTTTCCAAGAGATGAAGAAGATGATTTTAGAACTCCCCTGCTTGACAACACCAAAACCGAAAAAGGAAGCAATAAGTGGAGTAATGCTCGTGGAAAGAGAAGGGCGACAGATTCCAGTACATTACGTAAGCCGAACGCTACATGAAGCCAAAAAGAAATATGCTCCGGTGGAAAAACTGGCCTTGGCTCTTTTACACCTATCTAGAAGATTGAGACGGTACTTCGAAGCTCACCCCATTAAAGTCATAACAGACCAACCTATCAAACAAATACTGAACAAGGCAGAAGCCTCCGGACGGTTAGCCAAATACACAGTGGAGCTGGGAGCTTGTAACATCGCATATCTGCCACAAAACGCGATCAAAGGGTAAGTCTTAGCCGATTTCATCAACGAAATACCCATCGGTTCGGCCGATCAGGGACCGAAGAGGAGAGGCATGGAGATATATGATCTCTCCCAAACCGGAGAATGGACACTATATACGGATGGAGCATCCAGCAAAAAAGGTGCCGGAGCATGATTGGTGTTAATCAGTCCAGACAAGGAAGAATATACCTATGCCCTCCGGTTGAATTTTGAAGCCACTAACAACGGAGCAGAGTACGAAGCATTATTGGCCGGACTGAGTATTGCAAGAAGCATGCAGATAAAGGCGCTAGATGTGTGAGTGGACTCAAACTTGGTAGCAAGTCAGATCAACGGAAATTTCACAGCATATACGGAGAACATGACGAAGTACCTGGCCAAAGCTAAAGAACATATTGCATATTTCGATCATTTCAAAATAAAAAATATCCCAAAAACACAGAACCAAAAAGCTGATATACTGAGCAAACTGGCATTCGTAGCATTCGACCATCTGACGAAGGAAATCCTGGTAGAAGTATTGGAAAAACCGTCCACCGAGGAAGAAACAATAAATGCAATAGTAGAAGAAGAAGAAGAGAATTGGATGTCGCCCATCCTTCGTTGCTTGAAGGAGGGCATTTGGCCGGAAGAACAGAATGAGGCCCGAGCCCTTCGGATGAAGATAGGCCACTATACATTGATCGATGACATGCTGTTCAAAAAATCATATCTAGGTTCAATGCTACGATGCGTATAGGGGTGTTCAAAAAAACCGAGAAACCGACGAACCGAGCCGATCCGCTCAATCCGAAACCGCAAAAAACCGATAACCGAAGAAACTGAAACCGAGAAAACCAGAAACCGAAAAACCCTGCTTATCACGGTTCGGTTTCAGTTTTTACTTTCAGTTATCCGCGGTTACCCGAACCGAACCGTGTATTATGTACATGTAGGTTTCAACAAACCATTTATAAGAATGAACAAGTACTAATGATATGATTGCACTAATTTTATCTTATAACTCATTTTTAATTTACTTACCTAATGTGATCATTTACTAACGACATATGATTAAAGTAACCGTAATTATAAACGTCAAATAAATAGTGTTAGTTATTTTGTTACATATGATAATTTAAATGTTTTTCATTGCGACGGAACAACTTTCCTATGACTCTAATCTCTTCAATGTTAGTATTTAATTTTACTACAATGACATATTACGTTCTAATTTATGTTATTGTTCGTCCGATTCGATTTGATAAATTTTTTAGAATGGTTAACCGTGACCCGAACCGCGGGTAACCGCTCATTTCGGGTAATCGCATGTCCGGTTACCCGCCAAGTATGGTTCGGTTACGGATAGTAAAATGAACTACCTGCCCCGTCATGGATAGTTAAAATCTCTAACCGAACCGCCCCGTGAACACCCCTAGATGCGTAGGACCTCTTCAAGCCAACTACGTGATCCGAGAAGTACATGAAAGGGCATGTGGAATGCATTCCGGACCACGATCTGTTGTAGCTAAACTCATGAGACAAGGTTATTACTGGCCAACCATGCACCAGGATACTAGGGAAGTAATTCAAAAATGTGACTCATGCCAGATACACGCTCCGGTTCTCAAATTGCCAAAAACAGTGTTGACCTCCGTTATGGCACCATGGCCATTTTACCAATGGGCCATGGACGTGCTAGGACCCCTTCCCGAAACTCCAGGAAAGGTCAAATATGTCATCGTCACAGTAGATTATTTCACAAAATGGATGAAAGCAAAACCGTTGGCCAAGACTACCGACAAAGAAGTGAAGAAATTCGTATAGGACAACATTGTCTGTAGGTTCGGACTACCCAAAATCATTGTAATGGACAACGGAAGTAACTTCATAGGCGATCCGTTCAAAAGCTGGTGTGAAAAACTGAACATCACTCAAATCAATACAGCCGTAGCTCATCCTCAAGCCAACAGATTGGTAGAAAAGAGCTAACAAAAGTCTAATGAAAGGATTCAAGTCAAGGCTAGGCAGAGAAAGAGCCGGATGGATCAATGAATTACCAAATGTTTTATGGGCCTTCTGCACCACCTTGAAAACCAGTAACGGAGAAACTCCTTTCAGCCTAACATACGGAAGCGAGGTAGTCATTCCGGCTGAAATTGACATGCCTACCTTCCGTACCATGATGGCAAACGCTGAAAGCAACGATGAAGAAATAAACCTGAATTTGGACCTGCTGCAAGAACGAAGGGAAATGGCGGCGATAGGGGAAGCAAAATACAAGAAAAAGGTGGAACAGTATTATAACCGAAGGGTACGACCAGAATCATTCAAAGTAGGTGACTTTGTGTATCGAAAAAACAAAGCTAGCCGAGTGGAAGACCAAGGAAAGCTAGGACCGAATTGGGAAGGTCCCTATCAAGTTGTTGAAGCTTATCAGCACGGCACCTACAAGCTCCAAACCATGGATGATGTAGAAGTGCCACGAACCTGGCACGCCATTAACCTTAAGAAATGTTTTATGTAAGAACCAAAAAGCTTGTTGTAAGGCCCACGAAGGCCATATTTTATTCTTAAATGGAAGTTAATTTTTTCTATTGACGAATTATGTTATGAAACTACTAACAATCAATAAGGCCAAGTGCCGAACGACACAAGTTGCCCGAACGAGCAAAACCCCAAGTGGGTAACAAATAAGGCCAAGTGTCGAATGGCACAAGTTGCCTGAACGAGCAAAACCCCAAGTGGGTAACAAATAAGGCCAAGTGCCGAACGCCACAAGTTGCCCGAACAAGCAAAACCCCAAGTGGGTAACAAATAAGGCCAATTGCCGAACGGCACAAGTTGCCTGAACGAGCAAAACCCCAAGTGGGTAACAAATAAGGCCAAGCGCCGAACGACATTGGTCACCCAATAGACGCCAAACCCCAGGTGGGTAACAATTATGGTTAAATGCCGAAGGGCACAATTCTCCGAACAAGTATAAATAAGGCGTCGAATAACACGAATAATCCAAATGGTTCATGCCCATCGGTGAAATAGTGCATTAAAGCTAAGCATTTCAAAACACAAAAACAAGTAAATACAGCCACAACCGAAAGGAAAAATAAAATGATACATTAAGGTAATCCAAAGGTTCGAAGACCATTACATAAACTTGTCCCAGACATGGCCATCAAAGCCATACATTATAAAAAAGTCGGAACATCTATTGCATCTTTTTATCCACAAAAATCATCCGGGCCACCACCAGCCTTCGGATGAACAAAATTATAATCTAAAAATGAGTTTCGTTAAGAGGCTCGACATGCCTAAACCTGCGGGCCCAACGACAATCTTCACAGAACCCACCAGAGTAAGATATAAAACAAGCTTCACAAATAGTCCGCAATACCTAAACTCATAGTCAAAATGGAGGTATACGGACCCTAAAACAAACAAATTTCTTCAGAAAAAGGCCGAAACATCATGAGCGGAGGAATCCTGGGTAGAAGGATTTTCGACATGAGGCCCAGTCACAAGCTCAGAGGTTGAACCCGAAGCAGCAGTCAGTTCGATCTCGGAAGTAGGAGCAGGATCAGGGAAGTTCGCCATCAGTTCATCAAAGGTACGGTAGATGGTCTTGCGGATCTTCTGGACATACGGGTACTCCTTGATAAATAGCTGATCATATAAAGGCTGATATTTCGCATCAGCATCTATATCAAGACCATCCACATCCTTCAGCAACTTAGCCACCTCCTCCGGTTTCCTCCCCAGAGACACTCCATCCAAAAACCCTGACTGAGAATACAAGTTGAATGGTTCGGCCAGAGCTGACTTGTACTCATGACTACCAAATAGACGACGAACCATCTCCGGAATGAACTCGTTGACAATCTTGTTGCGGTCAACTTCTGCATTCCCAGCAAGAATGGAGATTTCCTATTTTTCCTTCCGAAGCTCTTGGCTAGTCATCTCCTCATCACTCAACAGCAAACAGGTTTTCTTCAGTTCAACCTCCAGAGATTTGATCTGTTCAGCCTGATCACTCGAAACCTTTCTCCATTCCTCTTTCTCCTTCTCCAAATCAGAGACCCTCCCAGACAAACTAAGCTCTATCGCCGAACAAACCAGCATGCTCAGACCTCATTTTTTTCAATTCTTCCGGCTCACCAGAAGCACATCCTGCATGTTCGACTTTGAGCTTCTCCAACTCACCATTCACAGCTTGAAATCTCTTAAGACCATCTTTGACCTTGCGGTCACAATCCTTGTGGGCCACAACAGCTTTCCTGCGTTCCTCCACAACATTCTCAAAACGGAACAAGAGATCTGCCTGGGTAGTTGCATTTTTACCCAACAGAAGCCAAGCACGCTGGGTGGCCTCCTCATCATCATGAGCATCAATATATTTCTCTTCTCCAGGAGTGGCAAGATGGATCATCATATCCCGACACACAGAGGAGTTGTTCATCCTGGTCCCCCTCTTAACCGACCATTCCGGAACAAAAGCCTCATCAGAATAATCACCCTCAATATCAACATCTTCATCATCATCCGTCTCCTTGCCCTTTCTAGCAGTAGCACCCTTCGACTTACCTAATAACTAGAAAAACAAGTACACAAAATAAGAACCAACAGCAAAATAACAATGGGCAGAAAGAACGAACGAAATAACTTACCAGCCTCAACACTCCCCTTCTGACTACTACTTCCCTCCCCACCAACGGAGGATTGGCCCTTTGGTGGAAGTGAACGGAGGGGAGTAGGATTGGGAATGCTTTCAGAAGAGTCCAAGTCAATCACCAGAGAATCAGTAGCAGATCTACTCTTTTTATGAATACAGGAAGAAACGTCTTCCCCAGACCTTTTAGCCAAAGCTGTCGACTTACTACCAACACCAACTGGAGGCGCCTGAAAACCCGTCCGAGCAGGCTGTTCCTTCTTCTTTTCCTTAGCAGCAAGAATCTTATCATCAGGACCTCAACTCTGAGAAGATCAGCAGTCTTTTCCGAAACATCAGCGTTAGAAACCAGCGGCTGGGTCAAGTGCATCTCCACACTTTGACCCTCTCGGAGCCTATCTCCCCTCACCACATTCACACTCTTGCGGATGGAAGGTTTCTTCAGATAATCAGCCATAGTAACACCTGCGAAGAAAAAGATCCGAAGGTAAAATAACAGAAACACAAAAAAAAAAAAAAAAAAAAAAAAAAAAAAAAAAAAAAAAAAAAAAACACACACACACACACATACACAAAAAAAAAAAAAAAAAAAAAAAAAAAACACAAAAGACAAAGGCTATACCCCTTCCCTTCTCATCCCTCAATGCCACCCGATATCCGGGATACTTCCAAGAACTAGATAAACCCAACATGTATAAAAAATCATACGGAACTTGGAAAGGCTCTATAATAGACTCAGCTAACTTCTCAGCATGAACGCATTAAACTCATTTTTCGGGAAGGGATCCGAAACGTCTGAATCATGATGCCTCCACGGCATGGCAAAAGGAATAGCACGCCTATCTATCAAGAAAAATTCCTCCTTCCAACCCTTCAAACAGGAGGGAAACTCACCAAAACAAACCTTCCTACCACTACCCGTTCGTTTTTCAAATGAAAACCAAGAGCCCTGCTTACTTAACTTATAAAACACCCTGAACAACGGAGTAGTTGGAGGAATTTTGCAAGCTCCGGCAGTACACCTCAAAGAGAGTCGCACGATGCAAGCCGAGAGGAACCAATTGAGAAATATGAACCTTAAAATACTTAATAACTTCCAAAAGAAAAGTAGAGAAAGGAACACTAAGACCTCCTTCAAAAAAGTACTGAATATAAAGACCTATGGCATCGGCCGGCAACTGATCCATGGTCATACCCTTCGGAGGCACCCTCGAATGTAAATCTTTAGGTACTCCGAAGGCATCGACCAAAGCAACAACATCCGATGGACGAGTTTTGAAAACCCTTCTCTGTATGTCCTGCTTAACCGATAACTCACCCCCGGTGAGAATATCGTCCAGATCCACCGATACAGAAGATTCCGACATGATAGGAAAGGGTAGAGAAGAGCTATAGCTAGACAAAATAAACACATAGAGAAGAACAACACGTACCTCTTAAAAACGTAATAGGCACACCGGAAGGATCGTTCGTAAAGAAACGTTCGGAAATTCGTTCGAAAGATACAAAGCAAGGAGTGTGTCAGAGAGAAGAAATTACATTGGTAAAAATGAAATGGAATGAGCTATTTATAGGCAAGAAAGAGTAAGCGCAAAACGACGCGTCACACGTAGGGTTGACGTGTCATCATCCAGACCATACGATTAAAAAATGCACACAGGTGTTTAAATCTAAAGGACTCAGTAAAAACGACGGTGCTCCTTAAACGACACATTAATCACATTTGGCATTTTGTACACGAGTCTAACCCGACAAAATCATGGCATACCCTCCGGAAACAATAAAACAAATTTTTTTGAGTATCACACCATTGGTATAACCAACACTATGATACTGGGGGGACATGTTGGCGTATGTATCCTCCAGATCCATGCCGAATGGCTCGAACCAATATCCGAGTGGAACGGATCGTTCCGAGCGGAGCGGATCAATATCCTTTAGATGGCGTTATCCGGACGGCCATACCACTCCGGATGAACTGACTATCCGGACATGCGATAACTAAGCAAATCAAAGTACGAATTGTACACAAAGTACATGGTAGTAGAGCATAAACAAGCGACCATTAAAGGATTAGTACTAACCAGCCTGGTACTTCATGAGAACAACCTATAAATAGAGGAGAAATCTCCACTTTAGGTTAACATTTTTCTCTAACACTCTAATCTCTTACTTATACTTTCTCTCTCTAAGATATATACTTACTCTCATGCCAGAGATTGGTCCTGGGAGATATTCCCAGGGCGAGACTAACGGACGTGTCTGTCTTGCAGGTATCCGAAAGGACAGGCACTCACAAAGGATCACCTGGAATCCGGAGGATCCCTTCCGCTTGTCTGGAGTAGAAGCAAGATTTTACTTCAACATTTTTCATGTTACATTAATAATTTCTAAACCTTTTGAGTCTGTTTTCACTATGCTATAAATATTTTCAAGCTTTTAAATTGTTTCGCATACAGTAAATGTTTTGAGATTCACATTTTCATGCCACTTAGATATGAAATAAAAATCCACTAAATGAAAATCTTTATCATAAACCTATTCTTAGACCTCACGTAGTAGATGTTCTTCAAATATTTTGCCAAAAATGAATTACATGTGTGAAAAGTTGATTGTAGTTGAAAATAGGGTGAGAAAAATGAAGTCTGAATCATGATAAGGTGTGAACTTAAAATACATTATAGAAAGTGAATGATCGATTTCGTATGCCTCAAACTTTTTTTTTGAATATGTGTTTTCATATGCCATACTTGCTTTTATGGAGACAAAATGAAACAATGCAGCGAAACCATTTCAGTTTAATTAATGTTGCAATAGTTGGAAATGGAGATAAACACAATTTATTGAGTAACGGTATAATTTTTTTGTAAACTGTGGTTAACGGATAAAACTGATGATGTGGACATCCTCATAGCCACTCAAAAAAAAAATACTGGAGATTCAAGACGTACCAGCGTATGTGGATAAACCAAGACTGGCACTTGGCAATGTCAAGTACTTGATTATAGACGAGGCTGATCGAATGCTAAAGGAAAGACACTCATTCATGGAGATCTATAGAGTCGTGAAATGCACCGATATGCCTTCAGCTAAGGAAAGACAAACGATGTTAATTGGTGCTACATTCCCGTCTGAAATTCAAGTTAGTGTCTCTTGCTGCATATTAAAAATTGAACTCAGACTAATAGATATTGATTATTAAACTTCAAACACCATATTTGTACAGTTTGTTTTATTTAAGTTAATGATGTGATTTTGAATATGTATTATCTTCTCATTATATTTACACTGCAGATGCAAGCGTCTGAGTTTCTATCATCAAACTACATATTTGTTACTGTGGGAACAGCTGGCTCTAGCGAGTTTGGTGGTCGTGATTTCAGGAGTGCAAATGACAATGAGTGCTCGCATAATGATACTTCTTATGGCATGATTTCTCTTTGTTGGGTTGGGAATACTAATGGTGCGATTAGTGGGGGCTATGGCACCCCCACTTCCAGTAGCTCGGTCCTGCAGTGCTGATGTTGGACATGAGTACAGGTCCATTGTTGCTACTGGTTGGGAGTGAGGTACTGGTACTGGTATTGGTTGCCACACATATTTTAATCTGGGTTGGATTCACTTACTTTTTGTTAACAAAGAATTTAGATGTTAAAGATCTTTATTTTATTCTATTATCCGTGTGTATTTAAAATGATATATTTTCATTGTCAGGGCATCCACTTTGGTGGTTTATGAAAAGGTTTATAAAATTATGAAGAAATCTAAAAACTTGTAAACAATAGTTTTCATGCTTATCTATCTATCTATCTATACTACTTATAATGGAAAATTGGTCAATGTGAAATGTTGAGTTTTTTCAACATGGTCAACTAACACTACACGTTTGGCTATTGATGGAAACTACAGGTTTAGTAGGAAGTTTTATAATGGGCTGATGGTCAACTACACACTACATGTTTGCTATTGATGGAAACTACTGGTTTAGTAGGAAACTATTGAATCAGTAACTAACCAATTCAAAAACAGCTAATCAGTTACAACTGTGCAATTAATTCAACACATTCAATCCATGCCCTCCGATTCAAAAACACGCCATTCATATTATCAAATATTCAAAAACACACCATTCAATCGGAGTTTTTGATCTGTGGGGTTTTTCGGCGAATCTTTCGCCGTCGTCTGCACTCCGACCACCAATAGTAAGTCTCATCATATCTTTTTTAAAGTTTTAATGAATTTTTAATTATTTGACATTAAATTTATACCCTTTAGAGCTTTATATGAAAGATTTAAACTTTTTGATCTTTGGGGTTTTGATTTTGCATGTGTGAATTTTTTTGAAGTTTGGAGCTATGAGTGTGAATATGCCTCGGACTGTGTTATGGAAGATGCACCGGTGGCCGGAACTCAAACTGATGTATAGGTACTTTTTTTCAACTGTATGGTGTAATTTTTAATGTAGCCATATCTTCTTGAGCATAAGTGTTTTTAGTGTTAAGTGAGCGAATAAGTAGGCTGCTTTTTTGCAAAAGATAGAGACTGTTGCTTTTTGCAAAAGATCAGTTAATTAATGAAAAGGGTGTAAAATTTATAATGTTTGTCAGCCATTGTGGATCAAACAAGGGTTCTTTTGACTTATGCTGAGGAAAACTGCAATGAAGTTGTTTACACTCAAGAATTAAGATACATATGTAATGAAGGTAGGTCATTTTGAAAGATCGAAATTGAGAAAGATTTATATCAAGATTTCACATTGAACTTGACTGAGTTTTGGATCATTCCAGGTACATTCAGGCCAGTCGTTTCTTAGGTAACTGAGGTCCTGCTACAGCTTTTTGTGGGTGGTAAGCTGCTTTTTAATTTATCTGGAAATGTAGCAGAGGATATTGAGTTGAAAACCTAAGTTTTAAAGGGGTGATTGGGTAATTTTAAGGGGTAATTGGGTTTTTGGTATCCAAACAGCATTTGGTATACTATTTCGTTATTATGTGCTTGCTACTTCTATTTTATGTGGATGTGCAACAACTTGAATAAGCTTATTTAGACAGTATTATCCTCTTTTGCAGGCGTATATAAGCGCTAAAGCTCCAGCTTCTGGGTTTAGAGAGAGGTTGAAGACTGATAATGTTTTCCCGAGCAAGTCATTGCCTGCACAACTTGCTCAGGTATATGCTTTCAAAAAGACTGCAGCGTCTGATCCTGCTTGATTATTGACAGCTCTCATACGGGTAATATATGTCACAATCCTTATTACTTCATCCACCTTTAGTGTGTGTGAAATGTGCTCCTGTACATCATTTGTGTTTCTGAAAATGTTTAATACAATTAGGGAGTGTTTGTTACACGTGGATACTTATACATGAATAACCGAACAACACGGTTATAATAAAAAAATCGCTTTATAGCATAAGTAGATAGCGCAAGATGGGTATAACAGGTTCGGTTCACAAGTAGTTTACAAGGTTCTATTCTTTAAAAGTAAAAGAAATAGTTATAGTAAAAAACGCTCTATACAAAATCGAAGGGGCTGCACCTGATGGAGTTGTAAGATATATCCCAGAAGAGGTATTACCATCTAAAGTTTGTAAGCTAGACATGAAAGTAGTCTACATATCTACGGCTGATTATATGATGTTTAGATTAATATTTACTTTAAAAGGGTCCAGACATACATATTACTTCATTGCAAATCATGGTAATAATCACTGTTCTTTTCCTACGGTTTTACAAATATTTAATCAGCTTAATGTAATTGTTAAAATGGAGACCTTTGTTTTTAACGGGTGTTTGGATGGCTTTCAATGGGAGTTCGGGTGATTTTAAGGCCTGCTGCAAAACAGTTGTAGTAAAGGAGTGTCCACGTTCTTTTTGTAAGGAGTGTTGGGTGGTATAAATGGATTTGTTAACTAAAGTTTATTTGTAACTACAAAATCGTTATATTAAAATATTACTACTTTATATTGCAACTATGTAAATATATCATGTTGTGTGAAACGATATTTTTCTTTGATATTTTCGACCGATTATATTATGGCCAAATGTATCTCTTTTTATTCTAACATCATTGCTTTGCATTTTTCTGATTATATTATAGCCAAATATAATACTGGCATTGCAGCTATGTGGTACTTTTATCGAGTCTGCATGCATTTCCAACTGCGTAAATATGAAATCAGTTATGATTTCCAAGATTCACTTGAATAATGTTATGATTTTCCAGGATATATGATCAATAATCATTTTTCTGCATTTAAATTGCTAATATAATTATGAATTATTTGCAGATGTGAAGAACGTGAAATATGTGATCTGTTATGATTCCCCATGTTCACTTGAAGCTTATGTTCATAGGATTGGTCGAACAGGAAGAGCTGAGGCCAAATGGACAACATACTCTTTCTTTACTGCAGTAAATTCTAGGTTTGCTGAAGAACTTATTGCCATCTTTCAGGAGGTCGTACAGAAAGTCAATCCTGATCTAGCAGCAACGGACCGTGGTCAACCTCATCCTCCAGGTTGGTTGATTAGATTTTGTACAAGTCTTCTTATGTGAAGTGCAAAATTGTTTTTTTTTTTTTTTTTTTTTTTTTTGTACTTGGGTAACAAATGTTAAGACACATAATATGCAGAAACTTGGTATGAAGAGGACAACAAAATGAGCGGGTAACACAGATTTTCAAGTCTAAATGCAATTTTAATCCTATTATTAAATTATATGTGTGAAATGCTATTCATATCAACTAGGAAGCACGGACACCAAAAATCGTGGAGTGGCAGTGTCGGACACGTGTCGGCCTCGGACACGGCTCGGACACATGTCCGACACGCAAGTGCCGTGTCCCACGTGCTGTTTGGGCTGGACACGGATTTGGACACTGCTGGACACGGATTTGGACACGGTGGTGAAAGATTTTCCGGTTAAATTCTCGCTAGAGATTACTTCGGTCCGGTGGAGGATGATTGATGGGTAAGTGTGTTTTTGACTGATGAGTATGAAGTACTGTACTACTAAGATAATGGTGATATTAATATAAACTAGTGTGGATTTGTAGCCGTTGGTGGTGTGACACGTAGAGTATTGAACTTTGAGTCTGTCCTTTTGTCTATTTTGTTTAGGTAAATTTTGGCACCGTATCTTTTTGTCCTCACTTTATCAAACCAAGTATCTCTTTATTTTAATGAGTATCTCTTTATTTTAATGTTTCTTACCTTTTTCATATCTATCTTCATATTTTAACTATTTCATATCTATCTTACAAATATATATTTTTGATATTTTAGCTGTCAAGAAACTTTGATGTGAAATTGGTTGAGATTTATAATAGTAATGGTATACCACTCATTTTTAGTTTGTATTTTTCAACCTTGTCACCTTAAATATATAAATAAAATAAATATTTAATTCCCGTGTCCACCCCGTGTCCGTGTCCTATATTTTTAGATTTTGCCGTATCGCCGTATCCGTGTCCGTGTCCGTGTCCGTGTCTGTGTCGAACACCGTGTCCGTGTCCGTGCAACCTAGCATATCAAAGTGGGCTGGCAACATAGATTTTCAGGTCTAAAAGTTACAAAGTGCTTAGTTATTTTGATTTTCTTTTTATGAGATTGAATGCATGAGTTTAGCGTGTTATTCTTTTACTTTATCAGCATGTTTTGTAAAGCGATTCATATACGTGTTTTTTGCTCTTGCTTTCTTACTGAAATAAGCGCCAAAACATTTTCAGATTTGTTGTATAGACATATAAGATCTTATAGTATTGTAAGCAATTGTTTTTCCTTTCTCATGTATATACAGGTATAAAAGGGCCATTTAAAATGTAGACTCATGGTGAATGCTTTAAGTGTCATCAACCAGGGCATTGGCCACAACACTGCCCAAGTGTGAACCCAGGTAGCTCTTCTTAAACGCAAATTAGATCATTGATTGCCCCTGTCTATTGACTTGATTTTTTAAACTTATGAACAATTCAAAAATGAGAAATTAAAAGACTTTAATGGGCACGTACCATTACACTTAGGTTTGATGAAAAATGTGTGATATTTACATAGCACATTGCCAAATTTATATGAATTGTGAAATTGTTGGTGATAGAAATGTGATTCGGGTGAGTCTTTTACAACCCAAAGTTTCTATTTTGGTGCAATTGAGAATTGTACAAGACATTTTTACTGCTTTAACTATAACTTTACACAGTTACTGAACATTAAATGATATTGAAATTGTTCTTTATTTTCGTAAATTCAGTGCATGTAAAAAGGTATCTTACTTTTTTACATTTATTACCTAAAAAACAACGATACTATGCAAAGGCTATATGGTATACGACAGTTTCTGTTACTATCGTGTCATTTTAGTATCATGTCATTTTAGTATCCTGTCATTTTAGTATCCTGTCGTTTTTGTGTTGGTTATTACTTGTTTAACATTCAGACCTCTTTTTGTTTTGCCTAACTTACGTATACAAACACCCCGCGGCAACGCGCGGGTTTAAAACCTCGTTTAGTTCATTTATTGACTACGAACACGTATGCAAAAGTTTATTATTATTATTATTATTATTATTATTATTATTATTATTATTATTATTATTATTATTATTATTATTATTATTATTATTATTATTATTATTATTATTTTAAGAAATGCAACCATCTTACAATAAATCAATTGCACTAAATGGTTTAATATGTTTTTTGATACATGTTACAAATGTTTGCTTGATCGAGTTGAATTATAACACGTTACATGAAACACTTACCACAATCTCGCATATCGTTAATTGTCTGCCGCTAGAAATTTCCGTTGCTATACACGGGTACTCGGCTAGTACTATATATAATGTAGGAATAAATCTCTCTCCTCTTAGTTTTAAAATTTAGGGGTAATTGCATATATACCCACTAAAACTTGCATATTTGCATATTTCCCCAAAACATGCTTAAACATTATTGTACATTATGCATTTAAAACTTGTATTTTGAGGAATATGCCAATATGCAAGTTTCAGTGGGTATATATGCAATTCCCCCTAAAATTAAGACTTACAAGACATAATGCTTATTGTACAATACACAAAGCACTATTAATGATCTTTCTCATCAATCTTAATTTTAAGACATAGAAGTCTTAAAGCTTAATGTACAAAATACAAAGCACTATTAATGCGGTCAAGATATTTAATGTAGTCAATTAATTAGCGGGCCAATAAATACAATTAATGACGTTATTAAAACACCCCTTACATAAGAAATACAAATTATCAAGCATATTGTACAACCATCTTAAACACAATTCCTGCATTAAATGTCACTAATACAAATAATAAAGCACATTATATAAATATTCAATCCCGAACAGACACGGGCCAAACATGCACGAGCCCGAATGGGCACGGGACAAACGGGTTAATGTTATACGAATTGCTTTAAAAAAGACCCAAAAAGACGAAATAAATTCCTTAAGCGTAACACCCCAGTTATATTTAAAAAAATAAATATATTATACGTTTTTCTTTAAAAACGATTGTAATGTTCTACAATTGAGAGAAATTATGTATCTGTTAGTGCCATTTAACTTTTCAATAGGCAATACATGCCCATTTCAAAAAGGGCGAGGGCAAAATATGCCCACATCATTTACGAATTAGCCCATTTTTTTTCTTATTTTGTGCACAAATTGCCACCTATAATAATTATTATCACAATTGTATAATTAAAAACATTGTCATTAGTTAATGAGAATGTATACGTCACATGCAATTCTTGATATCAATAAATTTATTATAAAAAAACATAATATACTAAAATACATGATTTACCAAAAAAATTATTTCATGGTACCCGCCGCTGCAACGCGCGAGTACCCTGCTAGTGTGTCATGAAGAGGTCTGGATATTGGACATTTTCATAATTTAATGCATTTGAATTATGTGGGATGTTGATAAACCTTGAAAAGGTTTATACATAGTGGGAATATGTTTATAAAACAAAAAAATTATAAATTAATGTTATAACACAATTATAAAACCTAATTACCAAAATGAACTCTTTTACACTATGTTTTATGAGAATGAACCGTTTTCACATGTTTTACGAGAATGACTAATATATGTCACTCTCAACCTTTTGAGGGTTATGTCACTGTCAACCAATATGATTCATTCATTTTAATCTATCTATCTATCTATCGGTGTTTGCATTATCAAACCAACCCCACCATTTCACATTGTTGTAAGTTAAGTGAGTGACCACTTTAAATATATTTGCATTAAATGATACAAACCAATAGAAAAAGTAGATGTGTCAATAATTAATTAAATTTTGAGTCCCAACCAATCTGAAGTTTCAAATTTGTCACAAGTTTTCACATATAAGTGTTGTCCTTGTACCCCACGTGTCACTCCAACATGATTCATATATAAACGTGTTTTGCATATATTATGCATGCAAACTTTTGCAAACACGTCACATAAGCTCAAATGTAGTATGGATAAACCATTCATGCACATATTTAACTTAGTATCATATGAGTAAATCCAACCAGTTCATGCATACTCAGTTCGTTACCCAGCCACACCACTTCATCATGTCAACTTTGAGAAACCAAAGATGTTATATCATTTTGCGAACCATTCTTGCAAACCAACAAAAACATACAACACGTAAGTCAAGTAACAACCCATTCAACACTCTATATCATCGTGTAGCTCCTCGCCTAGCTGTTAGCTCTCTTTAAGTTTCATTTTCATCTCGCCTAGCTCCTCACATCCTCGCGTAGAACATCGCTTAGCTCCTTGCCCATGCCTAGGGCTCGCGTAGCTCCTCGCCCAGACCCTCGCTTAGATCCTCCATTTTGCATAAAACGCTCGCGTAGATCCTCGCCCAGACCCAAGAACCCTCGCTATCACCTTGTTAAATTGTATCACTTTTATCCTTTAAATGTTCAGGGACTAATTATGTCACTTTCTATTCTCTCTTGTAGTCTTATCTGAAGTTGAGGCTTGAAGTAGAAGTGGATACGAAGTTCAAGGGCTAAAGGTGTATTTTCCTCTTCTTGGGTTTAGAGTCTGCTCCTTATCCCACGCCTTGCTGTTTTTCAAGACACTGGGGAGTAGGTTGGGCTATATGTCTTTTCAGTATGGTAGCTATCAAAAGAGCCGTTTAGTTTTCTTTCTTTTTCATCTCTGTATATAAGCTGTTGCTTGTTGGATCCAACTCACTTGAGTCTTGTATTAACATTCTCAGTATTAATAAAATAGTTGGTTCATTGATATTATAATTTCTTCATGGTATCAGAGCGGGAAGGCTCTTGATTACTACTTTTTGGTGGCCTACGGTGGTGCTTAATCGAGTTGGGTTAAGTGTTTCATCAAATTAAAGGTTTCGACCAGTATTAAATTGATCAACCGGTGGTTTGGAACGATTAGGGTTTCGACTCATTGGGGGAATTGATCAAATCATATTGATTTGAGGTTGGATCGTGTTGTATTGACGATTCTGATTCTTGGGCTCTAATCAAGGTTTTTTCACAAACCCTAAAATTTGGGGGTTTTTGCTCCTTCATCTTCCGCTGCTATTCAATCACTGTATTGTCCTCTATCCTACCTGATTTTGGTAGAATCAGGACCCTTTGTGTGGTTAATTGTTTCTTTTACCTTTGTATGCTAGTCCTTATATGTCTGGTAGTATTCCCCCACCTGGGGACGGTATTATAATGGCTAGTACTGCTAGCAAACTAATTTTTGGTGATGAATTATTTCTTCACCCAAATGATACCAATGGCACCCCTATTATTCCTTTGAAACTAAGTGGGACTGATAATTATAATGTTTGGAATATATCCATGACTATTGCTTTGCAAAATAAAAATAAGCTTGGCTTTATAAATGGGAAATGTACTAGACCTACTGATGTTTATTTGGCTCAACAATGGGATATGTGTAACTCTGTTGTCCTGTCCTGGATACTTGGGACTATTTCACAAGAACTGTACATGGGGCAAATTTTTTCAAAAAATCCACAGGATGTGTGGGATGAACTTAAGGAGACCTATGATAAAGTAAATGGGAGTGTTATATTTAATTTATATCACCAGATTAACTCTCTTAGACAAAATGGCTCTGGTGTCTCTGATTACTATCAAAAACTCAGTTCCTTATGGAAACAGTATGATGCTTTGGTTAAACTTCCTATTTGTACTTGTGATGATGCTAAGATTTTAAAAGGTCATAACCAACTTATTAGGTTAATGCAGTTCTTAATGGGTCTTGATGACACCTATATGACACTTAGAAGCAATATCTTGACTACTGAGCCATTACCTGATGTTAAAACTGATTTTTCTCTTATTGTTAGAGAAGAATCTCATAAAAACTCAGTTCTAACTAATATCTCTAAAGGTCAAATATCCTCTTTTGTTTCTAAGACTGTTGATAACAGGCTCAGGGGTTCTAATCCCAATATCACGTGTGGTGAATGTGGTTACCAAGGACATACTACTGAGAGATGTTTCAAGATTATTGGCTATCCTGAATGGCACAACAAAAGGAAAAATGGCAACAGAAGGCCATATAGTAACAATGCTGTTATTTCCAATAATAGTAATCATGCCAGTCCTCAGAATAGTGATGTCTTCTCACCTGAACAGCTCATGAGAATCATGAACCTGATCAGTGACAAATCTGGAACTGGATCAGGCAACACTCTAGCCAAGGCTAATATGTCAGGTATAACATCTCTTCTTAGTAGATTTAAAACTTTTGAAGAGTTTGTAAAATGGATTATAGATTATGGGGCTAACCAACACATGGTTCTCTCTGAGGACCTTCTTGACTCTGTTGTTGATATCAGTGAATTAAATCTCACTGTGGAACATCCAAATGGCACTTCTGCTAAAATCAAAAAGATTGGAAACTTAAAACTGAATGAGCATATTACTTTATATGATGTCTTAGTAGTACCTGAGTATTCTGTCAATCTTATATCTGTTTATAAGCTTGCTAGAGATAGCAAGCTGTTTATTGGGTTTGACGAAAACAAATGTTACTTTCAGGACTTAGCCAACATGACAAGCATGGGGACTGGTAGTCAGTCTGATGGGTTATACTTTTTCAATGAAACATCTCATGGTAATAGATCCCATCATGGTAATTTCACCTGTTCTTTCTCTAGATACACTTGGCACCATAGACTTGGTCACCCTGCTGACCAAGTCTTGAACCTGCTAAGTGCTGACCTTAATATTAACAACAATGAGACCCTTCCGCCTTGTGAAATTTGTCACAAGGCCAAGAAAACCAGAGAACCCTTCCCCATTAGTGACCACAAAACCACTAATGTTGGGGATGTTGTCCATCTTGATGTCTGGGGTCCTTATAGGATTCCCAGCAGGGATGGTTTCAGGTTTTTTCTCACTATTGTTGATGATGTTTCTAGAGTTGTATGGGTCTATCTGTTAAGAAACAAATCTGAAGTTGGTGATTATATCATATCTTTCTTCAACATGTTCTCAACTCAGTTTAACACCAACGTTAAAAATTTTCGAAGTGATAATGGAACGGAGTTTATTAATCATAAACTTCAAAGTTTTTTTGATTCAAAGGGTGTCTTGCATCAAACCTCCTGCTCTTATACACCACAGCAAAATGGTGTAGCGGAGAGGAAGCATAGACACCTGTTGAATGTTGCTCGGTCTCTTCTTTTTCAGGGGGGAATTCCTCTACATCTCTGGACTGAATGTATCCTTACTGCTGCTCATTTAATCAATAGGCTCCCTTCATCTGTGTTAAAAGGTAAATCCCCTTTTGAAGTCCTATTTGGTTTTAAACCTTCATTAAATACTCTGAGGTGCTTTGGTTGTCTTTGTTTTGCAACTAACCTGAACAACTCAGATAAACTCGATAGCAGGGCTACTAAATGTGTTCTCATTGGTTATGCTTCAGAAAAAAAAGGCTTATAAACTTCTGTCCTTAGAAGATAAACATGTTTTTTATTCCAGAGATGTAAAGTTTTATGAAAATATCTTTCCCTACAAAATGAATAAAACTGAAAAAACTTTGCAAACTGATTATGGGGGTACTGATCATTTAAATTTTTTTGATTCTCCCTATACCTCCCATAATCTATCCAATGATGATAATTCCCATTCCCTTAATAGTAATGATCCTCCTACTCTTGGTGGTACTTCTGAATCAGAACCCTATCATCATTCCTCTGATGATGAATCTGATTCAGATGCAGCCGCTAGAAACAAGGTTTCAAGTAATGACGGTAACCCCTCTACTTCTGCTACTTTACTTGATACAAACAATTGTGGCAGTCACCTACAGTTTGCAACATTGTTTCAATCTAGTAAAGAAGGTATTCCTTCAGGGGCTGCAACTTTACTTGAGACCTCAGAGGGTCCTAATGACTTGGTTGGAATTTCTGAGGATAATCACAAAAGGTCTAAAAGAAATTCTGTGATGCCACAGAAGTTTCAAGACTATGTGGTTGAAGGAAAAGTTAAATATGGCATTGAAAAAGTGGTTAACAATTCCAAACTTTCCTCTGAAATTTTTTGCTTTGTCTCTAAACTTAATCAAGCTTCTGAAACTAAAAATGTTCCTGAGGCCTTCAAAAATCCTAATTGGAAGGCTGCCATGAATACTGAAATGGAAGCCTTGTACAAAAACAAAACTTTTACCATCATTGAGTTGCCAATAGGAAGAAAACCTATTGGTAACAAATGGATTTGGAAACTTAAGTTAAGATCCAATGGTGAAATTGAAAGATACAAGGCCAGACTTGTAGCCAAAGGCTTTGGTCAAAAGGAAGGAATTGACTATGATGAAACTTTATCTCCTGTTGTAAAAATGGCCACTGTAAGATGTCTTATCTCTTTAGCTATTAACAAGGGCTGGACCTTGTATCAACTTGATGTTAACAATGCTTTTTTATATGGGGATCTTGATGAGGATGTGTATATGACCCTCCCTGAGGATTACTTTAACAAGGACGACAAAAGAGTTTGCAAACTCAATAAGTCCTTGTATGGGTTTAAGCAAGCCCCTAGAAAATGGAATGAGAAACTCACTTCTGCATTATAGGAAAATGGTTTTGAACAATCTAAAAGTGATTACTCCTTGTTTATTAAAACTCAAGGGGATCTGTTTATGGCCCTTCTTGTTTATGTGGATGATATAGTTCTAACTGGAAATAACCTTGCTGAAATTGAAAAATTTAAAACTTTTCTAAAATCTAAATTTCAGATCAAGGACTTGGGAAAGCTTAAGTACTTTCTGGGCATTGAAGTTACTGATACTGACTCTGGCTTATACCTTAACCAGAGAAAGTATTGCTTGGAGTTGCTTGCAGAATATGGCTTGCTTGCAAGCAAACCTGTAGCAACTCCCATAGAAGCTAATGTTGTTATTTCAGATATTATTAGCAGGAAGAAGAAAGTTGTGGAAAAGGAAGATCTTCCTCTCACTGACCTCACTGGATATCAAAGGCTGCTAGGGAAGTTGATCTATCTCACTCTAACTAGACCTGATATTTCATATTCTGTGTCTTCTTTAAGTCAGTTTATGTATAAACCACTGCAGTCTCACATTAAGCTTGCTATGAGAGTCCTTAGATACTTAAAAGGCTCACCAGGCAAAGGAATTGTGTTTAATAAAAATAATGATCTAAGTCTTAAAGCCTATGTGGATGCTGATTGGGCTAAATGTCCTTCCACCAGGAGGTCTGTTACTGGATACATGTTATTTTTTGGTAACTCATTAGAGTCTTGGAAAAGCAAGAAACAAAAGACCTTGGCTACTTCCTCTGCTGAGGCAGAATATAGGGCTATGGCCTCAGTAACATGTGAAGTCATTTGGGTCTTAAAAATCTTAAAAGAATTAGGTGTCAACAATTCCTTACCTGCTAAAATTTACTGTGACAACAGGGCTGCAATCAAAATTGCAGCCAACCCTGTTTTTCATGAGAGGACTAAGCATCTTGAGATAGACTTGCATTTGGTGAGAGAAAAAATTGCAAATGGTGTCATTGTGTCTATTTGGGTAGATTCACAACACCAACTTGCAGACATTCTAACCAAAGGCTTACCTGCTGCTCAGCATGAATTCCTGATGCGTGGGAATTGCACCAGGCTTTACCTCTCAAGGGATCTTGAGAAGCTTACAACCCCCACCAGGCAGTGTACCTGATCGATGTAGTATAGTATAATGACAAGTACCGGGGGATTGATCGTTCAGCTAGGAATAGTGTCGCTAGGATTAGAAAACCTAAATACTAGTTCAAAAGATGAGAGATGATTCTTTTTGTATTTTTATATTTTTTAGAAAGCAAGTAAAAATCTCGGGGTTGAAGAATTTGGGCGGAATTAGTTGCCAGTCAACTAACCCAATACTAAAGATGCAATCAAAATAAAATACTAGAAATGAAAATAAAACTAAATTAAACTAAGGTTGTGAGCAATAAGTGGAGAAATTGTGTTTACTTAGATTTCACTACTCCCTAGATATCTTTTACACGTTAATTACTTGTTATAGTTGTGTGGATGACGGATTGTATTCCTTAATACCATTCATGGGGTGGCGTACTTAACTCCCCAATCCTATGAGTGCCTACTTCACTCCTATGTCGAGCCGGCTAAGAAGCTCCTAACATGGGATCATTAGAATTTACTCATGCATTAAATACAACCAATAAAACCTAGTACACATCGGTTCATGTTTCCTAAGACGTTCAAGCATGTTACCATTTGGAGATCTGCCAGTTTTCTTAAGCCTAACATTGAAATCATTCATCCAATACAACCATAAACAAGTAATCAACACATAATCAACATCTAGGTTTCATTAGATTTAAGCAAACACAAGATAAATCTAGCCTAGCATGGTGGAATTAAGACAAGCACAAGATATAGACAACCAACACATAGACATATTGATTGAATTAAAAGAACACTTATCTCAATAGCACATGTAAGGTTTCAAGGGCTGAAAACCCTTGAAAAACCTGTAAAATTCGTATATGGTTTGGCCTTAGGGTTTCTCCAAACTTGTTCCTCTTAATGAATGAAAATTAGAAAACTATGTATAGAAAATAGAGGCTGACGGCGTCAAGAACAATCTTGTGACGCCGTCATCTCGCCGCCCAAAGAATCCTCGGACTGCCTTGATCTACATTTGACGTCGTCATGTATTACACTTTTCCAGGCCGTCACGTATTTAACTCTTGACGCTCTTCCTTGTGACGCCTTCATTTCTGTACTGGGCCGTCATGAAATTTACTCTTGACGCCGTCAACTTGTTACTCTTGACGCCGTCAAACACTGTTCTCAGCATGGAAAATTAAGTCTTTGGCGTTTTCTTCACTTTTATGCTCCAAAAACGTCCGAATTGCTTCCTTTTCCAGATTTCACTCCCAAAGTACCTAAAATCACAAAAGGAATGATTTAGGGCAATATTTGATCGAATAAATTCAATTCCGGGCTTAAATGACCCCCTAAAAGTGGTTCATTTTTCGCCTCATCATATACCCTTACACTTGAGATTTGCTTGTCCTTAAGCAAATGCGCTTTTATTCTAATCAAAATACAAATTAGGGGTCATTTAACACTAATATAAAAGTAATTACAACAAATAATCGTTCCACTAAAGACCAAAGACAAGCACGGAGGTCATATACTAGCACCTCACAAATAGTATTTAGATACTCACATCTCTCGGGTGTAATAAAGTATAAATTACAATATGGAAACGGAAGATATCTCTCACTACCTGTCATAGCAAAATAGATTACCATAGGCTTGGGAAATGATCAAACCTCCACCACATGGCGTAAGCACCTAGGATAAACTATCAAAGATGTCTTTTAAAGGGTTGTAACGTTAGGTTTAGGGATATGAAATACACGGTTTTGTTGGATATAGGCAGTCTTTACTGGTGGCGAGTTAACAATCTTGGTTAATTACATGTACAATATGGCGATGCTAAGCCAAGACTAGACTCGACTTAAGCTAATAAATGAAAAATAACAAAAACATAAAATGAACATAGAATGAAAAGGGATGGTAGTCCGTATGTTTTTTCTCTTTTCTTTTTCTATTTTTTTTCTTGATTTTTTTGATTTTATTTATTTATTTATTTATTTATTTATTTTTTTGCATACACTCTTACCCTACCATCCAAAATAATACATCATAGGGAATGGAAATTTCCCTTACACTTGAATTTTTACATACTTTACAATAAACTAATCTAATGACTCGAATTAAGATAATCAAAACACTTGAAGTACTTTTAAGATTAACGCACATATGGGGGTAATAATATGATGTTCTTCCCCATTACTCCATAAATAAGTACTTTACCCATGAGTCCCAATCGTGCCAAAACAATATGTACAAGGATATGACTCGACTTAGCAACCATGTAATCAATTAGATAGTTAACTTAGGGTTTAAACAAATAACAATAATGCACTAAAAATGAGTGCATACACGGAAGGTTAAGGCGATTTGGGTGTACATTTAAGTGGGGTGTAACAAATTCTTCCTTTAAGTAAGATGCTTAAAGTTAGAAACGAAAAGATAGGCTCGGAGGGGTGTACTAGGGGTTTCGTGTACTAAAAATGAGTACAACGCTAAGGTGTGGGAAAAATTAGTTGACTTAACTAGCCAAGTAATATGATTTAAATGGTCAAGTAATTATAATACAGGTTTAACACAAGGGTGATCCTAATGCCTCTTATCATGTAGTAAATCCTACTACACGAATGTAGTCTCACTAGCGGTCTCGGGATGCATCACTAACGCAAGTTCTAGAATCTAAATGCTACCGGTACACTCATAAGCACTAATAGTGAATGCTTTTCCTATCAAATCTAAAGGCGAACCTCACATATTTGGGTGAAAAATTTTTCAAGTGGTACGGTTTTGTGCTAGTCATACAATCTCCTATCCATGAGACGCTTGCTAAGGCTAAAGTTTCACTCCTAAATGTTGTAAAAAAATTTAAATTTGGCGCTAAAATTACACTAACAAGTATTTCTCATAGTTTTATTACACATCTACTATTAAACAAACAAACTCAAGCAAAAGTGTATTTGTAAGGTATCATCATTTTACCCTCTCCTTACACTTAGGATGCCCAATATTCAAGTAAAGAATGTAAAAGTGAAATAAGTAAAAAGAATGAAATCAAATACTTCCCTGATTCGCTCGGTATGGATAATAAGGTGGCCAGGTTAGATCTTCCTCCAAGAAAATGAACAATCAAAGCTTCCCTTCCAGAATGTAAATCATCTTCTTGTCATACATAACCTGTAAAACCTGAGAAAACAGACAAGGCAACCTCGCATAAAATCGGCGGCAATCTATATATGCTAATAAATCCTAGAAAACAAAATAAGATATAATGCTTGTGGAATGATGTTTGCAGAATTCCTGGAGATTATAAAACTAATGATTCAACAAAAACCTTAAAACTCCGTTAGAAAAACAAAACTGGTAAAATTTCCAGATTTTTATACACGTGACGCCGTCAAGAGTAAACTCTTGACGCCGTCAGATGTGTTCTGCAGAAATTTTTATGTTAAGTTTCTGGAAAATTTCTGGAAAATCCTGCAAAACATCATCATGACTCGATACAAGCATTTGACTCTAACAAATACGAATATACATGTTCACTTAATATTGTGGAGGATCATGATCAAGTTTGTTTCTTAAAAACATATTTGGGGTTTCCCCTTACACTTATCTTTTTGTAAAATACCTTTTGGATGAAGTTAAGACTAAGCCAAACAACAAAGTAAAGTATTTTCATCGTTTTAGTTTTGAAACATGATCTACCATCAATAAAAATAAATAAAGCATGCATACGGAAGCAAATAACAAACAAACAAAAAATAAAAATCACACAAACAAATAAATAAATAAAGCTTGGGTTGCCTCCCAATAAGCGCTTGTTTTTGTTCGAGTCACGAGCCTGACTCTACCCTTATTTAACGGAAATAGGGGAGGTGTTCCCTACACTTAGGATTAAGTACGGGTGAAACTAGCGATACACACCCTTAGGGTGGAAATATGCCATGTGAGGAAAGAGTGGTGGATGAATTATATGCTCAAAAGGGTGTGCTCCTATCATCATAACCTTACCTAATTCAATCGGGTTAATGGGTGGATTAAGATTTTCTCCTAGAAAGGGATCATTTTCTATCAACTTCAAGAGACCACTAGTTGGGAATCCATCTTGACCTAATAAACCCGGTTTAAACCCATAATGTTTCTTATGATCAATCATGAATGGGTGATGTAAGCATGTAAGGTTATGTTCCACTCCTATATTGGCTTCCTCTCTACATGGCTTAAAGTCTACCACCTTTATCCTAAGACTACCTGGACTACATGGGTTGATGGGTGTATCGGGGCCTATTTCAATTCCTAAATTTTCATCCAAGGATGGAAGATTAGGTAACGGTTTTGGTTGAGGCTCCGGTTCATCAAAACTAGGAACTTCCCTAGAATTAAGAGTAAGGCTATCATTATAAGTATTCAAACCTATATCCTCTAGTTGTGTTTGGTCCAAAGGCTCTACCTCTATTGGGGTTCCTATAGTCTCTTCTACTTCTTCCGGGTAAGTCACGGGCGGTGTGTGTACCTCAAATGATGGTAGGGCTTGTGGGGTATTTGGCGGGCTTGGATTTTCTACTTTATCATCCATCTTATCAAGATCACCTATATCCTCAACATGTGTTTCATTATAATCCAACCCTAACATTTTCCCAAGTATCTCAAGTGCTTCTCTAGGCATCTTAACTTCTATATCCGAATCATAAGGATCATCCTCAATATTATGACTGCTATACACAAATTGCCCAAGAGATTCATCATCTGTTTCTTGAGATTCATCATCATCGATCATAAAACCTAGGTCTTTTTTATCAATGTGATCATGTTCGGCTAAATCCTCCATCACATCAAGGTCACCTATGTGTTCATCCTGTATTATGGTAGGGCCTAACCATGACATGCAGCTAGGTGGCTCATACGAAACTATCCTAGGTGAAGGCTCATATGGTGCATAGGTTTCACTAAGTGAGGCATTTTGAGGGGTTGATGGAGCTCCTAAGGTGAATTCTTTAAAAGTCTTATGCACTTGGCCTCTTTTCTCAAGGTACTCAATAAAATCAATATAAGATGCTGTCCTCCTCATTTCATTCTGCCATCTTGGTATATCCAAACTGGTGTAATTATATTTTCTCTGGTAAAACTCTAGTGTCGGACTTGGTGGATTCACGTTCTCCATAATGGTGAACGGAAGAGTCAATGAAAATTAGGAACAAACACACAAAGAAAAAGATAGACTAAAGAAGACCTATAAAAATAAAAATAAAAATCTTACTAGAAAGGAATCTAGCAAGTAGACCTAATAAAAAGAAATTCTAACCTAGACAATAACTATTCCCCGGGCTGCGGCACCAAAAACTTGATGCGTAGGGATTGCACCAGGCTTTACCTCTCAAGGGATCTTGAGAAGCTTACAACCCCCACCAGGCAGTGTACCTGATCGATGTAGTATATTATAATGACAAGTACCGAGGGATTGACCGTTCAGCTAGGAATAGTGTCGCTAGGATTAGAAAACCTAAATACTAGTTCTAAAGATGAGAGATGATTCTTTTTGTATTTTTATATTTTTTAGAAAGCAAATAAAAATCTCGGGGTTGAAGGATTTGGGCGGAATTAGTTGCTAGTCAACTAACCCAATACTAAAGATGCAATCAAAATAAAATACTAGAAATGAAAATAAAACTAAATTAAACTAAGGTTGTGAGCAATAAGTGGAGAAATTGTGTTTACTTAGATTTCACTACTCCCTAGATATCTTTTACACGTTAATTACTTGTTATAGTTGTGTGGATGACGGATTGTATTCCTTAATACCATTCATGGGGTGGCGTACTTAACTCCCCAATCCTATGAGTGCCTACTTCACTCCTATGTCGAGCCTGCTAAGAAGCTCCTAACATGGGATCATTAGAATTTACTCATGTATTAAATACAACCAATAAAACCTAGTACACATCGGTTCATGTTTCCTAAGACGTTCAAGCATGTTACCATTTGGAGATCTGCTAGTTTTCTTAAGCCTAACATTGAAATCATTCATCCAATACAACCATAAACAAGTAATCAACACATAATCAACATCTAGGTTTCATTAGATTTAAGCAAGCACAAGATAAATCTAGCATAGCATGGTGGAATTAAGACAAACACAAGATATAGACAACCAACACATAGACATATTGATTGAATTAAAAGAACACTTATCTCAATAGCACATGTAAGGTTTCAAGGGCTGAAAACCCTTGAAAAACCTGTAAAATTCGTATATGGTTCGGCCTTAGGGTTTCTCCAAACTTGTTCCTCTTAATGAATGAAAATTAGAAAACTATATATAGAAAATAGAGGCTGACGGTGTCAAGAACAATCTTGTGACGCCGTCATCTCGCCGCCAAAAGAATCCTCGGACTGCCTTGATCTACATTTGACGCCGTCATGTATTACACTTTTCCAGGCCGTCACGTATTTAACTCTTGATGCTCTTCCTTGTGACGCCTTCATTTCTGTACTGGGCCGTCATGAAATTTACTCTTGACGCCGTCAACTTGTTACTCTTGACGCCGTCAAACACTGTACTCAGCATGAAAAATTAAGTCTTTGGCGTTTTCTTCACTTTTATGCTCCAAAAACGTCCGAATTGCTTCCTTTTCCAGATTTCACTCCCAAAGTACCTAAAATCACAAAAGGAACGATTTAGGGCAATATTTGATCGAATAAATTCAATTCCGGGCTTAAATGACTCCCTAAAAGTTGTTCATTTTTCGCCTCATCAATTCCTGTGTGATAAGATCAAACTGTATGATGCATACCAGGATAAAACTGAGGGGGGGGGGGTGTTAAATTGTATCACTTTTATCCTTTAAATGTTCAGGGACTAATTATGTCACTTTCTATTCTCTCTTGTAGTCTTATCTGAAGTTGATGCTTGAAGTAGAAGTGGATAAGAAGTTCAAGGGTTAAAGGTGTATTTTCCTCTTCTTGGGTTTAGAGTCTGCTCCTTATCCCACGCCTTGCTGTTTTTCAAGACACATGGGGAGTAGGTTGGGCTATATGTCTTTTCAGTATGGTAGCTATCAAAATAGCCGTTTAGTTTTCTTTCTTTTTCATCTCTGTATATACGCTGCTGCTTATGCTGCTTGTTGGATCCAACTCACTTGAGTCTTGTATTAACATTCTCAGTATTAATAAAATAGTTGGTTCATTGATATTATAATTTCTTCACACCTCGCTCAGGCCTCGCCTAGAGCCACTTCTGTAACACAATTCAATTCCCCTCGCCTACAACTCGCGTACATCTCGCCTAAACCCTCCTATCTTTCTCACCTCGCCTGCTAGAGCCACTTCTGTAACACAATTCAATTCCCCTCGCCTACAACTCGCGTACATCTCACCTAAACCCTCATATCTTTCTCACCTCGCCTGCACCTTGCCTAGTATTCCTTTTACTCATCTAACGGTTAGAAACTAATTTACGAATACATCTAACGGATAAAATGTCAAATGTTCATTTTCGATAATTTTATAAGGATAACTAGTTGCATAAAATGTTCATTTTGGTAATTTACTCTCCAATTATAAACCTTTACAAAAGTTTATCATAGCGGATCCCCTCATAGTAGAATTTTGTATCGAGGAAACAGGTGTAAAGCTTTTAAACATCCAAGATATGGATGTTCAGAAAAAGTGTGGACAAAGTCTTATATAAAAAGCTTTTAGAACCATGATTTTGTGTTGCACATTTGGTCATTTGAATTGAGAGTGTTTTGACTGTTTTGTATAACCATTTTTTATTGTAAAAACTCCATAACAATGAGAAACTATTACAAATCATTTATAAAATATATATACAGTTGTGATATTTTTTTATTAAACAAATGTGTGGAATATTTGTATGCTTTCTTTCTTTGATGTATAGGATAAAAACTAACTTATGTGTGGAATGTTTTTATGCTTTCTTTCTTTGTTGTGTAAGTTTAGTTTTTAATTAATTAGCTATGGATCCAATAAAAAGAGAAAATAAAATAAGAAGAATGAGAAATATTTGTAGTCACACAATTCAAATGAGGAAGGAGAATTTCATGGGAGATGCATCTTATTTTGTAGGTGCATCTAAAATATGCGGTTGTAATCACTTCTCATTCTTCTCATTTTACTTTTATTTCTCATTTGATCCTTACTCACCTGTGTATTAGATATTTGTTTCCCGCTTCAAATCAATTTTCCAGATTCTTTAAAAGGGTTAATGACATATAATAGCAACGAACTTTTTCATTTGTGTCATTATCAGATACGAACCCAAAAAATTACAACAATCAGATACGAACTTTCAAATTTTGTTTCATTATCAGATACGAACTTTAAAAAAATACCACAATAACCATCCAACTTTGAAATTTTTTTTCGTACGCAACGAGATGAGATTTTTACATTGATAAAACAAAATTTGAAAGTTCGTATCTGATTGTTGTAATTTTTTGGGTCCGTATCTGATAATGGCATAAATGAAAAAGTTCGTTGCTATTATATGTCATTAACCCTCTTTAAAATTGAACAAATGAGTGGTTTGTTTTTAAACATATCAAACATGACATTTGATAAAGACACGTGAAACTCGACAACACAACATTTTTTGTAATGTCTGTGGTTTAACCACCCTTCAAAATCACTTATTTACATTCGATGTTTTGTAAATGTATTTTTTGGTATAGCCACATTTACCTCCGAATATTGAGAAACATTAGGATACTCATTATTGCTAACTTAAGAATCTAAGAAACTAATCGGGAACGATATCCGTCGGAGATCTTCAAAAAAAAAATGCTACATTTCGACATCTTTTCTACTAAATTTGACCTTCCATGATTTTCTTACAATATGCTCGATGATTACTTTTTCTCAGAAATATTTACATCTTCAAAAACTGTTGCCCATGAGAAAAAAAGCAATTGCCGTTAAGCTAAGTGAGGGTTGTTTCTTTTTATTGTTAGAGAGTCTTAGTGTTAACATAGGTGGGCCCAAACTATATATTAATATTATTGTGACATATTTACCATCAGGTTCTCTTTATAATGTTTGAGTGTTGTGCAACGACGTTATAAAACAAAATTTTCTCTATATAATCCATTACTGTTGTGTAACGGTCATATAACAAAAAAAAATCTTTATAATATCAGACCGTTGTGTAACGGTCATATAACAAAAAAAAAAATCTTTATAATATCCGACCGTTGTGTAACGGTCATATAACCAAAAAAATTCTTTATAATATCCGACCGTTGTGTAACGGTCATAAAACCTAAATTTCTCTATATAATGTCTTTCTCTAACTTATTCTTTCTCACTTATATTTGTTTTAATCACCCTCCACATTATCTCAATCTCACACCATTATACTTTTGTGTTTTACATGGTATTTGTTTCTATCTTTTGATGTTATAGCTTCATCAAAATACTAGTTGAGATCATTATGTACACTACTTATCTCCGGTGCAAGCTTTACATTTTTATTCCAATTAACATCCGGAAACATAAATCTTTCTTAGGAAAGATTATACATCCTCGGCTCATAAAGTTTCTAAAGAATAATGGTCGGTTGAGTTTCCTTGGATGTTGGTTCGGTGTCCATCAAGTGAAAGCCATCGAGACTTTGCCACTTAGTCAGACATCAGGTTGTCCATCTCCAGACCTCTGTTCAGCATCATGTGCTTCTTTAGTTGCTCCTCGGCCTTTTTGATCCTCTTCTTGTAAAATTGTTTAGACTTGTATAAGGAAACATTCACCCGAATACATTCAGTATACCTTGTGTTGTTGTTCTCGTTCAAGAAAAAATTCTATCAAGCAAAGTTCCACTACCGTAAGAATCTATGCTCATTCCATTTATATCGTTAGTTTATTCTTTCAAAAGATCAAAAAAATAAATTGGTGATACCGAATCAACCACAATGTGATGACCAGTTTCTGGGGAATTAAAAAAAAAAAAATTTCTATTGGATTGTTAAGACAAAGTTTGGATGTAACTATGTTAGCTATTCACAAATATAATTGTAGATGCATAAAAAGATCTTGAATATACATCCACAAGTCAGGGCCCTCAAATACTAGTTAAGCATAGAAGTGCAAATCTCGACCCACTTATATCTATGTGTGGATTTCGGATGTCATCCGAAAAATTATTCAAATGCATAAGACCTTCTAAACCATCATATTAAAAAGATAAGGATATCATTATTTCATTTACAGCTCAAAAGATTTGCTTGTGGGTCAGTCCAACCTGAGCTGGCCTGTTAGACTAGTACAAAAACTAATCTGTTACTCACTTTGACCCGTTTCCCAACCCATCTGACCTGCAGATTTTTGCCAACCCCCCCCCCCCCCCCCCCCCCCCCCCCCCCCCGTTAAAGCTTTTCCATAAGTTCCATCAGCTTATTTCCGTTCAAATTTTTTCAGACACAGAAAGGGCTTCTCAGTTACCCCCAAAATAAAAAGTTATGACACTGCAACTCTTTATAAACACTCAGAAAGGAAAAGAAGCATTGACAGGCAAGTCCAACACAACCCCTTATGACCCGTAATGAAAACTGCCCAATTTCACCTTTACTTAAACCCTGAAACCCACCCATTTTGCGACTCTAATGTATATGCAAGTACCAGTAACTATGTAAGGACGCCACTAGCACGCTAGAAAACAACATACGAACAAGTGAAAATTTATATGACTCACAGGTTGTAAATGTATTTACAGTTCTAACTTGATCCTTTCTGACCATCTGAATATATCAGAATAAACTCGGTCTTCTCCCAGATCGTTTCCCGTGGCTCCTGCTGCTACTCTAATTATATCTTCTATTAACGCAAAATTTCCCATTATATCAACATGGTTTCCACTTTGTGTTCCTCTTCCTTCCAACAACGTTAGAGGAGGGGCGTGATTGTATTCTCTTACATACGTTTTAATTCCCGAAGGATTAAATCGTGTTTTTCCCCTCCAACCTTTTGCACACATGTAACCTGCACTTAAAACAGGAACTGTTTCATCTCCATCAACAGAATACACACCGGCTCTTAAACAACCTTGATCGTTTCCACCCTCTGCTGAGGTGTCAATCCGGAATGGAATATAACAGTCAGCAGCTGGACTGGACTTATAAACATATGATCTTTCGGTGGGTAAACCAACTCCATACATAGAAAAGATTTCCATATCTGGGGCGTTTGGTAATCTGAAAACATCAAAGAAAATATTAATCAGTTTTAACAAAAAAAACTCGAATATTGATACACATTTTGACCCATTTTGACCTGTTACTCAATCCGAATGACCCGCTCATTCTGCCAGCTCTACTGTTGATGGCGTGATACATAGTATAAAATGTTCTGTATGCCTACTAATAAAAGGGCCGGAGACAAAAAAAAAAAAAAAAAAAAAAGCATAGAGGTAAATGTAATGTCTAACCTCGTTTCTAAGGGATTTGACCAGTACTTATAATGTTCGTACTTTTTATCATCTAAATTATCAGCTATTCCATAAGAATAATGAGCACCACCACGTTTCATCATCCTTGGAGCCACAAATTGCAGAAGTTCCAAAACAGAATCAACAGTAAAAGCTTTATAATCTGCAACAGCTTTGATACCCACGATTCCCATTTCATGGTATTCATTCCATACATCTCGACATGATCTGTTTGCAAAGTTATTACCTTTTACAGCGCCCTACATCTCAAAAGTTCTTAACATGAGAATCAAAGTGCACAAGGTACTAATCTACTATCAACAAGATTACCTTAAAGTCCACCCTTTGAACTTTTGATGAGTGTAGTTCAGCAACATCTTTCCCGAAGGATATTATTCTCCCATAATTAAGACCATCAAAACCCGCACCATTATCATCTACTGCTTCAGTAGCATTCTTATTCACTTTCTTAGCAACACAAGCATGGTCTGCTTCAGGGGCCCAATCGAGTGTACCCCAGATAGTGTCCCCACCTTTTGGTATTAACGACATTGTTGAATCCCATGTGCGAGTCATCCTCATTGCATGTTGTAAGGTTTGGAAACCAAATATATCCAAATCAAGAACACCGGGTGCAACAGCCCTGCATAGAGCGCATGAAATTTTATGAAGGAACTATGACCAGCATATCTACATTTAGAACTTGTATATCATACAGTTTATGGGGTGTTTGGATATGCGTTTAGGAAGGGAGTGTGTCATATTTCATAATTAGAACAAGATAACATCTGTGAGAGTACTTTTACAGTTTAAAGTTGTAAACTGGCAGTAAAGTTATAACACGTGTCCCGTAATAAGGAAATTCTGATTATTTAAGGAGTTGACAGAATGATCATACAATTTTGAAAAAAAAAGAGCCACGTTCTGTAAAATGGGTGTAAAAGTCTATCAAGTTATGTTTAAACGAGTAAATAGGCAAGTTTAAAGTACCCTCAGACAATTAGATTTGTGGTGGCCACTATGAACCAATATAAAAAACTGAGTATCTAACTCTTTAATAACCATATCAGAAGTCGCAATAACTAGTTTCAAAATGCAAATCCATACACCTCTTATGTAATATATTGAGTATAAAATTTCTATCCATGCAACAAGTATTGATCAAAACAGTATAACAATACCTTGCAACAGCAATATCCTTCGCTTCAGCAGAAAAAAGGCCTGCAACTATTTTAGGAAGCCCCAAAAACGGTCCACCTATATTAGTCACAGCCTTTATATGCTTAGCGCACCAATCTGATCCACCTCCACCACCCATTGGAGCTGGTGCTTCGACCCATTTCATAAAATGCAAGAAATACAGAACACCCATAGAATGTGGAATTACAACAACCTTTTCACCGCTTGTGGCTACCAAGAGTTCTATATTGCTCTTCATTCTGCTTAAAGTTTGATCACGTACCTGGTTATCATAATTTTACGAATCATAAAAAATGGAACAACTGTTCAAACAGGTGCCAATTTTTTAAGAAGTACCGAGTTCTTATTAAGCATACCTCAGTATTTTGAAATGAGAGCCGCCAATCATAAGCAGCCATATACATGTTTTTCTCCTCGTATCCAATGCGCGCCAAATTTGCAATTAAAACTGCCCATACAAAATAGCCTGCAGCAAAGTAATCAGCTGCCACTAGTCCAGATACAGGCCTGACCCTTATACCAGGAGGATCCAGCCCGGTTTCATTATCTAGTGACATATGCTCGATCCAGCACAAGGGCCTGCACAAAATAAAAAATAGATTATATTAAAAAAAAATAGCATGAGTGGAAATGGTGACTAGTGAGTAGTGACTGTAACTTCAAACGTAAAGTATTTGATATATTAGCATAGTTCTATTGCCTAACATTTTCCTGTTTGATAACTACAAGTTACTAACGGTAGAACCAAGTAACAAACACAACCAAATTATGCTATTATGCTAAATGCATACACATACTTTAGAAGCAATACTATTAAAGCATCAAAGTACATAAATGTTTTATTTGACCCCTATAAGCAAATGAAGTTCTATTCTTCCAAATTAGCACATGTTCATTTTCCAAAACCAACAGCCCAAACATTATTGAGACAAGTTTCCTAGTAGTCCATAGTACTAAAAAAGTTTCTATTTCAGATCAGGGGTGCTTGTATTTGTACATTTAAAGTTATCATGTGATACCTACATAATAAGCTGCATTTAAGGCTATGAACAAGATAATGTTATCCATACTTTTGACATTGTTGGGTGTTTGGTAAATCCTAAGTTTACTCCCATTACATGATCACACCACATAAAAGTACTTTCCTATTCAAAACAAGTACGCTAAAGGGGTGTTTAGATCATATTCAAAACGGAATCCCAAACACATCCAAATAAGAATCACCCGAAGATCATAAACATCAACATATAAACATAGGTTGTGTTTGGCAACGAATTTTTGGACCGTTTAGTGTTCAATAATGCTTGTTTGTCAACAAGCTGTTAGCCTTTGGATTTTGTTTAAACACCTATAATCAGCTATGCCTATGTAACCAAACGCTTTTATAAAACAAACATCTACTTGTAGTTACTACAAATGTTAACAAACATAGACATATTATCACAACTCAATAACGCAATAATAAAACATCAATCAAAACTTTATATACCTTTTATAGACTTCACCAAAAGTACCACCCCAAAGCCGTTTCCTAAACAAGTCATCCATACAAGGATGCCCTTCCCACAACTCAAGCCCACCCGTGACAATCCCGGGCACAAACACAACCGGATGTTTCGCTTTCAATCCTTCTTTATGCAACTTTACACCTGGCTGATCCGGCGTGGGCCCCGTAAACGCTTGAGAAACGTATTGCGGGAACGACGCCGGCATCGCGTTATATAAAAACAACAAAAACCACCAAGTTGAACATATAAATCCTATCGTCCAACAACATCCGTTTATGCATGATCTCTTACTCCTTTCATTTTTTAGTTTGTTAACTTTGTTTTTATCATCATTGTTGTTTTTAGTTTTGTTTTTATTTTGGTCTATGTTAGACTGCGGCTGCGGGGCGGAAGGTGCGGAATCACCGTCTTTCCGCCGCCGAGCAGCCAGCATGTTAGGTGGTGCTTGTTTTTTAAAAAGTATTTATTTATTGTTATATCTGCAGGGGCGCAGAGGTTTCTAAAAAAGTGTTTTTAATAAGTATGTTTCTCGAAAATAGTGTTTAGCTTTTCTTTTTATGTGTGCAGTTGCGCAGACGTTTTTGAAAAAAAGTATTTTATGTCTGCAGACGGGAAGATATTTCTCGAAAATAGTGTTTACTTATCTGCAGGCGCGCAGACGTTTATGTAAAAAAAGTGTATGTTCTTTTTAGAAATCAGAGACAAAAATGATTTTTTTCCGCTTCGAGTTTGTTTATTTATAAAAATGTCTTATAAAAACTCACTAGAAAAAAACATTTGAAAAAACAAACGACACCTACAGGGAGTTAGTATTAGTGTGTGTGTGATTAGTGTGTGAGAGAGAAAGAGGTGATCGGAGGGGGAGGAATATTCCGGCGAGTGAATATATACAAATCACCGCTAAAAATGATGATGAAGGAGGGGAACTGAGGAAGGTACGAGGGAAGAGTGTTTGTGTTTGTGTTTGTGTCTGTGTCTGTCTATGTTGGATCTCATGTGGGCCCGGTTTTGTCAAAAGTAGTACTGATTTTTTTTTGAACATAAAAAGTGGTTTTGATTGACAAAATGTATCCCTACACTTGTTTTCATTTTATAAAATTCACTAAATTGCCAAAAGTTGAATGGTAGTCAACATTTAACAAAAAAATCAACTTTCATAATAGATTAGGTTATGATGATGACTTGGACGACTGCGCGACTTGTACTTTATTAATAGAAAATATGACACACGTCAAAATTATTATAGAATCGCTCATGTCGCCTATATCTATTTTGAAAAAATGATTTTGTTTTGGCATGGATGTTGGACTTTCAACTTTTGGGCTATTTAGGAAAGTTGTTCTTTTTTTATTCTATAAAAGAATATCAACTCATAGTGATATATATATAACAACCAATATTACTAACAACACATGCTATGTTTGGCAAAACTAGTTGTAAACTGTAAAGTTGTTAACATGAGCTACAAGCTGTATCTTTTTTTTTTCAATAAAAGTGTTTGGTAAATTAGCTGTTAACAGTAATTTTATGTTTTAACAGCCAAAACATTTTAAAAGCTTCATGAATCAGCTTTTTATTTTGGAGCTATTTGTTTAAATTAAAAACTTGAAGTTGATGTATCCAAACGGAGCTACTTGTTTTGAAAGAGATTATTTTTGTAACAAAAAGCTTACAGCTCCAAAAAAGCTACGTACCAAACAGGCCCATAGTGTAATAAAACAACTATTATCATTATCAAAACATATATCGCTTAAACACATATATCCACAACACACCCACACACAAAAAAAATAAAGAAAAAGTTGGTTTTGCAAACACATACTTTATTTTAGACTTGTTGTGATCGATCCTTTTTCAAAAATCACACTTTAGATAATGTTTTGTTTTGTTTTTCAAACCGGAAGATGTTGAGATCAAACTAATGACCTATTTGACAAAAGCTCTTCTTTTTCGGCCATATAAGAATGTTTTCATCAGAGGAAGGTTTTTGTGAGTAAGGTTTAAACTTAAGAACTTCCTCACATTATGCTATACTTTTGGGCTTTAGTTTTTGTTTTTCACTTTAGAAAATACACCTACTTCAATACTATGATGATAGTTCAAGCCTAAATGATTTTGAAAACATACGAGGAGAATGTTGATGTCGACACAAACACCCGTAAACGTTAGCATATCGATCAAGCTTCCATACACTATTGTAGTAACAATGCCAATGAAAACGAGTTAAGGCCTTAAGGGCATTGCTTATTAGTGTTTGTAGTCTAAATATAAAAGTTATAGCTTATCAAGCTTCAACCCTGCCTCCCTAAAGATTTGCTAATCTTTATTTATAACACTCTAAAGAAACAAATGTAGTAGTTATGTGGATTTGTGGAATATAATACTTACAAGACTATGTCGTCAACTACTAACTATCTTTATTAAGAAAACGGAATATTCAAATATTAGTTGTGGACGGGCATTAGCATAGGACATAGGTCCAAGATGTGCTGTCATTATTTTATTGTAAAAGGTTATTAAATCTAACTCTCTGACAATAACAACTACTCCATAACATCATATTCAATGGAGGTAAGTTATGAAATGACAAAGAATGGTGAAAGTTTATTGCTACAGTTTACAAAGTTTTTTTTGTTCATACCAAAGTTGAGGGTCCACGTGTAAATACACAGCTTGTCTTATGTTGAGACTTTGGAACTTAACGAGGTCAGACATCACTTACGGTGGCGTTACGTAACTTGTCTAAATTTAGTACAGTAGTTTTGTCAAAAATCTATATATAGACAAAAATAATTAAGTTAAAAAGTAAATGAATTTATGCATTACCATTATGATTTTTTCCTACCAAGAAAACAAGATAAATGAGATTAAATTCAACAGCAAACAAAATTGAACCTAACATTACCAAACTTTATGTACTTGGTTATCCAATGATTAATAAATGAGCAAAACTTGTACCAGTTATATATGTGTGAGGTCCTAGACAAACGTCGATTTACACGTGCGTGTACTAAGTACTATAATGAAAAGTAAAAACTTAACACATATTCGATGAGCATTGCATATACTTCTAACTTTTGTCTAGAGGTTTGAACCCGATCTCGGATATGCAAGTCACATTTTACTTAAGGCCGTGTCGATTTTCTAAAAAATTGTTCGAAGTGGTTTCATAATTCCAATATCCAGCCAGAACCAGAACAATTTTGTTATATAGTTCGATAATTCAGTATCATCGGCTAAGTGTTTATTGATATGTAATTAGTAATGTGATATACCAATCATGTACAACACAAAAGTTTATGAAAATCCCTCTAATAATTTTAGTAAGAAGTAATACTAAAGATACAAGTATACAACGTGAGTTTCTAATGGGCTAGTAGGACACTATAACTAGATTAGGACCATTAGGCTCAACTATTCTAGCAAGATTGGGCTTGGTTAAAGCCCAAAGCCCCTAAACCTCATATCAGTAATCAGTGTGATAAATTCACGAATCTTTTAACTAATCAAATTTTTTCTTAATATATTTTTTTTTATCTGGGTTTCGACTCGACATTGCGTGTCGACTAGTCTTAAGGCGAATACTCTTTTGGATAGCCCAGAATCGGCACAGATGAACCTCCGTAGCTACAAGGAGATTAATTTTCTTCCCGTTTGATTCGAACCTTTGACCTCCTCTACTCAAAATTTGTTAATGCATTCGTAAATGGATAACGGATGAAGTTGCCCCTGTTCAGGTTATTTGGGTGGGTGGAACCTTTTTGACTATGTGCGGCATCAACGGTTTAGTCCCGAGATTGTTTCCGACCATTCCTTGGGAACCAAACAATATATACATCTAGTGAGGTTTGAACTATTGACTTTTTTGGAAAAACCAAAAACCTTACCACTAGGCGTTACTGCATTCGAACAATGTTATTATCTACCAAGTTTGGATGTACAAGCCCATCGGTTTTTACCATATACAACAAGACTACTACTATTTTTTTTACCATGTTTAACATATACTCATAAAATCCGTATATTGGTTTTTTACATATATGATGTTGACTTTTAACAGGTTTTTATTGTTGAAGAGGGAATCTATTTAATGGCGGAAATTAAGGGAAACAATAAAAGTGCCTCACCACCAACACATAGAAACAAATATATTTTTCTTTCTTCTTCTTATTATTATTATTAGCTCCCCACTCACTTTTGATCATCCTTCATTCATTTCTTCTCAATTTTCATCTATTCCATTCTCATTTCAACAAATAAAACAAGTTCCTTAGACTGAATGAAAAATGTTAACTTGTGTACCAAGGTCTAAGCAAACTAATAACGATCATGACGAATCGAAACGTAATGATGATGGCACAACCAACAAAAAGCCTATTAAAAGAATCGGCTCCCAGGTACGTACTTGTTACATAATTCAGCATGTGTACGTATGTTAGATATATGTACTGCATAGGATTATATATTGTATATTATTATGCAGTACATATGTCTAATATATGTCTCAATATTAAGGATGAAATTTATTAGATAGTAAATTCATAGTTTTGCATATATGTTTGATGTTTCAATATTTACGATGCATTTTATCAGTTGTTAGTTTGTTACTAGTATTTTTCTAACGCGAAAAATATTATTTTTTAACTCATTTATTATATATTTTTCCTATAGGTTAAGGAAATGGCGCGAAAAGCGTCAGGAGCATATCGTAGTTGCGCTCCATGTACACCAACAACTACGATAACTCCACAACAACGCTTACAAAAAAGTAACGACACAGAATCCGAATCCCCTATGTCGGTATCCGAGAAATTTCGTTGGTCATATAGGCGTTCCGGGAGTAAAAACTCGAGCTCGGGGAGAGTATGGGGCAAGGAAATGGAAGCGCGGTTAAAAGGAATATCCGTGGGAAGTGATGTGGCGGTGACGGAGATGTTATCAGCCTCGGCTAGTGGCCGAAAATATGATCCGATAGTATTGATGGAAGAAGTCGAACCAAAAGAGTGGGTTGCTCAAGTTGAACCGGGTGTTCTTATTACTTTTATTTCGTTACCGACCGGTGGTAATGATCTTAAACAAATCCGGTTCAGGTAATTAATTTTAACAGTCTTTGTTAAACTTTATTACTACTTTTTAATATCCTTTAGGAAAAGTTATGACCATGTTGCATGCAAGAAAATTTGATTACGGTATGTTTGAATCATTTGCATGTTAGTTTTAAGCACTAGTAGTTAGCATTAGTTCCAAACAGGAAGTGTATTAGCGTTTTAAATAAAAGCATTTACACAAATCTATCCCGTACCTTGCTTTGACAGGATTGGGTATTGTTGTTGTTTATACAAATCCAAAAGAAACTAAACGCTCGTTGCTAAGCAAATATTATATTATACACGCTAGCTAGAAGGTAAACGGTAAATTGTAAAAATGACGATAGTCTTCTTCCGGTGTCTCTAAGCCGTCCATAATAAAATCGATAGACGAAACAGCCAATAGTAGTCGGTTCTCGTCTATCGATAGATACAAAGGTTGCCAGAAGTTATGTACCCAAAAATTCTGTTACCAAATCTCAATAATGCAAAAAGAGAAAGTTATATATCATACTTTTATTTTATTAGCATTTTTGTTTGATTTTATTCTACTTTTTTCGTGTTATAACTAATTTTCTACGCAATGCTAATTGAATAATAACCATATGAATGTTCATATACTAAATGCTAACTTAAAATAGAAGACACAAATTCATGAAGTCAACATATGATGGCATTGATTGAGACAAAATGTGGTCCATGATTTAGTTTTTGTATGTAGCAAACTAGCAAAGCATTTAAAACTTTTAGTACGAATTTATATAATGACATAAATTTTGTCTATAAAAAGTTGCAATATATTGATTTTCTAACCACCACATTATGGCAGTAATTACATTTTTAAAACTTATGCTTCATTATGCAACTTTTTTGGCCTGTAAATTAGATAAAGATCTACACAATACTTATAAGTAATGTTTAAGAGATAAAGATTTACTTCTACTAATTCTCTCAAATGCACAATTACACTGGCCGGAAGTCCACCTGAAAGCAGTCTTGTTATTGTCGGGTTTATCCTAATAATAGGGTATGTATGTATGTATGGACTTCATACTTTTTTCTATTTAAGCCAATAGCTTTTCACAAATTAGTTGGCCATTTAATAGTTATGATTAGGCCATAACTATTAGCTCCTTTGTTATCAAAGACGTGGATAAGATGAACACATCTTGATCATCTTTTTTGTGTATATTTAAATGTTATTGAGTTGTAATAGTGACAATGACTAAAGTATATACACATTTTTAATCCATTTGGAAAGATGAATATTCTAAAATACTCCACAATAGGTATACCTAACCATTTATATAAAGAGCTATAATCACTACTCAAGTTTGTTAATGATGGTATGGAAAATAATAACTTTTTGCATTATCCTTTGAGAATATTCGAGTTAATGCCCAATAAAAAAATGGCTACCTATTAGTCAATATTGATGTTCTATAAATTATTTGAATTTTAGGTTTAAAAACAATAACAACAACAATACAAACTTATGTCACATCAAGCTATGAAAAGATGTAGACAATCAAACTCGTACATGAGACTTACGATAAGTGTATGTGTAAGTGCTGAGCCTAACGTGTATTGTAGACAATCAAATTTATACATGAGACCTCCGATAAGTGTATGTGTAAGTTGTAAGTGCAAACCTAACGTGTATTGTAGGTTTAAAAAGGACATTAGGAAGAGAAAAAAAAACTTTAGACTTGCTTTTTGGTTGGGTCAAAATGTCTTTTGTGGGGTTGAAAAGTTGCATGCATCATTAGAACATTAAGCAGTCTTATGTTCGGTGAAAGGACATGTTGTTCATTACATATTTTAGTGGTCGTTAGATTGATTTTTCTTACTAATTATGCGCTTTCAACTTATTCCCGTCTCCTACTTGATCGAATCATGAAAAGTGAGTTGCTGATTATGAACTTCGTATTTGTTTAGTAGTTGTAATTTGCACGACAATTAGCCTTTTTTAAATTGATCATTAACCATAATCACAGTTTATTTTAAGCTGTCTACACCTTGAAAAGGACAAGTATTTTAGCTAAACTACAAGCCTAGTCAAATATGATTTGCGCGCGATTAGTGTTGTACGCTGCTTGGGAGTAAAATCTGGACACTGTGCAAAACCTTAGAATTACCCTAATCATATCGTCCTCACCATCATAACATATGCCCCCCGCACAAGAAACTTTTCAACTTTTGTTAGGGTAAAAGCATAGTGTATCAAGAATTTTCTTTTCACTTTATACTGTAAGTACGAAGTTTTACACGAATCCTGTTAACCAAAACAAACAAACATGTATATACAACAACAACAACACCCAATTCCATCAGATCGGGGTATGAGGGAGGTAGGATGTAGACAATCACACCCGGTAGCAGACTAAGGGGTTCACGGAAACCCCATGGATTTTTGCCCTTTGTGTAACTTTTTGTCAAAAGTCCTATTTTTTTGCGAAATGTACATGACCCCTAAATTTTGTGTCACATGTTTTGTCAACTCAATCAAGTGTATTATGGTAAAAAAAATTGTGAAACTGGTCACTTATAGACTTGGGTCCGCTCGTAGTCACACTCCTACCCAAGCGTAGATGAAATGTATCGATAAGACCTATTTAATGGGGCCATATTTAAACTCTTTGTTTTGTTGGTGAAAGCCTTTATACCAGAATGTTGATGCCTTGTCAGAAAATGGAGTCCATCAACTTTTGTAGTACCTTGTCACCTCTTGAGTTTGTCATCTTGTAATATCAAAGATCACAAAGATGAAAACAAGAAAAAATGACTTGATTTGAGGTCCACATTATACTGAACATGATTTGATACTGTTTGAATTATAGGACATACAACTGAGTGCGTGTTCTACAATAGTATCCGTATGCTGGACACATTATTGCTCATAGTTGTCTCTTTTAGGCCGTTAAGGTGATCCTTCTGTCAAAGTTAGCGTCATCGTCCTATCATTGAAAAGGTGAGTTACGAGGATATAACATTATATTTAGAGATGAATTCTTCGGCCTTGCAAGTAAACGGAAAATATATGTTGAACATATTGTGACGACAATTTATTCGGTCAAGGGACACAAAAAGTTGCACATATGATTGTGCATAGAAAGCACTTTTGTTCATTGAAAAGACTAATAAGTGGAAGAATGCCCTTCTAATAATATTTTAGTATGGCCTAAACTACAAGTGACTTTTTGTGTATATCCACTTCAAATGAATAAGAATCATGCCAATAATGTTATGTTATACCAAGGAATGTGTTCATAATAAAACTATACTTCGCCATAATTATGTCATATACCTAACATCAAGCGTTTCTTTTTCAGCCGCGAAATGTTTAACAAATGGCAAGCACAACGATGGTGGCAAGATAACTACGAGAAGGTAATGGAGCTTTACAATGTCAAGAGGTTAAGCCGTCAAGCATTTCCCCTTCCAACAGGCACAAAATCGGAAGATGAACCTACCCTCGAGTCAAAGGTATGTTACTCGTTACCATCTTTTGTGGTATATGGTTTAAATGTCAATAATACAGTTAATTCTTTTATGTAACAGAGCTCGAAAATTGAACCTGTTGAAGACAGTCCTCTAACACCAACTTTAAGTAAGGAAAGACTACCTCACACCGTACATGACCACCAAAATTCAACCGTAACGCCCTCCACCAGTGAAGGTGACTCGTCCGGGCTTACGGCTACCTCAAAAGTATCAAGTATTAATGGCACGAAAATAGAAACATCATCAATGGATGCCTCTACAAGCGCCACCTCACCAAAAGAGGCAGATCGCCCAGAAGAGGCTTCCATTAGTAATGTGAGTGATGCTGATAATGAATGGGTGGAAGAGGATGAACCCGGTGTTTATATTACGATCAGAGTTCTTCCTGATGGATCGAGGGAACTAAGACGTGTCAGATTTAGGTTAGCAACAAATTATATATTTCGCAAATAAATGTGACATAAGATATGTTTATACAAATGTTGTTATGACAGAAATTGATATTCTTATTGTATTGCAGCCGCGAAACTTTTGGAGAGGTACATGCTAGAATTTGGTGGGAAGAGAATCGAGCAAGGATACACAAGCAGTACTTATGATCAAATAAAGACGGGTTATTTGCATAATATACCAAAGTGCCATTTAATTTGTCATGTTTTAGTCATTGTACCATTTTGTATATTAGGTTTACTAAAACGAGGTTTTGTGTCCGGTTTGGGTCATTATTTGCCAAAAACACTTAAAATGGCCCAAACGGGACAAATCATATATTTACGACTCAGATTTCCAATCAAAGTACATCTTGTGTAGAACGGGACATATGAATAAGTAAGTTGGTAGTTTATGCAAATAACCCACTGACATTTCGTCTCGTGGAAAGATTTCAGGCTGCTGCTACATTCTGCGCCTAAATTGCATATATGTTTGCCTTTTTTATGTTCTATTTTTGGTGATTTGGGAGCAAAGAAGAATGTTTCGCAAATTGGTGTAATATAATCGGGTTGATATAGAAGTGAAATTTTGGTATATGCTGTAATTTAAACAAAGGTAAGTTATAAATCTTTTCTTGAAGTCTAAACGCAAGAGAACCTAATACTATCTTCTTTGCAATCTTAAATGGTACAACCAATGAATGACAGAAACTAAAAGCGCTGTGTATAATTCTCATATCTCTATAGTTAATCGAATATACTAATGGCGTTGAGGATAGATTTGTGGAGTGTCGTTACTTCTTTCTTATACTACACAGACAGCCAAAAACTGATCTCCGTTACTCATGTAAAAATTTACCACGTGCTTTTAGTCAGGAGCGGATCTATAAGAGGTTTAGGTTATGCACGTGCATTTCTAAAACTACTATTTGTAATATTTTGTCGTATAAAAAGAAAAAAGACAAAGTAGCTGTAATAACAATATTAGCAATTTAAGGAATCATTAGATAGTAATGTACAATTTGCTATAAATTGATCCTATATGTCAGTTGTAGACAAAATCTCAGATTAAAGTTGGTATCAGTACATCCACAACGACTAAAAGAATATAGGGAATAAAAAGGTAGTCAAATTTGATCATGACAAGCGTGTAGCAGTGGTTGCTGGTGGCGATGCAGAGCCAACGTATCTAATCAAAACTTCTTGAGGGAGTAGATGATACTGGATATCAAGTTGTTCGAATATGTTCTTCAGCTCCAGCACGAGGTTTGATTTTCTGTCACTTATCTCTTGGTGGTTCTGAAAGTTGATCGTATGTGTGACGTAGAGGCTCATTTTCATCTTGTTCACGTTCTCGATCTCCCTAACTCTAACACTGTGATTTGGACGCCATAGTTGTGGTTTGCTTTCTATGTACCTGATAAATCAAATCGCAAATATTACATTAAGAACGTTAATCAAAACTTGTAACTTATTCCTAGCAAGCAAACATTTACAAGTGCTTGTCTGTTTTTAGAAAACCGAGTTTATAGAAAACTTTTAATGCTGATTTTGATATCGTTTTAGCCATAGGGTTATGGACATTTTTGTCTCAGTAAAATGCAATGTTTAGTATTCACACACCGTGGATTATGTCTCCGGTTGATAAGTTAAATGTGATATCCTGCCCTCATTGTCAGTCCCCAAAACATCTACCTTCATTCCTTGTTTCCTACACACAATAAGACACTCTACCCTTTATCAAAACTTAACATATCTAATCCGGAGTAAGAGGATGTTTGTCATTGCTTATTTTAGTGTTTATCTGCTTATTTTATACAGTAGCAAACTAGTAAGTTTGCATGTGTATAGATGAAACTGCTTATTTGCTTATTTTGGAGCAAGTATGCACTTAAACATTAACATGCTGTTGGTTTCTAATATTTTAAGCTAATAGATGAGTGAAAAGAAGCAATCCCAAACACCCCCTAACTGCAATAATTTTAAGTGTGCTTAACCAAAATATGAACCAAATTCGGTTGAATCTAATATAAGAGATCGAGAAGTAGAGTTGACTTACGCTTTAATCTTATCTTTTAGAGCTAAGATCTTCTCGATTGAAGTGGAAACATCAAGGTCGAACTCTATGGAATCACTCATTTCCGGGCTTCGGTTGAAATTGCTAATGGCTTTTGTAGCCAATATTGCATTCGGGTAAAAAATCTTCTCGTTGTCATATCTCAGAAAGACAGTAGTCAATATGTTCACTTCTTCTACGACAAGCTGTAGGTTTATATTCATAAGAATAAGTAACGAGTTAAGAACAAATTGTTGCAATAGTAGATTAGGTCCAGTAATAAGTTACCTGAACACCATCAACCACACAACGGTCACCTACATCAAATGGATGCATTATAAACACGAAGATTATGGCTTCAAATGCTGTCTTAGCAGATGTCCCAAACATGAAGACCCCGAGTAATAACTGTGATGAGATGAAAAGTAATACTTCGGTTGACGCAATTCCCATGAGAAGTAACCAGACGATTAAGAGTACAAATACTGTCAAGCCAGAAACAAGCTTGTTTAGCTCCTCTATCGCTGTCTTTGTGTCATTCAAAGATAGCGCCAAATATTTACGCTCCTTATACACATTCACCTAGACACAAAGATTAATAAAACTTATATTTGATCTAAAAAAGCAAGGATTTATTTAACTTATGAATGAAAAAACCGAAAAAGGACAGAGTAATTAGTAATTACCACCCAGTTATTAAACGACTTCTTTTTAATCTTTCCAGTTTCGACTGCTCCTTCGAACAATGGAAGCACTTTCTTCACATCATCTCTGGTCATAAAACGTAAAAGATCATTCTCTTCGATGTACCTAGTTTGATATGACAAGAATTAAGCACAATGGACTGAAATATTATAAAGTGCTTATCTGCTTTGAAAATAAGCATGTAGCAACCTGCTTGCTTTTAAGTGCTTATCTATTCTAATATAAGCACATAAGCAGTTTTCGACTGAGTGTTTGGGATTTCTTATATAAACATATATAAGCAATCCCAAACGCTCCTTAAGAAATAGAAATTTATACGACAAATCTTACTTTCTGTGTTTAGCTACATTTAGAAATATAGCACGACCAGCGTTTTGAGCTTCCCATTCACAAGTAATATTTCCTTCCTTTTGTTCATATTGCTCCTCATTGTCTTCAGTTTCATCAAGCGCCTTAGTAAGCGTAGAAAATCCCGACTTTCTCACAACTTTTATTAACCCTTTCATTGTCCAAGCCGACACCTTTTCTTTCTTCATCTTTTGAAGCTTTTTTACGTCAACAACCTTTTCCTTCTTTTGTGTTCCCGCTTCACTTCTAAAACTTAACTGTCTACTTGGTATACTTTCGGAATCCTCCCTCAAAGGAGGCCCCGAAAGCGTCTGAAGTACATACTGATGGAAGATGTTTTCTTGAATCCTATCAAAGAATAACTTAACATGAAATGAAGAAGCCAAGATCTTTACTAATAGCGTTTTGATGACCCAAGCACCAGAACCAACAAGTGTCGAGGCGATCCCTCTAGTGATGTAATTCAATACCTTGGACGTATTTCTTGACCTACGGACACCGTGGTTGATTAATAGGCCCCATGATAGTAGAATTAAGCCTAACCATATACAAACCCTAACGCTCTTTTGCAAACTATAAACAAAGTACAAAACTTTCTTTTTAAGCAAATACTCTTTCTCGATCAGGAAAACTATAGTAGTTGTAAACCACTCCGAAAACAAACGACCACAGAATATCGCTAAAACTAGGACACACCATTTCCATAATTCTAAACTCCATATATCACTATTCACAAGTTTATCCACTGTTAAGCTTAGAACTAAAACCACCGATACGCAGACAAATATACTAAACTCAATAAAAAACAAAACCTTTTTTTTCTTAGACCTTTTTACGGTCTGCTTAGCTTGAAGAAGGTTTGTATAGTATACGTCATCATCGTCATCCTCTTCTGTTTTTGTCGTTGTAGGTGTTATTGGAGTGGATACTATAGGAGTTTTAGTCTCTTGAGAAGGCGAACCACTTTTTAGTTTATCATTCTCCATTTTCCAGTTGCTCGGAATTGCTGGCTCAATGAGTCTTGACTTTGGCTTAGGGTATGGAGAACTTGCCAATGATTTTTTTCCACTGTCATCCTCGGCCTTCAGGGCCGCAACTGGATTAGCCTCTGGTATCTCTAGAGTCGAAGAGCCCGTAAATGAGGGAACTTTTTTCCTTGATCTAAGACCGGAGTCTAGATTCACTGGAGCAGCCTGTAGCATAGTAGCTGGTAAAGCAGGTGGTGGATCAATTTGAGGAAAGTTCTTAAACGAGTACGAGCCAGATTCTTGCTTCTCAATGCCCTCAGCCGCAACCTCAACTTTTCCATTTCCATTTGGATCATTAGTATTCGAGGTTTGTTCAGGACTCGATATCTCTACTACGACTTCATGATCACCATCCAACTGTTTTTCCATGAACTATCTATTCTTACAGCGCGTAAAACTCGACTTCAAAAGCAAATATTTTTGTAAATTGAATTATACTAGTATCTTTTTTTCTTTTTCTTTTGTGATTTTGATTATCTATGAACATAACATAATATTCATACAATTAAGACACACAAGATAAAGACAAAGTCAATGGTATTATAATGACACTGACACAAGTTGTTGCATAGGACTAATGGTATAAGAATATTGAGAGCAGCCATTCATGAAGTCTTTTCAACTAATCAATTATATGGAGGACATTTTATATATATTTATCTAAATCTGTGGATTGAGAAATTTTAAAAATTATTTCTTGGCATTGTATGAAAAAAACATGAAATAATTGTGCAACTTGTAGTTTTTGAAAGATTTGTCTTGAGAAAGTTAGGTAGGTACATTGCACAAATAGTTGTCAACTTTGACCATGTTTTGCTAGGATTAATGATTAATTATCATATGAAATGCAATCTAAACATGGTGTTTACATAAGTTAAGAGTTTTAGAATAACATTCTTGAAATCGTGCCGAATGATCCATGAAGCAAAGGTTACTCCTTCCCCGAGGAAAATTAAAATGAAAATACGTTAAGATGGAATAGTATTCATCGTTAACTGAAATCCAACGCAGGAGTAGTTTCTTAGCGTGATTAATAGTGAGACTTTCGCCGTTGATATGGATTCATTAAATTATCTTTAAGGTGGAGATCATTACTATGGTTGGTATAGGCATGTTATGCCAGCCTGTTAGTATTGCTTCATGTAATGTTGTTTATGATTGTAATAATATATGTTAACCTTTCTCCCAAAAAAAAAAAAAAAAAACGCACACACACTCTTGTTAAGCACGAGATGATCAACTCGATACTATTCATTTTGTATCAGTATGCGAGACTAAGCTACAAACATATGTGTTTGTCGATCATTGACTACACATATAATTCCTATGGAGTATTAAGCACAAGATGATCTAGTTTCATTTATATCTTAAAAGTAGTTTCATTTTCATTGTCAAATTGATATCTTTGTCGTGTTTTTTTTCCTTTCCTAAGCTTACAAAATTACGAATAAACATTCTAAGTTGAGCCAGAGGCCCAGAAATGGAATGGGCTAACTAGTGACCCAAATTATTTAAATCATAGATAAGCCCATGGATCATAACTCAGAGGCCTTTTAGTCTGGTTGGGTTAAAACAAAATCTATATGTTTTTTAGTCACAGGTTCCATTTAGTCATTTACTAGGAAATAGTTGGTGATTAGTTTCAGTTGGAAAAGTGAAAAATTAAGATGTAATTGTTGAACATGTCAAATGAATAAAAATCATGTGTTTTTTTTATATGCTTACAAATGCACGTTTTGATGTTGATCGAGTTGGACCGCATCGAATAGTTATCTGTTTTCACTATACTTTTTCTCACATTGGGTTTAAGGATAATCAGGCTCGAACTGAAGACTTCCACCACGTCAAGGTTTACTCAACTCATCCACCCACTCATATTGTCACAATTCATAAGTTTATAAGGTACATCTCATGAGTAATAGTTGTCAACATTGGTTAGCTGGAGATCAAGTGTCAAAATTGACCATGTTTTGCTAGGATTGATTATTATGTAAATGCAATCTAAACATGGTGTTTACTTAAGTTTGGAGTTTTAGTACCTCCGCATATACGCGGCAGAACGAAATCTGCAAGTTTTAGTTGTCCTCGAGGTCCTATCAAGAGATTATTTGGTTTCATATCCGTGCCAAAATAAGTTTGAGGAAATTAAGAAAGCAAATTGTCAAGTGGGATTGTTAAAGAAACTAATTCAAACCCGCCAAAAAAGTGCCTTATGGCAAATAGCAAGTCCTTTCAGTGTCATAACATCCCTGCTGCTAACCGCAGGGAGTTATCTGCTGCTACAATGCAAAAATCGTCCCTGATTGTACACAATGGTCTCTGATAACATCCCTGATGTACACAAATGGTCCCTCAATCAAAAACAAAATGCAAGATCAGCTTCAAGATCAATTTCCAAGAACTCAAAAACAAAATGCAAGTTCCCGAATTTTCTTTATCGCAACAATTTGTCCTCTTTGTCCCATAAACCAATAAGTATTATACAACAGAACATATGAGAAATTTCTTAACTACTTAAGGAAAAAGTTAAGTCATATTCAACAAAGCTTTAGTATGACTGTCGTATCAAAGTTGTTTGGAGTGTTTTTCTAAAAAAGAAGTATAATTCAAGACTGAGGGTGCGCTTGGTTCAAAATGGGGAATGGAAAGGGAAAGACAAAGGGAATGCAAATGAATGGAATTGAGATTATCATTATCTTTGATAGTACTTGGTTTAAGAAAAACACATTTACCTCCAAGGTTGTGGTGGTGGCGGCGGCTGGTGGTAGTGGTGGCTGCTGCTACTGGTGGTGGTGGTAGCTGCTGGTGGTGGTGGTTGCTGGTGGTGATGGTGGTGGCTAGTGGTGGTGGTGGCTGCTAATGGTGGTGGTTGGTGGTAGTGGTGATGGCTGCTGGTGCTAGGGGTGTAAACGAGCCGAGACAACTCGCGAGCAACTCGAGATCGACTCGAAAAATACTCGATTCGACTCGATTTTAAACGAGCCGAGACAACTCGCGAGCTACTCGACTCGACTCGATTACACATTTACACCCCAATATATATATATATATATATATATATATATATATATATATATATATATATATATATATATATATATATATATATATATATATATACATATACATATACATATATACATATACATATATATATATACATATATATATATATATATATATATATATATATATATATATATATATATATAGTGGTGTAATCGAGCCGAGACAACTCGCGAACAACTCGAGATCGACTCGAAAAATACTCGACTCGACTCGATTTTAAACGAGCCGAGCTCGAGCATGTCAATACTCGACTCGACTCGGCTCGATTACACCCCTAGCTGGTGCTGGTGGGTAATCAATACCATACCTCTTAATTTACTGGGTAATGCCAATTACCCAATACTAAACAATGATTGCATTCCCTAATCATAACCAAACATGTTTAATTATTACTTTTCTCATTCCCCACCCCATTACCCCCAACCAAGCACCCCCTGGAATATAATGGAATATAATGTTATTGCTGTGGATTCAAAAGTTTACAATTTTTTTTTTTTTTTTTTTTTATTGCTGTGAATATAATGTGTTTTTTATGACATTGCAGCCTGCAAAAGGGGTGTTTGGTTCCTGACTTAATACTGCAGCAAGGGGTGTTTGGTTGCTGCAGCAGGGGCATTTGGTACTGAGTTTACAATTGCAGTCTAACTGAGATTTCATCAAAAATATTAGGTGTTCGCAATTAACTCAGAGTCAAACACATCTATCTTGAGTTTAGTCACTTGTGTTGTATGTTGTTTAAAATGTTTAAACTGTTATATGTTTGGAACATATCATTTATGATACTATTAAACATTGATTTGAATATTATCTATGTTGTTGTGTTCCATGGTTTGTGCTCTTTTTTTTCAGCTAATGTTAAATGCTTTGATGGTATTTTTTTCCCTGGAGCATTTTAACAATAGTATTGTCCGGCCCTTTTTACTTTTATTCATGGTATCAAAGAGTCGCAATTGGCCCCTGATCATTATATGAGTGTGAACAAGATCATTATATGAGTGTGAACAAAGTAAGATGATCATGTTGTTATGTTTGTCATATATAATCTCGATGTTTTACTTTTTGAGACTGATGAAATAGGCCTATGTAACATTCTTTTGTTGAATCCATTATCAATACATAAGAATCAATTTTTTGTTGATATGTTGAACAATACGAGGATGATGATACATATATTCCTTACAATATTTATATTTTTTAAAAAATTGAATGCGTATTCGTATGGTATTTTGATGTTTTATTTTATTAATATACTATTATTTGAAATAAACCGATAGAGTTAGCCCGCCCATCGGGCGGGTCTTGAAGCTAGTATATATATATATATAGTGGTGTAATCGAGCCGAGACAACTCGCGAACAACTCGAGATCGACTCGAAAAATACTCGACTCGACTCGATTTTAAACGAGCCGAGCTCGAGCATGTCAATACTCGACTCGACTCGGCTCGATTACACCCCTAGCTGGTGCTGGTGGGTAATCAATATCATACCTCTTAATTTACTGGGTAATGCCAATTACCCAATACTAAACAATGATTGCATTCCCTAATCATAACCAAACATGTTTAATTATTACTTTTCTCATTCCCCACCCCATTACCCCCAACCAAGCACCCCCTGGAATATAATGGAATATAATGTTATTGCTGTGGATTCAAAAGTTTACAATTTTTTTTTTTTTTTTTTTTTTTTTTTTGCAATCAACTTTACACATATTTGCGAGCATGTACAAATCGAAACAAACGCAAACGTTAAATTTCAGATTACACAGCCAATATCACAACCACAAACACATGTCATTTACAGATCACACAAGTCTCTCTGTTTTTGTTTTTGTTTTTTTTCTGTTTGTTTGTTTTTTTTTTTTTTTTTTTTTTACCAAAAACAAACATAAATAATGGAAAGGTCAAAGTTTTATAAAATTGCAAATTCAGCACTATAATTAAGATAAGAATGATCCATTAAATAACTCATTGTTTTTACATGTCAACTAAAAGAATGATTGTTTTCCTGCAAACTAAAAGCTCTTAACTACTAGTATCTCAAAGCAATCAACAAACAAAGTCACCGAGAGATTGGCCAATCTCGATTAAATAACAACAAACGACTCTCAATTGTTATTTAATCGAGAACGAGCTACTCTTGCTTGTTTCGGAGCATTTGGAGCTTCAAACTCTTGACACGGGATCTTTTTCGGTGTAAGATAATCAAAGTGCACCTTCTTGGCAATCATAGCCTGCAAAATTTCACATATTAGAAACAATTCATAGACAAGAAAGTCGACAAATAGCGAATATATACTTACAGCTTCTCTAATCGTTTTCGACGCAAGAAACAATCTGTTGAGATCAACGTGGTCTACACCACATAGAACCTTAATCTGCAAAAACAAACAAACAAGCATTAATATATGAAGAACAGATAAATACATTCCACAAATTTATTAAAAAACTTTAACTTACAAGTAGATCCTGAGGCAGAGCTTCGATCGAAACCATATCTTAACTGTTTGGAATATTGAAGATCGAACAAGAAGAATACAATTCACCCACCTTTTAATCTTTTATATTTATAGCTAAACCGATTAGGAAAATAAGGAAGTTTTTTTTTAGGCGGTAAATTAATATGGAAAGATAATTTTTTTGAAAGGACCCTTGTGGCCCAAATAATACTTTCTAGCCCAATAATATTGTTCTATAAGTGGCCCAGAAGGGACTGATAGCTCAATCTCAAAGGCCCAAATATTTTGAGTATCAGCCCATGACTCATAGCCCAAAGGCCTTTATATCCGGTTGGGTTTAAAAATAATCTATATGTTTTTATTATTTAGGCCCCATTTAGCTATTTGCTAAGAAATGGTTGATGATTTATTTATCAAGTAAAGATTAAATTGTAATAAGGTTCAAAAATGTAGAACATGTTAATTGAGTCGAAAATCACGTTAATCGTTTTGAAACGCTTACAAAAGCACGTTCGAGGTTGATCAAGTTGGCCCGTATAAAATAGTTTTAACTTCCCTTGTTATAATTTTTGATGCATACTTTAAGTGAAGTAAATATACAATATGGCATCCTTGTATAGTTGTATGTCAAAAGAGGCAGCCTAGCTACATGGGTGGAGTGGTTGTCTTGTGAACACTTGAACCATGTTGTATGCCACAATACTTTTGGTTGGAGTCTATGTAGATAAATATATCATGCTTATTATACCTTTCTAGTTTATACCACTCCACTTCATGATAGATTTTGTACTTGCCTAGTAATGGCACTTGCTGGCATCTACAAAGGCACCATTGCAAAAATGCACCCTTTTTACTACTTTATCATAAATAGACTTTAACAAATATGTGACCCACACTTTATAGTACAATATGCTATATCAATCATAATTTGCAAGATTTTTTCTTAACCTAAAAGTTAAGAGTTGATTATAATCAATTGCTTTCTTTTTAACCTACAATCATAATTTGTGGGGAGATGTATATAATAAATGTTATTTTACTGTAAATAAACAGTAAAATATATGAGTTGATTATAATCAATTGCTTTCTTTTTAACCTACAATCTTAATTTGTGGAGATTTATATAATAACATTTATCAAATGTTATTTTTACTGTAAATGAGCAGTAAAATGCATTTTTGTAAAACTAATCTTTTACCCTTTGAGTTTTATATTTTCACAAAAAGTTTTGTAATATAAAAAAGTTAACCGCAAACCTTATTAGACTTTATATTTGAACTTCTTTTACACCATTTTTCTTTTTATTACTCTATTGATACATTTCATTGTAAAAAGATAATTAAACATTATCCGATAGCTAAAAAATGAAAATATCTTCACCTGCTGCAACGCGCGGACGAATATTTCTTGTTCAGTAATCATTTACAACTTTTTCATACAATACAATAAGAAGTGAAAAAGTTACAAGCAATTTTGGAAACTTGATGGCTGAATTGGATGAGTCTAAATTCACATATAGCTAATTAATCTAGTTATCATTTTACTAAACACGGCTCGTAAATTTATATACTTATATGTAAAATACTACATTGTATCTAATACAACTACATTGATTCGGATCGAGTCTTCCCAGGAATCATACCTCATCCTTGATCGTAAATCGTCACTCAGTTGAACGTCATATCGAACACGATCCATTCACTCTAGTTCAAGTCCCTTCTTCTAATGTCATTTGTCTTTGTTTATACAATTGTAATGTTGGAACATCACCATGTATTAATATTTACTTGAGCTAGGAAACATTAAAGAATAAGGAATAGTAGTTTAAATAGTGCCAGCAGTTTTTGTCTCTCGACAATTTCATCTTTTGATGTTATTGCTCAGAAATAACACCCCCACGCTTCTTATAAAATGTCTCATACAGTCATACTTAACACTTATATATATCTCTCCCCTTCACACTCCCCATAATCGAAGCCGCATCATTTGGCTTTTTTATACCTCTCCTACACATATAACCAGACACTCGTCATATCAGTATCACATCAGTTCAGTAAAAAACCAACACATGAATATACCCGAAAGAAATTCTTATAGGAATGCGTATCAACTACCACCACCTCACAGGAGGAAAACTCCGTCGTTTTCCTCCTCTCTCCTCGACTCTATTCTTCGATCCATCGACGAAACTAACGAGCATGTCTCGCAACAACAAGTTCACGCTCACGACCACGACCACGATCACGACCTTACTTTTGCTTATGAGCCAAAAGTAATGAGCAAAATTAATGTGAAAAAATCACATGCGATAAATGAAGGTGTTGAGCAACAAATTCCGAGCCTCCGTAGAGCGATCATGATTGATCAATGGATGGAGACTCAGAATAACAGTAACAATAACAGTAACAATATTAGTTACTGTAATGGTAACAGTCAGAGTACTCACTCTGACTGTTACGTTTCTAGAAAAAGTACTAGAAAGTGTAGTTCAGATTCAATTAGTAGCGGAACGACGTTTACAACGTCGTCCGCTGCATCTGAACAGACGGAAACCCCGTCAACTTATAGATCCTTACCAAACTCCTTCACAATATCGCGAAAAACTGCTGAAGCAGTTTTTCGCGATGACACGCAAAAAGCTAACTCGAAACGTGAAGGAAAGTTTATGAAGTTAACTAAACTTCGAGCCATGAAAATATATGGCGATTTGAAAAAAGTAAAACAGCCAATTTCACCAGGGAGTCGAATTTCGACGTTCTTATACTCACTTTTCGCCTCTTCTAAGAAGGCGAAAATCGAGGAATCTATACAGAATTTTCGAACGCTAAAAAAGTCACGTTCGATAAAACAAGACACGACTATGTCGTGTACCTCGTTTTCTAGGTCATGTATGAGTAAAAAACAACATAGTAACGGTGTGAAAAGGTCTGTTAGATTTTATCCAGAAACCGAAACTGTTGATGTTATGGGTCGAAAATCGAGTACTGAACGTGACGAAAAATACGAAAGACGATGGTTTACGGAGAAGAGTTACGTGAGAAACTATAGGAATTTCGTGGTTGAAGACGATATCGAAGACGAAAATGAAGATGAAGATGATTTGTTTGAGCTTGAAATTGTTGGTGGTGTAACTTATGGACAAGAATTACCTGTGTTTGAGACTACAGATTTGAGAAAAATTAGGATTTGAAATTTATGTTAGCTAGCTATATTTAATGAATCCTTTGATGTTATAAATAAATATTGTTGTTTCTTTTGTGTGATTAATTATTTCATCTCTTTAGGTATGAAATTTGTTGCTATTTTGTTAAGATCATGATTTGTTATTCACCCAGGTCGATGGTTTATACTTCGATGTTAGGTGTGTATATTTGGGGTGGTCAGACAAAGGTCGGAAACTGTCTTGAGATTAACTCGGTGAGATCGTGTACATTTAAGTAAAAAAATGCTTATCTTTCCGGGTAATCTGAACATGAAAAACCTTATTTGTTTACCCATTTTGTATGATTTATTCTTCATAGTCGCAGTCGTCGTGAGATGTGTTTAACATCATGTTTAGAAGTGATTAAATCAATAGGATTAGTACATTTTCTATGTTTTGGTTATATTGAACTTGTATTAAGTATTTAGATGTCAAATAATTAGTTTAGAAGCAGCTACGTACGTGAACTTCTTTTGATTATTTGTTAGTATCCGCGTACTTATATGCCGCATGATTGATATCCCGTGCATGTCTCAAAATGACTTGAACCTACAACTTTTTGGTCGATCCGGTATACGACAAAAACTTTGGTTCCGAAATTGTTTAACAATCAAACAAATAATTTTTTGAGTCTCATAGCTTCAAAACTCAGTGACTGATTTCTACAAAAGCATGTAATTATGGAAGGGGTAAAAAAAGTTACCCCGTGTGCTTAATCATTTTAATTAAATAACGACATAATTATCTATACCGACGTGTTAAATGATTATGGGTGAACGAGAATGCTACTATTTTTGAAATTGAGTACTTTTAATAATATTTATCCATTATTTTATTAAAAGCATAATAATTACCTTAAAGCATATAGTAAATTAGTAACAGATTTGGTTGATTTGTTTCTAAGCAACCATTGTTTATTTTAAACGTACACATTTTATAATATAAAGGTTTCTAAAAAAAAAAAAAAACGTGTTTAGTTGTAGAAAAGTTTTATTAATTTTCTTTTTTTAGTTTTTTTAGAACGGAGTAACTCTTCTTATTTTAGAAAACCTTTTGAAAATTAGAGAACTCTAAATTCAAGTTATTTAACTCATAAATAACAAAAAATTGATTTTTTGTTCTCAGTAGAGAAATTTCAAAAAATATCCATTTTAAACACGTTTTCTGTTTTCTGTATGTTTTTATAAAACTTTTACGTGAACACTCATCTCTAAAAGGAAGTTGTGAATGTCTCACTCATTCACAACTACTAACGCATTATACCATTGTTCATATCGCAACAACGCAAAACATGTTTTTCTTGCGTGTACTTTTTTAGAGTGTGCATATGAATCGGGACATTTTGGACCGCGATGGTGATCGCTATCGCTAATCTTTCGGCGGGAATGGATACCTAAATATGGACAAACTAACAAGCTTTATTTGAAAAGGAAGTAACATTTTAAGATTGAGATATATAAATACATACAAATAGAACAAACACTAAAAGTTCAATTTGATTTTTCTTTGGAAAATTTTGGACAAGGGTCCAATGAGAAGAATCTTGCACAAGTCAAATAAAAGCATAAGGATACATGATGGCGCACATGCAAAACTCTTACTTTTGCACCTAATCAATTCTAAAGTAGATTTTTTAACTTTTGCACTCATTGTGCATCAATATAACATACACATTTCTTTGCTTTTTTTGCTTTTTAACATCATGTTTCTTTAATTTGTCAAATCAAATCCACCATCCTATAAAGTTTAACCTTACTTTTGTGTTTTCCATGGCCAAACATACATGTCTTTTATGCTGAAAATGAATTTTTGACTGTTTTGATTTGTTGTTTTTAACTTGTAGTACACCATGTACCAATATTCTTGATGGGGTTTTATTATAGTCATTCATATACCAACTTGACTTTTTGGGCTAAACAATAAACATACATGTGTGAAACTCGAACATTTAATATCTTATTAATGGTTATTAATAATTGTCTTACTATATTAAGGTTTTATTTGTTATTTTTTATTATTTTTCTAATGTCTTACTAGTTGTTAGGGATTCATGTCCAGCAGTACATCAAATTGGGCAGTATGCTGACCTTGAAACCCGCTTGATCCTCTTTTATCGCTTGAAGAGGTAAAAATCCCGGGTGAGCTGGAATTTGAGACCTCCCCTAGCCAAACTTCCCCTCCCCAAAGCATCTTAAGGATGTAGAGAAAAAAACCTGATGGGAACGCTGAGATAACGATGATAAATGCAGTCTTAGTGTCTCCTTATTACATCCGGCCTTAACTGAATACTTTAATTCGCTACTTTAAGATACAAAAATAGTTTGTAGGTATGATGGGCCAACACTAATCTATGCCGACTACTTAACAATAATCACAGCATATTATGGCATATACGTACGGGAAAAAGTATAGAATAGACTTGTGTATGGGTCATACTCGATATCATTAAAGTTAGAATCATTATCATCTAGAAACAAATGATTTTAACCTAACGTTTGCTAAAGTTTCTTCTATTTTATTGGCACATACTAAAAACGATAAACTCGAAAAGGTTATGTAAGGGAGGCTCTAATTCTTCTTTTAGTATAAAACTCACTAAGTACATATTAATTAATTTAATGCATATGATAATAAGTTGAGAATGATTCTTATTGTTGAATAATGATAAGTTAAAAGGTAAACCATTTAGTATTGAAACTTAAAATATCTAGAGAAAATTTTGTTATTTACACTAGCGATAGAGCTCTTAGCTAGAGTATACTATGTATACTCTTTCTAAAAAGTACTATATCTCGTATACTCTTTCTAAAAATTATTTACCATTTTTCCGTTCCCACTTTAGTTTAAACACTAGAAGCTAATTAATTCAAATAAGTTCATCACACATATTTAACACTACACCTATCATATGTATAAACACACTAGGTAGTTTGAGCTCGCCCGTTAAGGCGAGTATCAATTCATATATATTTTTGTAATCAAATATATATATAAATAGAATATAAATATTGCAAAATATACAAAAGTAAGTATCATAGATGAACCTTTACCCGAGCGTTGTAGCGGGTGTTTTTGAACATCATCAAGGATGTTTATATATACGAGTAAATATTTATTGATTTAGAGGCAATTGTGTATTGTTTATAAGATTAAAAAGGTGTTTTGAAAATTACAAAAGAAGACAAAATTGCTACTGTAATGAATAGTAGCATTCAAAATCTCACATGAACATGCATGAAATAATGGGCTAACATTTTTCAAATAATTATGACTCATTCTATCTTTCATTCAATTATTAGATTCAGCTAAATTACAACTTGTTTGTGAAGACCATCTTCTTGCATATAAGTTCAAAAATTGTCTAGAAAAAATAAGCAAAATATATCAAAACAGACCCCACAATATGAATTCATGTATGGCACCAACCTATCCAAAATCCATGGTTGAAACATTAACATAGCCCAGGATCATTAATACTTGTCTTGCATCCCCCAAAATACCAGCTATGCATGTTTTAGCTCTATATATAATTTGCAAGTGTCAAAACATGATTAAACTCTATATCTCAATCAATAACTAATAATTGCATTTAATTATTTGTGAAAATGTTGGAAATAATTCAGCTACAAATAATGGAACAAGCTTAAAAATGTTAAACTAGGCATTTAGCTTTTACCAAAACTTGTATATAAATCTTTAACCACCGTCAAATGGTTAAGTACCAGGTTCAAAACTCACTAGATACATATTTAGAGGTGGCCAGAAAAAGTCATATACCTTGATTATGCCACATTCATCTAAGTCAAAGACTCGATCTTTTTCAGATAATTTCAAGTGAGAAAACCTAGTCATTTGTATATATATGAATCTAAATTAGTTAGAAGGTATAATAAAATACAAGACAGGATCCCATCCATAGAATTGCAAGCAGGATACAGTTTGATACAAGGAACATAAATAGCTCACATGTCTGTTGGTTAAGCCACATTATAAAACCTTATCAGATACTCACCATGCCACCTTCTATGCATGTAGGAACTATAAACATATAATTTATGAGTTTATAACCATAATGCCAGTTATTATATACTTGCAGTATAAACTATTAGTAACATCATACGGATTGTCAGTTGGTCGTTAAGTGTTTTAGGACAAGGAGAATAACTTTTGATCCAGGCACGTAATTTTAATAATAACCGCCATTGTGGCGTTGTGTCAGTGATATCATTTCTCACCGTAAATGTTGAGTTAACAAGGTAAGTAAGACTCTTGTTAAAATGGGTTATGGGTACAATCTCAACTCGATTTTGACTAGATTCATATCTTTATTGTGTGAGGCTTAAGCCTTTATGAAAATATCAAGTGACGCATGTAAAAAATGCACGGGATCAAGGTTCCTCTGCCGATCTAAACCTTTTTATAAAAATCTGATAAAAGCTAGTGTAAAGGGATCTCGAATGCAAGCTTGAAAATGACTTTTTCTCATCAAATTAGGCAAAAGATTTGATGAGAGTAGGGATGGCGCTCCGATTCGATCGGATATAGATCGGGCGAAGTCATATTTATATCTATATTCATATAATTTTGCATTGTCCATATCTATATCCATATCCATATCCATTTAACTTTGACATATTTATCTATATCCATATTTAATGGATGAAGTTGGTAAATGGACATTTCAATCATTTAAAACTTCTCAATTTTAATCGAAATAAAATTATATATATTATTAAATGGCAAAGGATACGGTGCCGCTTTTGTCCTCATTTTCCCGCCAAAATTGAGGCCCAGCTTCTTAGCCCTTTGTGCGTGGCCCATTCCCTCCCAGTCCAGTCCGGCTAAGTTTTATGATAAACCTATCTTTTACTTATCCGCAGCTTTCATACAGACACCCAGAACTTTTCACATACACCGACTCATATCATAGATGCAGAAAGAGCCAGAAAAAGCCCCAAATCAAATCATGTGATTTTTTGTATGTTAGTCCATGATCAATATTGATGGATTCAAGCTCTATCGAAAACCTTATTACATGGACAAACATCCAGTTGATGATCGAAGGATGGAATTTCGCAACGGTAAGTTAGGGAGGTTCAAGGATGAGAACGGCTGCTATTCGTGAGGTTTGTTGATTCTTTAATAAGTAATCTTTTTAAAATATTTATTGGGTATGTGGTTCAAAACAATTAGGGCTTCGTATAAATTTAGGGGTTTTTGTGAATGAGTTATAAAAATTAGGGTTTCATTTAAATTTAAAGGTTTTCATGAAATTAGGGATCTTTGGATGTAGCTGCTATTTACCCTTACAACAATATGTGTACGCTTCTTTTGTTCTGATATAAATCCTAATTAAGCCTTGACTAAATAAGTTATGATCTAGAAGCGTTATAGGTCTTTAGTTAGGGATTCTGTTTGAAAGAGCCGTACGATATGCTAACAATACAAAAGGATAAAAGCAAGGGGTCACTAGCCACAAAACACGTTAATTTATACTTTTATTGTTAGTACCTTAATATTCGGTTTTGTTTCAGCCGCTGATGCACTTTACTATGCTTATTTGCAGAACGGATGTGACTATGGAAATGGTCAATATCGAAGTTTTGCAAATCCAGCTCTAAACTCTTTGATCTAAAACTTTACAACTTTGGTTTATGTTGTCGGTGTCGAAAGTTTATATGCTTTTTAGCACTAAAATCAGTCTTATATGCATTTGTTTTCCAACTGTGCTACGGCACCACAAATCGAAAAAAGGTGAAATTATCTAACCTATTTGAAGTTTATAAACCGTGATTATGGATATTCATATGAGTACATTTTAGAGCTTTTTTTAGTGAAGATTTTTTTAAAGATATTTCGCATAAATGTGTAAAACAACGATTTTTATAAAAGGTAGACAGGCACATTCCACGGTCCAGGAAAACTGACGCTATTAGTTCCTGTGTGGCAGGTGGTCTTTTACAAACGAGCAAAATCTGGTACAGTGTTACCTTGCTTGCTGCTGTAAAGGACTGCAGGTTTGGCGCGATTTGTATATTTTTTTACCTGTGTACTTTGCCACATTTAATCCATAGAGCGTGAATAAATTTTCTACATTTGGACTTCCGTGCTAACAGTATTTTATTTATGCTTTTTCAGCTTATGAAGTGCAAACATGTGACGGCTACCCTTTCATGGGAACCCAGTGCTGGCGGCTTTCAAAATATACAGCGGTACTTACTCCTCCAAGAAAATATACGTAAGACGTGATATAAATTGTAGCGAATATCGATGACTTTCTACTGCAGTAAATGTAGCATAAAACCCGAATACGTTTTTAGATCAAAGCAGTAAATAACAGGCTACCAAAACACACCGACAATTTTCTATGGTAAATAAGTAAATGTAGCGACACAAAACGTTGTGTGTTTTTGTTCCTAAAGATATAGATATATAATTGCTATTAGTGGGCTGTTATTGTATAACCTCACTTATAGTGTGTTAGGAATTAAATAAGCACAAGAATCAGAAGATTCAGCATAAAGGTTTAATGGAAATACGACAAGTATGATTCTGCTGATAAAGCACAAAGCGAGTTTCCACTGAAGGAGATTCTGCTGAAGACTATTTCCACTGAAGGTAATTCTACTGCTGAATCCTACTGCTGATGAATACTGCTGCTTGAGTCTGCTGCTGCTATGACTCTGCAGCTATGACTCATAACAAACAGCTGTGTCGATAAGAATGACTTATTCAACTTGCATAATAAGATAATATCTTAGTTCTAGACATCAAATTGAACACTCCAAGTGAGTTGTTTATCCTAGATACATGATGTATCTTGTATGACTAAGCTAGAATAGTGATTAGTCATAAGCTAGTTATTTGTTGAGTCATATAGTTTGTAAAAGATATTTCCTTGGACTATAAAAGGAAAATCTTAGATATGTAGATAAAAGAAACAATGCCATACACAACTCTCATATACAGACAATAGAAAAACATAAGATTCAAGGTCTTTGTAACCCTAGTGATAAGCTAAAGATCACTCGTATTATTTTCTTTTGAATAATATTGAATCGTTTGGTGTTAACTATTCCATTTCTATAACAATAAACATAAATCTTCTAAGTGTGGTTAAGTAGATTCCGCATACTTAATCATATTCACACAAACATATCTCATACACAAAGAACGAAGGTTTAATCACCTTACCGTGTAATCGACCCTTAACAAGTGGTATCAGAGCGTCAGGCTGATATTTTTGTTTTAGAAGAAAAAGTTAGAAATGGATGTTGAGTCTATTCAAACAAATGTTGCTGCTAAGTTACCAATGCTCAAACAGAATGAGTTTGAGATGTGGAGGTTAAGAATAGAACAATATTTTCAAGTGCAAGATTATGCACTGTGGGAAATCATTGAAGATGGAGATTCTTACAAGCCTACAACCACTACATCAACAATTGATGGTAAGGAAGTTAATAAGCTGCAAACCAAGCCACAAACTGCAGAAGACAGAATTAAGAAGAAGAATGACCTAAAGGCCAGAAGCATGCTGATGATGACCATTCCAAATGATCAACTTATAAACTTCAGCAAATTCAAAGATGCAAAGTCACTATTTGAGGCCATTATTGCAAGGTATGGTGGGAATGAAGCCACCAAGAAGACCCAGAAGACTCTTCTTAAGCAACAGTTTGAAAATTTCACATCAACTAACCATGAATCTTTAGACCATATGTTCAACAGGCTACAGAATATTGTGAGTCAACTTGCTATTCTTGGAGTTGAAATACCTCAAGAAGATTTAAACTCAAAATTTCTGAGAAGCTTACCTGAAGAATGGGCTATGCATGTTGTTGTCTGGAAGAACAAGTCAGACATTGACACCATGGATCTTATGGATCTGTATAGCAACTTTAAGATTGTTGAGCAAGATTTGAAGAAAACTGGAGGTACTAGTTCAAGCACTGGGAACATGGCATTTATGTCATCTCCTAGTAATTCAGTTCCAGTTACTAATGAAAAAGTTCATGATGTTGCAAGTGCTGCAAATTCATCAAGCAGTATTTTTGGAATTTTAGATGAGAAAACATGTTGTGCTTTCTTCACAAGCAAACATAATGGATCCATGTTAACTCATGAAGACCTTCAAGAGATCAATGATGATGATCTGGAGGAAATGGATCTAAAATGGCAAATTTATCTTCTTAGCATGAGAGCTAAGAAATTCTATCAAAGGACGGGGAAGAAGATCACAATCAGTAGCAATGATCCTGCTGGTTATGACAAGTCAAAGATAGAATGCTACAACTGTCACAAGATGGGACACTTCTCAAGAGAATGTAGAAGGCCAAGACAGCAAGATAGCAGAAATAGAGATGTTGGAAGAAAATCCAATACAGGGGAGATGTCTGAACCAAAAGCTATGGTAGCAATTGATGGGTTAGGTTTTGATTGGAGCTTCATGGATGATGAAGAAACGGGTTCTTCACAGATGGCTCTTATGGCATTTACTGCACCTGAGGTACATGATCATAAAACCTGTTCAAATACTTGTACTGCTCTTAAAGACTTAAAAATCTTAATTAAACAGTATGATGACCAAAAGGTTCGATACGCCAAATCTGATCTAGATTGTTTCAATTATAAAAGTGGTTTAGAATCTGCAGAGAGGCAAATCCTACACTATAAAAGGAATGAACTTACCTTTACTGATGCTAAAACTTTACTTGAAAATGATAATCAATTTAAAGATCAAATTATTGAGGCCTTAAAAGAAGCATTGGATAGGGTTAAGACTGAGAAAGAAAACATTCAATTGACTAAAGAGAAGCTTGAACATGCTTCTAAAAATGTAAACAAAATAATAGACAGTCAAGTGAATAATAAAGTTAAGTCAGGATTAGGATATAATGCAGCCCCACCCCCTTATAGAGGTATCCCAAAACCCCCAGGGATAGACCTAGAGCATTCAGGATTACCTGAATTTCAGCTACCTAAGTTACAATATGGAGTTCAACCAAACTCTAACATAGTAGCTGATGAGCCTAAGAAAGAAAGTAAATGTTCATGTAAAACATAACTTTTTCAGGACAAGGTGTCCTTTGTAAATAAACAGGTTATGTCTAAACCTGAAGTGGTTAAGAAAGCAAGAACAAGAGTTCCTAAGATAGTCAAACACAACACTGATAGGCCTAAGACCAATGAAAAATATGTTAGGCAACCAGTTAGATATTGTGAACAATATAGAGTCACAAACAAGCCCAGAGGTAACCAAAGAAATTGGAATAACCTCAAGTCTTACCAACTAGGTGATGACTTTGCTTTTCACAATAAAGCTTGTTTCATTTGTGGTAGTTTTGACCATCTTGCAGCTTTCTGTAACCGATGGGTATCTGGGTATGAAAGTAATAGAGTGAACTACAAAAGGCAAACACCTAAATCTCATTTTCACTCTAATTCTAAAAGATCAAAACCCAAAACAGTCACAAAAGCAGTTCCTGCTGATAGAGCAAAAACTGTTCCTACTGAAAGGAAAATGGTTTCTGCTGAAAAACCATATATGACTGTTTATCCAAAATCAACAATTAAGGATGCAAAAACAACTTTCAAACATGCATCTAATATTGTTCAAAGGCCCATTCAAACAAAAGCAGTGGTCCAAAAACAAGTTTGGAGACCAAAGGGTACAACTACAAAGCTAGCAGTTTCTTCTGCTAAGCATACTGCTGCTAAGGGTAACAGGGCAAATGCTGTTAAGGCCTCAGCATGTTGGATTCTTAAATCCAATGTTGCATCAACAGTCCTCAAGAGATTACATTTCATTGATGCAAGAGGCAGATCCAAGTCAGTGTTGGCTTGGATCCCCAAAGAAAACTAATTCTTTTAATTTGTGCAGGGACATTCATCAACAGATCATGAAGATCAAGGATATTCAGATAGTGGGTGTTCAAGGCACATGACAGGCAACATGTCTTATCTTTCCAACTTTCAATCAATTGATGGTGGATATGTTACCTTTGGAGGAGGAATTGGTGGAAAGATTACTGGTAAAGGTACTATCAAAACCAGTAAATTAGATTTTGAAGATGTGTTTTATGTGCAAGAGCTTAAGTATAATCTCTTTAGTGTCTCACAAATGTGTGACAGAAAGAATAATGTTCTTTTTACTGAGACTGAATGTCTTGTACTTTCTCCTGATTTTAAGATGCCTGATGAAAGTCAAGTACTTCTTAAAATTCCTAGGAAGGGCAATATGTACAGTGTTGATATGAATAACATTGTTTCTAAAGATGCTTTAACTTGTCTTGTTGCAAAAGCCACATTAAATGAATCTATGTTATGGCATAGGAGACTTGGTCATATTAACTTCAAAACCATAAATAAGATTGTTAAGAATGGTTTGGTAAGAGGTTTACCTCAAAAACGTTTTGAAAATGATCAAACATGCATTGCTTGTCTTAAAGGCAAACAACACAAAGTCTCTTGTAAGCCCAAGATTTTTAACTCTATCAATCAATCATTGTTTATGCTTCATATGGACTTATTTGGACCTGTTTCAGTAAGTAGTATAATGCATAAGAGATTTTGTCTAGTTGTTACTGATGACTATAGTAGATTTACATGGGTATTCTTTTTAGGTACTAAGGATGAGACATCAAACATCCTTAAGACTTTCATTACAGAGATAGAAAACCTAGTAAGCAAAAGAGTAAAAGTCATTAGATGTGATAATGGGACAGAATTTAAAAATAGAGTTATGGATGATTTCTGCAAAGAAAAAGGTATTAAAAGAGAATTTAGTGTTGCTAGAACTCCTCAACAGAATGGAGTAGCTGAAAGAAAGAATAGAACACTAATAGAAGCTGCTAGAACTATGTTAGCTGATTCAAAGTTGCCTATAACTTTTTGGGCTGAAGCAGTCAACACTGCTTGTTATGTTCAGAACAGAGTTTTAATAGTGCAGCCTCACAATAAGACATCATATGAGCTTTTTAGAGGTAGAACTCCTGCAATAGGATTTCTTAGACCTTTTGAATGTCATGTGACAATTCTGAATACCTTAGACCATTTGAGAAAATTTGATGGTAAAGCAGATGAAGGTTTCTTTGTTGGATATTCTCTCAATAGCAAAGCTTTTAGAGTATACAACATAAGAACTAAGAGAGTAGAAGAGAGTCTACATATAGAGTTCTTAGAGAACAAGTCTAATGTAGAAGGTCAAGGACCAAAATGGCTATTTGATCTTGAAACTCTAACCCATTCAATGAATTATGTGCCTGTTGTTGCAGAAACTAATGATTTTTCAGGTTCACAAGCAACAGATGAGGCAAGGTTAGACAAGAAGACACATCAAGATTATGTGATGATGCCAATATGGTCAAATACCAATGTGGAATCAACTTCAACCAATGGAGAATCTTCTTCTGGCAAAGCTAAAGAAGATGTTGAAGATAAAATCAGAGAAGGAAGAACAGAAGAACAGCAAAATGTTCCCGCTGATGATCAAACAATTCCTGCTGATAAGCAAATTGTCTCTGCTGATAGTCCTTCAGAAGAAACAAAATCAGACTTTTCAGAAGATGAGGTGGATTTGTGCAATATTCCATCTGATTATCAAATTCCTTTCACTCCACAAACACGAATTCACAAAGTCCACTCCCTAGAAAATGTGATTGGAGATGTACAATCTGGTGTGAAGACAAGACAACAATTGATGTCTTCAGATCAAAAAGGGATTTTTGATGCCCTTTATGCGTCAAAGCAACATGAGTTTTCAAACTCTTGTTTGTTTGTATGTTTTCTCTCTCAAGAAGAACCAAAGAATATTCATAAAGCCCTAGAGAATTCAAGCTGGTTAGAAGCTATGCAAGAGGAGCTTCTTCAGTTCAAGATTCAAAAGGTCTGGGTGCTAGTTGATTTACCTAGTGGTGTAAGGGTAATTGGCACTAGATGGGTTTTTAGAAATAAAAGGGATGAAAGAGGCATAGTGATTAAGAATAAGGCTAGATTAGTAGCACAAGGGTACACACAAGAAGAAGGGATAGACTATGATGAGGTTTATACTCCAGTAGCTCGAATTGAGGCAATTAGGCTTTTCTTAGCTTATGCTTCATTTATGAACTTCACAGTTTACCAAATGGATGTCAAGAGTGCATTTTTATATGGTTCAATTGAAGAAGAGGTGTATGTTACACAACCTCCAGGCTTCACTGATCCTGACCATCCAGACAAAGTGTACAAGGTAGTTAAAGCTCTATATGGCCTACATCAGGCACCAAGAGCTTGGTATGCAACACTAGCTTCCTATTTATTAGAGAATGGATTTCAAAGAGGAAAGATTGATCAGACACTTTTCATCAAACAGCACAAGAAAGATCTTCAGTTAGTACAAGTGTATGTGGATGACATTATCTTTGGATCTACAAGGAAGGAAATGTGTTTAGACTTTGAAAAACTTATGAAAGATAAGTTTCAGATGAGTTCTATAGGAGAACTTACATTCTTTTTGGGTCTGCAAGTTAAGCAATCATCTGAAGGCATATTTATTAGTCAAGACAAATATGTTGCAGAGATTCTTAGAAAATTTCAATTTGCTGATTCAAAAATAGCAAGCACACCAATGGATCCTGAGAAGCCACTTCTTAAAGATGCAGATGGAGAAAATGTGGATGTACATACATACAGATCTATGATAGGTTCTTTGATGTATCTTACATCATCAAGACCTGATATCATGTTCTCTGTTTGTGCCTGTGCAAGATTTCAAGTAACTCCAAAGGTTTCTCATTTAACAGCAGTCAAAAGAATTTTTAGATATCTCAAAGGTCAACCAAGGTTGGGTTTATGGTATTCTAGAGAATCACCTTTTGATTTAATAGCATTCTCAGACAGTGATTATGCTGGTGCTAGCTTGGACAGAAAGTCAACAACCGGAGGATGTCAATTTCTTGGATGCAGACTTATCTCATGGCAGTGTAAGAAGCAAACAATTGTGGCAAATTCAACAACTGAAGCTGAATATGTAGCTGCTGCAAGTTGCTGTGGTTAAGTTCTATGGCTTCAAAACCAACTTCTTGATTATGGGTACAATTTCTTACATACCATAATTCATATTGATAATAGTAGTACAATTTGCATTATTAAAAATCCAGTGCAACATTCTAAAACAAAACACATTGAAATAAGACATCATTTTATAAGAGATTGCAATGAGAAAAGGTTAATTCAAGTAATGAAAATTGCTTCAGAACAAAACTTTGCAGATCTTCTTACCAAAGCTTTTGATGTTGGAAGATTTCAGTACTTGGTAGCAAGTATTGGAATGCTTAATCTTTAAATTTTTCAATATAATGTGTTTTTGTATATAGATTTTGTTAATGCATCTAACTTTGTTATCTAAGTCTACTATTAACAATATTTGAAGTTATTCATACAGTTAGTTCTATGATTATTCTAATTCAAGACAAGTACTTTGTACTTTGTTTATTTGGTTTTAGACTAACACTTTCAGGTATGAATATTTAAGCTGAAAGGTTATTTCAAGTGAAATCTGCTGATCATTGTTGCTGAAAGCTGATCATTGCTGCTGATATAATAGGTTCATGATAGAAAAAGTTTGGGACTTCAAAACTCCTTAAAACTTCTTTCTTGAAATCTGATTATGATGTTTCACTTTGAATTGACAAATTAGTTGACCAGTTAATCATTGATACAACTCACTTTCTATCATTTTATACTCTCAAGTATAATGTGACTAATCTACGGATATCTGATAGAAAGAACAGCGAGCAACAGTGAATCTAACACTTGTGTTAGAGGTAACAAATGCCACGAGCTGGAAACCCTGTAAAGAAAGCCTTTTGAATAGGTTTATCTATACACAGGCGGTTATTTATAACTGAAAACATTGGTTCTCACACAACCAGAGGTTGCTTTAAACCGAAATTTTGATTGAGTGTCTGTTACACACTTAATCATTTCAAAATGGTTGTAAGCAGTATGATTTTTCATAATAAAATCATATACATACTGCTAAGGCAAAAGTTTCTTAAAAGGATTTTCAAAAGATGACTTTAAAAACCATCAAATGATGGACCATAAGTCAAAAATGTCCATTGAATCACCTCTCATAGGAGTTAACACACCTAGAAGTGATGAGGACAGAATCTTAAACTCTTAAGGAATTGATGGCTTCATGTACAAATTGTCTGAAAACATGGAAAAATGCTAGATCAGATGATGATGTTATGATTGTGAGAAAATCTTTCAAACAAGGGGAGGATATCAATATAAGATGATATTTGAATCTCAGGGGAGGAAATACAAGCCCAGTTTAAGGAAGATTAACCAAAAGAAAAGACAAGATCAGACAAGATGATGACATAGAGGTTGAAAATGACAAGAACATTCTTAAATGTTGTATTCAGAAAGGATGAAGCATTTCAAAGGAGAAAGTTCTATCTAGGTCAAAAAGTTGAAAAGATTCAATTTCAGTTCACTACGTTTGTTCATCACTTGTTGAAAGATCAGAAAGCAGATAAGTTCCAAAATAAGTTCATTCACTCAGAAGAGAAGAAAGTTCAGATCAACCAAATCTGACAATGAAGTGTTTGAAAGATCTTCACAAAGTCCACATTTAATTCAGAAAAACATGTTTGAATGTGATTCACATGTTTAGGGGAGGATTGTTAGGAATTAAATAAGCACAAGAATCAGAAGATTCAGCATAAAGGTTTAATGGAAATACGACAAGTATGATTCTGCTGATAAAGCACAAAGCGAGTTTCCACTGAAGGAGATTCTGCTGAAGACTATTTCCACTGAAGGTGATTCTACTGCTGAATCCTACTGCTGATGAATACTGCTGCTTGATTCTGCTGCTGCTATGACTCTGCAGCTATGACTCATAACAAACAGCTGTGTCGATAAGAATGACTTATTCAACTTGCATAATAAGATAATATCTTAGTTCTAGACATCAAATTGAACACTCCAAGTGAGTTGTTTATCCTAGATACATGATGTATCTTGTATGACTAAGCTAGAATAGTGATTAGTCATAAGCTAGTTATTTGTTGAGTCATATAGTTTGTAAAAGATATTTCCTTGGACTATAAAAGGAAAATCTTAGATATGTAGATAAAAGAAACAATGCCATACACAACTCTCATATACAGACAATAGAAAGAACAAACATAAGATTCAAGGTCTTTGTAACCCTAGTGATAAGCTAAAGATCACTCGTATTATTTTCTTTTGAATAATATTGAATCGTTTGGTGTTAACTATTCCATTTCTATAACAATAAACATAAATATTCTAAGTGTGGTTAAGTAGATTCCGCATACTTAATCATATTCACACAAACATATCTCATACACAAAGAACGAAGGTTTAATCAGCTTACCGTGTAATCGACCCTTAACATAGTGTTTCTGTTTTGTCGGTTTTGATGCAGGAGACCTACCGGGATATTCGGTAAAGTGGTTTTGGTATTAAAGCCTTAAAGGTATGTGTTTTTCATTTGTGGGTTTGATGTTTCGTTTTGGTTTACTTTTTTGCCTATTGTTTCTATACGTTTTCATATGCTTGCATCATTTATTCTGTTAGTTGTCTTAGGGGTTCGGCTTGCGTTAGTTGCAGCAGGTAATAATGCCTTTACCCGACAAATGTTGTGCCAATAAAATTTGCACCCACTAGGTAAAAAGGATGAAGTAGTCAAAATGGGTAAAAGTATGCAGTTTGATTGATTGGTAAAAAGTTTTTGTTGAATTTCAGTTTCGGCGTAATTGTCATGTGGTTTGAGGTTGCAAATTTTTCATATCGTAATTAGCAAAACAATAATAAAACAAAACAAAAAAATCACTAGACACTGATTTTTGTTTTGTTTTGCTTTATTAGTTTTTTTTCAGCTCCGTCAATTCCCAAGACTTATTCAAAGGTTCATATTTTCATATACAGGAAAAATGAACAACTACAGAAACTTTCGACGCTTACTATCAAAGATTATTTGGAAGAAATTCCAGCAGTTTTTTCCATTCGTGTCTGTGATTATTTTTCGCTTAACCCTGTTATTGGACCCCTTCTGCAAGTACATCAGAACAATGCACAATCTCACAAACAGGAGGCAATGTACCTGGGCCAATGATATCGAAAGTTTCGGTTCCACAAGAGGAGAGAAGAAACGCTCTACAAGCCAGCCAATCCCCACTGGTAGGCCAAATGTCAACCCCTATCGCGCTCTAATATGCTTTGAAATCGATTTCTATCACAATAGTTAAATGATTTTCGTGACATTCATAATATCTGGCTGTTTACAATTGTAGTCGCGATGGCGGGTCAACCTGAAACGAGACCAAATGTATCAGGTGGTGCCTCAACATCAAGAGAAGCTGACCAAACTACTGCGATAACCAGTTTTGGAATGTGCCCTCGGCGCAGGGGTATGATAAATGTGCTATGCCTTTTATTTTACTACAGATAATTGTTCATTTCTTTTACTTTATGTTCGTTGTCCACAGACATTTACAACTACACCTGTAAGAGCCAGAACATCCAAAGCCACTGCATCCAGCGGTGTGCACAGAGGTATCACACGCCGTGTTGGACTTAAACTTTTTTTTTTACCAATTTAGCTATATGTGACTTCAGGGTATCTTAGTCACTCACACTGTCCTTATTTGTTTTAAAGGGCCTCCACTTGAGTATAATTTATTTGGCGCATGTACCTGTGCCTGTGGAAGTTGTCACGCATAGTTTTGGTTTGAGGAAAGGCTCAGCTATTCCAGCCGATACGATTGTAGTTTCATTACTTTCTAACTATTACTATAAACCTTCTGATATGTCGCTAAGTGGAATACTAAATTTAAAATTATATACCAAATTGATACTAAATCTTTTTAACTATGAATATGATCATATGAATTGTAATTTGTTTAGTGGTTAGGTTTTAGTTTCCAATGTTAATATAAAAAGCATATAATTACCATGTTAACTTAGTAACAAATATGTGTTGCCTGAAACTCATAACATTTCGAATTTGCGTTTTATTCATTCACCGTTTTTACTGACAAATTGAATATTTTGGTTCTTCGTGGTAGGTGCGAATATGTTTTCTTTGGAAATGGAATCTTTTCTCTTTTAATGACTTATATTACAGCCGATTTGTTTTTTTATAACCAGCTGTAACGATGGCCTCAAGAGGCAACACCGACAAAGACCACACGAAGCAGGGCAAAACCAGATGGAGATGAAACTACGTACGAATTTCATTCGCTAAAACGGCTGGTCTTATCCTCAGGTTCTTGCTTCCAACAGGTGACACTTTACACTTCCATTCGTGTGCATTTGGGGGCTGAAATTGATGTGTTTGAAGTGACACAATGGGCTGGAACAGGTGTCATCGGCTTATAAGGTACAAGATTACTGAGTTTCTGTATCTGATGGTTTTGGAGTTGCCCAAAAGATGTTTCATCATTTATGTTACCAAACAGGTGTCATCATTTATGATTCCACTTGAGTATAATTCATTTGGCGCATATACCTGTAGAAGTTGTCACGTACAGTTTTGGTTTGAGGAAAGGCTCAGCCATTCCAGCCGGTACGATTACACATGACTTGCACTAGCTACACCTTCGGCTCAAACTCGGACAAAACCAAATGTTAAACATGTGGTGATTCTCTTGATTATATGTCGCATGTTTTTAATTCAACGATAGTTAATGTGAGTTGGCACAGTGAGATTATTGACAAGTACATATACACTATTAAAGTGTATGCGTACTTTAAATTTTATGAATTGATAAATATGTATAAGGTCTTTTCAATTGTGGACTAATATGAACTTTTCAGCTTAATTTTGGCTTATCATAATTTCGCCAAAAAAACAGGCCCGACCGCAACGCGGCGGCCAACGCCATTCTCGTGTATATTATTATGTAACAAAATAGAGTGTGGCACTAAATCATAATGAATAACATATCGTTCACATGAATTTCATGTTTACTTTTGCATTAAAAAGTTATTTATAACTAAGTTATGTACAGACAAAAGACTAAACTAACAACTATTGATGAAAATCTTATTACGAGTTAAGCACGTCATTATACGAGAAGTGATATAAATTAAAGTTTTAAAAGATATATGTGTATATATATAATATTTCGGGTAAACAGGTGATCTATGGATGAAAAAATTGTCATTCATATCCGATCCACTAATAATTTAACACATTCATATTCATATCCTTATCAACTAGTTATAATACCTGTGCACGCACAGGGTTTTTAAAATTTCGTTTTAATTATGTATTATTATTAATTAATAAATGAACCACTTAACATGTTTCAAATGATTTTACTTGGTGGACTAAAAATATATGTATATGTTATAACCTACCTATTCTTTTAGGAGAATGCTTTTGGATTAAAAATTATATTTTATTATTCAAGTAAAATCACATGATAATACTTGACTTGCATGAGATGTTAGTGATATATGCTTTTAGTTTTGCAAACCCGTGCTATCAATTTACGATGTGTTTTGTAATTGTGCTATTTCTTTTACTTATATTTTCGTTAAAATATGTAGCATATTTAGATAGCTTTGAAGATGATTCATTTCCTTAATTATGAATAACCATCACATCATTTTTACTAATGTACCTTTTTGTTTGGAAAGTTGTATTTTCATAAGTTTGTGTTATTTACTTCTCATGTTTGATTATAAAATTACCAAATTAACATAGATGCTTACACTATAGCTTCTTTATTACATAAAGAGAAACGAAAAAATATTTAATGGGTAGAACTCAAATTTAATCTTACGTTTATGTATAATGTATAAGAATAATTTTTCTCTAAACCCGAACTATATAAGAAAATTATTGTTACTTGTATAAGTAAATTATAAATGCATGAAAAAATGACCAAAAATATATTCGCAAGTCTTTTAGGATTGTTTGAATCCTTACCGACCTTTCACTTTAATGCAACTTTTTTTACAATTGGTCTAAATCATCAAGGTAAAAGACACTCATATTTTAGACCGTTGGTTGACACTTATAGTGTTATCAATGATAACAAACACCTGATAAGTTTTATTAACTCATTCAAAGACAAATTACACTCCGAAATGAATTCCTACCATAAAATTCCCTATATTGGCACTAAAACACATCTTTGGTACATTAAAATACATTCATGTATTATCTAAATCAGCAACTCAACTAAATTATACATTCATAACTTGAGCAGGCGTAGAAAATTATTCCACGACAATCAAGTGTTGATACTTAATCCTCCTCTAAAAAACGTACACAACAAATTGCATTACACTTTAGTTTGTGCGATAAGATAATAAAACTGCAAAAACCACTAATGTGTTGCATTATAGCGAGGATAACAACAAAGTTAGTTATAACATCAAATAAAAAAACTTCATATTAGAACTAAAGGGGTGTTTGGTCATACTTATTAAAGGTGCTTATTGGCTTATTTAATTACCATAACACAATAAGTGTATGATAAAACTATAAGCTTTTTTTAGAAGCCTAGTGAAAAACCCCTGAACTCACAACTAATTCTATTATAGCTTGGCGTGTTTATAGTAAAAACACAAATATAAAGTGTAGAAGTTTTCAACAAAACATAAAAAAGAGTTACTAAAAGTTGGTGTGTATAACAAAAAAGTTAAACCATAAAAAAAAATAAAAAAATAAAATAAAAATAAAAAAAAAAGTTACTAAATACCATCAGCTAGATAAGGCATAAGCCAAAGTTCTGTTGAGGTCTCTTTCGGATTCTATTCAGAAGCAAAAAGAGGTTTACATATAAATCATAAGTATAGAATAATTGTTGTATCTCACATTTGTGATTACCAACTCAATAACATTATCGCCGTATAGTAACATAATAACCTAATTAAAACTATATATTCTTGCTGAATAATTCTCATGTACATACTTTTAAGTCGTTTACAACGGCCAACTATTACGTTTTTTTTTTTTTTTTTTTTTTTTTTTTTTTAAAAAAAACATCACGTCAATGAATAAAGTTAAGGAAAACACCTACGTTTTTAAAATATTTTTATGGATATCCATATACAAATTTTAAATAACAATTTCATGAGTCGTTGTTATAAGTAGAATCGTGTATATTTATTTTCATATCACAGTATCGTGCTTACCATTTGATATTTATATTCCCGTTACTAATAATTTAGTCGTATTTCAAACCCGTGTATGTATAAATTAAACTTTTAAATAGCTAGTAACATGAGTCTTTATTTAAATAAAAATATATTTTAATGGATAAAAGTTTAAAACTAACATTAGTTTAAAAAAATATTTAACGTATATTAAAACTAATTCGCATATTTACCAAATGAGTCCTTATTTAAAAAAAATATTCTAATGGATGAAAGTTTAAAACTAACATTAGTTTAAAAAAATATTTAACGTATATTAAAACTAATTCGCATATTTACCAAATTTTATAATTTTAATGGATGAAAGTCTCATGTAATTTTAAACAAAGTTACTATTAGTATATAGGGGGTATAAAGTGTAAGGGGTTATTTGTGTTTTTTTATAAAGTTTTTAAAAAACATGGAAAATTGTAATTTTACACTTTACTCTATATAAATTATTTAAAATTCAATCACTAAATTTTTATTAATTACTTCCTCTTTTTTTAAGTTTTTGTTTTCATAAATTTGACACCTATATTTTTATACATTTTTTTTCTTAACCAAATTTCTCCACCAAATTTATTAAGTTTGACCAAAATCAATTTAATTTGACTTTTTATTGACCAATCACGTTGCTCGATTTCGCTTACGTGGCAAAATTGAGCTTTACTATTGGTCCAATTTTTTTTTCAATAAGAAGGGATTTTTAAAAACACTCCGAAATAATGTAATTCTTTTATTATATAAAAGATTAATTACTCATTTGTTTCTTCCTTTCAATATATGAACGGATCGGATCCACTAGGGGACGAAGCCAGGATTTGTATTTAAGGGGGCCGAAGTTCTTTATATAACCCAAAAAAATAAAAGTTTTAAAATGGTTTCAAACTTTAGTTTATACAAATAAACCATCACAAAAACTTACGAATGCATTACTAAACCTAATTTTTTTCTAACATATTTAGTGGATAAAAAGTATAATAAACTCAAAATAAGGTCATTTTTTTATCCATTTTGATGCTTCTGAGTATATAACTAGGGGAGAGCAACAAAGCCGAAGCTTTCTAAGATTTCTTGATTTAGGTTTTGGGTGTTTAAAAAATATACATATTCGGATATCCGAAAATTTGATCATAATTTACTAAAAAGTTAGGTTTTATGAAAGGACAGTTTTGGAAATCAATAAAAGTTTTTCAAAAATTATAGATATTTGGATATTCAGATACATAAAATTGTAATCTGAAATTTCGGATATCCGAAAATGCAAAAAACTTAGAAAAAAAATTGTGTTTAACATAAAACCATCATCGCAAATTTCGTATATCCAAATTTGTGATATAACTAGTTATTGACAAGTCCCTTAAATTTTTTAAATTAACAACCAAAAAATATTGTCAAAAATGTCTCATTTCATATTTCGATTCAGTGGCTAGTTAGATAGGAGATATTTCATGTCGGTTGTTTTCTTTTTCTTTCATGATAGAAAAGTCGCTAGTTATGATATGCTCGTCATATATTAAACGTTAAATTATGGGCAAAACAATGGTATGCTAATACAATAATTGGGCTTATTGGAGGGGCCTAGCACCCGCTAGCCACCCCCTCCCTCCGTCCCTGCTTGTTTTGGCCTGCTACCTATGCTACAAAGCATTAGGGTTAAGGAAAGATCGGATTGAATTAGTACGTGGGATGGTTCTATATTACCGTGAATTATTGAGTTTGCATGGAGGTGCCTTATAGCCAAAACAATACCCATGTAATATTTGAGACATTATTATAATTATGTGGGATTTGTTTTTTTTTAAGAAAAAAAAAAAAAAAAAAAAAAAAAAAAAAAAAAAAAAAAAACAACTTATATAAATTATACCTGAAGATTGTGGTGGGTTCATTATCTGGCTTTGACATTGACCCGGGCCTAAACGCTAGACAGTCTTTTAAGGAAAATGCGCATAACATTGTGGTATTTGTCATCTTCTTCGACTCCATATATAGTGACGATATTAGGGTGCAACATTACATGCGTATGGTTGAATCATTTCATGGAAATCCTTATCGTTGTTCTTGATGGGTATTCTTTTCACTTTGACTTGATACCCATCACAAGTCCCGTCCACCAAAACTGTTCCGTTGGGAGCATAGTCGTCTATTATATTGATTCTTGAACACCTGACATGAAAAAATAAAAAATAAAATAACAATAAAGAATGAGAATTTGAAGTAACATGCATGACCATTTGTTTTGGCCTGCTACCTATGCTACAAAGCATTGGGGTTAAGGAAATATCGTGTTGAATGAGTACGTGTGATGGTTCTATATTACCGTGAATTATTGAGTTTGCATGGAGGTGCCTTATAGCCAAAACAAATATTTGAGACATTATTATAATTATATGGGATTTTTTTTAAAGAAAAAAAAAAGCAAACAACTTATATACATTATACCTGAAGATTGTGGTGGGTTCAATATATGGCTTTGACATTCACCCGGGCCTAAACGCTAGATAATCTTTTAAGGAAAATGCGCATTTCTCCAATGCAACAATTTGGTACGTGAACTTATTTACGTATTCGGATATCCGAAAACTTGATCATAGTTTACTAAAAAGTTGGGTTTTATGAAAGGACAGTTTTGGAAGTCAATAAAAGTTTTTCAAAAATTATACATATTTGGATATTCAGATACATAAAATTGTAATCTGAAATTTCGGATATCCGAAATTACAAAAAACTTGGATAAAATATTATGTCTAACATAAAACCATCATCGCAAATTTCGGATATCCAAATTTGTGATATAACTAGTTGTTGACAAGTCCCTTAAATTTTTTAAATTAACAACCAAAAAATATTGTCAAAAATGTCTCATTTCATATTTCGCTTCAGTGGCCACTTAGATAGGAGATATTTTATGTCGGTTGTTTTCTTTTTCTTTCATGATAGAAAAGTCACTAGTTGTGAGATGCTCGTAGTATATTAATTGTTAAATTATGGGCAAAACAATGGTATGCTAATACAATAATTGGGCTTATTGGAGGGGCCTAGCACCCGCTAGTCACCCCCTCCCTTCGCCCCTGCTTGTTTTGGCCTGCTACCTATGCTACAAAGCATTGGGGTTAAGAGAAGATCGGGTTGAATCAGTACGTGTGATGGTTCTATATTACCATGAATTATTGAGTTTGCATGGAGGTGCCTTATAGCCAAAACAATACCCATGTAATATTTGAGACATTATTATAATTATGTGGGATTTGTGTTTTTAAAAGGAGAAAAAAAGCAAACAACTTATATAAATTATACCTGAAGATTGTGGTGGGTTCAATATCTAGCTTTGACATTGACCCGGGCCTAAACGCTAGATAGTCTTTTAAGGAAAATGCGCATTTCTCCAATGCAACATTGTGGTATTTGTCATCGTCTTCGACTCCATATATAGTGATGATATTAGGGTGCGACATTACATGCGTATGGTTGTGAATCATTTCATGGAAATCCTTATCATTGTTCTTGATGGGTATTCTTTTCACCTTGACTTGATACCCATCACAAGTTCCGTCCACTAAAATTGTTCCGTTGGGAGCATAGTCGTCTATTATATTGATTCTTGAACACCTGACATGAAAAAATAAAAAATAAAATAACAATAAAGAATGATAATTTGAAGTAACATGCATGACCATTTGTTTTGGCCTGCTACCTATGCTACAAAGCATTGGGGTTAAGGAAAGATCGTGTTGAATCAGTACTTGTGATGGTTCTACCGTGAATTATTGAGTTTGCATGGAGGTGCCTTATAGCCAAAACAAATATTTGAGACATTATTATAATTATGTGGGATTTTTTTTAAAGAAAAAAAAAAAGCAAACAACTTATATAAATTATGCCTGAAGATTGTGGTGGGTTCAATATCTAGCTTTGACATTGACCCAGGCCTAAACGCTAGATAGTCTTTTAAGGAAAATGCGCATTTCTCCAATGCAATATTGTGGTATTTGTCATCGTCTTCGACTCCATATATAGTGACAATATTAGGGTGAGACATTACATGCGTTTGGTTGTGAATCATTTCATGAAAATCCTTATCGTTGTTCTTTTATGGGTATTCTTTACACCTTGACTAGATACCAATGACAAGTCCCGTCCACCACAACTGTTCCGTTGGGAGCATAGTCGTCTATTATTTTGATTCTTGAACACCTGACATGAAAAAATAAAAAATAAAATAACAATAAAGAACGTGAATTTGAAGTAACATGCATGACCAATAAGGGCGGAGCCGAATTTGTAGTTAAGGGGACCGAAGTTTATTATATAACCCGAAAAAATAAAAGTTTAATAATGCTTTCCAACTTTAGTTTATACAAATAAACCATCAAAAAAACTTACGAATGTATTACTAAACTTAATTTTTTCTAACATATTTAGTAGATAAAAAGTATAGTAAACTCAAAATAAGGTCATATATATATATATATATATATATATATATATATATATATATATATATATATATATATATATATATATATATATATATATCAATTTTGATGCTTCTGAGTATATAACTAGAGGAGAGCAACAAAGCCGAACCTTTCTAGGATTTCTTGATTTAGGTTTTGGGTGTTCAAAATATATATGTATTCGGATATCCGAAAACTTGATCATAATGTACTAAAAAGTTGGGTTTTATGAAAAGACAGTTTTGGAAGTCATATAAAAGTTTTTCAAAAATTATAGATATCTGGATATTCAGATACATAAAATTGTAATCTGAAATTTCGGATATCCGAATTACAAAAAACTTAGATGAAATATTATGTATAACATAAAACCATCATCGCAAATTTCGGATTTCAAAATTTGTGATATAACTATTTGTTGACAAGTCCCTTCAATTTTTTAAACTAACAACCAAAAAATATTGTCAAAAATGACTCATTTCATATTTTCGCTTCAGTGGCCACTTAGATATGAGATATTTCATGTCGGTTGTTTTCTTTTTCTTTTATGATAGAAAACTCGCTAGTAGTGAGATGCTCGTGATATATTAAACGATAAATTATGAGATAAAAAATGGTATGCTAACACAATATTTGGGCTTATTGGAGGGGGCCTAGCACCCGCTAGCCACCCCCTCCCTCTGCCTCTGGATCCGCTGGATATCCATTCCCATCTCTAGACGAAAGTCTTTTCTGTAAAGAGAAGTGTTTGAATATTTTTAGGGATAAACGCACAGGGCCTCAAGTTTTAAGGACCCTCAAAACATATACCTCTTTATATAATTTTTGGCGCTTTAAATTTATTTCCACATATCAAAATGTTAACGACAAATAAAATTGTGTTAAGTGGTCGAGAGCGACAAAAAATTCAAAAAAAGTTAAATCTAAAAGTTTAAAATACATATCTTTATCGTCATGTCTATTTATCATATTAATTTTTGCATAGGACATCTGCTAACTCAACTACCTGATTAATACCCATTGCATGTGCCAGGTACGGAGCCAAGGGGTGCCCGCGGGTGCACGTGCACCATATGGATTTTTTCGATATAGTGTTAATTTTTGAAAAAATTATCGATTTTTTTCTAAATGTATTTTAAATGCACCTGGTGCATCAAAATGTGTCTATAGTATTATTTAGTTGGTATACTTATAAATAAAAAATCTTCGTTTTAATCAATTTTAACTCTATTATATTGTGGTTCAAAAAAATTTGTGCACTCGGTCATATTTGTTTCTGGCTCCGTCCCTGGCAGGTGCGCTAAGTATAAAGAAAATAATGTTAATGATAGCATGCATCAAGTATAATGGGATTAAAACTTAAAAGTATATATATAAAAAAAAAGAGTAAAATACACCGTTGGTCCCTGAACTTCATACAAAACATCACCATGCACCTTAAGTTTCTGAAAAGGTCTCCGTGCGTCCCTTTTCAAGTTTTTTGAGGCCGATTGCGTCCTTTGACCCGTTTTCCGACGGTCAACGCCGTTTTCTTCCATTACATTTTGTCTTTAGCACAAGGGCAACATTGTCTTTATGTAATACCGTGGTGCTGCTCCTTATTACTTCCACATGTCATATCCCTTTTTCCGCCACATAACACCATAGACGCCTCTTTTATTCGTCCCAACAAAATTTGTTGCAATAATTTTGACAATTCACAAACCCTTATTGCATGTTGTTGTGAATTTTTTTTTAATTGGTAAAAGATGGATTTTACACTATGAAAAGTAAGAAGAGATCCAAGTTATCGAGTTGCTGATACCGTTCTGTGCAACGCGGCTAAGAAAAAATACGGTACGTTTTGTTGCTATAATCGTTGGAATTTTTAATTGGGGTATATTTCAATTTGTTATTAAGGTTTGATAATGTCCTTTGGTCTGTTGACATGGTTTCAGGTGGTAGATCTAATATGTTTAGCATGAGGGTTCATCACAATGGTGGTAGAATTTATGATGGAGGTATAGAAAGTTTAGTTGATTTAGTTGACGTTGATAGTGTGTCAGTTGAAGAGTTGGATGTTCTTATGTATGAATTGGGTTACGACCTAGGTAAAAAAAATTACCATTACTTTCTTAAGCATGGTAGTAATTTAGACGATGGTTTGTATAGCTTAAGTGAGGCTGCGAATTTAGAAATATTGAAAGATGTTGTTCAAGAACATAAGATAATAGAAGTTTATGTTGAAAACGGTAAGACAAGTTTGGATGTTGATGATATGTCACCAAAGTCAATTAGGACAGTTATTTCTCAGGTGGATGCATCAAAGAAAAATGCAGCCCTTGCTATTGTGTCGTATTACTAAAAAAAAATGTTCTTAGAAAGCATAGTTAAAAAGCCTGTGGTAGAGGGTTTAAGTGAAGTCAGACAACCACCTTTGGAAGTCAATACTTTGGTATAATTTACTGACTGGGTAGAAATTGAACCCTTGATGACCATAGACACACCTATTGAGCATATGCAAAAATATTGTGCTGTTAGTGTTGAGCATAGCGAAAAAGCTAGTCCAGTTGGTGTTAACAATAGCCACATAGGTAGTCCTGTTTCTGTTGACCATACCAAAAAAGATACTTTGGTTGGTGTTAACAATAGCCACATAGGTAGTCCTGTTTCTATTGAGCATAGCCAAAACGATAGTCCGATTAGTGTTGATCATAGCCAGAACGGTAGTCCGGTTTATGTCGACCATATCCAAAATGCTAGCCCGGTTACACCTGTCGATCATCAACAACATGAGGAAATACATACACCTGTCGATCGTATGCAGAAAGGTAAATCTATAAACTTATGTGACTCTGACGAAGATTTGGTTGACGAAAATGTGAGTGAATCATATAATTGTGAGAGTGATGTCGATGATATTGAGAAGAATGAAGATGAAAAAATTCTTGTGGATGAAGATAATATTTTTGATGAGCCTAATGTTCAGTTTCAATTGTTCAAGTTGAGTGACGAGCCACATATACCCAGTATAGGTAGCTCTAGCCAGATACAAGATGATTATTTTAAGAAAAGTGAGATGGAAGAGATCATGAATGATGCGGACTTTGCAAGTGGTTCTGATAATGAGGTTGAACATGGTGTAAGGAAGAAAAAGATGAGGGCATACAAGAAACAACAGTTACTTGCGACACAACAAGAAGAAGACGAAGTATTTTTTTCTGTGGTCAAACCTTTGTAACTGCAAAAGAAGTTGCAACTCATTAAGAATGACAAACAAAGAATTAGAGCTAGGTGTATCGGAACAATACCAGCGTGTGGTACAAGTGGAGGTATTGGACTTGGAACAGTTCCAAAGAGGAAAACTGGTGCGTTAACTAGAGGTCGCGGAAGGGATGTATATTTGTGATCACAAAAGGAGGAACCAAGTTATTGCCCATGGTTATTGTATGTAGCAAAAGATACATTTAAAGATGTGTGGGTTGTTAGAACTTTCATTGATGTACACAAATGTTTACAATCAAGAGAGATCAAAGCTTGTGACTACAAGTTTTTCTCAAAGCAAATACTTGACCAAGTTCAAGTTAATCCTGATATACCAATCAAGGCTGTTCAAGATCAACTCAGTAAACAGTTTGCAGTCCAAGTGTCTATGCAAAAGGTATTAAGGGCAAAAAAACAAGGCTGACATTGAGATCAGGGGTGATCATAGGCAGCAATATACCATTTTGCGGGACTATGTTGTTGGTATTGATAGCAACAATGGAATATACCCTTTAGCCTATGCTGTTGTTGAGGCTGAAAACAAAGATTCATGGATTTGGTTTCTTGATTGTCTAGCAGGTGATCTTGACTTGCAACCAAATTCAAACTACACTTTTATCAGCGACAGACAAAAGGTGATGTTAATTTAGTATTGATTCTATTCAGTTACATAATTCAGACATGATTAATGTTCATGTTTCTGCAGGGTATAATTCCAGCTTTAGCAACCGTATTTCCTAGTGCGGAACACATATACTATTTGAGGCACATCCATGAGAATATGAAATTGCAGTGGAATTCTGCAGAATACAGGTCACATTTGTGGAGATGTGCATCAGCAACAACCGTCGAACAATTTGAGGCAGCAATGCTTGCCTTCAAGAGTTTTAGCGAACCTGCACATGCTTGGTTAAGTAAGATACCACCAGCCCATTGGTCAAGGTCGCACTTTTCAGGCACTAAATAAATATGTGTTTATCAACAATGTTCAATATCTGTTTATGTATTACTAAAACATGTACTATACATATGTAGGGAGAGCTCATTCTGACGTGTTACTTAATAACATGTGTGAAGTGTTTAATGGGAAACTTGTCGAAGGTAGGCACCAACCCATCATTACTGCTTTAGAATACGTTAAATCATATTGTACGAAGAGAATAGTGAATGTCATGGATACAATTGCCAAGTGTCCCAGGCCGTTTACACCAAAGGCAGCGCGCATGTTAGACTTCAATAAGAAAGAGGCTCTTAAGTACAACGTTTATGGATTGAAGGAGATAACTGTCAGGTTAGTGGATGAGGAGAAAAGCGGTTGGTTAATGTTAAAGCCATGTATTGTAGTTGTAGAAGATGGGAGCTTACAGGTATACCATGCAAACATTCTATTGTAGCCAACCGGTATATGAGGTTGAATGGACTCGAAGTAGAATCTGTAGAATCATGGGTTCATCCATGTTACTTGCTTAAGACATGGGCGGAAACATACAGACACCACATCCATCCCATAAGGGGATATCATAATTGGAAAAATTCAAACGTGCCTACAACCATTCTTCCACCTAAACATCATAAACTGTTGGGTAGGCCACGAAAGAAGAGAACTAGGGCTTTTACAGAAAATGATGATACTGATAAGGAAAGTAAGTTGTCACAGTCTAGTAGGAGTGTAGTGTGTGGAATTTGTGGCAATGCTGGACACAACAAGAAAACATGTCTTGGGTAAGGAGGTTTTACTGGAAGTCAAGCCAGTACACAACAGTCTAAAAAAACAACTTCATCCCAGCCAAAAGGTTCATCTCAGAAGAAGAGAAAGGTTAAAGGTAACAACTTTGAAGGAAGTGAACAAGGCCAAAGTCAAGCTGATGGTCAATATGGAAGTCATGTGCAAGCAACTGTGGACCAGTCTCAATCTGGAATTCAAGTTAATGCTGCTTCTGGTGTGTCTCCAAATCATGGCTGGACTAGGAAGAAGATTATAGCAGCAAAGATGGCTTCGCCACAAAAAATTGTTGGCTAAGTATTTCAAAGACAATGTTTTTCATCGAGTATGTGATTCGTACACAATGTTTTCAATGCTTTAACAATGTGTGTTTCTGAAGTATGTACACTACTGAATTTTATGCATTTGGAAATATATCCATTTTGCATTATGTTAGAGATCATCTCGTTTTACTGTGTGCGATTAATTGAGGTTTAACTTTATTTTTTCAGTTTCTTCCAATTGTTGCAACTTAATACCTATACTTATAAGTGTTAACTTTATTTAAGAAAGTCAATTACTACTAAACCAATAAAGCCAGGTATTACCATTTATACCCATATCAATGGACCAAAATTGTAGAAGTCAAAGCTTTCTACAAGTCAACCTACCTTAAACCTGCCTAAAGAAACTAAACAAACTACTTTACATTCATACTACTTTGCTACTAGAAACCTTTGCAAAACACAAAACACATTTCTTTTTAAAGACACTACATACACCATATGCAAACTAAAACGATTAGTATCCACGAGACAACACACAAGTTCCTCAAGCGACAAACTTTCTCCTTCTCTACATGGAGCTCAGCTACAACTGATTGGTGAGCAGCCTCTAGCTCGATTGCCCTGTCTCGGGCGTTGACAGCCTCCAATGTCTCATCCATGAGGCCTGCTTGGCATTCTTGTAATTCCGCCTCATTACGGTGAATGTGGCTCCTCACGTATAGGATCACCTCCTTTGCTCTTGGTGGCATAGGCGGATCGTACCACCCATTGAAGGGACATGTGGATCCCTAAAAATTAATAAGCTAAAATCAAGACTTTAACGCTTAAACTCGTAACTTGAACATAAACATGTAATCAAAAACAGCCATTAGACTAAAACATTGATTAAACTAAACTTGGCATTTTAACTTAATGCAAACCAACCATGAACGCACCTCCACTAGACAATCATAATAACGCCTCCCAGCGTTGACATTGTTCCAACATGTTCTTAGTACAGCCCACCTGCCACATCCGCATCGCGCCATTCTTAAGTTTTTGATCGGAAATATTTAGGATAAGATTTGAGGAGAGAGAGGAGAGTTTAGGGATGAGTAGTAAATAAGTTTCGCTTTTATTAACATTTAATTACTGTAGCATTTCCTATAGCATCTGCATATACCGCGTGTGCCTTAGCACACGGTATCACATAAAGACGATGTTGCCCTTGTGCTAAAGACAAAATGTAACGGAAGAAAACGGCGTTGACCGTCGGAAAACGGGTCAAAGGACGTAATCGGCCTCAAAAAACTTGAAAAGGGATGAACGGAAGACGTTTTCAGAAACTTAAGGTGCATGGTGATTGTATCAAGTTCAGGGACCAACGGTGTATTTTACTAAAAAAAAAAAAAAAAAAAAAAAAAAAGGTAGTAGAATAATGAAGGACCGTACAAAAGATGCAAGCTCATGCTCATGAGAAGAAGCTGCAAGGGAGGCAGAAGCGCACGTGACCACCTGGCTTCTATGTCCCTTTGCTTTCAATGCCTCCACGTGCGATCGTTTCCTTCTAATTATGCATGTATTTTCATTTTTCGATCTTTCCATAACTAAAAGTATATACATGTACATATTGTTTGTTCATTTTGTGTACAACATAGCCCAAAAAACAAATCTTAATGTTAGAGTTGATATTTTATTCACAAGTATAAATACGATGTCGATTGTGTATAACCAAGGCCGTCTCATGGATTTCGGTGGCCCCGTGCCACACCACAAAGAGGCCCTTAAAAATACATACAAAATAAACATATATCACTAGTGCGTGAACTAATTAAACTCAAGCCTCATGTTGTGTATATACATATATATTAAAGTGCATAGAATTTTGTGGCCCTCGTTAAGCGGTGGCCCTGTGCAATGGCACCTCTTGCACTCCCTTAAAGCCGGCCCTGTGTATAACGTAGTGAAAAGTCACCAAACGTGTATTTGAATGTTTATTTCTTTCAAACGAAGTTGCATACTTTCTGTCTTTCTCCGTATGATAATAGATGTACAATATAAAATAACATATAATATTAGAAATATTTAAGTACTTTTTTTCCAACCTATAAAATGTGACATTTACTTGTCAAAAAGAATTCGAGTGATCACAATTTAAAAATGGATTACAACTATTTTGAGACAAACTAAAAAAAGTACAACTTATTATGAGCATATTAATTTTAATGTAGGTATGAGTAATAATTACGGCCATGTTAACGAGATAAATGTTTGAGCTGGTTAAGTCTGAAAAGTCCAAAGAGCGCAAGCTTGTGATTTAAGACGTACGGATCACAGACGGTGTCTCCTCAACGCCGAGGGCAAGAACCCCGTGGCGGTAACCTTTTATGAACTGCGAGAATAGTTGACTAAGCCGTGCTATAAGGGGAATCAACATGATTTTTCAAATGAATTTTGATAGATATATTTGTAACAAGTATTTATACAATTGTTGATATGAATGAGCCCATTGGACAAAAAAAGGCCCAATTTGTAAAGCCCAAAGTAAACCTTAATACTTATTTTAACTAAACACACCGTAAACTTATTTCACCGGGTAATATTAACAATTAAAACTAGACATACTAGAACCTACTCACGCAAAACACACACATACGATCGTTCAACACAAACATTATCAACTACACGCTGGACCGGTATTGGTTTCATTGACACAAAAATAGACGAGGTTTTTCTATTCAGGTTATATCTTAGGAAAGCAAATACTTGACTCAAATGTCCATGGTCTGACCATGGTCAGTGTTTTAAAACCCGGGTTGACCCGGCTGGTTGAACCGGTTAAACCGTGAACCAGTTGAGTGATCGGAAGCCGGTTTTGAGCGAAAAACCGGGTTGAACCGCCGATTAAACTGGTTGAACCGTGACCCGGTGGCTCGACCAGGTCAATTAAAAACCTGGTTTTTAAAACATTGACCATGGTATCCTTGTGACAAGTGTTTTAAAACCCGGCCGGTTGAACCGTGAACCGGTGGGTGGTGTCTCGACCGGGTCAATTATAAACCCCGTTTTTAAAACATTACTTGTGACTATTTCCATTCCGACCCATTATAAGGGCCTAAGTGGACCAATATAAAGTTAAGAAGTTTGATAAAGATATATTTAAGAACTAGTATTTGAACAAGTGGTGATATGAATGAGCCCAATGGGCAAGAGAAGAACACAAAAGCCCAATATCTTAAGAGGAGCCCAATGGTTAATCTAGTGATGATGGTCCAATAGAACAAAATAATGTTCCATCCTTTGATCCTTCCTTTCCTTTCCTTATACGTGTTTTTATTATCCTTAATTTGACCCTCACAATACACATAGACAACGCGTACACTTTACAATTCTCCAAATCAAGATCATCATCATAAAAGCAAATCTGTGTTTATAGTTTTTAAAATTATTATTGGGTTTTGTTTGATTGGATTTTGAGAAGGAAAAAAATGAGTTTTTTATTTGGCAAGAAGAAAACACCCGCAGGTTCTTTATTACTTTTGATCTATCTTTTTTTTTTTTTTTTTTTTTTTTTTTTTTTTTTTTTTTTTTCTGGGTTTAATTGTATGCTGATTTTTAGTATTATAATTATAAATATATACTGTTGATTGATGTCAATTTTATTAGTTTTATTCTGTTAGATCAATCTAGTAGTATTAATGTTAGTTACTTGTGCGGATCATGGGATTGTGTTTGTTTGGGTAGAATAACATTAGGGGGGGTGTTTGGTTTTTAGCTTTATGGTTGTAACCACTTTTAGCTAATATTATGCTTGTTGAAATTAAGCTAATTAAGAATTTGCGACATTAGAAATGCAATAGATGGAAATATATATGCAATACCAAACACGCCCTTTGGGCCAGCCTAATTGGTGTTAAGGGATAGATGACTATTCCCGGTAGGGAGGATCATTAGGTACTTTCGGGGGGCACTTTATAGTTTGTTTTGTGGGCGAGGGTCATGGACTGCTTCATGAAATGGTGCCAATATAGGATCTTCATTTTGGGCTCATAGTAGTCTGACTGTTGACTGAACCTCCTAAGATAGTAGCGCCTCACTCATTGTTTGCCTGAAAAAAAGCTCTTAAAAAATAAAATAATTTTGTTTTGCGTTCTAATAGATTGTGAAGAACGCAGTCTGCAGACATCCAGGGATAATGAATAGATGTGTTTGAGTTTACTACTCTCTTTTGTTATCCCAAATCCCAAATAGTAGCTCAATATGCATTTGGATAGGTTGGTTTTTCGTTCATGGCCATTTCTTTTTGGCAATTTAAGTAGTTGCAAATTTTGAGAGAAGGTAATTTGCAGCTTTTCATAGTCGTCACTATGCTTAAATTCACTAGTTTTGATCGGGATTCGTTGTTCCATACAAGCTTTTGCTTTCACATATGCTTTGGGTGAAGATTAACGTTAAGTCCAGTTCATTTTCTTATTCGCAAGTTTACGTTCGAAATAAATGCTTTGGCTTTCACAATGGAAGACTTTCCATTTCAAACAAACCCGATATCAAAATGATGACCCCATTTTTACAGAATTCTTTAAAGTTATCAATTTCCCTTAGTTACGTACTTACGTGGAAGAATTTCTCACATGATTCACTTTGGTCCTGGAATCCTTGTATATTTTTGTTTGATGCTCATGTAACCATAGTATTTAGAGTGTCCGGTTTCTAAAACGAGATATGGTTGGTATACGCAGAGCTCTTGCGGGAAAACAAGAGAATGATCGATAAATCTATTAGAGAAATAGAAAGAGAGAGACAAGGTTTGCAGACACAGGAGAAGAAACTTATAGTGGAGATCAAGAAAAGCGCCAAGCAAGGCCAGATGGTAAACTGCTCGCTTTCATTCATTGCATGTATTATGCAGGCTTTCATCTTAGGGTCTTGGTTCATTTAGTCACCCATTTTTACCCTATTTAGATGCTAAAGTGTGCTCTTTTTTCTTCCAGGGAGCTGTTAAGATTATGGCTAAAGACCTTATTAGAACACGACACCAGATTGAGAAGTTTTACAAGCTTAAGTCCCAACTGCAGGGTGTGTCGCTTAGAATTCAGGTACAGATGTCTTTCTATCTTTTATACAGGGTTTTCAGAAATACCAACAAAGTCTTTCTATCTTTGCAGATAGCCTTTCACCCTCTATTTTATAGTAACACCAATCATGTTTAAAAAAAAACGAAGTTGGAAATTTATGTTTGATCGTTGACTGCTTGAACTGTTTCTTAAAACAGACTTTGAAGTCGACACAAGCGATGGGTGAGGCAATGAAAGGTGTGACGAAGGCTATGGGCCAGATGAACAGACAGATGAACTTGCCATCATTGCAGAAAATAATGCGAGAGTTTGAAATGCAAAATGAGAAGATGGAAATGGTAAGCGAAGTTATGGGTGACGCCATTGATGATGCTTTGGAAGGAGATGAGGAAGAAGATGAAACAGAAGAGCTAGTGAGCCAGGTCTTGGATGAAATTGGTATCGACATCAATCAAGAGGTAATTAATTTGCTCATTTTTTTCTTTTGAATCTCGTAAGGAAATAGAAACGTTGTATTTGGTATTTATGGAAATATTATGTTATTGCAGTTGATGAGTGCACCCTCTGGAGCGGTATCTGTCCCAGCAGGAAAGACCAAGGTGCCGCAAGCTGAAGCACCTGTGACTGATGATGGCGGGATTGACAGTGATTTACAGGCAAGGCTAGATAATCTGAGAAAAATGTAAGTATTGTATAGTGTTAACATGGCCTTGAATTATTTCAAGAGAATCATATGGTATTGAGTATTGACACGATTGCCTTGTAACATATTTGGTCGAGTTTGTGAACTCCTGCAACAACAAAAAACGAACTACTTGTGTTTTTCTTTCCTTTATATATACTTGAAGTTGTATTTTGTTTTGCCATATGCTGTTGATTTACCTTTGCGCACTAAGCTCTTAAGTTCATGAATTCGCTCTTGTATCGTTTATGTTCATCATCTTGTGTTTGTCTTTCACCACTGTAACCGGTCACTGCCGTCGTGGAAGATGATCGATAATGATGGTGGTCTAGAGTAGCGGTGTTTAAAAAATCAGAAAAACCGATGAACCAAACCGACCCACTCAATCCGAAAACACAATAAACAGATAACCGAAGAAAGCGAAACCAAGAAAACCTAAAACCGGAGAACTCGTTTATCACGGTCCGGTTTTGGTTTTTACTTTCACTTATCCATGTTTACCAAAATCGAACTGTGTATAATATACATATAGGTGTTATTAACCTTTTTTTTTTTTTTTTTTTTTTTTTTTTTTTTTTTGTGCAGGACCATTTATCTAAATGTAAAAGTAGTAGTTAAAGTGATTTTAACTTATAAACGTTAAATAAATAGTTTTATTTATTTTGTTACATATGATAATTTGAATGTTTTTATTGTGACAGATCAACTTTACTATGACTTTAATATCTTCAATTGTTATTTCAATTTACTGCAATGATATTTTACGTTCTAAGTTATGTTATTGTTCATTGGATTCGATTCAATTAATCTTTTTATTAGTGGTTACTATAACTTAAACCGCAGGTAACCGCTCATTTAGGGTAACCGTATGTCTGGTTACCCGTTTAGTACGGTTCCATTTCGGATAGTAAAATGAACTACCCACCCTGAGATAGATAGTCAAAATTTCCAACCGAAAAACCCGTGAACACCCTAGTCTAGACCGAATAAAGTTGTGAACCATCAGAAAATAATCATCATCATAACATAAAAAACACACGTACTAGATAGTAGATACCAATAAAAGGTTTGCTTGTATGTTCATGTTCCCACATCGGATGAAGGCAAGTATTTTTGCTTAGTTATATATTGTGGTCTACATGGCATTTGTAAGTTGTGACTAGGATTGTGTTGTTGGCTGATTTTATTGTGAGATGTCACAGACAACTTTAGTATGACTTTAATCTCTTCAATGTTATTTAAAGTTGATACACTAACATTTTACATTCCAAGTTATGTTATTATTCATCAGATTCGATTCAATTAATTTTTTAAAATGGTTAACAGTGACCCAAACCACGGTAACCGTTCATTTAGGATACATGCATGTTCAGTTACCCGTTCAGTGTGATTCAGTTTTAGATAGTAAATTGAACTACCCGCACTGAGATAGATAGTCAAAATTTCTAACCGAACCGCCCCGTAAATACCGCTAGTCTAGACTACTCGACCGAATAAAGCTATTAAAGTAATTAGCGAGATCATAATAACATCAAAAACACAGATGCTATTAAAAGGTGTACTTGAATGTTCCCACATCGGGCAAAGGCAAGTATTTTTGCTTAGTTATATTTTGTGGTGTACATGACATGTGTAAGTTGAGGCTAAGATTGGGTTGTTCTGTATGTTTGCACTGCTGTTATAATTATGATCTTCAATATTTATAAATACAAAAGTATGTGCAACATCAGCAACAACTTATATATGCTTTCAATGTTTTTAAACGGGTTCCACAAACATTGTCTGCTAGAACTCTTAACTAAATGTTTCTTACAATCTGTTTTTGCATCTTCGAGACAACATGAATCAGGATCTATATGTACATGTATATCGTCTGTCTGAAAAGACTTAAACTTTAGCTATGCTAAAAAATACAAGACCGGTTGTAATGGCCTTTAAGCCGACACGTGATGAGGAAGAAGATAGGTAGGGTGGGGTGGGGGTGTAGGTCGGTTATTTAGTTTTTATATATCTATATTTTTTTACTCCGTATTACATATGTTTAAATGTGCAATTTTACTACAGTTTAATAATAATAATAATAATAATAATAATAATAATAATAATAATAATAATAATAAAAGAAAAAAAAAACTATTTAACTCGTGTGAGATTACTAGTGTATGGTTTTTGTTTAGTGATATAGTGAATATTGATGCGTAGTTGACAGTGGTGGTTTTAGTCACTAGTATACCTAATCTTGTTGCTTTTGCCAAGAACTATAGTATGTCCATCAAGTTTATCCAGTGTTTTAAAAGGCGCGTCAAGACGCCGCAAAGGCGTTGTCAAGATGTGAGGCGTGACCTCGCCGTCACAAAATAGACTTTGGCGACTTATCTATGCGTGGCGTAAAAAGGTGTGAAATATGGCTAGAAAAGGCGCACCTTTCGGTAAAGCGTGGCGCCACTTTTTGAACCACTTTATTTATTTATTGATTTATTACTTTTTTAAAACTATTTTGAAATAGTATTTGGAATTTGAGCTATTTGGTATATGAGACCGGTAACTATATAGTAAGTAGTAGTATAAATGTCTAATATAGTAAGAGTAATATGATCTAAAATTATAAATAAATAAATCTATAAATATTTTTTTGCGCTTTAGTGATGCCTTAAGAAATGCAAAGGCTCTGTCATGGCTCGTAAAACTTGAGGCTCAGTCATGCCGCCATGCCACGCCTCACTCCTTTTTATAATATTGAGTTTATCCCATAAACAAAATAATAACTCACACATAAACAAAATAACAACTCACAAAACTCATTGGAACTCACACAAAACTCTCTCACGACTCAGTCTTGCAGTCGACAGTGTCCTTTTATTTTTCATTTAGAAACACGTCTAACGAGGTGATCCTAATAGGGGAAAATGTGTCTTGTGCGCCCAAGACCGTGGCATCGTTACCTATTGTATAAGCTTCTTTAGCTCTCAAAAAAGGCACGTGTCGTTTATTTTTGGGTAAAAGGGTTAATTCACCCCGGTAAAATTCATTACTCCAAAAAACGTTGAGGTACATAGGATGAGGGTGATATCCCTCACCTCAGTCCCTTAGGACACTTACAGACTCGAATATAAGAATGACACACCATTCATATAACTTACAATAAAATGAACCTACCAATAATGACACAAGTACATAAAACATGACAATACTACTCAAGCAAAACACTTGAGCCTTCTAAATCACTTTGGCGGTTCATCTTAACTTCCATGAAGAATCTACGGATAAACATCCTAGCGATCTTCAACATAAAATCTGATTTAAACAAAGGGTTTTGAACAAGACCCTTCCTACTTAACTTCCAAATAGAGTACCAATCAACCCGAACCACGGTTACCCGTCAAACATAAGAATTCTGCCCGGATTCAAGGAATCAAAAGGTACCCATCAAACATAGTACTTTCCTCACTCATTGATCGTCATATGAGATTTTCTCTCTCTCTCTAGGTGGCGATTTTCAAAACCCTAACTATTCTTCATCGTTTCTCACCAAATTCGTCCATTATTCCATTGATTCTTGTACTTAATTGATTATTCTAGTGTTTAAGCATTGTGTTTATCATTGGTTTCATCAAATCGATGCTTTTTTCATTAGGATAATAACTGATTTGGTGAATCGTTTTCTTTAGGGTTTTAAATCGCCACCTAGTATCCTTAATCGTTCCTTCATTCTTTGATTCATATAGTCGGTTTCGGACTTACATATTTAAGGATCGATTGACATATGCTATCATTGTCATATCTTTGGTTGGTTTGGGATCGTTCCTATTTATTCACTCTATGCTAGACGGTTTTTATAAATCGTTTACCAATATCTTGGTACGATCTGTGGTATGGTGTGGTTATGATCGATCATGTGCTAAGGGTTATTTTAACGATGAAGGCATGTGTCGTTTATATGTCATCGATTTTTGATCGGAAGGTGGTTTTTAACCGATTGTGCTATACTCATATTTATTTATTTCACTTAAATAAGTTTAGGCAAGAGCATCCGCAATACATACTTTTCTGAAAACTTTTCACTATTTGAAAAACTCATTCAAATGACTTTTTGCATTGTGAGTAATTGAGTAAAGACTTGTTGTGGCAATAAATGAGAATAACTTGAGAAACTTCAGGCGTTTGATTAATAGCTTGGAGCTCTTGTTCAAGCATTAATTATTTTAAGTTCTTAAAAAGCTTTTGTTAAAGCTTGATGCATTGGAGTTAATTTGTGAATATGATTTTTGCAAAAGCTTACTACACACAACATTTAACTCATTAATTGTATTAAATGCATAAATTCTTTTATTACTTGATGCATTGCTCATGTTTTTAGGTTAGTAATACTTCAAGAGTTGTCACAATCAAAGTACAACTTAAAAGCTAGTAACGTTTTATATTTTTATACTTTAAAACATTACATGCACTATTCACGAAATAATTTTCTCTATTTCAAAGCTTAAAAACATACTAGTAATTCAGTAATTTCACTGTCACAACTAAAATTGTTAATAAAATGCAATTTTTATATCATACATCAATAAAAGCATTTTGATTAGACAAAATTTGACAATGATATAAAACCAAAATAATAGTTAAACAACTATTTTGATCATTAGTCATTACGTCGTATAATCGAACTCTTTTACTATATATAGATGCATGAATGATGATCATTGTTTGCGTAGATTCTCGTTACCTTGGGAAGGGTCTAGAGAATCCTTCGGATAAGAATCCCACGTCTTCTTGTTACCTGAGGATACACAACAAAACGCGTTAGCCATGCCCTGGGTGTGACCCAGGACCAAGCTCCGGCGTAAGAGTAAGTATAGGGATAGGTTATAATAAGTGTGTGTAAGTGCAGTAAATGCTAATCTATTACATGAGTAAATGAGAAGTATTTATACTACTTCAAAACTGTACCTGCCTACTGTTTGATATTGTACATAGTACGAGTAGGTAACTATTCCTGACATATAGGGAGTGGCGCGATAGACTGTCTCTATGCTAGGGTGTCAGTTATAGTAAACACGTGGCAGACACGTGCCCGTGAAATCAGGGTCGAATACGGCGCCTGTCCTGGTCGTTCGGATATTAGCCCTTCCGGTACCGTCTGTCCGGATTACTTTAAAATCGTCTAGTTAACTGTGCAACCGTCCGGTCATATACACAATCAATCATTAAGTCGTATACTCGAACTGCACTTTAGTACTACCTTTTCATTCTACCCTAAAAAATCTTGCATAAAAATAATTTGATTATATGTTTCTGTTCAGATTCACGTCATCTGAAGAGAGCGAGTGAGTTTTGACTCAAATGTACGCGATTTAACCAGGTACGCTTTAACCGCTTCCAGCTAAAAAGGTGTACCGGAACCAATGGCGGACCTATGTAGGGGCAGGGGAGGGTCTCGGCCCCCTCAAAATTTGCGGCACATAGTGTAAATATTATAAGTTTTAGGGTTAACTTAGTTGAGGTATAAACAAATTTTCGATTCGACCCTCAAAAAAAAATGTTCTAGTTCCGCCACTGACCGGAACATAGGTTAACCGTTTATTTGATTTGGTTCGTCACATTTGGCGATAGGTATCATGTGGTCCAATACCTTAAAAGCATAGTTAACTAAACTTAACTGTTTATCAAAATATATATCTAAAATTTTAACAAATAAGAATCTTTAAAGTTTTATATTAGAAAACCTTGAACTTTCTCAAAGTCCTGAGTTTATATTCGTTTAATGAAAATCCCAAAGCTGTATTTTAATGGAAGTCCTTCGTCGCTTGTCCAATAAAAAAAAAAAAAAAAAAAAAAAAAAAAAAAAAAAAAAAAAAAAAATTTAAAGACAAGTATTAAAATTTCTAACCGAACGCCCCGTAAAGTAAACACAGCTAGTCTAGACCGAATAAAGCTATTAAAAATTTAAAATCATCAGCGTGATCATCAAAAACACAGATGCTATTAAAAGGTGTAGTTGAATGTTCCCACATCGGGCAAAGGCAAGTATTTTTGCTTAGTTATATATTGTGGTGTTCATGGCATGTGTAAGTTGAGACTAAGATAGTGTTGTTGGCTGTATGTTTGCGGTGCTGTTAGAAATATATGATCTCAATATTTATAAATATAACTGCATCTAAAACATGCTGCAAGCAACTTATATATGCTCTCAATGTTTTTAAAACAGGTTCCGCAAACATTGTCTACTAGAACTCTTAACTAAGTCTCTTACAATCTGTTTTGCATCTTCAAGACAACCTGATTATTTACACGAATCAGGATCTATATGTACATCAGTACATGTATATCGTCTGTCTGGAAAAGACTTAAATTTAGCTATGCTAAAAAATACAATACCGACTGTAATGGCCTTTATGCCGATGTTGGATCAAAGTAGGCTTGAATGATGAAATGGTGATAATAAAAGAGAAATAAACACTGTTATAATGCTTCACAACCAAAGCTTATATTGAATATTAAATGGAAATGGATACATCAAATTGGAAAGTTACTGATACTACTTTTTACTCTCTGCAACTAGTGTGCTATTTATTCTAAAAGAAAACAACTGAAATACTATAAAGTCGGTCCACCATCCAAGTAATAAGGAAACCGTTTCATGACCACTTCCCAAGCACGTTTCACCAAAAAACTCGGTCAACATTAATCCACATTCTCCCCTTTAATGTTGACATCTTCAGCTCCAATCAACCTTCTCATCTCGGTGAACTTAACCCGAGGTAGTGCCTTGGTCAAGATATCCGCCTTCTGCAAATCGCCACTAACATGCTCAACATAAATTTGATCCCGCTCCACACACTCCCGTATGAAATGGAACTTAGTGTCGATGTGCTTGCTTCGCCCATGAAACACAGGATTTTTCATCAATGCTATAGCTGATTGATTGTCAACTAGAAGCTGCACCCTTTGAGCTTCTTCTCCTGTTAAGAAACTAACCATGTTTCTTAGCCACAATGCTTGACACGCCGCCGCCGTTGCAGCCATAAATTCAGCCTCACATGAACTTAGAGCAACCGTTTGCTGTTTTTGAGATGTCCATGTGACTGGATTTTGTGAATAGTAGAACACCATACCGGTCGTTCCTCTTCTGTCCTCAATATCCGAAGCGTGGCTACTGTCACTATACCCGCAAATTTTCCCATTTCCACCCTTTCGATACTTCAAACCATACCCGGTTGTACCCTTGAGATATCGTAAAATCTTCTTTACAGCTGCGTAGTGACTCTCTTTAGGTGACTGCATGAATTTACTCACTACCCCAACCGAGTAACTAAGATCGGGACGAGTGTTAATCAGGTAGCGAAGGCTTCCGATTACACGTCTGTATTTGGTTGGATCAACTTCCTTGCCACCTTCATCTTTAGTTAGCTGCAATTTTGGATCCATAGGCCACTTTGCTGGATTACATTTAGACATACCTGCTTCTTCTAAAATCTTTCTAGCATAATTTTCTTGCTTTATAACGATACTATCTTTCTCTTGTTTAACCTCGATCCCAAGATAGTAATTCAACTTTCCCAGGTCACTCATGTCGAAAATCGAATTCATACTAACCTTGAAGTCTTGAATTTGTTTCTCACTCGACCCCGTCACAATCATGTCGTCAACGTACACACCAACAATTAAGATTGTGCTCTTACTCTGCAACTTGTACACGGCTGGTTCTTGTGCACATTTTCTGAATCCAAGTTCCTTTAATACTTTGTCGAGTTTTGCATTCCATGAACGAGGTGCCTGTCGCAACCCGTAGAGAGCTTTGTGCAACCTATAGACCATCTCCTCTTTTCCTTTCACTTCGAACCCGGGAGGTTGAGTTACATAAACCTCCTCCTTAAGCTCCCCATTTAAAAAAGCCGACTTGACATCTAAATGATGTACGATCCAGCTTTCTTTTGCCGCCAAAGCTAACAGCAACCGTATTGACTCCATCCTAGCCACCGGAGCAAACGCATCTTCGAAATCTACACCCTTCTGTTGTACGCAACCTTTGGCCACAAGACGTGCCTTGTACTTCGTGACCATACCCGATGCGTCCTTTTTCAACTTAAACACCCACTTTAACCCTATCACCTTTTGATTGGGAGGTAATCGAGTTAAAGTCCATGTCCGGTTTTTCTCTATTGAATCTATCTCTGCATGCATGGCCTTCTTCCAATGGGTCTCCTTTGTTGCCTCAAGAAACGAAGCTGGTTCTTCATTTAACAACAGCAAATCTTCTTTTCGATACAGATCTTGCACCTCTTCTTCTGTCATCGCGGGTTCCCGTTGGTATATTTCCTGTATAAGGCGAGTACCCCGTACAGGAGTGTCATCATAAGTATCGAAAGGTACTGTTTCATTGACCGGTCCACTGCCTGAGGAGGTTGAGAATCTTTGATCTTCACCGCCTGAGCCTTCTGTATATTTAGTACCTGTCAAATTTGAGAAAGGAGAGACATTATTAGAATGTGGGGTTAGTGGTGTATGTGGTCCCTCCTCTTGATTCATGCTAGCATTCTGTGGACTTTCAATGTTTCCCATGAATATGGGTTGTGCCATGCTTCCTGACATACTTCGTTGTGTAGTTTCCCAAGTCCATGACTTTGATTCATCAAATGAGACATCACGTGCCACCACAACCTTTTTACTTTTTGGATTATACAACTTGTATGCTTTGCTCCCTGGTTCTTTACCTAAATGTACCATAGGAATGCTTCTATCTTCCAGCTTAGTAAGATGGCCTCCCACCTTCTTTACAAATGCCAAGCAACCAAATATTTTTAAATATTCCAGGTTTGGTTTTCTTTTCTTCCATCCTTCGTATGGAGTAATGTCTTTCACCGCCCTCGTAGGAAGTCTATTAAGCAAATAGACCGCATGGCGAACTGCTTCCGCCCACAATGAATCTGGTAAGTTCATGCCTTTCAACAATGATCGTGTCATTTCTACTACCGTTCTGTTTCTCCTCTCCACAACTCCGTTTTGTTGCGGAGTATACGGTGCCGTGGTTTGCCTTTGAATTCCTTCTTCTTGACAGAACTTGACAAAGGCATGAGAGTTAAACTCGCCCCCGCGGTCTGTCCTTAGTGCCTTCACTTTATGCTCGGTTTCCATCTCAACCTCAGCTTTAAAGATCTTGAACTTTGCTAACGCTTCATCTTTTGATCTAAGAAAATAAACCCACATATATCTACACCAATCATCAACAATCAATAAAAAATATCTATTACCTCCTGTTGATTGTGGCGTTATTGGACCGCAAAGATCAGCATGTAAGAGTTCCAACGGCTTAGACGCTCTCCACTGAGCTTCATTTGGAAATCTTTTCCTCGTTTGTTTTGCTACAACACAGCCGCTGCACAGTTGTTTTGGATGCGAGAAACACGGCATTCCAATCGCCATCCTTTTCTTTCCCATGAATTCTAATGTGTAGAAGTTTGCATGTCCCAAGCGGGCATGCCACGTCCATGCGTCATCAACTAAAGATGCTGCCAAACAAGCCGGTTTTGCAATCTTCAATGCTATTTTATACAACCTGTTTGCTGATCGTTGCACTTTCATCACAAGCATCTTTTGTTCATTATAAACTTTCAGAAAATCATTATGCAACCACACATCATACCCAGCTTCAGTTAATTGACCGAGGCTAAGGATATTACTTGTTAAAGCTGGGATAAAATACACATCAGAGACCATTAATTGGTCACCATTTTTGCATTGGAACAGAAGGGTACCTTTTCCTTTAATTTCAACCGCGGAGCCATCACCGAACCAAACCCGTCCCGTGACTCTTTCGTTCAATTCTGCAAACATATTTCTATCCCCGGTCATGTGATTACTTGCCCCGTTATCGAGGTACCACATGTCTCGATTGCTACTGTTTCGACTTTCATGCAATTTAGGAAACACTTTGTCCTCATTCAACATTACCATTGATGGCATGTTCTCTCCTTTAACACACAACAACAAAGCTTGTTCTTCCATTTCTCTCGTCAAGTGCACTTCTTGTTCCGGTTTCTTCATGTTCGTACATTCCGATGCGTAGTGCCCGTACTCTTGACACTCGAAGCATTTGATGTGACTTTTGTCACGCGAATTTCGGTTCGAGTATTCCCCTTCTTGAGACGGTTTCTTGCCATATCGATCACCCCGACCTCGGCCTGATCCACGACCCCCTCGTGTGCTACCTCTACCGCCTCTGCCACCATTCCAGCCTCTGCCACCATTCGAACCTCTGCCACCATTCCAGCCTCTACCACGACCACCAGGTGCCTTGCTAATTTGCTTACTCATTGTCTGGCCCTCCGCCTTTGTCAACAACAATGAGTTTTCCGCTGTCGACCCTCCTTGTCGAAGCCTTAACCTGTCTTCATAGGCTTTCAATCGACCTATTGCTTCCTCAAATGGCATCTCTTCTACATCCGAATATTGCTCCATTGAGGCAACAATATGGATATATTTCTCGGTCACCGTATCAAAAAGTTTTCGAACGAGTTCTTCGTCTTCCAATGTCGCACCGACACTATTATACTTCGAGATCATCGCGGATAACTTCCCCGCATACTCGTCAATGGACTCACCGTCCTTCATTCGGAGCGCCTCGAACTCACTCTTCAATGTGTGTAACCTGGCCTTCTGAACCCGATCGGCACCAACGAACCGGGTTTTCAGCGACTCCCACACTTCACGGGCTGTTTTCTTCTTTGCTACCTGCATCAGAATATCTTCAGGTATTGCTTGGAAGATGAATGCACGAGCCATTTTACTTTTCTTCTCATCCGCAGCCACACCAGCTGCTGCAGGCTCAATGGATTCCCATAACCCTTGGGCATCCATTATGGCTTCCATCTTAATGGCCCATGTTGTATAGTTTGTAGAAGTGAGAACGGGACACTGAAAGGTAACTGGGTTTTCTTTGAGAGGGTTTGAGGTGTTTGATACGATAGACATGTCTGAGGATCGAATGATTTTGGTCATGAACTATAAACAACTTAGCTCTGATGCCAAGTGTTGGATCAAAGTAGGCTTGAATGATGAAATGGTGATAATAAAAGAGAAATAAACACTGTTATAATGCTTCACAACCAAAGCTTATATTGAATATTAAATGGAAATGGATACATCAAATTGGAAAGTTACTGATACTACTTTTTACTCTCTGCAACTAGTGTGCTATTTATTCTAAAAGAAAACAACTGAAATACTATAAAGTCGGTCCACCATCCAAGTAATAAGGAAACCGTTTCATGACCACTTCCCAAGCACGTTTCACCAAAAAACTCGGTCAACATTAATCCACAGCCGACGCGTAACTTGAAGATGTATTTTGCTTTGCCATATGCTGTTGATTTACCTTTGTGCGCTAAAGCTCTAAAGTTCATGAATTCGCTCTTGTATCGTTTATGTTCTTCATCTTGTGTTTGTCTTTGAACACTGTAACCGGTCACTGCCGTCGGGAAAGATGATCAATAATGATGGTGGCCTAGACTAGCGGTGTTCAAAAAATCCGAGAAACCGATGAACCGAGCCGATCCGCTCAATCCAAACTTATAAACGTTAAATAAATAGCATTAGTTATTTTGATACATATGATAATTTGAATGTTTTTATTGTGACAAAACAACTTTATTACGAGTATTACTTTAATCTCCTCAATGTTATTTAAATTTACTACAATGACATTTTACGTTCTAAGTTATGTTATTGTTCATCAGATTCAATTCGATTAATTTTTTAAATTGTTAACCATGACCCGAACTGTGGGTAACCGTTCATTTAGGGTACCCACATGTCCCGTTACCCGTCCATTACCATTCGGTTTCAAATAGTAAATGAACTACCAGCACTCAGATAGATAGTCAGAATTTCTAACCGAACTGCCCTCTATACAAAAAAAAATAATAATAATAAAGCTATTAAAATCATCAGCATGATCATCAAAAACACAGATGCTATTAAAAGGTGTACTTGAATGTTCCCACATCGGGCAAAGGCAAATATTTTTGCTTATTTATATATTGTGGTGTTCATGGCAACTTATATATTGTCTACTAGAACTCTTAACTAAATGTCTCTTACAATCTGTTTGGCATCTTCGAGACAACCTGATTATCTTAACTACTTATAATGAAGAAATAGTCAAATATGAAAAGTGAAAACTGAATTTTTAGTCAATGCCCAAAATGCCCTTGTCTAAACTAATTTAGGAAACACCCTCCTTCTTTATCTCCATCTCTCTTTATGGAATGGGTGAAAAGTTACAATGTGAAAACTGATACGCACCATTTTTTTCTCTCCCCAAATCCGGCCACCCCACCTATTCCGATCAATGATTTAATCTCTTCTTTCTTGTTCATCTCCTTTATATCAATCAACTCCTTTTTGGTTTGGTCCATTATGTGATCTTTTTTTCTTCGTGTTCTCTCGATTATTTCCATTTCTTCTTGAAACTTTCACACAATTCTTCATTGTTTCTTAGTCATATGTAAGAGAAATATATGAGCTGAAATGTTGAAAATCTGGAATAAGGCAACGATTAATGTGTGGAAAAGTTGAAAATATTGAAAATCTAAAATAAGGAAACCATTAAGAATTAGCTAGGCTGTAACTCCATGTGCTAGGCTGTACATAAAAAATTAGTAATAATTGTGAAAAAGATTTGGTTATTCGGTTACACTTCGAGTCAATAAAATTGGATTGTGGAAATGGTTAATGACTTAACAAAAATATATTGGCCGGGTTTAATGACATTTAATGTGTGACTGGTAACTTATTGTGGTACGTTATTGCTTTTATGAACCCTGCAACTTACTGTGATTGCAGCCTTTTTTAGTAGAAGAAAGATTTACAGTAAGTTTGTAAGTCAAACTCTTACCAAATTAGAACTTAGAAGTCAATGTTGAGTGGTTAAACTAAAAGAAATTTGATAACTATGTCAAACTTGATTTGTTATGGTTGTAGATATAGATGCAAGGCTAGATATAGTTGGGTAGATTTGATAAGTATTTGATTTATTTTAGTAAAGGAATCTTCATTTCTGAAACTAAAAAAATGTAAATGCAGGTGCTTCTACCACTAAATGGAAGTATGAGTAGCATGATTCTATCCCAGTGGCAAATGAAAAGTGGAGTGCCTATTCAGGATGCATCTCTGAGACATTGTGACCAGGTTTGCCAGCATTGTGAGATTTGGTTTCCTTGCATATGAATAAGCTCATTAGTTGCACCTCTTCGTTAAATAAATGGAGATGGAGCCAGTTGAACAATACTGCTCCTTAGTCACACAAAAAATCGTTTCACTAAAGGAAATCGTTTCACTGGTCTAGGAGGAGCAACAATCTGTGGTGGTGGCGTAATGTCTGATGGGGTTATCTTTGAAGATCATCTTGATTTGATAATCTATTGTCATATTGTCCGAACCGGGCTGCAATGCGACCCTTGATATTACTGTTAAAGAGGCTTACGGTTTGAAACACATGACACATCTCGTATTGTGACCAAGGTATCTTGATCATTGTTTATTCACATGTAGTGCAACGTTGTACTGTGGATGCCATTTTTACTTTGTTCTATAGTATAATTGTTAGGTTGTTGGAATGATTTAGTTGATGCTTGCAACACTTATTTGTTTATTTCTTCATATTTTATAGTCCAAGTAGCCACGCATCTTACACCCAATTCCTTTCCCAATAAAATATCTTTATTAACATTACTTGATAGATGCTTGCAATTTGCATAAGATAAACAGTTCTTGTTGTTTGTCTTGATTAATTGTATGTCTAAGATCAACCTTGACAGAGTATATTTGTATATATGAGTATAGAGAGTCCAAGTATCCACTGTTGCTTCCATGTCCTCCTTTAGTACGAGTGGTAGCCTTTAGGACCCATATAGGAATTCTTTAGCGCCAACCGTTGTAGAGGCTTTCTGGCTTTGGTATGAACACAAGATTAAATTCGTACATCAAGTAAAGATGACGAGCTTGCTAAATGTAAACTCATGCATAAATTTACCTCTAAATTTGTACTTACAATAGTTTTCTATAATGATTATAGATTTGTTTGTTGCCATGTTTCTTTTTTAGAAATCCAAGACTCCGAGAGGGCTAGACCAACAAAAGCGAGAACAAACTCGTGGAAAAGGGGAAAATATGGCAGCATGATTGAAGTAAAAAAGACTCATGGAATGGCTACTTCAATTGTCTAATTATAATGGAAGTTATGGAACTTGTGTTTTGGATTTTTTTTTTTAAGTTACTACTTGTCTTGTATTTGCCATTTTTAAGTTGCAACTGTATTTGTAATTTTCCCTTGATGGCTACTGTAAGTTGCTACTGTATTTGTGCTTTGGAATGACTACTGTGATGTTGCACTTTAGGAAAAAAAGTTAATGGAACTTTTTTTGTGATTTTCCTTCTTAATGGCTACTATATTTCCATTTATAAGTTGCTACATTATTTGCATTTTGGCTACTGATGCAAAGCAGCTGCAGTATTTAAAGGAAAAAAAGTTGCCGATTTGACTCTTTTATCTTCTCAAAGTTTGACACCATGACTGGAAAAATAGCATATTTAAATTTTTATTTTTTATTTTTATTTATTTTTATTATTTTTTTTTAAGATAAAGCCAAGTTTTTTGATAGAAAATTGGGCTCTATTCGATTTTTTACAAAAAAAGTAAAATCACATAGATCCCGTTTTTAAAACTGGGCTCTATTTGATATTCACATAGTCCCTTCCCCTTTGAGCCTGTATGCAAAACCGAATTTTATGATTCTTTTCAACCGGGCTCTATGCCCTTTTCTATAGTACTGATCGTTAATTGTCTGCCTCTAGGAATTTCCGTTGCTATGCACGGGTACTCGTCTAGTATCATTTATGGGAAAATGATGTCTGCTTTCCAAAGCAGGCAATTACCTGCTTTTCTATGTAAAAAAGAAAGGACTCAGGGAAAAAGTGTATCAATGACCTGAATTCAGGGGATTAATCGTAAAAAAATTTAATTTTTTTTAAAGGTAAAGCAGGCAAGGAGCTGCTCGTTGTAGTAGGCAAGTTTTCCCCATCATTTATACATTCTTATTTCAAGTCAACTTTTTAAGTATTGTATTACTTCATCCGTGTTAACCTCGATCATAGTCCACCTCATCTAACATATTCTTTCGGTACAAGTCTTCTCTTTTTACTGGTACAACCAAATAAAGTATAGAGTATAGATTAGGAAAAACAACTCAAACCGACATGTTTCCGTTTCGAATTTTTTCTCAAACACACACCAAATATATTTTGACACGCCTAAATAGACCACACATTTGTTTTTATAAATGTCAATTAAATACTGATAGCCCAAATGGGCATTGAGACCCATTCCATTTATTTCTTTCCAGCTACTTATATGTAACACATAAGAATGTCAACTGATTTGAATTTTGTGACATGTATCATAATACAATGCAATATAAATTCGTTCATACTGTAACTCAACTATTTGTTACACTCTGTTTAAGACTAAATGCAAATTTTGTTTGACTACTTTATCTATGTCAAACTTGATTAATTGATCGTTGTCCACCTTTTTCGTTACGACCTTTTCTTGGTATATTGGTACAAACTAAGATATTTTCTATCTTAAAATATCAAGACACCCACTATTGTGAAAAAGACATCTAAAGACACAATGTATGATTCAAAATTTAATGATATACGATAACTCAACTTAAATTTTAGAAAGTTTATCGAAGAACATCTTAATCTTAACTATTTATAATGGAGAAATAGTCAAATGTGAAAAGTGAAAACTGAATTTTTAGTCAATGCCCAAAATGCCCTTGTCTAAACTAATTTAGGAAACACCCTCCTTCTTTATCTCCATCTCTCTTTATGGAATGGGTGAAAAGTTACAATGTGAAAACTGATACGCACCATTTTTTTCTCTCCCCAAATCCGGCCACCCCACCTATTCCGATCAATGATTTAATCTCTTCTTTCTTGTTCATCTCCTTTATATCAATCAACTCCTTTTTGGTTTGGTCCATTATATGATCTTTTTTTCTTCGTGTTCTCTCGATTATTTCCATTTCTTCTTGAAACTTTCACACAATTCTTCATTGTTTCTTAGTCATATGTAAGAGAAATATATGAGCTGAAATGTTGAAAATCTGGAATAAGGCAACGATTAATGTGTGGAAAAGTTGAAAATATTGAAAATCTAAAATAAGGAAACCATTAAGAATTAGCTAGGCTGTAACTCCATGTGCTAGGTTGTACATAAAAAATTAGTAATAATTGTGAAAAAGATTTGGTTATACGGTTACACTTCGAGTCAATAAAATTGGATTGTGGAAATGGTTAATGACTTAACAAAAATATATTGGCCGGGTTTAATGACATTTAATGTGTGACTGGTAACTTATTGTGGTACGTTATTGCTTTTATGAACCCTGCAACTTAATGTGATTGCAGCCTTTTTTTGTAGAAGAAAGATTTACAGTAAGTTTGTAAGTCAAACTCTTACCAAATTAGAACTTAGAAGTCAATGTTGAGTGGTTAAACTAAAAGAAATTTGATAACTATGTCAAACTTGATTTGTTATGGTTGTAGATATAGATGCAAGGCTAGATATAGTTGGGTAGATTTGATAAGTATTTGATTTATTTTAGTAAAGGAATCTTCATTTCTGAAACTAAAAAAATGTAAATGCAGGTGCTTCTACCACTAAATGGAAGTATGAGTAGCATGATTCTATCCCAGTGGCAAATGAAAAGTGGAGTGCCTATTCAGGATGCATCTCTGAGACATTGTGACCAGGTTTTCCAGCATTGTGAGATTTGGTTTCCTTGCATATGAATAAGCTCATTAGTTGCACCTCTTCGTTAAATAAATGGAGATGGAGCCAGTTGAACAATACTGCTCCTTAGTCACACAAAAAATCGTTTCACTAAAGGAAATCGTTTCACTGGTCTAGGAGGAGCAACAATCTGTGGTGGTGGCGTAATGTCTGATGGGGTTATCTTTGAAGATCATCTTGATTTGATAATCTATTGTCATATTGTCCGAACCGGGCTGCAATGCGACCCTTGATATTACTGTTAAAGAGGCTTACGGTTTGAAACACATGACACATCTCGTATTGTGACCAAGGTATCTTGATCATTGTTTATTCACATGTAGTGCAACGTTGTACTGTGGATGCCATTTTTACTTTGTTCTATAGTATAATTGTTAGGTTGTTGGAATGATTTAGTTGATGCTTGCAACACTTATTTGTTTATTTCTTCATATTTTATAGTCAAAGTAGCCACGCATCTTACACCCAATTCCTTTCCTAATAAAATATCTTTATTAACATTACTTGATAGATGCTTGCAATTTGCATAAGATAAACAGTTCTTGTTGTTTGCCTTGATTAATTGTATGTCTAAGATCAACCTTGACAGAGTATATTTGTATATATGAGTATAGAGAGTCCAAGTATCCATTGTTGCTTCCATGTCCTCCTTTAGTACGAGTGGTAGCCTTTAGGACCCATATAGGAATTCTTTAGCGCCAACCGTTGTAGAGGCTTTCTGGCTTTGGTATGAACACAAGATTAAATTCGTACATCAAGTAAAGATGACGAGCTTGCTAAATGTAAACTCATACATAAATTTACCTCTAAATTTGTACTTACAATAGTTTTCTATAATGATTATAGATTTGTTTGTTGCCATGTTTCTTTTTTAGAAATCCAAGACTCCGAGAGGGCTAGACCAACAAAAGCGAGAACAAACTCGTGGAAAAGGGGAAAATATGGCAGCATGATTGAAGTAAAAAAGACTCATGGAATGGCTACTTCAATTGTCTAATTATAATGGAAGTTATGGAACTTGTGTTTTGGATTTTTTTTTAAGTTACTACTTGTCTTGTATTTGCCATTTTTAAGTTGCAACTGTATTTGTAATTTTCCCTTGATGGCTACTGTAAGTTGCTACTGTATTTGTGCTTTGGAATGACTACTGTGATGTTGCACTTTAGGAAAAAAAGTTAATGGAACTTTTTTTGTGATTTTCCTTTTTAATGGCTACTATATTTCCATTTATAAGTTGCTACATTATTTGCATTTTGGCTACTGATGCAAAGCAGCTGCAGTATTTAAAGGAAAAAAAGTTGCCGATTTGACTCTTTTATCTTCTCAAAGTTTGACACCATGACTGGAAAAATAGCATATTTAAATTTTTATTTTTTATTTTTATTTATTTTTATTATTTTTTTTAAGATAAAGCCAAGTTTTTTGATAGAAAATTGGGCTCTATTCGATTTTTTACAAAAAAAGTAAAATCACATAGATCCCGTTTTTAAAACTGGGCTCTATTTGATATTCACATAGTCCCTTCCCCTTTGAGCCTGTATGCAAAACCGAATTTTATGATTCTTTTCAACCGGGCTCTATGCCCTTTTCTGTAGTACTGATCGTTAATTGTCTGCCTCTAGGAATTTCCGTTGCTATGCACGGGTACTCGTCTAGTTTACATGAATCATGTACATGCATATCATCTGGAAAAGACTTAAACTTTAGCTATGCTAAAAAATACAAGACCGGTTGTAATGGCTTTATAGTCGACGGGTAGGTCGGTTATTTAGTTTTTTTATATCTAAATGTTTTTAATAACTGTTTAAATGTGTAATTTTACTAAAGTTTTATATCTTTTTTTTCTTCTCAAACTTTAATTTTTATAGAAGTTTAATGAAAAATAAAAAATTAGAAAAAAAAAAAAAAAACTATTTAACTTGTGTGAGATTACTGGGGTTTGGTTTTTGTTTAATTATATACTTAATGGAAATGATTGTCGGGTGGGCAGGTGGTAAACATGCTTGTGTGGACCTCACCGGAGTGTCTCCGTTGGTGGGGTTTCGGGACACGAGGTTCGTGGCTGGGCAAGCAGTTTTGAAGGCGGAGTCTAAAAAGGTGACTAAACATGAAACAGCTTGTTCGGAGAATCAACACGTGTTTGTGCCATTTGCTTTTGATACTTTTGGATCCCTTGCCCCCGTGGCAACCCGATTCCTGGACCGGGTGCAAAAGGTTATCCACAGCAATTCTCCGTCTTCCAAGAATCAAGGTTTTATTTTTAGTAGAGTAGGTTTTGCTATTCAAAAAGGGGTTGCGGCGCAATTTGTTGCCCGTTTACCTGTTATGCGATTGTAATTTTCATCAAAAGATGGAATTGTTACTTATGTTATAAACTCGAAAAATTTAATCAATGTCTAATATTTGGATTGTCATGACTAAGGGTGCGTTTGGTTCATGCTTTTGAAGGGAATAGAATGAAAGAAAGATTAAAACCTATGTTTGGTTTCTAGGCGGGGCCCACAATTTGGGAATAAGGGAATGATAGATTTCATCCCTACCTTAGTTGGGTGGTTTCACTTGAAACCTGCGGGCCCCATTTTTTTTCATTTCTCACATTTTTCAAACCTTTCCCAAATCCGAATCTAAATCCAATCCTACTTACGAACCAAACGCACCCTAAATGATATCTATATTAGAAAACCTTGACCTTTCTCAAGTCCCGAGTTCATATTCATTTCATGAAATTCCCAAAGCTTCACTTGAGCTGTTAAATTAAAGCCTTTTAGTTCTACATATATTCTGTTTTACCGAACCGGGATGTTAATCACATGCGATGGGTGAGGCAATGAAAGGTGTGACAAAGGCTATGGGCCAGATGAATAGACAGATGAACTTGCCATCATTGCAGAAAATAATGCGAGAGTTTGAGATGCAAAATGAGAAGATGGAAATGGTAAGCGAAGTTATGGGTGCCGCTATTGATGATGCTTTGGAAGAAGATGAGGAAGAAGATGAAACAGAAGAGCTAGTGAGCCAAGTCTTGGATGAAGTTGGTATCGCCATCAATCAAGGGTAAGTAAATTGCTCATTTTTTGCCTTTGAATCTGGCCCACAAACACCTCTAGTCTAGACCTAAATAAAGCTATTAAAGTTGTGAACCAGCAGAAAAAACCATCAATATGATCATAACCATCTAAAACACAAATAACTAAAAGGTTTGCTTGTATGTTCCCACATCGGGTGAAGGCAAGTATTTTTGCTTAGTTATATATTGTCGTGTACATGGCATGTGTAAGTTGAAACTAGGATAGTGTTGTTGGCTTATTATGTAACATACTTTTATATTTAAAACAAGATTGGCGACGGTCGCCGCGTTGCCGGCGTGCCTGTTTATCCGGCTAAATGTTTTTCTAGCGATTGCACAGCTATTAATTTGCTAAATTTATAATTTAGTCGTAATTCGTTGCACCTATTCTTTTTGTGATATTTTCCTTATACCTATTTTGCATTATAACTTATACAATTAATTTTTTTATTTTCTTTTAGTGGATTTTTTAAAGAGTTGTAAAGATTAATTATTTTGTAGCAGATAATTTTCCAGCGATTCTTTGTAACGGTAAATTATCCGTTTGCGATTATTTAGTGTATTTTTTTTTCGGATAATGCCTTTTACTTTTTCATCATCGTACTGTTATTTTATGTTTAAATTGTTTGATCAGATAAATTTTTAACGTTTTTGTATTATTGTTTTTTTATTTGTATTTATGTTTTCTTTAGGGTATGTATGTATATTACTTGTAACGACAAATAATTTTGTAACAAATTTGCGATTATTTAGTGTAATTTTTTTCGGATAATGTTTTTTATTTTTCAATGATCGTACCGTTATTTTATGTTTAAATTGTCTTATTAGAGAAATTTTTAACGTTTTTGTATTATTGTTGTTTAAATTGTCGTACCGGTATGTATGTATATTACTTGTAACGACAAATAATTTTGTAGCAGATTTGCGATTATTTAGTGTAATTTTTTTCGGATAACGTTTTTTATTTTTCAATGATCGCACCGTTATTTTATGTTTAAATTGTCTTATTAGATAATTTTTTTTCGTTTTTGTATTATTGTTGTTTTATTTGTATTTATGTTTTGTTTAGGGTATATATGTATATTACTTTTATATAACCTTTTTATATAACTTTTTAAAAATGTTTTTTTTTTTTGGGGGGGTGTTTGGTTTTCCCTTACTCGATATTAAAAGGGGATCTGCTTCTTCTTTCATTTCCACATTTCCATCTAAACCCTAAACACAAATCTTTATTATTAGCTTCTACTTTTATAATTCTTTGTTTGTACCATGGCTGCACCACCAACAACTTCAGCATATGCCCTTGCTCGTACCCCTAATTTCCAAAATCTGACGTTTGCTGCTGATTCCAATGAGGTGTACGATTGCTTGAACGCGGCGTTCACACAGGACTATATCCAGAATGATCAGCTTTTGATGGTGCTTGGTCAGCAAAGGGATGAGTTGGCTGCGAAGGTTAGGTGGTTGGAGAATCATGTTCAAGAAGCTGAGCGTTTTATACTATTTCATGATGACGGTGAGATTGGTTTGGAACGTTTGAAGGTTACTTTGAAGAAGGAGAGGAAGGTACTGGCTCGTTTGATCGATACCATGGATGCAGCTCGCAAGGGAAGGGAAGAGAAAAAGATTAATCTTTTCTGGTTCGAGTGATTGCAATAGCTCATCTTGGGTGGTAATCTTTTGGGTCTTTTGGTATATGTATGGGGCTGTTTCTGTTCTGGGTATTTAGTTGTTTTTATTGCGAAATATGATGCAAGCCTTTAGGCTTTTTGGGTATGCTTGTTAGGCGTTGTATGTAATGGCATCATCTTTTAAAGTATGAATGATAAGAACATCTTTTAGTATTTATATAAGCTGTGTTGTTTAGTATTTATAATGGCTGTGTTGTTTATTTATCATTCAAAGGCATTCAGTCGAACGAATGGACGAAATTGCATTAGCTTTTGCGTATGATATTGGCCAATGAATTAACTTTGAAACGAATCGAAAAACTATGTGACACAAACAAATGCTATGTCAAAAAAATGTTTCAGTTATTTAGGTCCAACAATTTAATCCAAAGATTATGCGCCCGTGCTAAACTGCTAGCAATGTATCACTACAAACAGAATGGCATCGGTACAATGTAATGAAATACAATGTGATGTGCAATATCTGTTAATGCAAAGTAATTGTTTTGTTGTATCGTAGATTTTAGTTAGGTAGAAATTCTCAAATGTTTTTGGGTAGTAGAAATTCTGCTCAGATGTGATAGGTGTTATGCAATGCTGGCAGCGATAAGTGGTCTAGGCTATGATTCGTTTGTATTATATGCCTGGTCTATAATGTATGAAAAGTATGAATAAAACTATCGCTTCATAATATGTTAATGCTTCGGTTCTTAACCATTTCCTTTGATTCTATGCAAGGATATTTTGTTTTTGTTACGTAATCTAACATAAGTGACGTTGCCATATAACTGCCAATAGGTTCGATATTTGTTTACATATAACATAGGTTTTGAGATACATCAAAGGAAATTACATCTAAGTAGCAAAAGTCGTTACCAACTGTTTTTAAAGTACACTTAGCAGTGCATAGATTGTTATAATATTATACATAATTCGGTGCAACACTCTTGTCACGTTTGCACCATGCAGCTTTAAGATGATCACTCTGTCTTCTTTGATTTCTTCTGAGATGTTGTTTCTTGTGCATCCTTGCCTTCTGTAAATAGGGTTTTTCTGACAGATCTTTTTGGCCTTTCATTTTCAGCTTTGGATGTTTGAGACGTAGGAGTTTGCTCTGGTGGCGGCGCGCCATCAGCTTGCTTTAGCTCAAAGGTGTCAGGCGTTCCAGCTTTTGCAATGCTAGTGCTTCCTGGTGTATTGATTACAGGCGGTGCACTATTTTCAGATTTGGGAGTTGACGGTTCATGCACAGGTATTTCCGCTGCTACATTTTTGATATCTACATTGGTTGATGCCATAGTGATTTGACTTGAAGAACTTGCAGCACTTTCAGGCAATGATGACACAGCTGATATCATCAATGGCACGTCATCCCAGCAGGTATCAAGAATGAATACTTGTTTATCTTTTGTACTTTCTGGGTCATAATGCAGCTGAAAAATTTTGCGCTTTCCTTGCAGAGACAGCAATTCTGGAGGATAATCATACGGGTCCGGGTTAGGTATGTTTTGCAACAATTCTTTGCAATCTTTTATCATTGAGTTTGCTTCGTTACTGAAGCATGTCATTACTCCGGTGCCAGTGCTGTCAGATAGTACAACTCTAAAGCAATAACTGTTTAGATATTCAAAAAGTTGTTTGTTAGTAATTATAAATCCGACACGTAAAAGTGCATTGCTTATTATTCATTACCTGTAGATCGAGTCTTTGTCAGTTGTCGGTTGCTTACAGTGAACATGCGGATAGCGCTCTGAGATTTTTGAACCGCAGTCAAAGCATTTCTTGAAAAACCATGCCCTAGGTGTAACGAACCCAGTAATTGTAGCACAATACTCAACGTTGATGTGTGCGTAGAAACGCATGCACAGAGAACGGTTATGTGGAACAACACACCCGTTATCAAGGCTGACATTTTGCCTGATCGTTGTTATGCCTAAATCTCTTCTACGGTAATGCACGTATCCCTTCTCATCAATAAACGTCTGTGCACAAAAAGGTTTAGGAAATTTCTTAGTACACACAGCACTGTTTCTCATACACGGTGCCGCTGTATTCACCGCCCCACACGGACCGTGCATCATAAACTCTGAAATGACTCTGTAGCCTTCAGGGTCAACCGATGGGTCTGGAAGTTCTGCAGAAACATACGTATCTACATCTGTGTGTGCTCGCACACGGTCACTTTCTTTGATCCATAAGAGCAAATGACAATGAGGAAGGCCTCTTTTCTGGAACTCAATCGTGTATAAAACTGCAATAAGATGGCAATTATTAGATATCTTGCAAATGTATTAGTCTAACATACATTAGGCAAATGTAGATTTTAAGTGGCACCTGCTTCGACACGACCAAAAGGCTTTGAATCTCGTAAAAAAGTAACCAAATCACGTATTTTTCTTTCAAACACACGGTCTACTACATCAGGCCTGTCAGCGGCTACAACATGCGGGAACTGCTCCATATACTCTTGGATCTCTGGCCAGTTAACATTACATGTAAACGTAATAAAGAATGATGGGTTCCCATGCACACGGCATATGGCTAAAGCATCCAAATAGTGGCTATACATATAGCGGGGGCCTCCTGTAAAAGACGAAGGCAGGATTGTTCTCGAACCGGCATCCGAACCGTCTTGGTCACCGCGCGAGATGGCATCATGCAGACCTGCCATATAATCATTACGAATATCGTCCTGATGCTCCCTGACAAAGTCAATCCGAGATTGCTCGATGCTACAGTAAGCTGTGACGACGTACTGCTGGAAAAGCCTGCCACTCCTTGGAAGCAACCGATAATCATTGAGGCGGTCGTGTAGCTCGTACGCATAGTACATTTTCATTGACATCTTCTTTGGAGGGTCAAGAGATGCACTCCTGCTCAGTAACACGCGTCCCAAATGGTACCCGTCTTCACCGAAGAAAAAAATTAACGGAAACTGCATTGACATATAAGATGCGTTTAACTTGCTAACTGATTTTAGCTGTCGATCGTGTTGTTCCACGACGACATCAAATTCAGTCTCCACGTCTGGTCCACCTTCAAAAACAATTGCACCGATGGAATCGCCTGCGGGCAACTCATGCTGCCTTGACCCGACAACACCAAACAAACGGATCTTAAATTCTGGAACATCAGCCTCTTCAATTTTATCTCTAGCAGTCCTGAACAACTGTACCAACTCATTATGCTCGTCTAACAATTCAATCAAATTCTCTACAATGTCTGCGCGTAGCACTTGGCCAGCTCTCTGAAAGAAGTCCATACGATTTGCAACTTCATTTTGTGTGTCATAGATATATAGCTGCAAGAATTGCGGTCGTGTATTAGGTTCTGGTAACAGAGAACCTATCCGATGGTAAAGCTGGCCGGATATTTTAAAAACATAAGGACCAGCACCCATATTTATAGAATTGTCTATCTCTGCACCGAGTGATGTCATTGCAAACATTTGATTGTAAGAACGAATATTCTCTTGGAAATGCCGATTTGTAAAAAGATCTTTTATATACTGCGGGTATTCGTTCTGACTATCCAACTTAACCTTGCCGTTATTGCAACACTTATGGTACTCGACACGGTTCCTCTGAGGTAAAGCAGTCCTCTCATACCAAAACATTGCACTGCAATGACGGCAAACCTGGTCACATCTTCCCATATGTACATATGTATCGGGAGGGCCTGCATTATACGTAGGAACTCCACTTTTAGCATCACTCTTGTAAATGGCACAACAGGTAACCATATTTTGCATGTGAAACAGGCATACATAAATGGCAACATACCTTGCCTAGGCCTCCTATTTCTGGCACGCATATTAGGCGGAACTCGGGGTGCATCTGATGAAGAGCCAAAGGTAACTGCAACAGGTAAAAAGTAAAAGTTTTAGCATAACATTTTCTTTGTTAGATTCCTCTACATCTAATTCTTTGTTTCAAACCAAACAGACCTTGAGAGCGCCTGCGACGATTATTCCTTCCTAAGTTACCTCTCACTGTACCAGAGGTCTGTGAGAGCTCATTAGCAGGCGGAACTCGGGGTGCATCTGATGAAGATCCAAAGGCAACTACAAAAGGTAAAAAGTAAAGGTTTGACCATAAGATTTTCGTTATTAGATTCCTCTACATCTAATTATTTGTTCCAAACCAAACAGACCTTGAGCATGGCCACTACGACTATTCCTTTCCAAGCTGCCTCTGACTGTGTCAGAGCTTTGAAAGGTTTCATTAGATGAAGGGCCAACACCACAGAGTGTAAAAGCATTCGGAACATGGTCAGGTACAACTCCGGCCTCACCACCATCTATAAAAGAAATATCTTCACCACCTGTAATAAAGACATATAATATGTTATTATCACAGATACCAGCATTTGTAAGAGCCAAGGAAACATCCAAAGAAAGGGAAATTACAATGGAATTCTGTGTCATCAATGGGTGAAAGTGCTGTTGAGCTTGCTCCCCCAGAACCAAAGGCATCTTCACTACAAAGGCCTGTTACCTTCTCTTTTCCTTTATTCACATAACTTGCAGAACTGGATAAGTTAGCAAGCTCGCTAGGCTGACTCCCTTGCACATTGCATTCATCTAAAAGAAAATGCAAGCAAGTTTTTTTAAAAAAAGCGCAACTTTTAAAAGGCAAACACCCGAATGTAGGCATTGCAACATAAGTAACAGGAAATCTACCTGTTATTTCTTGCACTGAACCATTCCATACATGAGCAGCATGTGAACCACTCTCAGAAGGCCGATCCGCAAACATGGGAGTTGCACAACCACAATCACTACTTACATCAAAGGTACCATATCCTACATCACTCTCTCTCATTAACTCTTCTCTGTGACATTCCACTCCCTCACCAAAAGTACTAACTTCTATAGATTCTAAAGTAGGCACAGAAGTAACCCTACGAATAGCCTTTTTTTTAGTCCTCATACTCTACAAATTTTATGGCAGTGGAAACTTCACAGACTCAACCATCTTTTTAACTTGACAATATATAAGGCAAAAGAAAAAAATCAAAGTATTAGGTATGTATCATGGATGACCATATTCAGTAGCATCATACACACAGGTAGCATTCACAAACTCAAGCAGTTTTTTTTTAACAGTAATGCATGCATGCAAAATCAAGGGAAAAAAACATAACAAAACACAGCCTACTCATGCACGGATGGAAAAACAACCACAAAAACCTTTTGTAAATGCTTCTACCTTGTTTGCAAATGCAGCTTCTGGGTATGATCTTTGTTCCTTAAAATTTTTTTTACCAGTTTTTAATAGTAAAATTAAAAACTTGGGTTGAGTATGATTATGTTTGTTGCAGGTTAGAAGGTTCTAAGAATGGGCAGCCATACATACCACACGTGCAAGTTGATTTAGTACATGTCCTTTCCATGAAATCCTCCTCAATTTCAAAGATTTGGTGAAAAAATATATGGATAAGCACTTAGATGATGGACACGTTTCATAACTGCCCAATTATGTATCTAGGAATGTATTTTGTATTTTTATATTTAAGAGTATTTTTGTATTCAAGAGTGTATCTTGTATTTGGAACCGTATATTGCATGTATAAAACAAACTGGGCCACAAACAGGCCACAACTGGAAGGCCGAAAATAAGCATGAACTGGGCCACCTGCTTGGGCCTTTTTTTTGGCGGGAAAACACATAGCAAAACGGCGTCGTTTGCTACTAGGTTTAATATAAACCTTAATACTACGTAATAGTACTGTTACTTATCGGCCAATAATTTATATATGCTCTCAATATTTTTTAAACATCGTCTACTAGAACTCTTAACTAAAATTCTCGCAATCTATTTGCAACTTATATGCCAAAAAGGAAGGTTGTCTATTTGAATATTATTATTATTATTATTATTATTATTATTATTATTATAAACATCACTTTATTATTATTATTATTATTATTATTATTATTATTATTTCGCTTTTTCATTAGAAACATGAAAAATTACACAAAATTAAAGGAAAGTCTAGACACAATCTGAGCTCGCACTCCTTTCTGAATACAAAAACTAACACGATAGAAGATAAAAACATCACATTTAATATTGTTTGAGTGGCTGATGGCAAAAGAATTAATACGAGATAGTGTATTCAAAGCTTTCACCTCGAATTATTATTATTATTATTATTATTATTATTATTATTATTTCCGACTAATATATAGGTCATGACCCATGCTACACATACAGACTTAAATCAGATAAAGCCATCTTTTTCAAAAAATTGACGTGAACATTCAAGAGTTATTTGCACATCCTATTACTTTAATTCACTGAAAGATGCCAAGTAAATACAGACATTGAGTCGTGCAATGAACTTCAAAGAGTCGTCACAATCAAACTGCAACTTAAAAGTAACGTTTAATATAATTGTACAGTTTAAAACATTACATACATCGTTCCGGAAATAAATTTCTCTCTTTTAAAGCATAGAAACACACTAGTAATTCAGTAATTTCATTGCCGTAACTAAAAAAGTTAATAAAATGCAATTTTTATATCATACATCAACTAGCAGGGTCCCCGCGCGATTCAGCTGCGGGCACCCAATAATTTAATTTTTTCGGTTAATAATTTATTTTATTTGTACGTTTTTTGGCAATAGCTTTACTGATTAGTTTTTTATAGCAATAGTTTAATGAAATTTTGCTTAGTTTGTATTATTTTATTTTTTATTTATTTTATGTTTTTGTTTAGTAGTTTGATTGGTTTGTACAATATGTGAACATATTTTAGTTTATAATATTTTTTTTTGACAATAAATTTACGGATATCAAAAATTTCGTTTAGCTTGTGTCTGTTCGGACTTGAGCCCGTTGGCTCGTGTCCGTTCGGGCTCGAGCCCGTTGGCTCGTGTCCGTTCGGCCTCGAGCCCGTTTGACCTAGGGGTGTTGATCGGTTCGGTTTTCGGTTATTCGGTTAATTCGGTTCAGTTAATTCGGTTAAAAAAAAATTTAGGGTCAAACCGTGAACCAAACCAAACCGAATTCAAATTCGGTTTTTGGTTCGGTTTGGTTAAATTTTAGTTCGGTTTGGTTCGGTTCGGTTTTCGGTTTAACCAAATTACACACTTTATTTAAAAAAATATATATATATATACAAATATATTTTGCCAAAAAAGTTATTTCAAACATAAAAAGTATTTTTTAATATTAGGATAGAATTTTTTTGTTATTTATATATATATATAAATATAAATATAAATATAAATATATATATAACGTTTTATTGATCTTTTTATATATATAAATATATAAAAAATATATAAATTTATATGAATTCGGTTTTCGGTTCGGTTTTCGGTTTTGATTACCAAAACCATATCCAAACCGAGAACCGAATTAAAAGTTCGGTTTGGTTCGGTTTTGGTAAATTCGGTTCGGTTATAAGTTCGATTCGGTTATTTTCGGTTCGGTTCGGTTTTGGTTTTCGGTTTATTCGGATATTTCGGTTTTTCTGCTCACCCCTAGTTTGACCCGTGCTCGTTCGGGCTCGAGCCCATTTGGCCCATTGCCATTTCGGGCTTAAAAATTTGTATAATATGCTTTATTATTTGTATTAGTGACATTTAATGCAGGAATTGTGTTTAAGTTGGTTGTACAATATGCTTGATAATTTATATTTTTTATATAAGAGTTGTTTTAATAAGTGTATTAATTGTATTTATTGACTATTTAATTAATTGTATTTAATGTACATAATTCAATTTTAAGTCATTAATTTTAAACTTTAATGGCAAAGACAAAGTGGTGTGTACATGAAGCTACTAAACTTGTTCATGTCTAATTATATCTCATTTATTGTATTAAGAGGCCTAGGTACCCAACGTTTTCCCGTGCGTTTTCCCGCTTAACACGACCGGATGGCGCGAGTTGGGTACCGTGTCTCGCGTTTTCGAGTGCTGAGCCATCATCACCAGCCGAGATGGTCCCGGAAAACGCAACCGGACGGCGTGAGGTGGGTACCGTGGCTCGCGTTTTCTCGTTTCTTTTCCGCATTTTCATGTTTTCCTTTTCCTTTTTTTTTTTTTTTTTTTTTTTTTTTTTTTTTTTTTTTTTTTAAAAAAAAAAAAGAGAAAAAGATGACACCGTATGTGTAAACTCTCGATAGATGATGGTTTGATGATCAGTTTCTTAAGAAGAGAAGAAGGATAGGGAGGCGTGTATGTGGCTACAAGGTGGAGAAAAAATAGGTTTACATATGAGAAAGTTTAGGTATTTAACTAACGTGGTTACGTGGATTTTGGTGTTAGATTATTGTGGGCTTGTTATTCATTTGGGCCGGTTAAGACTTTCATTATTACACAGTCTTATCTTGCAAAAATATTTGGATAGCATGCTTTTGCTAATGTTTAACAATGAAATTTGATGTTTAGTTTAATAATGTCTAATATCATTTATATAAATGAAAAATAATTATAAAAAATTGAGGTACTTGACGGCACTAGAAATATGGTGTTATGGAGGGAGGGGTATTTTTGGTGTTATGTGGTATTCTGGTGTTATGGGAAAAAGTGAGGATGTGGCAGCGTTTTTTCCATTGAAAAATAATTATAACACCAACTTGATGGCTTGGTGGGTACCTAGTGCTCTAAATGTCTAATTGTCTTGAATCACTTGTACTTTTAGCATTGAAATGTGTAATGCTTAATTTTAAGTATTCTATTAATAGTAGTCATTCATGCTTTATAATATAGTATGATAAAAACATTTTTGATTAGATAAAATTTTACTATGATATATAAACCAAAATAAAAGTTAAACATTTAATTTGAAACAGAAATAGTATACATTTATGTACAACAAACTCTTTTACTATATATAGATAGATACATGAAAATGATCATTACGTGACGTACACGAACTACACTTTTGTACTACCTTTCTAACTACCCCTAATAATAATCTTGCATAAAAAAATAAATTGATAAGATGTTTTTTCTGTTCAGGTTTACGTCATTTGAAGACGAGTTTTTGACTCAAATGTACGCGATTTAACCAAGTACCTTCCCTTAACCGTTTCTAACTAAAAAAAGTAAAAAATAAAAAATAAAATCTTACGTCTTGATCTAGCTATCCATATTTCCAAACTACAATCACACCGAAGACCTTCCCAGCTCCGGCGGAGGTGGTGGTGGTGGTGGCGGCGGCTCGACCACCGGAGTACGGCAAAGTGGGCAATGAATATGAGAATACAACCACATATCAATACATGAAGCATGAAAACAATGATCACATAATGGCAACTTTCTCACTTCTTCACCTTCTTCAAAAACCGATAAACAAACAGAACACTCAGTGTCCTGCTCCACTTGTTTCTTGTACTTGAAACTTGGTATCAACCTTACGGCTGCTCCACGTGACGGAGATGGTGGTGACATGGTGTTGTATGGTGTCGAGGGAGTTAGTCTTCTACGGGTGAGCTGAGTTTGTTGTTGTAAGCGGCGTTGGTATCGCATGGTGCACCACCGCACCATGACTATGTGGTAGATGGCTAGGAGGATGGTGGCGGTTGCTACGACGGCCATGCCGTAGTATAGCATAGGGAGGTTCGGTTGTTGCGGCGGCTGCGAAGGTGAAGGTGGTGGTGGTGGTGGTGGTGGTGGGGTGGGCTGTGGTTGTGGGATATTCAGATAGATTTTCATTTGGAAAAAGATAATTTTGTGTGTGTGTGTGGAGTGATTTGCCTAGGAAAGGGTCCTATAAACTTTCTACTTTGAGATATACTATGTTTATTTGTGGATGGATAAATATAACTAGTTGAGGTCTTGTCCTGTTGTGCATATTTTATTTAAAGTGAAATTTGATGCACAAAATAAATTCTGTCAGCAGGATAATGTAGTATATGACATTAAAAAAGTAGTATACAAAAATATTGATGTACTACAAAGTATAATGAATTATCATATATATAGACATAGTAAGACTATTACAAAAACTTATAAAATGAAGTCTGGGATCATAAGTTTAAAAAGATATAAGAGAAAAAAAAAATGTTGTAATTTATTTGAACATATGCCAAGTTACAAAAAGATTACATAAAAACATAATGTGATGCAGAAAACTGAACAAACTGTGATACTTTAAGACACTTCGCACAACAAGGTGCTAAACTAACATCGACAACCTTTATAACCCATTGCCAGTGAGACCTTTACTCCTCAAGGCCCGCTGCACGGTTTCATTGTGCAGAGTTCCTTCAAGGAGAAGGTGGTCACAACAACAACAGCAACAGCAGCGGCTCTAACCACTTCCATGGTACATGTAATCGTCTAATTAGCAACATTCCATTATAATTCAAATGAACTACTGCCATACATCTATGCTCTAGTAACAGATTAAAAAAACAATGAGATAAACAAGAGAGCATCTAAAAAGCGCAATCAACATAAATTTCACTCGAAGTGGCAGATTTATATGTTAAAGAGTTATATATCTAAGAATCTAAAGACTTCGCCAGTCAACATAAATTTCACTTGAAGTGGCAGGTTTAAATGTAATGAGTAATATCTAAGAATTTTAAGACTTTGCTGATCAATGTATTTTACCTCAAATCCTAATAGGATTTTGGGATCAATTCCAACAGATACTTGGTGTTTGAAGAGTAATTCATCTTGTCGACCTTGTTGACAGTAATTTTCACCCTTTGTTCATCACCATATGTTTCTTCTTTGATTTTCAGCTTCAGAAGTACCTCTGCAAAGAGACAGCTTTTGACGACATTTGCAAAACGCTCATCATCCTGCACTTGGCTTTTCAACATGTAGAGCTCTTTTGCGGTGCGACCCAGAATTTGTTCTCCAGCTTCTTGAAAAGCAGTCACCCATGTCAATCCAGTGTGATCTTGGACTTGACATTGAAGAAGATACTTGTAGTCACATTCCTCAAATTCTTGGTTGCAGCAATCACATTGCCAAATTGACCCTGATTTGGTTACTTTCTTGTTGCACTGTCGGTCTCCAATTTGTAACGGGCAGGCGGTGTAACAAAAGTGGTCTGTTTTGATGAAAGTTACAGTTGCTTTTACAGTGACCCAATCTGGTTTATCTGCTCTCCCAAGGCCTTCTTCCTTGATCTGTGAGACTGTTTTACGAACTTCATTTTTAGAGCCGACTGGCAAATCTCGTGAGATGGACTCAGAAGCTAAATCTTTGCCGCCTCTATCAAACCAAGCTCTCAGATTGTTGGCCTCTGAAGAATCCGGATCAATGAATAGTTGAGTGGACGAAAGAGTCCCGACTGATTTTCCACTGAAGTCATTAATTCTTCCAGCTTTCACAGCTAACACAGGAGACAAACCAGAATTGAACATTTCGTGAAGTTGTTGACCTTCCCTATTGCAGAACTCTCCCCAAAGTGTTAGTTCTACGCTTCTACCTGACTGATCATTTAGCTTAATAGTCCTTTTCTGAGTCTCCATTCCATTCTTTCTTTGGATAGGGACAGAAGGGTCGACTTTTGTTACAACACCAATTACATCTATGATTGAATTATTCTCAGCAGTCTCAATCTCACTGATGGGCTTAAAAGAGAATTGCTGTTGTGGTATCGAGGCATCTTCATCTGGGCATGGATCTATAGTCGAAGAGGATTCCAGGAAAATCTCCCATTCATTGTTCAGATGGTTGAAGTTTTTCTTAGCTGGTTTTAAACTACCTTTTGATATCATGTAGACTTTCCCAACTTCAATGACTTCATAGAAGGCATCAACGACAGCATTGAAACAGGTCACACGTATTTCCCCACCATCAGAATCAAGAAGGTCAAAAGAGAAGACTTTTCCATCTCCTTTTGCGTTGTTGTAGCGACGGCGATCTCCTTTTGCAGTAACTCTTGCCTTAATAGCCCATCGACCTTGGTAAGGGTTAAGAGCAGAAATCGGGATGATGCGTGCTGGTGCCTCGTTCTTCATTATTGAGCCATGGCTTTTGTACATTGGAGGTGGTTGGTATGCAGGTTGAATAGTTGGTCGGAAGGTTTGAGTGTTGCTACTCATGTTTGTTACACTTGAACGATTAAAAGAGGGCATTGTTGTTTGCTGAGAGACACCACTAGAAACTAGATTCGAAGGCGGGAACTCACGCGGGTTCCCAATGATTTCACATTCAGGCATTATAATCTCCATGTTTAGAACAACAATAACCCTGCATAGAATGAACGAAGAGTATCAATCATTAAGAGACAAACCACTTGCCTCTCTAGAAGGAAGTACAAATCTATAATTTCAAACACAGATTAGATAGAAGTTATGTTTCTGCCAAAATATAAACCAAATATATTTTACCCATTGCCTCTCTAGAAGGAAGAATACTTAGATCATCATAAATCCTTTTTTGACCATAGAGTGATAGTTACTTCACATCAGTTTTACAAATGGTAGGTGAAGATAAGTTAATTACTTCACTTCAGCTGTAATTTATAACTGACCACTGATAAACACACACCAGACCAAAAACTTGCTTCTTAAAACTGAAATGGGATGTTAATGTATGTTTGTGCTCTACCGCTTATGCATCTCCTAAATAAGCTCCCCTCTAGCAGAACAATAGCTCAAACTCTACTTTAATGCCATTAAAGATTCTCAAAATTTTCAGCAGGATAGAAGAAAATGCAGCTTTACTGTATCTTCCTTGTTTACTGTCGCAACTTATCTGAGGAACCAGCGGCAGCTCAAAACCTAAAACTTATATGGAAATAACTAGAGCACAACTTATTTGAGGACCCAACGATGGCTCAAAACCTAAAACTTATATGGAAATAACTAGAACACATATTATTTGAGGACCCAACGACGGCTCAAAACCTATAACTTATATGGAAATAACTAGAACACCTTGGTTGTTGCTAATGTTTAACACTTTGACTTCACCATGATGTACTATGGAAATAACTGAATACTAAATAGTTCCCTCATAGCTGATTGTGCATGTATGATTGCAGTGTTTAATAATTAATTTATCGATAAGGCTCATCATATCGCTAGGTAATTATTTAACACATTATGGCTAATTAGCTTTTATTAACAAGAAGAGTAATAAGGACGGCCATTAACAACAGTTGAAGATCATGGTCTGATCTCAAAACAGAACAAACCTTTAGAGGTAGATTGGTCAAGCGATAAGGATGGCCGTAGCATCTAAATATATTTCAAACTGTAAGTGGTGTTTATTTTTGTGACAAACAAATACTATCTAAATGTAACAACCTACATTCACACATATATTCAAACTTTCAAGGCAAACATGTGTGTACACTTGTATTTTGAGTGATCGAACTACAGTGAATTCAGACAAACTACATGGACGTTGACACATGTAACATGGATTCCAAAAACACGTGTGCATATATAAACAATGCAGATATGTGATACGTTAACGTGTGAGAAGAGGAAATAACACATGTATATAAGCTTAACACACTACTGACCACCAATCTATCACTGCATAACTACAGATTAGTAACTTATGTGAGCTGCTTCAGTTTACACCACTTAAACGTCTGACTGGACAATCATACAATCAACAAACATTTTTCACCTAAATACGCAGAAAACAGAAATGACCACGTGAATCAAAAGTTTATTCCTCAAAATCTGTAGAAGCTGCATAAAATACATGCAAGAACTTCATCTATACCGAAGAACAGCATACTATAAGCACGATAACCTCATCAGTGTTCTAAGTCTAGTAGCTTTGATAGCAATATACGCTATTTCCTTAGAATCTATAGAGGCTACACTAAGCTATGTGCAACAATGCTTAGTGTGCAACAATTCATCAAACAACATATTATAAGCATGCTAAAATTTTCAATAATCCAAGCTTAGTAGCTTTGATAACATCTGCTATTGACCTATGCACAGAAAACAGCATAACATCAACAAATCATCTGCCTGACGCAAAAGCGTATCCCCTCAAAATCTATTACAACTGTACTAACACGAACATCAATTCCACCTATACTGAACAGCAACATACTATATTGCACATTCATCCTGCTTAAACCTAAGTCCTAATTCTACAGAAACACAAATAAACTCATTAACGCAGTCATCAACCAACACATACAGTGATTTACAGACAGAAATAACTAATCCAAATAGAAACGAAATTATACATGTAATCCGAAATAGTACAGCATATATACTCTGTAAGCTAAACAACATACTATGCACACAGTTGCACATCAACATACGTCTATTAGCTTCCATAAAATAATTTAAAACCTAAATCTACATCAATCTCTAACAAACTAATACACAGCACTTAATAAACTCATATCACGCAACTGTTAACAATCATGATTAACAAATTTGATAGGAAATAAAGATATACTTGCAATTCAAAAAATTACATCAAATATACTCATTTTATCCCAAAATCTACAACAATCACTTACAAATTCATACACAAATTCACATATAAACTTGTAACAAGCACGTTAACAGACATCTATTAGCTTCATTTCAGCCCTAAACCTACAATAACGTACAAACTCGCATAAACTCATAACACACAATTATTAACAAACAGAAACAACTAATACAATAGGGAATGATGCTGTACTTGCAACACGGAACATTAACAGAAGATTATTGCTCTATTAGCTTCATTTTAAGCCCTAAATCTACAACAGCCTCCTACAAATTGATACAATAACAGTTATATAAACAAATATCTTACAAATTGATGCAAAATCAGTTATATAAACATAAAAAACAGTGAATAACAAATAAATGATGAAATGAAGAAGAGATGATATACAGTCGGTTTTGAAGAGGACTACAGATATAATCAATAAGCTGAACAGTCAGTTTTGAAGATGAAATGAAGATATACTTGTGATTCGGCATATATATACTCCGTAAGCTAAAGTGCTAAACAACATACTATACGCAATTTAGCTTCAATAAAGCACTATAAACTCATAACACCCAACTATTAACAAACAGAAATAGCTCATACTCTGCCGATTTGTACAATTACAGCAAACATACTCTGTAAACTAAACAAATACTATACGTACATTAACATATGTCTATTAGCTTCATTTTAGCCCTAAAACTACAACAATCTCTTACAAATTCATACACAAACAGTTATATAAACATATAATACGGTAATTTAACAAGTAACTGAAAATGAAATGAAGAATAGATGATATACAGTCGGTTTTGGTGTACAACATACTATACGCTTATTAGCTTCCATGTATTCATTTTAGCCCTAAATCTACAATAATCTCTTAAAAATTCATACAAAAACACTTATAAACACATAAAACTGTAATTTAACAAGTAACTAAAAACGAAATGAAGATGATATACAGTCGATTTTGAAGACGACTACATATACAGTCGATATACTCATTTTAGCCCTAAATCTACAACAATCTCTTAAATTGATACAAAAACAGTTATATAAACATATAAAACAGTAATTTAACCCCTAACTCATAATCGAACACATACATACGCCTATTAGGTTCTATAAAGTCATTTTAGCCCTAAATCTACAACAATCTCTTAAAAACTCATACAAAAACAGTTATAAACACATAACAAAAAATGAAATGAAGATGATATACAGTCGATTTTGATGTACAGCATACTACACGCCTATTAGCTTCCATAAAGTCATTTAAGCCCTAATTCTACATCAATCTCTCACAAATTCATAAAAAAACACTATAACAGTTATATAAACATATAAAACAGTAAATAAAAAGTAAATAAAACCGAAATGAAGAACAAGAGAAGAGATGAGATATACAGTCGGCCTTGAGCAGGACTACAGACATAGTCAATAAGCTGAACAACCGATCCTTTGCGCAGCAGGCCGTTTTTCGCCAAATGATTACACTGAGTCGCGATCATCGCTTGCTGAGCCGCGACGGAATCGGATAGAATGAGACGGTACCGCTCTTTGGCGTGGCTGATTACGCTGACGTCGAGCACTTGTAGTAACGGTTTTAGGTTTGTGTCGCCTTGCATTATTTTCGGGATGCCGTTGGTGGTTAGGTTGATCGGCATTTTTGGTGGATTTTAGGGTTTGGGGAGGAAATTGGCGGGTAGATTTTGGGGGTGAATGAAATATTGAATAAGTGAATAACTGACTTGAAGAAATGGTTGTTTAAATACAAGGCCACGAGGTATGCGTGTGTAAGGGTGTCAGACCGGACCGAATGTGGTCAGTCCGGTCTCGATCGATCGGTCGGTCCGGTCTAACACGGCCAAATAATTGGTTTGTGGTTCGGACCGGACCGGACCGACCAGATCGAGGACCGAATTATCTAAAAACCCAACACCGAGGACCGGACCGAATGTGGTCGGTCCGGTCCGGTCTCGGTCGGTCCTTCGGTCGGTCCAGTCCGTTTGGGTCGTTTGCTCAGCCCTATGCATGTGTGTGTGAGAGAGTGTGTTTAAGTTTATAAGTGGGGTCACGAGCTTATCTGATTTCGGCTTATATTTCATGAGTCTTGATTTTCTGGCTTATTATGTAACCTTTGGGTTTATATAAGTTTATTATGTCATAATAAACTTATGTTAGCCGATAATCATCAAAATAAGCCGGAAAATGAGGCTTATGAAATATAAGCCGAAACCAAATAAGCTCATAAGCCCATATATAAGCTTAAACAAACACCCGCTAAATTATTTTAATTTTTTGATTAGTGAATAACTTTTGTTTTATAGAAATGCTACTTATGGGTAACACGGGTGGTAATAAGGTATCAAAGACGCGTCTTCGAGCCAATTACCACGCATCTTTGTTGTTACACACACCTACATAGCAAGTGTTTTTGGAGCAAATAAAAAGGGAAGTTGGTTGCGTTTTAGTTTTAGATCGAGTCGTAGGAGCATGAAAATGCACACTAATTTGTGTTTTCATTTTATTTGAATTTTTATGGTAAATGCTTTTTTATTTTATTTGAATTACCGGTGTAAATTATTAATAAAATTTTAATCTTAATGTTTAAAAGAAAATTAAAAGTTGGTAGTGAAGCTGGTTACTTATTACACTAAGTTGGTGGTGTAGTTGGTTATGGAGAGAGACAAAGTGACGTGACAATGAAGTGACGTTGGTGAAGTTGGCTATGATTACTCCTTATTACCATTAGCCTAACAACTGCAAAAAAGGACGTGTGTTACGTATAACACATTCCCCTCACAAACGTCATGGATCAGTTTGGAGCACAAGTCATTCGTTTGATAATTGCTCCGCCGACTTGTGGTGTTGGTTGTGTGTGTGATGTTGGTTTCTCTAAGGCACATTTGTGTATAAGTGACAATGTTTAGTTGGTGGTCTTATTACACCTTGTTGATGGTGAAGTGAAAAGATGATGCGTCGTTGAGTCGACGGTGGTGATGTTAATCACCACTGCACCCAGTCTTAGTATTATACTTGTGTTCGCGTGCATAAATTCATTATACTTGGTTAGGTCAGGAAATTGCACAATGCAATCAGAGTGAAAGTAGATATTGTATAATTTCGAGTCTTGTTATTTTTCGTGTGTTTACTACTTTCACTATTATCGTTATTTCTGAGTCATGAAAAGTATGGAAAAATTATCCAGAGTTATCGTTATAAGTGATGTAGTAAAATTTACACATCTTTGTTTATGTTTAGTTAAAAAGAATCGAAAAAAGAGAAAAGAAAAAGAAAGAAGAAAAGGTGGACGTATGTTAAACCAACTATCGTTAAGTTTTACATTAAGTGGTCGATATCACCACTATTTGTTGTTATATTATATTTATGGATTGAATGTGAGTTGGTAGTTATCGGAACACCAACTAAGGGTTATTCTTTGATTAAGAGTTTATTGAGTATAATTCATGTCTACCCAAAGAGTGAGTTATAAGTGTCAAAAGCGTGAGTTATTCAATAATATGAGTCTTATTCATTGGATGGTTGAGAAAGTGATTAACCACATTAGGACTTTATCCATTTGTTTGTTTAATTTTTATTTTTACACCAATTTATATTCTAAATGTTATCCATACCCAACCGTATTATTGTATTTGTTGGTAGCTTTCGAGCATCCAAATATGATGATGGCTAAGTGAGAATGTTAAATGTATGAATAAAATAGTGACCATCCGAGTATTAGATTAACTGACTAGCGCGCTAGCGATCTAGCGTGCGACTTGGTGACCATCCATTATGCAAATAACGCGCCAGCGATCCAAGAAGTGCACTAGTGACCATTCGTTAGTTGAAGCGTCGAGGACTCGCGCTAGCGATCTACTAAGTTTATGCAGGAGATATTTGAACGAAGCTAGGTTTAGCCCTTAAGCCTCAAAACCCTTTTTACCGCTTTAGACTTGTCACTCCTTAACTTTAGTAGAGGAGATGTGCATCATTGCCAAACATATGATAGAATATTCGTCACAACTAAATAATTAAACGATTAGATCTGTTTATATTGTAAATTTTGATTTTGTTTCTAATTGGTTAAGTGTTTGGTTTTGCAATTATGATGACATCAAATAAGTACATTATCTTGTCATCATTGACCTATTTAATTAACTTGTTTTATTATATTATATATGAGAATCGATACTTAATTATTTACTTTAGTAATTCTCAGGTAAAAACAAGCAATTGGTGAAGCTTGGCGATTTTGGACGAAATATGGAACTAAATGATCAAGATGGAAAGTAATGTTGTAATCCAGGAAATACGCCGCATAATTCTAGACGAATGTGTCGTATTATCATACTTAGAAGAATTCGAAGACCATTTCCTGACTTTGAAGAATGCGCCGCATGTAATTCTATCATGCGCCGCATATGAAACTTTGGTCAGCGAACAAGATCAAACTTGTTCTACTCCAAATACGTCGCATTACATTATCAACATGTGTTGTATCTCTATCAAGACTTCACCAAATACGATTCAAGATATAGAAGGACATGCGCCGCATAAAGGATCGAGTTACGCCGCATCTAAAGAAGGTGTACGGATATTTCAGAATATATTAATCTTTGACCCCACGTGAAGTTAAGTACATGCGCCGCATCTACTTAATAGATGTGCCACATCGAACTCTCAGAAAGAACCTATAAATACCCCAAGAGTCAGACGGATTTTGAGCTTATTATAAAGTGAAGCGAATTCGATCATTAGTGATGAAATCCAGGTTATTGTGTAATGCTGTGATCCATTGAATTGTGAAGGAAAGGTTGCATGATTGTTTGTGGGTTCCATATGCAATTATGCATAAAGGCATTAATCCTAATGACAGTAAATAATGTGATAAACATTGTGAAAGGTAACAAGTTACAATAAAGGATATTTAACTATTACCAAATGTGCACTCTAAAATGTGAAAAAGTTGGTATGGAAAAGTCATTTTCCCCAATAAAGATTAGTCATGCAACAGACCTTTATTCCATTCCATCAAAGAGTAACTCGATCATTCACACAAAAGTCACTTTTCTTGTTAAAGTTCAACAAATAACACTTTATCGCAAAAATGTACCCAATATGAAATTTTCATTTCTATACACAGATGATTACAAACTTAAAACTATAACTAGTTACATTTACAATAAAGGAGACAAATCACAAATGTTATATGAAACATAAATTGGTAAATAAAACTCTAAGCACCGTGCGGGCGAAATACCGAGTCAACAGCATAAAAAATGATCGCAACCAAACGCTTCCAATGATGATACACAAGAACAATGGTAAGAGTATCGATAAAGATAATCGAATCATAACCCGGGAAATACTTGACACCCGCAGTTGTGGTAATCATTAATATGAAACCCGTTATTCCTAACTGATTAAAAAACCCACAAATACGACCTTTCTCGATCGTACAAGCCGCAAGGAATGAGATATAGATAACAACATTATAGATCGACAACCAAATAAATGAAGATTGATTTGCCTGAACCAAATCGGCCCATTTCCCATCAATTACGAAGAGGCCTAAGCCAATAGCGGTAGCAAATGCAATACCTTCCTTAGCCAACTGTAGAACACTTTTTTTGATCTGCCAATCGGGCTTCTTCGACGTCCTTATCCACAATTGGGAGGACATGGGGAGGTGGGGGCGATTGTCTTCCATTTTAGAACTAATATACCAAACACTACTAAAGCAGAGACGATTGTCTTCCATTCGGTTGGCATTAATGATTATACAATTGGGTTGACAAGCTTGTTTTCTAGAACAATATTCTTTTTCTAAAACAGATTCAAAAAATCCATCTTCTACTTTAGGGGTGGAAGTGCAATTGAAACCCTTAGACACTTCATCAGCTCAAATTGAAGACACGAGTGTTGTAACTTGCCCTTCATCATCTCAAATTAAAGACAGGAGTGTTGTAACTAGTGTTTTTCGGGATGCAGACTTCTGTAAAATTCATATATCTTTAAACATAACATCTCTCAATTACATTAGAGTGTTGTATATGGAGGAGACTATACAATGTTGCCAAATACTGAAGAGCGTCGCACAATGATGGGTGCCAAATACACCAAGACATCATATGCAAAACAAGAAAGTTTAGAGAGCTGTATGCTAGTTGATATGCTAAAATTTTCAATTGAACAAAGCCGTGCCAAGAAGTATAGTACTTATTACAGGTAACGTGCAGTTTGCAAGAGCTGCTCGGGTTTTAGGAGAGCTTGGCTATAAGGTCTTCGTTGTGGTACCAAATAGAGGTGTTCATCAGCATTTGGAATACTCAACGACTCTAGAATTCACCTAGCCTCCAATTCTGATAAATGAACAAACACGAAGCTAATCAAAGACCTGGAAAATACTATATTGGAGGTATTTGTACATTCTATATATTAGTAGTATTCTAAGTTACATAATTTTTGTGTTGTAACAGTTTACGTGTTTAAGACCTGTTTACATGGTAATAGATGATGTGTATGGGCGGATAAGTTGATTGACTATGACATAAAATCTAGGGGTAGAAGTTATGATTCATTTAGGGTTTACACCGAAGGGTTCTTGACTTCTTGGATTTTGTAAATGGTACTTCGATTGAAACATATGGATCTTATGTGTGTGGCTTGTTAACCAAACACGGACATATCAATTTAGCGGTCACTGTTAAAGTATGATGGATGCTAGCAGGGTATTTGATAAATAAAGTTTGTTATATTAAAAAAATTGTAAATAACTAAAAGTACATGGCAATTTTCGTAGCTTGCCGCACACTTTAAGGGGTTGTTTTGACTTTGTTTTGTCTTCCTAAAATGGCATTGTGCCCTATACTTTCTACATTTTAGTAGAACTATGTTGCCATATGTAAAATGGAAATAAAAGAAATGGAGATGGCGAAAATGAGAGAACATAATAGGAGAGAAAAAAAATTGTAGTGTTAACACTTAACTTTAATGTGATACAAATAATCTATATAAAGATACTAGTTATATAGTAAAATTTCTCTTTGAAATACTCTAGAGCATCACACATAACATTTAGAACTTTTGGTAACATTTCTACCATATTTTAGATTTGGGATAATCCTTGAAATACCCCACAAGTACAATGTACTCACCCCTACTACCCCACAAAATTTTTTTTTCTTCAAATACCCTAGAAGCGTAAGTCGCCTGAAATATTTGGGCGGAATAAGTGAACATGTGACACTTGTCCCTAGTGGTGTCCCCACCATGTACCTTAATAGTACATCTTATGATATGTACTTTTTGGGCGACTGGGACCTCATTTTTCAGGCGACTTAGCTATTTTGTCTTTTTGTGAAAAAATTATTAATTACATTTTTGGTCCTCATTGTTTGCTTGTTATTTATTTTTGTCATACTATTTCTTTATTTTTTAACCATTTCATATTTTACCAAATGAACACATATCAAAACTTTATAAGAGTTAATTTCTTTTTGGTTGTGGACCAGGGAAACATAAAGAAATGAAAAAAATATATTCAACCTTTATATACAACCTTTATTCAGTCATGGTTTAACAGTTGTCAAAACATTTGAAGAATCAAAGATAAAAGTGGTGGAATCGAAAATGAATGTGATAAATGATCTGGTGTTTCATACTTTTGTTGTCAAAACATAAAGAAATGAAAAAAGGAGATCTAATCTAAACGATTAAACCAAAAAAACAAATCTCTTCAAGCAAAAAGTCACAACCACAGTCAACCACATCAATATTTCAATTTCTTTAGCCTGGTGTGTCTCGAATCAAAACAAAAGTATAAGGAAAAACAAAAAGATCTAAGGTGTGTCTACTATTCGGTGGTCATTACAAATCTTTAAAAGATTTTTACAACACCCATCATCGATCCTAAGAACAAGAAACAATATAAATGAATCTACCTGAAGCCGTTGAAGAAACAAGAAAAAGGGTTCGTTTGTATTTTTGTTGCCGTGGGTTTGGATGATTGCTTCCATGGTGATATAAGGATGCATCGTTCAAAGGAGTAATTAGGAGGTTTGTATTTGCTTAGGAGATATTAAGGATGGATCGGTGGTGATGGTGTTTGGGGTGGTGGTGGTGTAGCTGTGGAGGTGGGGGTGATGGTGTTTGGGGTGGTGGCGGTGATGGTGTTTGGGGTGGTGGCAGCCGGCGGCTGCAAGAGAGAAAAGAAAGTGTGTTTGTTGTATTTTAGGTTTAGGGTAAAATGAAAGAGACAAAGGGATGTATTTTTATTTATAGAAAATAAAGAAATAGTATGACAAAAATAAAATAAAAGCAAACAATGAGGATCAAAAATGTAAGATGTACCATGAAGGTACATGGTGGGGACACCACTAGGGACAAGTGTCACATTATTAAGCTATCCGCCCAAGTTTTTTGGACGACCTCCGCCTCTGGGGTATTTGAAGAAAAAAAAAGTTTTTGGGGTAGTAGGGGTAAGTACACTTGTACTTGTGGGGTAGTTGAAGAATTTTCCCTTTAGATTTTCTACAATATCTTGGGTTTTTTTTTTTGTATAAAAGGGTAACAAATTTTAGGCCAATTATTGATTAAAGTAACGCACTATTAAATTACCAAAAATGGTATTCGACTTTCAAATTTTTTTTCCAAAAATGATGATAACAAGGAGAAGGAACCCGCCGCGTTGCGGCGGGGGCCTCTATACCTGTGTGATAAACCTGCTTAATAAACGGTTACTGACACGATCATCAATAATACGCCCTCGCACAGGTTTGTAATAGTATGTATATTCAATTGGTACATACCTTGCCAAGTGCTTTCGGTCATGGAAAACGGTTACTGACACGAATGTTTTGTTAATAACATCATGGTAATACATCTATCCAATTTTTTACATTTGCTATATTCTTTGCTCGTTTTGAGTGTGAAGCTGGCATTGGCAATTGAAACAGTTTTAGAAAACCTGGTATTTATATTATAGGTTCCTACAAACCCAAAAAATTGTAGGTTTTTGCAAAAGCCGACTGTACATACTTCATTCCAGGTTACGCTATTTTACCACAACTTACTGTACATACTACATACCGGACATATCATGGGTGTTCCCGAGGTATGAACAAATGAACCCCGCCACCAAGACAACACCGATGATACCAAGGACTTGATCGGCAGGTGGAAGTACCTGGCTTCTCCTCATACCAAAATCGAGCCTGACAATTGGAACATACGCAGTCGCAAACGCTTTATACTCAGTAGGGGACCTGCACGTTAGACAACAAACCATTGAGGAAACGGTATACCCAAATACATATCCGAAAGTGCTAACCTGCACGCGCACTGGCTGTCCTATGGTCACTTGCTATCACTGTTGTTCGAACCGCTTTTGTGTTGTTGCTGTTCTCTTCGTGGTATGTCTTGTCGTACGTGGCATATGAGAACAACACTCGCCTAAAACAACAGTAACATGAAAGTTAGAATAAGAAGGCAATTGACAGCATATCGAAAGCCGACAATGTGCATGGAACAGACATTAAAAAATATAAGCCACATGATCACCATTTTACACTATAAATGGTTAGTGATAGTAGCACAAAAGGTTTAACAAAAAAATTCGCTAAAATTCGTATCAATTAAAATCCAGAAACCAAGTAGGGAACAGCAACAATATTTGACCAAATAATTTGTGGCCTAATTTTGTAAACCACTAAACCAACTTCTCATTAGTTTGTCATTTTAATATGTAATAAACTAAACATGGGAATTGGATCTTATGAAACCAAACACTGCTCTTTCTAATCTTGTAACCTAAAGCAAGGGTTAATGTTTTTTGGCAATGATTTCTAAATGTCAAAGACAACACCCAACCATATACAAGCGCCTTTAAATAGGGACGAAAGCACTTAATATCAGACGTTATGCGAATTATTAACAATATTGTCGCTTACTTTATATACATAAACAAATCACCGAACCTAAATAGCGAGCCACAACACTTAACAACCGCATCAGCAAGAAAGTAAACATTACATACCTAAGCTTTAGAAGCTCCAAATTCCGAAAACTTGGTAATGTATTTACTTAAATAGATAACTCAAGCAAGAAATCGAAATCTAACACATGTTCAATTTGATGCTTATAAAATTGGGATACCTTTTGTACATTTGTACGTTGTTGGTGCTCTCTTACCTAAATACACAAAAGAAGCATGACCATGGAAGAAAAAAAGGTTACCCATTATGTCAGCAATGAAAGAACCTCAAAAGCTTGATTATATCATATCTTCAAATACCCTTAACACTGCTCTGTTGAACATGTACTTTTCAATATACCTTACCTGTAATAGCAGTCGTGAATAAGATCCGCAACTCAGATACGACCGAATTTTCCAAGTACCTGTAATCCCAAAAACCTCTTCGTCACTATTTTCTTGCTAGGAGTTTTAAAAAATCACATATTAATAATCAAAGGAATCGGGAAACCTGTTCAACAATCGAGCCATCGGTTAATGGGATTCTTTGGTATTCACAACCTTTTCTGGTCAGTCGCATAGCTTAACCCGGTATGAGGATCGATAACCCTGAACAATTAAAGATCTTGATGTTCTTCTGGATCGCGGAACCAAACATTTTGAATTCATGAGCGTCGCTTCCAGATAAGAATGAGAGAGGCGGTGAGGTTTGTGTAGAAAGTCGGTTTCTATCCGGTAAGAAAATGTATTATAGTGGGACACAACAATTTCTGAATATTATATGAAATCTGGGAATTCGTAAATACTATTATATGAAAATCTGGGAAAATGGTCCAGCGTGAAATGATATATATATAAATTAATGTGAGATGGTCCGATTACATGTTGACACGCGTGAGAATATCAACCTTTAAAGTGTAACAATTATTATTATTATATGAAATTTGAAAGTAGAGTACTATTTTTGACAATTTTGATAGTGTGTTGTCTTAACTGGGAATTAGCCTAAAGCTCGTTACCCTTTTAATGAAGAAAAAGAAAACCTATCTTATAAATTATAATAGACATGTGACTCTAAAACTAGGTATTTATTTTAGCTAATTCATGATTATTCATAAAATAATAAAGTTGGAATCAATTGAGAAGAAATGTTAAAATGAGAAGGATGAGAAATCTCACACATTAGATATAGGGGTGAGCAAAACAGACTGAATCCTCTCGTCCCGATCTCGAGTCCCGAATCCTGTCCCGAAACCGAACCGATCTCAAATGGGTCGGGACTCGGTTTGTGTTTTCCGTTTTGTCGGGATTTGAGATCAGGATCAGGTCGGGACGGGCCGAAAACCAAAAACAACAAACAAAATCGATCAAACCCTGTCCCGTCCTGACTGTCCCGAAACCAAACCGAGCTTAATCGGGTCGGGACTCGGTTTGTGTTTTCTGGCTTGTCATGATTCAGGATAGTCGGGAGTGGCCCGATGCTCAACCCTAATTGGATATATATATGCATTGATTTAAATGACATGCATCTTTATTCATTTAAATTCATTATATTGTATTTTTTTATCGAATACTTATGTACATGTTGTATTCATAACCAGAGTTTTAATGTCCCTAACAAACTACTCCTCAGTCCTCAAATCTCGTCACTTCCTTTTTGTGTAACCAACATCAAAGCACACGTGCCTCTTATTCTCGATCTCGACCAACTGAATTGCGACGTATGGAACGAGCTTTTCGTGTCTCACTGTGATAGTTAATGTTGGTCTTCTAATTAACCATCTCGAAGGCACAAACACTAGCACCAATGGCACCGACCCCGAATGGAAAAAAAGATCGATTCCTTAGCCAAGGAATATGGTACTTTGTCTACCTCTCTTCTTCAAACAGTCTTGAAAAAGAACGGTACCCGCCGTGAGTGTGTGGACGATCGAGTTTCGAGTCTTAAAGACCTTTTACAAGTATAGGTTAAGTGCGAGTGTGCGACATACAATTGAGCGTCCAGTGATTTCATTACAAGTATATGTCAAACTAAGGTGCAAGCATACGAATGAAAGATGTGAAGTATATGTTCCGACACAAAGTCAATCTAACCAATCACATAAAATATACAAGACATAAACTATCAAGATGAAATTTTAGTCTATAACAACATGTAATCCCAGCCATGCAGACTTGCTAAGTTAATATAGCAAATAAACTATGTCCTATAGCGAGAGAAATGACATGGTCGAGACTTATCTCTTTCGTCAACTTCAGACACAAATTTGGTACTAAGATTAGACACCAAAGTTGCTGTATTGGTGACATTTAAATACGGCCCGGGTTGATACATCTGCTCAGTTTCATTCCCATCATTTCTGTTTTGGGGTGCATGAATTTAGACTTATTGAAAACAGGAAAAGCCAATAAGCTCCCTTGAAGGGGCGGAGAAGCTTATCACCTTGGCATTTATGGAAGTAAATAGGCGATAAAGCCAAGCAAATAAGCTTGCAAGCCACAAACAAAAAAGCTTATCCATATTTACCCTCAAGAAAATAAGCTAATCCAAACACCCTCAAGAACAGGCTTTATTGTTTTAAGATAATTCCATATTTACCCGATATAAATAATGTGATATTATTGTTTTAAGGTTTAAGGTTTGTGAGTTGTGTTGGGTGTACCTTAAAATGAATCAACTATTAGGATTGAAGTTAGAATATGGCTCATTGGGCTTACTTCTTCACTCAATATCTAACGGGTTCTACTTTAATAAATACAGGCCCATTTCACCTATATTTGGTGATTAACATGTCCAATAAGAAGACCATATCCACATATCCTTAAGCCAAATCAAACAAAACTGAATATTAACAGCAAATAATTTAAAATTTTTAGAATTAGACCATTAACTAGTTTGACGCACAAGCTGAACAACGGAGCCTTTAAGCACAAGACCGTTTTTCGCCAAATGATTACACTGAGTAGTGATCATCGCTGTTCGAGTCGGTAATGATCCTTTGAATGGCCCATCGTTGTGATATCGACTACTTGTAGTAACGGTTTTAGGTTTAGGTCGCCTTGCATTATTTTCGGGATGCCGTTGGTGGTTAGATGGATCGGCATTTTTGGAGGATTTAGGGTTTAGGAAAGTGTCGGGGTAGATTTGGGGGTGAAATATTGAACAACCGACTTGGAATGTTTGTTAAATACAAGGCCACAAAGTGTGTGTGCGTGTGTGAGTGTGAGTGTGTGCTTATTTTTTTATTTTAAATAATTTTATTTTATTTTATTTATTTATTTATTTTTTGATTAGTGAAAAACTTTTGTTTTATAGAAATGCTACTTATGTGTAGCACTGGTGATAATAACGTATCGAAGACGCGTCTTCGAGCCTATTACCACGCGTCTTTGTTGTTACATACACCTGCATTAGCACGCGTTTTGGAGCAAAGAAAAAGGTAAGTTGGTCGTGTTTTAGACCGAATCGTGGGAGCATGAGAATGCATACTAATTTATATTTTCATTCTATTTGAATTTTTAAGGTTTTTTTTTTTTTTTTTTTTTTTTTTTTAATTACTAATGTAAGTTATAAAATTTTAATTTTAGTTTTAAAAAAGTTAAAAGTTGATAGTGAAGTTGGTTATGAAGAGAGAGAAAGTGACGTGACAATTAGACAACAGTGATGAAGATGGTTCTAATGATTCCTTATTACCACTAGCTTAACAACTGCAAAAATGACACAACCTCTGTATAACACATCCCCTTCACAAACCAGTCAAGGATCAGTTTGAGCACAAGTCATTCGTTTGATGATTGATTCATTAACTTGTGGTGTTGATTGTGTGTCTGGTGTTGGCTTCTGAGGTATATTTATGTATAAGTGGTAATGTTTGGGTGGTAAATTTGATGGTCTTATTAACCTTACTATTGTTGCCGGTGAGTCCTATTTTTATGGGATCATCTGGCTGGACCATTCGATCTTTCAACTTTTAATCTCAGCCGTCTTAATTCAACTTTTAATATCAACCGTAGATCTTGCATCAATGAATATCAACCATAAGATTAACAAGTAACTGCTATGAAACTGAATCAACTTTAGCCTACCACTTAAAATGTTACATATCTAATATGAGGGTGCGATGTAGAGGATTATTTCACACACAAATTAGACGGTTACTACCGATAGTTTTTTTGTACTTTTTATTCTCATGTCCTTTTCTCATATTTTTATCCACTGATTTAATACTCTCAGTCTCACACACACAAAACACACGACCACAATATTTATTCATCCCTCTCTCACGCACAAAACATTGCTCATGTGGTCTTTTACAGTGGCGAAGCTTGGATTTTGTAAGTGGGGGGTCGGGATCTAATTTTTTTTTTCCTAAGGCTATATTTCAGGTATACCGAAATTTTTGGGGGGTCGAAACCGAATATACCGAAATTTTTCTACACGAAAACTATATACCCCTACATCGCAAAAAAAATTTCGGGGGGTCGGCCGCCCCCCGGCCCCTATCACTCTTTTATAATGTTTAACAAACATCAACTGCTCATGTGGTCTTTTCCAAGTTACCCACTTCCCGCCTTACTTCTGACGTGTAAGTAATCTTTTGTATGGGGTTTATGATGCGGATGACGGGTTTCTGATGTCGGGTTTCTGATGAGTGGTTGTTACTGATGGAGGTGTTTGGCTTAAGAAAAGGGTACTGACTAATTATTGGGCAATCTGAAAGGTGTCCAATGATGTATGTGTTAGTTGAGTGAGATGCAACACACTGAACCCGATCAAGTTGAACCCAAACACGCTGAACGCGACCATGCTGAACCCGAAGACGCTGAACGCGACCATGCTGAACCCGAACACGCTGAACGCGACCACGCTGAACCCGAACATGCTGAACGCGAACATGCTGAGCGCGAACATGCTGAACACGACCAAGATATATTCTGTAAAACAGTATTGAAGTAGTAATTATAGTGCATTCTTAGAAACACATAATACATGAAGAAGTGAGGTTTTAATTCGTCATAAAGAAGTGAGGTTTTAATTATATTTAGTTATTTTGTTAAAAAGCTTATATTTTTATGGGTGTGCATTTGATTTGATTTATGTTGAATTGGGTTTCTTTTGTTTTCAGAATTTAGTAAGGATTTTGGGTCTCCGCAGCAGGTTTCAATTCATGAAACCTCAAATCAAAGTGGAAAGTAATTCAGGTCAGATCAGTTTTGTAATTAAAATCAATGAACATTAGCATTCAACGGTTTTTGAAGCACATGTGGATTATATGATCCTGATGAATGTGATCGGATTGTAGGCGTGCTTCTTTTGGATATGTGGGTCAAATTGTATGACGAGGGAATGTATGATAGTAAATATATTCTTAATCTATCATTAAAAAATCTCATCATTCTATTTCGAGCAAGGTACTATGACATTTGAAAGATGGGAGGATATACCAGTTTCTTCTATTACCACGCAATGCAACATGAGAGAGCGATCACCGACTTTGGTTTAAAAGGTACCTGCAAATTCTTTTATGTTTAACTGTGTTTATATTGTTAAAAAGTTTGTATATTTATGGTCTTTATGTGTAGTGTTTATTAAAAACTATGAAGTAGTTCATTGAGGTTTTTGAACATGTATATTTAGTTAGTTGTGGGTATTTGAAATTGAGGTCTTATGTGAAAAGGGCAAAAAGAAGATTTGATTTTTAGGCTATTTAAGTTGCAGGTATTTGAGTTCTATTGGATATTGGTAGTGATGATCTGCTTATTATGTTTTTTAGTCGTAGATAATTGATTTCAGGTGTTATGTGGCGGCTGTGTTGGGGCCATGAAAAGGGTTCTTGACAAAATGGAAGGTTCGTTATTCATCTAATGTATACAAGTGTGTTTGGTATTGCATCAAGTCTTATGCTACTATATTTGAATTTAGCACCATGTAAGTTTTCTAAAGTTCTTGCCATCAATCAAGCTGTCTCAACTAGGATCTAATGTTGCATGTTTGTGATGATGAATGAGTAAATGTATAACTAAAAGCTGGAAAATGGTAAATGTATAACTAAAAGCTAGAAATATATTGAACCAATGTTGCTTCTATGAGCATGTTTAATGCTGAGAAAAAGTCACAATACAGATTTAGCTAGATTGTAATGTAATTTCTACCAAGTTCTGTTCGACAGATTGTTGGCATTTAGTTGGTGAATTTGTACAAGTTTGACTATAAAAAGCCAAATATCGATGTCGTAGGGGGTGTTTGGATATGCATTTTAGATATGATTATCTGAGTTGAAATAAAAGAAATATATATGTAACTCTTATCAAACTTGACATAGGAGCTTTTCCACATCCACTTCAGAGAGAGAGAGAGAGAGAGCAGGTATATTCTGCACTCGGGAATTGCTTTGAATTGGAAGACTAGGGTCCAACTGGATGGGCTATAATATCAGTTCCTTTCATTACCACGCAATGCAACATGGGAGAGCGGGATTATACACAAGGTGGTAAGAAAGTCATTTATAATGATAATAGTATCGATATCCTTACCTCGCATTGGAAAACAAAAACAGGTACAGGTACTGATCCACAAAGCCTTTATGCAAGGGTAAGTTTCTATATGATAAACACTTCGCCTCCATTACTTCTTTTCCAATCTGATGAGTTTGTTCTTTTCATCAAATGATGACAATTAAATTGATATTATGTTTCTTTTGATTTACAGAAAAGAAGAGGATCTCTTTGTTTTGTTTAGGATTATTATTGGGTGGCTGTGAATTCCAAAGGAAAAGGGCACTCAGTGGGTCAAACCAACGCTTGCTCTCATTCAAGTGGAGCTGCCCACTGACGCTTTTTCTCTTGGTTTGGGTGCCCACCAATTCTTCTTACATGTAGCTGAACACGGGCATCTCATTGTTGCAAAAAGGTTTGTACCGAGTTTGGTTGTTAGCTTATCTAACTGTATTTACTAGCCTTAAGGTATTGATTTTTGACTGAAAATGATGCCTTCATGTATTTGAATACCTTGCTTTGTAGTATAAGGATAGTCAAAGATTTTGATATTGCATATGTTTAACATTGGCTTAAAACCCATCTGGCTAGACGTGTAAATTTTGATCCATTAATTTATCGAATGGGTTGGTTGGGTTATATACATTATGCTACATCCGCGAAGATAAAGATAGTTTGTAAGCGTCAAATAGGTTGAATGATCCAATTAAACTAAGGCATACATCAAAAGGTGTGTCCACTTTGATAGATTATCCGACCTACCTAAACCATGTGGACAATCATAAATTGGGTCAGCAGATATTATACAGTATTATGTCAGACTGAATTTGAATTATTTAACAATTTAGAGTTGGTGATTAAAATATGTTTTTTTGTTGGTTCGGTTGGTTTAGTATGTTGGCTCAGCGGGTGGGTTCAGGGGGTTGTGGTCAGGAACTGTGTACAGGGGTGTGTTCAGGGGTTTGGTTCAGCGGGTGGATTGAGTAGGATGTTTCAGTTGTTGGATTGACAACTGATAATTTTAATCATCAGAAAAGGTATAATCCGTTAATAAACACAAGCTTGAACTTTCGAGCTCTTATGGGGTCAGTGAAAACATGCTCACAGTTAAACTTCTGTTATTGGCTGTTGATTTTCGATGGTTTGCTAAAATTGTTTCTGAAAATCAGAAGATACCATACAATCTTGGCACATTGATGGACGCTTTCTCTTTGTCATCGGGTAAGCTCAAGGCCTTTAATTTAGTATGCTCTTTTATACTAGCAACAAGTATATTGGAAATCATCACATGAACCCTATTGACATAGACCTATACTACTAATATGTATATTAATTGATTTTTTTATTTTATATACAGGAATTAGCAAGCGACTCAAGGAAAATTTTTCTCCATCTTAGTCATAAAGCATGCCATTTTTTGTAAACGATAACAGCCATAATGTAAGTGCTTGCTGTAGTAAGAAATTATCGTCGTTGTTATTTCCATGGTAAAAAATTAGCAAAAAATTTGAACTTTTACATCTTAAGTTAATTTGTATATAGTAATATAATAACAGAATTGACCTTATTGGATTGTCATTTTGCAAAACTATAGTCGCTGATTTTTTTATGTATTCATCTCCGTTTCAGTTGTCAAATAAGATGCTAATAGAATTTGGACCATGCCTGTACAAAGATGATAATGCCAACGTGTGGGAACACTAAAGAGAGTATATTTGCAGTCTCAACATACAACCAAGAGAGCTGAGCTCAATAATGTCAAGATTGTTACAAGGTCTGGCCCATGCCTACTTGGATTACTACATAATTTGGTGGTCATGTAAGTTATACATAACATCTTAGTGATTTCTTATTTTCATTTGCTAAATTTCCTCTGTAAAACGTTCAAACAAGACCTATTAAATATCAATTTGTAATAAGTTTTACTAAACGGAAGCGATCAAATTTACTACTATCAAATTCAAGTATACCATTATTGGTTTTGTAAATCTCTTTCCTTACTTTAAGTGTCATATCGAGTGTTCTTTTGTATGAATTGGTTGCATATTTTATTGTAAAGAGGGTGCTAAATAACATATCGAAAAGCATTATTGCCATAGTTGAGCCAAAAGGTGTAAAATCTTTGTGTTACGATTACTTATATCATTAAATGATAAAACAGGTTCCGCTCACCGGTAATATGTTCCTGATGAGTCGGTATATCCACTTGATTCCAGGATCATGTTTGCTCCGTTGAATGAAGAGAAATATAAATGTTGGCTAGAGTTTAAACAATACTAATGGATTATTAATATTATGATTAGAATCAGCGAATGGTGTGTGTAATGTATTATAAAGAGATCAAGTATTTAACTACGTGTTAGAAAATGAGTGTAACAATACAGTATGTTGAGGAACTTGCCCAAGTGGGTATCATCGACACTTGAACTTCATATACAATATTGAGTTGTATTATGTTACAAATAACGTATTCTATAAATATTTAGTTGAATTTGTTTGGCGTTTCTATTGATGTACTTACTAAACACATTATGAGTAGTTGAGACTTGAGAGGGAATACAAAACATAAAGAAACTGAATCTATAAGTAGCTCTCCGTTATAAAACATTTTTTTTTTTTTTTTTTTTCGAGAAATAAAGAAAATGGAAATGATGTTAATGATGAATATGGGCTAATTGAGCAGTGTCTAATACGATGTAAAGATTCAAGTTAAACGTGTTTGTGTTGATATAAAATTGTCCCGATGCAACCCACGAGTATAATATAAAACTGCCCCAATACAACGCACGGGTATTATATGTGAACGATGTTTTAAAGTTTTTGGACACTCAAGTTTTAAGTTTTTCGTGTGTTATGTAAATGATAAAGTACATAATATAAAACTGCCCCGATGCAACGCACGGGTATTATGCTAGTTACACTTTGTTGCTGATGATGTGAAAAGACGATGCGCTGAGTTGACAATGGTGATGCGTCGCTTAGTATCTGTGCGAAGCTGTCCAATGTTTTTACGATTATTGATGCCTTGATGGTGGGTACATTTTTCTCCCCGTTTATACAAAAGAGGATAGATAGAAACTAGTTATTTTATGATGGTGGTTGCATGTTTCTTTACGTTTATTTAAACAAATTTCTTATATTCATTCCGTCTCAAAATAAATGTTTAGGTTGACTTTTCAGAGTCAAATTGCTTCAACTTTTACCTTAAATACTTGCTTGCTATTCCCATCTCAATCGATGAAAGAGAACTAGGGGGTGCTTAGAAGAAGCCAGCTATTAGGTAACCTTTGCTTAGATTTTGTATTATATAATACATGATGAAAAATTATACCAATGAAAAATACACTTAAAACCTAATCTATTCATATATTTTGCATCAAGTATTATATAACACCCACAAAAATAGTTAAGGTCAAAGTTGAACCAGTTTGACTCTGAAAAATCAAACGGGACACTTATTTTAGGACGGAGGTAGTATATAACAGATGGTTGTTTGTTTTATATATAAGTAAGGTCACTGAGCTTACACATATATAAACAATGGCAGTACTTTTTACTTAACCCGACCCGAATCGATTAAAAAAGGGTAAAACGTGAACCGAGGATCGAGAACCGAACCGAGTAAAAGCTATCGAACCGAATAAGTGTTAGCCCATATTAGTCAAAGGGCCCAAACCTGAGTCTATTGATAGGATAATGGTGAATTGATTTGATTGATTGACAATACACAATTACATCGTACATAAATATACATAGACATAATCTTCTAGACTTGGGCTTGGGCCCTTTGACTAATATGGGCTAACAATAAGGTCGGTTCAGTTTACCTATTTTGAACCGAATACGTGTGTTTTGAACTAGACCGAACGGAGTAAAAACGAAATAATTATACAAAACCGAAAACCAAACTGAATAAGGTCAGTTTAGTTTGGTTTGGTTCGGTTCGGCCCGGTTTAGGTTATTTTCGGATGATTTTACTCCGCCCTAATGTTCACATAAGAAAATATATTTCTACGATTATCGACCTTTTTAATGAGTTTTGACAGCGGGACATGTTCTTTTAGTTGTGACACAAAAGAAAGGGTAGTGATATCTCCACATAGGAATTTACTTCATACGCATAAATTTAGTGGAACCTACATAAATTTTACAAATAAACATTATGTGAGCCCTACTAAAATTATGTGTATAAAGTAAATTCTTATGTGGAGATATCATCTCCCTAAAATAAAAGTTATACGAGGAATGGAAAGTGAATGGACTTTACGATTTTACCGTTCTTTAGTTTTAAAGTAGTGGAGCACACAATTATTCAAACGAGACAAGTTCAATTCGTTTTGAGCTTTGATACATGGACCTAATAAATGGACCTAAAAAAAGACATAATGCATAAATGATTTGTACAATTGCATTAGGTCTTTTTTTAGGTTCACTTATTAGGTCCACTTATCATTTTTGATTCGTTTTTTCTTTTTCTAAAAAATAAGAATTAAAGTAGTACAGTACGTATTTGTATTCTGAACCATCCCTAAGTCGGTCATAACATATGAAAATAACAATCATGTCAAATTCAGTCTCTCTTTTTATTACGCGTATGACTTTTTATGTTAACAAGAAGTAGGGCGCTTGATAATATACATAGGGAATTAGCTTTCAAATGGGACTTTCCTACAAAATTCCCCATATGTTGTTTCTTATCTTTTTAATGTAGGTCGTAGGTGGTTATGAATTACTTACGTGTCCCTATCAAAACAAGTATTCGTTCAATGTATTTTGAAGTTACAACTTACAACTAACCAACTTTGTATAGTTGGCGAAGGATCAAATAAAAAGACAAACAAATAGAAAGTCTAGAAGTCAATTTCGGCCTTAGAACCTTCCGTGGTTATTAGCTAGGAATAAATATTTGTACAACCTTCTGTCATTTAACTATCTTTACCCTTCGTCAGTTTCACACACTTTTCAAACCCAGATATACACCTTTCTCATATACATTATTACTTAATTAATTTGATTTCTTAAAATCAACTTCTTATATTATCATTCCACTTACTTTCTAGATATTAATATATGATTTTAGAATTTCATTTTTCTAAAATTTTAATTGAAAACAGTGCGACAAATAACGAGACAAATTAAAGATGGAGTATCTGGTAAAAATAGACAAACTTGACGTTAATTATTTCAAAATCTTACCTGGTTCGAGATAACATCTCAATAAGGTTTATATTATGGAATATATTTTTTAGGGGTGTTCAAAAAATCCGAGAAACCAACGAACCGAGCCAATCCGCTCAATCCGAAACCGAAAAAAACCGATAACCGAAGAAACCGAAACCGAGAAAAACCAAAACCGGAAAAACCCGCTTATCACGGTTCGGTTTCGGGTTTTACTTTTAGTTATCCGCGGTTACCCGAACCGAACCGTGTATAATATACATGTAGGTTTCAACAAACCATTCATAAAAACGTACAAGTATTAACAATATTTCTGTACTACTTTTATCGTATAACGCATTTTTACTTACCTAATGTAATCATTTATTAACATCCATGAATTTCATAGGATCAAAGTGATCATAACCCTAGACGTCAGATAAATAGTATTAGTTATTTTGTTACATATGATAATTTGAATGTTTTTATTGTGACGAAACAACTTTACAATGGCTATAATCTCTTCAACGTTATTTAATTTTATAATTACGTTCTAATTTTGGTTATTGTTCGTCTTATTTGATTCGATTAATTTTTTAAAATGGTTAACCGTGACCCGAACCGCGAGTAACCGCTCATTTCGGGTACCCGCATGTCCGGTTACCCGCCTAGTACGGTTCGGTTTTGGATAGTAAAATGAACTACCCGCCCCGCGATGGATAGTTAAAATCTTTAACCGAACCGAGCCGAACCGCCCCATGAACACCCCTAATATTTTTTAATAAACAATAAGATGATGGAACAATTAATATTTTTGATGAAGAACACTAAACTGATGACCAATATATAATTTTATTAAGGTTTAGATGAGTAACAGTTTATTTGATGTTACTTTTGCCAAAAAAATAAAAATAATAATTTAATTAATTTACGAAAGAATTTCATATGATTAACAGTTTATAGTATGTTCATCAAAGTTAATGTGATGACTGATGACTAACAGTTTATTCTATTATTTTTGCGCTTCACTAAATTGTCCAAATATACATTCAACTTGCTACCTTTTACTATTTTATACACTTAACTTTTTTTTTCCTATTATATACACATACTTGACTAATCAACGTTATTGTATCAATAAATCCCCTTTTTGATGACGTGGCATGTATTAACCTCACTAATTACTTATACAATCACTCAAGACCCGTTTTTTATACTTTTGGGTCTTTTTTGACAACATTAAAAACTGTTGGGGGGGGGGGGTAATTTAACAAATCAAAACTACTAAACCTTTACCACCGCTCATATATATATCCCCAATTATCCCTTTAGCCCTAATTTCATTCACGAACCCTAATTTCAGTCAAGAAATAAATTAATCAGAGTTGAACATTGATGTGTGTTGTGATATTTCAGGTATGTGTTATTTTATTTAGTTGGTGTTATCTTTAATTTGTTCATATTCCAGAAACCCTAATTCATTATAATTGTGAATTGTGTAACAGAATGATACCTGATACGAATTTGCACCAATTTGATGTTTGGAATGATGGGTATTTTGCACATTTACCCTTAAGGTATGAAGATGGTGTTATTCTGAATATGGCTGTTGAGAGGATGCCATATGAAAGTTTGCTGAATTCTTGGAGGAAAAATGTGGTAATTACTTTCAAGTCTTGTATTACAAAGTTCCTACTGTTGAATTAGAGAAAGGGTTAATTAGAGTAAGTGATGGTAAGGAAGTAGCAATCATGTTTGATACTGCTGAATTGTATGGTAGGATAGAGCTTTATCTTGATCACTTAGGTATGGATATGTCAAAGTATGAGTGTAAAGCAGATGAGATGGTTGAGTCTGTTTGTAAAGCAAAAGGCCCCACCAAAAAGAGGTATTGCAATGAATTTTCAGAAGATGAGATGGTTAATTGGGCTGAGATGGAGGTTGAGTATAAGGGTTCATGTTCTCATCATCCTAGAAGCTCAGATGGTGAGTATACCAGGAGTAGTGCAGTTAGTGATATGGCTGGGTGATGAGGCAAAAAATGAACCACTTTTAGGGGGTCATTTAAGCCCGGAATTAAATTTATTTGATCAAATATTGCCCTAAATCGTTCCTTTTGTGATTTTAGGTACTTTGGGAGTGAAATCTGGAAAAGGAAGCAATTCGGACGTTTTTGGAGCATAAAAGTGAAGAAAACGTCAAAGTCTTAATTTTTCTTGCTGGGAACAGTAGGTGACGGCGTCAAGAGCAACACTTTGACGGCGTCAAGAGTAAATTGCATGACGGCCCAGTGTAAATGTGAAGGCGTCACGAGGAAGAGCATCAAGAGTAAAACACGTGACGGCCTGGAAGAAGCTAACACATGATGGCGTCAGATGAAGATCAAGGCAGTCCGAGAATTATTTTGGCGGCGAGATGACGGCGTCACCTATTTGGTCTTGACGCCGTCAGCCTCAATTTCCTATATATAGTTTTCTAATTTTCATTCATAAAAAGGAGAGAAGTTTCGGAGAAACCCTAAGGCCGAACTTGTTACGAATTTTATAGGTTTTTCAAGGGTTTTCAGCCCTTGAACCCTTACATGTGTAATTGAGATAAGTGTTCTTCTAATTCAATCAATATGTCTGTGTGTTGGTTGTCTATATCTTGTGCTTGTCTTAATTCTATCATGCTAGGCTAGATCTATCTTGTGTGCTTAGATCTAATGAAACTTAGATGTTGATTATGTGTTGATTACTTGTTTATGGTTGTATTGGATGAATGATTTCGATGTTAGGCTTAAGAAAACTGGCAGATCTCCAAATGGTAACATGCTTGAACGTCTTAGGAAACATGAACTGATGTGCACTAGGTTTTATTGGTTGTATTTAATGCATGAGTAAATTCTAATGATCCCATGTTAGGAGCTTCTTAGCCGGCTCGACATATGAGTGAAGTAGGCACTCATAGGATTGGGGAATTAAGTGCGCCACCCCATGAATGGTATTAAGGAATACAGTCCGTCATCCACGCAACTATAACAAGTAATTAACGTGTAAAAGATATCTAGGGAGTAGTGAAATCTAAGTAAACACAATTTCTCCACTTATTGCTCACAACCTTAGTTTAATTTAGTTTATTTTCATTTCTAGTATTTTATTTTGATTGCATCTTTAGTATTGGGTTAGTTGACTAGCAACTAATTCCGCCCAAATCCTTCAAACCCGATATTTTTATTTGTTTTCTAAAAAAAAATATAAAAATACAAAAAATAATCTTCCCTCATCTTTAGAACTAGTATTTAGGTTTTCTAATCCTAGCGACACTATTCCTAGCTGAACGATCAGTCCCCCGGTACTTGTCAATATACTATACTACAACGATCAGGTACACTGCCTGGTGGGGGTTGTAAGCTCCTCGAGATCCCTCGAGAGGTAAAGCCTGGTGCGATCCCCACGCATCAAGTTTTTGGCGCCGCAGCCCGGGGAATAGTTATTGTCTAGGTTAGAATTTCTTTTTATTATGTCTACTTGCTAGATTCCTTTCTAGTAAGATTTTATTTTTATTTTTAGGTTTCTTTAGTCTATCTTATTTCTTCGTGTTTTTGTTTGTACTAGTTTGGTCTTCATGGATTTAGAGAGTCGCCGTTTATAAGTTAGCAAGAAGCTTATAGCGCATAAAAGAAGAAAGAGACAAGTTAACACATTTAAGGAATTCATTAAGCCTCTCCAAATGAAAATTGAGTTTACGGACTTCGCTCCTACCTCGGATGAATTGAGTTACCATAGGTTCCTTTTACAACATCCTTGCCCTTCAAAATATAGAAAGACACCATGGATTAGGAGGCATAACTTCAGGAACATAAAAATTCCTTGCATGATTGGGTACATGTCTAGAGAGCATACATACATTGACTTAAAAGCACCCATGAATATCATGTCTAGGCTCTATTACAATTAGATAATGAACGAAAGGTTAAGCCCTAGAAAAAACCCTTACAATTCTAATAGGCTATGTAACTTCGTCAGGAGAGTTAAAGGGGTATACATCTTTATAGGAAATTTTACTTATCAATGCGACTTTGTAATCCTAGAAGATGTTAGAGGCATTATAGATCCACACCTAGGAGAAGTAGTTTTAGGACGACCTTTTGTTGAGAAGACTAAGATGTATCACGACCATGAGAAGGGGATAGCTCAGTTTACTGATGGGATAGAGAAGGTCACTTTCATGATGCCTCACATGAAGGAAGAATTAAAGGGCATCAAGAATCTACAAATTGATGAAATTCGACCCTATGAGGTTAAGGAAGATGGAATTACCGATGACGCCTATTATGAGAGGAGGCGAACATACTATTCGGGTTGCATGAATCTAGGCCCGGAATACAAGCGTGATGAGAATTGGGTTAGATGTTTCGAGTTGGCACAAAAGTGGGAAAGGAAAACGTAACCCATGACCTTGAGTCTAGCTACAAGACTCGTAAATAAAGAAAAGCGCTTCTTGGGAGGCAACCCATGCTTTGTGTGATTTTTATTTTGTTTGTTTGTTATTTGCTTCCGTATGCATGCTTTATTTTTATTGTTGGTAGATCATGTTTCTAAACTAAATAGTGGAAATACTTTACTTTGTTGTTTTGGCCTAGTCTTAACTCCACCTAAATGTATTTTTGCAAAAGATAAGTGTAAGGGGAAACCCCAAATATGTTTTTAAGAAACAAACCGATCATGATTCTCCACAATATTAAGTGAACATGTGTATTCGTATTTGTTAGAGTCAAATGTTTGTATCAAGTCATAATGAAGTTTTGCAGGATTTTCCAGGAAGTAGGACCAAGTTTTTCCAGAAATTTTCCGGAAACTTAACATAAGAATTTCTGCAGGTCATTTCTGACGGTGTCACGAGTTTACTCTTGACGGCGTCACGTGTAAAAAATCTGGAAATTTTACCGGTTTTGTTTTTCTAACGGAGTCTTAAAGTTTTTGTTGAATAATTAAGTTTTATAATCTCCAGGAAATCTGCAAACTTCATTCCACAAGCATTATATCTTACTTTGTTTTCTAGAATTTAGTAACTTATATAGATTGCCGCCAATTATATGCGAGGTTGCTTTGTTTGTTTTCTCAGGATTTACAGGTTATGTATGACAAGAAGATGATTTACATTCTGGAAGGGAAGCTTTGATTGTTCATTTTCTTGGAGGAAGATTTAACCTGGCCACCTTATTATCCATACCGAGCGAATCAGGGGAGTATTTGATTTCATTTGTTTTACTTATTTCACTTTTACATTCTTTACTTGAACATTGGGGATAATGTTCATCCTAAGTGTAAGGGGAGGGTAAAACGATGATACCTTACATATACACTTTCGCTTGAGTTTGTTTGTTTGATAGTAGATGTGTAATAAAACTATGAGAAATACTTGTTAGTGCAATTTTAGCGCCAAATTTAAATTTTTTTACAACATTTAGGAGTGAAACTTTAGCCATAGCAAACGTCTCATGGATAGGAGATTGTATGACTAGCACATAGCCGTATCATTCAGAAAAATTTTCCACCCAAATATGTGAGGTTCACCTTTAGATTTGATAGGAAAAGCATTTACTATTAGTGCTTATGAGTGTACCGGTAGCATTTAGATTCTAAAACTTGCGTTAGTGATGCATCCCGAGACCGCTAGTGAGACTACATTTGTGTAGTAGGATTTACTACATGATAAGAGGCATTAGGATCACCCTTGTGTTAAACCCGTATCATGATTACTTGACCATTTAAGTCATATTACTTGGCTAGTTAAGTCAACTAATTTTTCCCGCACCCTTAGCGTTGTACTCATTTTTAGTACACGAAACCCCTAGTACACCCCTCCGAGCCTATCTTTTCGTTTCTAACTTTAAGCATCTTACTTAAAGGAAGAATTTGTTACACCCCACTTAAATGTACAACCAAATCGCCTTAGCCTTCCGTGTATGCACTCATCTTTAGTGCATTATTGTTATTTGTTAAACCCTAAGTTAACCATCTAATTGATTACATGGTTGCTAAGTCGAGTCATATCCTTGTACATATTGTTTTGGGACGATTGGGACTCATGGGTAAAGTACTTATTTTATGGAGTAATGGGGAAGAACATCATATATTACCCCTATATGTACGTTAATCTTAAAAGTACTCCAAGTGTTTTGATTATCTTAATTCGAGTCATTAGATTAGTTTATTGTAAAGTATGTAAAAATTCAAGTGTAAGGGGAATTTACATTCCCTATGATGTATTATTTTGGATGGTAGGGTAAGAGCGTATGCACAAAAAAAAAAAAAAAAAAAAAATAGAAAAAGAAAAGAGAAAAACATACGGACTACCATCCTTTTTCATTCTATGTTCATTTTTATGTTTTTGTTATTTTTCATTTATTAGCTTAAGTCGAGTGTAGTCTTGGCATAGCAACGCCACATTATACATGTAATTAACCAAGATTGTTAACTCGCCACCAGTAAAGATTGCCTTTATCCAACAAAACCGTGTATTTCATATCCCTACACCTAACGTTACAACCCTTTAAAAGACCTCTTTGATAGTTTATCCTAGGTGCTTACGCCATGTGGTGGAGGTTTGATCCTTTCCCAAGCCTATGGTAATCTATTTTGCTATGACAGGTAGTGAGAGATATCTTCCGTTTCCATATTGTAATTTATACTTTATTACACCCGAGAGATGTGAGTATCTAAACACTATTTGTGAGGTGCTAGTAAATGACCTCCGTGCTTGTCTTTGGTCTTTAGTGGAACGATTATTTGTTGTAATTACTTTTATATTAGTGTTAAATGACCCCTAACTTGTATTTTGATTAGAATAAAAGCGCATTTGTTTGAGGACAAGCAAATCTCAAGTGTAAGGGTATATGATGAGGCGAAAAATGAACCACTTTTAGGGGGTCATTTAAGCCCGGAATTGAATTTATTTGATCAAATATTGCCCTAAATCGTTCCTTTTGTGATTTTAGGTACTTTGAGAGTGAAATCTGGAAAAGGAAGCAATTCGGACGTTTTTGGGGCATAAAAGTGAAGAAAACGCCAAAGTCTTAATTTTCCTTGCTGGGAACAGTAAGTGACGGCGTCAAGAGCAACACTTTGACGGCGTCAAGAGTAAATTGCATGACGGCCCAGTGTAAACGTGAAGGCGTCACGAGGAAGAGCGTCAAGAGTAAAACACGTGACGGCCTGGAAGAAGCTAACACATGACGGCGTCAGATGAAGATCAAGGCAGTCCGAGAATTATTTTGGCGGTGAGATGACGGCGTCACCTATTTGGTCTTGACGCCGTCAGCCTCAATTACCTATATATAGTTTTCTAATTTTCATTCATAAAAAGGAGAGAAGTTTTGGAGAAACCCTAAGGCCGAACTTGTTACGAATTTTACAGGTTTTTCAAGGGTTTTCAGCCCTTGAACCCTTACATGTGTAATTGAGATAAGTGTTCTTCTAATTCAATCAATATGTCTATGTGTTGGTTGTCTATATCTTGTGCTTGTCTTAATTCCATCATGCTAGGCTAGATCTATCTTGTGTTTGCTTAGATCTAATGAAACTTAGATGTTGATTATGTGTTGATTACTTGTTTATGGTTGTATTGGATGAATGATTTCGATGTTAGGCTCAAGAAAACTGGCAGATCTCCAAATGGTAACACGCTTGAACGTCTTAGGAAACATGAACTGATGTGCACTAGGTTTTATTGGTTGTATTTAATGCATGAGTAAATTCTAATGATCCCATGTTAGGAGCTTCTTAGCCGGCTCGACATAGGAGTGAAGTAGGCACTCATAGGATTGGGGAATTGATGCGTGGGAATCGCAACAGGCTTTACCTCTCGAGGGATCTCGAGAAGCTTACAACCCCCACCAGGCAGTGTACCTGATCGTTGTAGTATAGTATAGTGACAAGTACCGGGGGATTGATCGTTCAGCTTAGGAATAGTGTCGCTATGATTAGAAAGCCTAAATACTAGTTCTAAAGGTGAGGGATGATTATTTTTGTATTTTTATATTTTATGGAAAGTAAGTAAAAATCTCGGGTTTTGGAAGAGTGGGCGGAATTAGTTGTTATTCAACTAACCCAAAACTAAGATGCAATCAAAATAAAATACTAAAAATGAAAATAAACTAATTTTACTAAGGTTGTGAGCAGTAATTGGAGAAAATGTGTTTACTTAGATTTCACTACTCCCTAGATATCTTTTACACATTAATTACTTGTTATAATTGCATGGATGACGGATTGTATTCCTTAATACCATTCATCGGGTGGCATACATAACTCCCCAATTCTATGAGCTCTTATCTCCTCCTACACCATGCCCAACACAACTATAGGGATTGTAAACAGTGGCTCATGCATTAAATACAACCAATAAAGACCTAGTACGCCTCGGTTCATGTTTCTTAAGACGTTCAAGCATGTTACCATTTGGAGATCTGCCAGTTTTCTTAAGCCTAACATATAAATCATTCATCCAAAACAAGAATAAACAAGTAATCAACACATAATCAATATCTAGGTTTCATTAGATCTAAGCAAACACAAAAGAGATCTAGCCTAGCATAATGGAATTGAGACAAGAACAAGATATAGACAACCAACACATAGACATATTGATTGAATTAGAAGAACACTTATCTCAATTACAATGCAAGGTATCAAGGGTTTGGAACCCTTGAAAAACCTGTAAAAGTTGCACCAAAATCGTACTTAGGGTTTCTCCAAAACTTCTCCTCTTAATGTGTGAAAATTAGAAAACTATATATAGAAAAATAGGTCTGACGGCGTCAAGACAAACAATGTGACGCCGTCACCTCGCCGCCAAAACTCTTCTCGGACTGTCTAGATCTACTTCTGACGCCGTCAAGACTTATACATTTCCAGGCTGTCATGACTCTTTTACTCTTGATGCTCTTCCTACGTGACGCCGTCAAATCTGTTCTGGATCGTCATGGAAATTCATGAGATTTGCTCTTGACGCCGTCAAGGTTTTGCTCTTGACGCCGTCACCTACTGTTCCCAGCTTGGAAAATTAAGAATTTGGCGTTTTCTTCACTTTTATGCTCCAAAAACGTCCGAATTGCTTCCTTTTCCAGATTTCACTCCCAAAGTACCTAAAATCACAAAAGGAACGATTTAGGGCAATATTTGATCAAATAAATTCGGATTCGGGCTTAAATGACCCCCTAAAAACGGACCATTTTTCGCCTCATCATATACCCTTACACTTGAGATTTGCTTGTCCTCAAGCAAATGCGCTTTTATTCTACTCAAAAGACAAGTTAGAGGTCATTTAACACTAATATAAAAGTAATTACAACAAATAATCGTTCCACTAAAGACCAATAGACAAGCACGGAGGTCATACACAAGCACCTCACAAATAGTGTTTAGATACTCACATCTCTCGGGTGTAATAAAGTGTAAATTACAATATGGAAACGGAAGATATCTCTCACTACCTGTCATAGCAAAATAGATTACCATAGGCTTGGGAAAAGATCAAACCTCCACCACATGGCGTAAGCACCTAGGATAAACTATCAAAGAGGTCTTTTAAAGGGTTGTAACGTTAGGTGTAGGGATATGAAATACACGGTTTTGTTGGATAAAGGAAGTTTTACTGGTGGCGAGTTAACAATCTTAGTTAATTACATGTACAATGTGGCGTTGCTAAGCCAAGACTAGACTCGACTTAAGCTAATAAATCAAAAAGAACAAAAACATAAAATAAACAAAGAAAAAAAGGGATGGTAGTCCGTTTTTTTTTTTTTTTTTTTTTTTTTTTTTTTTTTTTTTTTTTTTTTTTTTACATACAATCTTACCCTACCATCCAAAATAATACATCATAGGGAATGGGAATTCCCCTTACACTTGAATTTTTACATACTTTACAATGAACTAATCTAATGACTCGGATTAAGAAAATTAAAACACTTGGAGCACTTTTAAGATTGACGTACATATGGGGGTAATAATATGATGTTCTTCCCCATTACTCCATAAATAAGTACTTACCCATGAGTCCCAATCGTCCCAAAACAATATGTACAAGGATATGACTCGACTTAGCAACCATGTAATCAATTAGAAAGTTAACTTAGGGTTTAACAAATAACAATAATGCACTAAAAATGAGCGCATACACGGAAGGCTAAGGCGATTTGGGTGTACATTTAAGTGGGGTGTAACAAATTCTTCCTTTAAGTAAAATGCTTAAAGTTAGAAACGAAAAGATAGGCTCGGAGGGGTGTACTAGGGGTTTCGTGTACTAAAAATGAGTACAACGCTAAGGGTGTGGGAAAATTAGTTGACTTAACTAGCCAAGTAATATGACTTAAATGGTCAAGTAATTATGATACGGGTTTAACACAAGGGTAATCCTAATGCCTCTTATCATGTAGTAAATCCTACTACACGAATGTAGTCTCACTAGCGGTCTCGGGATGCATCACTAGCGCAAGTTCTAGAATCTAAATGCTACCGGTACACTCATAAGCACTAATAGTAAATGCTTTTCCTATCAAATCTAAAGGCGAACCTCACATATTTTGGTGGAAAATTTTTCTGAATATACGGTTATGTGCTAGTCATACAATCTCCTATCCATGAGACGCTTGCTATGGCTAAAGTTTCACTCCTAAATGTTGTAAAAAATTTTAAATTTGGCGCTAAAATTACACTAACAAGTATTTCTCATAGTTTTATTACACATCTACCATCAAACAAAACAAACTCAAGCGAAAGTGCATATGTAAGGTATCATATTTTTACCCTCCCCTTACACTTAAGATGAACATTGTCCCCAATGTTCAAGTAAAGAATGTAAAAGTGAAAAAGTAAAGAGAATGAAATCAAATACTCCCCTGATTCGCTCGGTATGGATTATAGGTGGCCAGGTTAAATCTTCCTCCAAGAAAATGAACGATCAAAGCTTCCCTTCCAGAATATAAATCATCTTCTTGTCATACATAACCTGTAAAACCTGACAAAATAGACAAGACAACCTCGCGTAAAATCGGCGGCATCCTATATAAGTTTCTAAGTCCTAGAAAACAAGATAAGATATAATGCTTGTGGAATGAAGTTTGCAGATCTCCTGGAGATTATAAAACTTAATAATTCACAAAAACCATAAGACTCCGTTAGAAAAACAAAACCGGTAAAATTTCCGGATTTTAACTCCTGACGCCGTCAAGAGTAAACCTCTGACGCCGTCAGAAAGGACCTGCAGAAATTCTTATGTTAAGTTTCCGGAAAATTTCTGGAAAAACTTGGTGCTACTTCCTGGAAAATCCTGCAAAACTTCATTATGACTCAATACAAGCATTTGACTCTAACAAATACGAATATACATGTTCATTTAATATTGTGAAGAATCATGATCGGTTTGTTTCTTAAAAACATATTTGGGGTTTCCCCTTACACTTATCTTTTGCAAAAATACTTTTAGGTGGAGTTAAGACTAGGCTAAACAACAAAGTAAAGTATTTCCACACTTTAATTGAGAAACATGATCAACCAACAATAAAAATAAAGCATGCATACGGAAGCAAATAACAATCAAACAAATAAAATCACACAAAACATGGGTTGCCTCCCAAGAAGCGCTTTTCTTTATTTACGAGTCTTGTAGCTAGACTCAAGGTCATGGGTTAACGTGTATCGCTTATGCTCACATAACCAAGAGTGAGCCATCTAATAGTCGCCTCATCTTTCTTATAATCATCCCCTAACTCAAGGCACCCGCGATAGTATCTTTTATTCTTTTTATGAGTATACTCAAGTCCTTTTCTCTTATCATTTTCACTTAACATCTCTATAGGCGGATACTTACTACACTTTTCCATGGAAAAATCCTTGAACCTAGGGTGTGTGCGGGACATTTGATAAACGAAATCATCATCCCCATCCGAGAATGTAATTAACCCTTCTATGAGTTTTTTATCGAGGTTGGTCAACCGTTTGAAAGGTCTTCCAAACACAACTTGGGTCAATTTATCATCAATAAATTCTCCTAGATTCTCCATAACCATGAACTCAACAAGATAAACCAAACTTCCTACAAACACATGCAATGGTATTGCCCTAGCCACAATATTTTCCCCTTTGTATTCTAACTCATCTATCATGATTTTATTATATTCATTGCGCGAGATTATGTTCATTGGGAGAGATGAGTTAAGATAGGCGTTAAAGCTCTTAAATCCGATCTTACAAGGAAATTGCATGTTAAACGAACTATCGCACTCAATCCTAGTTCTAGGGTTGACATACCTAAGAGGGTTTATTTCTTCTTCCATTCTATCCTCATTAATCACATCGCCATCATCAAGATCCTCATCGGAGTCTGAATAGTAAAAAGGACTAGCTCTACGATCATCACCATGATCAGACTCTTCTAGCTCATAATTATTGTCAAAGTGGTGGTTGGGTGAGAGGTTAGGTGGGTTCTCATTTTCCACTAGAGGGAGTGGGGCTGGCATTTGGAAAATCCTACGGCAAAAAACACGAATAACAGGAATCAAACGATCAATGTTATTGTTATCCATCGAAATAGTTTACGAACACAAAGAAATAAGATAGACTAAAGAAAACCTAAAAATAAAAAATAAAATCTTACTAGAAAGGAATCTAGCAAGTAGACCTAATAAAAAGAAATCCTAACCTAGACAATAACTATTCCCCGGGCTGCGGCGCCAAAAACTTGATGCGTGGGAATCGCAACAGGCTTTACCTCTCGAGGGATCTCGAGAAGTTTACAACCCCCACCAGGCAGTGTACCTGATCGTTGTAGTATAGTATAGTGACAAGTACCGGGGGATTGATCGTTCAGCTTAGGAATAGTGTCGCTAGGATTAGAAAGCCTAAATACTAGTTCTAAAGGTGAGGGATGATTATTTTTGTATTTTTATATTTTATGGAAAGCAAGTAAAAATCTCGGGTTTTGGAAGAGTGGGCGGAATTAGTTGTTATTCAACTAACCCAAAACTAAGATGCAATCAAAATAAAATACTAAAAATGAAAATAAACTAATTTTACTAAGGTTGTGAGCAGTAATTGGAGAAAATGTGTTTACTTAGATTTCACTACTCCCTAGATATCTTTTACACATTAATTACTTGTTATAATTGCATGTATGACGGATTGTATTCCTTAATACCATTCATCGGGTGGCATACATAACTCCCCAATTCTATGAGCTCTTATCTCCTCCTACACCATGCCCAGCACAACTATAGGGATTGTAAACAGTGGCTCATGCATTAAATACAACCAATAAAGACCTAGTACGCCTCGGTTCATGTTTCTTAAGACGTTCAAGCATGTTACCATTTGGAGATCTGCCAGTTTTCTTAAGCCTAACATATAAATCATTCATCCAAAACAAGAATAAACAAGTAATCAACACATAATCAATATCTAGGTTTCATTAGATCTAAGCAAACACAAAAGAGATCTAGCCTAGCATAATGGAATTGAGACAAGAACAAGATATAGACAACCAACACATAGACATATTGATTGAATTAGAAGAACACTTATCTCAATTACAATGCAAGGTATCAAGGGTTTGGAACCCTTGAAAAACCTGTAAAAGTTGCACCAAAATCGTACTTAGGGTTTCTCCAAAACTTCTCCTCTTAATGTGTGAAAATTAGAAAACTATATATAGAAAAATAGGTCTGACGGCGTCAAGACAAACAATGTGACGCCGTCACCTCGCCGCCAAAACTCTTCTCGGACTGTCTAGATCTACTTCTGACGCCGTCAAGACTTATACATTTCCAGGCCGTCATGACTCTTTTACTCTTGATGCTCTTCCTACGTGACGCCGTCAAATCTGTTGTAACACCCCCAAAATCATCACGTCAGCGGAAGACTTAAAATGTCAGCGGAAGACTTTTTGGGTGTTACTTCGAGGATCTTTGTCACAATCATAGAAAACGACACAAAAGTGACGCTTTAAAGTTTAATTTATTCAAAATACCACATATTCGAGACATCAAGATGTTTCATAATTTAAACAACAAGTTTATTTGAAATATGTCAAAATGTTTATTTATGCCCATGCCGGGTTACAAGCCCACTCTGTGCCTTCAAGTTCCTTCTTGTATAGTTACCTGAGATAAACACGTGCTAAAAAGTGTCAACACAAAGGTTGGTGAGTTCATAGAGTTTATAGTTTAAATCGTTAATTAGAAAAAGAGTGATTTCCTTATCAACACAAATCAATCCGTTGGTTTGCCCTTCACCGGGTCAACATCAAAAATAGTAATTGGTTTATAAATCCATTTAACACGAGTTTCGAATCACAAGTTAAGAATGTATTGTAATCACATACAATCAATAAGTTTAATTCAATGTTCCTGTTATTGCCTTAAGCTCATGATACTCAACGATTAACAGCCAATCATAATCTCAAGTTATGACGGTAAGTAGTAGACCCTCAAGATAGGTATTTGCCAATAACCTATAATAAGAACAATAAAGTGCGCCTGGTGTTTTCTCTAACAACCAAACGAGGATTGTCAATCACTAATAGTACTATCCACATTTATTTACGTTCACCCTTCAAGTGATTAAGGTTCATGATCGAGGGACTTTTGGCAATAGTAACTTAAGCAAATAACATTGGCCTGACGGTATTTCAATACCCGGTATAAAAGACTTGTGTTCGAGTTTTAAGCATGTATCTCCCCCACGGGAAAATAGTTAAAGTGTGGGCTATGAAATCACAGTAATATGTAAATAGTTAACGAGTACTTGTAAAAGTATAAAACAATAGTTAAGCATGTATCTCCCCCAAAAATGTTTATAAATCATTATAAAACAAGTAAGAGTAGGGGCTATGACTCACCTTAGTAGTACAGTAGTAGTGGTAGTAACATAATCTCAACGATGCAAGGCAACGGCTTCACACACAACCTAAAAGATATGGTATGTTTTAGTTGATAGTCTAAATCTCGTTTTATCGCGAATATTTAGTTTGTTATTAAAACTCGTGTTCGTTTTAAATGTTTGAAGTTCAAGAACAAAGTTATATATACATATACTTGTGAGTGTAATGATCGATGCTCGATGTGCGATGGAAAACCATCAAGAATAAGTCGAAGTATGTAGACAATGTTTTATGATGTTAGTTTTAAAAGAAATGAAATAAACATATCGTTATATATATATATCGTTAAAATTTATTTTAGTTACGCGAATATTTATATCGTATATATCTAAGTTAAATTTATAAGAGTTTAATACTAAACATGTGTATTTATATATAAAATATTAATATTATTTTTATAAAATAATATTACAGAAAATTCCTTCAAGTTTTACCAAAGTTATACTTTTAACCCTAACGAATAAAATTTTACACCGTTAGTCCAAAATTAACGATTGTTCCATTTTAAGTCCAAATAATATCAACAATTATATTTTATAACTCCCAGTTTCAATATTTACTGTTTTTAACTCAGAAAATTCAGATTTACAGTTTTGACCCAAAGTTTACAACTTTTGCATTTTTAGTCCCCGGTTTAAGAAATTTTGCAAATCTAGTTCAAATTTCGCCAAAGTCAAGGTTTATCATTTTTATTATTTCAATAAGTTCAGAATGTTCAAAAGAGCTTATTAGAACAGCTTATTCCCTTAAAAAGCTTATTTTTCACTATATGGGCTTAACGAGCTTATTTAAAGGCCCGTTAACGTTTTGTGATCCAAAGGACTTACGAGAGGTTTGGGCCTGGTTTCGGGCTTGTTTTTATGTTACAACAACATTACAAATAAGCTTATACGATCAGCTTATGTAATAAGCTTAAAAACAGCTTAATGGACTTATAAGCCTAGTTGTTAAAATTTAAGGTTTTAGAAAAACTGGTTTTGCTTGATCAAAAGGGGTCGGGCAAAAGGTCTAAATAAGCTTATAAGGTCGAACCAAATGTGTTTCCTAATTGTTTGCCAGGTTGAGAATGAGTTCACGTTATAAAGTCATGGTGTTATGTTTCTAGATTCGAAGTAAAGAGGTCAAAGTAAACGTGTCATATTTATTTTCTGAAACAGTTTCATAATTAAAAATATTCTAAGTCTTTAAAACAAATTCGAATGTGTCTTGTGACTTTCTAAACGTGTTACATATATTAAGCCATCGTTACTTTTAGGTTCGAAAGTTTATATATCTCGTTTGTTAACATATTAAGTATATAGAAGGTCGCATAAAAAGTATATATCACATTTTTAATTAACGAGATAATGGATCAAGGCTAATGGTCAAACTCAGTTTACAAAATATTTCAAAGGTTCTCAAAATTTTACGAAGTGTTGAAATATAATACCAAGTGTTCAAATCACTTTTCAAACGTGTCAAATTAATTATGAAAACCTTATAATTAGTACAAAATCTTTATGGCACCCCATTATTAGTACAAGTGGGATCTAGGAGGTCGAATAAATTATATATGTTATGTTTATATATAACGAGTAAATGACCAAGTGAAATGTGCAAAAATTAAAATAACGAAATAGTAGAATTGAAAAAAAAAGATCCAAAGAGCCTCACCTCACCTCTAGGGGTGGGGTAAAATCATGTATATATGTCGAGTTGGAACAAACTAGCAACGTGGCTTGATTTACGACCTACCAAAGGTCTAGGAATGAGGATTTGTGGAACCCAACTTGATTTGAACACTTAAAACCTTGATCAACAGCTCACGACCTCAGAATGTTTAAAAGGACTTGGCTAAATTTGAAATGTGATATTTTTGTGGTGTGTTTGAGTGTGAGATTTCAGTTAGGATATCTTAGGAGGTTTTATAAAACGTAGTAAGGTATATGTACAAGTAGAAGTTTGCAAGAGATGGAGGAGAGGATGTACACGAATCTTGGCACCACCATATTGACCAATAGAACGTTTACAAGGCCTAGATTGTGTATGACATTCGTTCCTGACATTCCTGACATATAATATTTCGTGTATAGGTGTTTTGAAAGGATTGGGGAGCTTGGGTGGTTTGTAAGAAGGTTTGGGACACATTTGGCAATATTCTTCAAGGTGAGTTTGTAGGTTTACTTGGGTCGTTTCCAAGGCAGTAGACGAGTGAGGGAGGGCGTATTCCTTATCATTTGTGTTTCTTGGGCACTAGGTGGAACGAGTAAGGTAAAAACACGTAGGTGTTGTTTGTTAAAATCGCGAGATAAAGGGGTGGTTTTAGAGAGGGTCGCGGCTGGGAAAACAAAGGAAAAAGAAATAAATAAGCTGGACAAACACCCCTCGCTGGGCAGGCCTGGTGGGCTGGTTTCGTGGATCAGGCCCAAAGCAGAAAAATGAAATGAAACTTATTTAAAGTGAGCCTATTAGCAGCAGTTTTGGGTATGATTGGCCCTTTGGGTCACGTGGGCCCAGTTCGTGAGTTTCGAGAGTCGGGTTATGTTCCAAAAATATTAGTGAGTAGTCTCGGGAATTTTCGTAAGCTCCGGGTTTATATAATTAATGTACGGTAAATGAACGAAACGTATTGTTTTAATTATTAATAGTTTTAAACATATATATGTATATTCGCGATATTAAATTTATCGAGGTTGTGTGTAAGCATAGTTCCTAGGTAAATGGCCAATCATAAATGTCAAATATAAAAAAAAAAAATTGTTCCTGTAAAAATGGTGAATCTATGTTATGGTAACGTGTTAATTGTAGGAAAATTTTACGGGGTGTTATATCTTTTCTGGATCGTCATGGAAATTCATGAGATTTGCTCTTGACGCCGTCAAGGTTTTGCTCTTGACGCCGTCACCTACTGTTCCCAGCTTGGAAAATTAAGACTTTGGCGTTTTCTTCACTTTTATGCTCCAAAAACGTCCGAATTGCTTCCTTTTCCAGATTTCACTCCCAAAGTACCTAAAATCACAAAAGGAACGATTTAGGGCAATATTTGATCAAATAAATTCGGATTCGGGCTTAAATGACCCCCTAAAAACGGACCATTTTTCGCCTCATCAGGAATTAAGTGCGCCACCCCATGAATGGTATTAAGGAATACAATCCGTCATCCACGCAACTATAACAAGTAATTAACGTGTAAAAGATATCTAGGGAGTAGTGAAATCTAAGTAAACACAATTTCTCCACTTATTGCTCACAACCTTAGTTTAATTTAGTTTATTTTTATTTCTAGTATTTTATTTTGATTGCATCTTTAGTATTGGGTTAGTTGACTAACAACTAATTCCGCCCAAATCCTTAAAACCCGAGATTTTTATTTGTTTTCTAAAAAAAAATATAAAAATAAAAAAATAATCTTCCCTCATCTTTAGAACTAGTATTTAGGTTTTCTAATCCTAGCGACACTATTCCTAGCTGAACGATCAATCCCCCGGTACTTGTCACTATACTATACTACAACGATCAGGTACACTGCCTGGTGGGGGTTGTAAGCTTCTCGAGATCCCTCGAGAGGTAAAGCCTAGTGCGATCCCCACGCATCACTGGGACTAGTGCAGATGGTGATGTGGCTAGGACTAGTGTAGATGGTGATGTGGCTAGGACTAGTGTAGATGGTGATCATAGTAGGAATCTTAATGTTGATAAGGGCAAAAAGAAGGTTACAGTAGCTGAAGAAGAGAGTGAGTATGATTCTGATTCTGATTTTGAATCTGACTATGATTTAGATAAGTCAATTGACTATCTCAGTCCTGGTGAAGAGGAGTTGATTGAACTAAGAAAGAGGATCAAAGCTAATAGAGAGAAGGAACCTGAGTCTATGCCAGAAATGATGGAAACAAATGATGAATACATTACACCTGATGAAAACACTGTTAATCATAGAAGTGAGACTTTCATAGAACATGATGTATTCATGGCCAATCTAATGAGAAGGCTTCAATCACCAGATGAGAATGGAATTCAGCATGATCCATTCATTTGTGTGGAAACACATGTTGACAGGTATCCGGTCTATGATGAAAGTACCCACTGGAGACTTAGACATCCAAAGGTATGCTTATATTTTTTTTGGAGTTGTGATATTGTTTATAAATGGTGTTTATAAACATATGTTGTGTTTGAAATGCAGGTTGGTGAAAAGTATCCGAATGTTGAGAAGTTTAAACAGGGTCTAACATTCTATGCATTGGCTAACGGATTTTCAATTTGGTTTGAGAGGAGTGCAAGTAAGTATGTTATTGCAAAATATGGGCAGAGAAAACCAAAGTTGGTTGATCCTAAACTAGGTAAACAAAGGAAGCATAAAAGGTATCCTTGTGTTAACGAATCTGAGTTACCTTCATGTCCCTGGAGATGCTATGCTAGGTGGATGACTAAAGAGAAAACTTTTCAAATAATTAGCCTAAATGATGAACATACATGTGTTAGGAATTTTGAGTTTGGGTCTTTAGTGAACTTTAGGTGGATAGGTATAGTATTTGGTGATAAGATTAGGGCTAATCCTGAGATTAAGTTGTCTACCATAGCTGACCTAGTGATGAGGAAATACAAGTTTAAGGTATCCCCAAATCAGTGTACTAATGCCAAGAGGTTTGCATTGACAGAGTATGAAAACTCAGTTGATGAACATTATGCCCTGCTTAGGTCTTATGGAATAGCAATATTAGATTCCAATCCTGGGTCCACTGTGAAATTAGGAGTCACTAACAATCCTGATGGGAAAACATACTTTGATAGGTTTTATGTTTGTTTTGCTGGTCTAGTAAATGGTTGGAAGGCTGGTTGTAGGAGAGTAATTGCCTTAGATGGTTGTTTTCTGAAAAAGCCAAACCAGGGTGAAATTCTTACTGCTATTGGAAGAGATGGAAACAACCACATTTACCCAGTGGCTTGGGCAGTGGTGAATGTTGAAAACAAGGACAATTGGAGCTGGTTTTTGGAATTGCTTGAAGGAGACTTGGACTGCACAAAAGGACAGGTTCTAACTCTTATGTCAGACCAACATAAGGTATGCTTGTATCCACAATTTATTGTTAATGTGTTAATCTTATATATATATATATATATATATATATATATATATATATATATATATATATATATATATATATATATTATAACACTGTGCTTATGCTTTGGTGAAGAGTCTTATTGAAGCTGTCAAGGATGTTATGCCATATGCTGAACACAGGCAATGTGCAAGACATATTTATGAAAGGTTTAGGAAACAATTAACTGGTTTGGAGTTTAGGGATCTGTTTTGGGCTGCATCTAAAGCCTCATATCTATATATATATATATATATATATATATATATATATATATATATATAATCTTATATATATATATATATATATATATATATATATATATATATATATATATATATATATATATATATATATATATATATATATATTATAACACTGTGCTTATGCTTTGGTGAAGGGTCTTATTGAAGCTGTCAAGGATGTTATGCCATATGCTGAACACAGGCAATGTGCAAGACATATTTATGAAAGGTTTAGGAAACAATTAACTGGTTTGGAGTTTAGGGATCTGTTTTGGGCTGCATCTAAAGCCTCATATCCACAACTCTTCAACAAGATCATGGACAAGATAAAAAAGGCTAATCCAAAAGCTCATCAGTTTCTTATGGACAAGAATCCAAAAACTTGGTCAAGAGCCTTTTTTGAAGTAGGTAGAGGATGTGAGGCAGTTGAAAATGGGTTCAGTGAATGCTTTAATAGTGTGATTCTAAGTGTAAGGGACAAGCCATTACTAACTATGCTAGAATCAATGAGAGTACTAGTACTAGAAAGGATGCACAGAATGAGGGTAATCAGCAAGAAGTGGAAAGCTGGAGTTTGTCCCAACATTCACAAGAGACTGGAATGGATGAAAGACCAACAAAGGTATGTTCGTTGTACATGTTAGTCTGACTTAATTTATTAATCAGTTTGTATATAGACACTAATATCCTAACATATTATTATAGGTTCTAGGATGTTATACCTGCTGGTGGGAATGTGTTTGAGGTGAGATCAGGGAGTCAAGCATTCACAGTTGATGAACCAAAAACCACTTGCACCTGTAGAATGTGGCAGTTATCAGGTATTCCTTGTGTACATGCAACAAAGGTGATATTATACATAAAAAAGACACCCGAGAGCTATGTTCCACCTTTGTTTAAAACAGACATGTACCATTCCACATATAACAATTACATGAAACCAGTAGATGGTATTGACTTCTGGCCTGATCAGAGTATGTACACAGTTGTTTTACCTCCTAAACCTAAAAAAATGCCTGATAGGCCTAGAAAGAAAAGAATTAGATCAAGGAGTGAGGGGGTAGCTCAAAAAGAGTTTCAAGGGTAGGTACAGAAATGACTTGTAGCATTTGCCATCAACCTGGCCACAACAAAAAAGGTTGTAAAAATGAACCAGTTGCACAAGAACCTAAAGAAAAAAAACCAAGAGGTAGGCCTGAAAAGAAAAAGGTAACTGAGGGTGAAAATATTGTTGAAGGTGTTAGGGAGATAAGGGACCCATCTGCTTCACATGTAGAAGTTAGGGCTGGTGGGTCAAATGTTAGGCCAGGTGCAAAAAATGGGCCAAAAAAGAAGAGAGGTGCAAAAAGTGGGCCAACAAGAAGACATGTGCCACAAGTGTGTCATATAGGGCAACAGGTGCAAGTGGGTCAAATAAGGCAACAGGTGCAAGTGGTGGGTCACTTAGGAATAACTTAAAAAGATCTTGTACATCAACTTTTGCAAGATGGTTTGGTGAGCCAGAAGATCAAAGGGAACAACAAACAGGTGCAATGGCTGATGGTCAGATGGTTGAACCTGATGAAGCACATGTTCAACCTCAAATTGTAGAACCTGAAGTCCAAGAAGCAAAAGGGCAACAACAAGTAGAGATTGAGTTAACTGGTACTCAAGTTGAAATTATGCAGGTAGAAGAATCTCAAACTCACCTGAAGAAGCACAAGAGGAACAACAATTTCACATGCAAGCTCCAGTTGTACAGGTAAGATTAAGGAGGCCAAGTGAAAGAATCATGAAGAACAAGTTGGCTAGAAAGATCCATGGCTAGGGCAGCACTCCTCAAGCTGCACTGGATGTAGATGATGCTTGAACAAAGAAAGTTTCATGTGCCCATTTTGTACATCTTTTGAGGGCAATATTTTATGTAGTCTTTCATCTGTGCATTTGATGGTCATTTTTCTGCTTTAGTGTTTGTACATTGCAACATAACTTAACTTATACCAAGAAGCTATGATACAGGCCTATATGGGACTTGACTTTTGATGGTACAATACTGTTTTTTTCAAACTGCAAAAGTGCATCTATTCTAGCTTAGCATTCAGTGGAATCTTTACTATGTAACTTGTGATCATTAATACTTGTGATCCTCTTAATAGCATTGGCATAAAATGTAACACCCCCATTTTTAAAGTTTGTCGCAGCGGAAAAGTAATTTGGGTGTTACGGTGAGGATCGAAGTTTTAACCACATAAAACGGTTTAAAAGAAACATTTTGAAAATTATTTGTCATTTAAATAATAATTTTGATAAAAGATGTACCATTTGATTTAAAATCTTATGAAAAGATATAAAGGCTTGTAAAAATGACAAATTTGATTTTTACACCATTTTAATTTATCAGAGTAATAAATGCCCACTCCGTGTCTTGTCCTGCTCCTTTAAATTACCTGAGATACACATGCTTAAAAGTGTCAACACAAAGGTTGGTGAGTTCATAGAGTTTTAGGAAAAACCCTTTATTTTATTAGATTTCAGGAATATTTGGTATTGATAAAATATAAACAGTAATGAAACAAGTATCGAGTATATTCACAAATAAATCATATAAATATTTAATCACATTCAATAAAGAATTAATAATCTTAACATGAGCTGGAAACTCATGATACTAAATCAATCAGATATACAATTCACATATGGTCAAACCTATACAGCTGTATCTAAATATATGTTGAATACATATATATTTCCTTTATAGATATTGCACCAAGCCTCATGACACCAAAGCTTAACCAAAAGGGGGTGTTCTATCAAATCAATGACAGATTTTGCCCTCTATGCGTAGGTGATCTGCCAATTCCTACATGTCTACGAATATAGTGTATCACGACTAATGCGGCTAACCAATTGCAATTGGCATTCCGTCAAGCATTAGTGGGACAGGGGGTCAATCCTTAACAGGTTTCGAAGCTGTTCACTATATTCGCACTCACTTTAATGTGGTTAATGGCTCATGATTGAGGGGCTTCATGGCGATAGCTAACTTAGGCAATATCAAGGACTTAATGTGCTCATTTAGCACACAACATGAAATCAAGTATCGTATCACAGAAATCCATTTGAGAACAGTATTGTTTGAGTATCAGAAATTCAGTTTGAAAATAGTATCGCTTGAGTATCAGAAATTCAATTTGAAAATAGTATTGCTTGAGTATCAGAAATTCAATTTGAAAATAGTATCGCTTGAGTATCAGAAATTCAGTTTGAAAGTAGTATCACTTGTGTATCAGAAATTCAATTTGAAAATAGTATCGCTTTTAACACATTTACATCACATATCACAATAATCGAATTGGGAACAATTTTCACATGAATATCAATATTTCAGTCAAATAATTCATCAATATAGATTTTTCACATATCACAATAATCACATTGGAAATATCAATATATTATAAATCACAAATTATATTATTTTAATATCAATTAGGAAATTGATTTGAATCATGTATTTTATTTTATTTCATATACTTATCAAGTTATCAAAGTATATGTAAGCATGTATCTCCCCCAATGAGTTAAAAACAATTATTTGAAATGGGGCTATGACTCACCTGGATTGATTTGGAAATGATGAAAAGTAAAGATAGGATGAGATTATGGAAACGATTTATGGAAACGTCTTTGATAAGGAACCTGATAAATAAATTTATTTGAGAATTTGACCAAATACGATTTGGCAAATATGAAACGAATAACGATTGATAAATAATCATTATGATGAATGAATGATATGCAAATGATATGCTTATGTTTAAAATAATATGACAAGTTATGTTATTATTTCTAAAGCTTTTCCATTTTTAATGATGATGATAATATGTAACAAAAATTAGTTAATATAAAGTTATATATACTATTAACGAAAATTTAATAAATACATACATATATATATATATATATATATATATATATATATATATATATATATATATATATATATATATATATATATATATATATATAAAATGAAACAAAATGCATATGACGTGAGGGTTGTCGTAAAATAGAAAATAAAATAAGAATGTCAAATAGATTATGTGTAGTCCTTGTCCTTTTCCAATTTTACACTTTTTATACTAACGGCGTTAGCGTCACACCGTTAGTCCTTTTTATATATATTTTACAATTATGGTCCATTACATGTCCAATATTAAAATCTAAGCTTGTAATTATATTATCAATTTTTATCCTTTCTTTCTGTTTCTACATTTCTAGTCCTTAGTTTTCACAGTTTTCACATTTAGTCCCTATACGTGTCATCGCGTTACATTTTTAGTCCTATTTTTGCAAAAGTGATTATAAAAATTTTATAAAAATTTCCGTGGCTTCTTTTATTACTTTCTAGCTTATTTCAACTGCTTATTCCATAAAAAGCTTATTTATTTAGCTTATGGGCCTTGATTCGAACCAAACAAAGGCCCATTTAAAAATTTAGAGGCGAGGGCATTGAAATTCTTTTGGGCTTGAACTTGGGCTTCCTTTATGATTTTAAAAATATATTTTATGGGCCCAGTGGGCTGTTAAAATGAAAAGTCTTGTTGGGCCTTAAAGTAGCCCACTCGACAAAATTAGTTTTTATATAAGGCTTTGATTTGGAAAAATTGGTTTGTGTCGATTCAATTTGGTTCGATTGTGGTGTCAAAACGTGAATATTTTTATAAGTTGTGTAAACGAAATTAATAGTTTTCTAGGTGGTCTATTAGTACGTATAAATATATGGTAAGCTTATTATGCGAAATAAAAAGTTATACGTCGCTTTTGTAGGAGGTTTGGCTCGTTTTTATATATAAGAAAAACTTAATGAAATTTTCTAAGTATATATGATATGTTTATACGTATGAGTATGGTTTCAAAACAAGTCGATATGAAGTATGCATGTTAACTTTAAACGTAATTTAAGCGTGATACGTGACTCCTAGGCCTTCCAAGATAGAGGCTAGTCACGTAACGTTTACTATATGTATATACGTATGAAAATAATGAAATAAAGTTACTATACGTTCGAAAAATAATATATATGATGCATGATATGAAAATAATAAGTAGTATGAGATGAGAAAGAGTAAAGACGACTTACTACACCACTAGGGTGGTAGAGAGTCGAGGGAAACGGTTTGAAAAACTTATATATATACACGTTCGAATAAGATTCAACAAGAAAGGATCGTATAACAAGGAGTTACAAACTTCTTGCTTCCAAATGCTTTCGTATGATTATCTTGATGTTTTTAAGATATATTAGAATGAAGAAAAGAGTAGAAAACGATTTGAGGATGGGGAAGAAAAAGGAACGATCGGGTGTAATATATATATGGAGATTGGAGTTTCGTATGGTTCAAATAATTGGAGGGGACAAGAGTACTAGTCATGGTCAGAGGATAAGAGTTCTAGATTGATAGTTTTGAATAAACAATGAGTTCTATAGGCATTAGAAATATTATAGAATCGTCCTTGTGAGTTTTATATGTCGACACACTTTTAAACATACAAACGAGACTATCATTTGTGATTCAAAAGGTTTTAGTCGATCATAATTATCATTTATACATGAAAACATGTTACAAATAATATTAGAAACTCATAGGAACAAACGGGAACAAAAACGGATAAGAAATGAATAAGTTGTGAATTTGTTGAATCGATTTATTGTTAAACACTTTACCTCGTAAAAACGTATCAAAACTCAACGTATGAACGTGAGATTCGACACACTAATAGTTGGCTAGGAGCTTAACGAGATTATGCAAAAATATACATAGGTCGTGTGTACGAATTTGAAATGAACGAGATGTTTTGTGGCATGTTTACTAATCGTGCATATTAGAAATATTAAGGATTTGGTTTTTGGGCCTAGTATTGTTGGGCTGATGAATAGTGATTAGGAGTTGGGTCGCTTAATTAAGGGTCCGTTTAGTTAAATTAGAGATTTAGTATTATTAATTAAGTTTAGTAAATTTATATTTTGTTAATTGAGTCGAGAACTTGTTTTGTCGTTTGACGAATTTTGCAAATATCGTAATCGTGACCATTTTAATATACAAAGAAAATTTTAAATTTTCCCGTAAAAATGGTGATTACAATAATGACAAAGATTATTTATATAATTAACCGAAGTTAATTATACGAATTTTCGCGAGGTTTTACATAAAACGCCAACTACTTGCAATTAAAACGCCAACCACTTGCACTATATAACATACCAACATCCATCCAAAGCTAATAACATTCAACAAATGGCTTCCAACAAAGGAAAAGGTATTTGATTCGTCGTGAAAACCAATTATATATAATATAGTATAGTATCGAAGTGATCCGCGTAAAATACGGATCACCCGAGTCGTTTCCCAACGAAGGCGAATGGAATCGAGAATATCGATTCGTGAAATCGTGAATTGAAAAGTGAAAAAAAATTAAAATAGAAATCAAATAATTCAATTAATCACTAATAACTATAAAATATGCAAAGATTGCAAGCTAATTATGCACAAAAGTGAAAAACGTAAAAACGGAAACGCAACCGTAAAATTTAAAACGTAACGTATATCGAAAAATGATCCTACGAACTTGAAAATAATTTCTAAAAATCTTAAACTAATAAAAAGAATTATAAGAAAAAGAAAAATATTTTTTTTGAGTTTTTATTTATTTTCTAGAATTTATTTTCTATTTTTGGAATTAAAAATTAATTAAAAATAAGAAAAAATATAAAAACAAATTGGAAAAATGAAAATTTAATTCTAAAAATTCTAAAATATTATAAAAGAATTTCTAAAAAATATTTTTTTATTTTTCACAACTTTTTCTGAATTTTTTATGAATTTTTGGTATTTAATACTATTTAAAAATTGAATAAAAACAAAAAAAAAAGAAAAATAGTAAAAAGCCTTGGAAAAATCTGGAAAAATTCCAGAAATTCTAAAATAATAAAAGAAACTTGGAATAAAAATTTGAAGTAAAAATGAAAAGGGAAACTGCTTATTCAAGCCAAATCAGCTTATGGCAAGTGCTTATTTATAAGCACTTGCCAAAGAAACTTAACCAAACTTTTTACACAGATGTAATATGCCAAAATAAGTCCAAAAATGCTCAGAAGTTATGAAATGTCCAACAGATATACTATATGCAAGCAAATAAGCACTCTAGTTCAAATCAACTAATAAGCACAATTCAAAACTGAATAAGCCAGAAGAGTTAGACCAAAAACAGCACTTACACAACTGTAAATAGACACAGAAAAGCCAAATTAAAGCAATCACAAGCTCAAGTAAGATCTAGCAGCGCAATGATTAAATTCAGTTTAACAAATTCTACACCACTACCTAGTAATGCAAATAAGCTACACTAAATAAGCTCTATACTAAAAACTTAATTAAACAAAAGTATCATGAGACTACTGCAATGCTAAGTAACCAACAATACTTGTCATGAAACTACAATTACTACTATAAAAGCTGCCTAGATCAGCAACCAGTGTACACTAAGAAAAACTAAAGATAGTAAACCTTATTATTACAATCTTACTTTGACTTAAACTAACTTATTCTGATTATATCAAATGAAACTTGTTAAAATAAGCTGAGATTACACTAAGTTATGCTAAATTTAACTAAAATGTAACTATCATCAAACTACCACTAACTGACTTCAACTATGCTGTCTTCTACACTAATGCGAAATCTAGTTTGACTATATTATTGAAAACTCCTACTGTTTTATAGCCTAAAAGTTTATTTCTAAACAAAAGTAGACTACTGGTTATGATTATACTCAACTACAACATCTTTAAACAACAGAAATGGCACAATCCAAACACCCCCTTAATGACAGTTATCACTACAACTATGAAGTATCAGCTACTAATTACCAATATCTACTCCAAATCCTTCACTAAAGTACTAAAAACAACAGATTAATAGCAATTGACCATCAATCAAACACTAATCTCCAATCTCACAAGCATAGAAATCACATACTCAATTAAAACAAGCTAATATCACTAGACTCCAACTATTAAGTAAACTGATATAACACAAACTCAAATAATAACAACAATACTCAAATCCAAATGATCTACTAAACTACTCTAACAATTACATAAGCAGAAACATCAATCAATAATAACAAAATTCAACAGAAATTTCAAATTATGCAATTACAAAGATGAGAACTAGAAAATATTGACTTACAAAGCTATTTATCTCAGCATGAACAAAGATAATTCACTATGCTAGCCTGTCTTTTGACAGGCTGAGATCATCCAAGGCTATCTCAATCTATCATCCAAATCATCACAGCTTCCATTTATTAACATCAGTTGACCAACCTTGACTATTTTTTTAAGTAATGAACAATGAATTTTTTGTGAACTCAGAACTCAAACTTACTATAACTATAATAACATAATAAGATTTGAATTCCCACTTATCAGCTTATTAGAAAGCTGAAACAAACAACAAGCTATTTTTAAACTTTTCTTATTTCTGAAAAGAAAAACTATTAAGTAAAATAAAGGCTGAATTGAAAGTAAACAATTATGAAATAACATTCAATGATAAAAACAGTAGAAGAGATTATCAATAAGCAGTAAAGAACAATTATGCTAAATGATTTAAAAGAAAATTAAACTAGTTTGCATTAAAAATAAATCGATTACAACTAATTTTAAAACTACTACAACCAAATAAAATTTCGGCAGAGCTTGGCTACTCCAAAACTCCACACCTATTACAATAACCTAACACACCTATTTATACTACATGAGAGAGGGTTCTGGAAAGGATTATCCACGGATTGCCAGCTTGGCAATCCGTGTGGTGTGTTTTCTCCAAGCCATCTTGAGCCATCAGATCTCTTCCAATCATTTGCCCTCTAATATCATCCCTTGGATTAGATTTGGTGACGCGTTCTCACCAATTAAATGACGCCAAGTGTCCCTTATTATGTTTCTTTTGCTTCTGACATCTCTCTAACACGTCTGACACCATTTGATTTGACTCAAATACCCTTAATTGTGGTTAATTTGATGATATGGTAATTAGGGTTCTTGTTTTACTGTTGGGTGAATAGTGGTTTTCTGGGGTGTTGTTGAATTGGGGGTGAATAAAGGCCGGGGAGATGTACGGGGTAATTTATTTATTTTTGTTTTTTGACCGATTGACCAAAGAAGTGTGGTGGTGGGCTGGGTCAAGTTATTAAGTGATGGGCTTGGGGTGTTTTATTTTGGATTTGGGCTTTTGGAAATGGATTGGATAAACTTTTGGACCAAGGTTAATTTTTTAAACAGATTTTTGCTTCCAAAATATAGGGACCAAATGTGTTCATTTTGAAATTGCAAGGACTTGTTCTGTAATTCTCCAATAATGTAATCCAAGGACTGATATTGACAAAGTAAAATTCTTCAGGGTCCAATGTTAACTTTTAAGATCACAGCTTTGACTTAATTGACCGTCTTCCACTCTCGTGCTCGGTTTGTTTTCTCGTGATTTTTCATCATTTTGTAAAATATCCGTACCTGCATATCACAAACACAAAAACACTACAAATTTGGCATAATTCGATTAGTTTTTGGTCTTTTGAGTCCGGTTTTGGTCTTATGAACCGTTTTTAGGGGTTCATTTAAGCCCGGAATTGAATTTATTTGATCAAATATTGCCCTAAATCGTTCCTTTTGTGATTTTAGGTACTTTGTGAGTGAATTCTGGAAAAGGAAGCATTTTGGACGTTTTTGGAGCATAAAAGTGAAGAAAACGACAAAGTCTTAATTTTCCTTGCTGGAAACAGTACCTGATAGCGTCACAAGCTTCTTCATGACGGCGTCAAGAGTAATACAAGAGGTGGAAGTGGATAAAGTATGTGACGGTCCAGTAAGTTCATGACGGCGTCAAGCTAGGCCGTCACGTGTACCTGAAGGCGTCACCAAGGCCGTCACGTATAAACTTGTCAAAACTTGCGCGCGGAGTAGCTGATATTGTTTTGGTCATAACTTTTGCATACGAACTCGGATTTAGGTGATTCAAAAGCCCATGCGAAGAGGACGAAGAGATCTACAATTTGGTTAAAAAATGGTTGTGACGGCATCAAGAGAACGAGCTGACGCCGTCAAGCCTTGCCGACAGAAAACATGCCAATAAATATAACATCATAACTTCACTTTTTGTAAGCCCTAAACCCTAAAGTCGATTCCTGGGTTTAGGTGGGTGTTTTTCCAGCAACTTAGAGGCTTTCAATCACTCCATAAACATCATGTATTGGTTTGATGATTCTATCTCAACTATGTCTTTCATTATTCTTGTTGATTGTCTTTCTTTGATTATGTTTTGCTAATTCACCTTGTGTCTACTTATGATTATGTGAAACTTGTATATAATTGATTAGGTCTCATTGATTTCTTGTTGATGTGTGTGTCTATCTCCATCAATTAAGGCGTGACAACTTCAATAGATCTAGTTGGTTTAGTTTATAATTCTTGTTTCCTATTGATTCTCGTTTTGATTGAATGATTTCGATGTTAGGCTTAAGAAAACTAGCAGATCTCCAAATGGTAACATGCTTGAACGTCTTAGGAAACATGAACCGATGTGCACTAGGTCTTTATTGGTTGTATTTAATGCATGAGCCACTGTTTATAATCCCTATGGTTGTGCTGGGCATGGCATAGGAGGAGATAAGAGCTCATAGGATTGGGGAGTTAAGTGCGCCACCCCATGAATGGTATTAAGGAATACAACCCGTCAATTGAAACAAGGTTACAATTCAATAGGTAGGATTGGATAGCTAGCAAGGAGTAACATATCATAGGTAGACATGCTTCACTTATCTTGTAGAACCTTAGTTTATTTTCTTGTTTATTAGATTAATTAGTAGCTTTTGGGTTAGTTGATTAGCAACTAATTCCGCCCACTCTCCCAATACCCAAGATTTTTACTTGCTTTTCATAAAATATAAAAACATAAAAAGAATCATCCTTCACCTTTAGACCTAGTTAGATTAATTTCAATCCTAACGACACTATTCCTAGCTGAACAATCAATCCCCCGGTACTTGTCACTATACTATACTACAACGATCAGGTACACTGCCTGGTGGGGGTTGTAAGCTTCTCGAGATCCCTCGAGAGGTAAAGCCTGGTGCAATTCCCACGCATCAAGTTTTTGGCGTCGCAGCCCGGGGAATAGTTATTGTTTAGGTTGAATTTGATTTTTATTAGGTCTACTCATTAGATTCCTTTTTAGTGATATTTTTATTTTCTTTTTATTAGCTTTCTTGTAGTCTATCTTTTCTTTGTGCATTTGTTCGTAGAAACCTTTCCATTGACTCTTCCGTTCACCATTATGGAGAATGCGAATCCACCATACTACCGACCACGAAACCCATTCTACCCTAATGACATCTTGATGTTCAAACAATATCGAGATGAACCCATATATGATGCATGGACTCGTTTTAAAAATTTACTCCGAATAGTCCCTCATCATAGTTTCGCTTTAGCATCCCTAACCCAGACCTTTTACTATCGTGTTAACCGATATGACCAAATGTGCATTGAGGATTTTGCCAATGGGGACTTTAGGGAATTAAATGCTGAAGAAGCATGGGATGCCATAGAAGATTGTGCCCAATATTATTATAGATTAGACAACCCGACAAACAACATAACAAATCATTTGACAACAAATTTGAAGGATCATGAAACAAGTTTGTTGGGGGATGAATATACTCATGTTGAGATACCTAGTTGGATGGCACCTAATATCATAGTACAAAACAAACATATAGGTAATCTAGGTACAATGGAGAATGAGGTGGATAATCCAAGCCACAAAGTACCCCACAAGTCCTACCATCATTTGAGGCACATACAACGCCCGTGACTTACCCGGAAGAAGTAGAAGAGACTATAGGAACCCCAATTGAGGTAGAACCCTTGGACCAAGCACCACTAGAGGATATAGGTTTGAATACTTGTAGTGATAACCTTACTCCTAGTTCTAGGGAATTTCCTAATGTTGATGAACCGGAACCTCAACCTTTACACAACTTCCCATCCTTAGATTTATTTCTAGGAGACAAAAGAGGAACCGACCCACCCATCAACCTATATTATCCGGGTAGTTTTAGGATGAAGGAAGCCATTCACTCACCCCCTTCACCTCACGTGGCATATTTCCACCCTAAGGGTGTGTATCACTACTTCCACCCACACTTAATCCTAAGTGTAGGGAAAACCTCCCCTATTTCCGTTAAATAAGGGTAGAGTCATGCTCGTGACTCGAACAAAAACAAGCGCTTGTTGGGAGGCAACCCAACCCATGTTTTTAATTGTTTGATGTTTTTATTTTATTTGTTTGTTTGTGTCATATATGCTTAATCATAGTTGTTTAATTTTCATGTTTCGAATAATTTGTGATGCTTTATTTTGTTTTTAACCTCGTCTTAATTGCATATAAAGGTATTTTACAAAAAGATAAGTGTAGGGAAATTTATATTTTGTTAAAAAGAACTAAATTCGAACATGAAAACTTCACAATTCATGATTAGCATATATTCTATCTTGTTTGTATGTCAATAATTGTGTATATGTTTTATGAGTTCCTATTTGTGATTCATTCCACAAGTATCCTATCCTTTTGTTGCTTTATCTTGTTTCTATTTCTAAGTCTGGAATTACATCTAGTTGTGATCTTTGTTCGGTTTGATGCTTGGGTTTTTGTGTTTGTTGATTACAGGACAAGAAGATGATTTATATTTCTGGAGGGAAGCTTTCAACGTTCGTCTTCTTGGAGGTAGATTTAACCATGTTGTCACATTATCCACGGTAAACGAATCAGGGGAGTATTAGTTTCTTTCATTCTTATTTATTTACTTTTACATCTTTTATCTAGAACATTGGGGACAATGTTCGGTTTAAGTGTAGGGAGGGTATATTAGAAACTATTACTCCACTTGGTTTTTGTTTTGTTTAATAGTGAATGTGTAATAAAACTGAGAGAAATATTTGTTAGGGCAATTTTAGCACCAAATTTAAATTTTTTTGCAACATGTAGGAGTGAAACTTTAGTCTTAATAAGTGTCTCATGGATAGAAGTTGTATGACTAGCACAAAAACCATACCACTCAAAAATTTCCACCCCAAATATGTGAGGTTCGCCCTTAGATCTTTAGAAAAAAGCATTCATTGTTGGTGCTTATGAGTGTACCGGTAGTATTTAGATTCTAGAACTTGTGATAGAGATGCATCCCGAAACCGCTAGTGAGACTACATTCATGTAGTTAGGATTTACTACATGATAAGAGGCATTAGGATAACCCTTGTTCTACACTTGTAATATAATTACATTGACTTCATAGGTCAAGTAATTCTCCCACACCTTTGCGTTGTACTCATTTTTAGTACACGATACCCCTAGTACACCCCTCCGAGCCTATCTTTTCGTTTCTAACTTTAAGCATTTTACTTAAAGGAAGAATTTGTTACACCCCACTTAAATGTACACCCAAATAGCCTTAGCCTTCCGTGTATGCGCTCATTTTTAGTGCATTATTGTTAATTGTTTAAACCCTTTGTTAGTTGTCTAATTGATTATATGGTTGCTAAGTCGAGTCATATCTTATACATATTGTTTTGGGACAATTGGGACTCATGGGTAAGGTACTTGTGTTATGGAGTAATGGGGAAGAACATCATATATTACCCCCATATGTGCGTTAATATTTAAAGGTACTCCAAGTGTTTTGATTATCTTGATTCGAGTCATTAGAATAGTTGATTGTAAAGTATGTAAAAGTTCAAGTGTAGGGAGGAAACGAGCTCCCTTTGATGTATTATTTTGGATGGTAGAGTAAAAGTGTAAGAAAAAAAAATCGAAAAAAAAAGAGAAAAAGAAAAGAGAAAAACATACGGGCTACTATCCGTTTCTTTTATTTATGTTTAAGTCAAATAGTGTCTTGAAAATCCAAAAAGGGTTGTGGTCAGTTTAAGTTGAGTCGAGTCTTGGCTTAGCAACGCCTCATTGTACATGTAGTTAACTACGACAATTGACTTGCCACCAGTAAAATATCCGTTTATCCAACAAAACCGTGTTTTCCATATCCCCTACACATAACGTTATAACCCTTTAAAAGACCTCTTTGATAGTTTATCCTAGGTGCTTACGCCAAGTGGTGGAGGTTTGATCCTTTCCCAAGCCTATGGTAATCTATTTGCTATGACAGGTAGAGAGTGATATTTCTCCATTTCCAATTATAACATATAAATTTACAACACCCGAGAGATGAGAGTATCCAAATACTTAATGTGAGGTGCTAGTGTATAATTTCCGTGCTTGTTTTGACTAAGGTGGAATGATCATTTGTTGTAATTACTTTTATATTAGTGTTAAATGACCCCTAACTTATATTTTGATTGGTGGAAAAGCTCATTTGCTTGAGGACAAGCAAATCCCAAGTGTAGGGATATATGATAAGGCGAAAAATGAACCGTTTTTAGGGGGTCATTTAAGCCCGGAATTGAATTTATTTGATCAAATATTGCCCTAAATCGTTCCTTTTATGATTTTAGGTACTTTGTGAGTGAATTCTGGAAAAGGAAGCATTTTGGACGTTTTTGGAGCATAAAAGTGAAGAAAACGACAAAGTCTTAATTTTCCTTGCTGGAAACAGTACCTGACGGCGTCAAGAGTAATACAAGAGGTGGAAGTGGATAAAGTACGTGACGGTCCAGTAAGTTCATGACGGCGTCAAGCTAGGCCGTCACGTGTACCTGAAGGCGTCACCAAGGCCGTCACGTATAAACTTGTCAAAACTTGCGCGCGGAGTAGCAGATATTGTTTTGGTCATAACTTTTGCATACGAACTCGGATTTAGGTGATTCAAAAGCCCACACGAAGAGGACGAAGAGATCTACAATTTGGTTAAAAAAAGGTTGTGACGGCGTCAAGAGAACGAGCTGACGCCGTCAAGCCTTGCCGACAGAAAACATGCCTATAAATATAACATCATAACTTCACTTTTTGTAAGCCCTAAACCCTAAAGTCGATTCCTGGGTTTAGGTGGGTGTTTTTCCAGCAACTTAGAGGCTTTCAATCACTCCATAAATATCATGTATTGGTTTGATGATTCTATCTCAACTATGTCTTTCATTATTCTTGTTGATTGTCTTTCTTTGATTATGTTTTGCTAATTCACCTTGTGTCTACTTATGATTATGTGAAACTTGTATATAATTGATTAGATCTCATTGATTTCTTGTTGATGTGTGTGTCTACCTCCATCAATTAAGGCGTGACAACTTCAATAGATCTAGTTGGTTTAGTTTATAATTCTTGTTTCCTATTGATTCTTGTTTTGATTGAATGATTTCGATGTTAGGCTTAAGAAAACTGGCAGATCTCCAAATGGTAACATGCTTGAACGTCTTAGGAAACATGAACCGATGTGCACTAGGTCTTTATTGGTTGTATTTAATGCATGAGCCACTGTTTATAATTCCTATGGTTGTGCTGGGCATGGCATAGGAGGAGATAAGAGCTCATAGGATTGGGGAGTTAAGTGCGCCACCCCATGAATGGTATTAAGGAATACAACCAGTCAATTAAAACAAGGTTACAATTCAATAGGTAGGATTGGATAGCTAGCAAGGAGTAACATATCATAGGTAGACATGCTTCACTTATCTTGTAGAACCTTAGTTTATTTTCTTGTTTATTAGATTAATTAGTAGCTTTTGGGTTAGTTGATTAGCAACTAATTCCGCCCACTCTCCCAATACCCAAGATTTTTACTTGCTTTTCATAAAATATAAAAACATAAAAAGAATCATCCTTTACCTTTAGACCTAGTTAGATTAATTTCAATCCTAACGACACTATTCCTAGCTGAACGATCAATCCCCCGGTACTTGTCACTATACTATACTACAACGATCAGGTACACTGCCTGGTGGGGGTTGTAAGCTTCTCGAGATCCCTCGAGAGGTAAAGCCTGGTGCAATTCCCACGCATCATAAACCTACCGTGCAACCCCAGAGGCGCGTGAACCCTAACATTAAGGAAGTAGTAAAGAAAGAAGTTATCAAACTTTTGGATGCAGGATTGATTTAGCCGATCTCGGATAGCCCATGGGTCAGGCCTGTGCAGGTTGTACCTAAGAAGGGTGGACTGACTGTAGTTAAGAATGACAAGGGTGAGATGGTGCCCCAGAGAACAGTCACTGGATGGCGGGTATGCATTGACTATCGAAAGCTCAATGATGCCACGAGAAAAAATCACTTTCCCTTACCATTCATTGATCAGATGTTAGAGAGATTATCTGGACACGAGTACTATTGCTTCTTGGATGGATTCTCTGGATATTTTCAGATTCCCATAGCACCTGAGGACCAAGAAAAGACCACGTTTACTTGCCCTTATGGAACATTTGCCTACAAAAGGATGCCTTTTGGGCTATGTAATGCCCCGCCACTTTCCAGCGATGCATGACCGCAATCTTTCACGAACTTATGGAAGACAGCATGGAAGTGTTCATGGATGACTTTTCGGTCTTCGGGAACTCCTTCGACCACTGTCTTGCTAATCTAGAAAAGATGCTTAAACGGTGTGAGGAAACCAACTTGGTGCTAAACTGGGAAAAGTGTCATTTCATGGTGAAAGAAGGGATTGTGTTAGGACATAAGATCTCAGGGAACGGAATAGAGGTGGACCAAGCTAAAGTTGAAGCTATATCTAAGCTACCATACCCCACAACTGTTAAAGCAATACGCAGCTTCTTGGGGCATGCCGGGTTTTATCGAAGATTCATCAAAGACTTCTCCAAAATCGCTCGGCCAATGACTCAACTACTTGTGAAGGATGCTCCGTTCGATTTTTCCCAAGAATGCAAGGATGCATTCGATCTCTTAAAAAAGGAACTCACACAAGCTCCAATCATGATCACACCCAACTGGGAGTTACCATTTGAAATCATGTGTGATGCCAGCGACTTCGCTGTCGGGGCTGTATTAGGCCAACGGCGTGATAAGCTTTTTCAACCCATTTACTATGCGAGCAAAACCATGAATCCCGCTCAAGAGAATTATTCCACCACCGAAAAAGAATTATTAGCCGTGGTGTTCGCATTCGACAAATTCCGACAATATCTTGTCCTTTCAAAAACAGTCATCTTCACTGATCACTCGGCTCTTCGATATATTTTTGCGAAGCAGGATGCTAAGCCACGACTAATTCGGTGGATCTTGTTGCTACATGAATTCGATGTTGAGATTCGTGATAAGAGAGGGGCAGAAAATCTGGCCGCAGATCATCTATCTCGTCTCGAAAACCCCTTGGATGAGCACGATAGAAGTGAGATTAGGGATTCATTCCCTGACGAACAACTCATGTTAATGAGTGACTCGGAGCCGTGGTACGCCGATTTTGCTAATTACCTCGCAAGTAGACACGTTCCTGAACACCTGACTAAGTACGAAAGGAAAAGGTTCTTTTCTCAGCTAAAATACTACTTTTGGGATGAACCCTTTCTATTCCGAAGGTGTCCCGACCAAACTATAAGGCGTTGTGTTTCGGAAAGTGAGGCAGTGAAGATTATGAGGGAATGTCACTCTGGTCCCTCTGGCGGGCATCATGGGATAAACATTACCGCCCGAAAGATTCTCGATGCGGGATTCTATTGGCCCACAATTTTCCGTGATGTAAAAGAAATGGTTCAGGCGTGCGATGCATGTCAACGAGCCGGAAATATATCACATAGGGATGAAGCACCTCAGAACTTTATACAAGTTTGTGAGGTCTTCGATGTTTGGGGGATTGACTTCATGGGACCCTTTCCATCTTCAGGGGGGAATGAGTACATATTAGTCGCCATTGACTATGTTTCAAAATGGGTTGAGGCACAAGCCCTTAGGACCAATGACGCCAGAGTAGTTATTCATTTCCTGAAAAAGCTTTTCGCGAGATTCGGGATTCCTAAAGCTCTCATCAGTGATAGGGGAACCCATTTTTGCAATGCGCAAATTGAAAAAGTCATGAAGAGGTATGGAGTACCCCATCGGTTCTCCACCGACTATCATCCACAAACCAATGGCCAAGTCGAAAACACCAATAGGGCTATTAAAAGAATACTTGAAAAAACGGTTAGTCAAAACAGAAAGGACTGGTCATTTAAACTCGACGAAGCCTTATGGGCATTCCGAACCGCCTACAAAACACCTATTGGAACGACCCCGTTCCGCATGGTGTATGGTAAGGCATGTCACTTACCAGTGGAATTAGAACATAAGGCTTATTGGGCGCTTAAGACATGCAACTTAGATTACACGATTGCTGGAAATAATAGGTTCTTGCAATTACACGAGCTTGATGAGCTTAGGCTAGAAGCCTACGAATCCTCCATCACATATAAAGAGAGAGCGAAAAGATGGCATGACAAGAGAATTAAGAAACCCAAAGAATTTTCAGAGGGAGACAAGGTCCTATTATACAATTCTCGGTTGAGTTTATTTCCGGGAAAACTTAAGTCTAGGTGGTATGGACCGTTCACGGTAAAGAATTCCTCTAAAATTGGAGCCGTGGTGTTACTAGACGATGAAGGTAGGGAATTTACTATTAACATACAACGTGTAAAACACTACCAAGAGAATAACAATGAAATGATTAGTGAGGAGGATGTGACATTTGATGATGAGGTCACGTAGTAACCCATGACCTTGAGTCTAGCTACAAGACTCGTAAATAAAGAAAAGCGCTTCTTGGGAGGCAACCCATGTTTTGTGTGATTTTATTTTGTTTGTTTGTTGTTTGCTTCCGTATGCATGCTTAATTTTTATTGTTGGTAGATCATGTTTCTAAACTAAATAGTGGAAATACTTTACTTTGTTGTTTTGGCCTAGTCTTAACTCCACCTAAAAGTATTTCTGCAAAAGATAAGTGTAAGGGGAAACCCCAAATATGTTTTCAAAGAAACAAACCGATCATGATTCTCCACAATATTAAATGAACATGTATATTCGTATTTGTTAGAGTCAAATTCTTGTATTGAGTCATAATGAAGTTTTGCAGGATTTTCCAGGAAGTAGGACCAAGTTTTTCCAGAAATTTTCCGGAAACTTAACATAAGAATTTCTGCAGGTCACTTCTGACGGCGTCAAGAGTTTACTCTTGACGGCGTCAAGTGTAAAAATCTGGAAATTTAACCAGTTTTGTTTTTCTAACGGAGTCTTATGGTTTTTGTGAATTATTAAGTTTTATAATCTCCAGGAGATCTGCAAACTTCATTCCACAAGCATTATATCTTATCTTGTTTTCTAGGATTTAGTAACTTATATAGGATGCCACCAATTTTACGCGAGGTTGTCTTGTCTATTTTATCAGGTTTTACAGGTTATGTATGACAAGAAGATGATTTATATTCTGGAAGGGAAGCTTTGATTGTTCATTTTCTTGGAGGAAGATTTAACCTGGCCACCTTATTATCCATACCGAGCGAATCAGGGGAGTATTTGATTTCATTCTTTTTACTTTTTAACTTTTACATTCTTTACTTGAACATTGGGGACAATGTTCATCTTAAGTGTAAGGGGAGGGTAAAAAGATGATACCTTACATATGCACTTTCGCTTGAGTTTGTTTTGTTTAATGGTAGATGTGTAATAAAACTATGAGAAATACTTGTTAGTGCAATTTTAGCGCCAAATTTAAAATTTTTTACAATATTTAGGAGTGAAACTTTAGCCATAGCAAGCGTCTCATGGATAGGAGATTGTATGACTAGCACATAACCGTATATTCAAAAAAAATTTCCACCCAAATATGTGAGGTTCGCCTTTAGATTTGATAGGAAAAGCATTTACTATTAGTGCTTATGAATGTACCGGTAGCATTTAGATTCTAGAACTTGCGTTAGTGATGCATCCCGAGACCGCTAGTGAGACTACATTCGTGCGGTAGGATTTACTACATGATAAGAGGCATTATGATTACCCTTGTGTTAAACCCGTATCATAATTACTTGACCATTTAAGTCATATTACTTGGCTAGTTAAGTCAACTAATTTTTCCCACACCTTAGCGTTGTACTCATTTTTAGTACACGATACCCCTAGTACACCCCTCCGAGCCTATCTTTTCGTTTCTAACTTTAAGCATTTTACTTAAAGGAAGAATTTGTTACACCCCACTTAAATGTACAACCAAATCGCCTTAGCCTTCCGTGTATGCGCTCATTTTTAGTGCATTATTATTATTTATTAAACCCTAAGTTAACTATCTAATTGATTACATGGTTGCTAAGTCGAGTCATATCCTTGTACATATTGTTTTGGGACGATTGGGACTCATGGGTAAAGTACTTATTTTATAGAGTAATGGGGAAGAACATCATATATTACCCCCATATATGCGTTAATCTTAAAAGTGCTCCAAGTGTTTTGATTTTCCTAATTCGAGTCATTAGATTAGTTTAATGTAAAGTATGTAAAAATTCAAGTGTAAGGGAAATGTTCATTCCCTATGATGTATTATTTTGGATGGTAGGGTAAGAGTGTATGCAAAAAAAAAAAATCAAAAAAAAAAAAAATCAAAAAAATCAAGAAAAAGAAAAAAAAATAGAAAAAGAAAAAAAGAGAAAAAACATACGGACTACCATCCCTTTTTATTCTATGTTCATTTTATGTTTTTGTTATTTTTCATTTATTAGCTTAAGTCGAGTCTAGTCTTGGCTTAGCAACGCCATATTGTACATGTAATTAACCAAGATTGTTAACTCGCCACCAGTAAAACTTCCTTTATCCAACAAAACCGTGTATTTCATATCCCTACACCTAACGTTACAACCCTTTAAAAGACCTCTTTGATAGTTTATCCTAGGTGCTTACGCCATGTGGTGGAGGTTTGATCCTTTCCCAAGCCTATGGTAATCTATTTTGCTATGACGGGTAGTGAGAGATATCTTCCGTTTCCATATTGTAATCTACACCTTATTACACCCGAGAGATGTGAGTATCTAAACACTATTTGTGAGGTGCTAGTGTATGACCTCCGTGCTTGTCTATTGGTCTTTAGTGGAACGATTATTTGTTGTAATGACTTTTATATTAGTGTTAAATGACCCCTAACTTGTCTTTTGAGTAGAATAAAAGCGCATTTGCTTGAGGTCAAGCAAATCTCAAGTGTAAGGGTATATGATGAGGCGAAAAATGATCCATTTTTAGGGGGTCATTTAAGCCCGGAATTGAATTTATTTGATCAAATATTGCCCTAAATCGTTCCTTTTGTGATTTTAGGTACTTTGGGAGAGAAATCTGGAAAAGAAAGCAACTCGGACGTTTTTGGAGCATAAAAGTGAAGAAAACGCCAAAGTCTTAATTTTCCATGCTGGAAACAGTAGGTGACAGCGTCAAGAGTAATTCCCTGACGGCGTCAAGAGCAAAATTCCATGACGGTCCAGTAGAGATTTGACGGCGTCACGAAGTAGGGCGTCAAGAGTAAAAGTCATGACGGCCTGGAAATGATTATCACATGACGGCGTCAAATGTAGATCAAGGAAGTCCGAGAAGAGTTTTGGCGGCGAGGTGACGGCGTCACAAGTTTAGTCTTGACGCCGTCAGGCCCCTTTTCCTATATATAGTTTTCTAATTTTCACATTAAAAGAGAGAAGTTTTGGAGAAACCCTAAGTACGAACTTGGTGCGAATTTTACAGGTTTTTCAAGGGTTCCAAGCCCTTGATACCTTTCATGTGTAATTGAGATAAGTGTTCTTTTAATTCAATCAATATGTCTATGTGTTGGTTGTCTATATCTTGTTCTTGTCTTAATTCCATCATGCTAGGCTAGGTCTATCTTGTGTTTGCTTGGATCTAATGAAACCTAGATGTTAATTATGTGTTGATTACTTGTTTATACTTGTCTTGGATGAATGATTTATATGTTAGGCTTAAGAAAACTGGCAGATCTCCAATTGGTAACATACTTGAACGTCTTAAGAAACATGAACCGACGCGCACTAGGTCTTTATTGGTTGTATTTAATGCATGAGCCACTGTTTATAATCCCTATGGTTGTGCTGGGCATGGTATAGGAGGAGATAAGAGCTCATAGAATTGGGGAGTTAAGTGTGCCACCCCATGAATGGTATTAAGGAATACGATCCGTCATCCATGCAATTATAACAAGTAATTAACGTGTAAAAGATGTCTAGGGAGTAGTGAAATCTAAGTAAACACATTTTCTCCACTTATTGCTCACAACTTTTGTATAATTTAGTTTATTTTCATTTCTAGTATTTTATTTTGATTGCATCTTTAGTACTGGGTTAGTTGATTAGCAACTAATTCCGCCCAAATCCTTCAAACCCGAGATTTTTACTTGCTTTCTAAAAAATATAAAATACAAAAATAATCATCCCTCACCTTTAGAACTAGTATTTAGGTTTTCTAATCCTAGCGACACTATTCCTAAGTTGAACGATCAATCCCCCGGTACTTGTCACTATACTATACTACAACGATCAGGTACACTGCCTGGTAGGGGTTGTAAGCTTCTCGAGATCCCTTGAGAGGTAAAGCCTGGTGCGATTCCCACGTATCACTCATGAACCCTATGTTATGTGGTTACAATATATGTATGTATGAGGAATGGTTTAGGTAACCATCCTACAATAAAACCATTGTAGCCCTATCATGAATCAATGAAATGCTTTTCTCAAATTTGTTCAAAGCTTATTCAATTTCCAACAAACTTTGACTGTTAACCAAATTCACATAGGAAATACAAGCATGTAAAACCAACACCTTACTTAGCATTTAACTTCCAACAAACTTTGAAGCAAATATTTCATAAACTTTGAACCAAATATTTCATAAACTTACTTAGCATTCAACATGTAAAACCATTACATTACACGGATCATAAACTAACTTACCAAGTTCTTCTAACATGCCCATCAACAACCTAACATGAACAAACCCAAACAAAGATTACACTACTTGCCTAGTGACATACCTATCCCAACACATATTACACACAAACATCCCAACATTACCATAAGCAACTTACCATACAATTCCAACTTGGCCTTTGCAGCCTTCAAATCATCTCCCAACCTTGACTTTGTGACCTTCAACTCTTCTTTCAACCTTGACTTCTCCAACGCCAGTGACTCAATCATTGGTCCATTACCCATTCCTCTTTGCCTTTGAAAGAACCCGTATACCAAGTCTTTGTAATATTGACTTGGAAGGTCATCATCAAGAAACTCGTACACACGACAAAGGTCACATTTGACATACCTCTTTCCTGGATTCGCCCTTGAAGATGATGTTTGTACCCTTAATTGTCGATTGCAGTTGCAAAAAAACGCAATCTTTCCTCCAATTAAACGGGATTGGGCTGAACTAGAAGTGCTCATTTTTAGGGTTCCTCAATTATTATTTTGGTACCGTTTGGGTTTAGATGGGGAAGAGGGAAAATGGGATGTGGTGTTATTAAAAAGATAGGATGACATTACCCCCCAAAAGTTTTAAACATTGTCAAAAAAGACCCAAAAGTATAAAAAACGGGTGTTGCCAACTAGTATAGGTAATTAGTGAGGTTAATACATGCCACGTCATCAAAAGGGGATTTATTGATACAATAACGTTGATTAGTCAAGTATGTGTATATAATAGGAAAAAAAAAGTCAAGTGTATACAATAGTAAAAAGTGGCAAGTTGAATGAATATTTGAACAATTTTCCCTTTAACTATCTTTACCCTTCTCGTCAGTTTTCAAACCCAGATCTACACCTTTCTCATATACATTATTACTTAATTAATTTGATTTCTTAAAATCAGCTTCTTAAATTATCATTCCACTTATTTTCTAGATATTAATATATGATTTTAGAATTTCATTTTTCTAAAATTTTAATTGAAAACAGTGCGACAAATAACGAGACAAATCAAAGATGGAGAATCTGATAAAAATAGACAAACTTGACGTTAATTATTTCAAAATCTTACCTGGTTCGAGATAACATCTCGATAAGGTTTATATTATGGAATATATTTTTTTATAAACAATAAGATGATGGAACAATTAATATTTTTGATGAAGAACACTAAACTGATGACCAATATATAATTTTATTAAGGTTTAGATGAGTAACAGTTTATTTGATGTTACCTTTGCCAAAAAAATAAAAATAATAATTTAATTAATTTACGAAAGAATTTCTTATGATTAACAGTTTATAGCATGTTCATCAAAGTTAATGTGATGACTGATGACTAACAGTTTATTCTATTATTTTTGCGCTTCACGTTGTTGCGGTTGGAAGAGAAGATCAGGTACTTAGGCTAGGCACAGTGGTGACCTATATTGTATCATTTTTTCGGCTGTCATCTCAGCTTTCTCTCTCCTCAACCCATATTCACCTCTCTCCTCACAGTGGTGACCCATATATATATATATATATATATATATATATATATATATATATATATATATATATATATTAATTTCAAATATTTAAAAAAACAAATTTAAAATTCATTAAAAATAAAAAATATTACAATACTAAAAACATTACAATAAAAAGCATTACGTAAATTATTGAAATAACATTAAAAAGATCACAGAAATTCTTCATCGTCTTCGTCCTTATCGTCCTCATCTTCGTCTTCATTGTCATGAGGGAGCCGATGATTTCTACGATTTCTCCATATGTGCTCGACCAAATCAGATTTTAAGTTTATATGAGTTGATGCGTTCTTGAACTCCTGAGTAACTTGTAAAGATTCTTCAAATGTTCTCAAGGGATCGTGTGGTTGGTGGACCTCCGTAAACTCACTAAAAACTTCATTATCGTCGGAATATGATGAACCAAACAATAGCTCGTAAGAATCCATAGATATGGTAAGTATGGGTGAGAAGTTTGTTGAATTGTGAAAGAAATTGTGTGTTTAATAAGTATGTTTGATGTTATTATTTATTATAGTATGAAAAGTGGTAAGGTTTAAAAAAAAAGTTTATTTTATTTATTTATTTATTTATAATAAAGCAACGGATACATTTTGAAAAGTGGGTGATTGTGTTTCATTTCTATCGGTTGCCAAACCAACCGATACCCAAATAAATCATCCCTCAACCGACATTGAAACTAGACTCCACATTGGAGTCGACCGATCTCCAAATCGGTCGATAGGGTGCTTAACCGATTTTTTTCAGGCCCTCTGCGGGCAGCCTTATAAATAAGAAAGAGAAAGATATAGAATAAGGAAGGCTCTTAGAATTTGATTTATGTTTGATATAAGATAATGAGTTCATTGGGTGAAACAAAAATGTTCTACGCTTTTCCTTTCATGCAGGGCCGTCTTTGAGGTTGTGTAAGGTAAGCGACTGCCCATGGTCCCGTTAATAAAAAAAAGTTGTTCACCAGTTTAATGACAATGTTCATCAATAAAAAAAATATTGTTCATCGTATACTTTGTTCATTACTCTCTCCGTCCCAAATTATAAGTCCACTTACATACTCCGTATTTCATAAAGTTTAAGAAAAGTGAGACCCTTACAATACTAACCAATAAAAATTTATTTTCACCCACTTACAAACATTTTGATTGGTTAGAATAAAAAATGGACATTAATTTTGGTTTGCTAACGGGTGTCTACTAAACATCTTTTAAGACATAAACAAATAGAAAGTATGAGCCTATTTAACTGAAAAATCATATATTAGGAATCTAATTAGTTTTTACGAAATGTATTTTTTGATTGGAAAAAAGTGTATTAACTACACTTTATAAGGTGCCAAGTTGATACTCATTAGCAAATCTTTATAAATCTCGTTGATCATGAATTTCGGTCCCCCATAACGTAAGATTCTGCCTCCGCCCCTGATTGTAATTGGCTGATTCAATATTGTAATAAAAATCATCATATTAACGACAATCTTTAAGGCTAACATTAGCAAAATCCATAACACTCGTCTCTAGACGATAAGTCAAACAAACACTCGTCTCTAGACGAGTCATATGATTACTCCACCATACTCATCGTCAAAAGTGTCAAGAAGGATTATTTGATTTTCGGTAAACGGAATACTACGATTACTAATAGAGTGTTTGTAGCAATTAAAATACATGTTTTTATATAACTGGAATTTATTAAGTAGAGCATATTCAGATTGGGATAATTGTTCAGCCATTGACACCTTGTTTAGAATCATTTTTGAAAGAAAGAAAAAGAATTTGATGGTGTGGTTGTGTGGTGGTAGAGGGTGGTGGTGGCGGTAGAGGGTGGTGGTGTTGGTAAAGGGTGGTGGTGGTGAAGTGAAATAAAATATCAAACTCAAATTGCAAATTTAGTCTCTGAATCGACACGTGGACAAAGGTAATGCTTAAAGCAATGAAATGACGATAATGCCTTCGGTGATGTGGCACTTAGTGGGTAAACTAACGGAAAATGCCCCTCGGTGGTTTTTTTGCAAATTTGCGTAACGTTAGTGGCTTTTTTGCGTGACATTTTATTTTGGTCACATTTTTGCGATTTCGTAATAGCTTAGGGACCATTTTTGCATTTTACCCTTGTATTTTATTTCAGCTTAGTTCATTCCATAATTTTCTAGTGCCCTGGACTCTCTCAAATATGTTGTTAACTAGTAATAGAAGGAGTTTGTTAAAGGCAGATTAACCATGTTCATTACTATCCTTTGATGAGCGTACTTTTGTAGCGAGATGTTCATTTTTACTACGAGTATATTTTTTTGTTGTTTTACATTGAATTTGTTTTTGTTTGATCTTTATTGACGTGTTTGATGCTGGTTTTGATACATTATTTTCAGAGTCGAGTTATTCTACAAACCAAACATTATTCACATACTAAGGGACTCATCCCCACCATCCATCTAAAAAGGAAATCAATGGTTGAGATTAAAAGCATTTTAATATTTCACCCATTTTTTATAATTTAAATATCTCTCAAACCATTAATCGTTAAGCGAAAATAATTACACCATCGCGACGGGCATTTAATTATCTTTCTATAGACGGGCACTTTGATATACTTTCGAAAAATAAAAAAAAAAAATCGATTTTTCACGTTTTTTTTTTCGTGGCCGAAAAAAAATCATATATAATATTACATATATATATATATATATATATATATATATATATATATATATATATATATATATATATATATATATAATATTACATATCATATATGATATGTAATATCATATATGATATTACATATCATATCATATGATATTACATATCATATCATATATGATATGTAATATCATATATGATATGATATGTAATATCATATATGATTTTTTCGGCCACGAAAAAAAACGTGAAAAAAACGAAAATTTTTTTTTTTTGTCGAAAATATGTTAAAGTGCCTATCTATAGAAAGATAATTAAATGCCCGAACGGTATAATTTTTTTTCACTTAACGATTAACGGTTTGAAAGATATTAATAATTGAAAAAAAAGGATGAAAGTGAGTTTTTTAAATTGTTGGGATTAATCTCATCAATTAGATCAAATAAAGATAGAGAGAAGATGAAGGGTGGAGATTAGTCCCTTGGTATGTAAAAAAAGTTTGGTCCTCAAATGATCTTTGCTCTTATTTTCAAACGTATCTTCACTGAAAATGAAAAACTTTCTTGCTTCTTTTGGTACATTAATTGTGCATGCTCTCTTACTATGAGAAATCCACCGATCCACATTGATTGGACATTTGGACCACACAACTTTTTGGCTTACTTAGTTTGGTAATTTAAGGCTGTGTTTGTTTTTTGTTGTTTCCCTCTTAACAGCCTCTGAATGGTTATTATGTCTGAATCGGTCTGACATTTTGATGTTCACCCGTTTTTTTTTTTTTTTTTTTTTTTTTTTTTTTTTTTTTTTTTTTTACAGACGCGTTCAGATGCAGTAAGATCTTAATGGTTTAGACTTGAGAGGGGTGTCTGAACGCGTCTTGTTGCCTCTTGCTGACACAAATAAAAACCAAAAAAAAAAAAAAAAAAAAAAAAAAAAAAAAAAAAAAATAGTACGAGCAAGCAAATGTGCGGTTCAAACACGAGTTTTTTTTTCCGTTCAGATGCGGTCAGATTCAGACATTTACGCATCAGATTCAGATGTGCGGTTCAGATTCAGATTCAGATTCAGACCCTCTTAACAAACAAACACCACCTAAGTTGTGCATTTTTTGTACCCAAATTCTATTAATTTAAGACATAATTACATGTATATCTTTGAAAATTTAAAAAATTACATATATATCCTTTTACTAGTTTTTTATGCATAAAGTACAATGTTTTTAATGCATCAAAAGAATATATGTGTAATTTTTGAAATTTCCAAAGATATATATATGTAAATGCCACTTAATTTAAAGTACTATATATGCAAACCCCACACAACATCATAACTCGCCCTAGCTAGCATACTTAACCACTGGCACAAAGTTTTTGTAGATGCAATAATCCGCACCTAGGATATGGGGAAGCAGTCCGGGTCTTCAAGGATGTTCGTATCTACTGACGTGCTCCGAACCTCGATGAAATTCGTATCTCCTGCTAAGTCTTGAGCTGTGATAAAACAAGTAGCACACGTTAGCCTCGCCTCGGGTGTTTAGTCCGAGACCCAGCTCCGGTGTGAGAATGAGTATTTGTGATATGAATAAAGTATGAAGTATAAAGTATAAGTGCTAGTTCGGTTCGGAGTAATTGCTCTCCAGGAAATCTTGCCCTCAACTGTGAATAGTTGAGGCTATTTATACTACTTACTTATTCCGAGAATTAAGCATGGGCTTGATGGGCCTGTCCGTACAGCCCAATAGCTAGGACGTCCTTTTTGTAATGACGTGGAGCTTGTCAGCTAGTGACAACCCTTTTGGTTCGTCCTTTTGGTTCATCACTTGGTATCGTCCTTTTGAATCATCAGTGTACCTTGGTTTGTGGTGGATCATACTCATCAGTGGATCACACTCGTCAGTGGATCATACTCGTCAGTGGATCACACTCGTCAGAGGATCACATTTTGGTTTGTTATGGGAATCGGGTCTTCCAAGACCCGATACACCGTCAGTTTTATATCTCTAGCAAGATTTATACAACTTCAGATGGAACAAGAAATGACTGCTGGAGCGCAATTCTTTGATGATGATGGACGTCTTAAGAGGACTGGTATAATAACATTATGCTCATACTTTAATTTATAGCTGTCACTATAAATAATGAGTTTTGATGTTTTACTGATACTGGACGTGCTATAATAATTTGGTTAAAATGTTTTGATGTTTTACTCATACAGGTAGTAAATATATGTTTACTCATTTACATCATTTTCTTTAGTAGTGAGTTTTGTTGCACCCGTTGCATGCGTGGGCACAAATATCTCATTGCTAAACATACACAATACTTTCATTTTCTTTCATTGGCTAGCGGGATTATGCTTATTGGGATAGACCGATAATTATGTTCTTAATTTACAATTCTACCATGATTTTTTAAGCAATTTCATAATTACATTTCTAAACTTAAATATTTGTAAAACACCCCACGTCCCCACTAACAAACCCATTTTCTTTCATTGCTAAACATACACAATACTTTTATTTTCTTTCATTGGCTAGTGGGATTATGCTATAGACATTTGGATATTATCTCCACACTTGTATGTGTAGGAAAATTTGTCACGCCTATTATTACCACACATGAGCTATTATGGACTCTATAATTTTATACTCGTGTCGTGAGATGTTTCGTCAAGTCCTATAACGAGCGAAACCCTCGTTTTTTAAAAGTGAATTGACATTTGGCCTTTAAAATGTGAAGAATTTAACAAGTTTTTTGTAAAGTGAAAATAGACATGCCATTTAATTTTTTTTTTGATATACAGTATTAATTTTTATTTCAGGAATGTTTTAGTGTTTTTTGAGGAGAGTATTTCCTCAAAATTTATTATAATAGCTTGTTTGATTTGCATTATGTGATTTATTGATTGTATTTTTGTATTGTGGGGTGTCTTAATAATTACATTAATTGATCGTGCTAACTTGGTGCCTAAATTATTCAAGATAAACGTATAGTTGTATTGCTTAGATGTTTCAAATTCATTATGTTTTTAATAATTTTTAGAAATCTTGTTATATTTATTAAGTGTGCGAGCTATTTTTTTATAAGACTTTTTGTTAAAAGTTACGTATAAATATTAATAAGTAAATGTCTAATATCGAACCCGAGACCTCGGGATTGCACACTTTACAAACAAGAATAATGTATAATAAATATATATATGTTAAATGTATCGTATATATATATATTTATAAACACTTAATGGACTAAATGGTTGTTAGTTATTAAACGTATGGACTAATTATCATTAGGGACAAAAGGAAAGGACTAGAGTATAACTTGGGAGTCAAGAAAGATCTAGAAACACCCTTTGGGTGCTATGGCCGGTCGAAGCCCATCCCATGGGTCGACCCATGCTTTACTTGAGCTCCAAGATTCACCTAGTATATATACAAGGCCAAGGATTAGGGTTTCACATCTTTTGTGCACACACACTAACCCTAAATCTTTTCTCCTTGTCTCTTTCTTTTGTGGCCGATCGGTTCAACCCCTCCCAAGGGATCTTGGATCGATTTTGGTTCTTCCAAAATATAAGTGTTTTGTTTACTTGCATCAAACCTTTATTCGTTGGTAGTTTGTGTGTACAAGAACGAGGTAATTACTTACTTTAGTAATTATCAAGAGATCGATAAACAAAACGGTAAGGGGTTTATCATTGATCTATTTGTACAAGAATCAAGGTTTATTTGAAGTGCATCGGGTACGTTTATTATTTATGTTTTAGTTAATCTTTATACGTGTTATTACTTGATCCTAGCTTCCGCAATATGTGTACTTTGATTGTCAAACTCTAACAGTGGCATCACGAGCCATGGATAACATGTAATTGATTACTAAAACGTAATAAAAATCGGATCTTTATTTGTTTTAGATACATGTTTTTTCTAGGGTTTTCTTTAATTTTTTTTTATAAAATATAAAACCCTAACCCTAATTTTGGGGAGGGGGTCGATTTCCACTTAAAAACCCTAATTAGGGTTTGTGGTTTTCTTGATTAAATTGTTATCATATAGAAACCCTAGGTCTAAACCGGTTTTTGTGAACGTACTTGTGACCTATGTGCTAATTGTTAGGTTTAATCCGTGACGAAACATGCATGTTAGTCATGGATCTTGTTTGTTTATTTTTTGTCACATGTTTTAAATAGATCTAAAATTGGGGAAGACTCCAATATATATTAAAATCAATTTATATGCTATGTGGTGTGTATATTATCTTTGGCCTACGCAATTGATTCGTCAATGTATGTGGCTCTACTTCCATTAAGAAGGGAAGGCCTAAGGTGATTACATGCATAATTATACCTAGAATTGATTTTATTAGGATCTTTTTAACAAGGTTTGCATGTGGCTAATTGTTTCACGTTTTATTATTAGTTATTTATTTTTCTTTAAATTACTTGTTTTTATTGTTTTCTTAATTGTTTGACTTGATGTAAGCAATAAAAAGGGTGATTTTCATAAAAGAAAATAATATAGACTAATAACGGTGAAACTAAAGTGATAAAGTAAGAATCTTGCAAGGTCTTAAGAGCCGACAGTGGTCCGATTCGCACGGTAAGCAGCTCCCAGGCGAGACTAGGAAAAATTCATACTTTATTATATAATTTTGAGATTGAATCCATAAACTTTTGCTTGATTGATGTTTTGTACAAATATGCTTTTAAAATTAAGTTCTTTAAGACGATATTCATAACCGTGATTTGAAGGCTTAGAAAAGAGCCTTAGAGTCTGCCTTGGTTATCACAATCTTGAATATGTCTTAAACAAATTACTTTTAAAATCATAATTGTAGAAAGTCATCTTAGGGTTTGTTAAACCTCAAGTAAAACTTTGTGTATTAATTTCACGAATTGGTAATAAAAAGGTTTTGAAAACTTATGCTATAAAGATGAGTGCATGCATCTTTATACATATTTTGATTTACACATCAAAATTAAATACCCTTAAAATTTAAGTTACATGCCATCTATCTATAAGGAACACTTGGAATTTTAATTTAGTAAACGTGAGACCTAGGCTAAATTACTATAACAAGGTAAAATTCTTTTAACGCGTGAGACCATAATTGTAATTTTACATGTTTCTAAGGTAGACGACTTAATTAAGTTGTGCGTGAGACCTAGAACTTAAGGCATGAGATGGGATGAAACATGCTTACAAGGCAAATTGATGAATCAATTTGATGTAATTCCCATAATGATCTAGGAATTGGAAATCTTGTTTGCCAATTATTGTTCGATAGATTACTATCTTTTGTACTTTCACCACTAGCAGATCAACTGATGTGGTGGAACTATGTAAAGTTAGATCCTAGGTTTTCAAGAAAATTTTGGTGGTTATATGAATATAACTTTGGGTATTTTATTTTCTTGAAGATATTTATTATCGAAAATACTAATGTTTGAACTTTTATCTGTAGATATGGCTCAACCCGATACCCCATCTGTGATTTCTGCTTTTAAGAGTCATCTTGAGAGAGAAAAACTGACTGGAAAGAATTTCAATGATTGGTACCGCTCACTTAGAATTGTCTTGAGGTCGACCGGTAAGATGGACTATTTGACCGATGAATGCCCAGCTGAGCCTGCTGCTACTGAACCAGAAGCAGTTAAGGCAGCTTGGAGGGTGGAACATGCTAAGTTCAATGAGGTTGCTTGTTTAATGCTCACTAGCATGAGTGCTCAGTTACAAAAGAAGTTTGAGTACTTTTTCCCTAAAGATATGCTTGAGGTACTTAGGCAATCTTATGAGAAACCACCTGCAGTTGAATTGTATGATGAATTGGACAAGCTACATAACTGCAAGCATGGTGATGGTAAACCAGTTGAAGATTATGTGACTGAGATGAAGGAATCTTTTGATCAGCTTCACAGAATTGGATTTGGTTACCCTGACAATGTGCAAGTGCACTTGATCAACAGGTCCCTTAACAAGGACTTTGCTGGTTTTGTGCAGAACTTCAACATGCACTGCTCGGGGAAGACAGTATCTGAATTACTCGCATTGCTTGTTGAGTATGAGAAAAGTCTACCAGCCAAGGTCAAGGCTCCTACCCCGCAAATGTTGGCAATTCATGGTGGGAGAATCCAGAAGAAATCGCATGTGAACAAAGGCAAAAGGAAGGTTAACAAAGGCAAGCAGGTCATGGCCTATCAACCTGAACCCAAGATGAAGCAACATCAGCCTAAGCAGAAAAAGGTGAATCCACCAAACAAGAAGGATCAGGCATGTCACCATTGTCATGAAAAGGGCCATTGGAAGCGCAATTGCCCTCTCTACATTCATGACTTGCGACTCAAGAAGCAAGGGAATGAAGCTGGTAACCCCAGCTCATCAGGTGCGTTCTTTATGATTGAATTATTCACTCTTACTCCTAAATTGAATTCATGGGTATATGATACGGGATGTGGCATTCATATTTGCAATACCTTGCAGGGGTTTAGAGTTGAGAGAAAGTTGGCCTATGGACAACAATTCTTGCACGTTGGTAACGGAGCGCATGCAGGAGTTGAAGCTATAGGAGTTTATGATTTAGTGTTGCCTTCGGGCTTAGTACTATATTTAAATAATTGTCATTATGCACCGTCAATTGTTAGAGGTGTAATTTCATTTTCATGTTTGTTGAACCTTGGTTTTGAGCATACTATTTCTAGCAATGGAATTTCAGTTTCTTTAAATGGTGTTTTTTATTTTAATGTTGTTGCTGTGAATGGTATCTTTGAAATTGATATGAATGATAATGATAATGCATTTGTTAAAAATAATTCAATGTATGGCATCAACAATAAGATAATCAAGAAAAGTTTGGATTCATCTTATCTTTGGCATTGTCGACTTGCTCACATTGGTAAAGATCGCATGAAAAAGCTGCAACATGATGGGCTTTTGGATAAGATCAATGATGAATCATTTGATAAATGCCAATCTTGCATTGCTGGGAAGATGACTAAGAAACCCTTTAAAAATAGGATTGAAAGGGCTAATGATCTACTTGGTCTTATTCACACAGATGTGTGTGGGCCACTTAGACATGTGTCAAGGAAAGGTGCTAGCTACTTCTTAACATTTACGGATGACTACAGCCGTTATGGTTATGTTTATTTACTTAAACATAAACATGAGGTGTTTGAGACATTCAAAGTGTTTAAAGCAGAAGTAGAGTTGCAACTAGGAAAGAAGATTAAAGCTCTTCGATCCGATAGAGGTGGTGAATACCTAAGTCAAGAGTTTATAAATTACTTAGCAAAGGAGGGAATTGTCCAGCACCTTACTTCTCCATATACTCCACAACAAAATGGTGTATCTGAAAGAAGGAATCGTACATTGCAAGACATGATACGATCTATGTTTAATCTAACAACTCTTCCTTACTCGTTTTGGGATTATGCCTTGGAATCTGCAGTTCGCATTTTAAATATGTTTCCAACAAAGAAGGTTGATAAGACTCCATATGAGGTATGGACTGGAAAAGCTCCGAACTTGTCTTATCTAAAGGTCTGGGGTTGTGAGGCGTATGTTAAACGTGACTCAGCAGACAAACTCCAACAAAGATCTGTAAAGTACATCTTCGTAGGATACCCTAAGGAAACTTTGGGTTACTACTTTTATTACCCAGCTGAAAACAAAGTTTTTGTTGCAAGGTATGGAAACTTCTTAGAAAAGGAGCTCATATCTCAAGAATTCAGTGGGAGAGTATATGATCTGGAAGACGATCATGAAGATGTAACACCTTCTGAAAACACTAGCCAACTTCCTGAAGAACCTGAAAGTTTAGGTCCTCCACCAGAAGTTGAAGTGGTTCCCGTTCGCAGATCTTCAAGATCTGTGAAGGCTCCTACACGTCTATGTCTAAATGTAGAGTGTGATGACAACTTGACAGGGGATCTTGATGAACCTACAAGTTATAAAGCTGCTATGAATAGTCCTGAAAAGGAAAAATGGCAGGGAGCTATGAATGGGGAAATGCAATCCATGAAAGATAATGATGTCTGGGAAGAAGTAGACCTACCTCCGGGTGCCAAGCTAGTTGGGAGTAAATGGCTCTACAAGAAAAAGACTGATATGGAAGGCATTATACACACCTATAAAGCCCGTTTGGTAGCTAAAGGCTATACTCAAACTTTTGGTGTTGACTATGAGGAGACCTTTTCTCCTGTAGCTGACATAAGGGCAATTAGGATTCTTATAGCCATAGCCGCTTACTATGACTATGAGATTTGGCAAATGGATGTCAAAACCGCCTTCTTAAATGGTCGCCTAGATGAAGACATCTATATGGCGCAGCCTGAAGGGTTTGTGAATCCAGAATTCCCAGATCGTGTATGCAAGCTTAAAAGATCCATTTATGGATTAAAGCAAGCATCACGACAATGGAATAAGAGATTTGATAGTGAGATTAAGAAGTATGGATTCACTCAAAATCTTGATGAGCCATGTGTATATCACAAAGCTAGTGGGAGTAATGTAATTTTCCTTATATTATATGTCGATGACATATTGATCATGGGAAACGACATTCCAAGTTTGCAAAAGGTTAAGGCATATCTTGGAAGTTGTTTTTCTATGAAAGATTTAGGGGAAGTTGCATTTATTCTAGGAATCAAGATATATAGAGATAGATCTCAGCGATTAATTGGATTAAGCCAAAGTGCTTACATTGATAAAATATTGAAGAGATTCAGTATGCAAAATTCCAAGAAAGGATATTTGCCGATGCAAGAGCAACATGGCTTGAGCAACAAAGTTTGTGCTTCAACACCTGAAGAGGTGCAACACATGAAGAGAGTCCCTTATGCTTCGGCTGTGGGATCTATAATGTATGCGGTGAAAAGTACAAGACCAGATGTGGCGTTTGCTCAGAATTTAACCAGTCGGTATCAGCAGAATCCAGGTGAAAAACACTGGACTGCTGTTAAGAATATTCTTAAGTACCTTAGGGCTACTAAAGATATGTTCTTGGTTTATGGGGGTACTCCATCTGCAGAGCTTGATGTAACAGGTTACTGCGATGCTTCTTAGAAAGGTGATAAAGATGATACGAAGTCTCAGACGGGTTATGTCTTTGTCATTAATTGAGGAGCTGTTGATTGGAGGAGCAAAAAGCAGAGTGTACTAGCGATGTCTGCTACAGAAAGTGAGTATATAGCTGCTTCAGAAGCTGCAATGGAAGCTGTTTGGATTAGGAAGTTTGTTTCAGGGCTTGGGGTTATGCCTTCGATTCAGCGACCTATAAAAATGTATTGTGACAACTCAGCTGCAATTACATTTGCCAATGAACCTGGAATCATGAAAGGCACCAGACATTTCCCGATTAAGCACCACTATGTCAGAGAACAAGTTGAGATAGGTGAAATCGAAATGCTCAAAGTTCACACAGATGAAAACTTAGCTGATCAATTTACAAAGCCTTTACCTGGCACCAAGCTTTATAAGCATGCTGAAGGAATACGACTTAAATTAGCTGATAGTTTCATGCCCATTTGTGATTAGTATTTGGATAAAGGATATAATGTACAATTATTAATGTTTAATGAACTAAAGTATTGGTTATGTTTATTTATTCAAGTCTTAATAATATATCCTATATTTGCATGTTTAAGATCCGTGAATAATTTATTATTCTAAATAGTCCGTTGTCGATTAATGATATGGGAATATCATTAAACTAAGACAATTTTGAGTATTGGTTAAGGATATACTTGAAAGTATATTGATGCGTAGTCATACCAATTTCACATGATATTCAATGAATTGAGTATTGGACTTATCCCAACAATATGATTTAAATTTATTGTGAGAATCATATTTAATAGTTATCCTCAGACTTGAGATACCAGATAAGTGTCATGGATGTAGTGCATTTTGTGGAGCAATCTACCGCTTACCGTAATTGGAAGTCATAAGGGTTGTTTTCAGAATGTTGCAAAGTTCATGGGTTATTCTTGTAGTCAAGAGAGAATTCGTTCCTTCTGATTTGTTCAGAAGTTTAATACTGCTGGGCCCCTCGTAGGGTTGACAAAATGTTTGCGTGGCCACGCCCAAAGTTTATTTGGAATACGTTCAGATATTTTGGTAATTTTGTTCAATCATAAAGAGATGAGAAACAGAATTTAATAAAGGACCTCACATCTTTATTAATGTAGTATTAGAGGCGAAAGGATAATAATAATGATGAATCATTAAAGGTTTTCCAGGAAACCTAGCTCAGGTCGAACTAGGGGCATTGGAGTGTTGCAAGACGCTAACCAATGTCATTTTACTATTAATAGATATACGAGTGGGAGCTGTTAAAAGTTACGTATAAATATTAATAAGTAAATGTCTAGTATCGAACCCGAGACCTCGGGATTGCACACTTTACAAACAAGAATAATGTATAATAAATATATATATGTTAAATGTATCGTATATATATATTTATAAACACTTAATGGACTAAATGGTCGTTAGTTATTAAACGTATGGACTAATTATCATTTGGGACAAAAGGAAAGGACTAGAGTGTAACTTGGAAGTCAAGAAAGATCTAGAAACACCCTTTGGGTGCTATGGCCGGTCGAAGCCCATCCCATGGGTCGACCCATGCTTTACTTGAGCTCCACTCACCTAGTATATATACAAGGCCAAGGATTAGGGTTTCACATCTTTTGTGCACACACACTGTAACAATTCGCATTTTCAGGATATTTACTTTTCCCGGAAAATTTCACTATTCACTTTTACTATTCATTTTTCCCGAAACTTGATTTTTATTTCTTGGGCTCAAGTGATAAATCATTTCCATGGCAAATTAAAAGTTTGACATTCATAAGCTCATTTTCGTGAAAGTTATTAAGGAATTACACAGAATTACACGTTTTAGGGTAAAACGTCATTCAAAAATTCTACGTACAACGAAACTCGACCGCGTTAAGTGACCCCACATCAGAAAAATATTTGACACACTCATGACTTATTTGAGAATTAATCGTGACTGAGAAAACATGACCAAAATAAACCTCGACCGTGAAAAACTGGAATTTTCAGTTTTAAGCGTTTTTACTCAGCCGTAACCTTAGCCTATACCTGCACCGCATTTCTAAGACGATTTAAGTTTTCAACTTATGAGAAAAAGTCAACATATTTTTCCCTCCTCCATTGACCAAAAATCATTCCTTGGATTTTAGGCTTTCGGTTTGATGTCTAAAAGACATTTAATATCAACCGAGACTAGACTGAGCCCAGTCTAGACATTATAAGTCATTTTAAATCATTTATATCATATTAGAAAAGTAACATTTTACTTTTCTCAATTTTACGCAATATTCGTACATTTTACGTATTACGCGTTTTAAACCCGTGTTTCCAGTTTTAGCAGGGTTTTACCACCCCAATGGAACCTACCACTCATTTTATATTTTATTATGGAGTATTATGACATATTTAATCATTCTTCCAAGTTTCGTATTTTTACGATACCCGGTTTTACGTTTTGTGACGTAACAACTTACGGTTAGCATTTTACGGAGTCGAAACTAGCTCCATAACTTGGATAATATCAACAAAGTCCAACACTTCCTCCCCAAGGCTTGGCAAACCGACTTAGGGGGGGGGGGGGAATTCATCAACCATGTGGCTTAATCTCATGCTAGGAGGCCTTAAGGTGCATACATGTGTTATACTTGGTGACCAAGTGTTGACAAGTCAACATAACTAACCTCCTCATTTCCTTATAAGATCAAGACTCGTTCTCTTCCTTTCTCTCTCAATACCAACGACCCAACATCATAAAAATACACCATTTTGATCATTGATCTTGCTCATTTAATCCATCACAAGTTCAAGTCATAGTTCCTAGTTGATCCTTAACACCTTTCAACTATAAAACTCTATAAAATCACCATAAAACACCACAAAAACTCATCAAATTTCCAAGTGTTCTTAGTGAAGATTTTTACTAAGGCTTGTTTTTGTGATAGATTAGTGTTTATCAAGGGATTATAAGATAGGGTTTTTGGTATGGAAGCATGGCTATGGTTGGAAAGGTTTTGGAAGATTAAGTAGTGGTTCTTGGTCTTGATCTTGGTTCTAGTTAGTTTCTTCACAAGTTGTAAGCAAACCCTAACATGCTTCTTGTTAATTAATCATGTTCATATCATTTACATGTTATTCTTGCTATATTATGTCTTGTATGCATGTCCATGATGTATAAAAAAAATGAGTAAAACATGTTGTTGTAATTGATTGTTAAGATAAGTTACTAAAACAAGCAAACTAGTGACTTTCTTGGTAAGACCTGATCAAAATGATAAAAATTTGATATTGGATTATTACATATTACAGTAGAGGACTTAACAAGGAAACCGTAGCAATTTGAACCACCTAAAAAGAGTATACGAGTCAAAAGTTACGCCCATTTGAAGTTAACAAAGATTTCCGGCAAAACTGCCTAAAATGTTTCTGTGACAGAACCTAAAACACGCAAAAAGAGGCCTTTCTGGTCCGTTTCATGAAAAAGTTAAAACACGAAAGTTGTCCGGAATCACGTTTTCCTTCAGAAATAAAGAAGCTCGAGCCTTGAAAACGCTTTCTGAGTGAGATATTTCTCAGTTTCTTAACAGCTATTTACATATATATAAGTCACTATATTATGGTTATACTTTAAAAGGAACAAGAGGTCTTATGACCTATAATCAAGACCACCACCATGGCTAGAGCCAAGGTTGTGTCTCATGACCTTGGAACAAGGACCAAAGGTCATGGCTAGGCCATGACGAAACGACCATACAAGCTTATTTAGGCGAAAACATGAAACAAGGAATTAGCGAGAACTTGAACAAGCAATTGGGATCTACTTCACCTAAAAGGAACCATGAGATATTACAAAGAAACATAGTCATACAAGACTTATGAAACTTACCCTAATAACAATCTTCATGTAATACTAAACTTTCCTAAGTTTATACAAATATCGGATATGTAACTTTTCGGATCAAAGCTTATATCTATATATTTATCAACTACTACAATAGTAGGGAGCCTCATGTGAGGAGTTCATTATGTAAGCCGTCGAGATGAGTTGTGGATTTACGAATTAAAGTGTCCTGGCTCCTCGAATGCTTACTAACATGACTTCTGAATTATGTCGGCCCGAACGGTAGTAAACGATATACAAAACATACATGTTCATGAATCTTTTCTTTAAAAGACTTACAATATACATCATACCACATCATGGACTATAATGCAAGATATATATATATATAGGCACTACTTCATATTCTTTACACAAATCCTAAGTCGCAACATTCTATTATAGGTTACTCGTAGAAACCTACACGATCCAATCATCACCTTCATTACTTGCTATCCTACTTAAGGTGAGTTCATAGCCCCACTTTCCATTACTTAATTGTTTTACAAACCCTTGGGGGGAATACATGCTATTTTAACCGAGCACAATGTTTTTAAATTGTATGCTTGCCTGATTGTTTTATTATCACTAAGTACCAGCCTTGCTAAACCGAGATCCCTTATTATGAACCATTTAATCACTAGCAATAGTGAGCGCAAATATTTTGAATAGGCCTATTGGGATTGACGAATCCCATTTGTATTGACTAAGTTCAAACAAATGCACTAATATTTGAGATTTAGGTATGTTAGCAAAGTACCTACCGGGATAAATCTGCCGATCGATATTGGTACACGTTAACGTTTTGGTGTCATAAGCTTAGTGTATAATACATTTTATGGGCGTATAATAACGTAGCCTACCTGTTTTGTTTTCCAAACATTGGTGTGAGTCTACAGCTCACACTACCAACATATTGTGTTCAAACGATTAAACAAACTCTATGAATATCACTCAACCTTTGTGTTGACCTCTCAAGCATGTATTTCAGGTTCATGACGATCAAGGATGGCACGGAAGGGCACGGATACTCAAGAGGGCTATAAATTTCATTATCATTCAAAAACTCATTTAATGTAAATTGTAAACATGAAACCATTTGGGACCTCATTTTTGTAAGCTCTGATATTTATACAATTTGAATGATAAATCTTTTAAAACGACTCAATTGGAGTTCGTTTTCTATTATTGTGACTATTGTGCCGTCGAGTAACACCCAGTTTGAATTCCGCTGCAACCATGAATTGGGGGTGTTACACACACTAACCCTAAATCTTTTCTCCTTGTCTCTTTCTTTTGTGGCCGATCGGTTCAACCCCTCCCAAGGGATCTTGGATCGATTTTGGTTCTTCCAAAATATAAGTGTTTTGTTTACTTGCATCAAACCTTTATTCGTTGGTAGTTTGTGTGTACAAGAACGAGGTAATTACTTACTTTAGTAATTATCAAGAGATCGATAAACAAAACGGTAAGGGGTTTATCATTGATCTATTTGTACAAGAATCAAGGTTTATTTGAAGTGCATCGGGTACGTTTATTATTTATGTTTTAGTTAATCTTTATACGTGTTATTACTTGATCCTAGCTTCCGCAATATGTATACTTTGATTGTTAAACTCTAACACTTTTATCTTTAAGAAGTTCAAATATTTTATAAAGAAAAAGGTCAAGAGTGTATTTGGCCTAAGGCGTTAGCCTAAGCCATGACATGTTTATAAGGAATTGATGACATGCAGTGACGAAGCCAGAATTTTATATACGGATGGGCCAAATATCGACATAGCAATTAATGAATAGAATATTGCCATGATAAAATGATATAGTTCTGGTTTTCTATTTCAAATGCATGAATACTACACAACATAACTTGCAAATAAAACTTGAATGTTACATATAATAAGATTTTGATCTAAAAATTGTACAAAAATGTAATGAAATATGCTTTCAAATTAATTTGAAGCATCCGACGAGTGAAATACCTCTAGTTACACATGAAAAACAATAGTAAAGATCTAAGAAATCTGTGAAATATGCACTTTTAATTTTAAATATATGAAAGGTTATGATAAATGTATAGTTGGAGTTGAATCTAAAGGATCTACTGCTGGATAGATACCTTTGGCGGTGCTACAATCAAAATTAAATTATACATTTCACATTTGTTTTGCGTTTTAATCTTCGTACTCAATTGAATGGGCCAATTTATCTATTAACTATTTAACGAGAACGGAAATGGCCGCCGCGTTGCGGGCGTGCCTGTTTTTTTGCCGAAATTATGATAAGTCGAAATTAAGCTGAAAAGTTCAGCCAACATGGCAGCCAATCAAACCTTCTATTTTGATGTATGGCAGCTCCAACGCAATTATGCACTACCTGATAAACACATATATAAACTTACTATATTAAAAAAATGTATAACTTGATCATTATATTTATTTAACCTGTAATACAGTCAACTCCTTGACTACCTCAAGATTATGGCCATCCGCAACCTTGTGAAGGGTGGTATGCCGCTTCTTATCATTAGTCACTGAAATCCCGGGTGCAAGAATCATCATCTGCCTCAACATTGGTTGCATATTCGTACGCTGTTGCATGAATGCTTGTATCAAATCAGCCATCATAGCAGTTGGTCCAATAAAGTAAGCTCCACGGGTCAACTGCCTCTAATTGTATACTCGGGTCCCAAATAACAACTGGTACAAAAAGCACTCAGGATCTTAGTGAATCTATACAAAAGAAACCGAACGATGGTGAATCAAACAAAAACAATACACGGGTGTTACATTGTTCCAGAAGGTGTTGGTTCAAGCCTATAAGCTCATAAGCCCAAAAGATAAGTCTAAAATACAGTCTTGGCTGATCAACTTCTTTAGATTTGGAAAATCTCATAAGTTTAAACTTTTTTGTTGGCATAAAGCTCGTGGGACGGGTAAAAAAGAAATTTTTTTTTACAGGGAACCAAATGGGTCGGGTTGACTCTAAGCACTTATTATCTGTTTTTTTTTTTTTTTTTTTTTTTTTTTTTTTTTTTTTTTTTTTTTAATTGCACATGCATAGGATGTATCACATATTTTGATAACGGCTGAAAGTAATCGAATCCAAACCAAAACAAACAGGTACCAGGTCAATCCCGTCCGCCCGACCCATTTTGACGCAAAGAGAAGTAATAATTTTTTTAATTCACTTGATTTGACCCAAACAAATTTTAACCTGTTCCCGACACAACCTGATCTTGTGAACATGTAACCATCTATGACCCAATTTACATGACCCTAATGCAAGTGTATAAATTGAATAAAATTTTGTTCCACGACCTTGGAAGTGGTCAAGGGAGTGTGTTTGGGATTTGCATGATGCGAGAAAAATGAAGACATGGTTACAGGTTTTACTAATCAAATATGAAAAGAAACGAATAAAATGGTACATAATGAAAAGACAAACATACCAGATCTCTGAGCACAGTAAGTTATCATCAAGTAATAAATGTTTCGTCCATGATGGTTTGCCTTCTTGAGGTGCAGACAATTCTTCCTATTTTTGGGCAAGTGTAGATTCCAGTGAGTACAATGGCGTCAACGCCAGATTATTTGCTTCAACCTTGAACAAAAAAAATTGAAATTAACATAAACTTTTTTAAAAAAGATCGTGATTACATAGAATGGCAATTTCGACCTACCTAAAGTGTATTTCTGATGCATACAACCTCAAAAAGAACCTTACAGGTTCATCAGATCATGGCTCAATATATCTGTAGATCATATCTAAAATTAGCAGAGGTGCGGGGAAAATGACTATACTCTAATACATGTCACAGTGGGTTTAAACCGCAAACATTTTTATGTTCCTTATTTAAAATACTTATTATAAAACTTTATGGCTCCTTTAGATTTACTCTAATACATGTTACAGTGCGTAAACTGAGATGACATCAGATTTACAACATCATATAAACATTGTTTCTAGTTCGATCTAGCTACTGCATTGTGGTTATAGATTAGAATTTATAGAAAGTATCTCAAAATATAGATCATTTCAATCACATTTGCCAACCATAACACCCTCAAAGTGCTTAGTATCTTTTGGTGGTTACAATACGCTATTAAGCACTCGATATAAGCGTACCCAAACATTTCCTAATTATTATTATAGTTACTGTAAAAATGCAAGCTTTTTCAGCTTTTTAGCTAATAAAAACATTTCAACCCCCCTGATCTAATAGTCTACTCAAGTAGACTTAATATGGAGATAAAAGGTTATGTCAAAAGCCATAAAACCTGATTTTGAGATTGAAGAAAATAAAATGATAGAAAAACTTACTACTCTTCCACTTGTCTTAGAACTTTCATCAAACACATGATACCACAGTTCCACCTATTATAAATATGAGTGGCCGAAGTTGATGTCATTTGCCATTGTCCTGTTTGACACCAAATCTCATCGGAAGTATGATAATAAGAAAACATGATATTATGATTAACAATACGAAACCAATGTTTTTAAAGCAAAAAGGTAAATTTGATTACCTGAAATAAAACATCATGCAAGGTAGATGTGAATTTGATTACCTGAAATAAAACATCATGCAAGGTAAATTTTATTATGTGTTTTGCCATAATGTGGTTTGAGGTGTTGGGCAGCATTCTAATTAATGTACCACTCCTCCTAGTATAAGTTTTCAAATCTAATGTAATAGAAAATAATAAAGGGGTGTTTGGGAATACATATTTTTTTCTACTCTCCTACCTAGGTACCAAGTAATAAGGAGTGCTTGGGATTACACATGTTTTCTACTTTTTCTGGTTATATGCTTCTTTTTTTATAACTGTAAGTAATAAGGGAAAAGTTACTAACTTTCGTTTGCTGATACTTTTTAAGCAATGCGTCTGTATTGCTGCGTTGCAGGTGTTGTTGAGCTCACCATTGATTGCTATGAAAATGTTCCCTTGTTCACTTTTTAGCTGCTTAATTAAGGCCTCCCGTAACATGCCTGTACACGGGTATTCAAGACTCATAATCAGCTTTGACAGCTAATGCTAAGCACATCCTATTAGGTGATAACAAAGCTATTGGTAAAAAATTCGGAAAGCTGTTACTAATTTGCTAGCATGTATTATTTCATTATTTCAACTTAGTTTTTAAGCGTGTATCTTTTAATCCAAATACGCAATGAATATCCGATTTTGCACATTGCTTCTAAAACCAAATTGCAAATGCATTGTGGATAACAGTTCACTATGCGTATTTACTTTTACCAAGAAAGTCTATAAACCTATCAAACAAAAGATTCATAAAAATCAAAACTTTAATACCACATACACCTCTTTATCCATTTGTTTCTCACGAAGACTTTCAAACATTACATGTCCATAAGTTGTATAGTAAATGACATGTACGTGAAAAGCATCATATAAGTAAACCTTAAAACAGAAGCTCCACGTATCTGGTAATGGTCACAACAAAAAAAGCGAGAAGGGTATACCTATATGACTGTAGATAAAAAATGATGAATGGGATTGTCGCACTCCACTTGCTGCCAATGCGGAAGGGTTATGGCAAAAAGAATGGAAGGCTATTTCACGACCACCATAAACGAACTACATAAATGATATAGACATTAAAAAGAGATGATAGAAAGCCCACACTTTTGTGGACCTTAAATCCAATTCTGCAAAATATGTAGTACGGGTAAGAACGTGTATGCATATCCTAAAAATTCAACGGGTCGGCTAGAGTTTGGCTCATATGCTTACGTCAATCACCTTATTTAGTCAGTATATATTAAAGAAATAAGTTGTATCAACTGTTTGAAATTAATTACTTCAATCTGATTGTCTTAGAAGATAGAAGTCTTCGTGTATGCCATCCATATATCTGCAAATAACGGTCACGAAAATGACATATGTTTAGTACCACCGAAATGAACCTAAATTGGCAACGTTTATTAAAAATATGTTAAAAATGTAGCGAACTTTTTGTGATTAAAACATTAACACTCACCTGTAAATTACTGTCACGAAAATGGCATACGTTTAGTACTCTCGAAATGAACCTAAATTGGCAACTATTATTACTAATATGTTAAAAAGGTAGCGAACTTTTTGTGAATAAAACATTAACACTCACTTGCAGATTGCTTTTCACTTCGGCATTGTAACTTTTAAGTTCATCGACTCGCATAACCTCTCTCATTTGCTTAGGAGTGGCAACTGCAAGAAAATCAAACGTATTCACAATCTGAGACAAATTTGCTTTTGTTATTCAACTTGCATGTACAACCCAATTCCAAAGACACCCAAATCCAAATCTATACAACCAAGTATTCCCACCACAAAATTTATTTAATCCTAACTTTTAACATCCTAATCCCGACAACTATTAACCATGGTTACAGAAATCTATGAAACTTCGACCTATTTACTTAGCCTGAAAGTGTGGTCCACTAACAATTGGTACCACATTATTGGTTCCATATAAGTACTTCATACACACGTACTTAAGAAAGAACCCATAAACATCCCAAAGAGTGTCTAACTCTTATCATTTCGACATAACGACCATCTTTAAAAAAAATGCAATCTTTACGCATAAAGTAGCTCTTTTTTACTAAAAAAATATAAAATATAAGATTCTTGAATTAGGTAAAGCATTTGATCACAGTTAACTAAATAAACCCTTGGAGAAGCCTTAATCGGTTTGATTTAACAGTTCTAGTAAACCAAATTTATCCACTGATAAGCAGTAAATTGAACTTCATTTCGATACACAAACTACTTAAGTATATACCTTTAAATCAATTAACAACAACAGAAATAAGTTGTCCAACAAACTATACGCATAAGCATAAGCAACCCTTAAAGATTACCTTTATTTTTAACAAAGTATAGGGATCCACGACACCATCACACCACCGCCGTCGTTCTTCATCGGCTAAATTAACCAACAACAGAAATCAGGAAAGCCCCAAACAAATTAATTCAAATAGCAAAGAAAAAAGTATACCTTTAAATCAAATAACAATTATCACAAATTAAGCCTCAGATCGAGTATAAACGCGGGCACCAAAAACCTAACTCCTCCATAACTGTTGTACCATAGGCGGCTGTAATCGATCTTGAATCTCATCATTCTTTCCCATCTTCTTCATCATCTCTGCTACGCAAATGTGGGTGGGTGTGTGGGTGTGTGTGTGTTTTCATGGTACCTTGGTGAAGTTTCTGGATCTCGCATTCCTTATCTAAGCATTTTTTTTTGGACCGGACATCACAGCAGGGAAGATGGATCACCGGAGATGGATCAAAATAGCCCAAATATTGGGCCGTATTTTTGGCGGGAAAAGGGGCGGCAAAACGGCGGCGTTTTACACGCCAATTATATATATAGGATAATTTTAAAGTAATAGGATGTATATGTAGTAACTCACTAGAATTTTAGGCCAACCCAAGTTTATATGTGGCTCCGTCGTCATTGATGAGTGATTTTGATCTAAAAATTGTACAAAAATGTAATGAAATATGCTTTCAAATTAATTTGAAGCATCCGACGAGTGATAATACCTTTAGTTACACATGAAAAACAATAGTAAAGATCTAAGAAATCTGTGAAATATGCACTTTTAATTTTAAATATATGAAAGGTTATGATAAATGTATAGTTGACGTTGAATCTAAAGGATCTACAGCTAGATAGATACCTTTGGCGGTGCTATAATCAAAATTAAATTATACATTTCACATTTGTCTTGCGTTTTAATCTTCGTACTCAATTGAATGGGCCAATTTATCTATTAATTATTTAATTTTAAAGTAATAGGATGTATATGTAGTAACTCACTAGAATTTTAGGCCAACCCAAGTTTATATGTGGCTCCGTCGTCACTGATGAGTGATGACATGTGAGTTTGATGACATGTGATTTTGATGACATCTGATTTCTTTCTTTCTATTTTTAGCCATACATAGCATGAAGACAAATGACAATGAAGACAAATGACAAATGGTATTTGGGGTCACTGTGGAATCCAGCCCATCATAGCATTCGAAAGTTAGACAACGAAGAAATTCTTATTTCATTTCTTGAAGTTTTACTAGTTGATTGTGCTTTGGATGTTTATTTGGTGCATCATCGTTATCATGAGTAGGGGTGTTATCGAGTCGGGTTAAGTCGGGTTTTGATTTTTAAAAACTCACACGCAACCCGACCCTATAAGGAATCGGGTTTTCGGGTTTGGGTGGTATTCGGGCCGGGTTATGTCGGGTCAGGTGATTCGGGTTATCGGGTGATACTACAAATGAGCCGCTAATAAATTACCAAATGTGGATTTGATCGAACAACAACTTAATATTTTGATTACAACAAACTTTGATCACATACGTATATAAAATTTGTATATAAGTTTGTTAATTATTGCATAAAGTATAAAATGCAACAATCTATCATACTATGAATTGCATTTTCTAGAACTCACGTAACAAGAGATTTCAACTATAATCAGAATCACAAATGATGCGAATGACTAAACATATGTCTACATTTATGACTAAGATGTTTTGTATTTGTGCCAAAGATGAGCCGGTCCTAGTTTTGAATACGTGACACATGCTTTGAATCATAAGTTTTAGCCAACATCCCTATTTCAGAACATGGATAAACAGGTTAATGTATCATGTATTCATGTATGAATCATGCAAGAATTGAATATCTAACCCTAACCCGACCCGATAACAGTGTCGGATTATCGGGTTTGAAAGCTTTTTCAACCCGATTTTAACCCGTTTACCGGGTTCGATTTAGGGTTCGGGTCAACCCGACCTAATGACACCCCTACTTGTGTGTAACTGTGTAAGATATATAGACTCCTTCAAACACAAATAAACTATAAAGCTTTATAGTCCTATAGTGACTTGTAACAAATACGTCCCAAGTTATGTTTAAAATAGTCTAACAAAGAGTTATATTTTTATTGCTACATATTTTGTAATTATTTGAAATTTTGAATATTTGTTAAATGTCCAGAGTACTTTTATGTTTAATGTATTTGCGCGTTACAGTTACGGGTACTCCGTATTTAAAATTATTGACAAACAACGTTTTTTTATAATTTATTTTTCATGATAATAACTTTATATAAGACGAGAATTTTAAGTTCTTATAACTTCAAACAATGACAAATGACAAACTATATTATGTTAAAAGTAGATAGTGAATATAAACATTCCATTTGAATATAGACATTCTATTTAACTTTATTTATTTTGATAGATTGTATTAATTTTTATTTCAGAAATGTTTTGGTGTTTTTGAAGAGAGCATTTCTTAAAAAATTACTCTAATAGCTTGTTTGATTTGCACAATGTGATTTATTGATTGTATTTTTTGCATTAAAAGGTGTTTTAATGATTACATTAATTGATAGTGTTAAATATATATGTTAGTGTCTAAGTTAATTATTCAACATACATGTATAGTTGTGTTGCTTAAATGTTACAAATTCATTGATATTTTTACAATTTCAAAAATCTTGTTATATTTAGTAAGTGTCCAAGCTATTTCTTTTAAGACTTTTATCTTTTAAAATCTCAAATATTTCATAAGAAATATGGTGAACAAGTGTATTTAGCCTAAGCCGTTAGCCTCAGCCATGATGTCCCTGACATATTGCATGTTTATACAATTGTTTCTATTGAAGTCTTTTGTGATGGGTCTGCATTATGATTTCTTTTTATATTTAACTAGTTATAATATCCGCGCATGCACGAGTTTTTTTTTTTTTTTTTTTTTTTTTTTTTTTTTTTTATTTTATTTTTTGAATCATTATTTTTTTATTTATTAAAAAACAAATAATTTAATCTTTGTTTTGTTTGATTTATAATGTTTAATTATAGTTTTTTATTATTAAAAATAATTATTTAAAAATTTTAATCCTATTATTAATTGTATCTTATCTATATTTTTTGTATTTATCTTCTACTTGTATTAATTGTATCTTATCTATATTTTTTTGTATGAGTAAGGATCTAGTGAGAAAAAAACTTAAAACGAGAAGGATGAGAAATAATCATAACCACACATTTGAGATGCATCGACTTGATTTAGATGCATCCCAATTAGTTTCGAAAGTGATTTTGAAGTGAAAACGATTCAAATTAGTACTAACAACAAATTTGACCCGCAGAGGACGAAAAATGTATATGATTCGTCTAACTTGATCAAATGCATCTAATATATATATATGCATCTATTTTATGCTAGAAAATATATTATGGTGCATCTAAAAGACTAGGGATGCATCTAATTCAAGTTGATGCATCTCAAATATGTAGTTATAATTATTTCTCATCCTTCTCATTTTAAGTTTTCTTCTCATTTGATTCTTAGTCTTTTTTGTATTTATTTTCTACTTGTGTTAATTGTATCTTATCTATATTTTTTGTATTTATCTTCTACTTTTGTTATGGATAAATATAAAATGTTACCTAATAAGAAGTTTTTTTAAATACAATTATTACTAAATAAGGTATGAATTGATTTTTTTGAAATGGAAAATTCCAAATAGGGGTTTTGTTTTATTATATAAAATATTAAAAAAGTGACCTTAATTTTGAACCGATTGTTACGCGTTTGTTTTTTTTTTTTTTTTTTTTTTTTTTTTTTTTTTTTTAATTAATTAATTAATTATTTATTTAAATAAAACTTATGTCCATGAAACCTGAAAATTATAATAATGTAATTAATACCTTGTAGCCAATCAAATACATTATATAAACCCCTTCATGGTTCCACCCAATCAAACCACACAACATCATAAACATCACCCTAGCAAGCATACTTAGGCACTGCACAAAGTTTTATATCTCTATCAAGATTTATACAACTTCAGATGGAACAAGAAATGATCGCTGGAGCGCAATCTGAAATCTTTGATGACGATGGACGTCTTAAGCGGACTGGTATAATAACATTATGTTCATACTTTAATTTATTGTTCTCGCTATTAAATAATGAGTTTTGATGTTTACTGATACTGGACATGCTATAATTTTGTTAAAATGTTTTGATGTTTTACTCATACAGGGACTGTATGGACAACAAGTGCACACATTATATCTGCCGTTATTGGCTCTGGTGTGTTGCCGTTAGCATGGGCAATGGCTCAGCTCGGTTGGATTGCTGGACCAACCGTGTGCTCTTTCTCTTTACCTTCGTCATGACATACTACACTTCATGCCTTCTTGCTACATGTTATCGGTGTGGCGATACTGGCAAAAGAAATTATACTTAACATGGAAGCTATTGAGAATATTCTTGGTATTTATTTATCACATAATTTCCTATGTTACGAAAAACAGGTCAAATTAAACAGGATCAACCCGCCGGGTTGAGTCTAAAAAACAGGTCAAATTAAACCGAATCAACCCGCTGAGTTTGAAGCGACTCGTGCCACATAAGAATTACTTAAAAAAATACACACGTTGATGTGTCAGTGAATGATTGGTCTAATAAAAAAGAAGACACAAAATATAGCAAAATAGACCAACCACTTCCTAACATATCAGCGTGTAGTTTTTTCTTATGTAATTATTATGTGAGTCTAGCATTCCTCAATTATTAATACTATTACCACTAAATTGAAATCTAACACATTAAATGAAGTTACAATCTTATTTTTTTTTTAAAAAAAAGACACCTTACATTAAATTAAATAAAATGAAAATATTAGTTGAGTTGTTAGCCACACACTTACATTTGAAGAGGGGTATAGTGAAAGTATTATAATTCTGACCCATATTTCTTGTATAACACCGCAAAATGATTTTTTTTGGCATATATAGCCCTTACATCATGATTACTTCTATCAAATCCCATTGTCGAGGCTATTACTGTAACTCCGCTATCTTGCACTGTACTTTTTTCATCTTGCATTTCGGTGTAGAATGCAAACCGTTAATATCGTATCCTTGATAAGATATGACTACACATCTTTGAGCCCTCTCCCAACCTTTCCATTGTTTTATCAACATTTGGTTGATCTAAATTTTCCTCCACGGTGTCTTTAAGCCAATATGCAAACTCTTCGTTATGCTTAGTTTGATACCATTTGTAGGTTCTCCCGCAATATATCGTGTGTAAATTTTGTATGTGTAGTTCAATGTATGGAGTAAGACATGTCATGTGTTGTAGACTAGAGAACGAGATCATGTAAAGCATTACAGTATAGGTCGATCATTTTCATTCCAATTGTCCCAACCCTTGAAAGTCTACCATCGTGACGAGAATGTGTAATGGAAATATTTTCGACACCTTTCACAACATCATTACCGAATTAATTAACTCGTCAGCAAGGTATCCAATTACGATACTACCCTTTGGTCACGCCCGATTCCTTTCATACCCTTTTAATACACCCATCTCTCAAAAGGGTACATATAACGTAGGAATACTGGACCACAAGCCTTAATTTCTCCTACAATGTGAATTACGAGGTGAACCATGACATCAAATAAGGAAGGCGGAAAATACATCTCTAGTTCACAGAGTGAGAGGATAATATCGCTTTGCACGACTCTAGCACTTCAGGGTCAATCACTTTTAATTTGAACGAATCATGCTAAAAAATAAGTAAAACTTTTTTCTTATTGTGTGTTGGATGTTGTTTGGCAATAACCCACAAATAGCAATAGGAATCATATGTTTCATGAACACATGACAATCGTGTGACTTCATACCAACCAGTTTATAGTCTTGAACCAACACCAACTTCTTAATGTTTGCAAAATAGCTTGACGGAACCTTAATACCATGTAACCATTGACAAAATTGCGTTTTTTCAGCTTTCGACATAGTATAACACGTAGGTGGAAGATATGTTCTCCTTTTCCCTTATTCGGGCGCAAGTTGTAATTGAATACCCCTTTCAACCATGTCTTTTCGAGCATTAACCCCATATTTTGTTTTCCAGAGAATGTTTTATGATAAGCCTATCAAGCTGTCACATAGATGTTTTTTACGATATGCATAACATCTAGGCAATTTCGAACTTCTAAAAACTCCCAATAAGGTAGTTCCCAAAATATTGACTGTTTTTCCACTTCCTTTTGGGATTCGACTATTTTTTGATTTTCCAAAAATGGTGTTTAGATTTTGAACTCGAGAAAATGCATATTTTTCGTCAAGTCGTGTCCTTACCCTTCCATACTCCATCATCCCATCAAACTCCCTTATCTTTTTATTATAAGGTTTATTTTTCTCAAGTGATCTATGCCCCATGAAAACGGGTTTTTTGCGATTACTTAACCACCTCGAAGACGGTTGATCTTCACAAATAGGACATGCAAACTGAGAGGATCTAAACACACGTCTTGTGTTAGATTGATACTTACTAGCAAGTGGAATTTACTAGTTAACACTTATAAGATATTGTATGTATGTATAAAATAGTGATGAATGTAACAATGTTTATGTGAACAAGAGAATTAACCAAAATGCTTCAATATTATTAATAATACGAGTGAACTCAGAATAAGGTTTACAACCTTGAAGCTTTCACAAAGATACGTACATAATTCTAAACCTAGGACCTCCTTTTAAAGCACAAGGAGTCCTTTATAAGATAATTATAACTTACATAATATTCGTATAATACTAACTGTATAGGATATTCACTAATTTCATTTCTATACTTATACTTTACACGCTTTTATTACTCTGTCAATATAAGCAGTACAAACTAGTTGTGCTAGCAGTACTAACCCAGTTAGTACTGCTAGTGTTATCTTCAACAGTAGTAACATTCCTTCTAGCAGTTTGTACTGTTAAGCATAATTCCCAACATTCCTTCTAGCAGTTTGTACTGTTAAGCATTTCATTCACATCCTCGAATAGGTTTGTGAAACTTTTACCAGTCCATCTATGTTTTGCTTTTACGCTAAACAACTTCAAAACACCAGAAAGAACAGAAAATTTTGTGCAACCAACATACAATGGTTTTTGTGAGTTCTCAAGCAATTTTTGTAATTTTTCTTGATCATTATTACCAATCGTATCCTCCGTATTATTAGACGTCTCATTTGAATTAATGTACGAATCACCATTTTCATTATTAATGGATGTACGAACTGACCTGATATTATCAACTAGTAATTCATCATGTCTTGACCAACATGTGTACTTTTGCAAAACCACGTGTAATTAAATGATAATCAATATCTTTGATATCATTACAAAGTTTTTGCAGTTTATTCAAGGACAATAAATACCAACATCTCCACTATTCACCCGATTATTCTCAGCAAATTTAAGAAACTTTTGCACGCCTTTCAAATAATTTGGATCAGAACGTCAGATATCATACATCCATTTACTACGATCCATCTGACATTAGAAAATAATAATAATGATATACATGTATCATAGGGATAATAAGAATAAAGGTGGTTATAGTTGTCACTAATCTACTTTTTAAATATTGTGTGTCTCATATGCATATACATTTTTTTTAAGCCATATACATTTATCATATATACAAATGTAACAATTATATTATACAATCAAGTCTTCTTAAGCTATGCTTAAGTTAACGTTTACGTATTTTTTTTTCATAAAACTAGGCAAGAAACAATTAATAGGAGCTCAATTGGTTAAGGTCTTTATCCTCAAAAGGTCGCACTTTCGGGCCAAGCAAGGGAAAATAAACATTTTTTCAATCAAAGCTAAAAGAATTAAAAGTCGGGCATGATTTATAGATGTTTTTAATGAAGCTCAGTTTCACCACACCATTTAATCAAAATATATAACTATAATTTTATCTAATATTCTTTATAAATGAATTATACTACCCATTTTCTTTTATTTTTGAAATTTTTTCCTTAAACCCATTTTTTTTTTTTTTTTTTTAATGGCTAACAAAATTCGGTCTATGCAACAAATGACTAGTAGCATTCTAACTCTAAAAAATATACAATGTATATTGCTTTGTAGTCAACTCATTTAGTGATATATAAAAACACAAGCATATCAATTTACCTATATATGTAATATACAACTAAAGGTAAAAGTTCACACATAAATAAGAAAAGATATTAGTTTACCTTCTTAGATTCGAAGTTAACCAAGCATATGTTTTGAGAACTTTGGTTTCTTCGAAGTATCTCATATGATCAAGTGGCTTGATTGGCGAAAATGATTAAAAGTACTGTTACAATTGCAAGACTAGACACTTAAATTTGAAACGAAATTTTGATAACAAATATCCGTAACAAAGAATATGGTTTATATGTGTGACTGATCCATAAAATAAGGAACAAACTCGTTGCTTTTTTTTTTTTTTTTTTTTTTTTTTTTCATTCTCAAACAACCGATTCATAAAATAGCTTGTCCCACTTTTTGCATTTTTGAAACACTACATCTTGAAACCGTTCTAAAAAATGCGTTCCAAAAAGTCATTTTGATTTTCGGGGCCACTTTTTTAATTTTTGGAACGCTTCAACTAGAATATAAAATACATTTCAAAAAACACACTTTTGAAAGTGATGTTTTTTTGGTCTTGTACTGAACTTATATACTACGTATAGTAATTATGTCAATGAAACCCCCGTTTTTTTTTAGCAAGATGTCGTCGGTCATGAAAGCTGAATTATAATACGTAGTAATGAAACAAATACCTTGTGGCCAAGCAAACACATTATATAAACCCCTTCATGGTTTCACCCAATCAAACCACACATCATAAACATCACCCTAGCTAGCATACTTAGGCACAGCACAAAGTTTTATATCTCTGGCAAGATTTATACAACTTCGGATGGAACAAGATATGACTGCTGGTGATGGCGATGGACGTCTTAAGAGGGCTGGTATAAAATCTTTATGTTCATACTTTAATTTATTGCTGTCGCTATTAAATAATGAGTTTTGATGTTTTACTGATACTGGACGTGCTATAATTTGGTTAAAATGTTTTGATGTTTTACTCATGCAGGGACTGTATGGACAACAAGCACACGTATTACAGCTGCCGTTATTGGCTCTGGTGTGTTGCCGTTAGCATGGGCAATGACTCAGCTCGGTTGGATTGCTGGACCAACCATGCTCTTTCTCTTTTCCTTTGTCATGACATACTACACTTCATGCCTTCTTGCTAAGTGTAATCGGTGTGGCGATCTTGTTACTGGCAAAAGAAATTATACTTACATGGAAGCTATTGAGAATATTCTTGGTACTTATTTACAACGTAATTTCCTATGTTGAATGATATGAAAATTATACTAACATGCAAAATACTTATGAGATATATTTTCTCTTTTCATGTATGTTTCTTGAATTTATTAGGTGGATATCAAGTTAAGTTATGCGGCTTTGTTCTACATCTCTATCTTATTGGAGTAGCTATTGACTATTCCGTTACAGCTTCTGTTAGCATGATGTGAGTATCTTTAAATCTTGCTTCTTGAATGATCATATTGATAAGATGTTTAATTTTTTAGGATTTTGAATTACATATCGCTCAATTAGGGTCAAACACAAAAATTAAAAGGGCTAAAAGAAAACATTATTACTAGGGCTATATAACATGTACGTAAAATAGTAGGGCATCATCCTATCCATATCCGTTCAAATGTAAAACCCCCCTTAAAAAAAGGTTGTATTGTGAAGGTGATATGGCCGGCGAGGATTGGTGTCAATGTGTTTGGTAGGTTTTGGTGTATCGGAGTTGTATCTCGATATATATGTCGGGATATTCACTTTATGATAATCCTTATTTGATCCGAGTGAAGGTTGTTGGTCATCGAGAAGGTATTATGTTAATGTCCAAATTCTTTTTGTTACTTGAAGACAATGAGGGTGACTTACCATGGACTTTGGGTGTGGGGTCAGCCCTTCTCTATTGCTTTGACCGAAGGATAGCCATCACGTGGGTATAAACATTAAAATAAATAAATAAATAAATAAATAAATAAATAAAATTATGCGGTGGTTAATACTTACTACTACTAGTAATATGAGGTGGGCCCGGTTAAGACAACATAGTCTGGGTATGTGGTGAAAGAGGGCCTGCCTTTGGCAGGTGTGACTCTCTAAACCAAATAAATTGAAAGTTACCTTCCAAAAAAAAAAAGTAATATGATTTCAACTCCTTTTAGATTCGTTATTATTTCGATGGTTTAGTAAATTAAGACCTTTTTCTATGTTTCTTTTCTGATACGCTAACGTGACCATGAAACTTTCATGTATATTCTAAGTGTTAAATGCATCGAAATAGATAATTCTTCCATATCATTAAACCTGACCCAACTTGCTAAAAAAGTTATCATACCCGACCCGATTTGTTTTAAGTTACACTAAAACCCATCTTGTTGCTCAATGCCCCCTTCGGTTACATTTCCTGGCTCCGCCACTGTTTATGTCCCCTGATTTTAGCATCTTGCTAGCTTATCTGTATAATATATATTGCATTTCAAAAAACAAAAATGGAGGCCTTGTGGGTTACTAATGTTATTTTTTGGTTGTTGGTGATCTATGAATACAGATCGATCAAAAACTCAATTTGCTTTCAAGTGAAAGGACATGGCAATCTATGTAGAGTATCAGGAACACCATACATGTTCATTATGTTTGGTATTGTAGAAATCCTCCTCTCTCAAATCCCAGATTTCCACCAAATATCATGGCTTTCAATGATGTCAGCTGTCATGTCAATCACCTACACCATTATTGATCTTGGCCTTGCCATTTATAAAGTTATCCGTAAGTTTACATGTCAAAAAGTTACAAGTGTTTTGGCCCATATGTTATACAAAAGCATGAGTACGTGCAATTTCTTAATAGGGTAATTAACTAACGTTTGGTTTTTCTTTTTTAATTAACAGAGAATGGAAAAATCGAGGGAAGTCTAACTGGTATTAGTATTGGAAAGGTGAATCAGAAAATATTGTGGGTTTCTCAAGCACTTGGAGCCATTGTTTTTGCTTATTCTTATTCTCTCATTCTTATCGAAACTCAGGTAAAAAAATTTCTTTTTATAAGTTTCCTTCATATATCAATTCGAAATGAAAAGGTCGTTGAAGTTTTAAAAAATTTCAGGATACTATCAAATCGCCACCAGCGGAGCACAAAACAATGAAAAAAGCAACTTTGATAAGCGCAGCGACTACTACGGTCATCTACATGCTTTGTGGATGTTTTGGCTATGCTGCATTCGGTGACATGCCACCTGTAAACCTCCTCACTGGTTTTGGATTCCACAACCCTTACTGGCAGCTTGTTGATATTGCTAATGTCGCTATCTTTGTTCACCATGTCGGAGCCTATCAAGTGTACTGCCAACCCTTATTCGCAATTGTTGAAAGCACAGCGGCCAGATGCTTCCCTGAAAGCAAGTTCATCAACAATAATATCGAGGTTCCCATCCCCTTTGGTGGATACCAGCCCTACAAACTTAACATGTTCAAATTAGTATGGAGAACTGCCTTTGTGTGCATGACTATAATGATTTCAATGTTAATAATGCCTTTCTACAACAACGCTGTTGAGATCCTTGGAGCATTCGGTTTCTATCCATTGATGGTTTATTCCCCCGTGAAAATGTACATAGCTCAAAAGAAGATACAAAAGTGGAGCCGCCGATGGGTTTTACTACAAATACTCAGCATCGCGTGTCTCTTTATATCTGTTTTTGCTGCAGCGGGATCCTTTGCTGGAGTAATTACTGATCTAAAGGTCTATGAGCCTTTCAAGACAATGTATTGATTACTGTAGGAGTCATTACTTATACTAGTATAAAGGTCTACGAGTCATTACTTATATTAAGGTCTACTATACGAGTCATTACGATATAAAGGTCTACGAGTCATTACTGATATAAAGTTTGTGCTTTCCCAGTGTGTAATCCATTACTGTAAGATAATACTCAAAAGTTTGGGGTAATGTATTACCGTAAGAATTACGTGTTAGTTGGTTTAAAGTTTTTTTGACTTGTGTAAAATAATATAATTCAAAGCGGTATAATCACGTCCATACAACCATAGAGATTGAGATTGAGAGTAAAAATAAGCATACAAAATTTTAAGTTGGAGTAACTAATTTTCAAAAAAAAAAAAAAAAAAAAATTGTAAATTTACACAGTTCCGTTTCTTCTTTTCCGATCGAGACGGGATATTCTCATGAAATATTAATCCATAATAACCAACAAAAAGATCATTTTTTCTATGGGCTTAAATCATTAAACTTTTAGAAAACCAAATCTGTATGCATGGGAATCTAATATATCACATTGAGAACTTAGTGGTATATGCATGACTGGTTTTATTTCGTATTAGATCGTATCCTGTTATGATACGATCTGCTCGCATTAGCTGATGAACCCTTGTAGCACATCTACTACATGCCAAGGTATCATAAAACCTTAGGAAAAAATATGACGAAAGCAATAAATACTGAATGAAGTGAAAAGCTTATTAGAATGGGACGCGTGGAATAGTGACACGTAAGTAGGGCTTATGCCACTATTGAGATATTTGATTCCAGTTCGACAATAGGAAGTTGCGTTACTGGTACAGCACTGGATGATGGCAAGTCAGTTATGCAATCTCCAAGGACGCTGTCATCAACAAAAATGTAAAGCAAGTATAGCATAGAAAAGTAAAGCAAGTTGTGAGGGGTAAAAATGTAAAGCAAGTATTAGCAAGTTGTGAGGGGTTGAGTAGTAGTGATCTAATGTTAATATATATAATTACAACAATAATAATAGAAGTTGTTTTTTAAATAGAAGTATTGGGTTTATGAAGTATTTGTTATATAAAATTTATGATTAGATAATTTATAAAGTTTTGTGTTTAAATATAAATTTTATTAATCTTCATAATATAACGTTATTTCAAATTTAACTTTTTTAAGTTTAATTAATTACATCTTCCCTTTATTTAAGTTTCTTTATTGTTACTCCAACTTTTTATGGGTTAATTTCTACATCAAATTTTATAATATCGAATTTATTAATATTTTAAACTTAACCACTAAAGTTTCAAAAATAACCCTCTCATTATTATTTTTTTTACCTATTTCTTTTACAATTTTGACACATATATTTTTATGCATATTTTTTTAATTTAACGAAAAATTATGCAATGTTGAAAAAAAAAAAACTCAATTTTTACTTTACAATTTACCAACAGGAGACATCAATTTTGAAGTTAAGTTCTCCTATTGGTTGATGCGAAATTTTTTATTTATTTTTTCTTTTCCCTTTTATATTATTATATAAGAGATAATATGAACACTTTATACATTAATTATCATTTAAATTGGTTATTTATATATACTTAAGTAAATTTTTAATATAATAAAAAAATTACATTATTTTAGTGTGATTTTATAAAATCTTTCTTATTGAAAAAAAAAAAACCCCAATAGGAAAGCACGATTTTAACACATAGGCGTAATCAAGAAATATAATTGGCCAATAAAATGTCAAAATTGAATTAATTTTAGTCAAACTTTAATAAATTTGGGTGGATAATTTGGTTGAGTAAAAAAAACACATAAAAATATAGGTGTCAAATTTATGAAAACAAAAACTTAAAAAAAAATGAGGTAATTAATAAAACTTTAGTGATTGAATTTTAAATATATTATGTAGAGTTAAGATAAATCTTTATGTTTTTTAATAACTTTAGATAATTAACAAATAATCGCTTACATTTTATACCCCATAGACTTTATAATATGAATTTTGTTTACAATTACATGAGTATTAGTATCAGTTTGACATTTTCATCGATTAAAATTATAAAATTTTGCAAATATACGGATTAGTTTTAATATACGTTAAATATTTTTAAAATAAATATTAGTTTTAAACTTTCATCTATTGAAATATTTTTTTTTACTATATACGTTAAAAAATGACTAATGTTATCTTATTTAATAGTTTAATCTATGCATACACGGGTTTGAATATTAAATACGGCTAAATTTTTATTAACAGTTATATAAATATCAAATGGTAAGCACAAGTTACTGTGATACGCAAATAAATATACGCGATTTTACTTATAACAACGACTCATGTGATTATTATTTAAAGTTTATATACGAATATCCGGAAAAATATTTTAAATCTCTTTACGAATTATATTTTAACTTCATTAACGCTTATTATGTGCTACTAAACTCGCAAATTTTTTATAATGTGATATAAATAGTTAAAATTAAACAACATTAATCTCAGCCTCAACATTTATGTCAGATAAACAAAGTTAAATCTTTCGTCCAATAAATTTTTTTACAAAATATCCCTAAATATTACTACTATTAGATAATGAAAAACCAATGATGTCTCTTTCTGCGCTCTATATTTTTTTACAAAATATCCCTAAATATTACTACTATTAGATAATGAAAAACCAATGATGTCTCTTTCTGCGCTCTATATTTTTTTACAAAATATCCCTAAATATTACTACTATTAGATAATGAAAAACCAATGATGTCTCTTTCTGCGCTCTATAATGTCTCTTTCTAATGGTCCTGCATGATACGTAGACCGTAGTGCTACGATTCTAACTCCACTGAAGATTAATATATTAATTTAACATTCTTTTATAAACCCGTCCACCCAGACACATTCCCAACTTCATATCACACAACATCAACTCACCCCAGTTAGCATACTTAACCACTGGCACAAAGTTTTATATCTCTATATATACAACTTCAGATGGAACAAGAAACGACTGCTGGAGCGCAAATCTTCGATGACGATGGACGTCTTAAGCGGACTGGTATAATAACATTATGTTCATACTTTAATTTATTGTTGTCGCTAATAAATATTGAGTTTTGATGTTTTACTGATACTGGACGTGCTATAATTTTGTTAAAATGGTTTGATGTTTTACTCATGCAGGGACTGTATGGACAACAAGCGCACGTATTACAGCTGCCGTTATTGGCTCTGGTGTGTTGCCGTTAGCATGGGCAATGGCTCAGCTCGGTTGGATTGCTGGACCAACCGTGCTCTTTCTCTTTACCTTTGTCATGCCATACTACACTTCATGCTTTCTTGCTACGGGTTATCGGTGTGGCGATCTTGTTACTGGCAAAAGAAATTATACTTACATGGAAGCTATTGAGAATATTCTTGGTACTTATTTATCACATAATTTCCTATGTTACGAAAATTATACTAACATGCAATTTATTGAGAATTATATATACTTATGAGATATCTTTTCTCTTTTCATGCATGTTTCTTGAATTTATTAGGTGGATATCAAGTTAAGTTATGCGGCTTTGTTCTGTATCTCTATCTTATTGGAGTAGCTATTAACTATTCCGTTGAAGCTTCTGTTAGCATGATGTGAGTATCTTTAAATCTTGCTTCTTGAATGATCATTATTGATAAGATGTTTAATTTGTAGGATTTTGAATTATATACCTCTCAATTAGGGTTGGATTTGTCAAACACAAAAATTAAAAGGGCTAAAAGAAAACATTATTACTAGGGGTATAACATGTGCGTAAAATAGTAAGATGTTTAATTTGTAGGATTTTGAATTACATACCTCTCAATTAGGGTTGGATTTGAGTATCTTTAAATCTTGCTTCTTGAATGATAGTGATAAGATGTTTAATTTGTAGGATTTTGAATTACATACCTCTCAATTAGGGTTGGATTTGTCAAACACAAAAATTAAAAGGGCTAAAAAGAAAACATTTTTACTAGGGGTATATAGCTAAAATAGTAGGGCATCATCCTTCTTCATTCAAATGTAAAACCCCCCTTAAAAAATGGGGGCCTTGTCGTGAGATGGGTTCAGGTTGTATTTTGAAGGTGAGATGGCCGGCGAGCCGCGAGGATATAAGGTCATGATGTGATTTAGGTCGTGAATGTGGTGAGGTCATGAGATGGTTAATTTGTGTCGTGGGTATGGTGAGGTCATGAGATAGTTTGGGTCGTGGGTAAGTGAGCATGGTTTCGCGAGATGGTTTCGGGTCGTGGTATGGCGTGTTTGCGAGATGGTTTTGATTGTGAGTATAGTGAGGTCCTGAGATGGTTTTGGTCGTAGGTACGGTGAGGTCGTGAGATGGTTTTGGTCGTGGGTATGGGAAGGGTAACAGCATATGGCCTCTTTTTTTAGGGGCCTCAAAACTTTAATACAAGTATATAATAGTTTTTGGAGATTTAATTGTGTTAATAGATGATTTATGATAGAACATTGAAGATTTTTGTGAAAGAAAAAGAAGAAAGCTTGAACTTAGACAACAGTGGTGGTGAGTGGTCGGCGCACTTGGAATTGATTGCTTTTAATTCTATTCTGATAGCTTTAAAAGTTTTATTTTAACCTAGCTTTGTATTTATATTAGGGTTTAGTTATTATGTATCATTTTACCCCTTATCTTTATTACAGTTATTTAGTTATTACGAAATTGAAACATGTCTAAATAAAAAAAAAAAACATTGTAGTTATGATATATTTTGGAAATAAATATGACATATCTAACTTAATAAAATTCGTGTAATATTTTGAAAGTCAAAAATTACATCTAGAAAGAAAGAAGATGTATTTAAACTATAATTAGATTACCAAGTTGTTATTGTGATCAATACTAAAAAGCAATGCATAGTAACATTATTGTTTGGTAGTTTTATAGATATTTCGACTTTATCGTAGAAGAACTATTTTGAAATTGTGGCACAGGGCCCCCAAATTTCACAGGACGACGGACGAGGATTGGTGTCACTGTGTTTGGTAGGTTTTGGCGTGTCGGAGTTGTATCTCGGTATAAATGTCGAGATATTCACTTTATGATATCCTTATTTGATCCGAGTGTAGGTGTTGGTTATCGAGTCGGTACATCGGTGTAGCTTGCTCAGTTTGTTATGTTTGTGTCCTTGTAGTTTTAGCATCTTGATAGTTTATCTATATCTATACTACATTATAATGCATTTGTGACTATTTTATAATTAGAAAGGCTTAAAATTCAGACTTTTTCTTGCTTATTATGGAAAGATTTCAAAATTAATTTGTTAGGAAACAAGTTGGTTGGGAAGTTTGTTAGGAAACGTTTGGTTGTTCAAAATAAAATTATTTGGCTTAACCATCTCTAATATCTCTACTTATAAAACATGAAGATAACTAAATGTGTAACCAAATAACGTAAAATATAATCACACGGTACCCGCCGCCGCATTGCGCGGGTACCGTTCTCGTCTATATAATATATATTGCATTTCAAAAAACAAAATGGAGGCCTTGTGGGTTACTAATGTTATTTTTTGTTGTTGGTGCTCTATGAATACAGATCGATCATAAACTCAATTTGCTTTCAAATGAAAGGGCATGGCAATCTATGTAGAGTATCAGGAACACCATACATGCTCATTATATTTGGTATTGTACAAATCCTCCTCTCTCAAATCCCAGATTTCCACCAAATATCATGGCTTTCAATGATATCAGCTGTCATGTCAATCACCTACACCATTATTGATCTTGGCCTTGCCATTTCTAAAGTTATCCGTAAGTTTACATGTCAAAAAGTTACAAGTGTTTTGGCCCTTATGTTATACAAAAGCATGAGTACAATTTCTTACTAAGGTAAACTAACGTTTGATTTTTCTTTTTTTAATTAACAGAGAATGGAAAAATAGAGGGAAGTCTAACTGGCAATAGTATTGAAAACGTGAATCAGAAAATATTGAGGGTTTCTCAAGCACTTGGAGCCATTGTTTTTGCTTATTCTTATTCTCTCATTCTTATCGAAACTCAGGTAAAAAAAAAATATTTTTATA